>CM038039.1:166632525-167882525 GCA_021397845.1 Areca catechu | reverse complement strand
TAGGGCACTAGAGATTGGGGCCAGAGATGAGTGGGGTAATGATGGAATTAGTTCATCCCATTATTTTAATTTCTCCATATATTCTTCTATCTTAGCCAAATTATCTATATTAGTCTTTATGGTTGTGCAAGGTTACTTTAAGACTAGTTCATTCTTGGGAGTCAGAGTTGATTATTCAGGAAAAAAATAGATGGTCAATAAAATCTTGAGCTAGGATTATCCCTCTAGGTTGCTCTCGGGTTAACTAGGCAGTTCACCTCTCTTCTTTCTATTAAGTTTGATTAATCATTGTTCAGTTTGACCCATTAGCTTATCGATGATTGCTATTGACCTATACTTATTTGTTGAAATTGAGCAAACTTATCGACTTCTAGGTTGGTCTGTAAAGAAGGTGGGTGTGATGCTTGCTGAACTTCTCTTCAAATAATGGGCTATAGGTAGTTAAAGAAGGTTGACATCGGGCTGACGGTAGTTAAGAAACCTACTATAGGCAACATACATTATGAGGCTCCAAATGATTAAGAGACCAAGTTTATGTGCAGTCAAACTATAGTAATCCCATTATGAGTAGTCGAGGTATGCAGGTCAAAGAACTACTTATACAACTATAGCATCGAGAAAGTCACTATCGAGATGTAGATATCCACATAACTTTTCATGTCGGTCATGCTCAATACCGTTATTCTCTAACAACTACTTGTACTCTCACTCTAGTGTCCCCACACTATAGACTTGAGATCTCTTTTTCTAAAGGGAAGTGATCCATGAACAGATCTAACTAGATCAATCACCATCCACATGATGATCCTATGATCGAGAGCAATGTAGGAGTTAATCTATAATAACATAGATCTCAAATTCTCAACTCTTAAGAGTATGTATTGTTGCTGCTAGATCGCTATGGCCCATAGCTCTGACATGTCACGGATATATCGGGCTCCCTCTAGGTACCTAGTCTTCTTTCCCGGTCAGCTCTAGAACCAGCATGACCTACAAAAGAGAGGAGACCCGAGCTAGGAATTCCGGTGGGAACACTCCGATGATCAAGTTAGTTGGGATGATCAAGGGGAACAGAACCTCTATGACAGAGAGTTTGAGATCTCTCAGCATAGAGGATGAAAGATGAGATATATGAAATGGAAAGACAAGGTGAAGTGGAGATCAAAAGGGGTGGGAGATTTTCTTGACTGGTTCCTTGCCCATTTGCTCTCTGTCTTACTAGTTGCCTCTCTCTCTGGTACAGGCACCAAGATCAGACAATGATTGCTGGGCCTAATCTGGTTTACTGATTAGGATTCTGAGTCCTGTAGTCCTTAATAATGTGTCACTTGAGTTTTGTAATACAAGTGAGCTAATTGAGTCCTGTAATAAAGTGGACATGTGAGTCCATATAAGTTCAGTTGAGTTCTTTGTCCAGTTGAGTTTAGTTCCAAGTCAAGAATCCTATAATTTTGATTTCATCCAAGAGGAGAGTCACCAAGAGTCACCAGGCCCCTCCACCAGAGCAAGAGTTCAAGTACCTGGGCCCCTACTCTGGCCCCCAGCCTTGGTGCCCAAGAGATGGACCTTCATGCTGCCAAGCCCAGTGTAGGCGCCCCTCCAGATGGCGCCCTTCTTCAGCCCAGCACCCTGCCAGGTCCATACCAGCTTGCACCCTCCCTCGAGCCCGAGACACCCTGACCCATCAAGTGAAGGTGCCCCATCCCAGTCCTTGCCACCCCCCCTCCAGGGTTTCATGATTGGCACCCTAGTCCAAGCCCTCTAAAGCTGGCGCCCAAGCCCAAGAAGAAGGCCTGCAGCTAACCAAGTCCATTAAGGTTTTCTTGGCCCTCAAGCAATGTAATTCTAATTTGTTTTAAAGTCCAGGGACCTAGGTAACTTATAAATACCCATCCCTCACCTCTTGTATGAGTATCTCTTTTCATGAATACAAACTTTTGATTGACTAGTTTAATTATTCCTCCTTCTTGGAGTGGGTGTGAGACCCGTGGTTACGTTGTGTGTGCAAACCCAAGCCCCCCTGCTACTCTCTCTCCTCCCTTAAACCCTAGCCACCCCAGCCTTCTTCCTTCAAACCCTAAGATGCCCAACACCAAGCCCTCCAGGCCGCCACCCATCTTCCATCTTCTATCCAACTCACCAACATCCAAGTGCTCCAAGCCTTGGCCACCCCTTCCATCTCCCTTCCAGGCAATCCCTGGCATCCAGGCTGCCAAGCACTCCATCCCAGGTGCCCCTCCCTGCTTCCAAGCCATCCCTCATCCAAGCCCGACGTCCTCATCCCCATGTAGGCCACCAACATCTACAATAGCCCTCTCTTTCCCTCTTCCATCTACTTCCTGTTTCTTATTTTTCTTGACCTCCATGAATCTAACCCATGACATGTGCAAGATCCTTCTGGTGACCACCTCCAAGGAAGAAGCCTTCTTTTCCTCCAAGACCAACTGAAGAAAAGTTGGCTGATCCGCAGGATAGACGATTGATCATCCAGGTGCCAATCCAGAGTGTTGAGCAACCTCGTCTATGGCAAGATCAAACATCGTTGCTAGGTAAACACCCAAACCCTCTCCTGAGTTCTGATCTTTGAAGGTAAAACTATCCTAACTAGGGGCTTCTCAATCCTCAAGGTCCTGTCTTTTTGTTATTTTGCATGATTCTAACTGCGGGTATAGTAGACTTGTTATTACATCTTTTTCTTGCTGAACTTTCCTATTTTTTGGGACTTTAGCCTCTGAATTAATTCTTAAAAAAATATAAAAAAAATAGTTTACTATTTTTTCTGCATGCATATTATCTTAAAAGTCATCCAGCATCATTCTCGGGAGTCCTTTCTTCTATTTTATATGAGAAGGATAGTCCAAACCAAGTCTGGGATTTTACTGAGATGTCCCTTTCCTGGTGTCCCTTTTTGGAGGGGCCTTCCTTTATCTGCAGCCTCCCCCCTGTCAGACCGATCTTTGAAAGGAGATCCTTCTATTAAGGGTGTTTACCGATGTAATATAGATCTTGTTCTTCTGGTGGTGCAGTTTCCTGTGGGAGGGATGAGCACCGTGCCACCGAGCCTTGAGCCATGGTGGGATGTTTTTATTCCAGGAGGAACCATCAAAATGTTGCTGTGCCTGGGGCCCTAATGAAATACTCTTCTTGGAGGAGGTATAGGTTCCATGTCACGAGGGCTGGACCCTCGGCTACATGGTTGTTGACATGGTAGCATGATACAGGGCATGGAGCCTAGTGGAGCATGCACTGCACAAAGCATACGGATAACGCGTTGTAGAGCTTGAGTTTTCTAGCAGGGCATGCACCACCTCATGGAGGCTGCGGGCAGCTGGGAGCTTCCATGCCATAGTCTGAAATTCTACTGATTTTTCTCCCTTTGGCTTCTAGCGGGAACTTCAGTCTTGGCTGGAATGGGGGAGTTCTATCTCGAGAGCTTGACCGGGAGCTCGAGGAGCACAATCTCGACCGGGAGCTCGACCCCGGATGGGAGGATGGGAAAGATGGGGGAGCTCTATCTTGGGAGCTCAACCCTGGGAGCTAACCTCGACTAGCTCGACCAGGAGCTCTACTTGGGAGCTCTCGAGAGCACGACCTCTGCTGGGAGCTCAACACTGGATGGGAGCTGACCTTGACTGGGGGCTCAACCTCGAAAGGATGGGGAGCTCTATCTCTGGAGCTTGACCCCGGGAAGTGGGAGCACGACCTCAGCTGGGAGCTGACCCCGGTGAGAGCTAACCTTGATCGGGGGCTCGACCTCGGCAGGATAGGGGTGCCCTATCCTGAGAGCTCGACCCCGGGAAGCAAGAGTGCTGCACTGGCTGGGGGCTTCACTTCAGAAGGTGGGAGTGTACTCCAGATTCTAGGGTGGCTCGACTCTGGATCTACGCTTGGTTACCATATCCAGGTGGCACTTTCCACTAGTGCAGCCATCAGCTGGTACTGTCATGGGCTCCACATCAGCGGTAATGCCATATCATGTGTCATTGTCCATTAACTCCTTGGATGATACATGGACACATATACAAAATGTATATAGAGAATAGCCTAATTAAGAATAGTAAATACAAAATTATGTCCTAGAAAAAAATATATGTTTGTCAAATTAGCTTTTAGGGCATACATTTAATAATCTCTTACTTAGGCTAAAGCCAATTAGCCATATACCTTAGCCCCATCTTCTTAAGATGTGCTTCATTCTTTTGGCTATAGCTTACAAGCTAGTGGGTCTACCACATCTCATATGGAGTTTACTCTTTGCACCTTAATAAGGTAGTCATGAATAATATAATCATCGCTCTATGTTTTGAACTTCTAGTAAGACCTTAGTTTCATAGCAAGATCTATGACACCATTATTGTTATATTAAAGTGTTATGGCATTTGATGACATCACACTCATTTATATATATTTTTAACCAGAATACATCCCTGCACCCTTAGAAATGATGATGTAGTTAGCTTTCCCTGTCAAACATACAATGATCTATTCTTAGAAACTCTTCCAAACTATCATTGTATATGAATACATCTTGATGCAGACCTAACATCATCATTAGATATAAAATATTAATGTATGTATCCTTGTTTTTTCAATTCTCCCACTCTAAAGACCTATAATATATCTTCAGTAATTCTTAAGTATTAAAAAATATTTTCATAGTTATTTAGTGCTCATAGCTTGAATCCGACTGACATCTGCTCATGACATTCATAGTAAAAATCATGTACATTGCATGATTTATATGAGACTCCCTATTGCCAAAGCTCAAAAGGATCTTTGCTCATATACACAAAATCTCTTCAAATATGTTGGAGGACATCTTATTGGAGAGATTAATTCCATGCTTAAGGAGTAAAATTCCCTACTGAATTTTTCATGCTAAACTTTTTCAGCACTTCTTTAATGTACATATTCTATGATAGCATCCTCCTAGATCATCTCTGTAAACCTACATATCCAAATGTAGGATGCTTTTTTAAGGTTTTTCATGGAGATTCTCTAGATAATCATAACTTAGCCTAAGTTAGCATAGGAATCACTGATGCGGGACGAAGGGATGGGAACATCAACATAAAGAAATGCATAATTTTGAAGTGAGCAATGATCCAAACAAGATAGCATAACTTATCCGCAAAGGATGAAAAGGCTCATTAAAGCATACTACTAGAAGATGTAATCACTTTCCTGCAGAGTAGATCTAGTTAAAGCAAAAAGTAAATGGACCTAATGGTTGAGAAACCATTCAAATTAGGACAACACTCTCTTCAGGTTAGATCATGGAGTGTAGGATAGGACTTGTTACTAGACAATGAGCTCTTTATCCTCATTAGTAGGATCACTCTACACTCATGGAGTGGGAGACTGGATGAGAAGGCTGACTCCCTTGAATGAAGTGCTTCTCATCAATAGTTCAAAGGCAAGGAGGACCTCCTCTTTGGCTCTGAGCAACCAGGGATCCTGCAAACAGATTAATCAGAGGCCAAGGGAGAATAAAAAATAGAAAAGAAAAGGAGATTAGCAAGGGAAGGAGAAGAGGATGCAGTGGAGTCTTGAAGACCAGAGAACTTGATTGGGCCTCACACCCTTCTCCCTCATGGAGTGGCAATGCTTGGAGCAATGAAAGTAAAAAGAAATTTTTTCATTCATTCTTCAAGATCCCATTACAAGAGGAGGGGTATTTATCATTCACCCAAACCTTTTTGAAATTTGAATTAGAGAGATTACATGCACTAATCAAGGAGGAATAAGTGGGATGCCTTATTTGAATTTGAATTTGAGTTTTGTTTCATGTTTTGGGTGGCAAGGGTGAAAAACCTTCCATGTTGGCATGGAGATGAAAATGGGATGCCCCATTTGAATTTGAATTCCATGCTTTGGGCGACAAGGGTGAGGGCCTTCCATGTTGGCATGGAGAGTGATGTGGGGACCATCTTATATGGAGGATGAGGTGGCGCAAGGAATGGGTTCCTTCTAGAGTCTTTTCTTGCATGGAGAGTGAAGTGACGTCCTCTATCCTGTGGTCCTCTCGAGTTAAACTTGACTAAAATAAAATAAATTATAGGACATAAACTAAGAAAGAACAAACTGACTCAAATATCTAATACAAGATATAAACTTTTGGAAAAACAAAATTGACAGGATCCAGAACCTTAATTATTTGCAATCCATAATGAGCTTGGATTGGTCTGAATCGAATGTAGCCTCTTTCGAATCCTGGTGCCCGCACCAATTCTTCCAGGGTGGGAGGAACTCGACCCTATCGAGTATGGGTTAGCTTGACTTTGATATTGCTCTAATAAGTCTAGATCAATACATTGCAGATCCTTCCGAGTGATCCATGAGTCCTCAGATTCGGGTCGACCTTGCCAAGAAACAAATAACGCTGATAGCCTTTATTCCTGGTAGTAACAGCCTGGTCATCCAGAATATGCTCTATCCAATCTCGTCGTTCTGGTAAAGTGACTGGTGGACACTCAGGTGAAGGTTCACTCTCAAGAAAGGGATCAAGCTTGAAAGACTCATTAGGTATCACTGCTAGTTCCTTATACTCAACTAGATTTGAAATATTGAAAGTTGAGCTAATCCCAAATTTGGGTGGTAACTCGAGAACATAGGCATTAGGTCCAATTTTCTTTATTACTTTGAAAGGACCAGCTCTGCGGGCATGTAATTTTTTTTATGGTTTCGAGGGGGAACCATTTAGGTCTAAGCCTAATCATCATGTAGTCTCCCTCAGTGAACTCTTTGTCTCGCTTACAGGAATTAGCCATACATCTATAAGCTTCATTGCTCAGATTAATTTTGATGCAGGATGGGGATGCAAGGGATGAACATAAAAGAAATAGCAAATTAATAGAGCAATTAATGTTGACCCCATAAGTGATTTTGATGATAACCAAACATTGGAGCATGTACATTTATTTCTAACAACTTTTCAAGTGTTTTACAAGTTTTTGTAGGATGAGTTAATTGTTTAAACTTCAACTCCTACACCTTCGTTTATTGTTTGAGTTGTGTTGTAATGTGTTTCTGTAAAGAAGAATCCAATGAAAAAGCTAAGAAAAATTATGTAAAAAGGGTTACTTCTGTGTATGTGTGCCTTAAAATTATTCTGAGTTGGTATGCTTGAAAAATGTAAGAGAGTAGGTGAGAGTTTTTCTTTGAGTCCAATTATAAAAATCTTGAAGAAAAATACTCGAGCTGACCTAGCACGTTGAAGAGCCGACTCCACCTACTGGCACGTAGCAAGGATTCTGGTAAGCAGCAATCTGAGCCGACTCGAAGGTAAATGAGCCGACTCCAGTGAATCTGAGTCGACTGGAATTTGTCCGAGCCAACTCCTCCAGAGTCCAGTTTTTGAAGATTTCTGAGAATAGCTAGGTGAGTCGACCTGAACCAGAAAGAGCTGACTCTGCCATACCTAATTTTGAAGACCTGAGAAAGCAAGCCAACCCGAACTGCATCGAGTCGACTCTTCTAGAGTGATGATTTCAGAACCTGAGAAGAAGAGCCGACCAATGATCAAAAGAGCCGACTCCTCGAGTTTAAGTTTTTCAAAGATGTAAGTTTGAGCCAACCTGAGCTACAAAGAGCCGACTCGTCCAGAGTGATGTTTTGCACCCTGAGACAGAGCTGATTGCATTGAAGATTTGGTGACTCGACCTATCAACTCGAAGGAATCCGAGCCGACTTGAACATCGCTTTCAGGTATCCAATGGCTAGTTCCAGAATTTGTTTTTGAATGCCAAAAGGTGCTCTAATGGTCAAAAACCACTTCCCAATAGTCTACAATGGCTAGAATTGCCTTGAAGTGATGGAATACCTTATATTTGAAGGATTTGAACTTCATTGAAAAAAATAATTAGAGAATTCTTCTAAGTTTTGAGAGTTACATTGAATATCCTACCTACCAACAAGAAAGAGAGCACAAGAGCATTCAAGCAAGCCTTCAAGTCTTCACCAACTCTAATCTGAAGCTTGAAGTAATTTTGGAAGAAGCCACTGAAGTAATTAAAGCTCATTCAAGTGCAAGTCAAGTGGACTTCTATCAAGTTGCACTGGCAACTATTCGATAATTTGAGTTTGTCATTTTTGTTGCATTTATTTCAATTTATTTTATTAAATTGTTGGGTTATTGGTGAGCCCGGTTGAAAAACCAAATAGGTTCTTAGTGAGCCTTGATAAAAATCAAGTGTTGGGTCCTTGGTGATCCTGGTAAAACCAAGTTAGGTTTCTTTGGTGAGCCTGTTCAAAACCAAAGGGTGTTGGATTTTCTTTGGTGATCCCGTTAAAACCAAAGTGTAGAGGTTTTGGATTGTGATCCTTTAAAATAATCCTACTGTATTCGGGTGTGAATATAGTGAAAATTCCAAGTGGTATCTTGGGTAGTGGACATAGGAGCTGGGTTGCTCCAAACCACTATAAATTTTGTGTGTTTGTATTGTGATTCTCTTATTTCTTTTAGCTTCTGCATTTAATTCTTAGTCACAACACACAACACTTTTAAAAGGGGATTTTAAGTGCATATTATATGCTTTAAATTTTTTAAAGTCCCAATTCATCCCCCTTTTGGGTAGCCACCTGAGCAACAACTGGTATCAGAGCAGTGTCTCTGAATACATAAGAGTAAAGATTGATGGCTCATCCAATGAGTACATCCTTGGCGGAAGGCCAATCAACTAATAGACCTCCACTCTTCACTGGCACTAATTGTTCATACTGAAAAGCTAAAATGAAAATTTATGTTCAAGCATTTGATTTTTAGTTGTGGAAGGTTATTCTAAAGGGTCCTTATATCCCCATGATTAAAATTGATGGAGTGGACATTCCAAAACCTGAAGAGGATTGGGACGAACATGACATGAAGATGGGTGAGTTAAATACCAAAGCAATGAATCTGTTATATTGTGCTTTGGATAGTAATGAGTTTAATCGAATTTCTATTTGCACCTCTGCAAAAAAAATTTGGGATAAACTCGAAGTGATCCATGAAGGAACTTCTCAAGTGAAGTCTTCTAAAATTAATCTTCTTGTGCATAGTTATGAATTATTCAAAATGGAACCTAATGAAACAATCTCTGCCATGTTTTCATGTTTCACTGATATTATTAATGGCTTAAAAAGTCTTGGTAGGGTATATTCTAATGTAGATCTTGTACAAAAAATTCTAAGATCTCTTCTGGACAAATGGGATCCAAAAGTGATAGCCATCCAGGAAGCAAAAGATTTGAACACCTTACTGCTGGATGAACTACTAGGATCTCTTATCACACATGAATTGACCATGCAGCACCAAACTGAAGATGATCAAAAGAAAAAGAAATCTAATGCCTTCAAAGCTACTATGGATTTTAGAAAGGATGAAGAATCGGAAGATGAATGCTCCTCTACTAAAAGCGACATGGAAGACGAAGATGTTGTTATGGTCGTTAGGAAATTCAGAAGGTTTTTGGGAAGAAGAAAAGGAAGACATTTTAGAAAATTCTACAAGAATAAAGAATTCAGTAAGGAGAAGGACAAGGAAAAGGAAAAAGAGAAAGAAGTACCCACCTGCTATGAATGCAAAAAATGAGGGCACATTCGACCAAATTGTCCTTTATTGAAGAAGGGTTTGAAGAAAAAGAAAAAGAAAGCTAAGGTAGTGACGTGGAGCGACAGTGAAGCATCCTCATCTATTGAAGAAGAATAAACCACGAAATCTATGAACTTATATCTGATGGGTCTTGAAAATGAGGTATCATCCCCTGAACTTCAAACTAAATTTACATATGATGAATTGAATTCTATATTTCATGATTTACTTATTGAATTCAAGAAAGCTGGGGTTAAAATTAAATCTTTGAAAAAACAAAATGATGTTTTATTGAAAGACAATGATGAAATTTCTGAAAAGAATAACATTTTGCAAAAAGAATTGAATTTTCTTTTCAGAAAATGTTATTGTTTTGAATAATGAGAAAAATGCTTTAAATGAGATAAACAAAGTTTTAGTTGCCGAAAATGTTGATTTGAAAAAAGAGGTTGAAAAGCTTAAGCCTTTAGTAGAAAAACTTACTTTGAGTTCTAACGAGCTTGAGCTAATTTTGAAAGAACAAAAAGATTCAAAAAGTAAAGCTGGATTTGGATTTAATGCCTTAATTTTTAAAGGAATTTTAGCAACAAAATTTGTATCTTCAAAAGCTTCAGTTTCAAATGCAAAATTTCAAAAACTTTTCCATCGAAATTTATTTCAAATGGCTTGAAGTATGTTCCAAAAAATTCTGTTCAAAAATCTTTCAAACCAAATATTTCTATTTCTGCATCTTTTAAAGCTTCAAAGCATGCATCATTCAAAAATGACAACTATTTGTCATACATGTCATAGATTTGGACATAAATCTTATCAATACAATTCCTTGAAAAATTCCATGATTGGTGCATTGAAATATTGAACCATTTGGATTCCAAAAGGAACCAATTTTGCTAACCCAAAAGGACCCAAGTTAGCTTGGGTACCTAAAATCACTCATTGACTATTTTGCAGAACTATCTTGCAGCCCACAAATTAAAGAAAAGGTGGTATTTTGATAGTGGCTGTTTAAGGCATATGACGGGTGACAAAGATCAGTTTATCACCCTACAAATGAAAGAAGAAGGATTGGTTACTTTTGGAGATAATGGCGAAGAAAAAATAATCGGAATTGTTAAGATCAAAATAATCCCTTGTACTTTTATTGAAGATGTTCTGCTAGTAGATAAATTGAAGTATAATTTATTGAGTATTAGTCAACTTTGTGATAAAGGCTTTAAGGTTATCTTTGAATCATCTATGTATATAGTAACTAACTCTCTTAATTCTAGCAATAAATTCATTGGTCATAGGCTTGGAAACATCTATGTGGTAGATCTAAATGATCTAGCCATGACTAGCAGTTCTATTCTAGTAGAAATGAATGCTAAGACCAAGGAGTCATGTTTATTATGGCATAGACAATTAGGTCATGCTAGCATGATACAATTGCCAAATTAATCTCAAAGAATCTAGTTAGAGGTTTGCTACATTTTAAAATTGATCTTGATTATGTATGTGGTGCTTGTCAATTAGGCAAACAAACTAGGGGGAGTTTTAAATCGAAAAATGTTATTTCAATAACTAGACCACTTGAGCTACTTCACATGGACTTATTTGGACCAACTAGGACCACAAGCCTAGGAGGTATGAAATATGGCCTTGTGATTGTAGATAACTTTTCTAGATTCACATGGGTATTATTTATTGCACATAAAGATGAAACTTTTGATGCATTTCAAAAATTTCATAAGAAAGTTTCAAATGAGAAAAATCTTTCTGTTATTTCTATAAGAAGTGATCATAGAACTGAATTTCAAAATCAATTTTTTGATGAATATTGCACTGAGCATGGCATTGATCACAACTTCTCCACTCCTAGAATACCACAACAAAATGGTGTTGTAGGGAGAAAGAATAGGACTTTGGAAGAAATGGCCCGAACCATGTTGTGTGAAGGTAATCTTCCAAGGTACTTTTGGGTAGAAGTGGTGAACACTGCCTGTTATATATTAAACCGAGTTTTAATAAGACCAATTTCAAAGAAAATCCCCTATGAACTTTGGAATGGAAGAAAATCGATTATTAACTATTTTCATGTTTTTGGGTGTAAATGCTTTGTGTTGAACAATGGTAAAGATAACCTACAAAAGTTTGATGCAAAATCTGATGAATCTATATTCCTTGGTTATTCACTACATAGCAAAGCATATAGAGTGTTTAATAAGAGGACTCTTACTGTAGAAGAGTCAATTCATGTTGTTTTTGATGAAGCTAACCCCTCGCTATCTAGAAAAGATGAGTGCATAGATAATGATACATGTATACTATAAAAGGAAATAGAAGATCTAAGCATTCAAGACAAGCCAACGCAAAATAGAAGTGAAATGTAAGCAAGGATCATACTGATTTACCAAAGGAATGGAGGTATGTAACTTCACATCCTAAAGATTAAATTATTGGTGATCCTTCTTATGGTGTTAAGACTAGGTCAGCACATAGAGATGCACATGACTACCTAGGCTTTGTCTCACAAATTGAACCACATAGTTTAGAAGAAGCTAAAACTGATCATAACTGGATGATGGCCATGCATGATGAATTAAACCAGTTTGAAAGGAATAATGTTTGGACACTAGTTAGTAGACCTACAGACCACTCAATCATAGGAACCAAGTGGGTCTATAGGAACAAACTAGATGAGAATGGTAAGGTTATAAGAAATAAAGCAAGGTTGGTAGCAAAATGATATAATCAAGAAGAGGGCATTGATTTTGATGAAACATATATACCCGTAGCAAGACTTGAGGCCATTAGATTACTTCTTGCATTTGCTTGCTACATGAATTTTAAACTCTTTCAAATGGATGTCAAAGTGCTTTTCTAAATGAATTTATTTCTGAACAAGATTTTTGTAGAATAGCCACCAGGTTTTGAAAATCATGCTTTTCCAAATCATGTGTTTAAATTGAACAAAGCTCTATATGGTTTGAAACATGCACCTAGGGCCTGGTATGATAGACTAAGCAAATTTTTACTTGAAAATGATTTCAAAAGATGAAATATTGGCAAAACTCTTTTTATTAAAAACAAAGAGAATGATATCTAGTTGTACAAATCTATGTTGATGACATTATATTTGGTGCAACTAATGAAAATCTTTGTGGAGAATTTGCTAAGTTGATGCAGGGTGAGTTTGAAATAAGCCTTATGGGTGAACTCAACTACTTCTTTGGGCTACAAGTCAAACAAACGAAGGAAGGAATCTTTATAAGCCAAGCCAAATATATCAAATAGATAATCAAGAAGTATGGCATGGAAACAAGCAAAGAGGGTAGCACACCCATGAGCACTACCTGCAGGCTAGACAAAAATGAAAGTGGATCCAATGTTGATCAAAAGCTATATTGAGGTATGATTGGATCCCTATTATATCTTACAGCTAGTAGACCTGATATCTTGTATAGTGTATGTGTATGTACTAGATTTCAATGTAATCCTAAAGAAATACATATGCTTGCTGTTAATTTTTTTTTAAATATTTGAAAGGTACAAGAAATTTAAGTCTTTGGTATTCTAAGGAATCATCTTTGAATTTAATTGGTTTTTCTGATGCTGACTATGCTGGTTGCAAAATTGATAGAAAGAGCACTAGTGGTACATGCCAATTTCTAGGGTTGAATTTAATTTCATGGCACTGTAAGAAGCAAAACTCCATAGCATTATCCACTGCTGAGGCAGAGTATGTTGCTACTGGTAGTTGTTGTGCTCAAGTGCTATGGATTAAACAACAACTAGAAGACTTTGGTGTTACACAATCTAAAATTCCAATCAAATGTGATAACATAAGTGCTATTAATTTGACTAAAATTCATGTTCAGCATTCAAGAACTAAACACATTAAAATTAGGCACCATTTTATAAGAGATCATGTATTGAATAATGATATTGAACTTGAATTCATGCCAACTGAAAACAAACTTGCTGATATTTTTACTAAACCTTTGAATTTTGATAGATTTGCAATGATTAGAAGTGAACTAGGATTATGTGATCCACTATAGAATCACTCCCATAATCTTAAGGACAAATTATCTAGGGGACCTCCTAATCCCAAATTTTATGATTAAAAATGCTTTGATTGAAATCCAAAAATCACTTTTTGAGCTCCCTCTACTCGAGCCGACTCGAGCAAATGACCTATTGGTCGAGTTGGCTCGGATGTCGAGCCGTCTCTTTTTAGTTCGAGCTATAGGGTTTTTCTTTCCCATTTCTATTCCTCAACCCTACTCTCTTTCCCTCCAAGAAACTTTCCAAATACTTCCAAAAACCACTTCGAAACTCAAGTATCTTTGCACAATGGCTCCAAAGAAGGCAGTTGGAAAGAAATCGAGATGGGATACTGAAGCTGCTCCTCAAGAAAGAAGAACAAAGTTTCAAGAAGACAGTGCTTCCCGAATTCCACCATAGTCTGATGAAGAACCAAGCCTAGTTTCACTAGGCCATCAGATCTCCTTAGGTATGAGACCTATTACTACTGGTAGACGGATTTTGTTTGAGTATCTAAAAGGAATAGGTTTTGTTATTAGAGATTTCATAGAAAACCAGTGTTGGAGGAACATGTGCTCCTTGGATATCAAAACCTACCCTAATTTGGTTAGAAGTTTCTATGAAAATTTGAGATTTGGTGAGAATTTTATTGAATCATCAGTGAAAGGGAAAAGAATCGTTATATCTCAAGAAATCCTTGGTAATGTTTTGGAAATGCCATTTGAGGGCACTGAGTACTTGGTCCTAAAAGACATAACTAAAGCTTTGCAAACTGTATTGGAAAGGACTAAAGTTGATGAAATTGGAATTCTCAAGGCTAGCAAGTTATCCATTGAAATGAAAATTCTTTACAGTTTTATTAGTAGGATCTTTTTACCCAGGACAGGCCGCTTTGACTGGGTAAGTGAGCATGATCTTTGCTTCATGGAACTGCTAATAAATGGGGACAAGGTTAACTTGCTTGCTATCATGTTAAGTTAGATGAAAGAGGTAGTGAGAAAGGTTAAGGCATGTTTGCCTTACGGAATGGTCCTCATACTTTTCTTCCATGGTGCTAACATTGACTGATCATAAGAAGATAGCAAGATCCTCCTTCATACCGATACTTATACAGCCAAAACTCTTCAAAGGATGGGTTATTTATTATCTGAAAGAACTTGGAAAAAGAAATCTGATGCTCCAATGGTTGAAGAAATAGAGGAAATACAAGAGCAAGCTGAAATGGAGACTGGTGAAGGCACTTCAATGCAAATTCCAGAGTCACAACCACAGCTAGGGTCTCTAGTCCAGGTAGACTTTGATGCTTTATTTCCAGATGTTTCAGTACCTGATATGCCTCCTAGCACACCTATCTACACTCAGGCTGCCACTGATATTCCTGTTCATAGTCATGGTATTCCTGCTCCTGTTGTGGATACATCCATTTTACAAAATTTCATGGCATAGCAGTTAGGAAATTTGACTTAAACTATAAATTCTTCTATGCTACTATGTTTGGCGAATTTTGCCAGTCTGTTGATTAGAAACTTAATCAGTTTGGGGGACAGATAGACAATCTGAGAAGCATAATTGATAACATTGAAACCTCCAAGAATGCAATTGGTGCAACTGAAACAAATTTGCAACCTATTCTTCACTTGATTACTTCAAGTTCTGAAAGAATTGAAAAATTTGTTACTTAAGTACTTGAAGCTTATAAAGTTGAGATGGATAATTTAAGAATAAGAATGGGCTCAGTAGAAGAAGGAAAGAAAATGGAAGAGGACTATACTAGAGATATTGGAATTATAAGAGCTGAGTTCAGGAGACTCAGAGGTTCAGCTGATGCCTTTGCAAATGTACAAGCTTTGGAAATTCTTTCATTACAAAAGGAAGTTGCTGATATAAGAGTCTTAATGGAAAAATTGGTTGCTTCCAAGAATACCAAGAAAATTGAAACTGAATTGAAGACCATTAACAACTTTTTGTGGAAGCTAATGACCAAAGTTGAAGACATTCAATTTGCTCAAAGTGTACCTCCTCCAACACCAATAAATCCTACTAGACCTAGGCCTCAATCATCTTCTTTTGCTGGCCAGTCTGTTCATCCCAGACAACCAGCTCCTCACTTTAGGGCATAGGAATCCTATCCTATTTCACCATCTCATATCATAGATGCTGACCCAATTGCCTCTCTACCTCCAGGCATCCAAATTCCGGGTCAACCTCCAAACCCTAGAGTAAAGATATACAGTGACTAAATGTAATTTCTTTCATTTTGTACTTTGTATTGAACATCTTAAAATGAAATGAAAGTACAAATTTTGTCTCTTGAATTGTTTATGATTGTGCATACAATGACTTATTTTTAACTAGAATTTCAAGATGAATATGAGAAAGTGAAATTATCTCAAACAAATTTTAAATTCTTTCTCATTCTATTTTAAAATCCGAGCTTAACTCTTACTTTACCTTTTTGATTGATTGACAAAAAGGGGGAGAAAGTTATGAAATTATTATATGAAAAGGATGAAATGTGTTCATGTTTGTATATTTGTTCTGATACATAAAGATTGAATTGAATATATTTGCTCTGATACATAATACATATGAAAATTCTGATACATTATATACCTTGACTCTTTTAAGGTCTGATATACAATATTTCAAGCTCTGATCTACAAAATTTAAGCTTTGATACATAATGTTTTAAATGCTTTAAGCTCTGATATTTAATAAGCTCTGAATATTTAAAGTTCTATTAGAAACTGTTGAGCTTTGAAGTATGAAATTGTATAGAAAGTGTGTCAAAACATGGAGTATCTTATTAAGGGGGAGGCTACCTCTCATTGCCCTAATTCTCCTTCCATAGTTTGGCAGTAATTCAAGTCTTTTTTTTTTACTTGTTCATATATTCTTGCAAATACAGTTATACAAGTAATTGTAAAGTTTTATCTTGCTTTTTCATGCCCGGTGTTTTGTCATCATCAAAAAGGGGGAGATTGTTGACCCCATAAGTGATTTTGATGATAACCAAACATTGAAGAATGTACATTTATTTCTAACAACTCTTCAAATGTTTTACAAGTTTTTGAAGGATAAGTTAATTGTTCAAACTTCAACTCCTACACCTTTGTTTCTTGTTTGAGTTGTGTTGTAATGTGTTTCTGTAAAGAAGAACCCAATGAAAAAGAAAAGAAAAATTATGTAAAAAGGGTTACTTCTGTGTATGTGTGCCTTAAAATTATTTTGAGTTGGTATGCTTGAAAAATGTAAGAGAGTTGGTGAGAGTTTTTCTTTAAGTCCAATTATAAAAATCCTGAAGAAAAATACTCGAGTCGACCTAGCATGTTGAAGAGCCGACTCCACCTACTAGCATGCAGCAAGGATTCTGGTAAGCATCAATCTGAGCCGACTCGAAGGTAACCGAGCTGACTCCAGTGAATCTGAGTCCACTGGAATATGTCCGAGCCGACTCCTCCAAAATCCAGTTTTTGAAGATTTCTAAGAACAGTCAGGCGAGTCGACCCAAACAAGAAAGAGCTGACTCTGTCAGACCTAATTTTGAAGACCGAGAAAGCGAGCCGACCCGAACTGCATCAAGCTAACACTTCCAGAGTGATGATTTTAGAACCTGAGAAGAAGAGCTGACTAATGATTAAAAGAGTCAACTCCTCGAGTTCAAGTTTTTCAAAGATATAAGTTTGAGCTGACTCGAGTTACAAAGAGCCGACTCATCTAGAGTGAAGTTTTGTGCCTTGAGATAAAGAGCCGACTGCACTAAAGATTTGGTGACTCGACCTATCAACTCAAAGGATTCGATCCGACTCGAACATCACTTTCAGGTATCCAACTACTAGTTCCAGAATTTATTTTTGAATGCCAAAAGGTGCTCCAACAGTCAAAAACCACTTACCAATGATCTAAAATGGCTAGAATTGCCTTGAAGTGATGGAAGATCTTATATTTGAAGGATTTGAACTTCCTTGAAAAAATTAATTAGAGAATTCTTCAAAGTTTTGAGAGCTACATTGAATATCCTACCTACCAACAAGAAAGAGAGCACAAGAGCATTCAAGCAAGCTTTTAAGTCTTCACCAACTCTGATCTGAAGCTTGAAGCAGTTTTGGAAGAAGCCACTGAAGCAATTAAAGCTCATTCAAGTGAAAGTCAAGTGGACTTCTATCAAGCTGCACCGGCAACTATTCGACAAATTGAGTTTGTCATTTTTGTTGCATTTATTTCAATTCATTTTATTGAATTATTGGGTTATTGGTGAGCCCAGTTGAAAAACCAAATAGGTTTTTGGTGAGCCTTGATAAAAATCGTGTGTTGGGTTCTTGGTGATCTTGGTAAAACCAAGTTAGGTTTCTTTGGTGAGCCTGTTCAAAATCAAAGGGTGTTGGATTTTCTTTGGTGATTTCGTTAAAACCAAAGTGTAGAGGTTTTGAATTGTAATCCTATAAAACAATCCTGCTGTATTCAGGTGTGAATATAGTGGAAATCCCAAGTGGTATCTTGGGTAGTGGACGTAGGAGCTGGGTTGCTCCGAACCACTATAAATTTTGTGTATTTGTATTATGATTCTCTGATTTCTTTTAGCTTCTGCATTTAATTCTTAGTCACAACATACAACACTTTCAAAAGGGGATTTTAAGTGCAGATTATCTGCTTTAAATTTTTTAAAGTCCCAATTCACCCTCCTTTTGGGTAGCCACCTGGACAACAATTAATATTTTCATATTTTTTTAGGTTCCCAGAAAAGGGATGAAGAACAACTAGAAAATTATGTAAGAAAGAAACTACTACCTGCAGATTAAGACTACCAAAGAGATAAAAAAAACAGGACCTTAGGGTTAGGAAACCAATAATTAGGGCATATGCACTTCAATAAAATAGACCTAAAGAGAGGATAAGGTTCAAATACCTGGCAATGATGTCTTCCTTATCGTTGATGTGGTCTCTCAGCACTCTGGATTGGCACCTAGATGACAAAGCCTTGTCCCCATGGATCCATTGACTTTTTTTGAGATGGTCTCGAGGCAAGGAAGAACCTCTTCCAAGGACTATTTCACCAGAGGGATCCTGCAAACATCGAAGGTTAGGGTCATAGATGATGAGAAAAATATAAGATTAGAAGATGGAAGGGAAGAGAGGTTAGAGGATTGCTGGGGATGGCTGGTGGCCTGATTGTGAAGGAAAATGCCTGGGGTCCTGGAGCGGCTACTTGGAGGAGCGCTTGGCAGTCGGGGGAGGGATGCTTGGAGGCCTGGGAGGTGGTGGCCTGGGTTGAAAGACTTGATCTCCTGGTAGCTAGGGTTTTTGGATGGAGAAGGGTTGGCGGCCTGGATGGGAATATGATGGAGGATGGCCTAGGGTTGGAAGATGGTAGGCACCCTAAGGTTCTCTTAGAGGATGAAGAGGGGCAGCCTAGATTGCTTGGAGGTGGGCGACTAGGGCTTGCTAGAAGGAAAGAAGAGGGGGATGGCTAAGTTAGAAGAAAACTAAGGTTTGTTGGGCCTCACACCCTCTCCCTCATGGAGTGACAATGCACAAAGGCATGGAAAATAAAGAAACACTCAAATTTTATTCATCAAAAGTTGTTCATTACAAGGGGGAGGGGGTGGGTATTTATCGATTCACCTTGGTCCCTGGACTCCTTGACATACTGGGATTACAAAATTGAGGGCCAAGAAACTTAATTCCCTGTTGGACTTGGACAAGCATGAGTCCCCTTGGGCTAGGGCACCTCATCTTCTTGGGCTTGGGCAGCAACTCCATGTGGTCTTGGGTGGCTTCCTTGTGGGCTTGGATGCATGAACTCTAGGTGGGCGTGGGCTGGTCTGGGGTGCTATATTTCTTGGACCTTGGACTGGGGTACTGGGCTGGGGAGGGTGCCAACTGACTTAGGGTAGAAGGGGTGCCGGATGGGCTTGGGGCACTAATGGGCCTGGGGGTGCGCCAGTTACTTGTGGACCTAGGGCGCCAACTCTTGGACTAGGAGGGTGCCAACCTAGGGCGATAAGAAAGGGTACAGGTGCATGGGCTGGGGGCTATAATGGGGCCTGGTGAATCTCCTGGTCTTGTGACTCACCTCTTGATGGGGGACGGATCAGGGGAAGGATCGTCAGTGAGCTGAGAAGTCACCGAAGATTAGGGTATCCTATTTTTTTTTTGAATTTTATCTTTTTATGGGTGGCGAAGGAACAATGGAGATGGAAGTTAGAAAAATTGGACACTCTATGGACTTGGGACTTACATTCACGGAGAGACCTCTCACCTCTAGGGCATCTCACCCATCCCACTACATGTAGCCTAGGGCATCCCACCCATCTCACTACATGTGAAGCCTAAGGCATCCCACCCAAATCGCTACCTAGAGTCGTGAAGGAAAATACCTAAGACTATAGAGGGGACTCGATGGAAAAGGGGATAACGAGGGCTTCACGCCCCTCGATGCTCGAAAGCGAAGGCATAGAGTCTCACACCCCTTGATGCCCGAAGGCAAAGGAAAGACTGGCCTCTCACCCTCCCCATGCGACACATGACTCAAAGTGTCGACACATGAGAGTGAAGTGTCGATACAAGCCGACACACAGAGAAAGTTTTAGTTGGCACGGCTGAAGTGTCAATACTTGGATGTGTTGTGTCGACTCAAAGTGTCGACACATGGATCAGCTCATTGCCTGAGATTTTTTGGATTATAGAACTTGCTAAAGTTGAAGATTTGGCTGAAGTGTCGACACATGGAACTAAGTGTCGACTTAAAGTGTCGACACACCTGAAGAAGTGTCGACTCACTTGATAATTCCAGAAAGCTACTTTAAAGATATTTGAACTAGGTGTCAACTCAAGGAGTGCATGTGTCGATCTGATATGTCGACTCACAACTTGATGTGTCAACACATGGAGTTCTGGAAACAGTAACGACTAATTTCTCAAACACAGAACTCATCCCTCTTGTCTCCCAATGGCTAGTTTTTCATGTCTAATGGCTAGAAACCGAGTTTGAGGCCTTGGAAAGGTATTTATATGATTCAAATCAATTCAAAAGAAAAGGGATTGAAAAAGGAATAACCAAGAGAGAAGAAAAGAAGAGTATTCACTCATATTCATTGAGTTCAACCACCTTCAAGCAAAAGCAAGTCTCCAAGCATTCAAGAGCCTTCAAGAGCATTCAAGATCAATCATTCTTGAGCAATTAAAGAGGCTTCATCAAGTTGGAGGCAGCACTACATTGAGCTTCAAAGAGATACCCGCTTTTTATTAGAAAGCTTTCATGTTTCTTTACTTCAATCTATATTTGTTGTAAGGGTTTTTGGTTAGCCTATTAAAAAACCAAGGAGGTTATTGGTGAGCCTTTGAAAACCAATTAGGTTCTTGGTTAGCCCACAAAACCAAGGGAGGTTGTTGGTGAGCCTTAAAATTATTTAGGTTCTTGGTTAGCCCATAAAACCAAGTGAGATTTTGACTTGTGAGCCTTGTGAAAATAAGTCAGGTTTTGATTAATGAGCCCAGAAACTAATCAGCTATAATCGGTTGAGATTATAGTGAATTCCCAAGGGGATCTTGGGGAGTGGATGTAGGTGCATTGGATAGCACCGAACTACTATACTTTCTTGTATTTGTGATTGCTTGTCTCTTCTATTTGCTCTAACTTTTATTGCTTTATACTTCTTCTGCACACTTTCTTAAAGAGCACTTCATTTGCATTCATAGTACTTAGTCTAATTGTTAGATTGGATCACATACTCTTGTATTTCATTAATTAATTTTTAGAGACCCAATTCACCCCCCCTTTTGGATTGCTTACTAGGCAACAAGTGGTATCAGAACCCTTTCTCAGTTTATAGGTCTAACCGCCTTGAGTAAAGATCTATGACAGCCCCTATTGGTACTTGTGTAGTTGAGGGACAAGCATCAAATAGACCTCCATTTTTTAATGGATCAAATTATACTTATTGAAAAACTAGAATGAGAATATACATGCATTCTATTGATTATAACTTGTGGAAGGTAGTTGATAAAGGTCCACATATTCCCTCAATTTTGGTTAATGGTGTTTCCATCCCTAAGCTCGAAGAGGATTGGGATGAAAATGACATTAAACAATCCGAGATCAATGCGAAAGCAATAAATCTCCTTTATTATGCATTTGATCCTAGTGAATTCAATAGGATATCTACTTGCACATTAACCAAGAAAATATGGGACACACTTGAAGTTATCCATGAGGGTACCAATCAAGTGAAAAATACTAAAGTGAACATGTTAGTGCACACATATGAAATATTTCGAATGGAACCTAATGAGTCTATCACTGATATGTACACTAGATTTATAAATATTGTAAATGGAATGAGAAGTTTAGGAAAAATAATGTCTAATGCTGATCTTGTCAACAAAATCCTCAGGTCACTTCCAGCCTCATAGGATCCGTAGGTGACCTCCACTCAAGAAGCTAAAGATGTTGACAAGCTACCATTGGAGCTGTTGGTAGGATCGCTTATGACTTATGAGCTGAATTTAAAGCAAAAATCTATGGATATGGATAAGAAGAAAAAGGGGATTGTATTCAAATCTACTATACAAGAAGAATCCTCAATTGATGAATTCGAAGAAGAAGAAGAAGATGAAAGTGAAGAAGTACTTCTTGCAAGAAAATTTAGAAGATTCATGAAGAGAAGAAAGTTCTCTTATAAGAAGAAGTTCCAATCAACTAAAGAGAAGGGAAAAGAGAAAGAAAAAGAAAGAGAAAAGGAAAAGGAGAAGGAGATACCTACATGCTTCGAGTGTAAGAAGACGGGACACTATAAATTCGACTGCCCTCTTCTAAACAAGTCAAGGAAGAAGCTAAGGAAGAAGGCAATGATGGCCATATGGAGTAATAGTGAGGACTCCAGTTCAGAAGAAGAACAAGCTAAAATTGCAAACCTATGTCTCATGGCACATCAAGAGCAAGAAGAGGTAATTTCTGATACAGAAATAGATTTTACTTTTGATGAATTAAGAAATGCTTTTGATGAATTAATGCATGACTACAAATTAATTTTATCTGAAAATAGAAAACTGAAAAAGCATGCAAATAGTTTTTCTCAGGAAAACAATTATTTATTAAATGAAGTTAGTGATTTGAAAACTAAACTAGATATTTTAGAAAAGAAAAATAATGCTTTAACAATAAAAAATGATGTTTTAAAAAGACCCAAAACTATCATTTCAAATGGTGATCTTTTGAAGAAAAACAAGTATTTAGAATTAGAAAACAAAAATTACAAAAATGAGCTTGACAAAATAAAATATTTTGTTGAAAAGTTTACCTATAGCTCAGAAAAATTAAACCTTCTTTTAAATAGCCAAAGAGCAGTTTTTAACAAAGCAGGATTAGGTTATAGGCCCCAAAAATAAAAAAAGTATTTTGAAAACTTTTTTGTACCAGCATCATCTAGCATAATATGTTTTTCATACAAGAAACAAGGTCATAAATATTTTCAATGTAATATGAGAAAAATTAATATTCATGGAAAAGTCTGGGTTCCAAAAGGAACCAATTTAAGTGCTAACACTAAAGGACCCAAGTTGGCTTGGGTACCTAAAAACAAAGCTTGATTTGTAGGGTTCCGGTGCAACGCAGTGGAAGGGTAATTTCAAAATTGAAACTAAATTCACACAAAAAAACCATAAAACAGGAACTCCTTAAGTAAGACTAGAACATATGACAAGCATATCTATGCAAATTAGGATTAGGGTACCAACCTGTAATCGCTTATTTCAACAAACTTGAAGTTGAAGAGGCTAACTGAATTCACCAGGCATCCAGGTGTTCGCCCTCCGATGGTGATCCACACAGAGTAATGATCAAGAACACTATCTTCTTGTCCAATGGTTCCTCCTATTGAGTTCTTCTTCCTAGAACTCAATTCTTCGGATTATGGCTGGAATTCTTCCACACAAGAGGTAGCCTCCCTTTCTTTGATCTGTTCTCCTCCTTCCACTAAGACCTTGACCCTCTAAGACACTCTTGTCTTGAAGAAAAGACTTTGTCCTAAGGAGATTTAGGCTTGTCTTAAATTGGAGGAGAAATTAAGACAAGAATGTCTTAATGTAAGAAAGAAGGAATAAAATCAGAACTCCTTTCTTTCCTTTACCATCGGAGACTTTCGCTCCTATTCTTGTTCAGTAGTAGAGTTTCGACAGAGGTTACTCTATAAAGGAAACAGTGCAAGAACAAGAAAAGAGTGAAAGAGTCTTTAGGAGAGGAAGAAGGAATAAAAGAAAACATTACTGAGTTCTGATTTTCCTAACCCCTTTAATAGATCTTAGATAGGCGCCCACACATCTCTCCGTGAAATACTTCTCATGCCCTTTCTTATTTTCTAATGCCCCATCCTTCCTTCTCACGGCCCTCCGGATAAATCCCATGGCCTTTCTTAAAGGAAAAGTCGCTATGTTTTTAAAAAAAAGGAGTCGCGACTTTTCATCTCCGAAGAGATGTTATTTCGCGTGACCGGGAAGCAACAGGCGCTTTCTTCCTTTCTTAAAAAACATCAACCCTTGGATTCCAATCCAAGGGAGGACAAGTGAGGTGCAAATTCTAAGAAATGAGGCCGCCCCATATAAAAACATCAGAGTTTCATATGGAGCGCGCCAAGAGTCCATGCGCCATGGACTCTTCCAAATGGCGCGCCAAGAGTCCATTAGCACATGGACCCTTGGCATTTTGGCATGAAAATGCTAAGGGGCGGGTGGGGGGCCAGCTTAGGTGCATGGTTAGCCAATAGGGTTAGCCATAATCCCTATAACCTCAATTAGGGTCTAATTAGATCCAATTAGAACCCAAATTGAACCAATCCGGAACCCTAATTCGAATCTAATTCGAATAGAAGCTAGGATTTGCAACACCTGCTAGAGTGTCATCATGCAAAATGATTTAATTACAAAATTAAACCCTTGATCAATTCTCTTAAGTGTGTGACCCATTGGGTTCCACATCTAGCTAGCAGTGGGTTCGAATACAAGTTGACCTAATTTGATTAGAACTCTTTCTAATCGATTTAGGTCAAATTGGGCTTACCCGATTATGATCAATTAGGACTCTTCCTAATAAGTGATCATTCAATTTAATCAACCCACAAGACAAGATTGACGTCTAGCAACGTGTCATGTCTACCCGGAAGATATGGAAATTCTGGTGAAATACCAAAACTACCCTTCAGTGGAAAGTTACCGTATAATTAAATCCTTCGATTAGCCTGTACCCAGAATATAATTATGGATATGGATATATGTTAATTCCAATATTACATTCATTTCTAGCTCAATCTTATATTGATGATTCAATTATCTTGATATTAGAAATCATCTAATATCTTTACTTTGATCAAAGATTCCCTGAATCATCATCCGATTGATAACTAGCTGGATGCATTCTCCTCTTACTAAGAGTGATCGATTCCTTGTTGACCTACTCATTACCTTCATATCCAATTCACCATTCCCAGCATCAATCCTGTGCATGACTCAGTGTCATGATTAGAATTGAACTAAAGCATGGGTTCATGTATATAAGGTACTTATGGCAGTCTCAGGTCAAAAGATTACTTGTACCACTCCCACTATGAGAACCTTCTATTGACATGTAGCTAAGACTCCATTAGATGTTCTCTAGTTGGATCATATCAGTGAACTCATTCTCTAATGAGCACCCACATCTTAGTATTAGTGTCATACACAAGTGACTGTGAGAACAGTCACCCTCTCCAATATACGTAGGATGTGCTAGTCTTACCGGAAAAAACCCTGATCCCCTACTCAGGGTTCCTTTGACTAGGAATACTTTAGATTAAGGTTTTAAGACTTTAGGTCTCACTAGTATGATCTCATCATAACCCTAAAATCATAGCCCTAATCTATGGGGTTCGTCATATAATATAAACACAGCGTATTATGAAAAATTATGCCTTTATTAGAATATTATCAATTACAATGGTTTGGGAGATGCAACATAGATTGACTTGTAGGGCATATCCCTTTCAATCTCCCACTTGCACTAAATCCAATTGCCTTTAAATCTTAATCCCATACACTCGAGGTGGCGATCAAACTCTCGCTGTGGTAGAGCCTTAGTGAACGGGTCTGCTACATTGTTCTTTGTATCAACTCTATTTATGTAGACATCTTATCTCTCTACTATTTCTCGGATGAGATGGAAGCGTCTCAGAATGTGCTTGGACTTATGATGAGCTCTTGGTTCCTTAGCTTGAGCAACAGCTCCAGTGTTGTCACAATAAAGTGGCACTGGGTTTTCAATCTCAGGAACAACACCCAACTCTGTGATGAACTTCTTCATCCAGACTGCTTCCTTGGCGGCTTCACTGACAGCTATGTATTCTGCCTCTGTGGTTGAGTCCGCTACAGTCTGCTGCTTGGTACTCTTCCAACTCACTGCTCCACCATTTAGGATAAAAACATATCCCGAAATGGATTTGCTATCATCAGGGTCTGATTGAAAACTAGAATCAGAATAAGCTTATAGTTTAAGATCAGAACCACCATAAACCAGAAAAATATCCTTAGTCCTTCTCAGGTACTTAAGAATATTTTTTACTGCTTTCCAATGATCCTCTCCTGGATCAGCCTGAAACCTACTGACAATGCCTAAAGCATATGCCACATCAGGCCTGGTACATAACATGGCATACATTATGGACCCTATTGCCGAAGCATAAGGTATAGAATTCATTCTATTTCTTTCTTCAGGTATCTTTGGAGACATCCTTTTAGAAAGATGTATGCCTTGACTCATAGAAAGATAACCTCTTTTACTTCCATCCATGCTGAATCTTTTCAGCACTAAGTCAATGTACATAGATTGGGATAAACCTAGCATCCTCTTAGATCTATCTCTATAGATCTTAATACCTAGTATATAGGATGCATCTCCCAAATCTTTCATGGAAAACTGGTTTGATAAACAAACCTTGACTGATTGCAACATTGGGATATCATTCCTAATGAGGAGTATATCGTCTACATACAGAACAAAGAAGACGATGGCACTCCCACTAGTCTTCTTATAAACACAGGGTTCATCCACATTTTTGATAAAACCAAACCTTTTAATAGTTTCATCAAAGCGGATGTTCCAACTCCTTGAAGCTTACTTTAATCCATAAATGGATTTCTTTAGCTTGCATACTTGATTAGGTTTATTCTTTGAAATAAAACATTCTGGCTGTAACATGTAGACTTCTTCCTCAAGGAAACCATTGAGGAATGCATTCTTCACATCCATCTGCCAGATCTCATAATCGTGGTATGCTGCTATAGCAAGTAAAATCCGGATTGATTTGAGCATGGCAACAGGTGAGAATGTTTCATCATAATCAATTTCCTGTTTTTGTCTAAAACCTTTTGCCACTAATCTGGCTTTATAGGTTTCAACTTGGCCATCAGCCCCAATCTTTTTCTTATAGACCCATTTGCACCCAATTAGATTAACACCCTCTGGTGCATCGACCAAAGACCATACTTGGTTTACATACATAGAGTCTATCTCGGATTCCATGGCTTCTTGCCATCTATCTGAATTAGTACTTAAGATAGCTTCTGTATAGGTCAGAGGTTCATCATTTTGAATGACTTGGGCTTCATTATTTTCAATAATAAATCCATACCTCTCAGGTGCCCGTGGCACTCTATCAGACCTACGGGGAGGAGTTTTGTGTTCTGGTTCTGTCCTAACTATATGTTCTAATGGTTGAAAACTGTCTATCTGTGTTTCTTGTACTTCTCCAAGTTCAACAGTTCTACCATTGCCCTTTTCTAAAATGAACTCTTTTTCTAGAAAAGTGGCATGCCT
Source organism: Areca catechu (assembly GCA_021397845.1). NCBI lineage: Eukaryota > Viridiplantae > Streptophyta > Magnoliopsida > Arecales > Arecaceae > Areca > Areca catechu. Next base: position 167,855,088 of record CM038039.1, on the reverse strand, counting down.
GCTGACAAAAATCTTTTGTTCAGTAGGATGGTAAAACAGATATCCTCTACCCTCTCTGGGATATCCTACAAATAGACATTTATCCGCTCTAGGTTCCAACTTATGTCCAAAATTTCTTTTAACAGAAGCTGGACATCCCCATACCTTAATATATTTGAGATACGGTTTCTTTTCACTCCAAATTTCATATGGAGTACTAACAACGGATTTAGAAGGTACATTGTTCAGAATGTAAACAGCAGTTTCTAGGGCATGACCCCAGAAGGAAATGGATAAATTTGTGAAGCACATCATGGATCGTACCATATCTAATAAGGTACGATTCCTCCTTTCAGCTATACCATTTAGCTGTGGTGTATAAGGAGGGGTCCATTCAGAAAGAATTCCATTAACTTTAAGATAGTCTAAAAACTCCATGGATAAGTATTCTCCTCCTCGATCAGAATGAAGAACTTTAATACTTTTCCCAGTTTGTTTTTCGACCATACTTTGATACTCCTTAAATTTATCAAAGGCTTCAGATTTATGTTTCATAAGATACACACATCCGAACCTAGATAAATCATCTGTAAAAGTGATAAAATATGAGTATCCACCTCTGGCCTGAGTTGTCATTGGACCACATACATCAGTATGTATAAGTCCTAATAACTCAGTTGACCTTTCTCCATGTCCAGTAAATGGAGTCTTGGTCATCTTACCCATGAGACATGATTTGCAAGTTCCTAATGATTCATACTCATAAGGATCAAGGAATTTTTTCTTGTATAACTTGCTTATCCTAGACTCATTAACATGACCAAGTCGATGATGCCAAAGTAAAGTATCATTAAAGTCTTTTCTTTTTCTTTTATTATTGACATGAAAAACACTATCATTGGAAGAAAGAGTTAAGAGCCCATTGCTAAATATGCCAGAACAAATAATTTTATTAGACAACATTATCGAGCAACCAGTGCTCGTTACATCCATTACATATCCTTATTTTAATAACAAAGGAATAGATATAATGTTCCTAATAATCTTAGGCATATAATAACAATTTTCTAACTCCAAGATCTTCCCTGAAGGCAACTTCAGAATATAGGTCCCTACAGCTTCTGCTTGGATGATATCACTATTAGCACCGTAGAGATTGAAGTCACCTTCCTTCAATACTTTAAGCTTGTGGAGGTCCTGCAAAGATTTGCATATATGGTAACCACAAGCGGTATCCAATACCCAAGTATTTGATATAGACGAATTTAATGTCAATATAGCATGTATCTCATACATACCTTTTGGTGCATCTGATGCACCAGGCTTCACAGTTTCAAGGTAAGCTTTGCAATTTCTTTTCCAATGTCCCACTTTGCCGTAAAAAAAATAGGTTGACTATTTTGAGGCCTTCTTTCCTTTCTTATTCTTATTAATGCCACCCTTAGGGTTTAGCCTCCTATTAAAACCCTTTTTGCCTGATTTCTTCTTTTTGGTCTTATCAACAAGAAGAAGTGGAGCCTTTTCTTTCTTAACGTGGCTCTCCGCTATTTTTAACATATTTAATAGCTCAGGCAAGGAAGTGTTCAGTTTGTTCATGTGATAATTCAAGACAAATTGAGAAAATGACTCTGGGAGTGATTGCAGGATTAAATCCTGATTCAACTCCCCATCCATAATAAAACCTAATTGACCCAATCTGGTGATTAAGTCAATTATCTTCAGAACATGATCCTAAACGGATGTTCCCTCTGTCATCCTAGCATGGAATAACTACTTAGATATTTCATATCTAGCAGTTCTGCTATGTTCTCCATAAAGCTCTTTTAAATTAAGCATTATGGATTGAGTATCCATGCTTTCATGCTGTCTCTGTAACTCATTGGTCATAGAGGCTAGTATGATACACTTGATAGTAAGGGAGTCATTCTACCACATTTTGTATGTGGCCATATCTTCCTCTATGGCATCATCCCCTAGTGGATTAAGACTAGGGATTTCAAGAATATAAGAAAGTTTTTCTAAACTCAGCACAATCTTTAAATTTCTCAATCAGTCCACATAGTTCAGACCAGTCAGTTTGTTGGTATCTAAGATACTTCGCAGTGATAATGAAGATGCCATTTATCTACATTTAATAAAAAACAATACATAAGCAAACAACCATTAAATGACTTACATAATTAAATTAGGTCTTCAATTTAATTATGTCTCCCACTATTTTATCAAAAATCATAGCCCTCACTATGATAATCGAGAAGAACCTTGATCGGTTTTTCTTAGTGAGATTGAGATCCTAATAACTTATAAAAGATCTTGCAGAAAACACAACAAATCTTTTATAAGCTTAAAGGTAGGAAACTCTTCCAATTATATCTCATATAATTCTCAAGAAGTAACTTGGCCTCTAGAACATTATTAGTCTTGTAGAAATCACAACAAACCATAATGTTCTAGTTAAGTCAAGACCCTTTCATTTCTATACAGTCAATACTTAAATATAATTTCCTTGCAGATAACACAACAAAGCATTATACTGAATATACTGTAAGCATTTTTATGCACTAGACTAGTATGATGTCAATCACCATATTAGATCTTGCAGATAACACAACAAACCTAATGTGGTTCATAACACAATAATGATCCAGCATGAAGGAAGGCCAATACATAGTATTTTTAACACTAAGCATTTTAGTCAAGATTTAAATTTAATCAAATCGGCCAGGCAAGTGGAAGAGATGTGGGAGTCCCCCCGTTGCTTTCCTAGACACCAATAAAAATTTGCCAGGTCAGTCAATGGAACCAATTAAAAACCATAATTCTCTTTACCTTCCCAGAACCACCTTTCTAGACACCGAATGATCAATTGTACATCATGACTAGTGATGCTTATTAGTTAAATATACTAAGACTTAATATAATTTTTAAAAGGAGGGATTTATAAATTGCCAGTACATTCTTATAGAACATATCACAATCAACATATCACTCTTATAAACAAATATGTGCTAAGTGTGTCATCATACTAGGACAACCATTTACCACATAATGGATCCACCATTATGCCAGGGCAACCTTATTTCAGTATGATGACATCAAAACTAAACATATCTTTATAATAATTAGGGTTTGAGTGAAAGACCCTAACTAGTGGCATACATCAAAACATATATGCAATCAAGGATATGCTAAGTGTAGTAACATATTAGGATTTAAAAAACCCTAATATGTAACATACAAACTATCATAGATTATAGTCCTAATTAAGGTGGCTCTGATACCACTGTAGGGTTTCGGTGCAATGCAGCGGAAGGGTAATTTCAAAATTGAAACTAAATTAACACCAAAAAATCCTAAAACAGGAACTCCTTAAATAAGACTAGAACATATGACAAGCATATCTATGTAAATTAGGATTAGGGTACCAACCTGTAATCGCTTATTTCAACAAACTTGAAGTTGAAGAGGCTAACTGAATTTACCAGGCATCCAGGTGTGCGCCCTCCGATGGTGATCCACACAGAGCAATGATCAAGAACACTATCTTCTTGTCCAATGGTTCCTCCTATTGAGTTCTTCTTCCTAGAACTCAATTCTTCGGATTATGGCTGGAATTCTTCCACACAAGAGGTAGCCTCCTTTTCTTTGATCTGTTCTCCTCCTTCCACTAAGACCTTGACCCTCTAAGACACTCTTGTCTTGAAGAAAAGACACTGTCCTAAGGGGATTTAGGCTTGTCTTAAATTGAAGGAGAAATTAAGACAAGAATGTCTTAATGTAAGAAAGAAGGAATAAAATCAGAACTCCTTTCTTTCCTTTACCATCGGAGACTTTCGCTCTTATTCTTGTTCAGTAGCAGAGTTTCGACAGAGGTTACTCTGTAAAGGAAACAGTGCAAGAACAAGAAAAGAGTGAAAGAGTCTTTAGGAGAGGAAGAAGGAATAAAAGAAAACATTACCGAGTTCTGATTTTCCTGACCCCTTAAATAGATCTCAGATAGGCGCCCACACATCTCTCCGTGAAAGACTTCTCATGCCCTTTCTTATTTTCTCACGCCCCATCCTTCCTTCTCACGGCCCTCCGGATAAATCCCACGGCCTTTCTTAAAGGAAAAGTCACGATGTTTTAAAAAAAAAGGAGTCGTGACTTTTCATCTCCGAAGAGATGTTATTTCGCGCGACCGGGAAGCAACAGGCGCTTTCTTCCTTTCTTAAAAAACATCAACCCTTGGATTCCAATCTAAGGGAGGACAAGTGAGGCGCTAATTCTAAGAAATGAGGCCGCCCCATATAAAAACATCAGAGTTTTTTATGGAGCGCGCCAAGAGTCCATGTGCCATGGACTCTTCCAAATGGCACGCCAAGAGTCCATTAGCGCATGGACTCTTGGCATTTTGGCGTGAAAATGCTAAGGGGCGGGTGGGGGGCCAGCCTAGGTTCATGGTTAGCCAATAGGGTTAGCCATAATCCCTATAACCTCAATTAGGGTCTAATTAGATCCAATTAGAACCCAAATTGAACCAATCCGGAACCCTAATTCGAATCTAATTCGAATAGAAGCTAGGATTTGCAACACCTGCTAGAGTATCATCATGCAAAATGATTTAATTACAAAATTAAACCCTTGATCAATTCTCTTAAGTGTGTGACCCATTGGGTTCCACATCTAGCCAGCAGTGGGTTCGAATACAAGTTGACCTAATTTGATTAGAACTCTTTCTAATCGATTTAGGTCAAATCGGGCTTACCCGATTATGATCAATTAGGACTCTTCCTAATAAGTGATCATTCAATTTAATCAACCCACAAGACAAGATTGACGTCTAGCAACGTGTCATGTCTACCCGGAAGATATGAAAATTCTGGTGAAATACCAAAACTACCCTTTAGTGGAAAGTTACCATATAATTAAATCCTTCGATCAGCCTGCACCCAGAATATAATTATGGATATGGATATATGTCAATTCCAATATTACATTCGTTTCTAGCTCAATCTTGTATTGATGATTCAATTATCTTGATATTAGAAATCATCTAATATCTTTACTTTGATCAAAGATTCCCTGAATCATCATCCGATTGATAACTAGCTGGATGCATTCTCCTCTTACTAAGAGTGATCGATTCCTTGTTGACCTACTCATTACCTTCATATCCAATTCACCATTCCCAGCATCAATCCTGTGCATGACTCAGTGTCATGATTAGAATTGAACCAAAGCATGGGTTCATGTATATAAGGTACTTATGGCAGTCTCAGGTCAAAGGATTACTTGTACCACTCCCACTATGAGAACCTTCTATCGACATATAGCTAAGACTCCATTAGATGTTCTCTAGTTGGATCATATCAGTGAACTCATTTTCTAATGAGCACCCACATCCTAGTATTAGTGTCATACACAAGTGACTGTGAGAACAGTCACCCTCTCCAGTATACATAGGATGTGCTAGTCTTATCGGAAAAAACCCTGATCCCCTACTCAGGGTTCCTTTGACTAGGAATACTTTAGATTAAGATTTTAAGACTTTAGGTCTCACTGGTATGATCTCATCATAATCCTAAAATCATAGCCCTAATCTATGGGGTTCATCATATAATATAAACACAGCGTATGATGAAAAATTATGCCTTTATTAGAATATTATCAATTACAATGGTTTGGGAGATACAACATAGATTGGCCTGTAGGGCATATCCCTTTCATGATTTGCATTGTAGGTGTGTCTTGCAACCAAGGAAAATAAAAGACAATGGTATTTTGATAGTGGTTGCTCAAGGCACATGATGGAAGATGTGAAGCAATTCACCTCTCTTGAAGCAATGAATGGAGGGAGTGTGACCTTCAGGGATAATGGTAAAGGAAAAATCATTGGCATTGGTAAGGTTCACATTACTCCTTCTACATGTATTAGTAATGTACTTTTAGTTGATGGTTTGAAACATAATCTTTTAAGTATTAGTCAGTTTTGTGACAATGGTTTTCAGGTTGTTTTTAAATCATCTTATTGCATGATTGCTAATCGTGATAAAATTGGAGTACAATTCATTGGAAAAAGGCATGGTAACATTTATTTGATAAATTTAGATGATCTATCTTTGCTTAATGGAGAATGCCTAGTTGTAATGAATTCTACTAATTATAAGACTAGCTGGCTTTGGCATAGAAGACTAGGATATGCTAGTATGTATTTACTTTCAAAACTTTGTAATAAGAATTTAGTAAGAGATTTACCAAAACTTGTTTTTGAAAAAGATAGAGTTTGCTAAGCTTGTCAATTTGGAAAATAAGTCAAAATTTTTTACAAAACTAAAGGTTTTGTAACTACTAGTAGGCCACTAGAACTACTTCATATGGATCTCTTTGGATCAACTAAAACATCTAGTCTAGGAGGCAAGAGATATGTATTGGTAATAATGGATGATTTTTCAAGATTTACTTAGGTTTTCTTTCTTGCTCATAAAGATGAATCATTTTCTACATTTGTAAAGTTTTATCAAAAAGTTTCAAATGTAAAAGGTACTTCAGTTATTTGCATACGTAGTGATCATGGTTCTGAATTTGAAAATCAGGATTTCAAAAGTTTTTGTTATGAAAAACATATTGAACATAATTTTTCTGTACCTAGGATACCTTAGCAGAATGAGGTAGTAGAAAGAAAAAATCGTACTTTAGAAGAAATGGCACACACTATGCTTTGTGAAAATGATTTGCCAAGATATTTTTGGGCTGAAGCTATTAATACTGCATGTTACATTTTGAATCAAGTTTTAATCCGTTCTATTTTAAAGAAAACTTCTTATAAACTTTGAAATCAAAGAAAACCAACTTTAAAATATTTTTGAGTTTTTGGTTGTCATGTTTTATCTTAAATAAAGGAAAAGATAATCTTGAAAAACTTGATGCCAAGTCTGATGAAGGTATCTTTCTAGGATACTCTACATCAAGCAGGGCATACAGAGTTTTTAATAAAAGAATGCTAGTTGTAGAGAAATCTGTACATATTATTTTTGAAGAATCTACTAACAAATCTTCTAGAAAAGAGGATACTTTTGATGAATGTGCAGGTATTGATAAGTTACAAAAGTTGACTTTGAATGATCAACCTTCTCAATAAAGTGAAGAAGATCAAGACAAAGATGAGAAATATGAAGACACTCCAAAGCATCAAGATATATCTAAGGAGTGGAGGTATGCTCATGGACATCCTAAGAAATTAATCCTAGGTGATCCATCTAAAGGTGTAAGAACTTGAGCCTCAATTAGAAATGAATGTGATTATATAGCTTTTGTTTCTCAAGTAGAGCCTAAATATTTTGAAGATGCTGAAAAAGATCCTAACTGGATAAATGCTATGCTAGATGAATTAATTCAATTTGATAGAAATAATGTTTGGACATTAATAGAAAGACCATCTAATATATCTATTATTGGTACTAAATGGGTATTTAGAAATAAGTTAGATGAAAATAGAATTGTTGTTAGAAATAAAGCTGGCTAGGTACCAAAGGCTATAATTAGGAGGAGGAATTGATTTTGATAAAACTTTTGCTCCCATTACTAGACTTGAAGGAATTACACTACTATTAGCATTTGCTTGTTTTATGAATTTCAAACTCTTTCAAATGGATGTTAAAAGTGTTTTTTAAAATGATTTTATAGTTGAAGAAGTTTTTGTTGAACAACCACCTAGTTTTGAAAATCATGCACATCCTGATTATGTTTTTAAATTGCATAAGGCACTCTATGGTTTAAAGCAAGCACCTCGAGCATGGTACGAAAGACTCAGTAAATTTTTGATTGAAAATGAATTCTCCAAAGCCCATGTTGATAAAACTTTATTTCTAAAGAAGAAAGATAATGATTTATTAGTAGTGCAAATCTATATTGATGACATTATTTTCTGTGCTACTAATGAAATTCTTTGTTAAGAGTTTGCTAAGCTAATGCAGGGTGAGTTCGAGATGAGCATGATGGGAGAACTCAATTTCTTTCTCGGACTCTAAATCAAGCAAACCAAAGATGGAATCTTCATCAACCAAGCTAAGTACACAAGAGAAATCATAAAGAAGTTTGAGATGGAGACTATTAAATCAATAGGTACACCTATAAGCTCCTCTTGTAAACTTGATAAAGATGAGTATGGTAAATCTATAGATCAAAAATTATATAGAGGTATGATTGGCTCTTTATTATACTTAACTGCTAGTAGACCAGATATAATGTTCAGTGTATGCATGTGTGCTAGATATCAGTCTGAACCTAAAGAATTACATCTGTTGGCTATTAAGCACATTATTAGATATCTATCTGGTATAATTGATATTAGCTTATGGTATTCTAGAGACTCATCTGCTAATTTAATTGGATATTCTGATGCTAATTTTACTGGATATAAATTAGATAGAAAAAGTACTAGTGGAACTTGCCAATTTCTTGGAGTTAACTTAATCTCCTGGTTTAGCAAGAAACAAACTTCAGTTGCACTATCCACAGCCGAAGCTGAGTATATTGCAGCAGGAAGTTATGCTCAAATCTTGTGGATTAAGCAACAACTTGAAGATCTTGGAATCAAATTAACTAGTACACCTATAAAATGTGATAATACCAATACTATTTGCTTGACTAAAAATCCTGTTCAACATTCTAGAAGTAAACACATTGAAATTAGGCATCATTTTATTAAAGATCATGTTGAAAATAATGATATTGTGCTTGAATTTATTTGTACTGAATTGCAATTAGTTGATATTTTAACTAAGCCTCTCTAAGAAGATCGTCTTAGTATGATTAGAAGAGAACTTAGGATCATTAACCCTTTTGATTAAAATTCTCCAATCTTTGACTCTAAATAGATCAAATTTGACACCAATCTCATTGAATTTCATTTCATTTCTTGTGATTTTGATCTGCGCTTCATTCTTTGGATTTTCGATTTTAAGTCGATGTGTCGACACATGGGAGCATGTCATGAGTCAACACATGAACGACTGTGGACTGAGGTTAAAGGGTGAACCGAAGCATTTTCTTCTCCATTTCTTCCCAACCTCGAGCCGACACTTGCCCTAGCTCCTTCCTAAACACTTCTTCCCTCCAAATCTTAGCTCAAACCCCCTCAAATCTTTGTTTTGGACGGTTTTTGGTTCGATTTGTGTGACATTCCTTCTCCCATTTCCATTTTGAATCCTAGAAACCCTAGGTTTCTTCTCCATTCTTGTTTAAACCCCTCATCTATGCAATGGCACCAAGGAAACAAGTCGTTCATCACCCTCAGCCTTCAAATCAGGAAGAAGAAAGAAGGACCAAAGCAAGACATGAAGCCACAGCTCCAGATCTACCAGTTCGGCCACTCTTCACTGCATCCAGTTGCATGAGTTCAAAGACAGTAGTCGAAGGATGTTATGTTGATTTTGGATTTGTCAACCAGCAGCATTTCAGGATTGGTCTGTAGATTAGAGATGCTGGTATGACCTCTTTCTGCTCACTGAGTGAAAGATACTACTCGTGCCTTATTTGAGAGTTCTACGGATCCTTAGCCCGTGGTAGTGATGGTTGGTTAGCTCAGGTCAGAGGAAGGGATATCCCCGTGACTGTAGAGATATTGAGTAGAGTATAGGATATACCCTTGATCGAATCAGTAGTTGATAGTCTGATTGACAGAGTGAGTGGACTCTAGTGTATCTTCGAGTTGGATATTTTGCCTGAGGGAGCCACTGTTCCTGCATCCCGTCTCTCTGTTGAGATGAGACTTCTACATCACATTGTCGCCCGAATTCTTCTACCAAAGATCGGACATTTTGATCACATTGCAGAGAGAGAGTTACTCGTGATGGTCTCCTTAGTTCAGCACACTCCAGTTTGCCTTTCGGTACTCATGATACATCAGATGATGGAGGCATCTTCCAGTCGAAGACTTTGCTTACCCTACGGGATGGGGTTGACACTGCTGTTTAGAGAGTATGGTGTATCTTTTGATGATGAGCCATTTCGGATGCTTCTACATACTGATGTCTATGACATCATGTCACTACACTAGATGGAATATTAGCTATTCAGAGACCAGTGGAGTTGCAGAGTTTCAGGACAGGCTGATGATAGAGATGATGATGCTGTAGAGGAGGAGCGTATATTTTCAGGCGAGGCAGGGCCTTTAGAGGCACATCTTCCAGAGATTCAGCCTGGGCCAGCAGCACAGCCAGAGTCTGCTTCACAGTTTGAGCCAACTACACAGCCTCAGCCTCAGCCAGCTCAGTCAGATGCTCCAGGAGATTCAAAGAGTCTATTGGATAGAGTCAGTCGCATAGAGACAGACATCATGATTGTTCGATGATGACTTGATAGCTTTATCATGGAGACGAGAGACAGTCATAGAGGATTGAGTGATGGCATTTCCGCTATTTTATCTACACTATCCAGATCCTCTTCTAGGAGTGTTCCTGACTCATCTGTTCCAACTCCACCTCCATCATCTAGATCTGATGATCACACATTCATTCCTATCCTTTCACCCATCATTGATACTCCCATCGATACTCCTATTGTTGACTCACTGATTACTGATTCACCTATTGATTCTTCAGCTGATATGCCTATCGTCGACATGCCTATCATTTCTTCAACTGAGACACCGATTTTTGACACACCCAGAGTTGATACACCTACCTTACATACATCCTTGCTCATCCGAAAGCTAGATTTCTACACACCTGGCTTTCACTATCTTGATTCCAGACCCTCATTTGATCGTACACCACATCCGATAGTTGTAGAGACTGTCGCTTCGATCTGCTCTGTTCCTGCTGATGACATAGCCTCCATCTCTTTTACTTCAGCTAGAGGTAGGACCTATGTTCGACACAGAGGATGTGGTCATCGTACTCCTTCACGATCGACCAGGACCCATCTTCGTGATCTCAAATAGATATGGCCCCGAGCTTGCTCTTTCACTGATACTGGATCGATAGAGATCGGATCTTTAGAGGATGAGGATTAGGATAGTTTTTATGATTAGATAGTTTGCTTATCTACACTTTTTGTATGTTTTGATACTATCTTTATGTACAAATTCTGATATTGTATGAATTTTTATGTTGTAAGTAATGTTATGAATTCAAATGAATGAAATATATTATTTACCTTCAGCACTTCATTGTCTTCATGTATGAATGAATGGATGAATGAATTGTTTTGTTGTACTTCAATATTCTATCTTGAATGACTTATTATTCTCTTCCTACCTTTTTAATGATAACAAAAAGGGAGAGTAATAAGACTAAAGTATAAATGTGTAAATTATAATGTGTAAATTCTTTTGTGTTTGAAAATTTGAAAATTCCTTTGAAATTTATTTGAGCTTGAATTGAAAATTCTTTGCAAAATTCATGAAGTAAGGGGGAGTAATACCTCCTTTATATTGAAAATCAATTTTGAATTGAATTTCATGTCAAATCTTTTTTAAATATGTTTAAAAAGATGTTTACAAATTCTTTTACGAATCATCTATTCAGGGGGAGTACTACTATTGCTGAATTTGTCTCTCTTGAGCTTGTTTTCTTTTAGAGTATCACGATACTTGAATTTATCCCTTATATATATTCCAAGCTTTGATACTCTTAGCCATTACAATGCTTTTACTCTGATACATCTTTTTCAATATTGCAATTGCTCTGATACATTTATTGGAATTAGCTCTTCGCACCTTGTAAAATTCTTTTGAAAGCTTTTTATGCAATTTATACTTAAAGGTTTTGTCATCATCAAAAAGAAAAAAATTGTTGACTCCGTTATTGATTTTGATAATAAGCAAAATGCTTAAGTATAAGTTGATTACTAATGATTTCTTTGAAGTATGTTTATACAGAAAAAGGTGCTCATCAATTTGACAAATGTTGTTTGATTGAAGAAGTCCAAATTTAAATGAAAAATCTACTTAAAGAAGACTTTGACAGTTGAAGATTGCTTGAATGGATACTTGAGTTCAACACAGGTTTGATTCAGCATAAGTTTAGAAGTTTTGAAGAAAATCTTAGTGATGTGTCGACTCAAAATGTCGACACATGACTCAAGGTGTCGACACATGAGAGTGAAGTGTCGACACAAGCCGGCACGCAGAGAAAGTTTTAGTTGGCATGGCTGAAGTGTCAACACTTGGATGTGTTGTGTCGACTCAAAGTGTCGACACATGGATCAGCTCATCGCCTGAGATTTTTTGGATTACAGAACTTACTGAAGTTGAAGATCTGGCTAAAGTGTCAACATATGGAACTAAGTATCGACTCAAAGTGTCGACACATCTGAAAAAGTGTCGACTCACCTGAGAATTCCAGAAAGCTACCTTGAAGATATTTGAACTAGGTGTCGACTCAAGGAGTGCATGTGTCGACCTGATGTGTCGACTCATAGCCTGATGTGTCAACACATGGAGTTCTAGGAATAGTAACGGCTAGTTTCTCAAACGTAGAACTCATCCCTCTTGGCTCCAAATGGCTAGTTTTTCATGTCTAATGACTAGAAACCAAATTTGAGGCCTTGGGAAGGTATTTATATGATTCAAATCAAATCAAAAGAAAAGGGATTGAAAAAGGAATAACCAAGAGAGAAGAAAAAAAGAGCATTCACTCCTATTCATTGAGTTTAACCACCTTCAAGCAAAAGCAAGTCTCCAAGCATTCAAGAGACTTCAAGAGCATTCAAGATCAATCATTCTTGAGCAATTAAAGAGGCTTCATCAAGTGGGAGGCAGCACTACATTGAGCTTCAAAGAGATACCCACTTTTTATTAGAAAGCTTTCATTGTTTCTTTGCTTCAATCTATATTTGTTGTAAGGGTTTTTGGTTAGCCTATTAAAAAACCAAGGAGGTTATTGGTGGGCCTTTGAAAACCATTCAAGTTCTTGGTTAGCCCACAAAATCAAGGGAGGTTGTTGGTGAGCCTTAAAACCATTTAGGTTCTTGGTTAGCCTGTAAACCAAGTGAGATTTTGACTTGTGAGCCTTGTGAAAACAAGTCGGGTTTTGATTAGTGAGCCCATAAAACTAATTATCTCTAATTGGTTGAGATTATAATGAATTCCCAAGGAGATCTTGGGGAGTGGATGTAGGTGCATTGGATAGCACCAAACCACTATACTTCCTTATGTTTGTGATTGCTTGTCTCTTCTATTTGCTCTAACTTTTATTGCTTTATACTTTTGCTGTACACTTATTTAAATAGCACTTCATTTGCATTCATAGTACTTAGTCTAATTATTGGATTGGATCACACACTCTTGCATTTCATCAATTAATTTTTAGAGACTCAATTCGCCCCCCCTCTTGGGTTGCTTACTTGGAAGTAGTTAGCAAAATAAATGCATGCTCCAATGTTTTGTTATCATCAAAATCATTCAAGGGTTCAATAATCTCCCCCTTTTTGATGATGACAAAACACCGGGCATGGAAAAGAAAACTTTACAATTAGATGTGTAAAGGTATTTGGAAGTTAGTATCAACATGTATGAGTTGTATATCATAAATGTATTAGAGTATATTGACATAATATCAAGGCTTTTGAAACAATTTCATTATGTATTAATATTTATCCAAGCCTATTTTTGCCAAAATTAAGGTCAATAAGTATAAGGCAAAATTGATAAGAAAAATATATTAGAGCTCAAAATTTGCAAATTATATTAGATCTTGAGATAGCAAAAGGTATTGGTGTTGGCAATAATGTATCAGAGCTTATTCAGAGCTAATGGTAGTAGAGCTATTAAATGTATTAGAGCTTAATATGTATCAAAGCTAAATTTAGGAAACATCTCAAAGCATAAAGATAAAAACTCATTAGATTCAAAATCAATTAGCTCCCCCTTACTTGTATATTTCTCTGAAATAATGAATGTTTGAATTTTTCATGCACATACACTTTATTAATATCATTCATAATGAAAGGATTATGCCCTGCAAGCTAATTAAAACTTGTAATTTTTTTGGGATATCATGAAAACTTCCAAACTTTTGTATTGACAATTATATATATTAAAAGGCATCTTTTTTATCATACGCTGTGTCTTAGATTTATGATATGATGAACCCCATAGACTAGGGCTATGGTTTTAAGGGTTAAGATGAGATCATACCAGTAAGACTTAAAACCTAAAAATCCTAATCTTAAGTATTCCTAGTCAAAGGGATATTGAGTAGGGGATCAATGTTTTTGGAAAGACTAGCATATCCTTTGTATGCTCATTAATGAGGGTAATTGAACTGACAATTACTTGTGTAGGACACTAATACAAGGATATGGGTGCTCACTAGAGAATGAGTTCACTAAATTTGATCCGACTTGAAAACATCTAATGGAGTCTTATCTACTTGTCAATAGATGGTTTTCATAGAGGGAGTAGTGCATATAATCCTTTGACCTGAGACTACCATAGTGCCTTGTATGCATGAACCCATGTTTTGGTTCACACTTATTCATGACATTGAGTCATGTACAAGGTGATACTGGATATGGTGAATTGTATATGGAGGTTGTGAGTAGGTCGAACAAGGAATCGATCAACCCTAGTAATAGGAGATCGCATCCCGCTGATTTTGATCAAATGGTGATTTAGGAAAACTTTGATCAAAGTATGAATATTAGAAATAGTTTCTAATATTTCATCATTTGAATCATCATTATTAGATTGAGAAAGAATTGAATGTGATATTGGATTTGACATGGTTCCAAATCCAAAGTCATATTCAGGGTGCAAGCTGATCGAAGGATTGAATTGCACGGTAACTTTCACTGAAGGGTATTTTTGGTATTTTTACTAAAATTCCACACCTTCTGGGTAGGCATGATACGTTGCTAGACGTCAATCTTGCCTTGTGGGTTTTTGATTTAATTAAAGAGTTTAATTAGATCAAGAATTAAAAAGAATTCTAATTGTCAATTGGGTAAGCTCAATTTGACCTAAATCGGCTAGGTTAAAGCCTAAATCAAATTAGGTCAAATCGCACCTAACCCATTTCTGGCTAGATGTGGAACCTAATGGGTCACACACAAAGGGAATTGATTAAGGGTTTAATTGGGTTAAACTATGTTTGCAAGATGAACATGCTAGCACATGTTGCAAACCATTGCACCTTGATTCGAATTAGGTTCGAATCGGGTTCCGATTTAGGCTGATTTGGTCTAATTAAGGCTAAATCAATTGAGGCTCATGTGTTGGGCTAACCCTTGGCTAGTTAACCAAGGGATTGGACTTTTAAATCAGCCACATGGCTGGTTTAATTCAGATTGGACTCTATCCTAAATTAAGCGCCTAAAGGTTTGACCGAGTCAAACTATTTCTACGTAATAGTTACGTTAAAAAATTTTATGAAGAGGCGCCATATTAGAAGAGTCCTACTACTGTTGAAACACAGTAGAGGACCAGATAAACCATCATCCTTGCCACCCCTTGCAGATAAGTCTTTGATATTTTTCATGCGCCATTTCCTATGACCCGTCAAAGCAAGAAAGACAAGGGGCGTGGACTCTTCCTTCATGCCCCTTGGTGTTTCACACCATATGGCATTTGGCATGGATAAAGGTGGCCATTTGATGGCTGATGGGTGGCCATGATGCAAGGATATTCATGCAATAGAAATAAAAGGAAGCGACTCTTCATAAAGTTTTTTTTTATCTGAAGAGTCCTTTGTTTTAATTCTCTTAAGTTTTGAACGAAGAGAAGTGTTGTCTGGATAAGGGACACGTTCTATTGGAAATGACATATTTTATGGCATAGAAGGGATGTCTTAAAGCATCCCTCAGATTGCTATTTAAGGAGATGGGTGCCCGGGGAATGGTGTTCGGAGTTTTTATTCTGAAAAACATTTCTTTCCTGCATTCTCTTTCTTTGTCCTAAAAGATCTCTAGTCAAATTAAGACAAGCCCTTAACTTTGGTTAGGAGAGTCCTATTTGAGTGATCTTACAGGCATTGGAAAGAGGAAGAAAGAGGAGGAAAGAAAGGTTGATAGGAGGAATACCAGTCCAAATAAGAGGAGTTTCTACCTGAATTAAATTAGGCCTTAGAGGTCTAATTGAAGGAACCAGTTTTGAAGCGGTGCATTTGTCTTGATCAAAGCCCTGTATGGATCACCGTTGGAGGGTGAACACTTGGATGCCTGGTGAGCATATCAGAAAGACCAGATTAAGGTTTCTACATCGAATTGGATTTTTGTGATCGAGGTTGGTGTTTAAACCCTAATTTATATTTTTTATGATTTTTGTTCTTAATAAGGTGTTCTTGGGATTAAGGGTTAGGTTATGATTTCATAATATTTTGAAATCCATGCTTCCGCCCTAGTAACCGAACCCATCACACAATTCTCCCCCTTTTTGTCATTAATCAAAAAGGTATACAATTAATTGCTCCCCCTGTGTTATGTACTTTAAGCTCGATTTTTGAAATAGAATGAGAAGATTATTTACATTGTTTGAGATAATTTCACGTTCTCATAGAAATTTTGATAAACTAATTTGAATTTATCTTGATTTGATGTTGAATATATAATCATCATTGCACAGATAACATTGCATATACAATAAGAAATAGATACTTTCATTACTTTCAAAGTTTTCATTACAGCTTACAGAATTTGAAAGTACAAACAAAAATACTAAAAAAAATGGCCTACTCACTATCACTAGACTCAACTTTAACAGATTCAGACCTACCATACCAAGATCTAGGATGACTAGAAGAACCTCTAGCCCTAGTAGATGGTCCAGGAGGTGGGTGTCTAGAGTGAGGTGGAGGTTGTCTAGGGGTAGAAGAGCTGGCTCCTATAGTAGTAGAAGATAGCTGAGGCAAGAAAAGCCAAATAGTGCTAAGCTCAGTCTGCATCTTCTTGATCCCCTCATGAAGTGCAATGATCTCACTAGCTTGAGCATTTGCAAAAGCTTTTGTAGATCTTCTCAATCGGCCAAACTTAGCTCGAAGTATCCCCACACCTGCAGTGTATCATCCTCACTCTTCCTGGTCTACTCTAGTGACCCCATCCAAAAAGATACCTCTCGTAATTTTGATATGAACTCCTGTAATCCATGGTCTACTATTAGTCAGATATCATCAGACATAGATCTGAAAGAATTTTTTAGTGACTGAAAGTCTCTCTGTGGCTTTGCTCTGGTAGACTCAACTGTGTCCACTCTAGAGTGTAACTGTCTCAGCTCTCCATAGATCTCCTGAAGTCTAGTATCGATTGTTTGATGAAGTTTGCCAAACATCGATCAAATAGTGCTCGTCAGGGACTGTGATAACTATCTAATCTGCTGAGCAAAGAAAGTATGTGATACTGATGGTGCTGAAGTATCTATTGATGGTCTTGGAGCAGGTGTAGTAGAAGGTGCAGGGGTAGAACTCTGCTGGTGCTGGTGCTGGTGAAATCCTAGGACTCTCAGGCTCTCTCTGTATTTATGCATGCTTATCAGCCTGTATGTCATCATCTCCTCTGTCAATATTATCAGTACCATCAACAGGGTGCCTAGTCTGATTATCTTCACCTTTGTCCTCATTTGAAGAGGTCCCAGCTCTCTATTCTGATGACTTCTTCGACCAAACTTTTTCAATTTGATGGTAACCCATCCTTTGAAGAGATTTTGTCGAATAAGTGTCAGTGTAATGCAATAATCTGCTGTCCTCTCCATCCAAGTCAATACCAAAATGTCTGAATACTAAGGTGAAGGCCATACCATAAGGTAGACACGCTTTGGCCTAACGAACTGCATCTCGCATCTGAATCAGCATAATATAAGGTAGATTAAGGGCCTCCCCCTCAATCATCTCTCTCATGAACATCAGGTCTCTTTCGCTGACCTAGTCAAAATGTCCAGTATAAGGCAAGAAGATTCTGCTTATGATATTGTGTAGAAGCCTCATCTCTAGGGATAAAACATTGGCTTTCACATTTGTTATCCCATCTACACTATTGGACTCTAGAATAAGCCATAGAGTTCTTTGCCTATCCTTTATGATTAGGTGACATTCTCCTCTATTAGGCATTTGAAGAATTTGGCTTAAACTAGCTTCATTCATAGATATCCTAACCCCTTTAACAGATGATGTTATCCCATGCTCTTCTAGGGTTAGATTCTCAAAAAAGGTTCTTATAAGGCTTTGGTAAGTAGGAACATCTAAAGAGCAAAAGTATTCCTAGCCTTGAATTTCAATCTAGTTGCCTATCCAAAACCCTTGGTTTTCCAAAAATGAAAATTTATCTTCCTACCAGTGGTTACGGGGTGATTTTCCATCCGGATGACTTATCTTGGAGGTGCTGGAGGTGGATTTTTGATTTCTTCATGTTCTTCCAAATGAGTCAGCTTTTCCCATCTTCATTAGTCCTTCTTTCTCTTTTAGTTCTTGGATCAACCCTATGAGATCCCTTGCCGACTGCTCTTTTTGGTGCCATTGGGAGAGAAAAAAATAGGTTTGGATTGGATTGAGTGGATTTTTGGAGAGAAGGGTAGGAGAGAGTATTCTAAAGCTTAGAGAGAGAGAGAGTTCTTAAGTTTAGCTAGGGTTTGACTAAAAATAAGGTCTAAGAAGGGTTTTGTTGGTTTTATGAAAATGCCCAACCCGATATTCGAGTCGGCTCGACTTGAGCACTGATGCTCGAGTCGGCTCGAGTTGAGCACTGATGCTCGAGTCGACTCGAACCAAAACTCTCTAGATGGTTCAAACAGGTTTTGAATTGGTTCTAAAGAAGGGTATACACTTATAAAGATGCTCAATATCCTTAAGTTGATGTAGGAGGCTTTCTAGATAATTTTTTCTTAATTTTTGGAGTAATTTAGTCAACAAACACTAAAATGGGTCACATAAGCTTAATTCTCCTCTAATCCTCTCAAATCTCTCTTCATTAAGTGGTTTAGTGAAAATGTCTGCAAGTTGGTTCTCAGTTGGAATAAATTCAAGTTCAATTTCTCTATTTAAAACATGATCTCTTATAAAATGATGTCTAATTTTAATGTGCTTTGTTCTTGAATGCTGAATTAAATTTTTTGTCAAATTTATAATACTTGTGTTATCACATTTGATAAGAGTTTTAGTTTGTATAACACCAAAGTCTTCTAGTTGGTGCTTAATCCATAACACTTGTGCACAACAACTCCCTGTAGCTATATACTCTTCTTCAGTAGTAGATAGTGCTACAGAGTTTTATTTCTTACAGTGCCATGAAATTAAGTTCAACCATAGAAATTGGCAAGTACCACTAGTATTTTTTCTATCAATTTTACAACTAGCATAATCAGTATCCGAAAATCCAATTAAGTTTAATGAAGATTGCTTTGAATATCATAGACCTAGATCACTTGTTCCTCTTAGATATTTTATAATTCTTTTTACTGCAAGCATATGTGATTCTTTAGGATTAGATTGAAATCTAGCACATACACATATGCTAAACAAGATATCAGGTCTACTTGCAGTTAAATACAACAGTGATCCAATCATACCTCTATATAGCTTTTGATCAATGTTGTTGCCATCTTCATCTTTGTCTAATCTGCAGGTAGGGCTCATGGGTGTGCTCATTTGTTTGTTTGACTCCATATCAAACTTTTTGATGATCTCCTTGATGTACTTTGCTTGGTTTATAAAGGTTCCATCCTTTGTTTGCTTTATTTGGAGTCCAAGGAAGTAGGTTAGTTCATCCATCAAGCTCATCTCAAATTCTCTACAAAGATTCTCATTAGTTGTACTAAATATAATATCATCTACATAAATTTGTACAACTAACATATCATTATCCTTCTTTTTGATAAATAAAGTTTTATCTACATTTTCTCTTACAAAATCATTTTCAAGTAAAAATTTGCTTAATCTATGATACCAGGCTCTAGGTGCTTGTTTTAGTCCATACAATGCTTTATTAAGTTTAAAAACATGATTTGGAAGAGCATGATCTACAAAACCTGGTGGCTATTCTACAAAAACTTGTTCTGATATAAAACCATTTAAAAATATACTTTTTACATCCATTTGGAATAGTTTGAAATCCATGTAGCAAGCAAATGCTAGTAATCTTATGGCTTCTAGTCTTGCTACGGATGCATAGGTTTCATCAAAATCTATTCTTTCCTTTTGATTATATCATTTAGCCACTAATCTAGCTTTGTTTCTAATAACATTTCCTTTTTCATCTAGTTTATTTCTATAAACCCATTTAGTTCTTATGATAGGATGGTCTGATGGTCTATTTACTAATGTCCATACATTATTCCTCTTAAATTGATTAAGTTCTTCATGCATGGCCATCATCCAATTAGGGTCATTTTCAGCTTTTTCTAAACTATATGGCTCTATTTATGATACAAATGCTAGGTAGTCATGTACTTCTTTATGTGATGACCTAGTCCTAACACCTTGAGAAGGATCACCAATAATTAAATCTCTTGGGTGTGAAGTTACATACCTTCATTTCCTTGGTAGATTACCATGATCTTTACTTACCTCTTCTTCTCCTTCTTGTGTTGGCTTGTCTTTTAAGTTCATATCCTCCATTTCCTTTTTAAGTGTACCTGAATCATTATCTATACACTCTTCTTTTTTTGAAGGTGAGATGTTAACTTCATCAAAAATGACATGGACTGATTCTTCTATAGTTAGTGTTCTCTTATTAAACAACCTATATGCTTTGCTATTAATTGAATAATCCAAAAATATAGCTTCATCAGATTTTGCATCATAGGTTATCCTTTCTATTATTTAACACAAAGCATTTACAACCAAAAACATTAAAGTAATTAATATTTGGTTTCTTTTCATTCCAAAGCTCATAAGGGGTTTTCTTTAAAATTTGTCTTATTAAAACATGGTTTAAAATATAGCAAGCAGTGCTCATCGCTTATACCCAAAAGTACCTTGGAAGATTGCCTTCACATAGCATTGTTCGAGCCATCTCTTCCAAAGCCTTATTCTTTCTCTCTACAACACTATTTTGTTGTGGTGTTCTAGGAGGAAAGAAGTTATGATCAATGCCATTTTCTATGCAATAATCATCAAAAAATTGATTTTCAAATTCTGTGTCGTGATCACTTCTAATAGATACAATTGAAAGATTTTTCTGGTTTGAAATTTTCTTATGAAATTTTTGAAAAACTTTGAAAGTTTCATCTTTATGTGCAATAAACAAGACTCCTGTAAATCTAGAAAAATCATCTACTATCATAAGTGCATATTTCATACCACATAGGCTTGTGGTCCTAGTTGGTCCAAATAAATCCATGTGAAGTAGCTCAAGGGGTCTAGAGGTTGAAACCATATTTTTAGATTTAAAATTTCTCTTAGTTTGTTTACCCATTTGACAAGCATCGCAAACATGTTTGAAATCAACTTTGAATTTAGGTAAACCTCTAACTAGATTCTTAGAAATTAATTTGGCAATTGTATGCATGCTAGCATGACCAAATCGTCTATGCCAAAGTAAGCTAGACTCCTTGGTTTTAGCATTCATTACTACTAGACTTGTATTACTAGTCATGGCTAGATCATTCAGATCTACCACATACATATTTCCAAGTCTATGTCCAACGAGTGCGGTGCTATAATCAAGTGAGTTAGTTACTATACACATAGATGATTCAACGACAACCTTGAAGCCTTTATCACACAATTGACTAATACTTAATAAATTATGCTTCAATTTGTCTACTAGCAATACATTTTCAATGAAAGTAGAAGGGATTATTTTGATCTTACCAATTATGATTATTTTCTTCTTGCCATTATCTCCAAAAGTTACCAATCCTCCTCCTTTCATTTGTAGGGTGATGAATTGCTCTTTATCACTTGTCATATGCCTTGAGCAGCCGCTATCCAGATACCATTTTTTCTTCACATTTTGGGCTACAAGACTTCCTTATCTTCGAGAGCCATTGACATAGATTGGCAGTTTTAGTGGTCTCTTCCTCTTCGGTTGAAGTCGACTCCTCACTGTCGCTCTAAGTAGCAACCATCACTTTCTTCTTCTTTTTCTTATATATCTTCTTTAATAAAGGACAATCAGTATGGATATGCCTCGACTTCTTGCACTCATAACAGATGGGCATTTGATCATTTTCTCTTTCTTTCTCCTTGTCCTTGTCCTTGCTGTATTCACCTTTCTTGTAAAATTTTCTAGACTATCTTTCCTTTTTATTGCCCATAAATTTTCTAAATCTCCTCACGACCAGTGCTATGTCTTCATCTTCTAAGTCATCTTCGGAGGAGGGGCATTCTTCTTCAGATTCATCTTCTTGTTTCTTCATTTCTGATGTAGCTTTGAAGGCAATAGTCTTTTTCTTTTTTTGATCATCTGCGTTCCTATGTTGCATGGTCAACTCATGTGTTATTAAAGAACCCATCAGTTCATCCTGAGGTAGTGTGTTCAAGTCTTTTGCTTCCTGGATGGCAATTACTTTAGGGTCCCACTTATCTAGAAGTGATCTTAAGATCTTTTATATTAGATCTGCATTAGAGTAAACCCTGCCAAGACTTTTCAAACCGTTAATAATATTTGTAAAATATGAAAATATGGCAGAGATAGTTTCATTATGTTCCATCTTAAACAGTTCACAGTTGTGTACAAGAAGATTAATTTTAGAAGTCTTCACTTGGGAAGTTCCTTCATGGGTTACCTTGAGTTTGTCCCAAATTTCTTTTGCGAATAAGCAAGTAGTGAAAGATTGTGCCCTGAAAGCTAATTGAAATATTATATTTCGATCCCAAAATCAATGAATTGACATTATTATAATAAAGGCATTATTTTCATCATACGCTGTGTCTTTATGATTATATGATGAACCCCATAGATTAGGGCTATGGTTCTAGGGTTATGATGAGATCATACCAGTGAGACCTAAAGCCTTAAAACTCTAATCTAAAATATTCCTGGTTGATGGGACATTGAGTTGGGAATCAATATTTCTGGCAAGACCAGCACATCCTATATATGCTTTGTGATGAGGGTGACCGATCTCACAGTCACTTGTGTTTGACATTAATACTAGGATGTGAGTGTTCATTAGAGAATGAGTTCACTGAATTGATCCAGATTGAGAATATCTAATGGAACCTTATCTGTTTGTCAATAGATAATTCTCATAGTGGGAGCAGTGCATGTGGTCCTTTGACCTGAGACTACCATGGTACCTTATTTATATGAATCCATACTTTGGTTCGCAATCAATCATGACACTGAGTCATGCACGAGGTGATACTGGGTATGGTGGATTGTATATGGAGGTTGTGAGTAGGTCAACAAGGAATTGATCAGCCTTAGTAAGAGGGAATTGCATCCAGCTAATTTCGATCATATGATGGATTCAGAAAATCTTTGATCAAAGTATGAACATTAGAGTTAATTTCTAATAGTTCATTAATGAATCATCATTATAAAGATTGAGCTAGGGATGAATATGAAATTGGATTTGACAAGTATCCATATTCATAATCATATTCAGGATGCAAGTTGATCAAAGGACTGAATTGCCTAGTAACTCACCACTGAAGGGTATTTTGATAATTCCATCAAAATTTCACATCTTCCGGGTAGACTTGATACGTTGCTAGACGTCAATCTTGTCTTATAGGTATATGACTGAATTATGGTAATTCAAATCAGTTAATTAAAATTAGATTCTAATTGACCCAGTCGAGCTAGTTTGAGTTGACCTAAATCGGCTTAGTTGAGATCTAACCGAATTAAGTCAAATAGCACTCGGACCTACTATTGGCTAGGTGTAGAACCCAATGGGTCACACACAAAAGAAAATTGATGAAGGATTTAATTTGGAATTAAATCATGTTTGCAGGATAAACACACTAGCATGTGTTGCAGACCAAATTTCTATTCGAATCAGATTTGAATTTGGTTCCGAATTGGGCATAATTGAGTTCTAATTGAACCAGATTAAGGTCTAATTTAAATTTTAGGACATTGGGCTAACCCATGGCTGAACCCAAGTGAATCAAGTGCACTGAGACCCTCTCTCCAAGCCGCCCACTCCTTTCCTCACCCGCGCGCGCCAAGAAGAAGAGTCCACACGCGTGTGGACTCCTCTTCACGTGCATGGGAAGGAAATTCTGTCAGAGAAAAATCAAGACAGGGGGGCGATTTGGATGTTTATCTGATGCCCTTGGATCTGGATCTGATGGCTAGAAAAATTAAGGAAAAAATCCATCATTTTTCGGTCGCAAATCCATCGTCAAAAGTCGCAATTCTTCCTGAAGTTTTTCCGAGAGTCCTCCTCGTCGAAAAAATGAAAATTAAATCAGAGAATCATGATTTTTGGTTGAGGGGACACGTGAGGAATGAGGGATTGTGATTCCTGGAGTTTCAGAGGGTTGCGATGTTTTGAGAAGACGCCCCTCTGAAATCTATAAAAGGGTTTGGGTTCTCGGGAGTTTTTTCTGATAATCAAATTCAGAGATCATATTCCTCTCCTCCTCTCCAGAATACTCCTTCCCTTTATGCTTGTTGGGTATTGTTTCCCTTACAGAGATAATCTCTGTCGAAACTCTGACCCTAAACAAGAATAAGAGGAAGGTCTTGAATGGTAAAGGAAAGGAAAAGGAAGGGTCTGTTCTTCTTCTTTTCTTTCTTGAATTAAGACATTACTTGTCTTAATTTCTTCCTCCAATTCAATTCAAGAAAAGGAATTCAAGAAAGGGAATTCAAGAAAAGAATTCAAGAAGAGGAAAAAAGGAAGAAAAGAAATTTTCAAGAAAGAAAATTTTAGCCTAAAAGTCCAAGAATTGAATTCTTGAAAAAGAATTCAAGAAGAGGAGCCAAGAACAAGAAATTGTTGTCTTCATCTTTTTCTGTGTGGATCACCATTGGAGGGTGAACATTTGGGCACCTGGTGGAGATTCAGAGTTTGGATTTTAGCAATACAGGTTAGTACTTTAATATGAGTTTAATTCTTATATATACATGTTATATGTTTTAATTCTTTTAAGGAGATCTTGGGTTAAGGGTTTGGTGAAGATTTCATAAAGATAAAATTTTGAAATCTATGTTTCCGCCTTGCCACCGAACCCTACAAGTAGAAATTCGATTGAACTCATTTGCATCCAAAGCACAATATAACAAGTTCATGGCTTTGGCATTTAACTCATCCATTTTCATGTTGTGCTCATCCCAATCCTCTTTAGATTTTGGGACATCCACACCATCAACCTTTATCATTGATATATGAAGTCCCTTGAGAATGACCTTCCATAATTGAAAGTCTACAACTTGAATGTATATTTTCATTCGAGCTTTCCAATAAGAATAGTTTATGCCAGTGAACAGTGGAGGTCTATTTGTTGATTGGCCTTCAGGCAAGGAGATACTCATGGGATGAGCCATTAATCTTTTCTCTAATTAAAATTCAGAGACACTGCTCTGAGTTGTTGCCCAAGTGGCTTTTCCCAAGAGGGGGGTGAATTAGGAATTTAAAGAATTTAAGCAAATGTGTGCTCTGTTAAATGTTCTTTAGTATGGAAAGTGCTGTGATTAGAATAATTAAAGCAGAAGCAAGCAAAAGCAGAAAAGACGCAATCACAAACATAGCAAGTTTATAGTGGTTTGGAGCAACCTCTCTCCTATGTCCACTACCCAAGATACCATTTAGGATTTCCACTATATTCATCCACAGAATACAGCTAGATTGTTTTCATGGGCTCACAATTCAAAACCCAAACTTGGTTTTAACCGGGCTAACCAAAAACCCAAACTTGGTTTTGACCTGGCTCACCAAAAACCCACTACAATGTTAGTTTTAAGACGGGATCACTAACAACCCACTCTTGGTTTTCAACAGGCTCACTAAGAACCTAACAAACTCATAAAAGAGTTAAGAAAAAACAAGCAACTTTATGACAAGCCCAAATTGTCTGATTGTTGCAGTTGTAGCTCAAGGGAAGCCTTCTTAATTACACTTGAATGCTCCTTAATGGCTTCTTATATTCCTTAATAAATGCTTCAAGCTTTAGATGAGAGTTGATGAAGACTTGAAGACTCTCTTGAATGCTTTCTCTTGAATATTCTCACCAAATAAATATTAAAGCTCATTAGACTCTCAAGAGATGTCCAAATCCATTATAAATAGAGTCTTGTACTCTTCTTTAGTGGATATAGCTGTTGTAGACTATTGGGATTAGAAATATAACCATTGAAGCTTGATTTGATTTCAAATAGCAAGTTTTAGAATTAGCCGTTACTTGCCTAAAACTAGGATTCGAGTCAGCTCAGATTCTCAGATAGGTCAGAAGGTTGTACTATTCAAGTCAGCTTCTCTTCATCGAGTTGGCTCGCCTGGCTTGTTCTTCAGAACTAATTATATCTGATCTCTGTAAGAGTCGGCTCTTCTATCCTTGAGTCGGCTCGCTTGTCTGTCTGAAGAATCCTTACTCTGGTTGAGTCAACTCGAATACCCTTGAGTTGGCTCAAATTTTTAGAATTTCAGAACATGTACTCTTCTTGAGTCAGCTCTTTGCTTTCAGGTCGGCTCGATTGTCTGATTGAGAAACTGAAGTGCTAAACGAGTCGACTCAACTTTCTTTGAGTCAGCTCAGATATCTGCATGCCAGTAAGTTATGTTTTATGCCAGAACTTGAGTCAGCTCTTCATAATTTGAGTCAGCTCTTCAATGAAGTTGCTCATTTTCATGAATTCTTGAGTGATTTTTCTTGGACACTTCTTTTCATTAAATATTTTTAAAAATTTGCTTGACATAGTTATAAAGTTATAGGAAGTGTGAATGTGCATTAAAATCATCCTACAAAAACTTAGAAAAGACTTGGAAGTAGTTAGCAAAACAAATGCATGCTCCAATACTTTGTTATCATTAAAATCATTCAAGGGTTCAACACAACCCACTAACCTCAACAAAGTGTAACAGAGTGGCTCTAGAAGCATTAGAAGCCTTTGGGTAGGATAGAAAATAAGAAGAGGATTCATCGATTGGTTCTTGACTCATGGGGATGACCTTAAGGTTTGGACATTGATCTACAAGTAATAAAAGGTCTACCTTATGGAAGGATGAGTCAGCAATTTCAGGAAAGAGATCTAGAATTGGGACTAAAGGAATGAATTCTTCCTGAGGGTACTAAATTGAAGGAACCAAGTCCTCACTAATTTCCTCTGGTTCTTTAATTTTAGGACTAAGCTCTATCACTGGATTCTCTTCTTGTATTTCCTCAGGGACAACTTCAATCTGGGTATCTTCCTGGTTAGCTAATTCTGGGTCTGCCCTACATATTTTCTCTTCAATGTCAATCTTGTGAAGAAATGGGGTAGTAGGGATGGGTCGACTAAGGAAAACTTGACTAGTACTTAGGTTATATCCAGGGGTACTAATCCTATTGGATTCAGGTTGATGGGTTATAGGTCCCCTCTACTCATGGGACATGGGTAAGTACCTTTTCCAAAGCTTGCTCTTCATGGCTCTCCAGGTAGCTATGGGTATGTCTCCTCTTTATCTAGTTATCCTTTCAACATTCCCCCAGTATAGTCTAGCCTGGCGAACTAACTTGAATTTAGCAAACTTAAATTGCCTTTCTTCAGTCATTTCTTCCCTTTTAAAATACTGGTCCATATCTCCTTCCCAATCAATGTAAGCCTTAGGATCGAGACTACCACCAAAAGTTGGTGCCTCTAACCTAATGTTCCTAATGGCTCTCTCATCCTGGTTCATGAAATCATGATCAGGTCTCATCTGATTAGGCTCCCAGATTGGGTCTTGGCATGGGGCTCTCCTAGGGTTGGGAGGTGGGGGACATGGTGTCTTAAGTTCAGGCTTAGTATAGGTATCTCTGATCCTCTCTAGGTTTCCAAGATGTTTTCCATTTGGCTGAACCTATTGCTCAGTTGGGTGCTCAATTGGGTAAACTATTCAGTAATGGCCCTCAGTTGGGTTTCAAGGTTGGGCTCCATGGTCAGATTGGGCTGGGGTTGAGACTGATGGAATTGGACTCTTGATCTAGTAGTCATGTAACAAGCACACCCATCATTCTAGGGTTTGCTAGATCTAGCAGCTCAAGTAGAATGAGTCTACTCAACTTACAACTAATTCAACAATTACCCTTTCTACTGGCCAGGTAAGAGGTGGGAGTGTGGGAGGCTCCCCTTGCTCTCATAGGGTCATAATTAAGTAACCACAGCTTTGCTTAGGACATTTGCCTCTGGACCTCTAGCTTAGACACTAGCTTCAAGAAATAATGAAGGATTGAGTGCACTAGCTTTCTCACAATACCA
Source organism: Areca catechu (assembly GCA_021397845.1). Lineage (NCBI taxonomy): Eukaryota > Viridiplantae > Streptophyta > Magnoliopsida > Arecales > Arecaceae > Areca > Areca catechu. Next base: position 167,826,864 of record CM038039.1, on the reverse strand, counting down.
TGAACTGGACCTGTTGGTGTCCCTAGCTTAATTAGGTTGCTGCTCAGTTTTAATTAGGCTTGGGTTCGATGCAGGGTGGTTGTTTTGGGCCAAGGAAAGGTGATTAAATCCTTCCCTTATTTGATAGAGTGAAATTGCCCTTAAGTTGATTTAATCATGCATGCACACACATGAGAGATGCAACATGAAACTAAAATCAGAAAAATATGTAGAAAATAAATTTATTATTTTTTATATTTTTCTAGGAAAATGGAAGATTAACAAAGGTTAAAATCAGTCAATTAAATGCAAAGAAAAAAATAAGTTTGAGGATTTTATTGCAAACAAAATTTCAGCCCTAAACAAGTTGTGCAGGAATTTTAGCAAGGTAGGCTTTAGGTTTCACGCTGATTTTTTGTGTTTTTCTGATCTAAAAATTTAAAAAAAAAATTGCAGATTTAAAGAAGATTAACTACATGATTGATGGATGCAAAGGTTTGGGCTATTCTAAAGGTTTTAGTAAAAGTAAACCCTAGGTTTTAGAACTAATGTACAGAAATTTCAGCAATGTAGAATTTTTTTAGGGTTTTCTTTTATGCAGATTTTTTTTTTTGTGTTTTCAGATCTGAAAAATAACAGAAAATTGCAGAATCAATGAAGACTAATTACATGTTTAATGGATGCAAAGATTGATGCAAATCAACTGGTTTTAATGGAAGTAATTCCTAGGTTTTTAGAACTAGTGTGCAGATTTCAGCATGCAGAAATTTTCCTAAGTACTATGCAAGAACATGTCCTAAACCATGCTCTGATACCAAAATTGATGCGGGACATAGGGCATGCAAGTGATCATCATAAAGAAGAAATCAAGTTCAGATTAATATGAGTATGATATCAGATTTTAAAGTGGCTTGATTCACGAAACAAGTTAAGGAACATGCAAAGAGGTTCTACGATGATCAAAATTACAATCCCATAAAGCAATCCCTCAAAAGAAAGAAAGAAAGCAGAATCTCTAGGATTAAGAAACCCTAAGTAGAACATACTCGATCTACCTTCAACAAAACAGATCTAAGAGATGGAAAAGGTTTGAAATACCTAGCAATGAAGATCTCCTCTCTTGAAAGTAGTGGGATCACTCGACCTCGAAGGATGTGCCTGGATGAAGTGGCTAATTTTCTCATGAACTCTTGGCTCTTGGATGGTGGTTCAGTTGTCAAAGAGGACCTCCTCTGTAGGGCGTAGTACCAGAGGGGTCCTGCAAACACCAATGATTAAAGATCTATGAAGTATTAAAAGAAAATATGAAGGGAAAGTGGGAAGTAAAGAAAAGGGAGGAGGGGTGATTTGATGCTGGCGGCCTGGAGGATGATGAATGCTTAGATGTGGAGGAGCGGCCTGGAGGAGGAAGACATCCGGGGCTCTGATGTGGGCGGCCTGGAAGAGTGGATGCGCCAGGTAATTTGGAGAAAGGACGGGGTTGCCTAGGGCTTTGGAGGAAGAAAGGGTGGGCGGCCTAGGGCTTTGGATGAAGGGATATGGCAGTCTAGGGTTTGGAGATGGAAGGGTGGGGCGGCCATGAGTTTGGAAGAAGGATGGGACACCTAGGGTTTGGAAAGAAGGAACTTGATTGGGTTGGTTGGTTGGTAGACTGGGTTTGGTTGGGTCCACATCCTCTCCCTCACGGAGCGTCTATGGTTGGGCTTCACACCATCTCCCTCATGGAGCGTCAATGCACTAGGCATGAAAGGAAAAGAAAATACTAAAATTTTCATTCAATAATTCATCATTACAAGAGGGAGGAGGGGAGAGGTATTTATGATTCACCTAGCCCTTTCCTTGTTAAAGTTGGAGTACAAAGTTTGAGTGAGATTAGGAGGCTTTAGGTAACTCCTTGTCAGACTCGGAGACTTGAGTTCTTGAAGGACTTGGATTGCTTACTCCTTGTTGGACTGGGAGGTTTGACTTTTCCTTATGGGCTTGGGTTGGGGTGCCAACTCTTGGGGGCTTGGGACTTGGGGGCGCCATCCGTTGTGGGCTTGGGACTTGGGGGCACCATCCGTTGTGGATTTGGACTGGGAGGTGCCATTCCATGTGGGCCTGGGGTGCCAAGTGCTTGAGGCTTGGGCGGCATGAATGGGGCCCAGGCACAGGGGCTGGGGTGGCTTGAATGGGGGCCTGGTGACTCTCCTCTTGGACTTGACTTGAATGAAAGAAATCCAAAATTACAAGACTCAAATGAACTCACTTGACTGTACTGAAAATAAAAGGACTCAATTAGACTCAATGAACTCAACTGACTTAATGGATTCCATTGACCCACTTTATTACAAGACACAATTTCTTTATTACAGGACTCAAATGACTCTGGACTCAATTGAAAAATGACTGACTTCCCAACACATTAATCATAGATCCAAATGGAGCCCTGCAATCTTTGGCTGATCGTGGTGTCCTCACCAATGTGCCATAGGGTCTTCCAAAAATAGCTCATGAATCAGACATCCCTATCAGATACAATGGTTTTGGGTAGGTCATGTAACATAACCACTTCATCTAGAAAAAGTTTGGCCATGTTAAAAGCATCAAAAGTTTAGGAACAGGGTAAAAAGTGTGCCATCTTAGAAAATTGATCGACCACAACATAGATAGAGTCATGTCTCTGTATGGTCTTAGGCAATCCTAAAACAAAATCCATACTAAGGTCTTGCCAAGGATAATCGAGTATCGGTAAATGAGTGTAAAGGCTGGTATTTTGCTTCTGCTATTTGGCGACAGCACAAGTTCGACATCGGGCCACAATTTAGGCAGCATTTCTTTTAAGGCTTGGCCAATAAAACTAGTCTTCAACTGCTAGAATGGTTTTGTTCCTACCAAAATGGCCAGCAAACCTCCAGCATGGGTTTCTCAAACTAAAAACTCACCAAGGGAGGTTCGGGGAATGCACAACCTATTTTCCTTGAAGAGAAAACTATTTTGAAGGGTATATTCACTATGCAAACTAGATGGTCCTTGTTGAACAGATTGATAGATTTCACTAAAGTTGGGACAATTCTCATATTTCTCTTTTAGTTTGTTAAATCCTACGACTCAGTATTGACATAGGTTAAGAGCATGGATCGATGGCTAAGAGCATCAGCAACTCGATTTTCAATGCTGGCACAGTATTTTAAGACAAAGGTGTAAGCTTGAATATATCTACCCACTTGCCATGCCTAGGATTTAGTTTCTTTTGAGAACTAAGGAATCGAAGTGCTTCATGGTCTGAATATAGGACAAACTCCTATGGTAAGAGATAGTGTCTCCAATACCTTAAGGCTTGAACTACCGCATACAATTCCTTATCATAAGTTGAATACTTCAATTTTGCTTCATTCAACTTCTCACTAAAGAAGGCTACAGGGTGGTTCTCTTGACTTAAAACTTCTCCAATTCTAACTCCGGAGGCATCACAAGCAACCTCAAAGACCTTTGAAAAGTTAGGTAATCTCAAAATGGGTGCTTGGGTCATTTTCTTTTTGCTGTCAAGGAAGGCTCTATCGGTGGCCTTAGTCCACTCAAAGGTTTCCTTCCTAATACAGTTAGTGATGGGTGTGACAATCGAATTGAATCCCCAAATAAATCGCCTATAGGAGGTAGCAAGGCCATGGAAGCTACGTACTTCATGTATACAAGTGGGTATAGGCCACTCAATTGTAGACTTAACCTTTTCTAGGTTGGCAGATACTCCTTCAGGTGTAACGACAAATCCTAGAAAGATAACTCTACGGGTCAAGAATTCACATTTCTTCAAATTGGCATAGAGGCTATCCTTTTTAAGAGCTTTGCATACTTGTTGAAGATGGATCAGGTGGTCTTCCTTAGTCCTATTGTAGATTAGGATGTCATCAAAATAAACTATGATAATCTTTCTGGTGAACAATCTTAGGACTTGGGTCATGATCCTTATGAAAGTACTATGACGTAGGATGAAACATGCTAGAGATGAACATGAGAAAATTTTAGATTAGAGAGCATTGATTTTTTGATTTTTATATGATTTTGTTCTTGAAAAAGAAGTTAAGCATAAGCGAGGGTTTCATGTAAAGATCAAAGTTCTACCCATAGTTCAAGATTCTAACAAGTGATAACAAAAGTAGGATCCTAGGGTTAAGAAACCACTAATATAAAACATGCTCATTTTCAATAAAACAGATCTAAAAAGAAGGGATTGATTTTCATACCTGGCAATGATGATCAGCCTTTGAATCGAAGTGGTCGCACAACACTTTGGATTGGCACCTGGAAGAAGAATCTTTGTTCTCGTGGATGTGCCGGTGCCTGGAAGAAGAATCTTCGTTCCAGCGGATGCGCCAACTTTCTATCAGATGGTTTTGGGGGCAAGGAAGACCTCCTCCAAGCATCGTGGCACTGGAGGGATCCTGCAAACACCAAGGGTTAGGGTTTTTGAAGATGGAAAAAATATGAAAACGAGAGTTGGAAGTAGAGAAAATCAGGAGGGGGCGCTGGAGGCTGATTGGTGGCCTAGAAGATGAGGATGCCTAGACTTAGAGTGGGCAGCCTAGTGGAGAACTTGGTGGCTTGGGAAGGATGCCTGGATGCTTGGGAGGTTGTGGCCTGGATTTGATAGTTGGACTCCTGGAGGCTAGGGTTTTGGAAGAAGATGGAGCTAGCGGCCCTAATTGAAAGATGGGAGGGGGCGGCCTAGGGTTTATGTAGATGATGGATGGCTAGGGTTTAGATGTTGGATGGGTTGACCTAGGGTTTGGAGATAGAGAATAATTGGTTTGTTTGGGCCTCACACCCTCTCCCTCATGAAGCGTCAATGCACAAGGCACGGAAATAAAAGAAGACTCTCAAATTTTCATTCATTCAATCATTAGCTTTTTACAAGAGGGAGGAGGGGTATTTATAGATCACCCAGCCCTCTCCCTATCAAAGTTGGAGTACAACTCTTTGCCAAAGTTGGAGTACAAAGTTTGAGTGGGATAAGGAGACTTGACTCCTGGTTGGACTGGGAGGCTTGACTCTTTGTTGGACTGGGACATCAACTCCTTGCTGGGCTGGGGCGCCAATCTCTTGTTGGGCTGGGGGGGCGCCAACTCTTGGTGGGCTTTGGGATATGCCAACTCCTGGTGGGCTTGGGGCGGCAACTCCAAGTGGGATTAGGCACCAATTCTAGGTGGGCTTGTGGTGCATGAATTCTTCATTCCTTGATAGGCTTGGGCAGCAATGACTCTTGGGCTGGGGCTTCTGAATGGGGACCAGGGGAGGCACATGAAGTCTGCTTTAGTGGGGGCCTGGTGACTCTGTTCTTGGACTTGACTTGAATTAAAGAAGTCAAAATTATAGGACTCACTTGACTGGACTGACAACAACGGGACTCAATTGACTAAGTGAACTCAATGGACTCAATTGGCTTACTTTATTACAGGACTCAAGCTACTCAGGACTGATGGACTCAAAGAGACTATAGGACTTGAAAGTCTAATTAGAAATCCATAGTGGGCCTAGTAATCTCTGTCTGATCTTGGTGCCCATACCAATTCTCTCGGGATGGGAGGAACTCGACCCTATCGAGTAAGGGTCAATCCGGCTCTGGTACTACTCCAACATGTCTAGGTCGAGGCATTGCAGATTCTCTTGGGTGATCCACGAGTCCTCAGATTCTGGTCGACCTTGCCAACAAACCAAGTAATGTTGGTAGCCTTTGTTTCGAGTACTAACAGTTAGGAAATGCGTGTCCCAAAGCTAATCATCTAGGCTGTAGATGGTTGTGCGAGTCATGTAAATGTATAAGAATTATTGAATTGAATAAAAAATTTATTCTGGTTATTCATCACATGTCATCTTCCTAATTGAACTCTTGTGTGATGATGTCCTTTGAGCTACCTTGTATACGATGTAGAGAGGATGCGTCATGTAGTTCATAAACTGGTTTACGACCAAAGGATACACTGTTTCAGGATGATGGTGTATCGAGAGTAGGTCGTTGATGTCATGTCTGTTGGTTGTCCTTTTAACCAAGAAGCATGTAGATGCTAGTATGATATCAGGTATTATGTTCGACACTTCACTGAGTATGACTCTCATGCCAGATTCTCTTTTTGCCAAAGAGAAATTCTGCATTAGAATATGGACATGAATTATTCCTCTAACTTGAGATCACTATAGTAGCTTGCAATAAACTCACTGTGATTAGGTGCCAAACTATCCAGATTTTTAATTCGATGATGGAAGGTTGTTGGGTACAGTCAAGTACTTGTGTAGCGATAGTAGGATCAAGATAGGATTGATCTTTTCAAATGGTTTGGATTGAATGCTTAATATGTCTCAATTGAGAAAGATCTGGGCTAGGGCATTCCTTGTAGGAGTTACAAGGATTCTTTGTTTGAGGCATATTGAGATGGACTGATTAGGGTTCGGCAGTTTGACCATAAGCCATCTGGAGCATTAGGAGATTAAGATAGTGTTTGGATGGCAAAAAGTTATTCCTGGAATAGGAATAGGTATTCTCCAAGAATAGCTTATTCTCATTGTTATTCTCAATTTTTGTTTTGATCAAAATCTGGTATTCCACCTTATTCCAATGCAATCAATATGGTGTTATTCCAAATGGTGTTTGGATGACATAGGAATAAGCCTGTATTCCACTAGGAATAGGAAAGGAATTTTTATGAAATCCCAATAATACCCATGATAAATTAATATGATAAAATGAATTATAAAATTTCTTTTTTAATTGTATATTTAAATAAATATAATTTTTTATTCATATTAATTTATTATTATGACTTATTAAAAAATGTTATAATAAATAACTTACTAGTATGGCATATTTAAATATACAAATAAATTAATTTATTGAAATTAAATTATGATTATGATGTATTAAAATTATGTTATACAAACTAATTTATTATTACAACATATTAAATTAACATCACTAATTTAAGATATATTACTTAATTTATTGTTATGATCCATTAAAATTTTATTGTACTATTTGATTTATTTTTATGATCTATTAATTCATATTATTTTGACTATTTAGCAGTGGACATTGTTAAAGAAAAGGATTATTATTGATAGAACAAATACATGAATTAAAAGAATCCCTGCTATAACAAATATTTGATTCCTATTTTTTCAAATTAAATTACATACGAAAGGGCTAATATACAATTCAAATATCTTACAACACACATTGAAATGTCCTGTGACATGAGCAAACTCTGTAATATTCCAAGAATAGTGCCAATTTTATTATTAATATGAATTATCATATAAGAAATCCATACAAGATAAGTACTTGTTACAAGAACACAAATATAACATACATGCTTAGACAATACATAAACAAAACTCTATTCCCACAAGTTTTTTAAAAAATTGATACAATTGACTACAAAACAGTTTATGTTTCACGTGCTGCACTTCAGTCCTCATCATCAGCACCAACTCGTAATAAATGTGGTTGTGCAAATTTCTCTCCAAACCATTTTGAAGCATTATATCCCCTGTAACAAAAGATACACAGTCACCTTTAACAATAAATACTTGATAGTAGTGCAAAATGTATAGTTTACATAGACTACCATAATTCAGATATATCAAATACCAAACCTGTGCAATTTCCAGTTTCGTATTGCCGTCCATATGACATGTCAATTTCCTGGAACATTAAAGTAATGGCTGCCACTAATATAAGCATAGCAGATAATAGCTGCCAATATTACTACTAGTATAAATATATATATTAGAAAAATGGCTCAGGATAGTGAATGTAATCTCGCTTGAGCATCACAGCAACAAAAGGAAAACAACAAATGTGTAATTCTACTCCTGCTTCCAAGCAATGCTCAATCAATAGGCTGCCTATTATCATTGCCACACAAGTAATATATAACTTACAAAATCATAGAACTTGAATGACACGTAGTAACTTGAACATTATAGAAGTACACCTGAACCTGTCTAGCAAGTATCAAATATTTGATCATCATAAACCATAGTATCAATTAGTGAAACAATGCACTCTATGCCCAATAAATCATAAACCAAACTATCAAGTAGCGAAACAATGCACAGTAATCCAAAACAGATCAAAATCCAAAAGGTCCATGGGAGATATCCCAAAGTGCAGCACTCCATATGGTCATTAAAACCTCACCAACCATTTGTAGCTTAGATCAGTGGTCTTCCTTTGCCAGCATGCCAGACATTCAGCATTCGTAACCTGTGCTAACAGGATAAAGAAAATGCCTTGACCAAAATTTGATGAAGGTAGCAGGAGTGGTATGGCATAGAGAAATTGGAGAAATACAGAGCTTGAAAACCAAAGCTAGCAGAGAAGAACAAAACCACCAAAACTTTCAAGTAGCAGAGGGGAGGAGTAGAATAAAAGATACTAGAGATCCTTGTGCAATCCTCTGACAACAACCCAAACCTTTCCAAACTCTATTATTGCTGTAAGCTTACAAAGCATCGACCAATTATTGAATAGGTTAAAGATAGTTGAGGCAATAGAGTCAATTGAAGGGCATTTGTGTAGGAAGAGGAGAGCATTATGTTCTTTCCAATATGACCACACAATTGCCACCATGAGCATTAGGATAATAGGCAGGGTTTTTTTTTGCCAAAATTCCCTACGAATGAGGAAAAAAAAGGAAGAGAACTAAAACTTCCACAAAGTCATAGTTTTGGAATACAAGAACTGGCAGTTGATTCAGAAATTCAGCATCCTAAGAACCTTCAGGTCAAGGTGGAACATGGGATCGGGTATTCACGGTTCAACATACTTTAGGAATGTGACTTTTCGTAAAATGCTCTATGCAAATAATCAAATAGGACCATGTCAGTATAGCATGCCAGTAAGGTAATGGCACGGTAAATATGAAGGCATGCTATGCCAACCAACACTTAAGTCCATCCTATGATCTACATACATTCAAATTTATCAAATTGTTATGCAATAATATGAATGAGTTCAACATGAAACTGTTCCCTGAACACATGTCAAAATAATAGTACAACATATGTACCAATTCCTTCTTATCAAAAACAAATATGGAAAGAAGGATATTCCTGCGATAAACTAGCCAAAAAAGAAAAAAACATATTAGGCTCAACCAAAACAACAAAGAGCATGTTACCTATAAAATATACCACTTTGACCTATTTTGTAAACAAAGATTAATATATCATTATGACAATTGATAAAAGTTACCTGAAATTTGACTTGGTAACATAACATCTTGGTTAGTAGATGAAAAAAAAAAATACAGGCATTTGATCCAATTACCATTTTCTTATTGTTGTCCATATGAAGGTCAACATCTTGAAACATTATGGAATACCAATTATATAAGCATTGCACATAACAGCTACCACAACTAGTAGTACAAATATATTTTTTTTAAAAAATGGCTCAGGACAGTGAATGTAATTTCAATTGAGCATCATAGCAACAAGAGGAAAACAACAAATATGTTATTCCATTTTTACTTCCAAGCAATGCTAAATCAATAGGCTACCTATCATCATTGCCACACAAGTAATATATAACTTACGAAATCAATTCTCTTATTGCTGTCCATAATAGGTCAACATCCTGAAACATTGAGGGCTACCAACAATAGAAGCATAACACATAATAGCTGCCTTAACTATAAATACAAATACATAGTTACAAATTATGGAACAGGAAAGCAAAGCTAATGTCACTTGAGCATCACGACAACAACAACAAAACAACAAATGTTATTTCCACCCATGCCTCCAAGCAATGCTCAATTAATAGGTAGCCCATCATCATTTCCACGCATCTAACATATCAATAACGAAATCAACAAACAAGAACGACATGTTTGCTGAATCATCTAGGGCTATATTTGAGCATAGCTCAAACAATAGGTAGCACATGTTATAATTCCAAACATGCATTAGGTATCTTGGAACATTATGAAGAATATGAACATCGCACAACACATAAACGCCAATAACATAAGCATTCTAACCCATAAGATCCTCCCAAAGGACTAATACAAAATATCCCTTGAACAATAGCAAATGCAGAGAATAACAAAAACAAAGAGGTTATGCCACACAAATTATCAGTTTTACAAGTCCTTCAACGACCACTTCCTCATGAAATCATAGTCATAACTATCTAAACTGCTGACACAAACATTGTCCACACTTAAACCCAACAACCAAGCCTATAAGGAAGGCTACTAAAACAAAGATAAATGATTTATAAGGTGCACCCACATTTCTGGCAAAGGCTACTTCATTTTTTCCTCCTTCATATTCATTTTCATGAATTTTTCCAATAGATGAATTATCTGGAGGTCGAAGATAACTATCAAGTGCAAATAATGCCTTTATCTAGTTTTAAATTTCTTATATAAGGCATGCTTGAACCTGGTAACCTTGTGCTGACACTCATGCCATGTATCATAGATCCACCTTCTACACCCCTTGAAAACTATGTAACAACTTTCGGTAGACATCACTATAAGTCAAGAGCAAGCAGCTTGATTGATGGGGACATCGACCTGCATGAATCTCGAAGTAGCATGATCTCGGAGCAGCATGAATCCTGGAGCAGCATGAATTTCGATGCATATCCAGTATCAGAATAAATTAGTTTAGGATTTATCTTTATCAATTATTTTGAAATTTGATTTAGAATTAGTTTGGTTAGGATTGAGTTATCCAGTATGGATAGACCTTATTTTATATTTGAGCTTGAACCATCCTTATCTTTCTATCTTGTATTCAAATTCAAATAAGGATTGCAAAGGTCTATAAATACCACCCTCATTTCTTTGTAAATAATTGGTTAATGAGGATGAGTTTTTAGGAAAGAGTGATTCTTCTGCCTCTATAAAGGAGTGGGTGTGAGGCCTGTTTTGCCTTCGCCTTTGGGTGTTGAGGGGTGTGAGACCCTATGCCTTCGCTTTTGAGCGTCGAGGGTCGTGAGGCCCTAGTTATCCCCTTTCCTATCGAGTCCCCTCTATCATCTTAGAGATTTTCCTTCATGACCCTAGGTAGCAATTTGGGTAGGATGCCCTAGGCTCCTTATATAGTGAGATGGGTGGGATGCCCTAAGCTACATGTAGTGAGATGGGTGAGATGCCCCAGAGGTGAGAGGTCTTTCCGTGAATGTAAGTTCCAAGTCCATAGAGTGTCCAATTTTCCTACCCTCCATCTTCATTGTTCCTTTTCCACCCCATAGAAAAATAAAATAAAATAAAAAAGTAGTAGTACCCTAATTGATGGGGGATGGATTAGGGGTAGGACCGTCGACGAGCTGAGAAGTCATCGAAGATTAAGATATCTATTTTCTTTATTTTTCTAGGGGGTGGCGAAGGAATAATGGAGATGGAGGGTAGAAAAATTGGACACTCTATGGACTTGGGATTTACATTCACGGAGAGACCTCTCATCTCTAGGGCATCTCACCTACCCCACTACATGTAGCCTAGGGAATCCCACCCATCTCACTATATACGGAGCCTAGGGCATCCCACCCAATTCACTACCTAGGGCCGTGAAGGAAAATCTCTAAGATCATAGAGAGGACTTGATGGGGAAGGGGATAACTAGGGCCTCACACCCTCAATGCTCGAAAGCAAAGGCATAGAGTCTCACACCCCTCGATGCTCGAAGGCGAAGGCAAGATGGGCCTCACGCCCAAATTTTCCTAAAAACTCATATTCATTAACCAATTTTTTTACAAAAGACTGAGGGTGGTATTTATAGACCTTTCCAACCCTCATTTGAATTTGAATACAAGATAAAAAGATAGGGATGGTTCAAATTCAAATACAAGATAAGATGAGATCTATCCCAATCCTAACAACTAGATATCGAAATCCTAACCAACTAACAAATTTCAAAATAAAGATAAATCCTAAATATCTAATCTTCAAATTTAAATTTATTTGCATCAAAATTCATGCTGCTCTAGGATTTGTGTTGCTATAGGATCCGTGCTGTGCCAAGATTCGTGCAGGTCGATGTTCTCGTCATTTCCCTAAGGTGGGGAGAACTCGACTCCATTGAGTGAGGCTTAGACTCCAGCTTCAACTTGACTTTAGGTTCCTGGAACTCCATCTTGAGATAACCATAAGATTTTTTTTTTCAAACAAATCCCATATTTTTATTTTTGTGTAGCTTTGAAGATCGTGCAGCTTTGAGGATTGTGTATCTTTGAAATACATGCAGAGGGAGAAATTGGCATAGGAAATTGGCTTCTCTTTCACGATCGTGCGCATACACTGATTCGAAAGTTAGGAGGGGGAAGGATTTTTACCAAGCACTGATTCGAAGATCTTGTCGATGAAGGGGTCACATAGTACTCGGGATTGTCGCCTGGAAGACAAGCCTTCATTTCATCAGTTTGAGCAGCTATCTAGGGTCAATCTTGGAGGCAAAGAAAGCCTCCTCCTTAGAGGGGAAACACCACAGGATCCTACAAGCATCAGAGGTCAGCAAGTAAACAAGTTAGAAAGTAAAAGAAGCGAACAGGGTTTGGGAAAGAGGAAATTAGGGTCTCAGAAGCTGGCAGTTGAAGGGAGAAGATGGCCACTTGTTGATGGACGGCTTAGGTCTTCTTCTCCTTGGCATGTTAGGGTTTGGATCAGAGTGCTTTGGGATGGCTAGGGCTTGGATGAATTATGGCTCACAAACAAAACTCACACACCTCAACACAAGAACACAAGAACATAACTTAACACAAAATTTCAACAGGATTTTGATTCATGAATAAAAGATGCTTACAAGAGGGGGAGGGGTTCTAAAATGTTTGATCACCCAAATGAAAGAGGTTCAATGGTTCTCTATCGCAGGTGTTTTGATCAAAAAGGTTCCAAGCTACTTAAGTTTCTAGAACTCAAGAGTCTCACCAAAATTCTTGAGTCTTCTTGTATCCAGACTAGAGAATCCACTTGCCTGCAAGAGCCGACATCATCCAAACTCCAGAGTCCAGCAATCAAGGCCAAGCGATGGAGCCATCTCGACCCTACATCATGACAACTCACCTTATCCTCATCTTGGCACCCAAATGAGATAAGAGGCCCATGAATTCGTCCACCTTGGAGAGAGGTCCAGATCAACCCAACAAGTAAGAGTCCAGGATGCCCAGAAGCAGGATTCCAGGAGTTGTAGTCCAAGGGAATACAAGTCTAGTCTTTGTATCCCTTACACCACTGGTTGAGGGTCTATAAATACCCCATCAACCCTCCCTGTATAAATAATTTCTTATTCATCAATAAAGATGCTTTGTTGAATTTCTTCCTTTGCTATGTGCATCACGGGGTGTGAGGCCCTTTTCCTTTGTTCTTTGGAACATCGCAGGGTGTGAGGCCCTTTTTCTTTATTCTTCAAAACATCACGGGGTGCGAGGCCCTAGTTATTCTATATATCCAGCCAACAAGAAAACTCAGCCATCACTTCTAACCCTTCCCTTCCATTCTTTTCCCTTCCTTTGCTGCTTTCTAACTTAAGTTTTCATTGCTGAGTGTTTGCAGGTGATCTGGAATCAAAGACATGTGTTCTTTCCTCGAAATCAGCTTTGCACAGAAGATTGAAGCTCAGGATCGAGATCTTGAAACCCTGCTATAGAATCTTAAGAGTTCAGCCAGATCAGCATCAGAGAGACAGTTCTACGTTGGTAAAACTAAAACCTATTCCCTTCTCTTGATCTTTGAATAGTTGATAAGTAGACCTTAGTGTACGGTGGTTTCTCAGCCACCAAATTCTGCTTTTTTGGTTACTTTGTAGGTTTACTTGTGGGTAGTTAACTAGAACTAGTTTACTTTACTCTCTCCTTTGAGTCTTCTTTAAAATTTGAAAAAAATATAAAAAAAATAATCTCTATTTTCTCGGCTAATTAGATCTTAATATCAGTAATTTAGTTTTAGTTATTGTCTCGCATCATCTGTGATATTAGAGCGAAGGTTAAACTAGGGTTTAACTACTAGTTCTGAAATTTTTGCATACCTAGAACTAGATTGAAATTAAAACTGTATAAAACCTATCTAAAAAATTCTAGAAAATTAGTAATAATTTTTTTGTTAATCCTCTATTAATCCTCTACTAATCATAAAAAAATCAAATAAAAATAAATTTTTATTGCTATTTTCTGGTAGAAGGAAATCAGGCCTCCTGAGCGGGCATACGAAAGTATACTTATGATCCATGAGAGTAATGAGCTACGGTCGGACGTGAAATCCTGAGATCGAAAATCTAAAATTAATTTGATCTGAAACTTAATTTTCAGATAATACAAAAAAAATAATCAATTATTATTTTTCTATTATTTTTAGTTATTTTAGTTTGATTGCATCATGATGCGGGACAAAGCTAGGGAAGATCGCTGGCGAGCATAGAAGTCACCAGGGGATTAGGGCTTGCACTCAAGAATGAGGAACCAGGGCATCACACCCACTCTAATCCGGAGAAAACTCAAAACTCAGATCAAAATAATTTTTTGTTTGTATTCATAAGAAAAAAGATGTTTAATACAAGAGGGGAGGGGCGGTATTTATAGATTCACCCTAGGGTACATTACTTGAGGGCTAAGAAATCCTGACTTGTGGGCCAAGAAACCCTGGTGGACCGATCAACAGTGGGCCTGTCTTGGGCTGGAGCTCTCTCTTACGGGCTTGGCGGCATCAAAGGGCCCAGGTGCATAAAGGCTAGCTCTGGTTGGGGGGTCTGGTGAATCTTCTGATATGATGACTCTCCTCTTGACTTGAATGACTCAACTAGACTTGTTTGGACTAAAAGACTGGACCCTACTAAGTGGACTCAACTGACTCAGTTGACTCACTTTATTGCAGGACTCGATTGTCTTTCTTTGATTAAAGTGACACATGACTAAAGGACTCAAATAAAATAAAATAGGCTCTCGGTCCCCATCATTCCCCTATGGTGGGGAGAACTCGACTCTGTCAAGTCAAGCTCAACAGGGTTTGACGGAACCAGAACTAACCAAATCAAAACAAAAAGGCTAGTTTCAATTTTTTTTTCACCTTCTTTCTTTTTTTTCCTCTGATTTTTTTTGCTGCTCTGAGATCAGTGTAGCTTTGAAGATTGTGTAGTGCTGAGATCCATGCTGCTCCAGAAAGCATGCTGTTCCAGAAAGCATGCTCTGAAGTCGGCAACAATGAAGGCATTTGCCTTCACGTTCATGTGGTCTCTTTCTTCCTCATGGACTGAATTAGGGATAGGAGCAATGGAGTTCGCCGGTGTCAAGGCTGGGTGGAGACTGTCCGGCAGGGTGGCCATAGAGGTGGCGGTGGCTGACGACGGTAGCGGGGGTGACGACGGTGGCTGGCGATGGAGCTGTGTGGCCAAGGGCATCGCAGACGATCGGATCTGGGTGGGTGTTCGCCAGCTGCGGTGTTGGGGTGGAGACGGCAGCTCGGGAGGTGGTTCCGGTGGACGGCACGGGGCACGACGGTGTTCGATGGTGTTGTGAGCATGGGTGACAGTGGGGCACGGGCGGTGGCCTTCCGAAGGAGAAGAGGGGAGCATGCAGCATGAAGAACATGTGGAGCCGGTAGCACGGGGGCCGTAGGAGGGTGGACGCCCATGGGAGCTGGGGGAAGCACGGCATCTACAGGGGGTGAACGACCCATGGACGGGACACTGCGATCGGCTGTGCGGTCGAGGCCGGGGTTGGCGAGGGCGATGGCCGTGGCCTGGGCCTTGGCACTGGACTTGTCGGGGCAGAGGGGAAGGGAGGGGGAGGGGTACGACGAGGGACATGAGATCCCGCTGGGGAAGGGAGGTTGGGGCGTCGACTGCAGGCGGTGAGCAGGAACATGGGGATATGGGAGGCTTCACGCGACGGAGGTGGAGGGAAAGACTTGATCAGAAGCGGTGCTGGAGACGAGCTTCACGGTGATGGAGAGGAGAGGGGCTCAGGTGCTGGACGTTGACGGACCCCGACGGCTGATTGAGGTTTGAGAAGCCTTGCACATGGAGATCTGGATAGGAGGAATAATAGGAAGCCGGGGAGGAAGAGAAAACCCTAATATGCTAGGCTCTAATACCAAGTTGATGCGGGACAGAGCGGAGGATGATCGCTGGTGAGCGTAGAAGTCACCAGGGGATTAGGGCTTGCACTCAAGAACGAGGAACCAGGGCATCACACCCACTCCAATCCGGAGAAAACTCAAAACTCTGATCAAAATAATTTTTTGTTTGTATTTATAAGAAAAAAAATGTTTAATACAAGAAGGGAGGGGTGGTATTTATAGATTCACCCTAGGGTACATTACTTGAGGGCTAAGAAACCCTGACTTGTGGGCCAAGAAACCCTGGTGGACCGGTCAACAGTGGGCCTGTCTTGGGCTAGAGCTCTCTCTTGCAGGCTTGGCGGCATGAAAGGGCCCAGGTGCATAAAGGCCAGCTCTAGTTGGGGGGCCTGATGAATCTTCTGATTTGATGACTCTCTTGACTTGAGCAACTCAACTGGACTTGACTGGACTAAAAGATTGGACCCGACTAAGTGGACTCAACAGACTCTGTTGTCTCACTTTATTACAAGACTCGATTGGCTCACTTTGACTAAAGTGACACATGACTAAAGGACTCAAATAAAATAAAATAGGCTTTCGGTCCCCATCACATCAAGGGTTTCATATTTATGTGATTGCATCATCCAAACCTAATCTTAAGGGCACTCAATATCTACATAAGAGAGGGATTTTATAACCCTTCCTTGGCCCAAAACCACCACCTTTTAGATCGATCCTAGCCTAATTAAAATTAATTAGACTTAATATGCTCTAGTGAGCTAGGGACACCAACAGGTCGGGTTCCAAGTATTATGTGTAAGCTAGTGCACCCAATCTTATGATTATCACTTGTATATGGTGTCTAAGGCTAGAGGCCCAGAGACAAATTCCCTAAGCGATTTTGTGGTTTTTAATTAGGACCCTGTAAGAGCAAGGCGAGCCTCCCACGACCCCACCTCTTACGTGGCTAGTGGATTGGATAATTGCTGAATTGGTTATAAATTGAGCTGACCCATTCTACTTGAGCTCTAGGTCTAGGAAACCCTAGTTCGAGTTCTTTGTAATTGCATTGCATAACCTCTAGATTAGGAGCCCTTATCATCAACCCAACCCAACCTAGTCTAACCATGGAGTACAACCTTGAAACCTTTATGCGGTTCATGAATGATCAATTTTCCCTGATGAACAATAAATGTGATCGAATAGATTAGCGATTCGAAAATCTAGAGAGAATCCATAAGATTCGACTAACCCTGGTTCACCTAGACCAACTTCCCTTGGCCCCTTAACCCATCGACCTGAACCCATTAGGATCAGTACACCAAGTCAGAACCTCGAAATTAGTCCACCTCCCCTTAATCGACCCACCTCTACTATCCCATTGGTTCACCAAGTTGCTATTGTAGTGGAAGTTTATGATGCTGATGTGAGCTTAGTAGATGAGTATGTAGATGAGGAGATACAGGAGGTAGACCCAGAGTTAGATAATCCTGACCATACCCAAACTAAGGCCAACCCATAATTAGCTGACCCGGTAGGCATCCAAGCTGAAGACAGCCCAGAATTAGTTGACCTTGATTGTACCCTGATTGAAACTATACTGGTAGGATCCTTAGAAAAAGAGATCCAAGAGAAACCTAGCCCTACTACTGAGACCTTACCTAGGAAAACCCTAAAAAAGAGTCAAGCTATAGAGCTTAGACCTAAAGTAATCAGTGAGGACTCAATTTTTCCAAACCAGCACCCTTAGGAAGAGTTCACCCCAATGGTCCCAAATGAGTATCTCTTTCCTGAAATTCTTGATTCATCCTTTTTTCAGGCTGACCCTTTATTACCTGTGGATATAATTTAGTGTCCAAACCTTAAGGTCAACCCCATTAGTCAGGGATTGTTCTATGAGCCCTTTTCTTATTTCTTATTCCACCAAGCTAGCTCCAAATCCACTTCTTATTTCTTACCTTGGCCTGAAGTTTCCACTCTTTCTAGAGCCACCCGATTGCAATTTGTTGAAATCAGTAGGTTGCATAAGTTATTTAAGCACATTCAATTTGCATCCTATTTTTGGAAAATACTATGGCATCTATTAGGAATTCATGCCAAATTTTCATCATGTCATACATTAACCATGAATAATTTTAAGAGAAGACCCAAGGAATACAATGAAGGAGACTTTGTCATGGTTAGACTATGACCTGAATGATTCCCACCTGGAACCATGAAAAGTTACATACCTATAGTAGTGGACCATACAAAGTGAATAGAAAAATTGGGTCTAATGCCTATGTGCTCGAGTTACCACTTGAACTAGGTATTAGTCCAACTTTCAATATTTCAGACCTTATTGAGTGTAAGGAGCCAATGTTGATTCCTAGTGAGCCATTTGGACCTGATCCAATCCTTGAGAGTGAGCCAACCTAAGTGTGTCCACCTACTATACCACCAGCCCAGAGAGACAAGATCGAGCGAATCTTGGATGACAAGGTCATTGCTACCCGGAGCAAAGATTACCAGCAATATCTGGTTTATTGGCAAGGATGACCTGAGACTGATGATTCTTTGATCACCAGAGAGGACTTGCAGAGAGTTGACCCATACTTACTAAAGCGCTATCATAGTGACGCTGATCCATACTCGACAAGGTCGAGTTTCTCCCACCCAGGGAGAATTGGTGCGGACACCAGGGCCAGAAAAGATCGACAAGTTGAACCCACATCCTTGTGGATCACCTATGAATAAAGCCCTGAACCCAACCCCTTTTACCATGTAAATATTTTATTTTAAATTCTATTATTTTGACTTAGTTAGGGTTAGCCATTTTTACCAACTATAATTAGGATTTTGTTATTTAGCCTTTTGGACTAAACCCTTTTTACCATATTGAGTGAAAACCCCAATTGAGTCAAACCCTAACTACCCAATTAGGATTTTAATGGTCCAATTTGAATTAGCCCTTTTTACCAACTTTAATTGGATTTTTATTTACAAGCCTAATTATGTATGGTTGGTTCAATTAGTTATTGAGTCCATGTAATTAGTCATGTAATTAGTTGAGTCCTGTAAATACAAGAGGGAACTCAAGATAACATTCCATGTACACCCAATTGAAGACCCATGTGATCCTATGTGCTAGCTCAAGACAAGCCATGTGACTCCATATGCTAGCCCAAGTCGCTTGTCATGTGCAACCTCTTCTTGGCACCACCTTTTCAAAAATTTGGATAACATTACATGCTATGTTTGAACATCACTTAACACTTCATCGGGACAACACCACATGACTTTCTTGGACACCACTTGCCACTTCATCGAGACAACACCACATGACTTGTCTGGACATCACTCGCCACATCACCCAGGATATTATCACATGGCATGTCACTTATGTTTGAACATCCCACATGCCATGTCTTAAATGAAAGCAAGAATTGGCACCCCTCATTTTAAGATAAGTAAATGAGAAGGAGTCTCATCCTTGGCGCCCTCTCACTCAAGAATTTCATGCCAAAAATTTCAAGAGTCGGCCAAGCATCTCTTCCATGCCAACTTCCAAGGAGTTCCAAAATGTTTGATCACCCAAATGTAAGAGGTTCAATGGTTCTCTATTGCAGGTGTTTTGATCAAACAGGTTCCAAGTTGCTTAAGTTTCCAGAACTCAAAAGTCTCACCAAAACTCTTGAGTCTTCTTCTATCCAAACTGGAAAGTCCACTTGCCTGCAAGAGCCCACATCATCTAGACTCCAGAGTCTAGCAATCAAGGCCAAGCGATGGAGAAATCTTGACCCTACATCATGACAACTCACCTTATCCTCATCTTGGCATCCAAATGTGATAAGAGGCCCATGAATTCGTCCACCTTGGAGAGAGGTCCATATCAGCCCAATAAGTAAGAGTCCAGGATGCCCAGAAGCAGGATTCCAGGAGTTGTAGTCCAAGGGAATACAAGTCTAGTCTTTGTATCCCTTACACCACTGGTTGAGGATCTATAAATACCCCATCAACCCCCCTATATAAATAATTATTTATTCATTAATAAAGACACTTTATCAAATTTCTTCCTTTGTTATGTGCATCGCGGGGTATGAGGCCCTTTTCCTTCATTTTTCAAAATATCTTGGGGTGTGAGGCCCTTTTTCTATGTTCTTCAAAACATCGTGGGTTGCGAGGCCCTAGTTATCCTACCTATCCAGCCGACAAAAAATCCTAGCCATCTCTTCTAACCCTTCCCTTCCATTCTTTTCCCTTCCTTTGCTGCTTCCTAACTTAAGTTTTCATTGCTGAGTGTTTGTAGGTGATCTAGAATCAAAGACAGGTATTCTTGCCTCAGAACCGGCATCGCATGAAAGATCGAAGGCCGAGATCAAGATCTTGAAATCCTACCATAGAATCTTGAGAGTCCAGCCAGATTTGCATCAGAGAGACAGTTCTACATTGATAAAATTGAAACCTATTCCCTTCTTTTTAATCTATGAATAGTTGATAAGCAGGCCCCAGTTTATGGTGGTTTCTTAGCCACCAAATCCTGCTTTTCTAGTTGCTTTGTAGGTTTACTTATGGGTAGTTAACTAGAACTAGTTTACTTTACTGTCTTCTTTAAGTCTTCTTTATAATCTAAAAAAGATATAAAAAAAATTAATCTTTGTTTTCTCTGCTAATTAGATCTTAATAATAGTAATTTAGTTTTAATTATTGTCCCGCATCAATTAGGGTTCAGCAATTTGACCTTAAGCCATCCGAAGAATTAAGAGATTAAAGGAATAAGTTCTGTGGTATTCCATATTCGTTAGGTTCTTGTTGCTCTACAACCTTCAACCTATTCAGATGCTGGGCATCATTGTAAGATGGCGACCTTGGCTGGTATTGAAAATGTTCTTGTACTATCGGTTTAGTGTTTGAACCTACGGGGTCACACATCGTGGGGTTTCTTTTTGATTTGTTGGCATGGGAATGATTGGAAATCATTCCAGACTCATTTGACAATAGTTGTCAAAACTACCTATGAGTCGACTCATGGATCCATGAGTCGACTCATGCGATTTAGCTCAAGCTAACTCGAACAGTCGAGTCAACTCGAGTGACGGACTCTGTTGAAAATCAAAACTACTTCATTAATGCCTACAACTATTATGGGATTTAATGGTGGGCATTTCAGGGTTTTAATTGCTGCTGTTGCTGAATTCCAAAGGTTTTGTAACACCCTGAATTCCAAGGGACACAAACTCTCTTTATAATCTCTCATCAAATGGGAATTTGTGAGCAAATCATTTCAGTTCACAAGGTTTTGTGCTGTTCTGAGTTCTGTTGGAAGAACAGAAAAGGAGATCAAGAGACTGTGCCATTTTCTTGTGGTTAGAGTTCACACTTGATCTCTGAGAGATTATCAAAGAGGGGGTTTGAGTTTTGGGAGGGATTCTTGAGTGCATACCTTCTGTTGAAGGTTTGGGATAAAGAGTTGGGAAGGGTTCTCAAGAGTCTTGTTCCATCTATGCTATAGTAGTAGTTCTTTAAGGAGTTGAAGAAGCAATTCATGATTCTTCAAGGAGTTGAAGAAGTAGTCCATGATTCTTCAAGGAGTTGAAGAAGGAGTCCCTGCTGCCAACACTATTTTCGGAGAGGCTAGCACCTTGAAGGAAGGAGGAGGAATCTCGTACCCCGGTGTGAACCACCTGTAGAGGCATTACATGTGTGCTGCTCGCAGAGCCGTTCTTCTTCCTTCCAGTTGGAGCACTTCCTGGTGATTGTCACTGAGGTATGCTTTTACATTTTATGTATGACATATCTTCCTTGCTGCATCATCGTGTGATTCCATGAATAGTTCTATGTTTCATACCATGCATGCTTGATTTCATACATGCATTATTCTAGGTGCATCAAGATCCATGTGAGGGCCTATGTTAATTAGATTAACATATCTTAGATAACAGTGTTTTATCTTCTTCCGCTGTGCCATTCTCTTTAGAAAAGGTTTTTAAATTGCATGCATTGGACCCACTGCTGTATTATCCTAACACTAATAGCTTGGTCATCCAGGACATGCCCAATCCTTTCTCCTTTCCTAGGCAAATTTATTGGTGGACACTCAGGTATGGGTTCTCTCTCAAAAAAAGGGTTAGGTCCAAAAGGCTCACTAGATATCATTGTTGGCTCCCTATACTCAACTAGGTCTGAGATATTGAAGATTGAGCTAATGCCAAATTCGTGTGATAACTCGAGTACATAGGCATTAGGTCCAACTTTCTTTATCACTTTGAAGGGTCCAACTCCATGAGCATGTAAGTTCTTCACGGTCCCCTGAGGAAACCGTTTAGGCCTAAGCCTAATCATTACATAATCTCCCTCAGCAAGCACTTTGACTCTTTTTCGAGAATTTGCCAAGTTTTTATAAATATCATTGCTCACATTAATCTTATGGCTAATTTTTTAATGCAGATCCCTAACATGCTATGCAAATGATTCAGCAGACTCAGAGACTTGTGCATGTATTGGCAAGGGGATTCAGTCTATGGGTTTCTTAAGCTTATAACCATGGACAATCTCAAATGGGCTCTTGCCTATGGATCTATTAACTGAACTATTGTACGCAAACTCAGCTCTACGTAATAAGAGGTCCCAATTTTCAGTATTCTCACCTACCATACATCTTAACAAGTTTCGAAGGCTTCAGTTCACTACTTCAGTTTGGCCATCTATTTATGGGTGGTAGGAGGTAGAAAATTTTAGCTTGGTTCCTAACATGTGCTAGAGGGTCTTCTAAAAGTAAATGGTGAATTGGACATCCCATACACAATGATTTTAGGAAGGCCATGTAACTTAACCACATTATCAAGAAAAAGTTTGGCCACCTTGGAAGCATCAAAGGTTTGGGAACAAGGTATGAAATGAGCCATTTTGGAAAACCTATCGACCACAACATAGATTGAATCATGTCTCCTTTGGGTCTTAGGCAATCCTAACACAAAATCCATACTAAGGTCTTGCTAAGGATAATCGGGTACAGGTAATGGGGTGTAAAGGCCAATGTTTTGCTTTTACTATTTGGTAACAGCACAAGTTTGACACCTAGCCACGATCTGAGCAATGTTCCTTTTAAGACTTGGCCAATAGAACTGGTCTTCCACAGCTAGAATGGTCTTGTTCCTACTGAAATGACTAGCTAGACCTCCTGCATGGGTTTCCCAAACTAGAAATTCTCTAGGGGAAGTCCTTAGAATACACAGCTTGTTATCCTTAAAAAGGTAGCCATCTTGAAGGGTGTACTATCAATGCGAACTAGATGGTCCTTGTCTCATAGACTGGTAAATCTCACTAAAGTTTGGATAGGTCTCATATTCTTCTTTCAGCTTATCAAATCCTACGACTTCAGTACTAAGAGAGTTTAGGAGCATGGAATGGTGGTTAAGGGCATCAACAACCTTATTCTCAGTACTAGCATGATGTTTTAGCATAAAGGTATAGGCTTGAATGTACTCTATCCACTTAGCATGCCTAGGGTTTAACCTCTTCTGGGAACCAAGAAATCGAAGTACTTCATGATCAAAGTATAAAACAAATTCTTGTGGCAACAGATAATGTCTCCAATACCGTAGGGCTTGCACCATTGTATAAAACTCCTTATCATAGGTTAAGTACCTAAGTTTAGCCTCATTGAATTTCTTATAAAAGAAGGCTATAGGATGACTCTCTTGACTTAGCACTCCTCCTATACCAACTCCAGAAGCAATACAATCAACCTCAAAAACTTTCGAGAAATCGGGTAACCTCAAAATTGGTGCTTGGGTCATTTTCTCCTTGATGTCTAGGAAGGCTTTATCGGTAGCTTTGGCCCACTCAAAGGTTCCCTTCCTAATGCATTCAGTGATGGGTGCAACTATGGAGCTAAATCCTTGAATAAATTGCCTATAAAAGGTAGCTAGACCATGGAAACTACGTACATCATGTACATTAGTAGGTATTGGCCACTCAACTATGGACTTAACCTTTTTTGGATCAACTGACACTCCTTTGGGGGTCACTACAAATCCTAGTAAGATGACTCTATGGGTCAAGAACTAGCACTTCTTCAAATTGGCATAGAGGCTATCTTTCCTAAGGGCCTGATAGACTTGTCTGAGATGGTTTAGGTGGTCTTCCTTAGTCCTACTGTAGATCAAGATATTATCAAAATAAACCACAACAAATTTTCTAATAAACACTCTTCGGACTTGGGTCATGATCTTCATGAAGGTACTAAGGGCATTGGACAATCCAAAAGGCATCACTACCCACTCATAGAGACCATCCTTAATCTTGAAAGTGATTTTCCACTCATCTCCAGGTCTGATCCTAACTTGGTGATAGCTTCTCTTAAGGTCAATCTTAGAGAAAATGGTTGCTCTAGCCATCATGTCTAGCATGTCATCCAAACGGGGGATGGAGAATCTATACTTAACCGTTATCTTATTTATGGCATGACTATTGACACACATTCTTCAAGTGCCATCTTTCTTAGGAGTTAATAGGGTGGGTACTGCACATGGGCTTAGACTCTCCCTAATAAATCCTTTTCTTAGGAGTTCCCTAACCTATTTCTGTAATTTTAAGTGCTCAGTAGGATTCATCCTATAGTGTGGGAGGTTTGGTAGGGTGGCTCCTGGGACTAAATCTATGGCATGTTGCATGTCCCTTAAAGGTGATAATTGGTCAGACAGATCTTCAAGAAACACATCTTGAAATTCTTTCAAAAATTCCATAACTTCTTGAGGGTGCTCTCTCTGGGATTGGTCATGAACTTCCTTAGCAATTAACATCCAAACTATCGAACCCTCAGTAATCTCACGTTCTAACTCCTTAGCAGTGATCAGATTTATCCCCGACTTCTTCTCTCTCAAGTTGCTAGATCCCCTCTTGATATTATCCTTAGGTGGGGTTAGGTTTATCACAATCTTCTTCCTATGGAAATTAAAAGAACAAGAATTTGATCAGCCATGCAGGGTAGCATCATGGTCATATATTCAAGGTCTACCTAAGAAAATGCTACTCACCCCCATAGGAAGGACATCACACCACACCTTTTATTAATAGGATTGAAGCGGATCATGATATGGCATCTAAGTTTGATGGGGATGGATGTTGAGTCTATCCAGGATACCTAATAGGGGTTAGGACAGGGAACTGGGGACAAGCCTAGGGTTTTGGCAGCACTGGTTGAGATGGCATTTACATAGCTCCCATTATCTATGATGATCTTGCATACCTTATCCCCTAATTTCATAAAGGTCTGTAGGATGTTAGTCCTGCGCCAATCCTCTTGTGTCTTAGTTTGGATTAAGATACACCTAACAACTCCCAATAGATCAGATGGCTCAATGACTTCCTCATCTCCATCATACTCATCCACTAAGTTCACCTCAACTTCATACACTTCCTCTTCAAACTCGTTAGTCGGTTCTGGGTCTTCTTCCTCAAGTTCTCCTATATGTAGAGATCGGGTTGGGCATTGACTGGCATAGTGTCCCACTTTATGACATTTAAAACAAGCATTGTTTGAATTGGGACTAAGATTTCTCTGAGCTTCATGTGCCTTACCCTTATCATCCTTACGGGTCAATGGGGTGCTAGGATTGAGCCGGCTTGGGTGTACTTGGCTAGATCCTAGTTTGTGATTAGGGGCACTAATCCTAGTGGGTTCAGGTCGGCAGAATATGGGTCCCCTCTGGAATCCCTCATAGTCTCTAGCTATCTGATAAGCCTGCTCAACATCATGGACCTCTCTCAAAAATAATTCTCTCTGAATGTCCTCATGTAGTCCAGCCCTAAACCTAGATAGGGTTACCGCTTCAGACTCATCTATATTGCACCTCATGACAAACTCAACAAATTTGGCTATGTACATGGATACAGTCTCGTTCCCTTGACTTAGCCTCTGCCATTGATCTAGGAGTCTTTGATGATAGGATGTAGGAAGGTACTTTTCCCTAAGTTTCAGCTTCATGGCTCTCCAGGTGACTATGGGAAGTCTCCTCGTTGTCTAGTCAAGCATTCAACATTCCCCTAGTATAGCCTAGCTTGGCAGACTAACCTGAGTTTGGCAAACTTGCACTTCTTCTCTTCAGTCATCTCGTACCACTCAAAATATTGGTCCATATCTCACTCCCAATCTCTGTAAACCTTAAGATCTAGACTGCCATCAAATGAGGGTGCTTCTAACCTGATGTTCCTAATGGCTCTCTCATCCTGGTCCATAAAATCATGATTGAGTCTCCTCCGATTAAGCTCCCAGATTGGGTCATGGCATGGGGACCTCCTAAGGTTGGGAGGTGTGGGACATGGTGTCTCAGGCTCGGGCTCAGTATGGGTCTCATGGGTCCTCTCTAGGTTTCCAACATGTTCCTCCACCCGATCAAACCTATTGTTTAATAGGGCAAATTGTTCAGTCATGGTCCTCAGTAAGGTTTCAAAATTGGACTCCATGGTCAGACTAGGTTGGGGTTGAGATGGCTGGTATTGGGCTCCTGATATAGTGGTCATGTAACAAGCACACAAATCATTCTAGGGTTTGCTAGACTTAGCAACTCAAGTAGAATGAGTCAGCTCAACTTATAACCAATTCAATAATTATCCTTTCCATTGGCCAGGTAAGAGGTGGGGTTGTGGGAGGCTCCCCCTGCTCTCGTAGGGTCCTAATTAAAAATCACAAGTCCACTTAGGGCATTTGCCTCTGGACTCCTTTCCTAGACACCAGTTTCAAGAAATAATTGAAGGATTGAGTGCACTAGCTTTCTCGCAATACCATGAACTGGACATGTTGGTGTCCCTAAGTCAATTAAGTTACTACTTGATTTTAATTAGGCTTGGATTCGATGTAGGGTGGTTGTTTTGGGCTAAGGAAAGGTGATGAAATCCTTTCCTTATCTAAGATAGAGAGAGTGCCCTTAAGTGGATTAGTTATGCATGCACACACATGATATGCAACATGAAACTAAAATCAAGAAATATGCAAAAATTAAAATTTTATTTTATTTTTTCTATTTTTGTGCTAACAGAAGATTTAAGATGGACTAATATAAGTTAATTAAATGCAAAGAAAATTATGTTTTGAAGGTTTTACAGTAAACTAAAAGTCAATCTTAATCTAGTTATGCAGAAATTTTAGCAATGTAGACTTTAGGTATAATGCAGATTTCTTTTTTTTGTGTTTTCAGATCTGAAATTAAGAAAAAATTGCAGAAATTAAAGATGATCAAGTATGTGCTTGATGGATGCAAAGATTAAGGCTAATCTAAAGGTTTTAGTAAAAGTAATTCTTAGGTTTTAGAACTAGTGTGCAGAAATTTCAGCATGCAGATTTTTTAAGGTTTTTGTGATTAGAAACTATGCGTGAACATGTCCTAATCATGCTCTGATACCAAACTGATGCGGGATGAAACATGATAGAGGTGAACATGAGAAAATCTTAGATTAGAGAGCAATGATTTTTTGATTTTTATATGGTTTTGTTCCCGAAAAAGAAGTTAAGCATAAGTGAGGGTTTCATGTAAAGATCAAAGTTCTACCAGCAATTCAAGATTCTAACAAGTGATAACAAAAGTAGGATCCTAGGGTTAAGAAACTACTAATTTAGAACATGCTCATCTTCAATAAAATAGATCTAAAGAGAAGGGATTGGTTTTCGTACCTGGCAATGATGATCAGCCTCTGAATCGAAGTGGTCGCACAACACTCTGGATTGGTGCCTAGAAGAAGAAGCTTCATTCTCGCAGATGCACCGGCTTTTTATCAGATGGTTTCGGGGGCAAGGAAGACCTCTTCCAAGGATCGTGGCACTGGAGGGATCTTGCAAACACCAAGGGTTAGGATTTCTGATGATGGAAAAAATATGAAAACGAGAGTTAGAAGTAGAGAAAGTCAGGAGGGGGCACTGGAGGCTAATTTGATGCGAGATGATCCTAGGAGTGATGCAAAATTAAAAAGAAATTTTTTTAGATTTTTTTTAGAATTTAATTCAGTGGCTAAAGATCCAAAAATAAGTAAAGAATCAGTAGGAAGACTAGTAATGCAAGAAACTATCATACCCGCAAAATAACTCATGCAGAATAATAAAGCCAGGATCGATAATTGAGAAACTCCTGATTTAGGATAGCATACCTGTCACCATATCAGAACTTAGGAGGGGGAAGGCTTTTACCATGCAGCGATTGCAGTTCCTTTGAAGAAGAGATCCCTCAACACTTTGGATGATGCCTGGAAGAACAAGCCTTTGGTTCCCGAATCTTAAGGCGATCTGGACCCGGTCCAAAGGCAAGGAAAGCCTCCTTTGGAGAGGGAAAACACTTCGGGGACCCTGCAAGCATCATGGTTAGACATGAAATAAAGAAACAAAGAAAAAATAATAAGATGAAACAAGAAGGAAAGGGATTAGGGCAAGAAGGGCTGGCGGCCTGGAGAAGAGAAGCTCCTGCTTTCAGGGATGGCTTCAGGGCTCCTTCCCAATGCCAAGGCTGTAGTTAAGAGGTGAGGTTGGAAGCTTGGGCATGGAGGGATTGCAAGGATAGTGGTCGGCCAACACAAGAACACAAACCAAAGAAACCAAAAGAACACAAGACACCGGTCTTAAAATAATTCAGCAGAATAATATTTCATAAGAGTTGATTGAATGCAAGAGGAGGAGGGGTGGGATATTTATAGAGTTCCCATGCCCTCTCCTTATTACAACTTCAGCCCTTTTTTAGTTAGGATAGGTTTACACAATTTTAGTGGGAGAAATATTACAAAATAAACCTAGAACTAGGATTACAAAGTTGAATAAAAACTCGATTTCCTCCTTCCACTTGGACTCCTCCTAGCTTGAACTAGTCAACACACTTGGGAAGCCTTTCTTGTTGGCATGTTGGGCTTCAAGGGGCACCAAGGGCTGGCCAAGAGGGCTTGGGTGCATGGGCTTGGGCTTCCTGGAAGCTGGGGTGCCTGGGGTCCTGGGGCAAGTATATTCTTGGCATCCAAAGAGCATCTTGGTTCTTAAGTTGGTGGGGGCTCC
This sequence comes from Areca catechu, assembly GCA_021397845.1. Classification (NCBI taxonomy): domain Eukaryota; kingdom Viridiplantae; phylum Streptophyta; class Magnoliopsida; order Arecales; family Arecaceae; genus Areca; species Areca catechu. Next base: position 167,797,839 of record CM038039.1, on the reverse strand, counting down.
AGGATCAGACACAGATTACTGGGCCCTATCTGGTCTACTTATCCATGGGTCAAATTTTGTAGTCAAGTATGATTGAGTCCTGTAATAAGTTGAGGCTAGTTGATTTGTCTCAACCCTAGTCCAGTCATTGAGTCCAGTACTTGTGTATTAGTCCAGTATTAGTCCAATTTTGTACAAGAGAAGATGTTACATAGCTTTGGAGTTCCACCAAGCCTCATCTAGGAGCCAGAGGCCTTCACATCAGCTAATTGGGCCTTGTTTACCATCCTAGGGTCCAAGATTCCTTCTAGATGCCCCAGATGCACTCTAGATGCCTTCCAGATACATTTACACCCTCCAGATGCTGGAGAATATTTCCAAACCAAGGCATCTCATGATTCCAAGAATATGCAAGCACCCTAGGCCAAGAGATTCCAAGCCCAGGAGTCAAGCCCATGAGCCCCAGAACCAAGATTCCAAGGAATATGCTTATGATACCAGGGTGCACTAGCTTCCAGGGCCCATAAGCCCATGTGCCAAACCAATGGAGGATGCCCCTTGCTGCCCTAAAGCCAAGCCCAACTCTATTTTAGGTGTCCAAGCCCAAGAGACCAAGCCCAAGGTGCCTTTGACCAAGTCCAAGGAAGGGAGAAATTCAATTCAAATAAGGAGATCTAGTTTTATTTTCACTCAAATTGTATTTTCCTAATTTTAAGCAAACTTGTAATCCCTCTCCCACTCAACTTTGTAATCCTATCCTAACTAGGAGAGGACTTGGGGAACATCTATAAATACCCTACCCCTCCCTCTATTGTAAGCATCTTTTATTCATGAATCAAAACCCTACTGAAATTTTGTGTTAAGTTGTGTTCTTGTGTTCTTGTGTTGAGATGTGTGAGTTTTGTTTGTGAGCCCTAATTCATCCAAGCCCTAGCCATCCCAAAGCACTCTCATCCAAACCCTAACATGCCAAGGAGAAGAATCCCTAAGCCATCCATCAATAAGTGGCCATCTTCCCCCTCTAACTGCCAGCTTCTGAAACCCTAATTCCCTCTTTCCCAAACCCTAGTTCGCTTCTTTTGCTTTCTAACTTATTTTCTTGCTGACCTCTGATGCTTGCAGGATCCCCATGATGTTTCCCCTCCAAGGAGAAGGCCATCTTTGCCTTCAGGACTGATCCCAGATAGCTGCCCAAATCGAGGAATCGAAGGCTTATCTTCTAGGCGCCAATCCCGAGTGCTGTGCAACCCCGGTTTTGAATAGTTCTTAAAATCGGTGCTTGGTAAAATCATTCCCCCTCCTAATTTTTGATTTGATGAAGGTATGCTATCCTAATAAGGGGTTTCTCAATCTTCGAGGTCCTATCTTTTATTATTTTGCATGAGTCTTATGCGGGTATGCTAGTTTCTTTCATTACTATTTTCCTAGTTATTCTTTACTTGATTTTGGGAACTTTAGTCTGCAAATTAAAATCCTAAAAAATTCTAAAAATTTAGTTTCTATTTTTCTGCATTCATATGAGTCTTAGGATCATCCTAAATCTGTTTGGTATCAGAGCAGGTTTAGGATAGCATTCATTTGCATTATGATCACAAACCCTAATTTCTGCATCCTGTTAGCTGCATTAGGTGTTTATTTTTTATCTGATTTTAACCACCTAGGAATTTTTTTTTTATGAAATTTTCATGATGTGTATTTTGTTTTGTTCTATGTTTTATCATAATTTTTAATTAATTTTACAAAAAATTAAAAGTCCTAAAACTCGGCATATTAGAAACCCTAACTAAAATCTTGATAATTCTATATCAGTCTGAAAACACTAGGATTTGCATTATCATTTGATTTTATTTTTGCACAAAATTTGATAAAGGTCATCAACACCATCCATCCTCTGTCCTAGAGTTTTTTTGATTTTTTTCTGCATCGGAATCTATGTCAAACAGTGAATCAAACCGAGCCCTAATGTTCTGAATCTGTGAACTCTGCATACTTGTCTAAACCTAACCTAACCAACTTCCAAATCCCTCAATCCCAAGCCCAATTTGTTTGCTAACCTAATTAACTCAAATCTAACTTGCCACATCATAAAATACACATAAAATATTTTATTTTTCTGATTGTTATTAGTTTCATTAGGACTCATTGAATGTGCATCATTTGATTAACCTAATCTTAAGGGCAATTCACTATCTCTGATCATGGCAGGATTTCATCACCTATCCTGGGCCCAAAATAACCATCATCATACAGACCCAAGCCTAAACTAAAATTAATTAGACTTAATTTACCCTAAAGGGCTAGGTGACACCCAACAGGTCGGGTCCGAACTGTGTGGGCCAACTAGTTCATTTAATCCTTTAGCTATTACTGGAAGTTGGTGCCTAAGACTAAGGGTCCAGAGTCAAACGACCTAAGTAGTGCTGTGGTTACTTAATTGGGTCCCTGCATTAAGTAGGGAGGCCTCCCACACTCCCATCCCCTACCTGGCCAGTAGAAGGATTAGCTGCTAGGTTAAGTATAAGTTGAGCTAACCCATTCAATTTTGACTCTAGGTCTAGTAAGCCCTATATTGTACTAACCCTTGCATGTTTGGTTGCATCATTCTACTTTGATTGATTGAATATTTGCATGACCACTAGGATAGGAACCTAATACTATGACCCATACTTAGAGCCTAATCCTATGAGAACCTCATACCATGACCCATACCAAGAACCCAGACCCTATTATGATGGGGGCATCAAAATCCATCAGGATTTTTTCTTTTTCTCCTAGATTTTTCTTATTTTATTTTATATTTTTTATTCCAACTATTCCATCTATTCTTGCTATTCCCATTTTATTCCATGTTTATTCCTGACTTATTCCTCTGCTATTCCTATCATCTTCTTCCCCTTTCGGCCTAGATCCAAGCCCTCATTTCTTCTATTTGACACCACCAATGCACAGCCGGATCTCCTCCCTTCCCTATGCCGACCGCCCAACCCGCCACCGCCGATCATCTCCGATCGATGCCCGTCCCACCGTCCACCTCCCCTGCTGCCACGAAGACTCCGCCGTCCCTTCGCCATCTCCGCCCAATGCCACCGTCGGCATGCCCCTCCGATCGATGTTTCACAGCCACTGCCCTGGTCGAAGTCCCTACTCCGGGCTCTTCCTCCCATCGATCCGATGCAGCCAAGATCCGCCCGTGCCATGCCGGATCTCAACACCGCCGGCCATGCCGCCGCCTTCCCCAGCCACCGGCCGTGCCACCACCTTCCCCCACCCGCTGGCCGTGCCTCCCCGCAAGTCCCTCTTCCCTCGTCCGTCTGCTGCCATTCCTTTTGTTCCATGGTCACAAGAGAAATCTGCACAAATCTCAGAGCAGCAAAACAGCTTTGCATGGATCTCAAAGCTGCACGCTTCTCAGAGCAAGGTCTTTTGCATAGATTTTAGAGCCACTCAGCATGAATCCTGATACGAATTTTTTTGGCATGGATCTTAATGAAGTTGGATTATATTTATTTTAATTTTTAAAATCCGAATGTATTGGTTAGTTTGAAGTTGTTTTAATTTCAAATTTGTTTTAGATTAGATTATTAGTTTGAAGTTTGTTAGGATTGGGATAGTTTCATCTTCATCTTGTAGAGGGTTGAAAAGTCTATAAATACCACCCTCAGTCATTTGTAAAAAAATTGGAGAATAAAGATGATTGTTTAGGAAAGAGCATTTCTTTTCGATCGCCCTGCATGGGGAGGGTGTGAGGCCCGTTTTTCCTTTTCCATTGGGTGTTGTGGGGTATGAGACTCTATTCCTTCACTTTTGAGCATCGAGGGGTGTGAGGCCCTATTTCTTTGTTCTTCAGAACATCGCGGGGTGTGAGGCCCATTTCCTTTATTCTTCGGAACATCGCGGGGTGTGAGGCCCTAGTTATCCCCTTCTTGATTCTAATCCCAGGATACTTCTTAGCTCTCCAACGATCCTCCTAGTCTTGTCCCCCATCAATTCTGGTATCAGAGCAGGTTAAACTAGGGTTTAATCTCTCTTGTGCTGACTTAGTTTTCTTTAAGTACTCGGATCGGGTGCTTCACCATGGCTATCCGGTCATAGGAAAAAGAAGGGCTGCAAGACCCTCACTTCCCATTCAAACGAGATTTCCTATGGTGTGTAGGGGTGCCGCTGTGAATTGACCCTTGAAGAAGAAAATGAAGAGATAGGTATTTTTAGGTTTTAATTTCTGCATATAGGTTTTAATTTCTGCATCTCGGCCATCTTAGTATATATTCTATTATTTTAATTATTTCTATATGTACAAAACTCAGAATTACCTGATTCTTATTTTGTTGGATCCATCATAATTGAAAGTATTTTTTAGATTTTTCTCATGAATTATTGCAGTCCATAGATTTTCTGCTTATTGGAATATTGCCTGAGAACATTCTGTTCTGAATTTCAGCAATTCTAGTTTAGGGTTCTTTTTTCATAAATCTTGCATATTTTAATTTCCTGCATCTTAGGATATTTTCTGCAAACTATATCTCTGCTAAAAAATAAAAAAAATAAAAAAAATAAAAAATAAAATTATAAAATAATAATTAATTTTATTTTTCTGTTATTTTAATCATTTTAGTTTGATTGCATCTAGGATTTCATCTTGTGTGTGCATCATCTAAAGCTAATCTTAAGGGCACTTAATATCTACATAAGGGAAGGATTTCATCACCCTTCCTTAGCCCACAATCACCACCTATCGGTCCTAGCTCTAATTAAAATTGATTAGACTTAATTTGCTCTAGTGAGCTAGGGACACAAACAGGTCAGGTTATAAGTATTGTGTGGAAGCTAGTGCACCCAATCCTCTGATTATCACTTGAACCTGGTGTCTAAGGCTAGAGGTCCAAAGGCAAATGCCCTAAGCGGACTCATGATTTTTAATTAGGACCTTGCGAGAGTAGGGGGAGCCTCCCACGACCCCACCTCTTACTTGGCCAGTGGATAGGGTAATTATTGAATTGGTTGTAATTTAAGCTGACCCATTCTACTTGAGCTCTAGGTCTAGGAAACCCCAGTCCGAGTCAAGTTTATGTGTTTGCATTGCATAACCATAAGATTAGGAGTCTCACCCCAACCCAATTTAACCATGGACCCCAATTTTGAAACCTTTCTGAGGTTCATGAATGATCAGCTTGTCTTGATGAACAATAAATATGACCAAATAGATAAGCGAAGTGAAAATCTAGAAAGAATCCATAGGACCCGTACTAACCCTGGTTTACCCAAACCAACTACCCTTAGTCAGCCAAAACCCACTAGGATTAGTGGCTATAGTCAAAACCCAGGTACTATTCAGGTTTCCCTTAGCCAACCCTTCTTCACTACCCTAGATCCTAGTCATTGTCTCTTTAGTCGACCTACCCCTACTAGTCCAGATCCTAGCCAATTTCTCCTTAACTAACCTACTCCTACTATCCCATTGGTTCACCAAGAAGCTATTGATGAAGAAGTCTATGAAGCTGATGTGAGCTTGGCAAATGAGTATGTAGATGAGGAGATATAGGAGGTAGATCCAGAGTTAGTTGACCCTAACCCTACATAGACTGAAACTGTAAGACCCTTAGAAAAAGAGATCCAAGAGGATCTTAACCTTACTGTTGAGACTTTATCTGAGGAAACACAAGAAGAGACTTAAGTCATAGAGCCTATTGGGGACATGATTTCTTTAGTCCGGTACCCTTAGGCTAAAGTCATCCCTTTGACTCCAATTGAAGATCTCTTCCCCGAGATTAGTGACCCATTCTTCTTCAGGGTAGACCTTGTAGCTATATCTCAAACCCTTAAGTCAACCCCATTAGTCTAGGACAAATCTCCGAATCCTTTTCTTATTTCTTACCCTACCAAGTCACCCCCGAATCTACTTCTTATTTTTTACCTTTTCCTAAAGCTTCCAGCATTTCTAGGACCATTAGTTTGTATTTTGTAGAGGTTAGCATGTTGAGTAAGCCCATTGAGCATGTTAGGTTTACAACCTATTTCTGGCAAACCCTATGGCATTTAGTAGGAGTCCATGTACCATTCTTATCTGCATGTCACCCACCAGCCAAGGGTGAAACTCAGTTGTAGTTTAGAGTTTACATGCATGTCAACAAAAAAATAAATAAATAAATAATGAAAGCAATGAATATTTTAAGAAAAAAAAGACTCAAAGAATACACTGAAGGAAACTTTGTAATGGTTAGACTACGACCTGAACGGTTCCCACCTAGAACCATAAAAAAGTCACATGCCTATAGTAGTGGACCATACAAAGTAATTAAAAAAATAGGATCTAATGCCTATGTGCTCGAGTTGCCACCTGAACTAGGCATTAGCAATACATTCAACATTTCAGACCTTATCAAGTATAGGAAACCAACGTTGATTCCTAGTGAGCCATTTGGGCCTAATCCTATCCTTGAGAGTTAACCAACCCAAGTGTGTCCACCTACCATACCACCAACCCGGAGAGACAAGATCGAACGGATCTTGGATGACAAGATCATCGCTACCCAGAGCAAAGATTTTTAGTGATATCTGGTTTGTTGGCAAGGATGACTTGAGTTTGATAATTCTTGGATCACCAGATAGGACTTGCAGAGAGTTTCCCCTGATTTACTAGAGTATTATAATAGTGGAATTGACCCATACTCGATAGGATCGAGTTCCTCCCATCCAAGGAGAATTAGTGCGGGCACCAGGGCTAAAAGAAATCGATAGGTTGAACCCACATCCCTGTGGATCACCTATGCGTAAAACCTTGAACCCAACCCTATTTACCATGTAAATATTTTGTTTTAAATTATGTTACTTTGGTTTAGTTAGGGTAAACCCTTTTTACCAACTATAATTAGGGTTTTGTTTATTTTGGGATAAAATCATTTTTACCAGGTTGAGTCGAAACCCCAATTGGGTCAACCCTAATTATCCAATTGGGATCTTAGTGGCCCAATTTAGTTAGCCCTTTTTACCAACTTTAATTGGATTTTAATTTGAAAGCCTAATTAAGTATGGTTGGTTCAATTAGTTATTTGTTTTGAGTCCTATAAAAATTAGTTATTGAGTCTTGTATTACAAGGGAGACCCATGTGCATCTAATTGAAGACCCATATGCTAGCCCAAGACAAGCCATGTGCTAGCCCAAGACAACCCATGTGCTAGTCTAAGACAAGCCATGTGCTAGGCCAAGTCAATTTATTTTTGGCACTATCTTTGCAAGACTTTGAGACAACACCTGCCACATCACCAGGGGACATCAACACATGGCATGTCACCTGTGTTTGGACATATAACAACGAGACATTGAGATATCAAGACATCAGACAATGTTTGAGTTTATCCAAAATGTGGTGCCATTCAATTTCCTTTTCATTGCTCTTTTGGAATCTATGAAGACATTTAAGAGAAGTAAAGCAGAAGGACTCTACTTCTCATCTAGCACCCCTCTTATCCTCTAGATGGTCGCCCACTCCAAATAGCCTGCCAACTCAAGCATGAGTTCAAAATTCAAATGGGAGAATCCAAGATTAGATGAGGGTTCATTTAAATTCAAAGGAGTCTTAATCATTTAAATTCAAAAGAGTCTTAATCCCTCTCATCCTTTGAATTAAGAAATATTTGGCACCTCATTTTTAAGATGAGTAAGTGTGAAGGATTCCTCTTAATTAGCGCCTTCCACTCCATTCCTTCATGCCAAAACCAAGGAAGAAGTCGGCCAAGCAAAGTTTCAATGCCCACTTTGAAAGGAGTGCCATTCAGTCCATCAAGCAGGAGTCCAGGCTACTTAGATCTAAATTCCAGAGTTGTAGCTCAAAGGGAACAAGAGTCTTGTATCTGAGTCCCTTACTTCACTGGTTGGGGGTCTATAAATACCCCACCAGCCCCACCTTATAATTCATGAAATTATTATTGAAATAAAAAAATATTTTGCCAAATTTTTTCTTTGCTGTGTGCATCGCGGGGTGTAAGACCCTACTAATCCATCTGATGAGAAGATCCATCCATTACTTCTAAACCTTTCCCTTCTTTCCTTTCCCTTTTCTTACTACTTTTTAACCCTATTTTCCTTTGCTGAGTGTTTTGCAGGTGATCAAGAATCTAGATCTGGTGTTTTTGCCTCAGAACTGGCATCGTACAGAAAATTGGAGCCCGGAAGCGAGATCTGGAAACCCTGCCATGAAGATCTTGAGAGTCCCATCAGATCTGGAAAAACGATCTTTGTTGGCAAATTAAAACCTATTCCCTCTCTTTAGTTTTTGACTTGTTGAATGTTAATCCTAGTTTCGGTTTCTCAACCACTAGGTCCTGCTTTTTTAATTGCTTTTTAGGTTTACTTGTGCGGGTAATAGACTTATTAGTTTCCTTCACTGTTTTCTTTGAGCTCTCCTTTTAAAATCTAAAAAATATATAAAAAAATATATTAATTACTATTTTTATTATTTATTTATTTGTCCCGCATCAGTTTTGGTATTAGAGTGGTAGAATATTAGGATTAGAGAAAAAAAAAGAAAAAAAAAAGGAAAAAAAAGAAGAGAGTTGCAGCATCGAGCCTGACTCGACGGAGTCAAGTTTTTTTCACCCCAGGGGAATGATGGGAACATCAAAACCCATCAGGGTTTTTTCTTTTTCTCCTAGATTTTTCTTATTTTATTTTATATTTTTTATTCTAGCTATTCCATCTATTCCTACTATTCCTATTTTATTTCATGTTTATTCCCAACTTATTCGTCTTCTATTCCTGTCATCTTCTTCCCCTTTCCGCCTAGATCCAAGCCCTTATTTCTTTCGTTTGATGCCACCGACGCATCGCCGGATCTCCTCCCTTCCCTATGCCGGCCGCCCAACCCGCCACCGCCGGTCATCTCCGGTCGATGCCCGTCCCACCGTCCACCTTCCCCGCTGCCACAAAGACTTCGCCATCCCTCTGCCATCTCCGCCCAGCACTGCCACTGGCACGTCCCTCCGATCGGTGTTTCCACAGCCACCATCCATGGTCGAAGTCCTTACTCCGGGCTCTTCCTCCTATCGATCCGATGCAACCAAGATCCGCCCATGCCATGCCAAATCTCCACACCGCCGGCCGTGCTACCACCTTCCCCAGTCGCTGGCCATGCCACTGCCTTCCCCCAGCCACCGGTCATGCCTCCCTGCAAGTCCCTCTTCCCTCGTCCATCCACTGCCATTCCCTCTGCTCCATGGTCACAGGAGAAATCTATACAGACCTCAGAGTAGCAAAATAGCTTTACACAGATCTCAAAGTTGCATGCTTCTTAAAGCAGGGTCTTTTGCATAGATTTCAGAGCCACTCAGCATGGATCCTAATACAAAATTTTTTTGGCATGGATCTTGATGAAGTTGGATTATATTTATTTTAATCTTTTTAAATCCGAATGTATTGGTTAGTTTGAAGTTATTTTAATTTCAAATTTGTTTTAGATTAGATTATTAGTTTGAAGTTTGTTAAGATTGGGATAGTTTCATATTCATCTTGTAGAGGGTTGGAAAGTCTATAAATACCACCCTTAGTCATTTATAAAAAAATTGGAGAATAAAGATGAGTGTTTAGGAAAGAGCATTTCTTTTTGGTCGCCCTGCATGGGAAGGGTGTGAGGCCTATTTTTCCTTTGCCATTAGGCATCACGGGGTGTGAGACCCTATTCCTTCGCTTTCGAGCATCGAGGGGTGTGAGGCCCTATTCTTTTGTTCTTCAGAACATCGTACAGTGTGAGGCCCTTTTCCTTTATTCTTCGAAACATCGTAGGGTGTGAGGCCCTAGTTATCTCCTTCTTGATTCTAATCTCAGAAGACTTCTTAGCTCTCCAACGATCCTCCTAACCTTGTGCCCCATCATATTACCCTTCCAGTCCCTATTACCCTAGTCCTTATTTACCCAGATGCACTGACTCCAGATTCCAGGATTGCAAACTTTTAAGATAGTGGTGGGATTTGAGACAGAATAACAAAACTGTGTCCGAGTACATTGACCAATTTGATGAGTTTTATGGGACATGTTACATAGTTGAACCCGAGTCTAAAATCATATCTAGTTTTAAAGCTAGCCTGCATAGAGTTATCCAATGGGAACTGTTTAGATGGCAAATTCGAGACCTAGATGACGCCTATCACATAGCTTTGGAATTCAAGTCAACCTATAGATCCGAGCCCATAATCTATGAACCCATAACCCTTAGTCAGCTTGAGCCTAATAGGATTAGTACCCCTTAGATATGAACCCAGTGTTAGCCCACTTTCTCTTAGTCAACCTAAACCCACTAGGATTAGTGCCCATAGTCAAAATCCTAGTATTAATCAGGAACCCCTTAGTTAACTCATTCCTGCTACCTTAGTTAATAGCCAGTTTTTCTTTAGCCAAACCCCTCATACTACCCCATTGGTTCACCAAGATGACCTTGAAGAGGAGGTATATGAGGCTGATCCAAGTTTGGTGGAGTATGAAGATGATGAGTCTATTGAAGATCTAGAGGAAGATACACCTATAGAAGACCCAGAATTAGTTGACTATGACCAAACCTAGATAGAAACCAACCCAGAATTAGTTGAGTCGGAAGTCCAATACAACCAACCTAGTTCAACCATGGACTTCAATTTTGAGGCTTTTATGAAAGCCATGGCTGATCAGTTTGCCCAGATGAACCATAAGTTCTACCAATCCTGTGCCCATTAAATCACCCAGGTCAACCAAATGAACCAAACAAATAACCAAGCAACCAATAGGTTGGACCAGGTAGAAGACAACCCAACATTAGTTGAACCTGACCACACCCAAGCTGAACCTGTAATGGAAGACCAACTAGAAGAAGAGAACCTAAATACTACTATCAGACCCTTACCTAAGGAACCACTAAAAGAAAGCCCAACTATAGAGCCCAGTCTTTTGGTTTGTGAGCCAGAAGAATTTATTAAGGACTTGATCTCCTTAAATCAGTACCCTCAGGATGAAGTCACCTCTTTGACTCAACTTGATCTCTTCCCTGAAATCAATGACCCTTTCTTCTATTATGCAGACCCTTTAGATATGCCTCAACTAAAGGTGAAAAGCACCTACACCAAGCATACAATATGTAAAAAAAACATGACAGAAGGAATGCATTTTAAAATAACTTTAAAGCATGCACAGCGGAAGGTTCGGTAGATAGACTTAAACGATCTACCGATCTGCCCACAACAGAATCTAGCATAATAATCTAGCATGCAACATAATATCAAAGCAAGACAAAACTGCAAATATAAAGTACCATACCTTTATACCAAGAGAGAAGCAGTGGAAGGAGGAGGGCACTCGAGCCACACACGTGTCTGGCCTCTACAAAAAATCCACACCTGGGCTCGACTCTGATCAACTCTCTCAGAGTGCTAGCTCTTCGAGATCCTTGGGCTGATCTTCTTCTGGGAAGACAAGGAGGAGAGGTGGAACCCTTTCCTAAGAGACTCTCTTTCCAAGACCTAGCTTGATTGCTAGGTTACTCACACCCAATCCCTAGACCTCACAAACCCTTCTCCTTCTAGTAAACCCTTTTACTTTTCTCTCTAGTGGTGTTGTGTTGTAACCTCTACAGCCTATAGAATGACCCTCATTTATAGGTGCAGCCATGAGAGGGAGAAGAAGGAAGGATAGATGAGGGGAGAGAATGGGGGAGAGGATCAAGGTCATACCAAATGGGTCCAACCTAAAGAGGTAGTATGACCTTCATACCATAAAACCTAGGAGCCAAAACTGGTTTGAATTCAAAATTCAAACCAGGTCAAAACTTGTCTAAAATCCTCCCACAAAATCTTCCCAGAATTTCAGTTCATCACAGAAAGTGTCGACACCTAAAAATTGCCAAGTGTCGACACCTGCAAAATTCCAAGTGTCGACACTTGGAACAAAGTCAATCATATTGACTTCTGGTGATGACAAACGATTCCCAATCATCGATTAGCCACAAGATCATATTGAAGTCCCCTATGATGTGTGACCCCATAGGTTCGAATACTAAGCCAGTAGCATTGGAACATTTCCAGTACCAGTCAAAGTCCTCATCTAGCAATGATATTTGACATCCGGATAGGTCAAAGATGCAGAGCACCTCACAAGAACCTCTAGCATATGGTTGCCACATAATTCATCCCTTTGACCTCATAATGCTTAGAATGACCTAGGGTTTGACTGCCAACCCTAATTTGGTTTATCCAGATCATGTCTCAACCTCACAAGTTCTGTAACTCCTCACAAGAACTACCCTGGCCAAGGTTTTGCTGAATTGAGATATAGTGAGTCATTCACTCCAAATTATTTGGAGAGGTCAATTCCATCTTGATCCATCACCACTCCACAAGTACTTGACTGCACCTAGAAACCTTCTGTTACTGGATTAGAAATCTGGGTAGTCCAGTACCAAAGTATAATGAGTTGCTTGCAAGCTGCCTTGGTGACCTCAAGTCTGAGGGACACATATACCCATATCCCTTCATGAGCAACCCTTTGGCCGAAGGGAGCTCCGTAGATGGTCACATTCAATGAAATGTCATATATTTAACTTGCATGTCATACCAGTGTCTCCACACTCCTTGGTTAAGAAGACAACCAACAAATGTGACATACAACAACCTACACTTGATACATCATCGTCTTATAATAATGTATCCTTTGGTTGTGAACCAGTTTAGGAACTACTTGATATATCCTTTCTATATCAAACAATATAGTTCTAAGGACTCCATCATATAAGATTTCATTTCAGGAAAACATAAATATGATGAACATCCAAAATAAATAACTTTTATTTATTAAAAGAATTCATATACAAAATACAAAGATAGCACAATCATCTACTGCCTAGACGATTGGCTTTGGGACATAATTCCCAACAACTCCCACTTGGACTAAAGCCAATCAATATAGAATCTCATTTCCATTTTTTGTTTACAACAGTCAAACTCTTGAACTCTGACAACTTTAGTGAAGGGGTCACCAAGTTTTCCTTTCCATCGATCTTTAGAAGGTCAATGTCACCTCATTCCATGATCTCTCGTACAAGGTGATAGCATCGTAGAATATGCTTTGTGTGATGATGAGACTTCAGCTCTTTGGCTTGAGCAATGGCTCTAGTGTTGTCACAATACACTGAAACAGGACCATCCAGGGAAGGTGCCACTCCCAGCTCGCCAAGGAACTTTCGCAACCACATAGCTTCCTTTGCTGCATCAGATGCTGCAATGTACTCTACTTCACAAACTGAGTCCGCCACAGTAGGTTGCTTGGAACTTTTCTAGTAGACAGCTCCTCCGTTTAGGGTAAAGATATATCCTGACACACTCTTGCTATCATCCTTATCTGACCAGAAACTGGAGTCAATATACTCCACAATTTTCAAGTCAAATTCTCTATAAATTAGCCATTAATCCTTAGTATTTCATAAATACTTAAGGATGGTCTTTACCACTTTCCAATGAGCTTTACCTAGGTTAGACTGGTATCTGCTCACTATGCCTAGTGAGTATTCCATGTCTGGTCTAGTACATGTCATGGCGTACATGATAGAACCCACTACCGAAGCATATGGGATTCTACTCATACGCTCTCTCTCTTCAGGAGTTGTCGCACAATTTTTTTTGGAGAGATCAATTCCAGTGCTTATCGGGAGATAACCTTTCTTGGAATTTTTCATGCTGAATCGTTTCAGCACGGTGTCGATGTACGAAGACTGGGACAGTCCCAGAAGTCTCTTAGATCTATCTCTATAGATCTTCATACCTAGTATGTAAGAGGCTTCACCCAATGATTGGGACCTCATCAGCACGGACCCGAAGCAAGAACGAATCTTGGAGCTGCATGAATCTCAGAGCATATCCAGAATAAATTTAGGATTTATCTTTTATTTAAAATTTGAATTAGAATTTGGTTGGTTAGGATTGAGATATGGATAGGCTTATCTTATCCTATCTTGTGTTTGAATTTGAATCATCTCTATCTTTTTATCCTGTATTCAAATTCGAATGAGGGTTGGACAGGTCTATAAATACCACCCTCAGTCCTTTGTAAAAAAGATAGTTTTTGGAGAAAAATATTTGAGTTTTTAGAAGAGTGATTCTTCTTTCCTTCACCTTCGGGCATGGGCGTGAGGCCCTAGTTATCCCCCTTCCCAACCTATTTTCTTTAACCCCTCATGACCTTTGAGATTCAACCTAGTGCCTCCAAGTATCGAGGAGGGTGTAATACCTTAGAGGTGAGATGTCTTTTTGTTAGGGTGAGTCCCAAAGTTCATGAGATCCATATCCCTGTCCTCCATCCAAACTATTCCTTCGCCATCCCTAGAAAAAAAAAAAACCAAAAAAAAGTAGTACCCTAATTTAGGTGACTTCTAAGCTCACCAACGATCCTACTCCTGTCCCCCATCATCCAAGTCCTTCATAGAGAACTAAGATGATAACCAGACCTTTATTTCTTGTAGTGCTGGGATGTCATTCTCGATTAAGAGAATGTCATCCGCATACAACACAAGGAATACAATCATAGAACCATTAGCCCATTTATAAATGCAAGGTTCTTCTCCATTCCTAACGAAGCCATACGACTTGATACACTTATCAAATTGCATGTTCCAACTCCTTGATGCTTGCTTTAGTCCATAGATGAACTTTTGAAGCCTGCACACCTTTGACTCGTCTGTGGATGTGAACCCTTCAGGTTGTATCATATATATTTTCTCTTCCAGCTTACCATTCAGGAAAGCTGTTCGGATATCCATTTGCTAGATTTCATAGTCAAAGTGTGCTGCTAAAGCAAGTATAATCTGAATGAATTTGAGCATTACCATAGGAGAGAACGTCTCGTCATAGTCAATACTATAACGTTGACGGTACCCCTTAGCCACCAAACGAGCTTTGTAGGTCTCCACTTAGAGAACGTCTCGTCATAGTCAATACTATAATGTTGACGGTACCCCTTGGCAACCAAACGAGCTTTGTAGGTCTCCACTTGCCCGTCTACGCCCCTTTTCCTCTTGAAAATCCATTTGTACCTAATGGGTTTTATCCCTTTAGGTGCATCAACCAATGTCCATACATTGCTGATCTCCATGGACTCCATTTTAGATTTCATGGCTCCTAGCCATTTCTCAGAGTCGAACCTTTGCATTGCATCCATATAGGTGATCGGATCCTCATTGTTTTCATCGAGTTCAATAGGATCACCATCCCGGACCAAGAAACCGTAGTATCTGTCCGGTCGGCTCGGTACTTTACCGGATCTCTTTAATGGTTCTTGAGTGTGATCGAATCATAGCCGATTCTATGTTGTCCCCTAAGTGTGATGGTTCTTCTACTTGTTGAACTTCATTAAGTTCAATCTTAGCGGCTACAGTCCCTTCACCAAGAAACTCCTTTTCCAAAAAGATAGCCCTAAGACCGACGAACAACTTTTGTTCCTCAGCTAAGTAGAAGTAATACCGCTTAGACTCCTTTAGATACCCAACAAATAGGCACCGACCAAACCTAGGTTCAAGTTTGTCCGTTTCTAAATGTTTTACATAAGCGGGCACCCCCAAACCCGAAGGTATGATAGTATCAGATTATGTCCAGTCCATATCTCATATGGTGTTTTACTAATGGACTTACTTGGAGCCCTATTCAGAAGGTAACAGGCTGATTCTAAAGCACATCCCCAAAAGGATACTAGTAGAGAAGCAAAGCCCATCATGGACCGAACCATGTCTAACAGGGTTCGATTCCTCCTCTCAGACACTCCATTTAATTGAGGTGTCCTTGGAGGTGTCTATTGAGAGAGAATCTCATTCTCCTCGAGCTATGTCAAAAACTCGCCGGAAAGGTATTCACCATCTCGATCGGATCGAAGAATTTTGATACACTTTCCAGTTTGTTTTCTACTTCACTATGATATCATTTGAACATTTCAAACAACTCAGATTTATGTCTCATCAAGAAGACATAACCGTACCTCAAAAGGTTGTTTGTAAATGAAATGAAATAAATGTACCCACCCCTAGCACTAACACTCATGGGTCCTTATACATCAGTATGTACCAGACTCAGAATTTCTTTGGCTTGTTCACCTTTTTCAGTAAAAGGTGACTTAGTCATTTTTCCAAGAAGATAGAACTCACAGGTTAGAAGTGAACTATCTTCACTAAAATTAAGGAGACCCTCAGTTTTCAACCTATTTATCATGTTCTTGTTGATATGACCTAGCCTACAATTCCATAGGTACGCCTCGCTGACATTATCTATCCTAAGGCATTTGCTAGACGTGTACACTACACTAACAGGTCGTGATAGTATATAGATGCCATCATGCATTTATCCAGTCAAAATTATAGAACCATTCCAAATGATTTTGCAAATGTCATTCTTTATTGATAGTTCATAACCATACATGGCCAATTGGCCTATAGAAATGACATTCAAAATGAAAGATGGACAAAAATGACATTCGTTTAAAATGACAGTATAGGACTCGAAAACAAGTTTAAGGACTCCCAACGCCAGAACTGGAACTCGGCTTCCATTTCCACGTTCAAGAACCTCTCGTCATCCTCGAATCTTCTACTAACTTGAAGTCCCAGCAAAGAATTGCAAATGTGAATTGGACTTCCAGTATCTAATACCCAGTTAGTAGTATCGCAAACAGAGAAACTACAAGGTGTTATCATATAAATACCTTGTCTAGGACCATCCTGTAGCTTTCTCTTCTTGGACCTGTTCAGGTCAAGGGATGCAATATAAAGAGGACAGTTCCTCTTCCAGCGACCCTGCTTCTTGCAAAAGAAGCACTCTGCACGACTCTGATCAGCCTTCACTTTCTTGGCCTGACTGGGCCTAGAAGTACTTAGCACATTTTTTCCTTTATTTTTCTTCTTCCCTTTCTTAAAGGGATGACACCCTCCCGAAGATCCTCCCACTAGATTTACCATCCCTTTATTCAACTGGTGGTCTTTCTCATAAGTCTGCAGCAACTCCAACAGACCGTGGTAGTTAACTGCAGGCTTATTCATTCTGTAATGATCTAGAAAGTCTAGATAGGAGGAGGGAAGAGAATTCAAAATCACATTTTTTCCAAGCTATTCATGCAAGGGATAGCCGAGCTTGCCCAGGCGCTCAATCATCTCGATCATATATAATACATGATCAGTGACTGAGGCCCCATCATGCGTCCATGCATTGTAGATGGAACAGGAGGCCCTATACCTCTCAACATCATTTGGTGTTCCGAAAGACTCTTTCAACCTTTGAAGGATTTCTTCCGACTAGGCTTCCTCGAACTTGCGACAGAACTCGTCGTTCATCGCAGCCAACATGATGCATCGAACAGTTGTCCTGTCAGAGAGCCACTTCTGATAAGTGTTTCTGATCGAACCCCGAGCATTGGTAGCAGGGATCTCAGGTGCCGGATCCGATATCACATGCAGGATCCGTTCATGCTCTAGGACATCCTGAGCCTTTGGTACTAGCTATTGAAGTTGGGTCCATTGAGTTTCTCATTGTTGAGAAAAGACCGGAGTGATAGGTTTGGAGATATCTGAAAGGAAAACCAAAGCTAATTAATGTATATAAATTATTAACCTAAAGACATGGACTTTTGTCTAAAGGTCCCTCCCACTATTTTCCTCAGATTGGTAGCCTCTACCTCCAATCCAAGGAATTACTTTAATTCCCTAGTGGGTATCAGAGTCCAATAGACAACACATGAACCTGACTTTGGTTAGCCCACCCATGCGTGTCTAAATGTAGGTTCTTTAACCGATTACTTCTCCATGTAACCTCTAGTATTTGGGTTTTGCCCCAAGGAGCACTTCAATCGACCTTTGGGCCTCCTATTGAAGGTCCTGGTTAGGTCCAACCATTAATATGACAAAATTCAATGCTTCTAATTAATGAATAGTCAAGCCCGACTTTGGCTAGCCCACCTGACCACCATTAAGAGAGTCACATTGAGCCATCATATTAGGAACAACAATTCCAATAGCCTGATGAACACCCGATTTTTGGATCTGTCGATGAACACCCAACTATTGGACTCATTACCATCCCACTTAATGGGAGGCAAGGACTTGGTTATCCCTATAACTTTGTCCTTTTAAGGACCTAATAATTTAGAGGGTTTTTAAATAATGTGACAGATGAAGAGATGAGAAGACATTGATCAACCTTCCACTGACCAAATCAGTAATTTAGGAGGGTTGCACATAACAAATGATCCATGGGCACCTAAAATTAGTCAAGATTGATTAACCTTGGGTGATAAGGGTTAACACGAGTCAATAAGCTATCCAATCAATCCTGATTAACCATATTAGTCAGGTAAGTAAAATCATGGGTTGGGTTTCGCCATTAACCATCTTGCCTTAGACACCAACAAGGTTGGCCAAGTAAGAGGTAGCCCCAAAGAACCATGATCACAATGCCAAACTTACCTCAACACCAATCGTTCATCAGACTCGATTAGACTAGCCTAAAGACTCGGGCTTTTCACTAAGCCATAAATTAGATCCATTTAGATTATGGACTAATCAATCTAAATATTAGAGAGATCTAGAGAAGAAATCCTAACTCAACATTTGATTAGATTAGTTCTCTAATTTGTCCAATGTATCTATACTTAGGTCTAACCCAATTAAGGACATAATAAAAGCTAACCCATGACCCTTAAGGCTTATTGAAATGACTTAAGATCTTTGAATCACATTCCTAGAGTTCTTAGTCAATCTTAATTCAAAATTAAGTTCAATGGCCTTAAACTAAATTAAAACAATTTTAATTTACAGGTGTAAAACAATTTTATAAAAAATTCCAAAATCTGAATTCACTATTTTCTACATTCTGCTGCCAAGTGTCGACACTTCCAGGCCAAGTGTCGACACTTAGCCTAAGATAGGAAAAACAGAATGCCAGAATTTGGCATAGACCCATGAGTCGACACTTACAAGGCCAAGTGTCGGCTCATGAAACCCAAGTGTCGACACTTTCTGTCCATGTATTGACACTTCGCTTGAGACAGGGAAAAATAGTGGCTTCAAATCCAATGTATCTCTAAACATTCAACAAAACTGATCAAAACAATCATTTTAGATCTTATCCAAAGATGTTTTATGATCATGTAATTAGATTAAAACATTTTTAATCTACATTTTCTTGCTTCTTTTTTTTTTTTTCATGAGTCAATCACATCGGCACCCCTACACTCCATAGGATACCCCATTGAATGGGAAGATAGGGTCTTGCAGCCCTACTTCTCTCATATGATCGGATGGCCATGGTGAAGCACTCAATCCAAGTACTTAAGAAGGATGTTATTAGCATGCTAGAATCATTATGCTACAAAAAGGAACCTATTGCTTTGATACCATTGAAGGTGAAAAGCACCTACACCAAGCATAAAATATGCAAGAAAAACAGGGCATAAGAAATGCATTTTAAAACAATTTTAAAGTATACACAGTGAAAGGCTTGGTAGATAAATCTAAATGATCTACCGATCTGCCCGCAACAGGATCTAGCATAATAATCTAGCATGCAACATAACATCAAAGCAAGACAAAATCACAAATATAAAAGTACCATACCTTTATACCAAGAGGAAAGAAGTGGAAGGAGGAGGGCGCTCGAGCCACACACGTATTTGGCCTCTACAAGAAATCCACACCTGGGATTGACTCTGATCAACTCCCTCAGAGTGCTAGCTCTTCAGAATCCTTGGGCCGATATTCTTCTTCCGAGAAGACAAGGAGGAGAGGTAAAACTCTTTCCCAAGAGACTCTCTTTCCAAGACCTAGCTTGATTGCTAGGTTACTCACACCCAATCCCTAGACCTCACAAACCCTTCTCATTCTAGTAAACCATTTTACTTTTCTCTCTAGTGGTGTTGTGTTGTAACCTCTGCAGCCTATAGAATGACCCTCATTTATAGGTGTAGCCATGAGAGGGAGAAGAAGAAAGGAGGAGAGATGAGGGGAGAGAATGGGGGAGATGATCAAGGTCATACCAAATGGGTCTAACTTAAAGAGGTAAGTATGACCTTCATACCATAAAACCTTGGAGCCAAAACTGGTTTGAATTCAAAATTCAAACCAGGTCAAAACTTGCCTAAAATCCTTCCACAAAATCTTCCCAGAATTTCAATTCATCACAGGAAGTGTCGACATCCGAAAATTGCCAAGTGTCGACACTTCACCAAGTGTCGACACCTGCAAAATTTCAAGTGTCGACACTAGGAACAAAGTCAGTCATATTGACTTTTGGTGATGACAAACGATTCTCAATCATCAATTAGCCATAAGATTAGATAGAAATCCCCTATGGTGTGTGACCCAATAGGTTCAAACACTAAGCCGATAGCACTGGAACATTTCCAGACCAGTCAAAGTCCTTATCTAGCAATGATACCCTATATCTGGATAAGTCGAAGATGCAGAGCACCTCATAAGAACCTCTAGCATATAGTTGCTGCATAATTCATCCCTTTGACCTCAAAACGCTCAGGATGACATAGGGTTCGACTACCAACCCTAATTTGGTTTATCTAGATCATGTCTCAATCTCACAAGTTCTGTGACTCCTCACAAGAACTACCCTGGCCAAGATTTTGTTGAATTGAGATATAGTAAGTCATTCACTCCAAACTATTTGGAGAGGTCAATTCCATCTTGATCTACCACCGCTCCATAAGTACTTAACTGCACCAAGAAACCTTCCATCACTGGATTAGAAATCTAGGTAGTCCGGTACCAAAGTACAGTGAGTTGCTTGCAAGCTGCCATGGTGACCTCAGGTCTGAGGGACACATATACCCATATCCCTTCACGAACAACCCTTTGATAGAAGGGAGCTCCACAGATGGTCACGTTCAGTGAAATGTCATACATTTAACTTGCATGTCATACTAGTGTCTCCACACTCCTTGGTTAAGAGGACAATCAATAAATATGACATACAACAACCTACACTTGATACATCGTCATCCTATAACAATGTATCTTTTAGTTATGAACCAGTTTAAGAACTACTTGATATATTCTCTCTATATCAAACAATGTAGTTCTAAGGACTCCATCATACAAGAGTTCATTTAAGGAAAACATAAATATGATGAACATCCAAAATAAATAACTTTTATTTATTAAAAGAATTCACATACAAAATACAAAGATAACATAACTGTCTATAGCCTAGATGATTGGCTTTGGGATACAATTCCCAACATCAACCCCATCAGGTTAACCTCATTAGTATAAGACTCATCCCTGAAACACCTTCTTGTCTCCTAATCTATCCGATCAATTCCAACCCCTTTTCTTACTTTCTACCTTATCAGACTAATCCTGAATCCATCTCATATTTTTTGTCTTTTCTTGTCTTTTCTTATACTTCTTTAACCGTTCATCTGCATTTTATAGAGGTAAGTATAATGCATGCATTCATTGAGCATGTCATATTTGCATCTTACTTTTGGAGGACCCATGGCACTTAGTAGGAGTCCACGAACCATTCTCATCTGCATGTCACCCATCTGACAAAAGGTTAAACCCATAGTTGTAGTGTAGGGTTTAATAAAATTTGCATATCAATAAGTGTTAGCATGAGCTATTTGCCCATATTAGGTGTTTTGTTTGCATGTCATTAGGTGTAAGTATGAGTCCACTGCATCATCTGTTAGGAGTCTATATGTGTCCGCATATTTGCATCTACATTAGGAACTTAGCCAAAGATTAATCTAAGTAATGAAACATATAAGAACTGGGCTAATTCCCGAAAGATAGTTAAGGAATTTTCTATAGGATATTTTGTGATCGTAAAGAAATTTCATGCTCACGTAGCTGGACCATTCAAAATAATGAAAAGAGTTGGATCCGATGCCTATGTGCTCTAGTTGCCACCCGAATTAGGTATTGGCTCCACTTTCAACATTTTAGACATTATGGAGTATTGGGAGCCAGCAGCAATACCTAGTGAGCATTTTGAACCAATTCCTATCCTTAAGAGTGAACCCATCCTAGAGAGTCCACTTCAAAATTGGTCGATAGTGAGGAAAGGATTGAGCGCATCCTGGACGACCAAGCCATCAGTACCCGGAGCACAGGTTATCACCGGTATTTAGTCCATTGGTAAGGTTGGAAGGAATTTGAGGACTCGTGGATCATCCATAAGGATCTGCAGTGCCTCAACCCAAACCTTTTTGAGCTATATGAGAGCCACATTGATCCTTACTCGATGGGATCGAGTTCCTCCCATCCTGGGAGAATTGGTGGGGGCACCAGGATCAAACACAGATTATTGGGCCTTATCTGGTTTACTTA
Source organism: Areca catechu (assembly GCA_021397845.1). Classification (NCBI taxonomy): domain Eukaryota; kingdom Viridiplantae; phylum Streptophyta; class Magnoliopsida; order Arecales; family Arecaceae; genus Areca; species Areca catechu. The sequence continues at coordinate 167,775,535 of CM038039.1, read as the reverse complement.
GCCATGTGTTAAATTTTGTAGTCAAGTATGATTGAGTCCTGCAATAAGTTGAGGCTAGTTATTTATCTAAACTCTAGTCCAGTCATTGAGTCCTGTACTTGTATTAGTCTAGTATCAGTCCAATTTTGTACAAGAGAAGAGGTTACATAGTTTTGGAGTTCCACCAGGCCTCATCCAGGAGCCAGAGGCCTTCACATCAGTTAATTGGGCCTTGTTTGCCACCTTAGGGTCCAAGATTCATTCTAGAGCCCCAGATGCCCTTCAGATGCCTTCCAGATGCCTTGATACTCTCCAGATGCTAGAGAATATTCCCAGACCAAGGCACCTCATGATTGCAGGAATATGCCAGTACCCCAGGCCAAGAGATTCCAAGCCCAGGAGTCAAGCCCATGAGCCCCAAAACCAAGATTCCAAGGAATATGCTGATACCAGGGTGCCCCAGCTTCCAGGGCCCATAAGCCCATGTGCCAAACCAATGGAGGATGCCCCTTGTTGCCCTAAAGGCAAGCCCAACTCTATTTTAGGCATCCAAGCCTAAGAGACCAAGTCCAAGGAGCATTTGACCAAGTCCAAGGAAGGGAGAAACTCAATTCAAACAAGGAGATCTAGTTTTATTTTTACTCAAATTGTATTCTCCTAATTTTAAGCAAACTTGTAATCCCTCTCCCATTGAGCTTTGTAATCCTATCCTAACTAGGAGAGGACTTGGGGAACATCTATAAATGCCCCACCCCTCCCCCTCTTGTAAGCATCTTTTATTCATGAATCAAAACCCTGCTGAAATTTTGTGTTAAGTTATGTTCTTGTGTTCTTGTGTTAAGGTGTGTGACCTTTGTTTGTGAGCCCTAATTCATCCAAGCCCTAGACATCCCAAAGCACTCTCATCCAAACCCTAACATGCCAAGGAGAAGAAGCCCTAAGCCATCCATCAGCAAGTGGCCATCTTCCCCCTCCAACTCCCAGCTTCTGAAACCTTAATTCCCTCTTTTCCAAACCCTAGTTCGCTTCTTTTGCTTTCTAACTTGTTTACTTGCTGACCTCTGATGCTTGCAGGATCCCCATGGTGTTTCCCCTCCAAGGAGAAGGTCGTCTTTGCCTCTAGGACTGATCCCAGATAGCTGCCCAAACTGAGGAATTGAAGGCTTATCTTCCAGGCACCAATCCTAAGTGCTGTGCAATCCCGGCTTCAAATAGTTCTTCAAATCGGTGCTTGGTAAAATCCTTCTCCCTCCTAATTTTTGATTTGATGAAGGTATGCTATCCTAATCGGGGGTTTCTCAATCTCTGAGGTCCTATCTTTTATTATTTTGCATGAGTCTTATGCGGGTATGCTAGTTTTTTTCATTACTATTTTCCTAGTTATTCTTTACTTGATTTCGGGAACTTTAGTCTGCAAATTTAAATCCTAAAAAAACTTTAAAAATTTAGTTTCTATTTTTTTGCATGCATATGAGTCTTAGGATCATCCCGCATCATAAGTGCTTGGGCTTTGCTCTTGGGCTTGTGAATTCAAGGCCTAGGGTGCTAGAATATCCTGGGAATCATGGGGTGCCTGGCATCTGGCATCTTTTAGAGCATCTAGAGGGAATCTAGGGTATTCGGAAGGCATCTAGGACCATGGGGTGTCACACAAAATCTAATAAGCTGATGTAGTGGCCTCTGACTCCTGGATGAGGCCTGGTGAGACTTCAAAATAGAATATCCTCCTCTCTTGTACATGAACCAGACTAATACTTGACTCATACTGAAATACCAGACTCAATACCGGACTAGGATTAAGACATAATCAACTAGTCTCAACTTATTACAGGACTCAATCTTACTTGCTTACAAAATTGTGACACATGACTAAGGTTCTAAAATCCTAATCTGTAAACCATATGGGATCCAGTGATCTGTGTCTGATCTTGGTGTCCCCACCAATTCTCCCGGGGTGGGAGAAACTCGACCCTGTTGAGTAAGGGTCAATTTGGCTCTCATACTACTTAAGGAGGGTCTGGGTTGAGGTGTGGCAAATCCTCACCAGTGCTCCATAAGTCCTCTGATTCTGGCTGACCTTGCCACCGGACCAAATACCTCTGATAGCCTTTATTCTGGATACTAATGGCTTGATCATCCAGGATTCGCTCACTCCTTTCCTCACTATTTGGCCAAATTATATGTGGACACTCTAGGATGGGTTCACTCTCAAAGGGAGGGTTAGGCTCAAGGTGCTTGCTAGGTATCGCTGCTGGCTCCCTATGCTCTACAAGGTCTGAAATGTTGAAGGTGGAGCTAATACCTAAATCAGGTGGTATCTCAAGCGCATAGGCATTGGATCCAACTCTTTTCATTATTCTGAATGGGCCAACTTCGCGAGCATGAAATTCCTTTACAAGTACACAATCCTCTGCAAAATATTATTTTTCTTTCTTTCAGGAATTAGCTAAGTTTTTATTTAGTTCATTACTTGTGTTCAGCTTTTGACTAATTTCTAGATGCAAATGCTGTGCAGAGGCTAGTGTAGGTGTAGATAGATGGATTAGGTCTGTGGACTCAAAATCAGATATTATTTCATTATCTACACCTATTTCCTGGGGTTGTTCCTTAGGGATTTGATCCTAGACTTCCTCTATGAACAACTCTTGTGAAATCTCAGTTTCACCTATAAGGTTTGATCCTGACCCAATTACTTCTTCTTTCTTCTTCTTTAATTATTATACTGGGTTCAGGATCACTTTCCTCTAAGTCCTTGATAGGTTCAAGAATTTCTTCCTCTAGGTCCTTAGCCTTAATTAGGTTAACTCCTGGTTTTGTCTTAGGGCTACTAGAGGTTCTCTTAATCAGGTTTCTGGGTTGGGTTGGATGAATCACAAATTTCTTCCCATGATGAGTAAAAGTGCAGATATTGGTTCGACCAGACAGAGCAGCATCATGATCATAAAGCCATGGTCGACCTAATGATACTACTGGCTCTCATAGGAAGGACATCACACCAAATCTTCTCTTCATAGGATTGTAGGTTAAGCAAGATTTGGCACCTAAACTTGATTGGAATGGAGGTGAAATCTATCCATGAAACCTTATAAGGGTTAGGATGGGAAATTAGGGTCAATCCTAAAGATTTAGCCATATCAATAGCAATGGCTTTGACACAACTTCCACTATATATTAAGATCTTGCATACTTTATTCTCAATTTTCATAAAAGTGTGTAGGATGCTAGTCCTATGCCAATCTTCCTCAGTTTGAGTCTGGGTCAAGATGCACCTAACAACCCCTATTTGATCAAATTCCTCCTCTTCTCCTTCATATTCCTCTACCAAGTCTGGTTCAGCTGCATAAATCTCTTTTTCTACATCATCACTATTGGGTTCAGGCTCTTCTTCCTTAAGCTCCCCTATGTGTAAGGATTTGGTGGGACACTGGCTAGCATAGTGACCTACCTTATTACACCTAAAACAAGCATTGGGACTGGGGCTTGGGGCTTTCTGAAATACAGGTGCCTTACCCTTGTCGATTCTAGCAGGTACATAATTACTCAAACTAGATGGACTCGGACTCAAGTTAGGTTGAGATGGGTTAAGGTTGGGATAGTTTGGGTTGGGATTGGATCGAATTGGATTATAGTTGGGCCAGACTGGGTTAGGGTTTGACCTAACTGGGTTGGGGTTAAATCGAACTGGGTTGGGGTTGGGATTTGGTCTACCTTGGTATACCTGGTTTGGATTTGACTTTGGGAATGGGGTATTGTTCCTAACAGGTTCAGATTTTAGGTTTATAGGTCCTCTTTGTAATTGTTCATAATGTCTAGCTATTTGATAGGCTTGATCCAAATCATTGACCTCTCTCATATATCCCTTTTGATGTCATCACGTAATCTGATTCTAAACTTGGATAAGGTTTGTGCTAAAGACTCGGGTTGACTACACCTAATAGCAAACTCATCAAATTCAGCAATATAATCTGACACTGACCTATTCCCTTGACGAATTTTATTCCATTGGTCTAAGAGCTTTTGATTGTAGGATTATGGTAGGTATTTCTCCTTAAGTTTCAATTTCATGTCTTGCCAAGTAGTTATAGGTGGAAGGGCTAGTTGTCTCCTAGTGCGCTCAAGGTTAGCCCAATGTAATCTAGCTTGATGAATCAACCTCATCTTGGCAAACTTATATTTTATCTCTTCACTCATCTCATACCATTCAAAATAATAATCCATATATCTTACCCAATCTACATAGACCTTTGGTTTAAGACTTCCATCAAAGGTGGGTGCTTCTACCTTAATGTTTTTCATGGCCCTTTCATCTTGAGCGCAAACTTCTTGGTGGGGCCTTCTATGGTTGGGTTCCTGGATAGGGTCAAGATGTTGGACTCTCCTAGGATTGGGTTCTTGGATAAGGTCAGGATTTTGGACTCTTCTAGGGTTAGGTTCCATAAATTGAACCTGGTTTTGGGTTCTCCCAGGGTTGGGTTCCATAAAGTGGTCTTGATTTAAGGTTCCCCTAGGGTTATGAGAGGTGGAATAGGGTGACTCAGGATCAAGTTCGGTATTGGACTCTTGGGTTCTTTTTATGGTACCTAATCGGTTCTCTACCTGGTCTAACCTAGTGGTTAACTGGTTAATCCTATGGGTTGCTTGTGTTGGGAATTGTGTCCCAAAGCCAATCGCCTAGATTGTAGATGGTTGAATTGGGTATTGTACTCTTTGTATGAATTAATAAATATTATTTTGGTAGCTCAGCACATTCTGACTTTTCCCTGTAATGAACTCTTTTCATGTGATGAAGTCCTTAGGACTACATTGACTTCGATATAGAAAGGATATATCAAGTGGTCCTTAAACCAGGTTCATGACCAAAGGATACATTGTACTGGATGGCAATGTATCAAGTGTAGGTTGTTGTGGTTCACATCGTTTGGTTGTCCTCTTGACCAAAGGAGTGTGGTGACACTGATGTGATCTGCGAGTGGGATATATGATATCTCATTGAAAATGACTCCGTGTAGCCCCTTTCTGCCAAAGAGATACTCACGATTGGATATGGGTATATGTGTCCCTCCGACCTGAGGTCATCATGGTAGCTTGCAAGCAACTCCCTATGCTTTGGTGCCGGACTACCCGATTTCTAATTCGGTGATGGAAGGTTTCTGGGTATAGGCAAGTACTTGTGGAGCAGTGGTGAACCAAGATGGAATTGACCTATCCAAATAATCTGGATTGAATGTCTCGCAGTGTCTCAATTTAGCAAATCCTCGGTCGGGGTAGTCCTGGTGAGGAGTCACTGGACTTGCAAGGTTGAGACATGTTGTAGATTGACTCAGCTAGGGTTGGCAGTCTAACCCTAGGTCATCATGAGTATTGGAGGTCAAAGGGATGAATTATACGGTAATCGTATGCCAGAGATTTGATTGATTGCTCTCGCATCTTCGATCTATCCGGACGCCGGGACCCATTGCTAGATGGTATCTTGTGCTGGAACTGGAATTGTTCCAGTGCTACCGTTTATGTTCAAACCTATGAGATCATACGCCATAGAGGATGGTGCAGGCACCAGGCTCAGGAAGAGGCTTCAGCTAATGCCAAGTTCTTTATGGATAGAAGACTAGGAATTTAAGTCCTGTAATAAGTCTATGAGTCATGTATTTATTTTTATTTGAATAATTGAGTCATGTTTTATTTTAATTTGGGTCCAATTAGAGTTAAATTGGCTTTGTATTGAGTCGGGTTCAAGATCTACTTGTATTGGGCTTCAATTAAGTAAGAATGAGTGCAACCAACTTCACCAACTACTTGGAGCACCACATCATCAAAGCACCATGCCACCTTGGAAGACAAGACATGCCAACTTGGAGGATAAATCATGCACATCACCAAGACACATCAACCATGAATTTTCAAATTTGAATGAAGCTCCACTCTTTATGGGTGCCCACCTTGTAATTAGGAGATTTAAATTTGAATGGGCCACTCCTATCTTTATGGGACACCCCTTGATTTTCTCCATGAAAAGTGTTGCATTTTGAATTTGAAAAGGAGCTTAATGTTTATAAAAGCTCCTAGAATTCTCTTGTAATGGTAATGATGAATGAAGAAGAAATTTTTTTTGAAAGCTTTTTCCCTTTGCTAGCCAAAGTCCCTTGAGAGAAGGAAAGGTGTGAGACCTAAGTTACCTAGCCAATCCAATTTCTAACCCATACTCCATTTCTATTTGATCAACCTTGAAGACTCTCCTACAAACCACTCCAAAATTCATCCATCTCCTCTTCCAAAGGCGTCTTCTACAAAGAAGTTCAGCATGCCATCAAGTGAAGGAGGTTTAAGTTGTGGATGCCAAGGAAGATCTACTTCAAGCCAAGCTTAATCCTTATTACTCTATTCCAAATTCTCTTTATCCATTCCTACAACCTCCCATCTAAACCTGTTAATCTTTCCATCTCCATGTGCAGGATCCCCGGGTCTCATGGTTTCCAAGATGAAGGTTTACTATGCCAAAGAATCAGAAGCAGGAGGCCTTGAAACCTAGAGTAATTCTTTTGTCATTTAGGTACCTCATCTTGAGTGTCCTTTATCCCATTTTCAGAACATTAATAACCGGGTAACCATTCTTATACTTTCTTTCAGATCTGAAATAGCAAGGTAAGCTAGCCCTAACCTGTGTGGTCTCCTAACCACAAAGGTCCTTTCTTAGTTACTTTGAGAGAGTTTCTTTCTAGTCATGTTTTTCTCTATGTTCCTTTCCTGAATTTCTATTTCTTTTATAGAATAGCTGCATGCCTATTTGCCTCATCAACATTTAATCTTTTTAATCCTTAAAGATACATCATTCGAATCTTGTTCCCCATCAGAGGATCTCTCCCTGATCTAGGTACCATTTTATGATTAGGAATCATTTCGGTAACGGTTCGATTGAGCACTCTTTGGATTGACTCGGGTTTGGATCGATCAAAATTTGTTCGGATCCATCGGGAATTATTTCTGGGTGACCGGGACTTGACCAAGCCATTTTTTAATTAGATTTTGACCTAATTATTAAGTGAATCAATTTAGAATCGGTTTAAAATTTTTTAAACTCGTTGTGAACCGGTTTGAACCCATCCACACGGTAATTTGGCTTGGGCGTACAGGGATTCAAAGCGTCTCTTCTTCTCCCATTTCCTCGATTTTTGGCTAGAATTAAACCACCTTATAATGCCTCTTAATTGCTTGTTTTTGAACGGATTTGATTTGTTCACAAACCGTGTGGCCCTTCGGATTCCCAGCTAATCTCTTGTGCTTCCCAATTCACTGTTTTGATTGCTCTTGTTGTTATATAAGAAAATTCTGGGCGGTTATTTTGCAAGGCTGAAAAAAATCGTGAGAAAGTCTTCTCCCTTTGAGAGCTCTATCATCCTTTCCACCGCTGGTTTTTTGGGTTGGGATTTGTAAAGAGATTGGGAGTAAAAGAGTGAATAGATTCCCTGTTGTTTGTCCTCAACCGGTGGAAGGAAGAAAATTATTTTTGGTGAAAACAAATTGCAGAACAGAGCAATCTGTTCTTCTTCCTCCCTCTCACTATTCTTATGGTTTCTGGCAACTAGCATCGCAAACCGTCCAAGCTAGAGGAGCCCCAGGCGTGTACCCCTTCTAGAGGGTGTTCGCTTGAGCACCTGGGAGCTGCATCAACCGTCCAAGCTGCTATTTTTGTTTTGCCCTATTTTTGGTTGCAGGCTTGCTGCACTTGGAAGAGAGGAAGAGATTGTTGGATGAACAATTCTTTAGGTCTCCTTTAAAGCTACTTCCATCAAGTTACTACCTTGCCATTGTAGCAGCAGAAGAGACCAAAAGATTGCTGTTTTGGTTTGGGTTTTTGCTGCACTTGGAGAAGAGCTCAAAAACATTTCCAACGGGTGCTGGAAGAAGAAGAAGGCTGGAATAGTTATTCCAGTTATCCCAGTTATTCCAGCTTTAACCCTGTTTTATTCCAAGCAGGAATAAGATAATATTTCTATTTTTATTTTCATGCATGTCTAAATCTAGGTTTATATAATTGTTTATAAATATTACATGCCCTTGTCCATGCCTTGTTTTACCTGTACATGCATCGGGAATATGTTAGATCCCTTACAGAGTAGGTAGTTTCTGCTGTTATTTTAAAATAGTTTTAAAATACATACCTGCTCCCTGCTGTTGCATGCTTAGTATAGGCACCTGCAACCTCCTGTTTTACTTTCAGCTTGATGATTGGATTGGGTAAACTGATCAAACTTTTGGTTCATTTGGTTTATCTGGGTGGTTAATTGGGTAAGTTGGGTTTGGGATTGGGTATTGGATTGGTCAAACCTAATATTCATCTATTCATTCATGGTTCTTATGAGAGTTTCAAGACTGGACTCCATGGTTGAACTAGGCTGGGGTTTAGACTTTTGATATGGGTTCCTAATCTAGTGGTCATATAATCAATTGATCAATCAGAGTGAGATGGTGTAACCATGCATGCAAGGATCAGTAGTTCTAGGATTTCCTAGACCTAGAGCCAAAACTAAGTGGATCGACTCAACTTACACCCAACTCAACAACTAATCCTTCCTATGGCTAGGTAGGGGGTGGGAGTGTGAGAGGCCCCCCTGCTTTCACAGGGATCCAATTAAAAACCACAACACCATTTAGGTCGTTTGACTCTGGACCCCCAGCCTTAGACACCAGATTCCAGTAATAGTTAGTGAATTGAATGTACTAGTTAGCCCATACAATTCGGACCCGACCTGTTGGGTGTCATCTAGCCCTCTATGGTTAATTAAGTCTAATTAATTTTAATTAATCTTGGGTCAGAATGTTGGTGGTTGTTTTGGGCCCAGGACAGGTGGTAAAATCTTGCCCTAATGTTAGATAGCAATTGCCCTTAAGATTAGGTTAAAGAGATGATGGCAATCGATGGTCCTGATGCAATCTAAAACAATCAAAAAAAATTAAAATATTTTATGTGTATTTTATGTGGCAAAAAATTAGGTTTAGGTTGATTAGGTTAGCAAACAAATTGGGCTTGGGATTGGGGTGTGTGGAAGTTGGTTAGGTTTGGTTGAGTCAAGTGTGCAGAGTTCACAGAATTTTGAGATTTAGGGTTCAAATTAATGCAGTGTTTGACATGGATTTTGATGCAGAAAAAAATCAAAAAACTTCTATGACAGAGGATGGATGGTGTTGATGACCTCTACCAAATTTGATGCAAAACAAAAATCAAATGATCATACAAATCCTAGGGTTTTCAGACTGATGCAGAATTATCAAAATTTTAGTTAGGGTTTCTAATATGCCAAATTTTAAGACTTTTGATTTTCTGTAAAATTAATTAAAAATTATAATAAAACAAAGGACAAGACAGAGAACATGTCATGCAAATTTCATAGAAAAATAAAATTCCTAGATGATCAAAATCAGATGAAAAACATACACCTAATGCAGCTAGCATGATGCAAAAATTAGGGTTTGGGGTTTTAATGCAGATGAATGCAATCCTAAACCCGCTCTGATACCAAACTGATGCAAGATGATCTTAAGACTGATGCAAAATAGAAAACTATTTTTTTTAGAATTTTTTTTTAGAATTTAATTAAGTGGCTAAAGACTCGAAAATAAGTAAAGAATCAGCAGGAAGACTAGTAATGCAAGAAACTATCATACCTGCAAAATAACTCATGCAGAATAATAAAACCAGGACCCGAGAATTGAGAAACTTCTGGTTTAGGATAGTATACCTCTCACTAGATCAGAACTTAAGAGGGGGAAGGCTTTTACCAGGTAGCGATTGCAGTCCCTTTGAAGAAGAGATCCCTTAACACTTTGGATGATGCCCGGAAGAACAAGCCTTTGGTTCCCGAATCTGAAGGCGATCTGGACCCGGTCTGAAGGTAAGGAAAGCCTCTTCTGGGGAGGGGAAACATCTCGAGGACCCTGTAAGCATCAAGGTTAGGCACGAAATAAAGAAACAAAGAGAAAATAATAAGATGAAGCAAGAAGGAAAGGGATTAGGGCAAGAAGGGTTAGCGACCTGGAGAAGGGAAGCTCCTGCTTTCAGGGATGGCTTCAAGGCTCCTTCCCAATGCCAAGGCTATGGTCAAGAGGTGAGGTTGGAGGCTTGGGCATGGAGGGATTGCAAGGATAGTGGTTGGCCAACACAAGAACACAAACCAAAAGAACACAAGACACCAGTCTTAAAACAATTTAGCAGAATAATATTTTATTAGAGTTGATTGAATACAAGAGGAGGAGGGGTGGGGTATTTATAGAGTTTCCATGCCTTCTTCTTATTAGGACTTCCTCCCTCTCTTAGTTAGGATAGGTTTACACAATTTAAGTGGGAGAAAGATTACAAAATAAACCTAGAACTAGGATCACAAAGTTGAATAAAAACTTGATTTCCTCCTTCCACTTGGACTCTTCCTTCTAGCTTGGACTAGACAACACACTTGGGACACCTCTCTTGTTGTTGTGTTGGGCTTCAAGGGGAAGCAAGGGCCGACCAAGAGGGCTTGGGTGCATAGGCTTGGGCCTCCTGGAAGCTGGGGCACATGGGGTCCTGGGGCAAGTATATTCCTGGCATCCAAAGAGCATTTTAAGTGCTTGGGCTTTGCTCTTGGGCTTGTGAATTCAAGGCCTGGGGTGCTAGAATATCCTAGGAATAAAGGGGTGCCTAGCATCTGGCATATTCTGGAGCATCTGGAGGGAATCTAGGATATCCATAAGGCATCTAGGACCTTGGGGTGTCACAAAAAATTCAATAAGCTGATGTAGTAGCCTCTGACTCCTGGATGAGGCCTGGTGGGACTCTAAAATAGAATATCCTCCTCTTTTGTACATGAACTAGACTAATACTGGACTCATACTGAAATACAGGACTTAATATTGGACTAGGGTTGAGACACAATCAACTAGTCTCAACTTATTATAGGACTCAATCTTACTTATTTATAAAATTATGACACATAACTAAGTTCTAAAATCCTAATCAGTAAACCATATGGGATCTAGTGATCTGTGTCTGATCCTGGTGTCCCTACCATGATTGGTGGCTTGGAAGATGAGGATGCCTGGACATGGAGTGGGCGGCCTGGTGGAGGACTTGGCGGCCTGGGAAGGATGCCTGGATGCTTAGGAGGTGGCGACCTGGATTTGACAATTGGACTCCTGGCGGCTAGGGTTTTGGAAGAAGATGGAGCTGGTGATCCTGATTAAAAGATGGGAGGGGGCAGCCTAGGGTTTATGAAGATGATGGATGTCTAGGATTTGGATGTTGGATGGGGTGACCTAGGGTTTGGAGATAGAGAATAATTGGTTGGTTTGGGCCTCACACCCTCTCCCTCATTGAGTGTCAATGCACAAGGCATGAAAATAAAAGAAGACTCTCAAATTTTCATTCATTCAATCAATAGATTTTTATAAGAGGGAGGAGGGGTATTTATAGATCACCCAGCCCTCTCCCTATCAATGTTGGAGTACAACTCTTTATCAAAGTTGGAGTACAAAGTTTGAGTGGGATAAGGAGACTTGACTCTTGGTTGGACTGGGAGGCTTGACTCCTTGTTGGACTGGGACATTATCTCCTTGCTGGGCTAGGGCACCAATCTCTTGTTGGGCTAGGGGAGAAGCCAACTCCTGGTGGGCTTTGGGATGCACCAACTCCTGGTGGGCTTGCGGCGGCAACTCCAGGTGGGCTTGGGCACCAACTCTAGGTGGGCTTAGAGTGCATGGATTCTTCATTCCTTGATAGGCTTGGGCGACAATGACTCTTGGGCTTAGGCACCTGAATGGGGACCAGGGGTGGTGCATGAAGTTTGCTTCAGTGAGAGCCTGGTGTCTCTCCTCTTGGACTTGACTTGAATGAAAGAAGTCCAAATTACAAGACTCACTTGACTAAATTGACAATAACGGGACTTAATTGACTAAGTGAACTCAATGGACTCAATTGACTTGCTTTATTACAGGACTCAAGCTACTTAGGACCAATGGACTCAAATGGACTATAGGACTCGATAGTCTAATAAAAAAATCCATAATGGGCCCAGTAACCTCTATTTGATCCTGGTGCCCACACCATACTAGGGGCATTAGAAAGGCCAAAATGCATCACTACCCATTCGTAAAGGCCATCCTTAGTCTTAAAAGCTGTCTTCCACTCGTCCCCAGGCCTAATCCTAACTTGGTGATAGCCACTTTTAAGGTCAATCTTAGAGAAAATAGTGACTCTGACCATCATGTCTAACATATCATCAAAATGGGGAATAGGGAAATGATACTTCACTGTTATCTTATTGATGGCATGTCTATCTACATGCATCCTTCAAGTGCATCCTTCTTGGGGGTCAAAAGGGCATATACCGAACAAGGGCTTAGGCTTTCCCTAATAAATTCCTTTTGGAGGAGATCTCTAACTTGCCTTTGTAACTCTGAATTTTCAGTGGGATTCATCCTATAATGTGGAAGGTTTGGTAAGGTAGCTCCTGGGACTAAGTCTATGGCATGTTGAATGTCCCTTAATGGTGGGAGGTGATCAGGAAGATCTTTTGGAAACACATCTTGAAAATTTTTCAAAAGCTCTACTATTTCCTGGGATTTGATGTGGGACAACTCTAAGATTTCTAATCATGCAAGTAAAATAGTAAACTAATTTTTTTGTGATTTTTATAATTTAGGTTTGTAGGCTAAATTCCAAAGTTAAGCAAAGAACTAGCAGATATAGTAGCAATGCAAAGAATCATCATATTGCAGGCAAACTCATGCAAAAATAATAAATAACTAGGACTTGAGAATTGAGAAACTCCTGGATTAGGATAGCTTACTTCATTAAATCAGAAATTAAAAGAAGGGAAGGATGTTACCAATCAGTGATTGGAAGAACTTCCGATGAAGAGATCACACAGCACTCTAATTGGAGTCTGGATGATGAAGCTTGGTTCCCTTGATTAGATGGCTAACTTGGGCAGTCCTGAAGGCAAGGAAAGCCTTCTCTGGGGAGGTGAAATACCTCAGGGATCCTGCAAGCATCAGGGGTCAATCAAAATAGCAAATAAAAATTGGAATGGAAGCTAAGATTTAAGAGAAATATGAATTAGGGTTATGAGTGGATGGCTTGGGAAGAAGAAGCTCTTTATCTTGGATGGCAGTTAGGGCTTCACTTCCTAGGGCGTGGCTGATCTCCTAGGATGTAGATGGAAGCTAGGGCAGCAGGGATTCTGCCAAGGTACACAAGGAGAACACTCAAAATTAAGAACCAATACAAGAACAAGGCAATGACTCAAAATTTCAGCAAATTGTATTCATAAGAGAAAGTTATTGCAAGAGGAAGAGGGGTGGGGTATTTATAGAGCTCCCATGCCCTCTCCTAACTAAGGTTACACTTAGGTTAGAGATAACCATTCCTTAAGACATTAGGAAAAGAGATCCTTAATAAGTTAGGAAAGAAAGCCTTAAGAGGTTAGGACTTAGACTAGTCTTCTCCTTCTCCCTTCATGCTTTGACTAGTCAACTCATGGGCACCTCCTCTTGGCTTGGACTTGGTCAAACTCCATAAATTTGGTTTTGGACCTTGGAGAAAAAGCAAGGATGCCTCCTTCATGGTCTTGGATGAATTTTTGAGGGGCCCAGGTGGGCTTCTAGGGGCTGGGCGCATGGGCTGGTATATTTTAGAGAATCTGGCTGGAATCTTGCTTCTTAAGGACTTGGGCTTGGTGCCTGGGCTTGATTTCTCTTTGGCTGGGCACAGATGGACCTCTGGAATATGGATGCCCTGGATTGGGAATATGCTCTGGCATCTAGACTGGAATCTGGGCATCTGGAAAACATCTGGAAGGAATCAGGGTTTCTGGAAGTGTTTTGGATCCTGGGGTGTCACACAAAATCCAACAAGCTGATGTAGTGGCCTTTGACTCCTGGATGTGGCCTGGTAGAACTCCAAACTAGAGTAACCTCTTCTCTTGTATAAAATTTGAACTCATACTAGATTCACAACTAACGTACAAGACTCAAAACTGGACTAGTGTTGAGGGTTGAGACAAATCAACTAACCTCAACTTATTACAGGACTCAATCTTAATTGATTACAAAATTTTCAAAACTTTGATACATGACTAAGTAAACCATATGGGATCCAATGATCTGTGTCTGATCCTGGTGTCCCCACCAGGGTTGCTCCTCCTAGGGTTGATCCTGAACTTTCTTGGTGGACAATATCCAAATTGGTGAACCCTCATTAATCTCTCGTTCCAAATCCTTAGCACTAATCAAATTTAATACTTGTTTCTTTCCCTTTAGATTACTAGACCCTCTTTTGGTGTTGTCCTTAGGTGGTGTCGAGTTTATGATAATTTTCTTTCCATGGTGGTTGAAGGAACAGGAGTTGGAACAATCGTACAAGATAGCATCATGATCATACAACCAAGGTCGGCCTAGAATAATACTGCTAACCCCCATAAGAAGAACGTCACACCAAACTTTCACTTGATAAGATTGGATGTGGATCGTAACTTGGCATTTTAACTTAATGGGAATGGAGGTTGAATCAATCCAAGATACCTTATAGGGGTTGGGATGGGGAACAGTAGGCAAACCTAGATTTTTGATAGTATAAGTAGAAATGGCAATAACACAGCTCCCACTATCTATGATAATTTTACAAACCTTCTCCCCTAATTTGATAAAAGTTTGTAGGATGTTGGTCCTACGCCAATCTTCATGTTCTTTAGTTTGGGTCAGAATACATCTAATGACTCCCATTAGCTCAGATGAATCTATAATTTCCTTATCTCCCTCATACTCACCTACTAAGTTTGATCCTGCTTCGTACACTTCTTCCTCGAATTCTTCAATAGGTTTAGGAGCTTTTTCCTCTAATTCTTCTATGTGTAGGTGGTGCAGGCACCAGGGTCAGAAAGAGGCTACACCTAAATTAGAACTTTTTATGGATTGCTTAGGCATTTGAGTCCATCAATTTTGAGTCCTGTCATTCCTGTAATAGAGTCGAGTCAATTGAGTTCATTTGTTCTCATTTTAAGACCTGTCAGTCCTGTAATAGGGTTGAGTCAATTAAGTCCATTTGTTCTTTGAGTCCTGTAATTTCTTTCATTCAAGTCAAGTCCAAGAGGAGAGCCATTGGTCCCCATTGAAGATGTCATGTGCCACCTATTGGCCAACCCAGGTGGGCTGATACATGCAATTTAAAACTTTTCCAAATAACATGATGGAGTGAAAGAAGATAAAACACTTTTATTTAAGTATGTTAATCTAATTAACATAGGCCCTTCACAGATCTTTATGCATATAGAATAATACATGTATGAAATCAAGCATGCAAAGCATAAACTCATAGAACCATTCTTTAAATCACACGATAAGGGACTGAAGAACATTTCATCATACCTATAAGATAGGAATACGAACCTTGTCTGCAAGGTGATGATCACCAGGAAGGAAAGTACTCCAAAGAAGAACACAAGCCCCATGAGTAACACAAACATCCTGCCTCTATAGGTAGTTCACACAGGGGTAAGGGGATTCTCCTCCTTCCTTCGAGATGCTAGCATCTCCAGAAATTTTACGACAGTGACAGACTCTTTCATCAACTCCTTGAAGAAACTATTGCTAAACAATGGTGGAACAAAGCTGCCCAAAGACCCTTCCTTGAATGCTCTGTCCCAAACCTTCAATAGAAGGTATACACACAAGAATCCCAAAACCCAAACCTCACACTACCCAATCTCTCACGAAAGACCACTCTCAGGTCAAGACAAGATCTCTCTAACTAAGGAAAAATGGCAGAGTCTCAACCTGAGAGTGGAAAGGAATGATTCATTCTTCAGCCCACCCAAAATAGCCTTTTTAATAATACCATGTGTTGTTGCAGATTCACTAGGATCATACCTCTTCCAGGTTCTTCTTCTCGGGAGCCTGCAAAACAGAGAATGCCTCGTGCCGGGGATTCCGGCGAAGACACTCCGATGATCAAGTCAACGGGACTATCGTGGAGAATGGGAGACCTCTGGCATAGAGAGCTTGGGGGTCTCTCTGAGTACCAGTGGGTGAGAAAAGAAAACCCATAATTGAAAGAGATGGGTTCTGCCTCCTACTTGGGGTTTGCCTTGCTTTACTCTATATAGGCATGGAGTAGCGCCAAAATCTGTTAGGGAGGAGGTCGAACAAGACCAATTTGCACCCAGGAGAGCCAGCGTGGTGGCAGGGTCGTGGCCTGGCAGTGCAGGGTCATGGCCACATGGCGGAGTTGGTTGCAACAAAATGTCAGGATTTGCTGGAGAGGGGCTTCTGGAGCCTTTGAGTGGTTCCCTGGATGGAAATGAATCGGTCTAACAGAAGTGAGTCACCGGTCGAGGGAAAATGTCCGTTAAGCTTAGCAGAAGTGAATCAGCCGGTCTTCTGGTTGGTCGACCTCTCAATAGGTCAGCCTTTGGTGGGTCGGCCTTTAATGGGTCAGCCGATCTTCAGGTCGGTCGGCCTCCAAACCAGTCGGCTCATTGGACCTCCGGTGGGGAACCAGTCAGGACCTCCACGAGAGCCGATTAGTGGGAGCCTCAACCTGGGTTAGCCGGCTGGACGCCTTGTCCGGCCCAACTCGGGCTGGCTGGATGGGTATAATAGTTGCCCCCCTGTTGCTGGGCTTTGAGGAGGCACGTGACCTTGAAGTGCAGGAGCATCATTTTTGGTATAGATCGCATTCGGTCAGGCTCGATCTGGGATCATCACGACGGATCGCTTCGAATCTCCCATGATCGGCCTCTTGGACAGATGTCAGCCCCACATTGGGGGCGCAGGGGTCGTAGTTGATGCTGAAAGGGTGTCATGATGAAGGGTCAGGCTGGCAAGCGTATTGGCGAGAACGAAGGGATGCGCCGCACCACGTGGCAGCATCTGGGCGGCCGATTCCATTTTTTAGATGATTCCTGCACCGTTGATTTGGCACTTACATGGATTATCGTCTGCCATTGGGATCGGCCTATCTCTTCGATCCCTGAGATATGAGCAGTCGCGTGTTCCGATGGGGCGGTTGGGACGCCCACGAAGTGAAAGGCGGTGCCCCTCCAAAGA
The DNA here is from genome assembly GCA_021397845.1 of Areca catechu. NCBI lineage: Eukaryota > Viridiplantae > Streptophyta > Magnoliopsida > Arecales > Arecaceae > Areca > Areca catechu. The sequence goes on along the minus strand of CM038039.1, from coordinate 167,758,486 downwards.
CCTATAAAAGGAGGGGCGAGACGCTCTGAGAGGGTTTTCCAGTCGTGTTTGTGCCCCGCGAGAGAGAGAGCTCCTCCATCTTCTTCCACGAAACCCAGCTCTTAGGAGTTCAGCTTCAGGTTAGCCCCTTAGTCTTCCTTCTTCTTTAGTCTTAATAGTGACCACTAATAGGGGTCCAGTCCATAGACCTAGGTAGCCAGGGCCGAGTGAGATTCCATCAACCATGACCCGAGAACAGGTCGAGAACCTTAGAGCAATGTATGGGATCCCCACTACTCTGCCCCTCATGTTGCCAGGCCAAGAGGGGAGAGCGAACAATCCGTTGGGACCGGGAACTCTCCCAATGTACGAATCGCATCTCAAAGCCGGTTTAAGGTTCCCTTTGCATCCCTTCTTTATAGAGGTCTTCAAGTTCTATAGGATAACCCCGGTGTAGCTAACCCTGAACAGCATCTGGATCATATGCTGTTTCGTCATGTTGTGTCATAGGGTCGGACTTGAACTGAGGTTATCTCTTTTCGGCAACTTCTTTCTTTTAAAGAAAGACTTTAGGAGCTGGGAATGGTGGATGTTCGGTCCTTGTCCCAGCTAAAAAATCTTAATGAAAAGACCTCTTGGCTATCTTTGGTGTATGTAGGTGTGAAGCGAATGCTTTCCTTTCAAAATTTTTCTAAGTATTTTCGGTCGGCTCCTTGGTACCGCAGGTCACCTTTCTTTTCTTTCAAAATTTTTCTAAGTGTTTTCGGTCGGCTTCTTGAAGTTTGAAGCTGATACGCTGGTCAGAAGGGGCGATAACTTAGTCCGGACTCATGAACCCGGAGATTTGCTCCAAGCTTAGTCCGTCGGCTGGCTCAGGTTTGCCACCTGTTCTCTATGCGGTTCCGCATGGGTCATTTTGTGATGATTACCGACGGGGGTCGGACTTTTGGAGTGGACTGCCCTAGAGCCTCTGCCGACCGGAGTCGGACTTTCGGAGTGGGCTGCCCTAGAGCCTCTGCCGACCGGAGTCGGACTTTCGAAGTGGGCTGCCCTAGAGCCTTTGCTGACCGGAGTCAAACTTTATGATTGGGCTGCCCTAGAGCCTCTGTAGACCGGAGTCGGACTTTTGGAGTGGGCTGCCCTAGAGCTTCTACCGACCGGAGTCAGACTTTCGGAGTGGGATGCCCTAGAGCCTCTGTAGCAATAGATTAGCGCTAGAAGGAGGGCGGCCAACCTCCACCCATCGCCAGCATAGATCCTGCACCAGCCATGGGCACCTTCATGCATCTAGACACCCCCGCGGCATCTCCGCGCCGGGTTCGACCTGTGGGCGTCTCCACGACCCAACACGCCTTCCAGCCTGCTTCCCGCCAGGCCAGCGCTCCCCGCGGCATCTCCGCACCGGGTCTGGCATGTCGGACGTCTCCACACCCCCACGGCATCTTCTAGCAGTCGCCGACCATCCCTGCGCCCGCAAGAGGCCTGTCTGACGTCTCCACGGCCTAGCCCACCTTCCGGCCTGCTCCGCACCAGAGCTCCCCGCGGTGTCTTCTTGTGGCCGTCGGTGCCTCCACGCCCATCGGCTTGCCCCGCACCAGCTCCGGCTCCAGCGTGCCCTTACGGTCTGCTCCGACCATCTCCCGCACGATGTCGACCTGCCCCGCGCCGGCTCCGGCTCTAGCTCGCCCTCACATTCAGCTCCGCAGCCACCATCGGACATCTCCGTGCCGGTCGGTTACTGTCGGACATCTCTGGACACCCACTCGACCTGTTCCATGCCAGGTCCGCGCACTCCGTGCCACGTCTGGCCCTCCCGTGGCCGGCGGCCATTGGGCATCTCTGGACGCCCCCTTGGCCTGTTCCATGCTAGGTCCACACGCTCCGCGGCACGTCCGGCCCTCTCGTGGCCGACGGCCGTCGGATGCCTCTATGCCCCGTGCGCCCCCGCGGTCAACCCCGTGGCATCTCTGCACCGAGGTCTGGCCCGTCGGCCTGTTCCGCGCACCAGCACATCCCCGCGGGCATCTCCGCACCACCTTTGCACGTCCGGATGCCCCCGCCAGCTTTTCTCTCCCGCGCCCCCCCGTGGTCGGCCTCCACGTGCCTCCGTGCGCCCATGTGGTCGTCAGCCATCTCCGCGCCGCACCCAGCCCCACGGTCGCCACCAACGCACCTCGCGGCGGCCCTGTAGCACCTCTGCGCTCACCTCCGCATCCTCATGGCCCGCGGCATCCCTGCACTCTGCGGTCGGCTTCTTCCCATGATCAGCGCTATCTCCAGCTTCGGCATGCCTTCATGACCTGCACGCGCCCGCAAGCAGTTCGACTGGGATCGTCTCTGCACTCCTGCCGCTAGGACTGCGCATTCGGACGCCCCTATCAGCTCCGCGCTCCTGCACCCCCCCCCGGTCAGCTCCGTCTTCATGTCAGCTCCGACGTCCACACGCTTGGGGGCAACCCGACATCTCCGGCCGTCCCTACAGTCAGCTCCTGCATCCGCACGCTGGGGGGTAGTCCGACGTCCCCGACCATCCCTGTGGTCAGCTCATGCCCCTACACGCTCCAAGGCCGCCTCTGCGTGTCTGGTCCGCCTCCGTGCCAGGCCCGCGCTCCCCGCGGCCGTCTCCATGCCCCAACGCGCCTTTTGGCCTGCTCCGCGCTAGGCCAGAACCCTCACGGCCTGCCCCGCGCCAGCAAGGGGCCCCACCGCATCTCTGTGCCAGGATCGGCCTGCGATCGGCCGTCTCTGCACCCCCGCACGCTCCCCGGCCATCTCCATGCCTTCGCGGCATGCTCCATGCCAGGTCCGTGCCCTTGCACTCTTCCCACGGCCGTCAGATGTCTCCGCACCCCCACGCTCTTTTCGCGATCGTCGGACATCTCCACACCCCCGTGCGCTCCGATAGACCGTTTGGTTCCATCCAGGTATGCTTCTCGGAATGCAGCTACGAAGGAGATCCGGATAACAATCCGGTACATGAAGTGGTGCATCGATAGTGCCCACTCCGAAAGTCTGACTCCGATCGACAGAGGCTCTAGGGTAGCCCACTCCGAAAGTTCGACTCTGGTCGGCAGAGGCTCTAGGGCAGCCCACTCCGAAAGTCCAACTCCGATCGGCAAAGGCTCTAGGGCAGCCCACTCCGAAAGTTCGACCCCGGTTGGTAGAGGCTCTAGGGCATCCCACTCCGAAAGTTCGACCCCGGTCGGTAGAGGCTCTAGGGCAGCCTACTCTAAAAGTCCAAAGACCCACCTTCAGCAAGGGTCCGAAGACCATTACCTTCAACAAGGGTCTGAAGACCATCACCTTCAACAAGGGTCCAAAGACCCACCTTTAGCAAGAGTCCAAAGACCCATCTTCAGCAATGGTTTAGACCCTCCACTTCAGCCAAGGTCCAAAGGAAGACAACGCTTTAGCAAAGGTCCAAACAACCTGAAGTGATGCTCTTGCCCTTTGAGGGTGTGAACCCTTCCAAAGGCCAAGAGCATGGGGGGCAACTGTTATACTAAAAGGCTGACCTGCCTGAAGGCTGACTCAAGAGGCTGAGCTACCGAAGGCCGACCCACTGAAGGCCGACCACCCAAAAGGCCGACCATCCTGAAGGCCAACCAACCTGAAGACTAGCTGACCCAGAAGGTTGACCTACTTGAAGGCTGACCAAGAAGGCCGACCAACTGAAGGCCGACCAGCCTGAAGGCCAACCAATCTGAAGACTGACTGACCCAGAAGGCTGACCTACTTGAAGGCTGACCTAGAAGGCCAACCCACTGAAGGCCGACCACCCAAAAGGCCGACCAGCCTGAAGTAGAGGTCTGGCTGATCCACTTCTGCTGAGCTTGACAGACATTTTCCCTCGGCCGGATGACTCACTTCTATCAGACCGACTCATTCTTATCTAGGTAACCGTTTGAAGGCTCCAGAAGCCCCTCTCCAGCAAATCCTAACATTTTGTTGCAACCAAGTCCACCATGTGGCCACGACCCTGCACCGCCAGGCCACGACCCTGCCACCATGCTGGCTCTCCTAGGGGCAAATTGGTCTTGTTTGACTTCCTCCCTAACAAATTTTGGCGCTACTCCATGCCTATATTGGGTAAAGCAAGGCAAACCCCAGATAGGAGGCAGAACCCATCTCTTTCAATTATGGGTTTTCTCTTCTCACCCTCCGGTACTTGGAGAGACTCCCAAGCTCTCTATGCCAGAGGTCTCCCATTCTCCATGATAGTCCCATTGACTTGATTATCGGAGAGTCTTCGCCGGAATCCCCAGTACGAGGCATTCTCTGTTTTGCAGGCTCCCGGAGAGGAAGAACCTGGAAGATATATGACCCCGGTGAATCTGTAGCAACACCATGATGGGGAGTTAATGAAAGATAAATGGAAGGTTTGGAGTCTCTTGGAATTCCTGCAGGTTACAAGACATTTGGAATTTAGCAACTATTGGGATTAAAATCATAAAGCGCCAAGCATTAAGTGCTATAACCCTTCAGCCACTAATGAGACATTCTCAAATTTTTCAGCAAATCTTGTTGGATGAGTTGACTTGCCTCGAGTCGACTCGCCTTAGGTCGACTCGCCTCGGGTCGACTCGCCTTAGGTCGACTCGCCTCGGGTCGACTCGATTAGTAGTTTGACAACTTCTTGTCAAACGAGTCCAAAATAATTCTCAATCATTCCCAAGCCAACAAATCAAGAAGATACCCCACGATGTGTGATCCCAAAGGTTCATACACTAAACTGGTAGCACAAGAATATTTCTAGTACCAACCAAAGTCACCATCTAGCAATGACACCTGGTATCCGGATAGGTCGAAGGTTGCAGAGCAATAAGAACCTGTCAAATATGGAATACCATTGAACTTATTCCTTTGATCTCCTAATGCTCTAGATGGCTTAGGGTTAAACTGCCCAACCCTGATCAATTCATCTCAATATGTCTCAAACAAAGAATCCTTGTAACTCCTTACAAGGAATGCCCTGGCCAAGGTCTTTCTCAATTGAGGCATATTAAGCATTCAATCTAAACCATTTAGAGAGATCAATCCTATCTTGATCCTACTATCGCTACATAAGTACTTGACTGTACCCAACGACCTTCCATCATCGAATTAGAAATCCGGGTAGTCCAGCACCTAAGCATAGTGAATTGATTGCAAGCTACCACAGTGATCTCAAGTCAGAGGAATAATTCATGTCCACATTCTAATGCAAAACTTTTCTTTGGCAGAAAGAGAATCTCGCATGAGAGTCATGCTCGGTGAAGTATCGAATACAATACCTAATGTCACACCAGCATCTCCATGCTACTTGATTAAGAGGACAACCAACAGACAAGACATCAATGACCTACTCTTGATATATCATCATCCTGAAATAGTATATCCTTTGGTTGCGAACCAGTTTATGAACTACATGATGCATCCTCTTTATATCGTATATAAGGTAGCTCAAAGGATATCATCATACAAGATTTCAATTAGGAAGATGTCATATGATGAACAACCAAAATAAACTTTTTATTCAATTCAATAATTCATATATATATACATGAGTCATACAACCGTCTACAACCTAGATGATTGGCTTTGTGACATAATTCCCAACAACTCTCACCTAGACTAAAGCCAATTGAAATAGAGTTTGATTTCTATCTTCCATTTGCAATTGTTGAACTCTTGCATTTTAATGGCTTTAGTGAAGGGGTCAGCCATATTCTCCTTATCATAAATCTTTAGAAGCTCGATGTCACCTCGTTCAATAATCTCCCAGACAAGATGATAACGATGCAAAATATGCTTAGTCCGCTGATGTGATTTCGGTTCTTTGGCTTGAGCAATGGCTCCAATGCTATCACAATACATCGAAACAGGACCATCCAAGGAAAGTGCCACTCTCAGCTTGCCTAGGAACTTCTGTAACCACACAGCCTCCTTCACTACATCTGATGCTTTTATATACTCCGCCTCGCAAACATAATCGGCCACTGTATGCTGCTTGAAACTTTTTCAGCAGATTGCTCTATCATTAAGGGTAAATATAAAACCAGACACACTCTTACTATCATCACTATCTGACTGAAAACTAAAGTTAGTATACCTCACAAGTTTTAAGTCAGAATCTCCATAAATAAGCCATTGGTCTTTAGTATTTCTCAAATACTTAAGGATGTTCTTAACAACTTTCTAATGAACTTCACCTGGGTCAGACTGGTATCTGCTCACACCCCTAGTGAGTATACTACATCTGGTCTAGTATATAACATAGCATATATAATAGAACCCACTGCCGAAGCATATTAAATCCTACTTAAATGCTCTCTTTCCTTAAGAGTGTCGCACAATCCTTCTTGAAAAGAGTAATTCCATGACCTATCGGAAGACAACCTTTTTTGGAATTCTCCATGCTGAATCGCTTCAACACAGTGTCTATGTACATAGATTGGGACAGTCCCAGAAGCCTCTTAGATTTATCTCTATAGATCTTCATACCCAGTATGTATGAGGCTTCACCCAAGTCTTTCATAGAGAATTGAGATGAAAGCCAGATCTTTATTTCTTGTAATGCTGAAATGTCATTCTCGATTAGAAGAATGTTATCCACATACAAAACAAAAAATATAACTACAGAACCTTTTGCCCATTTATATATACAAGGTTCCTCTCCATTCCTAATGAAGCCATACGTCTTAATACACTTAATAAAATACATGTTCCAACTCCGAGAAGCCTGTTTCAATCCATAAATGGACATTTGAAGCTTGCACACTTTAGACTTATCTGTGGATGTGAACCCTTCAAGTTGCATCATATATACCTCCTCTTCTAGCTCACCATTTAGGAAAGCTGTTTGGACATCCATTTGCCAGATTTTATAATCTAAATGTGATGCTATAGCAAGCATAATCCAAATGGACTTGAGCATTGCCATAGGGAAGAACGTCTCGTCATAGTCAATACCATAATGTTGATGATATCCCTTGGCAACCAGATGGGCTTTATAGGTCTCCACCTGCCTATCTACATCCCACTTCTGCTTGAAGATCCACTTGCACCCAATGGATTTTATCTCTTCAGGTGGATCAACCAATGTCCATACATTGTTAATTTTTATGGACTCCATTTCAGATTTCATAGCTCCCAACCATGACTCAAAATCAGACCTTGACATGGCATCCATATAGGTGATCTGGTTCTCATTGTTCTTATCGAGCTTAACAGGATCACCATCCCGGACCAAGAAATCATAGATCTATCTGGTTGATGTGGTACTCTACCAGATCTCCTTGATGGTTGCACTATGGGCTCTAAATCTGATCTAATCAAATCTGGTTCTATAGTGACCTTAGAGTGAGAAGGTTTTTTTATCTGTTGAACTTCTCCAAGTTCAACATTAGCAGCTTGAGTGCCTTCACCAAGGTACTCCCTTTCTAAAAAGGTTGCTCTAAGACTGACGAACAACTTTGGTTCCTCAAGCAGATAGAAAAAATACCCTTTGGGTTCTTTGAGATACCCAATAAAAAGACACTTATCAGACTTAGGTCCTAGCTTATCCGTCTCCAAATGCTTGACATTAGCCGGACACCCCCAAACCCGAAGGTGAGAGAGAGTTGGCTTGCATCTAGTCCATATCTCATATGGTATCTTATTTATGGACTTACTTGGAACTCTATTCAGAAGGTAGGATGCTGACTCAAGAGCATATCCCAAAAGGATTTAGGTAGACTTGCTAAGCCCATCATGGATCAAACCATGTCTAATAGAGTTCAATTCCTCCTTTCAGACACACCATTTAACTGAGGTGTCCCCGGAGGAGTTCATTAAGAGGGAATCCCATTGTCCTCAAGATAAGTTAGAAACTCACTAGAAAGATGCTCACCACCTCGATCTGATCGAAGGGTTTTAATAAACTTTCTAGTTTGTTTTTCAACTTCATTATGATAATGTTTGAACATTTCAAATGAATCAGATTTATGTCTCATCAGGTAGACATAACCGTACCTCGAAAGGTCGTCTATAAATGTAATGAAATAATTATACCCACCTCTTGCACTAATATTCATAGGTCTACATACATTAGTATATACTAGACTTAGAATATCATTGGCTCTTTCACCCTTTCCAGTAAAAGGTGACTTGGTCAATTTTCCAAGAAGACAAGATTTACAAGTTGATAAAGATTCACTCTTAGCGATATCTAGGAGACCTTCTCCCACCAACTTATTTATTTTATTTTTATTTATATGACCTAGCCTACAGTGTTAGAGATAATGGTGTGGGAACCAGAATCAGGAAAAGACTCCAACATATTCAATTCAAGTCTGAGTCCTTATGGTTGGATTAGTCCTGTAATTTCTCTTTCAATTTTGAGTCCAAATAATCTTATAATTAATTTCGAGTCGATATGGGATCTGGTCCAGTTGAAGTCAAAGTCTTAGTCCAATTAATTTCGAGTCCATGCTGGGTCGGGTCCAATTTGAAGCCTTAGTCTAGTTGAAAGTCAGATTTTGAAGCATCAAGACAAGTCCAAAGCCAAGTGGTGCCACATGCCACTTGCCACCTCAGCGCCACATCAGCTACAACTTGCCACCTCAGCGCCATCTTAGCTAGAAGCCACCTCATCAAGTGATCCCCACTTTGGTGCCACTTGTCATGGGTTGAAGGAACTCCAAGAGGGCGTCTAAGAAGAAAGTTTGAATTCAAAATGATGGTTGGCCACCCTCTTCCACAAATCAAGCATCAAGGCCTACAAATCCTCTAACTCTCTTTGTAATTCTCTAGATTTTCAAATTTTAAAGATTTACCCTCTTCCACAAATCAAGCATCAAGGCCTACAAATCCTCTAACTCTCCTTGTAATCCTCCATATTTTAGGGATTTTCAAATTTTAAAGATTTGTAAGGCTCCTATTAAAGACTTTGGGATGCCCCATTGTAAGGGAAATGGATGAATAAAAGTTTTGGCTTGGATTATTCTTTCTATGTGATTGTCTTTGTGTCTATGTGGTTTAGTCTTTCTCCTCTTCCACGCCCACTCTAGTTCCTCCCTTCTTCCATCTCCAACGCCCAAGGACTCCTTTCTTCCTCTCCAATCTCAAGCGAGCCTTCAACATGCAATGGTGAATCAAGAGGATCAACACAAGGAGACCAACCTGTTCCATCTCAAGCACTCTACCATGGCGCCAAGAAGGATCCCCATCAATGCTTCATCCACCTCTCTTCCCTTTCTCCATTTCATGTTTTGTTAAGTTCTTTCATCTTAGGGATTTCTTTGTTGCAGGGTTCTCTGGAATTCTGACTTCAACAGAAAGGATCTCTTGCCACCAATCCAGAAAACAAGAAGAGTCTCCAACCTGTAGCATGACCTGGTCATCTGGAAGATTCCCTCAAATGTGATCTTATTCTTATTGGAAAATCAATGCCAGGTAAGTCAGTATCAATTAGGTCTGAGACATTAATCTGACTAGCATGACTGGTGGTTCTAATTCTGTCCTATTTCTTTATTATTTTGAAGTCTCGGTAGTTTGGGTTATGTATGATCATTCAAGTTTGCTTCATTAACTTATATTTGATAAATTATGCTGAACTCTTCATATGTCGAAAGAACTTGTCTGATACCAAGAATGGTAGGGGATGCAAAGTGAAGATGAAACTATGCAACTCTAAAGGAGATTAGCGAAGATTAATTGGCAAGTTCTATCGACATATGAAGAGTTCAGCATAATTTATCAAAGATAAGTTAATGAAGCAAACTTGAATGATCATGCATAACCCTAATTACCGAGACTTCGAAATAATAAAGAAATAGGACAGAATTAAAACCACCAGTCATGCTAGTCAGATTAATGTCTCAGACCTAATTGATACTGACTTACCTGGCATTGATTTTCCAATAAGAATAAGATCACTCTTGAGGGGATCTTCCAGATGACCAGGCCATGCTACAGGTTGGAGACTCTTCTTTCTGGATTGTTGGCAAGAAATCCTTCCTCTTGAAGTCGGAATTCTAGAGAACCCTGCAACAAAGAAATCCCTAAGATGAAAGAACTTAACAAAACATGAAATGGAGAAAGGGAAGAGAGGTGGATGAAGCATTGATGGGGATCCTTCTTGGCGCCATGGTGGAGTGCTTGAGATGGAACAGGTTGGTCTCCTTGTGTTGATCCTCTTGATTCACCATTGCATGTTGAAGGCTCACTTGAGATTGGAGAGGAAGAAAGGAGTCTTTGAACGTTGGAGATGGAAGAAGGGAGGAACTAGAGTGGGCGTGGAAGAGGAGAAAGACTAAACCACATAGATACAAAGACAATCACATAGAAAGAATAATCCAAGCCAAAAAAATTTTATTCATCCATTCAAAACACAAGGATGGGCAGCCGCTCTTATCGGTAAGCAGCCCTGCAAGTCTGCCAACTCATCCATTGCACTCCATCGCGTTCGTTACTTGATCACATTTTAGACTCAAATTATAAAAACATACCTATGTATTAGCTTCCCTATACAGCAAGTATGGTAGCTTGATCTACATGCTGTATACCAGCCATCTTCCAGGGCTGACATTGACCTGCAAATATCTGTGATGGCACATGATTTTGCTGAAATGAGTTCTGCCATTGTTCACAGAGAAATTCTTAGATTCTCCAAATGCGGTGGTTCAAGAACAGCTTACTTCTGAGACCAATGTCTGGGACTGATCGCTTGACATCCGGTAGAAGCCATATCCTTCTGCTGATACCGATCCTCAAAAATCTGTACACACACACATGGATGGATGATATGTGCTCTCTTTGGCTCAAGCTAAACCAGGAAAAAAAAATTCGAAATTTTCAATCCAGAGTTGAGACTTCTCCGAATGCTGCAACAGGTGGAAGGAATGGTTGGTTGGTGTATCTGGTAGCTGACGATAAGATGCCACCAATATGATATCATCTCACAAAGAGAATCCTCATCATTTCCTTCACCTCCCTTTTACCAACTACACCATAACCTGAAAATTGCATTTTGCTCTTATCTTGTTGCTTCATTCTTCCTACTTCTCTACAAAGGTAGCAGATTGGAATTTGTGAATTTGATGCAAAAAATTGCTTGATCGTGGCATTTTAAAATTTGCCATACAGACAGATGCTTTTGTTGCTTTCATGCCAGAGACCAGTCACCATGATGCACCAGCATAAGACTGATTCATGTTATGGTGCATTCCATACCTCATCAGCAAATCCAATTGCGCAAGGTCTAAGGAATAACTTCACAGTGCAATAAAATAGTTACAAAGAAGCTTTGAATCATGTGCTGATAAACTGATTTTTATCACTGATGACCATATTAGCCATGGACCAGACCTTTGAATTGGATAGCAGAGATCATCCAACAGACGTTTCCTCCTCATCTTACAAAACATGATATTAAGGGGCCGGTTACCTCGAGCCGATGGATATCATAATACATTTGCTGGCATCCATTAATGATCCTTTCAAATACTTCCTTCGCATGAGCGGGCATATCTACAATGAAAATGGACCGGATGCACAGTGCTGAAGTTTGATAGCAAGTCATGGAAATGGACTGGATGCACAATACCAAGGTTTGATAGCAAGTCTCGCATGAAACTATGAAACTTTTACATTCTCTCTGACGAACCTTTGTTTCTCTTCCTCAGTACGCAAGTTGAGTTCTTCATATGCTTTCATGGTACTAGCTGTAAAATTTTCCATAGCCTCAAAGATCTCTCTCAAACTTGTCTGCAGACTACTTACTTCAGCAGCTAGGTCCTGATGCACTCCTTCAGATAAGGCTATACCACCGTCATTAGATATTAGCACTAATTTCTTGTTTTGTGCTTCCAATGCCTTGCGCATTTGCTGTTCATCTCTTTCCAAGATCCTAATTGTCCTATCCATATCTCTATTTGCCATCAGTCTCTGGCGCTGCTCAAGCTTGTGCTGCTCCCAAATGTGAAGAACATTTGTGGAGAAAGCTTTCATAGCATTGACCACTTCCACCGCGGATATCCTATCCATAGTTTGCGTCCAGTAATTACAGATGACAAACACAGGAGGCGCGCCTAACCTTCCAGGAGAAAAGGGTGGAACTCCATCATCTGTTTCTTCAGGCACATAATGAAGACCTTTTACAAGCCAACCATTCAAGGCTTTGACAAAACTCCTCTGAGCATAAACCCAGGCAAAGAAATTGCCAATCCAGTCCAGCAGCTCCAGCTCTAGCTGCTTGGTTGCTTCCATATGAGCATCACTAAGCTTTCCGCCAGATACAATCGAATCCAGGTTTTGAGCATCTGATACAGCTTGAAGCTGAATATGATGGCATTCAAACATAAATCTCCACATTCTCATTAACCCTTGGATAAGCTCACTGATCTGTGGCCATAATTCATCGTCCCTCAGCTTACTAATCTTATTTGAAATAAAATCAACAATTTGAATCGCTATTTTTATCCTTGTAGATAACTTCCTGATCAAGTTTTGAACTGCCTCAAGCTTGTGAGCCTCCTCACCCCTTTCACTCAGGTGTTTCAGCTGTTTACATTTTCTATCATAGAGTACCCGCATCTTTTCCTCAGCCTTGACTTCATCAAGGAGCTTCTTCTCCCACATGTACAACTTCTGCAACGTCGATGAAAGATTACCACAGGCCATTGCCTTATCCTCTTCATATTCCAATAAACCCTCATTTTTAGAAGTGGAGGGCGGAAGCCCGCAAACCAGCACGGCGGACACTTTATAAACAGAATGCTTTTGGTTATATGGGAGCTTTCCCACTTCAAGCATTTTGGAGACCTCATTGGCTGATTCGGACGCCCTATCAAACTGAGTCTTAATCTCCTGCACAACCTCAGAAACATCATGATACCTTCGGGGAGGAGGAACAGCAGCCACATTCCGCTGCTCCTCCGGTCGCTGAACATCATCAGCCACTACGTTCTTCTCAACCACATGAATCTCGTTCACTGAACTGCCATCACTAGTACCCTCCCCTGACTTGGACGTGCGACGAAGACCCTCCTCGACATCGCTGATACTATCCTCTTTCGCCGCCACTTTAGCAGCCTTGGCAGGGTACTCTCCTGGAGCAGCAGAGGCGGAAGCCATAGACTTTTGGTCACCATAGGCTTCCTTGACGACCTCGTGCTCCTCGTCCTCCAGATCGGGAATCCCTTCCTCCTCTCTGACCTCCTTCGAGCTCCGGCTAGGGGTATAGGGAACATAGTAGTTATCGTTGTAGGACTCGAAGGGGTTGGGGAAGTCCCAAGTGGAGGTCCTCGGCGGCGACGGGGGAGGCGGCGGGGTTTTGGAGGAGGAGGGAGAAGCCATACTTTCCACGGTTGGAGGCTGCGGAATGTTGGGAGGAGGGGAAGAAGATCCAAAGAAGCCACCCATGCCACCATAGCTCGGATAAGGGTCAGGGTAAGTGTAAAAGCTTGGGTTTTGAGGGGGATAGGTGGAGCCATGGTAAGGGTAAGGGTAAGGGTAGGCAGAGGGTGGTGGCTCGGAAGAGCCGAAGCGCACGGCCTCAGGGCTCTGCGGCCGCTGCTCGAAGGAGATAGAGGGGGTGGTGGGATGGTTGCGGGCGTAGTTAACGTTGAAGAAGTTGGGGCCCGGGGCGTCATCGGGGTGCAGGTGGACCGGAGACGATCCGTCCGAGTGGAGGTGGAAATGCCCGTCTTCGTCGGAGTCCTCGCCGGAGGACTGGAACTGGATGTGGGAAGAGCCGGAGTGGGTGCGGGAATGGTGGACGCCGGCGCAGGCGGAGGCAGAGGCGGGGATGGCAGCGGGGGGACGGGACGGAGGAAGGGGGGTCTCCCTTGCGGTGAGCGGGGAGGGGAAGGACGGGGGAGCCCGGCGGCACTGCGTGGCCGTGGAGGAAAGCGTGAAGGGCGGCACCGACGGAGCGGAGAGAGCGGGAGTTCGATTGGGTAAGCCAAATGCACTTATTTGATGAGGTTATGTTTAGTGAAAATTTGCATCTACTGTAATCCAACTGCAGTTTTAAAGGTAAGTCATTAATTTTTTATTAAAATATATATTTTTTATTTTTTTAAATCAGTTATCATCATATTAAATTTTATCATCAGAAAAAAAAATATAAAAAAAATAAAATTCCTACTTCAATCTTCTGTCCTGCTAAAATAGTCTACAGTACATGATCTGTTGTTTTTATTGTTTCTCTTTACATACAGATCTAAATTTTTTGATTTTTTTTTTTGCTGGGATCCTCATAATTCATATTATTTTTCAACAATTTTTTAGATTTTATTTTGATTGTTAGAATTTCTAGCATTCGAAATACTCTCTAAGATTCAGTCTGAACTGAAATTCCAGCAAGAACCAATCTCAGAAAATTTTTAAATTTGAAGTTCAAATTTTAAATTTTAAAATTTTGAATTCTGACATTCTAGAATCTGAAACTTAAAGTTTGAAATTTAAATTTTAAAATTTAAGTTTGAATTTAAAATTATTTGAAAACTAATCAAGTCAAATAATTAAGTCAGCTCATAAAAAATAAAAAAAAAAATATTTTTGCATTCATTTGAAAACATCTTAAGGGCATCAATATGACATGGGGGCAAGAATTCATCACTTGTCCTTAGCCCAAAACTACAATCCATCATCTCGATCCCAATCCTTAATTAAACCAATTAGACCTAATCACCCTAGTGGGTTAGGGACACCAACGAGTCGGGTTCGGATTAGGGTCAAGTTAATTGTGTCCACTAATTGGTGTGTGCTTATGGGCTTGGTGTCTAGGATTGGTGTATTAGGGCTTGTGGGTTGGTCCGCCTATCTAGCCAATCACAGATTGGTATCTAAGGTTGGCAGAACAGGGACCTCCACTCCCCTTCCCACCTACTTGGCCAAGTCACGTAAGTTACTACTAGCTAGTTGGTCCTTTTAATTAGATCTCTAATTCGTACTCTAGGTCTAGAAATCCTTAGCCCGAATTTGAGTCTAATTATTTGTATGACAACTAGATCAGGAACTCCTTACCACCCTTCACAAGACCAACCAAGTTCATCCATGGACACTAGTATGGAAACCCTTATGAGATCTATGATTGAGCGACTGGAACGTTTGGATGCTAGGTTTGATCAGTTCGAGGAAAGGATAGGAACCCTAGAGGAATCTAGGTTGACCCCAACTGAACCACCTTCACCCAGATTACCTTCAGTTCGTCCTAGAGTCCAACAACAGGAACATACACCTGATCCAATTCATAGAAGGCCACATCAGGATTTTGCTGATCACACTCCAGAGCCATATCCTAGAAGACCTCGTCATGATACTTTTGATCAGGATGATCGGGCCTTAAGGAATATCCGTCTAGATGCACCAACCTTTGAGGGAAGCCTAGATCCTAAGGTGTACATAGACTGGGAGGCTGACATGGAACAATATTTTGATTGGTATGATATGTCTGAAGAGAGAAGATTCAAGTTTGCCAAAATCAGACTAGTCCGTCAGGCTAGGTTGTATTGGGGAAATGTCGAACGCATAGCTAGGCAGAGGGGAGACTTACCTATAGCGACCTGGAGAGATATGAAAAGAAAGCTTAGAGAGAAATATTTGCCTATGTCTTATCAGCAAAGGTTGTTAGATCAGTGGCAGCGATTGACACAAGAAAATAAGACCGTTTCTAAATACGTTGTTAAATTTGATGAGTTTGCAATGCGATGCAACGTAGTTGAGTCTGAGTCAGCCACATTGTCAAGGTTTAGATCAGGATTGAATGAAGATATAAAAGGGGAACTGTTTTTGAGAGAAGTCCATGATTTAGATCAGGCATACCAAGTTGCCATGGACTATGAGAGGTTTCAAAGGAGAGCTACATTTAGGCGACCTGAGCCCATTAGGTTTAATCCTCCTGTTAGTCGACCTAGTTCAGTCCCTGGTACAACCAATAGACCAAGATCCAGCTCGAATCCAACCCCTAGGCCCAACCCTGCCATTCCCCCAATTCCTAGAGAAGACAAAGAAAAGAGCCCTGAAGTTCGAGGTGAGAGGGAGCGAGTCTGCTATAAGTGTCGTAAACCAGGTCATTTCGTGAGCCAATGTCCCTCTAGAGCTTTACATATACGGGAGGCAGAAGAAGGTGAATTAGAACCCCTGGAGAATGATGAAGAGGAGGTTTATGAAGCAGGGGATTGCTTGGCTGATGAGTATGAAGGAGATGAAGAAAATATAGATTCATCAGATGTGTTAGGAGTTGTGAGATGTATCATGACACGGACCAAGGAGCAGGAAGACTGGTGCAGGACTAGCATCCTACACACATTTGTCAAAATAGGAGAAAAGGTCTATAAGATCGTGATCGATAGTGGAAGCTGTGTCAATGCCATTTCCACTAGTGCAGCCAAGAGTCTAAGATTACCCACTGAACCACATCCCAATCCATATAAGGTATCCTGGATCGATTCCACTTCTATCCCAATCAAGCAGAGATGTTAGGTCCGAATCCAACTTCAGTCCTATCAGGAACGAATCTGGTGTGATGTGCTCCTTATGGGAGTAAGTAGCATCATCCTAGGTAGGCCATGGCTGTTTGACCATGATGTGGCAATTTTTGGTCGATCAAATTCCTGTGCTTTCAATTTCAATGGCAAGAAAATTGTCATTCATCCAACCCAGCCTAAGGACAACACCAAAAGAGGAGCTAGCAGCCTGAAAGAAAAAAGGACTGGATTAAATTTGATAGGTGCAAGAGAATTAGAAAAAGACATTAATGAGGGAGCACCTATTTGGATGGTAGCTGCTAAGGAAACTAAGGACCACACCCTTGTAGAACACCCTCAAGAGGTGGTCCAAATATTGAAAGAATTTGAAGACGTGTTTCCCGAGGACCTACCCGATAGTCTTCCACCTTTAAGGGACATACAACATGCCATAGATTTAGTCCCTGGCATGACTTTACCTAATTTGCCTCATTATAGGATGAATCCAACTGAACATCAGGAGTTACAAAGGCAAGTTAGTGAACTTCTTAGAAAGGGGTTTGTTAGAGAAAGTTTAAGCCCATATGCAGTCCCTGCCTTGTTAACCCCTAAGAAGGATGGCACCTGGAGGATGTGTGTAGATAGCCGTGCCATCAACAAGATTACTGTTAAATATAGGTTTCCAATTCCAAGACTGGATGATATGTTAGACATGATAGCCGGATCAACGATTTTCTCCAAGATAGACTTAAAGAGTGGCTATCACCAGGTTAGGGTTAGGCCTGGAGATGAATGGAAGACCACTTTTAAAACTAAAGATGGATTATATGAGTGGTTAGTCATGCCGTTCGGTCTGTCCAATGCACCCAGCACCTTTATGAGAATTATGAATCAGGTGTTGAAAACCTTCATCAGGAAATTTGTGGTGGTCTACTTTGATGACATTCTTATCTATAGCAAGACTAAGGCAGACCATTTAACCCACCTAAGGCAAGTTTGCCAAGTCCTTAGAAAGAATAGCCTCTATGCCAATATCAAGAAGTGTGATTTCTTAACACATAGAGTTATTTTTCTATGATTCATAGTCACATCTGAAGGAGTGTCCGCTGACCCTGCGAAAATTAAGTTCATAGTAGAGTGGCCTGTACCCAAAAGCATCCATGATATCCGTAGTTTCCACGGTTTAGCCACCTTCTATAGGAGATTCATTAGAGGGTTCAGTACGATAGTGGCTTCAATCACTGATTGTATTAGGAAGGGAACTTTTGAGTGGACTAAAGCAGCAGACAAAGCCTTCCTAACAATTAAGGAAAAAAATGACACACGCACCCGTCTTGAGGTTACCCGATTTTACCAAAGTATTTGAGGTTGCTTGTGATGCTTCTGGGATAGGAATTAGAGGTGTCTTGAGTCAAGAGAATCACCCAGTAGCATATTTCAGTGAAAAGTTAAATGAAGCGAGACTAAGGTATTCCACCTATGATAGGGAGCTGTATGCGGTAGTTCAGGCATTACGTTATTGGAGGCATTATCTTCTACCGCAAGAGTTTGTCCTATTTTCTGACCATGAAGCTCTTAGGTTCCTTAGTTCTCAGAAGAAATTGAACCCTAGGCACGGAAAATGGGTAGAGTTCATACAAGCTTATACGTTCGTACTGAAACATCGTGCCGGTACTGAAAATAGGGTAGCCGATGCGTTGAGTCGTCGTTCCATGTTGTTGACTTCTGTGAGCATTGAGGTAGTAGGGTTTGATAGATTGAAAGAGGAGTATCCTACATGTCCTGATTTTGGTAACATCTATCGATCCCTTCAACAAGGACCATCTAGTAAGCATAGTGATTATACCCTTTTAGATGGATACCTTTTCAAAGGAAATCAGTTGTGTATTCCCAAGACCTCTGTTAGGGAATTTCTGATCTGGGAAGTTCATGCTGGAGGCTTGTCAGGACATTTTGGTAGGAATAAGACCATCTTAGCAATAGAAGACCAATTCTTTTGACCTGGTCTCAAAAGAAATGTGGCCCAGATTGTAGCTCAGTGCCGTACCTGTGCTGTTGCAAAACAGCAAAGACAGAACACCAGTCTGTACACACCCTTACCTGTCCCTGATTGTCCATGGTAGGATATCAGCATGGATTTTGTAGTAGGCCTCCCTAAGATGTCTAGGAAGCATGATTCTGTCTTTATGGTTGTCGATCGTTTCTCCAAGATGGCTCACTTCATTCCTTGTTCTCAAACTTTAGATGCTTCGAAGGTGGCCAAGCTTTTTCTCGATCAGGTCGTTAGGCTTCATGGTTTACCCAAAACCATTATGTCCGATAGAGATGTCAAATTTACTAGCTATTTCTGGAAAACCCTCTGGCACATGTTAGGTACCAAGCTGAAATTCTCTACTGCCTATCATCCTCAAACCAATGGCCAGACAGAGGTAGTAAACCGAAGCTTAGGAAATATGTTGAGATGTTTGGTTGGTGACAACCTGGGAAACTGGGACTTATTACTTCCTCATGCTGAATTTGCCTACAACAACTCAGTTAATAGGTCTATTGGGAAAAGTCCGTTCGAAGTGGTCCATGGATACAGACCTAGGAAACCTTTAGACCTAGCCCTATTACCCACACATGCACGAGTGTCTGAGTCTGCTGAGTCATATGCACAGCATATTAGGGAATTGCATAAGGAGATTAGCCAAAAGATCCAATCGAGCAATGAACTCTATCAGCATATGACTAATTCACATAAACGGTTAAAAGAATTTAATGAAGGGGACTCCGTTATGATCAAATTTAAACCTGAAAGGTTTCCATCGGGAACTATAAAGAAACTCCATGCCCGTGGAACCGGACCCTTCAAAATAATAAAGAAAATTGGACCCA
Source organism: Areca catechu (assembly GCA_021397845.1). Lineage (NCBI taxonomy): Eukaryota > Viridiplantae > Streptophyta > Magnoliopsida > Arecales > Arecaceae > Areca > Areca catechu. The sequence goes on along the minus strand of CM038039.1, from coordinate 167,739,197 downwards.
ATGCTTATGTATTGGAATTACCACCAGTTTATGGCATTAGTTCAACCTTTAATGTTTCAGACTTAAAAGAATACAAAGAACATGCATTGATACCTAGTGAGTTTTTTGGTCCTAATGTTTCTTTTGAGAGTGAAACACCAAATGAGTGTCCACCACCAAGTGTTCCTGAGAGAAAGGAAAGAATTGAAAGGATCTTGGATGACCAGATCATTACTACTAGAAATAAAGGCTACCAACGTTATCTGGTTAGATGGCAAGGATGTCATGAATCTGAAGACTACTGGATTTCCCGAGAGGACCTACAACAAATCGACCCGGATGCATTAGAAGCTTATCAAGCCAACCCTCACTCGATAGGGTCGAGTTCCTCCCACCCCGGGAGAATTGGTGTGGGAACCAGAATCAGGAAAAGACTCCAACCTATTCAATTCAAGTCTGAGTCATTATGGTTGGATTAGTCCTATAATTAGTCCTGTAATTTCTCTTTCAATTTTGAGTCCAAATAATCTTGTAATTAATTTCGAGTCCATATGGGGTCTGGTCCAGTTGAAGTCAAAGTCTTAGTCCAATTAATTTCGAGTCCATGCTGGGTCGGGTCCAATTTGAAGCCTTAGTCCAGTTGAAAGTCAAATTTTGAAGCATCAAGACAAGTCCAAAGCCAAGTGGTGCCACATGCCACATGCCACCTCAGCGCCACATCAGCTACCACTTGCCACCTCAGCGCCATCTCAGCTAGAAGCCACCTCATCAAGTGGTTCCCACTTTGGTGCCACTTGTCATGGGTTGAAGGAACTCCAAGAGGGCGCCCAAGAAGAAAGTTTGAATTCAAAATGATGGTTGGCCACCCTCTTCCATAAATCAAGCATCAAGGTCTACAAATCCTCTAACTCTCCTTATAATCCTCCACATTTTAGGGATTTTCAAATTTTAAAGATTTACCCTCTTCCACAAATCAAGCATCAAGGCCTACAAATCCTCTAACTCTCCTTGTAATCCTCCACATTTTAGGGATTTTCAAATTTTAAAGATTTGTAAGGCTCCTATTAAAGACTTTGGGATGCCCCATTGTAAGGGTAATGGATGAATAAAATTTTTGGCTTGGATTATTCTTTCTATGTGATTGTCTTTGTGTCTATGTGGTTTAGTCTTTCTCCTCTTCCACGCCCACTCTAGTTCCTCCCTTCTTCCATCTCCAATGCTCAAGGACTCCTTTCTTCCTCTCCAATCTCAAGCGAGCCTTCAACATGCAATGGTGAATCAAGAGGATCAACACAAGGAGACCAACCTGTTCCATCTCAAGCACTCCACCATGGCGCCAAGAAGGATCCCCATCAATGCTTCATCCACCTCTCTTCCCTTTCTCCATTTCATGTTTTGTTAAGTTCTTTCATCTTAGGGATTTCTTTGTTGCAGGGTTCTCTGGAATTCCTACTTCAAGAGGAAGGATCTCTTGCCACCAATCCAGAAAACAAGAAGAGTCTCCAACCTGTAGCATGGCCTGGTCATTTGGAAGATCCCCTCAAGAGTGATCTTATTCTTATTGGAAAATCAATGCCAGGTAAGTCAGTATCAATTAGGTCCGAGACATTAATCTGACTAGCATGACTGGTGGTTTTAATTCTGTCCTATTTCTTTATTATTTTGAAGTCTCGGTAGTTTGGGTTATGCATAATCATTCAAGTTTGCTTCATTAACTTATCTTTGATAAATTATGCTGAACTCTTCATATGTCGATAGAACTTGCCAATTAATCTTCGCTAATCTCCTTTAGAGTTGCATAGTTTCATCTTCACTTTGCATCCCCTACTAGATAAGTTTCACTGACTTTATCTAACATCATAGGGCATTTATTAGCAGTGTACAATACAGTAACAGGCTATGACAATATATATACACCATTCTTCACTTGTCTAATCATCACATTAGAACCATTCAACGTGACTTTGCAAATATCATTCTTTATAGATAATTCATAACCATCTTTAGCCATCAGGCCTACAGAAATGATATTCACTAAAAAGGAAGGACAAAAATGACAATCATTAAAAATGACAGTACAAGACTTGAAATACAAAGAAATAATTTCCAATGCCAGAACTAGAGCTTGACTTCCATTTCCAACATTCAGAAACCTTTCACCGCTTTCGAATCTCCTACTAACTTGAAGTCCCTACAATGAATTACAAATGTGGTAAGGACTTCTGGTATCTAATACCTAGCTTGTAGTATCACAAATAGAGAAACTACAAAGATTTATCATATAAATATCTTGACCAGTAATAGCTTGCTGCTTTCCCTTCTTTTGCTTGTTTGAGTCTAAAGTAGCAAGGTAAGCAGAATAGTTCTGCTTCCAGTGATCCGGCTTCATGCAGAAGCACTCTACCTGACTCTTGTCAGCCTTCACCCTCCTAGTCTGACTATGTCTAGCACTTTGCACCTTCTTATTTTTCTTATTCATTCTCTTCTTTTTTCCTTTCCCAAAGGGATGATGCCCTATTCTAGAACCTCCCACCAAATTCACCAACCCTTTGTTAAGGTTGTGGTCTCTCTCATAAGTCTGCAATAACCCCAACATCTCATGATAGTTTACTGCAGGCCTATTCATTCTAAAATTATCAAGAAAGACCTGGTAGGAAGGGGGCAAAGAATTCAGTATTGCATCCTTGCCAAGCTGTTCATGCAAAGGACATCCGAGTTTGCCTAAATGCTCAAATAACTCGATCATGTACATTACACGATCAATTATCGGAGCTCCATCATGCATACGTGTGTTATAGATGGCAGAAGAGACCTGATATCTCTTCGTATCATCCAGAGTGCCAAAAGACTCTTTCAGCCTTTGAAGCATCTCTTCTGGCTGGGCCTCCTCAAATTTGTGACTGAACTCATCATTCATTATATCCAACATAATACAACATACCATGGTGTGGTCAGAGATCCACTTCTGGTAAGTGTCCCTGATAGTGCCAAGAGCATTGGGGGCTGGGATCTTAGGTGCCAGATTTATTATCACATAAAGGATCCATTCGTGCTCCAGGACTATCTTGAGTCTTCGATACCTGCTATCGAAGTTGGATCCAGAGAGTTTGTCATTATCCAATAATGACCGGAGCGACAAAGTAGTCGACATTTTCTGAAAGAAGGAGAACAAGATCTATTAGTATATGAATCATTTTAGACATCCTAAAGACATGGATTTTAGTCTAAAGGTTTCTCCTACTATTTTATTCAGACTAATAGCCTCTACACTCCAATCCAAAGAATAACATTTATCCTTTAGTGGGTACTATGATCCAATAGACTATACATGAGCTTGACTTTGGCCAGCCAACCACATGCATCTAAAGGTAGGTACAATACCAATTCCTTCTCTAAGCAATTCCTAGTAATCATTTTGCCCCAGGGATCCTCATAATCGACCTTCGGGCCACCAATTAAAGGTCATAGTTAGGTCTAACCATTAACATGATCAAATACAATGCTTCTAATTAACCCATGATCAAGCCCGACTTTGGCCGGCCCACCTGACCATGTGTTAAGATAGTCGCACTGAGCCATCATATGCTGAATGGAAATTCCAATCACCTGATGACCACCCGTTCTTTGGAACTGCCGATGATCACCCAACTTATGGACTCATTACCAATCTAACTTAATGAGGGGCTAAGACTTAGGCTATCACATAACTTAGCCTTTTTATGGACCAAATAATTTAGAGGATTTAAATTTTGTGACATTTGAAAAGAAAGCATGGACCTTGATCAAGAAGACTCCCACCAAACTCTTAGAGGGTTTCATGATCAAATGGGTCCATGGGCACCTTAAACTAGTCAGACTAATTAACCTTAGTTGACATGGGTCAACTATAATCAATAGATAATCTAATCAAACATGATTCACCACATTAGCCAGGTAAGTAAGATCAAGGGATGGGTTAAGCCAGGTAAGCCTCTTGCCTTAGACACCAACCATGAGTTGGCCAGGTAAGAGTTAGCTCTAAAGAACCTTGATCACCAATGTCAAACTTACCTTAGGCACCAAGTGGTTTACCAGACTCAATCAGACTAACCTAAAGACTTGGGCTCACCACAAAGCCATCAATCAAGTCCATTTAGATGTATGGACTGATCTAACTAACTATTAGAGAGATCTATAGAAAAGAGATTAGTCTTTTCTCTATTTAATCCATTCATCTAAACTTAGGTCAAACTCTATTTTATCCCATCTAAACTTAGGTCAAACCCATTTATGGACCCAATTCTAGTCAACCCAATCAACCCATGGTTTATCAATCATGACTTAATATTAGAATCACATCCTAAATCTTAAAAGGTTTCAAAAATACAACTTAATTCTCAATTAAGTGTAACATGCCAATTGAAATATTTTCAATTAACCCAAATTTTGAAATAATTTCAAAAGCAAGTGAAACAATTTCATAAAAATATCATGAACTTTAAATTTACTATTTTCAGGTTTTTTTTTATTTGTTCTTTTGTTCTTAGATCCGAGTCGACTCATGCAGGGAGGATTCGGCTCAGACAGAATAATTTTCTTTGTTCTGCAGAGATGAGTCGACTTGAGCAGGAGGCGAGTCGGCTCGTCTGCCTGGGTAGAAAAAATAACTCTAAAATTCAGAGCTTTTTAATTGAACTTTTCAAAGTCCTAGATCATGCGCCTTTTGGATCTTATCTAAACATGGCTATGAGCCAAAACATAGATTAAAACAATTTTAACTTATCAAATCCCTCACTTTCTTTTTTTATAAGGTCATGATGCAGCGGCACCGCTACACGCCATTGGAGAATCCCATTGAATGGGAAGAGATGGCTTTTAAACCATGCTTCTCTCCAGTGATCGGACGGCCATGGTGAATCCACCTTAATCCAAGTACTATGTGAAGGATATCAAGCTGATTTCATACAAAAGTATTAAACTAAATATGCATTCAACCTGTGGCTCTGATACCATTGTTGGCGAGCCTAGATAGGCCGATACATGCAATTTAATTTTTTTTCAAATAACAAGATGCAGCGAAAGAAGATAAAACACTTTTATTTATGTTAATCTAATTAACATAGGCCCTTCACAGATCTTTATGCATATAGAATAATACTTGTATGAAATCAAGCATGCAAAGCATATAACTCATAGAACCATTCTTTGAATCACATGATAAGGTACTGAAGAACATTTCATCATACCTAAAAGATAGGAATACGAACCTTGTCTGCAAGGTGACGATCACTAGGAAGGAAAGTACTCCAAATAAGAACACAAGCCTTGCGAGCAGCACAAACATCCTGCCTCTACAGGTAGTTCACACTGGGGTAAGGGGATTCTCCTCCTTCCTTCGAGGTGCTAGCCTCTCCAAAAATTTTGCGGCAGCGATGGACTCTTTCTTCAACTCTTTGAAGAAATTGTTGCTGAACAATGGTGGAACAAAGCTGCCCAAGGACCCTTCCTAGAATGCTCTATCCCAAACCTTCAATAAAAGGTATGCACACAAGAATCCAAAAATCTAAACCTGACACAACCCAATCTCTCATGAAAGACCACTCTCAGGTCAAGACAAGATCTCTATAACCAAGAAAAAATGGCAGAGTCTCAACTTGAGAGTGGAAAGGAACGATTCATTCTTCAGCCCACCCAAAATAGCCTTTTTAATAATACCATGATGGAGAGTTAATGAGAGATAAATGGGAGGTTTGGATTCTTTTAAAATTCCTGTAGGTTACAAGACCTTTGGAATTCAGCAACATTAGGATTAAAACTGTAAAACACCAAGCATTAAGTGATATAACCCTGACAGCCACTAATGAGGCATTCTCAGATTTTTCAGCAAATCCCATCAAACGAGTCGACTCACCTCGGGTCGACTCGATTGGCAATTTGACAACTTCTTGTCAAACATGTTCGGAATGATTCTCAATCATTCCCAAGCCAACAAATCAAGAAGAAACCCTACAGTGTGTGACCCTGTAGGTTCATACAATAAACTGGTAGCACAGGAACATTTTTAGTATTAGCCAAAGTCGTCATCCAGTAATGACACCCGGCATTCGAATAGGTCGAAGGTGTAGAGCAACAAGAACATGTCGAATATGGAATACCACTGAACTTATTCCTTTGATCTCCTAATGCTCCGTATGGCTTAGGGTTAAATTGCCAAACCCTAATCAGTCCATCTCAATATGTTTCAAACAAATAATTCCCGTAACTCCTTACAAGGAATGCCCTGGCCAAGGTATTTCTCAATTGAGGCATATTAAGCATTCAATCTAGACCATTTGGAGAGATCAATCCTATCTTGATCCTACTACTGCTATATAAGTACTTGACTGTACCTAGTGACCTTCCATCACCATATTAGAAATCCGGATAGTCCGGCACCTAAGCATAGTGAGTTGCTTGCAAGCTGCCACAGTGATTTTAAGTCAGGGGAATAATTCATGTCCACATTCTAATGCAAAACTTCTCTTTGGCAGAAAGAGAATCTCGCATGAGAGTCATGCTCAGTGAAGTGTCGAACACAACACCTGATGTCACACCAGCATTTCTATGCTACTTGGTTAAGAGGACAACCAACAAACATGATATCAACGACCTACTCTCAATATACCATCAACCTGAAACAGTGTATCCTATGGTCGCAAACCAGTTTATGAACTACACGATGCATCCTCTCTATATCATATACAAGGTAGCTCAAAGGACATCATCATACAAGAGTTCAATTGGGAAGATATCATGTGATGAACAATCAGAATAAACTTTTTATTCAATTCAATAATTCATATACATGTACATGAGTCGCACAACAGTCTACAACCTAGATGATTGGCTTTGGGATACACAATTCCTAACACCACCTCCACTGATCCCCACCAAAGCAAGGCAGGAAGACTTCATGCGCCACCTCCACTGGTCCCCACTCAGGCCACCCCAAGCATAAAAGGAATTATCTTGGCATGCCCCTGTTTCATGCAACCACTCCAAGAAAATATGGACAAAAAGTGGTGCCCAAGCATCCCCCTCCTTATCTCATGCAACCACTCCAAGCAGAAATGGAAGAAGAGTGGCGCCCAAGCATCCCCCTCCTTATTTCATGCAAACTAACCCAAGCAAAGGAAGAAAGCAAGAAGGCGCCCCCTATTTTTGTCTCTCCTTATTTCCATGTATAACAAACAAAGATGGAAGCAAGTAGGCACCCCCACTTTTCTCTCTTTATTCATTGTATACAATTCAACTTTAAAAGGAAGTCTAAGAGGTCTAGGTGAATTATAAATACCCCTCCTCTCTCTTGTAAAATCAGATTATTGAATGAATGAAAGAATTCTCTTCTTCTAGTTTCCTATGCTCTTGAGCGTTGACATTCCGTGAGGGAGAGGGTGAGAGGCCCAAACACCAGTTCCACGTACCCAAACCCTACCCCTAGCTGTCATTTCCCAAGCATCCAGGCATCTTCTCATCACCAAGTTGCCAACATCTTCTCCATGCCAAGCAACATCAACTTCTTCTTCTGCCTCCTCTCTACTTCCAACTCTCTACTTCATAATTTTCTTACTTACGGATCCCTAATCCTTGGTATTTACAGGATCCCTCGATGCTATAATCCTTGGAAGAAGTCCCCTTTCCTTTGGAACCATCAGAAGAAAAGCCAGAACATTCGCGAGAAATTGCTTCTTCTTCTAGGCACTAGTCCCGAAAGCTATGTGATTAAATCTTTTAAGAAGAAGACAATCATTGCCAGGTATGCAAACCCATCCCTTCTCACAAGTTCTGTTTTGTTGAAGAAAGAGCATGTTCTAATTAGTGGTTTCTCAACCCTATGATCCTGTTTTCTTTATTACTTAGTTGAATCCTAATCTACGGATAGTTACTTTAGTCCTCACATAAACAACCTTTACCTGTTCTTATTCTTTTCGGGAAGCAATACCATATAAAATTCTAAAATCATTGCTATCTTAATCTACCAATTTTTTATGTTGATCTCTTGCATGATAACATCCCACATCAGTTTGGTATCAGAGCAGGTTAGGACATGTTCATACTCCAAAAAAAAATAACAAAAAAAAATCTACACGCTGAAATTTCTGCATAACAGTTCTAAACCTAGACATTGCTTTCACTAAAACCTTTAGATTAGCCTTTATCTTTGCATCCATCAATCATATAATTAATCCTCATTAAATCTAAAATTTTCTTCTTAATTTCAAATCTGCAAAATACAAAAATATTTGCATATTTTACTTTAGGTTTTCATGTGTGTGCATGCATAACTAAATTCAATTAAGGGCAATTTCTCTCTCTCAGATAAGGAAAGGATTTCATCACCTTTCCTTGGCCCAAAACAACCATCCTCATCTCGATCCCAAGCCTAATTAAAATTGAGTAGAAACCTAAAGTAGCTAGGGACACCAACAGGTCAAGTTCAAAGTATTGTGATGAAACTAGTGCACTCAATCCTTCAGTTATTTCTTGAAATTGGAGTTTAAGAAAGAGGTTTAATAGAAAATGCCTTAAGTAGACTTGTAGTTCTTTAATTAAGACCCTACGAGAGCAAGGGGAGCCTCCCATAACCCCACCTCTTACTTGGCTAGTGGAAAGGATAATTGTTGAGTTGATTGTAAGTTGAGTTGATTCATTCTACTTGAGCTTCTAGGTCTAGGAGACCCTAGAATGAATTTGTGTGCTGCATAACCACCAGGTCAGTTACCCATTACCATCAGCCCCAAATCCAATCTAGTTTAACCATGGAGTCCAATCTTGAAACCTAATTGAGGGCCATTACTGAATAGCTTGCCCAACTAAACCATAGGTTTACCCAAATGGAGACACGGGTCGGAACCTTAGAAGAAACCCTATGAGACCTATACTGAGCATGAACTTGAAACACCTCCCAACCTTAGAAGAGCCCCATGCCATGACCCAATCTTGGAGCTTAATCAGAGGAGACCCAATCATGATTTCATGGACCAAGATGAGAGAGCCATTATGAACATTAGGTTAAAAGCACCTATATTTGATGGCAGTCTTGACCCTAAGGTATACATTGATTGGGAAGGAGATATGGACCAGTACTTTGAGTGGTATGAAATGTCTGAAGAGAGAAAGTTTAAGTTTGCTAAACTCAGGTTAGTTCGCCAGGCTAGACTATACTAGGAGAATGTTGAAAGGATAACTAGGCAAAGAGGAGACATACCCATAGCTACTTGGAGAGCCATAAAACTTAAGCTTAGAGAAAAGTACCTTTCCATATCCTATCACTAGAGATTTTTAGATCAATGGCAGAGGCTGAGTCAGAGAAACAAAACTGTATCTGAAAACATAGCCAAATTCGATGAATATATCATGATCTGTAGCATAGATGAGTCCGAGGCTAGACCCTGTCTAGATTTAAAGGCTGGACTACATGAGGACATTCAAAGAGAATTATTTTTAAGAGAAGTCCATGATCTTGAATAGGCTTATCATATAGCTAGAGACTACGAGAGATTCCAAAGGGGACCTATGATATGTCGACCTGAACCCACTAGGAATGGTACCCTCAATCAGAAACTGGGTTCTAGTCAAGTGCACCAAGGCCGACCTACTCCTAGCACCCCATTAACCCGTAAGGAAGATAAGGGTAAGTCACCTAAAGTTTAGAAGAATCCCAACCCTAATATTGCTTGTTTTAAATGTCATAAATTAGGACATTATGCTAGTCAATGCCCAACTCGATCCCTACACATAGGAGAACTAGAGGAAGAAGATCCTAAACCCACTGATGAGAATGAAGAGGAAGTGTATGAAGCTGGAGTACACTTAGTGGATGAATATGAAGGAGATGAGGAAGTCATTGAGTCATCTGATTTTTTGGGAGTTGTTAGATGTATCTTAGCCCAAACCAAAGAACAAGAGGATTGGCATAGGACCAATATCCTACAGACATTTGTGAAGTTAGGGGAAAAGATATGTAAGATCATCATAGATAGCGGGAGCTATGTTAATACCGTCTCAACCAGTGCTATCAAAACCTTAGGCTTATCTATTGTTCCCCATCCCAACCCCTATAAGGTATCCTGGATAGACTCAACTTCCATTCCCATTAAACTTAGATGCCAAGTCATGATCCAACTACAATCCTATCAAGAAAAGGTGTGGTGTGATGTCCTTCCTATGGGAGTTTGTAGTATCATCTTAGGTCGACCTTGGTTATATTGCCATGATGCTACCCTGTATGGTCGATCCAATTCCTATTCCTTTAACCACCATGGAAAGAAGTTTGTGATAAACCCAACCCCACCTAAGGATAACATTAAAAGGGGATCTAGTAACCTGAAAGAGAAGAAACTAGGATTGAATCTGATTAATGCTAAAGAACTAGAGCATGAGATCACTGAGGGTTCACCAGTTTGGATTTTAACTACTAAGGAAATTCATGATCAAACCTAGAAAAAATACCCTCAGGAGGTAGTAGAGTTTTTGAAAGAATTCTAAGATGTGTTTCTTGAAGAGCTTCCTGATCTACTACTGATGCGCATCTCAACGCACCGATTTAATTACCTTAAAACTACTATTCTAGAATAGGATAGCAGGAGCAAGGGTCGAATCCACAGGGACTTTCTTAATTACTTTGAAAACAATAAATGTGCAACAAAAATTGAAATCTTAAAACTAAAACAAAGATTAACAAGAAATTAGTAGTAAAGGTAGCTCAAGGAATGATCTATCCAAGTAAGAGCACGGTTCGTATCCGCGAATCATGGCCCGTCCCTTTTTAGGAATAGATTGATTTAAATGTTAGCGAAATAACCTAGATATGATCTATCTCACGAGAGCACAACCTGTACCCACTTGGGAATAGATTAGTCATGAGTAATTTCACTTGACTTACCTCCAAAGCTTTGCCCTAACAACGCATCTGATTCAAAAGCAAAAGAACAAGAATTAATCAAAAGATATTTTTATTTCATGTAGGAGGGAGTACATCAAAGTAATACAACTAAAAATAAAACCTCCTTTTCCAAGTGAAGTTTCGGTCTCCAGTGACTTCTGCATGCTCGAAAGTTGAAGATGGCACTGACCGGTGAGAATTGGATTGCTGGAATAAGATTGGGATAAGCTTGGAATAGTACTGGAATAGTGGGAATAAAGCTGGGATAACCGGAATAGCAGAAAACCAAAAACAAGGAAGAACAGATAGATCTCCGGACTGACGCTGGATTGTGAGTGATCTGGGAGCTTGGGAGAATTGAGAGATGGCCTATACTCTGGGATGGGGTCAACGACTAAGCTGGAATGGTGGGAAGAAAGCTATCTGTGGTGCAAAATAGAGAAGGCAGAGGTTTTCTGTGACAGGGAAGAAGAGACAGAGAAGAAAAGCAATGGGAAGAAGAAAACCGACTGACTGCTCGATTGGTTAAATGCCTGAATCCCTCGGATGATCCAATACCCCCTTCTAGCTCCCCTAGACCCCTTTATATTGGCTCTCCCTGCTCCCAACCCGCTCCCTCGATCCGACCAACCTACTCCACCATTGCACCAGCCCGCTCCACCTTTGCACCAGCCCAACAGATACCACTCCACGGTTGCAACGAAGCTCGAGCTCCCATCGATCTCCAGCTAATCCGGTGAAGCTCTGGAATATTTTCCCCGGTTCAATCCATCCTAGCACCCGGTTCGGTCCACAGTTGGTTCAAACCGAAAAACTTTCCCATGGCTGCAACTCACCATGAAGACCTTCCCGGTGGTGAGGAAAAGTGCACCGCCATCTTCTCCGACCGGCGATGGTCGTGGTAGGCAGTCCGATGGCATGAAACAGTGGTTTCGGTGAGGTTCGGCCAAGAGGAACAAATCACGGTGAATAGCCCACTTCGGAGGCATCTTTCCAACCACCGAGGCTTCTCCGGCTAGCGGTGAGCGTGCCAGCGACCTTCCCGGCGGTGGGGGCATCTCTCCGGCGAGTCTCGACGTGATTGGGGCATTGCGGTCCACGGCTCTGCTTTCGTGGACCGCGTCAATGGCAGATCGTGGCCCACGGGCTGGGAAATGGACCGAGTGGCCGGTCCACTATGGACCGACTGCTTTAAATTTCATGCAAGTTCTTAGTAATTTCTTCAAAAATTTATTTTGGGCCCGTTTTGAGTTCGATTCGAGTATCGTTCATGTCGTTGGACTTCTAAAATTGGGCTCTCCATGTTGGTGATGTTCTTTCCTATAAATGACATATAAAAGTATTAATTTTGGAGGAATAATGACATTTTAATATTAAATTAATACTTTTATATTTATGCTTAATTATCTATGTGTATCAACCCATCATTGAATTAGATGTTAACCCAAGCAACCCTAAAAGCAGATGATACCTGGTCAGACTACTACTGAGATACTTCATTGGATTATTAATTCAACTCTTTTAGTGGTCAGGTAGAGCTCATAAAGATTTCTAGAGTTCTTCTTCTGCCAACTTTCCATCTCACTTTAAAATCCTCTAACATTTTGGGATTTATTTCAATACCTTTCTGCTAGATGATTTTTCCCCTTTCATTTTTCTTGTGTTATATCCAAGCCTCATAAGTATTAGTATTCTCTCCCTTTTTGATGCGAACCATAACGCTTACTTAGGCGAAGGGGCCGGTTACTTAGTAAGAATTCAAGTAAAGCTGTGAGACTAGACTAACTTTTTTTTTTTAATTTTGATGATTAAGTATCTAGTTCCCTAGTAAATTATGATTTTTTTTTTTTTTTTTTGATTTTGCAGGAAAGTAAGTTTACCTAAGTAATTCTAAAAAGGAGATCAAATAGAACAAAACAAAAATACCAAAAATTTGAATTTTTGAAATTTAAAATTTTTTGAATTTTTGAAATTTGAAATTTTTTTGAATTTTTGAAATTTGATATTTTTTTAAGTTTTTGAAATTTGATTTTTTTTTGAATTTTTGAAATTTTCAAAATAATGCCAAAAGTTCTCGGCAACGGGGCCAAAAATCTGATGTGCGTCGCAACGCACTGATTTAATTACCTTAAAACTACTATTCTAGAATAGGATAGCAGGAGCAAGGGTTGAATCTACAGGGACTTTCTTAATTACTTTGAAAATAATAAATATGCAACAGAAATTAAAATCTTAAAACTAAAACAAAGATTAACAAGTAATTAGCAATAAAGGTAACTCAAGGAATGATCTATCCAAGTAAGAGCATGGTCCGTATCCACGAATCATGGCCCATCCCTTTTTAGAAATAGATTGATTTAAATGCTAGCGAAACAACCTAGATATGATCTATCTCACGAGAGCACAACCTATACCCACTTGGGAATAGATCAGTCATAAGTAATTTCACTTGACTTACCTCCAAAGCTTTGTCCTAACAATGCATCTAATTCAAAAGCAAAAGAACAAGAATTAATCAAAAGATATTTTTATTTCATGTAGGAGGGAGTACATCAAAGTAATACAACTAAAAATAAAATCCCCTTTCGCAAGTGAAGTTCCGGCCTCCAGTGACTTCTGCATGCTCGAAAGTTGAAGATGGCGCTGACTGGTAGAGAATTGGATTGCTGGAATAAGATTGGGATAAGCTTGGAATAGTACTGGAATAGTGGGAATAAAGCTGGGATAACCGGAATAGCAGAAAACCAAAAACAGGGAAGAACAGATGGATCTCTGGACTGACGCTGGACTGTGAGTGATCTGGGAGCTTGGGAGAACTGAGAGATGGCCTATACTCTAGGATGGGGTCAACGACTAAGCTGGAATGGTGGGAAGAAAGCTATCTGTGGTGCAGAATAGAGAAGGCAGAGGTTTTCTATGACAGGGAAGAAGAGATAGAGAAGAAAAGCAATGGGAAGAAGAAAACCGACTGACTGCTCGACTGGTTAAATGCCTAAATCCCTCGGATGATCCAATACCCCCTTCTGGCTCCCTTGGACCCCTTTATATAGGCTCTCCCTGCTCCCAACCGGCTCCCTCGATCCGACCAGCCCGCTCCACCGTTGCACCAGCCCGCTCCACCGTTGCACCAGCCCGCTCCACCGTTGCACCAGCCCAACAGATACCGCTCCACGGTTGCAACGAAGCTCGAGCTCCCATCGATCTCCAGCTCATCCGGTGAAGCTCTAGAATTTTCTCCTCGGTTCGGTCCGTCCCAGCACCCGGTTCGGTCCACAGTTGGTTCAAACCGAAAAACTCTCCCACGGCTACAACTCACCGTGAAGACCTTCCCGATGGCGAGGAAAAGTGCACCGCCATCTTCTCTGGCCGGCGGTGGTCGTGGTAGGCAGTCCGACGGCATTAAATGGTAGTTTCGGTGAGGTTCGGCCAAGAGGAACAAATCACGGTGAATAGCCCACTTCGAAGGCATCTTTTTGGCCACCAAGGCTTCTCCGGCCGGCGGTGAGCGTGCCGGCGACCTCCCCGACGGTGGGGGCATCTCTCCGGAGAGTCTCGGTGTGATTGGGGCATGGCGGTCCACGGCTCTGCTTTCATGGATCGCGTCAATTGCAGATCGCGGCCCACAGGCTGGGAAATGGACCGAGTGGCCGATCCACTATGGACCGGCTGCTTTAAATTTCATGCGAGTTCTTAGTAATTTCTTCAAAAATTCATTTTGGACCCGTTTTGAGTCTGATTCGAGTATCGTTCATGCTGTTGGACTTCTAAAATTGGGCTCTCCATGTTGGTGATGTTCTTTCATGTAAATGACATATAAAAGTATTAATTTTGGAGGAATAATGACATTTTAATATTAAATTAATACTTTTATATTTATGCTTAATGTAGTTATCAACTACCACCTTTAAGGGACATACTATTGGGTTTCTAGGATTTTGATGGCATAGTAGAACAATGGATTTCAAAAAAATTCTTTCTTGAAACTTCAAACAACTTGAAACCCTAAGCCCAAGATCCCTTTATTCATTATAATTAACAAGTCATGCAATTAGGGTTTGGAAAAATACCTGGAATGCTAATTCTTTCTTCTTTCCACTAGGCATACAAGTGCATGCCCTCCAGAGGTGATCCACATAGGAATTGATCCTAGGAAGCACTCCTTAGTAGGTTGCTTAAGTCATTAGGACTCTTCTGATGGCCTTTCTTCCTTTGGCAGCCTCTTCTTCCTTGCTCAGACCCTTGCCCTCCTGTAGAGCACTCTGAGCCCTCTCCAAATCCTCTCTTCACTCTCTTTTCTACTTCCTAGATCTCTTCCTAAACCCTTGTCTTAAAATGGTGGACTTGTCTTAAGACAAAACCTGAACTCTAATAAGGGAGGGAGGAGACAAAGGAGAGTGTGGCAGAGTGTAAGTGTAAGAAAGAAATATGGAATCATATACTATCAGCCTAAACACCGATGGGTATTTATAGGATATGGGGAGGTGCTAGATAAGCCTTCTTATAAGCCCATGATAAGCCTTTCAATTTATCAAATAAGACTCTTCATATAGTAAGAGTCTTATAAATGAAAGGTCAACTATTTTCATGCACCAACTGCCTCACTCAAGTCCCTTCATGAATTCATCCAACTTCTCCACTTGACACATGTCAAATACCGGTTTTAAGTAAGCCAAGGGACATGGCTTTTAATTTCAAGAATCGGTATTTTGAAATTCCTTAAAGTAGAAGGACTCTGCTTCTTAGAATTAGCACCAAACATGAAGAGTCGCAACTTTTCATGTGTGCCAACTTCCTTCCACTGCATTCTTCCTTTTGTTTTGACTAGTCATAAGCCATTCAATTGGCATGGAGATGAGGCTAAAAGACACCTTGCTTTATCTGGAAACCAGGTCCCCAAAATGGAAGGACTCTAGGTTCTTTTCTGTGTGCCAAGAGTCGCTACTCTTCACTTGTTGGTCAACTTTCTCCATGCCATATGCTACCTTTGACTAGTCAAAGTATATCCAATATGGATGTCAAATGAAAGGGGACTCAATGTACTTTATCACCATATAAGTGATTATCAATCTAAAGGACTCTTGGTCCTTTTACGCCCTTGGGACTCTTGGTATTTGGCACACAAAAGCCATGAAAAATATCAGATAAATTTTGGTAAATTCGTCCCACTTAGGAATCAACCCAATTTAGGTCTCCAACAAATTGGTTAGTCCATTTAGCAACCTATTGACCCAACTCAATTGGGTTAGGAGTTAGGTTAGCATACACATGCTACTGTATAATATATCTAACCAATTAGGATCCCATGACCCTAATAAATGCCAATTGACTTTCTAGGTCAATTCCCTAATGTGTGTGACCCTTTGAATTTTACATCTAGCCAGCAGTAGGTCTAGGTCTAAGCCAATTCGATCCAATCAAATTCGATTTGACCTAATTAGGTCAAATTGAGCTGACCTAATTAGGTCAAATTGAGCTGACCTAAGTTACCAATTCAAACCAGCTTTTGAATTGACTCATGAATTCAGTCCAATTGATTCATAAAAACCCACAAGACATGATTGATGTCTAGCAACATGTCATGCCTATCCGCAAGATGAGAAATTTGATGGAAAGTATCAAAATAACCTTCAATGAAAAGTTACCATGCAATTCAATCTTTCGATCTCACTGTATCCTGATTAAGTGATGGGCATGGATAAATGTCAAACCCTATCACTTAATAATTTTGAATCTCAGTTCGATAATGAAGACTCGACTGATGAAAGATTAGAAACCCTATCTAATCTCATCTTGCTTTGATCAAAGACTTCTTGGTTATCATTCGATGAGATCACATGGGATAACTTTTCCTCTTACTAGGAGTGATCGATTACTTGTTGACCTACTCTGATGCAGGACAAAAGGGAGAGCTAGGAGGATCGTTGGAGAGCTGAGAAGTCTCCTGTGATTAGGGTCAAGAAGGCAGAAAAAAAAGATGTGGGGGCAAGAAACATGGATACTCTATGGACTTGGGACTCACTTTCACGGAGAGACGTCGCACCTCTAGGGCATCCCACTACATGTAGTCTAGGACATCCCATCCATCCCACTACATGTAGTCTAGGGCGTCCCACCCATCTCACTACATGCGGAGCCTAGGGCATCCCACCCAAATCGCTACCTGGGGCTGTGAAGGAGAAGCTCCAAGATCATAGAGGGGACTCAGTTAGGGAGAAGATAATTAGGGCCTCACACCCCTCGACACCCGTAGGTGAAGGAAAGATGGGCCTCATGCCCACTCGAACCAAGAACACTCTTTTCAAAAATTCATATTCATCATCATCATTTAAAAGAGGGGGTGCCTTTATATAGGCTTACAAAACTTGGGACCCAAGAAAAGAATACAAGGCATGCAGCTCAAAAAATGTGACATCCCAAACCTGCTTTGTTTGTAGCCTGAAAACATGGTAGAAAATCAAACACAACCCTCCTCATATGGTGAAAAATAAAACTAATCCTAATCTAAAAGTAATTTAAGTAATTTCCTAAATGGTCCATACATCCAGGTTTAAAACAAATAAAATAAAATCCAAATTCATCAAGATTTGTGCTGAGTTGCTCTAAAATATGTGTAGGCTTGATGACTGTGCAAAAAATTCTTGTTCTAAAAAGTGTGCGCTCTGAGATCCATGCAAAATTGTTCTACTCTGAGATCCATGTAGAAAAAACTCCTTGTGACCTGTGATCATGGAACAGGGACGACGCATGGAGGTATGGAGATGGCTTCACGGGCGAAGGTCCGGTGGGGACGGCTCGAGCAGCGATGGACGGCGTCTCGGGCAGTGGCGGAGGCAGCGCCGGGGAGAGGGGCGCATGGGCGGAGCCGCATGGGTGGACGACCATGGGAGGAGCCATAGGGGGCACGGCCATGGGCGGTTCCGTGGGATTCACCGGTATTTCCATGAGGAGATCGATGCCGGGGGAAGGTGGACGGCCATCGGGGGTGGCAGTGGAGGTCGAGCGTGGCGGATCTAGGACAAAAGGGAAGAGAGAAACCAAAAAAATGAAGGTTATGGGAGGTTGAAGACGATAGGGATAAACGGGGAATAAGTTAGGAATAAAATGTGGATAAAGTGAGGATAACAGGAATAGGTGGAATAGCTGGGATAAATATTTTTAAACTAAAATAAAAAAATCTAAAAAAGGAAAAGCAAAACCCAGATGGGTTTTGATGTTCCCATCATTTCCCTGGGATGGGGAAAACTCGACTCCGTCGAGTCAGGCTCGCTATTTTTTTTTTCTCTCTTTTTTTTTCAATTTTTTTTTTCAACCCTAATCCTCTCCTGCTCTAATACCAAAATTGATGTGGGACAAAGCTCTGATACTAAAATTGATGCGAGACAAAAGGGGAAGCTAGGAGGATCGTTGGAGAGCTGAGAAGTCTCCTGTGATTAGGGTCAAGAAGGCGAAAAAAAAAGATGTGGGGACAAGAAACATGTATACTCTATGGACTTGGGTCTCACCTTCATGGAGAGACGTCGCACCTCTAGGGCATCTCACCCACCCCACTACATGCAGTCTAGGATGTCCCACCCATCTCACTGCATGCAGAGCCTAGGGCATCCCACCCAAATCGCTACCTGGGGCCGTGAAGGAGGAGCTCCAAGATCATAGAGGGGACTCAGATAATTGGGGCCTCACACCCCTCGACACCCATAGGTGAAGGAAAGACGGGCCTCATGCCCACTTGAACCAAGAATACTCTTTTCAAAAATTCATATTCATCATCATCATTTAAGAGAGAGGGTGCCTTTATATAGGCTTACAAAACTTGGGACCCAAGAAAAGAATACAAGGCATGCAGCCCAAAAAAAATGACATCCCAAATCTGCTTTGTTTGTAGCTTGAAAACATGGTAGAAATTCAAACACAACCCTTCTCATATGGTGAAAAATAAAACTAATCCTAATCTAAAAGTAATTAAAGTAATTTCCTAACTGGTCCATACATTCAGATTTAAAACAAATAAAATAAAATCCAAATTCATCAAGATCCATGCTAAGTTGCTCTGAAATATGTGTAGGCTTGATGATTGTGAAAAAAATACTTACTCTGAAATGTGTGCACTCAGAGATCCGTGCAAATTTTTTTTGCTCTGAGATCCGTGTAGAAAAAAACTCCTTGTGACCTGTGATCGTGGAATAGGGGCAACGCGCGGAGGTATGAAGAAGGCTTCACGGGTGGTGGTTCGGTGGGGATGTCTCGGGCAGTGACGGACGGCGGCTCGGGCAGGGACGGACAGCGGTGCGGGGGAGAGGGGCACGTGGGCAGAGCCACAGGGGTGGACAGCCTTGGGAGGAGCCACAGGGGGCATGGCCACGAGCAGTTCCGTGGGATTCACCGGCGTTCCCATAAGGAGATCGACGCCGAGGGAAGGTGGACGGCCGTCGGGGGTGGCACCGGAGGTCGAGTGTGGTGGATCCAGGACAAACGGGAAGAAAAAAACCAAAAAATGGAGGTTCTGAGAGGTTGAAGATGATAGGGATAAATAGGGAATAAGTCAGGAATAAAATGTGGATAAAGTGAGGATAACGAGAATAGGTGGAATAGCTGTGATAAATATTTTTAAACTAAAATAAAAAAAATCTAAAAAAAAAGAAAAGCAAAACCCGAATGGGTTTTGATGTTTCCATCATACTCATTACCTTCATACATAATCCACCATATCCAGAAATACCCCATACATGACTTAATTGCCATGAGTGGGTATGCACCAAAACATGGGTTTATGTGTACAAGATACTATGGTAGTCTCAGGTCTAAGGATCACATGCATAACTCCTACTAAGAGAACAATTTTTTGACAAGTAAGTAAGATTTTCATTTGATATTCTCTTGTCGAATCAGTTCAGTAGATTCATAACCTAATAAGCATGCACATCCTTGTATTAGTGTCTCTACACAAGTGGTTGTGAGACCAACCACCCTCTCCATCAAGCATACATAGGATATGCTAGTCTTTCCGGATTCATCGATCCCTGAATCGATTATCCAATGACTAGGAACATTTTAGATTAGGGTTTATAAGAACTTAGGTCTCACCATTATGATCTTCATCATAACCCTAATTCCATTGCCCTATCCTATGGGGTTCATCATAATCTCTATAAGATGCAGCAGTATGATGAATCATAAGATGCCTTTTATTGATAAATAATATCACACGAGTTAGAAGATCATAAAAATGTCCTTACAATGATTGGCTTTTAGGACACCATTCTTTCAATCTCCCACTTGCACTGAAGCCAATCACCTTTGTATTTTACAACCATACAATCTAAGTGGCGATCAAGCTACTGCTTTGGTAGTGCTTTAGTGAATGGGTTTGCTATGTTGTTCTTTGTATCTACTCGTTCAATGACAACATCTTGTCTTTGAACGAGGTGGAAGCATCTTAGGATGTGCTTGGGCTTATTTTGAGACTTTGGATCCTTAACTTGTCCAACAACTCTAGTGTTACAATAAAGTGACACCGATTGTTCTATAGTAGGAACCATGCCTAACTTTGTGATGTATTTATTCATTCACATAGCTTCCCTTATGGCTTTACTTGTAGCTATGTATTCTGCCTCAGTGATTGAGTCAGCTACAGTTGGCTACTTTGTACTCTTCCAACTCACTGCACCACTATATAGTGTAAAGACATACCCTGATATGAATTTGCTATCATCCAGATCTAATTAAAAACTAGAATCTGTATATCCTTCTAGTTTCAACTCTGATCCACAATATATTAGAAAAAACATCTTTAGTCCTTCTCAGGTACTTAAGAATATTTTTCACAGTTTTTCAATGATCCTCCCCTGGATCAGCCTAGAACCTACTTAGTTTGCCCAAGGCATAAGCAACATCAGGCCTGGTACATAACATGGCATACATAATTGACCCAACAGTTGAAGCATAAGGGATCAAACTCATTATCTCTCTCTTCTGGTATCTTGGGAGACATCTTCTTGGAGAAATGTATGCCTTGACTCATGGGCAAGTAACCTTTTCTTACTTCCCTCCATGTTGAATCTCTTCAACATTAAGTCAATGTACCTGCATTGGGATAATCCCAACATCCTCTTAGATCTTTTCTCTATAGATATTTATATCTAGTATATAGGATGCCTCTCCCAAATCCTTCATGAAAAATTGCTTTGATAGCCAAGACTTGATCGATTGCAACATTGGGATATCATTCCTAATGATAAGTATGTCATCAACATAGAAAACCAAGAAAATAAGGGCACTCCCACTTGTCTTCTTGTACACACATGGTTCATCCACATTCTTGATAAAACCAAATTCCTTGATTGTTTCATCAAAGTGGATGTTCCAACTTCTCGATGCTTGCTTTAGTCCATAAATGGACTTTCTTAAATTGCAACTTGGTTTGGTCTCCCACCTGAGACAAAACCCTTTGGGTATGTCATATAGACTTCTTCCTCAAGATTTCCATTAAGGAAAGCAATCTTTACATCCATCTGCCAGATTTTATAATCATGGTATGCTGCTATAGCAAGCAATATCTAAATGGACTTGAGCATGGCTACTAGTGAAAAGGTTTCATCATAGTCAATGCCATGTTTTTGTCTAAAACCTTTTGCCACCAGCCTAGCCTTGTAGGTCTCTACTTGACCATCTACTCCTATCTTCTTCTTGAAGATCCATTTATACCCTATTGGGTTAATTCCTTCAGGTGGATCTACTAAGGTCCAAACCTGATTGGAATATATGAAGTCCATCTCAGATTTCATGGCTTCCAACCATTTGTCAGAGTCTCCATTCATGACAGCTTCCGTATAGGTCACAGGATCATCATCCTATATGATATGCTTCATTATCATTCCCGATGACAAAGCCATATCTGAGAGGTGCACTTCACACTCTCTTTTACCTATGGAGAGGAGGTGTGTGTTGTGGTTGTTCCTAAATCTTAGGAACATCTGGTTGAGGAATTGTTTTAGGTGTAGGTTGAACTTCTTCAAGTTCAAATATCCTCTTATTGCCCTTTTCTTGGATAAAATCTTTTTCCAAGAATGTGGCATGCCTACTGACAAAGACCTTTTGCTCAGTAAGATGGCAGAAAAGGTAACCCATACCTTCTTTAGGATATCCTATGAACCTGCACTTGTCAGCCCTAGCACTTAGCTTATGTCCAAAAACATTCCTGACATAAGCAGTGCAACCCCAAATCTTAAAATATTTAAGACTTGGCCTTTTCACATTCCATAATTCATATGGAGTGCTCTTAACTGCCTTTGATGGTACCCAATTTAGTATGTGGGTAGCAGTCTCTAGGGCATAACCTCAAAAGGATACTGGAAGATCTATGAAGCACATCATGGACCGTACCATGTCCAACAAGGTTCGGTTCCTCCTTTCTGCTACACCATTTAATTGTAGCGTATATGAAGGGGTCCATTCAGAGAGAATTCTTGTCTTTAAGATGATCGAGAAATTCACTAGACAAGTATTCTCCTCCTCTATCAAATTGAAGGATTTTAATATTATGTCCGGTTTGTTTCTCAACCTCACTTTGATACTCTTTGTATTTTTCAAAGGCTTCGGACTTGTGTTTCATAAGATACACATATCCGAACCTTGATAAATCATCAATAAAATTGATGAAATAAGAGTATCATCCTCTGGCTTGTGTTGTCATTGGACCACACACATCTGTGTACCAGACCTAACAACTCAGTTACCCTATCTCCATGTCCAATGAATGGAGATTTAGTCATCTTATCCATGAGACAAGAGTCACAAGTTCCTAATGATTCATGATGAAAAGGTTCAAAGAAATTTTCTTTGTACAACTTGTTTATCCTAGACTCACTAATATGACCCAAACGGTAATGCCAGAGATATGTGACATTTATATCATCTCTCTTTCTCTTCTTGTTTTCAACAAGCATAACTTCATCATTAAGCGATAGATACAAAAGACCATTAACAAATGTACCACAACCAAAGAACTTCTTTGTTGTGAAGATCGAGCACCCATGGCTTGAAATATTTATTTCATAACCTTGTTTCAACAACAACGGTACAGAAATAATATTCTTTATAATATTGGATACATAGTAACAATCTTTTAATTCAAGAATATTGCTTGATGGCAATAACATCAGATAGATGCCAACAGCTTCAGCATGAATGGGATCACCACTCGTGCCAAACAGCTTGAAGTCACCCTTCTTCAAGCTTTTGGGTATCTATAACCCCTGCAATGACTTGCAGATATGAGACCCACATGCGGTATCCAATACTCATGCATCAGAAGCTGAGAAACGCAATGACAAGTTTATTTGTATCATGTACAAACTTTTCGATGCATCACTAGCATCTTGCTTCTGACTTGCAAGATATAACTTGCAATTCTTCTTCCAGTGCCCTTGCTTTCCACAGTGATAGCAAGTTCCACCAGTAGAGGGCTTCCTTGCCTTTTTCCTTTTCTAGAAGCTACTCTTTGGGTTCCTTTTTCTCTTTGAACCCTTCTTAATAGCATCCTCTCCTACCAGATCTAGGTCAGGAGTATCAAGGATATAGGCAATTTTCTCCTGAGCTAATATAATTCTCAGGTTCCTCAACCAATCCACATAATTCAGATCGGTCAATTTATTGGCATCCAAGATGTCCCATAGTGAAAGAGTAGAAGCCATAATGTAATAATCTATAGTAAGTAAAGAACAACTATAAGCAGACCACTCATGATGATATTCACAATTAGATAAGGACTTTTGCATTTAATTATGTCTCCCACTATTTTCTATCGAATACCATAACCCTCAACTATGGTAACCAGGAAACCCTCCCAGGGCTTCCTTAGTGGGGTTGAGATCCCAATTCCTTATAAATGCCTTGTGTGTACACAACAAACACTTATAAGTTCAAGGATTGGAAATGACCCTTTCCAATTGCATCCCGTGCAATTCTCAACTTAACTTTTGTCTCTAAGATACTTATAGCCTTGTGTGTGCACAACAAACCATAATATCTTGGTTTAGTCGGACCCTTCATTTCCATATAGCCATGATTGAATAATGTTGCCCTTGTGTGTACATAACAAAGTAACATTATCAAACATGCTATAAAGCACTAGGTGGTGCGGGCACCAGACTCAGAAGAAGACTTCAGAGCTCCATTTGGCTCTCTGATTGACATTGCCCGAGAATTAGGATTTGTAATAAAGGTTGACCTGGTCAACCAGTTTATTTATTTCTTGAGTCACCATTTAAATTTTGTTGAGTCATGTTGACTCGATGCAAGTCCCGATGTGGTTTCAATTTGGTCCAAAATGGTGCCACATTTGTCTTCCAATCAAATCAAGGTTCAAGCAAGTGGAGGCCACACTCCAAGCCACACGTCCAGCCACACTCTGAGCACACGCCAGAGTCCAGGAGGCACCACAGAGGCATCCCAGTGTCATGGTCCCCACATCCAAAGAAGAAAAAAATCAAATTGGAAGCTAATTTAAGGGAGGCGCCCATACCTGCCAATTTTGTCTAAGCAAAGAAGGAAAAGACTTCTCTTGGAGAAAAAATCAAAGAAGGACATCCAATTGAAGTTCAAATCAAAATCAAAGAGCTTAACTTGGAGTGGAAGAAAAGAAGAAATGCCATAAGAAGAAGAGGACTCCAAATCCAAATCCAACTCCAAAGGAGGCGCCATAAAAATTCCAAAAAAAAAAATTCCTTTATGGCCGTCCCAAATTTTTTTGAACTCTTGGTCGGCCAAGAGAGGAGATTTTCTACCTAATCTAGAGGTTGGAGGAGTTTAGTCCCACATGGGAATTTGTACAAGCTTGGAGAAAATTTTAGGTCTATATAATAGACCCCTCTTTGTAACTTTAAGAAATCAATGAAGAAAAATTATTTTTGCTATTCTCTTGTGTTGAGTGACCTAGGATTCTCTTCTTCCACACTATTCTAAGTGTTGAGCTCCGTGAGGGGGTAATCCGGGTTCCATTGGAGCCTTGAGGAGGTGAGAGATCTCCATCTTTATCCAAAACCCTAGGTTAGCCACTTGAAATTCCAAAACCCTAGCCGCCCTTCATTATTTTCAATCCATCAAACCCTAGCTCCATCCATCTCCCATGGCCTCTCTCTCTCTACAAGTCCAGGCCATCCACCTTCATCCAGATCCAGTCCGGCTACTTCAGATCCAGAGCAAGTTCCAAGGAAAATCACATCAACATCCAGGAGAATCCAGTTTTCAGCAATTTCAATCTTCAAGTTCATCAACCTGGTAAATCTTTCCCTTGACTCTCTGATTCCATCAATTGTTTTTCTTCTCTTCCAGATCTTGAGTTCAGGAGAAGCCAACCCGCCAAAGGACCAGTATTGGAGGATCCATTACGAAGATATCTGAATCCGAGGATCCAACAATCTGCTCGGGAGAGTTCTTCCACCAAAATCTGTGAAGATCATTGTCTGGTTAGATAAACCATCTCTTCTCTTTATTTCTGATCTGTTGAACGTTCGGAGCGAAACCCTAGGTCTGGGAGTTTCTCAACCCCCAGCGATCCGTTGCTTCTGAACTACTCTGATAATTTAGTTTCCTTAAAATTGTGCTTTCAATTATCATATTAGTATCTTTCAATGTTAGGTTAACTTTTCTTTGATTTGAAGCCAACTTCTACAAACATATAAAAACAACAAAAAAAATTAGTTAATCTTAATTTACTTCCGCATCGCATCCCTTTATTTGTTCTGCATCATTTTTGGTATCAGAGCCCAGTCTAGGGTTTCTGATTTGCTTGCTTGCTTTGATTGTTCTCTTTTTATTTTGTCTGCTCGAAGTAGACTCCCCAGGACGTCCGGTCCTAGGAACTAAGCGAGGCGCAAGCCTCCTCCTCCCATTCCATGGGGTGTTCCTAGGGCGTGTAGGGGATCCATTGGGTTATAACTTCGTAGCAGGGATTATAAACGGGGAAGACAATCTAGTTGCAGCCCGTAATTGCCCTGTTGTATGAATTATTTCTCTTTGCATAAAACTCCGAATTGCATGATTTTTGCTTCGTTGAAACCAGTATAATTTACCCTATTTTCCATAATTTTTCTGTGATTTATTGGTTTCGGTAAAAATTCTGAGCATTAAAATATAGCAACTCTATTTTTTTGTGTTATGCAATTCAATTCTTTTTGGAGTGATCATCTCATAATTTACTTAAGGGCAATTGAGCATCTAAGATAAGGGAAGGAGTTGATTACCTCTCCTTAGCCCAAAACCACCATCCAATCATTCGAACCTAGACCTAATTTAAAATCAGTTAAACCTAATTTGCCCTAGTGGGCTAGGGACACCAATTGGTTGGGTCTAGGTTAGTGTTGAGTCAGTTTGCCGAGTTATTCTGTGTGTGCTTAGCACTCAGTGTCTAGAACGGTGGTTCAGGGATCCATTCCCGAAGGGCTTGTGTGCTGGTCCGCCTACCTGGCCAATCACTGATTGGTGTCTAGGATTGGCAATCAGGGACCTAACACTCCCCTTACACCTGCCTGGCTGAGTCCTAAGTTACTACAGGCTAGCTTGCCACTCTGATTGGGCATCTAGTTTGGACTCTAGGTCTAGTGATCCAGTAGTCAATTTAGTCTAGTCTCATTTTGTGTGCTTGCTTGAATCATCATGTCTACCAGAAACGGAGTGCCATATCAACCTGGTCAAACCCAACCTGATTTAGAGGCCATGATCATAACTCTTACTGAAAGTATGGCTAAAATGAATCAGGATATGACAAACACTGTGGCCCAGTTTAGCGCACAAATTCATGAGGATCTTACCCAACTTAGGGACCGAGTCCAAGTACTTGAAGAACCTAGACATCGGAATTGGACTCCTGACCCCGATTTTAATGTGCCTCAACCTCACCCACATCAGGAGCCTAGAAGGCCTTTATATAGAGATCCTGAACCTAATCATAGGAGGCCTGACCCAGAGCCTGAAGATAGAGATGATAGGTTCATCAGGAACATCAAATTAGATGCACCCACTTTTGATGGTAGTCTGAACCCTAAGGTGTATTCTGATTGGGAGGGTGAGATGGACCAATACTTTGAGTGGTATGCTATGTCTGAGGAGAGGAAATACAAGTTTGCCAAGATGAAATTAGTGCATCAAGCTAGGTTATACTGGGAGAACATTGAGCTAACCACTAGGAGACGGAATGTTGAGCCCATAACCACTTGGCAGGGTATGAAAGAAAAACTGAGAGATAAATACCTACCCATTTCATACCAGCAAAACCTGTTAGACCAATGGCAAAACCTGAAACAAGGAAACCGATCTGTCTCAGACTACATAGCTACTTTTGATGAATACCTAATGAGATGTGATGTGAGTGAAGCCCACGAAGTCACTTTGTCTAGATTTAGGGCTGGACTGAGGGAAGATATCAAGAGAGAACTATTTCTGAGAGAGGTTACTGATCTAGACCAAGCCTACCAGATTGCACTGAACACTGAGAAATTTCAGAGAGGACCTATACCTTCTAGGGTTAGTGCCCCAATCCCAAGGAATGGACCTAGCCAAGTTATCCCTAGTAAACCTTTTCAGGGTACTTCTACCCCTAGGCCCATGGACAAAGGTAAGGCACCTGACACCCAGAGAACCCCTAGTTCAAATATCACCTGTTTTAAGTGTCAGAAACCAGGTCACATTTCCAGTCAGTGTACTGCCATAGCCTGTTTCAAGTGTCATAAGGTAGGTCATGTTGCTAGCCAGTGCCCACGTAGATCCCTTTACATAGAAGAGGGAGAGAATGATAATTCCGAGCCCAGTGAGGAATTTGAAGAAGAAGTTTATGAGGCCGGAATGAATTTAGTTGAGGAGTATGAAGGAGAGGAGGAACCCAATGAATCTGACCAATTAGGAGTTGTAAGATGCATCCTATCCCAGAATCTAGTTCAAGAGGATTGGCGTAGGACTAACATCCTACAGACTTTTCTTAAATTAGGGGATAAGATATGTAAGATCATCATAGATAGTGGGAGCTGTGTAAATGCCATCTCTACTAGCACTGTTAAGATGTTAGGCTTAATCCCAGTTCCCCATCCCAACCCCTATAAGGTTTCTTGGGTAGATTCTACCTCCATACCCATCCAGTCTAGATGTCAAGTCCAAATCCAAATGCAATCTTATCACGAAAAGATTTGGTGCGATGTTTTACCCATGGGGGTGAGCAGTATAATTCTCGGAAGACCTTGGTTGTATGATCATGATGCCACCCTCTTAGGAAAATCCAATACCTGTGTCTTTAATTTCAATGGGAAGAAGATTACGATCCATTCCGTTCCCCCTAAGGACAAGGTAACTAAAGGAGCCGGTAAGGTTAAGGAGATGAAAACTGGAGTGAACCTAATCAGTGCTAAGGATCTAGAACAAGAAATTCATAGTGGTTCACCCATCTGGATGTTGACTGCTAAGGAACTTAGAACTTCGGAACCCTCAGAGCCTCCTCAAGAAGTTAAACCTGTGTTAAAAGAATTTGAGGATGTCTTTCCCGAGGATTTGCCAGACCACCTTCCACCTCTTAGGGATATCCAGCATGCCATAGATCTAATCCCAGGAGCGACTTTGCCCAACTTGCCCCATTACAGGATGAATCCATCTGAGCATGAAGAACTGCAAAAGCAGGTTGGAGAATTATTAAGGAAGGGGTTTATTAGAGAAAGTCTTAGCCCTTGTGCAGTCCCAGCCTTACTGACCCCAAAGAAAGATGGCACGTGGAGGATGTGTGTTGACAGTCGTGCCATCAATAAAATTACAATCAAATATAGGTTTCCCATCCCTAGATTAGATGACATGCTTGATATGATGGCTGGTGCAATGGTTTTTTCTAAGATTGATCTCAAAAGCGGCTATCATCAGGTTAGGATTAGACTCGGGGATGAATGGAAAACTGCTTTCAAAACTAAGGATGGTCTTTATGAATGGGTTGTTATGCCTTTTGGGTTGTCCAATGCCCCTAGTACTTTCATGAGAATTATGACCCAGGTACTTAGAGCTTTCATAGGAAAATTTGTGGTGGTCTATTTTGATGACATCCTGATCTATAGTAAGACCCCAGCAGATCACCTAGGCCACCTTAGAGCAGTCTGCCAAGTTTTGAGGAATGATAGACTCTACGGTAATCTTAAGAAGTGTGA
Organism: Areca catechu; assembly: GCA_021397845.1. Taxonomy (NCBI): domain Eukaryota; kingdom Viridiplantae; phylum Streptophyta; class Magnoliopsida; order Arecales; family Arecaceae; genus Areca; species Areca catechu. Next base: position 167,710,145 of record CM038039.1, on the reverse strand, counting down.
ATTCATGACTAGTAGAGTTATCTTTCTTGGTTTTGTAGTAACCCCTGACGGCGTGACGGCCGATCCTGAGAAGATTAGGTCCATAGTAGACTGGCCAGAGCCAACCAATGTGCATGAAGTTAGAAGTTTCCATGGCTTGGCTACCTTCTATAGGCGATTCATCAAGGGGTTTAGTACTTTAGCTGCTCCTATCACTGATTGTATTAGGAAGGGAGAATTTCATTGGACTAAGTCAGCCCATAAAGCCTCCCTAGATCTTAAGGATAAAATGACCCAGGCACCCATTCTGAGATTACCCGATTTTTCTAAAGTATTTGAGGTTGCCTGTGATGCTTCAGGTGTGGGAATAGGTGGAGTCCTAAGCCAAGAGAATCATCCCATAGCATTCTTTAGTGAAAAACTTAATGATGCTAAGCTTAGGTATTCTACCTATGATAAGGAATTTTATGCGGTGGTGCAAGCTTTGCGTTACTGGAGACATTATTTGCTACCGCAGGAATTTGTACTATTTTCGGACCATGAGGCTCTTAGATTTCTGAACTCCCAAAAGAAGCTTAACCCTAGGCATGCTAAGTGGGTAGAATATATCCAGTCCTATACTTTTGTCCTGAAACATAAGGCTGGAGTTGAGAATAAGGTAGCTAATGCCCTTAGTCGCCGATCTCTGTTATTAACTTCTGTTAGAACTGAGGTCATAGGGTTTGAGCAAATCAAAGAGGAATATGAGTCTTGTCCGGATTTCACAACTGTGTATCAGGATCTAGTTCAAGGACCATCTAGTAATCACCAGGATTATACCCTTGTAGATGGTTTTTTGTTCTTCAAAAATAGGCTTTGCATCCCTAGAACTTGTCTTAGGTAATTTTTGATTTGGGAAATCCATGCTGGAGGTTTAGCCGGCCATTTTGGAAAAGACAAGACCATTCTAACTATTGAAGACCACTTTTTCTGGCCTAGCTTGAAAAGGGATGTAGCTAATATTGTAGCTAGATGTCGAACCTGCGCTGTTGCCAAACAGCGAAAACAAAACACTGGCCTTTATACCCCACTCCCTGTCCCAGATCGTCCTTGGCAAGATGTGAGTATGGATTTTGTGTTAGGTTTACCTAAGACCCAGAGGAGACATGATTCTATCTGTGTCGTAGTCGACCGATTCTCTAAAATGGCCCACTTCTTGCCTTGTTCCCAAACCTTTGATGCGTATAAGGTAGCCACACTTTTCTTCAATGAGATAGTTAGACTCCATGGCCTACCTAAGACAATCGTTTCAGATAGGGATGTCTGGTTCACCAGTTACTTTTGGAAGACCCTTTGGCATAAGTTAGGGACAAAACTTAAGTTTTTAACTGCCTATCATCCCCAAACTGATGGCCAAACTGAAGTAGTGAACCGTAGCCTAGGAAATCTGCTGAGATGTCTTGTTGGTGAAACCCCAGAAATTGGGATTTATACCTACCAAGGGCAGAATTTGCGTACAATGACTCGATCAATAGGTCTACGGGTAAGAGTCCATTTGAAATTGTACATGGGTACAAACCTCACACATCTCTTGACCTAGTCCCTTTACCTGTCCACACTCGAGTCTCCGAGTCTGCTGAGAATTTTGCACAGCATGTAAAAGACTTGCATAAAGAAATTCATGCCAAAATAAATTTAAGTAATGAAACTTATAAGAAGTTGGCTGATACTCAAAGGCGAGTCAAATCTTTTGTTGAGGGAGACTATGTGATGATTAGGTTAAGGCCTGAACGGTCTCCTCCTGGAACCGTTAGAAAGTTACATGCTAGGGGAGCTGGACCATTTAGAGTGGTAAAGAGAGTAGGATCCAATGCCTATGTGCTCGAGTTGCCTCCAGAACTAGGCATTAGCTCTACTTTCAACATTACAGACTTAGTAGAGTACAGGGAGCTAGCTATGATTCCTAGTGAGCCTTTTGAGCCTAACCCTATCATTGAGAGTGATCCCGACCCTGTGTGTCCACCAACAAACTGGCCTGTGAGGAAAGAGCAGATTGAAAAGATCCTGGATGATCAGGTTATCTCTACTCGTAATCGAGGATACCAAAGGTACCTGGTCCGCTGGCAAGGAAGGCCAGATTCTGATGACTCTTGGATCTCCCGAGAAGAATTACAAGAATTGGACCCAGACCTCTTGGAGAGATACCAGAGCCAACTTGAGCCTTACTCGATAGGGTCGAGTTCCTCCCACCCTGGGAGAATTGGTGTGGGCACCAGACTCAGAAGAAGACTTCAGAGCTCCATTTGGCTCTCTGATTGACATTGCCCGAGAAATTAGGATTTGTAATAAAGGTTGACCTGGTCAACCAGTTTATTTATTTCTTGAGTCACCATTTAAATTTTGTTGAGTCATGTTGACTCGATGCAAGTCCCGATGTGGTTTCAATTTGGTCCAAAATGGTGCCACATTTGTCTTCTAATCAAATCAAGGTTCAAGCAAGTGGAGGCCACACTCCAAGCCACACATCCAGCCACACTCCGAGCACACGCCAGAGTCCAGGAGGCGCCACAGAGGCATCCCAGTGTCATGGTCTCCACATCCAAAGAAGAAAAAAATCAAATTGGAAGCTAATTTAAGGGAGGCGCCCATACCTGCCAATTTTGTCTAAGCAAAGAAGGAAAAGACTTCTCTTGGAGAAAAAATCAAAGAAGGACATCCAATTGAAGTTCAAATCAAAATCAAAGAGCTTAACTTGGAGTGGAAGAAAAGAAGAAATGCCATAAGAAGAAGAGGACTCCAAATCCAAATCCAACTCCAAAGGAGGCGCCATAAAAATTCCAAAAAAAAAAATTCCTTTATGGCCGTCCCAAATTTTTTTGAACTCTTGGTCGGCCAAGAGAGGAGATTTTCTACCTAATCTAGAGGTTGGAGGAGTTTAGTCCCACATGGGAATTTGTACAAGCTTGGAGAAAATTTTAGGTCTATATAATAGACCCCTCTTTGTAACTTTAAGAAATCAATGAAGAAAAATTATTTTTGCTATTCTCTTGTGTCGAGTGACCTAGGTTTCTCTTCTTCCACACTATTCTAAGTGTTGAGCTCCGTGAGGGGGTAATCCGGGTTCCATTGGAGCCTTGAGGAGGTGAGAGATCTCCATCTTTATCCAAAACCCTAGGTTAGCCACTTGAAATTCCAAAACCCTAGCCGCCCTTCATTATTTTCAATCCATCAAACCCTAGCTCCATCCATCTCCCACGGCCTCTCTCTCTCTACAAGTCTAGGCCATCCACCTTCATCCAGATCCAGTCCGGCTACTTCAGATCCAGAGCAAGTTCCAAGGAAAATCACATCAACATCCAGGAGAATCCAGTTTTCAGCAATTTCAATCTTCAAGTTCATCAACCTGGTAAATCTTTCCCTTGACTCTCTGATTCCATCAATTGTTTTTCTTCTCTTCCAGATCTTGAGTTCAGGAGAAGCCAACCCGCCAAAGGACCAGTATTGGAGGATCCATTACGAAGATATCTGAATCCGAGGATCCAACAATCTGCTCGGGAGAGTTCTTCCACCAAAATCTATGAAGATCATTGTCTGGTTAGATAAACCATCTCTTTTCTTTATTTCTGTTCTGTTGAAAGTTCGGAGCGAAACTCTAGGTCTGGGAGTTTCTCAACCCCCAGCGATCCGTTGCTTCTGAACTACTCTGATAATTTAGTTTCCTTAAAATTGTGCTTTCAATTATCATATTAGTATCTTTCAATGTTAGGTTAACTTTTCTTTGATTTGAAGCCAACTTCTACAAACATATAAAAACAACAAAAAAAATTAGTTAATCTTAATTTACTTCCGCATCGCATCCCTTTATTTGTTCTGCATCACTAGGTGCACCAAGATAAATTTTATACCAAATCCTAGAGCAGGCCTTGTGTGTACACAACAAACCTACTATAGTGTTGACATAAACTTGGCTTAGCATGAAGGAATGTAATGTGTAGTGTGCTTAATCACTTAGCATTTCCAAGTTAGGGTTTAGATATGACCAAATTGGCCAGGTAAGTGGAAGAGATGAGGGGGTCCCCCTGTTGCTTTTCTTAGACACTAATTAAATTGGCCAGGTAAGTCAACGAAACCAATTAAAAATCTCATTCCCTTTACCTTCCCAGAACCACTTGCGAAGACACCAATTGGCTGATCATACCCTAATTGGATTTGCATCATGATTAACTTACACTATGACTAAATATGATTTTTATGAGGGCTTTGATGGTTCTAACACATCCTAATGTAGACTTAATCATGTCAACCTAACATTCATGACATCATAAAATCTAACATTTATGACATCATAATGTATTCATAACCATACACAAATGACATGAAATTCATTCCATCATTCGAGCATATTAACCCTAATTTGCATACCATAAGCATGATTGTAATATAAATCCATTCACCTTACTTGTTCATGGGATATGGCCGCAGCGGCACCCCTACACACCATAGGAGATCACATTGAATGGAAAAAGATGGCCATAAAACCCTAATTAACTCCTATGACCGGATGGCCATGGTGACTAACCCAATCCAAAGTAGTTACTAGGATATAACACATTTCAAATATGTGAATGAACTAATCATGCATGGAATCATATAATTATTCAATAGCATGCACCATACCTGATAACATGCACTATCATATAATCTTTCAATAGTATGCATCATACTATGTGATGTGGCAGGATCGCTAACGAGGAACACCTGTCAGTTGCCATGTCAGGGTATGTCACCACGATGGACATTGCCTTCCGGGCTTGCTTCCTGGGCTGAGCTCATTCGCCGGGCTGAGCTCCCTCAAGTAGCCAGGACCGCCCGCCGAGATCGGGCACCGTCCTCCACCAGGTCGGATCCCGGGAGATCGGGCCACCTAGGCTAGAGCCGAGTGACCTCCCAGGTTGAGCCCCTCGAAGTCGAGCTCCACGGTCCGGAGTCAAACTCAGCCCTTCGACACGTTAAGCCCCTTCGAGGTCGAGCCATCCAGCCTGGGGTCGCATGCCATCCACTTTGGCCAGGTCGGGCCTCCCGAAGTCGAGCCCCGTGGTCCGGAGTCGAGCCCCAACTCTCCTTCATCGCGAAGGGCCCCCCTTTGAGGTCGAGCCCGACGGAGCCAAGTCCTGCCCTCCACCTCGGCCACCACCTCAGCCAGGGTGCCAACCGCCAAGGAAGCAGCATCTTCCCTCCAAGGATGACGGTGAGCCTCCCGAGGGCCACGAAGCAGTGCCCCCCATGCCGCAATAACTCTCCGCCACTGCCACTTGCACCGGGAGAGAAGGAAGCTTTCTGACCAAGGTGCCATGCCCTCCACCAACCATCCATACTACCAAGAGAGGGGGGCCAGTCAAAAGGCACAAATCCTGGGGGTGGCGGCCCTCCGATCGAGGCACTGCCAAGTTTCTAGGAATGGGGTGACCGGAGGGAATGTCAGAATGCATGGAAGCTTCCTCCATCGAATGTCAAGAAAGATGTCCCGTCCATGGCACGATACCCCACCGCACGCACCAACCAATGCGGGGGAGGTCCCGAGGCAGGTCTAGTTAAAAAAGACCACTGAGAGTAAGCCAAAGAACACACAAGATCACTCACACAAAATGGAGAAAGTCTATTCACGCGGGCAAAAGGAAAAGAGAGAAAAGGCCGCACAGGAGGACCCTTCCACCTCGGCCATAATCTCTCCCAGCCCGTTCTCACTTCCACTCACACCACACTCACTCTTCCTAGCATGGAGTCCATCGAGAGGGGCTCGACTAGGAGGATCTGTTCCCTTGGATTGTCACTGACTTGACCGTCGGAGTGTCCCCACCAGAATCCCTGGCCTGGGTCTCTAACATTGTTTCCTGCAGGTCTCGAAGCACGAGGAGCCTCCGGGAAGAGGGCAGGCGGTCCGACGCCCCTAGAAGCTATGGGCCACGGTAATCTTGGCGGCAATAGATTGGCATGCTAAGAAGGGGCTGATCTAAAGGGCTAACTGTCAAAAGGATCCCTTTGCTCCGAAGGGTTGGTCCCGCTGTGAACAAGCCCACCCGGAGGATGGTGACCACGCGAGCGAGAGAAGCCTCCACTAATCGCACGGGAGATTCCCCCTTTCTGAGGGAACCCACACAATCTGGAAGTGGCACCACCCACTCTAACCCAACCACCTCTGATGGAAGCCCAGCTGGTCATGCTCGTCTAGCAAATGCAAGTTCTTGTTATGGCAGTTCGCTAGCTCCAGCACCAACAACAGTCCTTGGCTACCCACCAACAGCCAGGGACTCCCGTGGCCCATGCCGCAACACCCTGCGATAGTCTGCGCTCCTTCCAAGGAAGGCCATCGCAGCCATGGGCCACCACTGATAACCAGGGTAGCTACCAAACTTCGACGAAGAGACAACGAGCTGGGTCAGTTGACAGGGAGAGCTGCTCGCCGAACCTTGAGCTGGGGGCATCCAAACCCCGCCAAGGTAGAAAAAGCAAGACCCCCCATCACGGACATCGTGCACCCATGTCATGTTCTCCGTCTCCTTCGGTGGAGGGGTCTACTGATGAAGCCGTCAGGCGCACGGTAGAGAGGCGCCTGGAGGAGCACGAGTGCAAATTGGCAAAATTCTTCTACCGGTTTGCCAACATGCAGGGCTTCGCTAGTGAGCCAGCGGGCTATGACTCCCACCCCCCATTTTCCCGAGAAGTCCAAGAGGAGCCGATTCTGGACCGGTTTTGCATGCCGCAGGTGGACCCTTATGACAGGACCACCGATCCCCTGGATCACCTTGAGAGCTACAAAGCCCTAATAAGGGTCCAGGGGGCAACCGACGCCCTCCTCTGTATCGCATTCCCCGCTACTCTCTAAAAGGTGGCCCGAGTGTGGTTCACCCGTCTCGAGCCAGAGAGCATCGAAAGTTTTACTCAACTGGAGCAGAAGTTTGTGGCCCACTTTGATGCCTGCCGGAAGGTGCCACAAGAGGCAGATAGCCTTTTCTCCATCAGACAGTAGGACCGTGAGCCCCTACGGGACTACGTGGCCTGCTTCAAGGCTGCTGCACTGGAGATTTACAGCCTTGATGAGCCAGTCGCCATGCTGGCACTGAAGAGAGAGCTCAGGACTTCCCGCCTAACCTGCTCCCTCGATAAGAATCCTCCCAAGACATACGCCGAGCTCATTTTTTGAGCTCAGAAGTACATCCACCCCAAGGAGGTGGATCATACGAGATGGGAGCTCGATGTGCGACCACTGAAGAAGCTAGCCCCCGCCGAGACATCTGGGGCGTGGAAACTAGTACCTACAGCTCAAAACTTCTGGTAGGGGCCGAGACCAAGGAGCGCCCCTTTTCCTGAAGAGAGTTACACACCTCTCCTCACCCCAAGGGTGAAGATCCTAATGGAGATCGAGGGCGAGCCCAACCTGAAGCGCCCACCTCCGATGAGGCATTCTACTAGCCATGACAGATCCAAATATTGCCGCTACCAACGTGACCATGGCCATGACACTAAGGAATGCCGCAATCTCAAGAAGGAAATTGAGGAACTCATCAAGAGGGGCTACCTCGGAAGGTTCGTGGGGGGCAGACCCCAGGCGGAACCTCAGGTGCTCGTCGCTCTCCCACCAGTGCTGGCAATTGATAACCGCCCCACCGTGAAGCCGATGGGGATGATATGCTGGGGAACTAAGGGCAGACCCAAGAAGGCTCGAGGGGCAGGATGTTATGAAAATGTACTCCCCTTTATGAGGGAGGGGGAAGATGGGAGAAAAAATGTAAATAATGATGCCGTGGTCATCGAGATGACGATCGCGAAGCATCCTGTAAAATGCATCATAGTTGATAGTGAGAGTTCCATCGATGTGCTTTTTTACGATGCCTTCTCCAGGATGAATCTTTTCCCTACCCAAATCCAACATGTGTACACCCCTCTTATCGGATTCACAGGCGATTCTATAAGGGTCGAAGGGGAGATCACTCTCCCCGTTACTATCGAAACTCCACCTCGACAAAGCACCATGATGATAATCTTCACAGTTGTCAAACTCCGCTCAGCCTACAATGTTATCCTTGGGCGGCCTAGGCTCAACCTGCTCGACGCCATCGTCTCCACCAGGAGGCTGCTTGTGCAGTTCCCAACTTCCTATGGTGTCGGGGAGATGAGAGGGATGACCCAGCCGGTGCAACACTATTTCCAAACTCTCCCAGGGCCAGGGTTCCCGAGGATGACCCCAGGGCAGACGACCTCGACCAAAGGGCTCAAGATCCCAAGGGAGGTCCGATTGAATGCCTGCTGTCTTACCCCATAAGGGCCGACCAGACGAAGATGGTGTAGATCAGGGCCTAGCTGCCAGACAAGGAGAGGGCCTACCTGCTGGAGTTCCTGTGGGCAAACACGGATGTGTTTGCCTGGATGGCGGCAGATATGTCGGGCATCCCCCCCGACATCATCACTCACAAACTGAGCATCGATCCGAAGTACCGACCAGTTTGGCAGAAAAAGAGGAGTTTCGCCCCGAAGAGATAGGCGGCCATCAATGAGGAGGTAGATAAGCTCCTCGCCGTGAGTTTCGTTCATGAGGTGCAGTATCCGAGCTGGCTGGCGAACGTGGTGATGGTCAAGAAAAGCAACGGCAAGTGGAGGATTTGTGTGGACTACACCGACTTCAACAAGGCATGCCCGAAGGATAGTTTTCCCCTATCGAAGATCGATCAACTGGTGGATGCCACCTCAGGACACCGCCTGCTTTCATTCATGGATGCATTTTTTGGGTAAACCAGATACGAATGCACCTAGAGGATGAAGAACACACCGTCTTTATCACCGACCAAGGGATGTACTATTACAGAATGATGCCCTTCGGTCTAAAGAATGCTGGGGCCACGTACCAATGCCTGATCAAAAGGGTCTTTAAAGACCAAATTGGTAGAAACATGCAGGTGTATGTGGACGACATGCTGGTCATGAGCAAGCCAAGCTCGGACCATGTTGTAGACCTTGCCGAAGCTTTCCATAACCTCTAGAAGCACCAGATGAAGCTCAACCCAGTGAAGTGCGCCTTCGGGATGGCGGCCGAGAAGTTCCTCGACTTTATAGTCACTCAGAGAGGCATCGAAGCTAATCCGGAGAAGGTCCAAGCAAACTCGACATGGAGCACCCTACATCCAAGAAGCAGGTCTAGCACATGATAGGGCGGAATGCAGCCCTGAGCCGGTTCATCTCGAGGTCAGCCGATCGCTGCCTCCCCTTCTTCAAGGTGTTGCGCAAGATGCACGACTTCACCTGGATGGAGGAGTGCAAGACATCCTTCGAAGAGCTGAAGGAATTCCTAGCCTCTCCCCCTCTGCTCTCCCGGCCGGAAGAAGGGGAGGAACTCTTGCTTTATCTGGCGGTCATCCCTGGACCCGTAAGCTCGATCCTCGTTCGCATAGATGAGGACGGATCCCAAAAGCCAGTGTACTACACTAGCAAAATCCTCCACGATGTGGAGATCAGGTATACTCGCTCTGAGAAACTCATTTTTGCCCTAATAATGTCTTCTAAGCGCCTCAAGCCTTACTTCCAAGCACACCCTATTACGGTTGTGACTGATCAGCCACTAAGGACCATACTAAGTCACCCCGAGACTTCCGGGAGGCTGGCCAAATGGTCACTGACACTGAGCGAGTTCGATATCGCTTATCAGCCGAGGTCATCACAAAAGGCCCAAGTCCTGGCCGACTTCATGGTCGATGCACAGGACCCACCGAGGAGCCGGAGCAGACGACTCCGAAGGGTCAAACCGAGCCTGGACCATGGGAGGACCCCTGGATCCTCCACGTGGATGGCACCTCCAATTCTGGCGAGATTGGAGCGGGCCTCATCCTCACCAACTCTGACGGGATGGTGATAGAGTGTGCCCTCCATTTCAAGTTTGCTGCAACAAACAACCAGGCGGAGTATGAGATGCTCCTCGCGGGCCTAAGGTTATCCTGCAAGTTGGGCGTATAGAACCTGAAAGTCTTTACCGACTCCCAGTTGGTTGCCGGACAAGTCTCAGGAGAATACGAGGCCAGAGATCCTCAGATGATGAAGTACTTGGAGAGGGTCTGCTCGAGCACCGCAAGCTTCCGCCACTTCCATATCTTCCACATCCCCCATGGGGAGAATGCTCGCACGGATGCATTGTCAAGGCTCACGACCCTGCCAGACTCGTCGCTAGGGCACGCCTACATCGAGTACCTTAAAAATCTCAGCTATGAGAGCCCAGAGGAGGTGCAGCAAGTAATCTTTGAGCTGAGCTAGATGGACAAATATGCTAAGTTCATCATGGATGGCACCTTATCGGAGGACTGCAGGGAGGTCGGCCTCGTGAAGAAGTCCTCTCGGTTCGTTCTGATGGAAGGCCAGCTCTACCGCCTATCTCACTCGTACCCACTCCTGAAGTGTCTCAAGCCTGCAAAGGCAGCCTTCGTGCTCCAGGAGATACACAAAGGCCTTTGTGGGAATCACGTGAGGGGAACGACTCGGGCATACAAAGCCCTTCGTCAGGGCTACTTTTGGGAGACTATGAGGGAGGATGCAGCCAACTTCGTCAGGAAGTGTGACAAATGCCAACGCCATTCCCACATACAATGCCAGCCAGCGGTGCTGATCTCCTAGCTTTCGTCCCCCTAGACTTTTACCCAGTAGGGGATGGACATCCTGGGGCCATTCCCCACCGCACCAGGGTAGCGGAGGTTCTTGCTAGTGGCGATCGACTACTTCACCAAGTGGGTCGAAGCCAAGCTACTAGCTCGAATCACAGAGGCCAATGTTTGCCAATTCTTCTGGAAGTCAGTCATCTGCCGCTTCGAGCTCCCCAACTACATCACCGACAACGGGCGACAGTTTGACAACCGGGAGTTCGAAGGGTTCTGCACCGAGCACGGCATCCAACACCAATTCACCTCGTTGGCTCACCCCCAAACAAATGGAGAGGTCAAAGTGACCAACCGAACCATCCTTCAAGGGCCCCGGACCAGGCTGGACCAGGCCAAAGGCAGATGGGCAGAGGAGCTTCCAAGCATCCTATGGGCCTACCATATAATGCCCATAATAGAGATGGGTGAAACACCTTTCAACCTTATCTTCGGCATCGAAGTGGTCATCTCGATCGAGCTCGGCGTACCTACATTACGGGTGCAGCAGTATATGAGACACAGAACTTGGTGCATCTCCTACTCAATTTAGATCTCTTGGAAGAAATGAGAGACAAAGCCTGACTCCGGATGGCAGCATATCGGCAGCAAGTGGCCCGGTACTACAATGCATGGGTGAAGCTAAAGACCTACTGACCTGGAGACCTGGTGCTATGTTGAGTCGAGGCATCTCAAACCCGAGAGTGTGTTAAATAGTCATCAAATTGGGAGGGTCCCTACAAGGTGGCTGAGGCCCTCTTGTACGACGCTTACTACCTCAAGGACTCAGACGGCACCAGATTCCCTCGAACATGGAATGCCTGTAACTTAAGGAGGTACTACCAATGATGTAAGGCCCCTTTACAAGAGTAATAAAGATCTTTTTCCATGCAAATGACTCTTCGAGCCCAGCTCCAAGACATCAAAGCCCTAAGCCAAGCTCTCAGGCCATCAAGCTCGAAGACAAGTCCTCCGGCCGCCAAGTCATTGAGCCTAGCTCGAAGACATCAAAGCCCTGAGCCAAGCTCTCAAGCCATCAAGCTCGGAGACAAGTCCTTCAGCCACCAGGTCTTCGAGCCCAGCTCCAAGACATCAAAGCCCTGAGCCAAGCTCTCAGGCCATCAAGCCCGGAGACAAGTCCTCCGACCACCAAGTCTTCGAGCCTAGCTCCAAGACATCAAAGCCCTGAGCCAAGCTCTCAGGCCATCAAGCCCGGAGACAAGTCCTCCGGCAACCAAGTCTTCGAGCCCAGCTCCAAGACATCAAAGCCCTGAGCCAAGCACTTAGGCCATCAAGACCGGAGACAAGTCCTCTGGCCACCAAGTCTTCGAGCCCAGCTCCAAGACATCAAAGCCCTGAAATAAGCTCTCAGGCCATCAATCCCGAAGACGAGTCCTCCGACCACCAAGTCTTCGAGCCCAGCTCCAAGACATCAAAGCCCTAAACTAAGCTCTCAGGCCATCAAGCCTAGAGACAAGTCCTCCAGTCACCAAGTCTTCGAGCTCAGCTCTAAGACACCAAAGCCCTGAGCCAAGCTCTCAGGCCATCAAGCCCAGAAACAAGTCCTCCAGCCACCAAGTCTTCGAGCCTAGCTCCAAGACATCAAAGCCCTGGGCCGAGCTCCCAGGCTACCAAGGTCTTTCAACCCATAAAGTCTCCCTCATTCGAGCTTGAAGCCCGACTCTCAAGCATAGAGAGAAGTCCCCCTTCTCTAACCCCTCCACATGCAAAAAGCAGAAAAGAAGGAAAAGATAGAAAGAGAAGGAGGGGGAGAGGAGAAGGACACTCAAATCTTGGCAAACAAGGAGCTCCATTCCATTTCATTAAAAAAGGTACATTCATGTACAAGTATTCTTGAACCCCTGACATGCCATGCGACCCAAGTCGACAATAACAAAAGAAGGAATACAAAAGCTCCTACCCTACTCCACTGGCACCTTCACCTGATGACGACTAGCCGGCGCACCGCTCTCGTCCGCCTGCGTGCTCGGAGCCCGCTCCACGGTTGTCACTACTGATGGAGCCGATTCGGATGCCACCGTCGATGGAGCCAGCTCGATCGCCACCACCTGCTGGGCTGGCCTGGCCATCGTGGTTAGTGGGGTTGGCTCAGCCGACGTCGCCTATGCAACCAGCTCCCCAACAACAGCCTTCTCCCTCGCCACCGCCGGTGCTGGAGTTGAAGCCTTGGAAACCCTAGAGCCTGGGAGTCGGAGGGCGGCCAACCGCTCCTCCGAAAGGATGCCACGCAGCTGGGTGCAGCAATACGTGAATTCCTTGTAGGAGTCCGTCACCACCTCCTTGAAGTTGTGCAGGTACTCTGGGCAGGCCTTAAACGTGGCCACCGCATCAGCCGCACCCTTTTCGAGGACCTCGGCTCTGTGAGTTGCCTCCAGGGCCCTCTGCTCCGCATCCATGGCCCACCGGGTGGCCTCGGCTACCTCCTTTCTCATGGCTTCCGCCCGGCGGGATGCCTCGACCGTCCCCCTCTCATTTTCCTCGGTCGAGCTCACGACGGCGGAAGCCTTCCCCTTTGCATCTATGGCCTTCTACTTAGTGGCCGCAATCTTCTTCTTGACGGAGGCAGCCCGCTCCCTGGTCGCCTCCGACTCGGCTCGGAGCTCCATCAGCCGAGTCCTCTTCACATCGAGCTCATCATGGAGCTCCCTCCTGGCCTGCTCGGCATTGGTGACCTCGCCCGTGAGGCTCTTAACCTTCATACTAGCCTCCCAGGCCTCGTCATTCTTCCACCTCAACTCGGCCCTTAGAGACTCGAGCTCCGTCTCCCACTCTCCGTCCCTCCTGGCCCAGTTGCAGAAGAAGTCCCGGATAAGGATGAGCTCCCTACCATGCTGTGATAGAAAGCATGTTAGCCATACCGGTTAGAAATGTAAAAAGATAGAGTGAAGCAAAGTGAAGGAAAACTTATGGCATAGAGGTTGGAGAAGGACGTGCTGATGACGTCGCCAATGAGTCTACCGCTCCCCTCTCGTCAGTCATAGGACTGAACGGAGAAGTCCATCATCCGCTCAGCGAGGAGCGGGTCCTTCATTAGGGAAACATTGGGCTCCAATTTGAAAAGGACCCGATGGTAGTCCCTATCTCTCTTCCCTGCTACCGATGCAGACTCATCCTCGATAGGGGAAGCTCTCGGGTTGGGCTGCGGGCTCGGCGCCACCTCGGACCGTGTCACTGCTACCGGCCTCGTGCCTCCTGGCTCTCCATCCTCCTTGACCTCGACGATCTCCAGAGGAGGGGTTGTCGCCGTAGCCGCGGCAGCGGCTAACCTGGCCCGGGCCACCACCTCGGACTTAGAAGCTAGAATTGGATCACGTTGCCTCAGAGGCTCTGCAACGGCCTCCGCTACCCTCTTTTGCCTTTGCTTAGTGACTGGCACTGCTGGCCCGCTCGGCGCTAGCCTTGCATCGTCATCCATGCGAGCCCTATTTGGAGCGGGCTTGCCAACCTCCGCCGCTTGGCCACGCTCCTCGGTGAAGGAAAGCAACTTGTCCATCGAGAACTTCATGTCTGCACCAAATAGGACATTATATGCCATAGACTCAAAAAGAAAAAGTAGGGGGGAGAGAGAGAGGAGAAAAAAGAAAGGAGGAGGAAAAGGGAGGTCGAGTCGAACTCACTCGACTCCCGTGTCGAGCCAACCCCGGCCTCGTGGAGATTCTACTCCGACAGCAAAACCTCAAGTGAAGGGATTTCATTGGAGCGAAGCTGCTCGTATAGCTTGAGGTCAGTTGCTTCGACCGAGGAATTTTGGTTAGGGGATTGGTCCAGGTCACTCCAAACCCAGTCGACGCCCTCAACTGAGGCAAAAAAGTACCTGCTCTTCCACCCCTTGATGGAAGAGGGTAGCTCGAACTTCATGCCCCTCGGGCGAGAGGAAAGAGATCACCACCCCTCCTCAGTGGGGTGGCTCTTCAGGGTGAAGAAGGCCCTGAACAAAGAAAAACGAGCAACAATCCCATGGAAGTGACACAGAACGATGAAGCAGAAAATAGTCCTGATGGCATTTGGGACAAGCTGGGCAGGAACAAGATGATAGTTGGTCAAGACAGAAAGGAAAAATGGATGGAAAGGGAATCAGAGACCCCCATCAAAGGTCTCATAGAAAGCTACCCTACGGGGGCCGCTAGAAGTGACTCGTTCCCCCAGACGAGGGACCGAGAGTCGAATGGAGTATGGGATGTCATAGTCATCCCGGATGGTCGTGAGCTCCATGGCAGTGATCACCGAAGCAATCCCCCCAGGACCCGACAACCGAGAGGGTTCAGGAACGGAAGCAGGAGGGAGAGACGGGCGAGGTGGAGGAACGGACCCGGGTTCCCTAATCGCTACAGGACCTAAAACAGGATGCCTCCGGCTAAACTCATACTGCACCGCCTCCCTTTCTTCATCAGAGGAAGGAGTTTTTGGCTTGGAAGACCTGACATCAGCTTGGCAAGAAGGACGAAAATCTAGGCCGAAATGAGACATGGTGAAGGAAGAAGAAGAAGGTGGGGGGAAGCCTAGGAGAATCCCTACTCGACCGCCAGGAGAAGAATGAAGACTAACCTGCTAAGGGACTGGAGAAACAGAAATCGCTGGGGGGAGAAGATGGAAGGAAAGCCTCAGCACGACTGCGAGCATAAAAGATTTGAGTGAGGGTAAGTTTTGGAAAGGCTAGCTTTCTTTTCGAAGTGACAGGCGCCCGACCGTACCGTTATGGCTCCCCCACCATAGGATGCCCACCACGTGTCATCAATCAATGGGGCAGGCGCCTAATTCTGACTACGGTCACTCTGGATTCTGTGCCCATAATAACTGCTCCTCGAACATGGCCACGTGGCATATCTGCACTGGCTCGGGGAACCGCCTCACGAAGCGCCACCGATCATGGGTATTGTTGTGCTAGATCCTCACCTTTCCATATCAGCACCGCAATTACTCCCTTCGCCCTGAATGCCACACACTAACTGGCCTCGGGAGTGGGGGGCAAATGATGTGGCAGGATCGCTGATGTGGAACACCTGTCAATTGCCATGTCAGGGTATGCCACCATGGTGGACACTACCTCCCAGGCTCGCTTCTCAAGCTGAGCTCATTCGTCGGGCTGAGCTCCCTCAGGTAGCTAGGACCGCCTGCCAAGATCGGGCACCGTCCTCTGCCAGGTCAAATCCCAGGAGATCAGGCCGCTTAGGCCAGAGCCGAGCGACCTCCCAGGTCGAGCCCCTCGAAGTCGAGCTCCACGGTCCGTAGTCGAACTCAGCCCTCCGACATGTGGAGCCCCTTCGAGGACGAGCCCACCAGCCTGGGGTCACGTGCCATCCACTTCGACCAGGTCAGGCCTCCCGAAGTCGAGCCCCATGGTCCGGAGTCGAGCGCCAACTCTCCTCCACTGCGAGGGCCCCTTCTTTGAGGTCGAGCCCGGCGGAGCCAAGTCCTGCCCTCCACCTTGGCCACCACCTCGACCAGGGCACCAACCACCAAGGAAGCAGCATCTCTTCTCCAAGGATGATGGCGGGCCTCCCGAGGGCCGCGAAGCAGTGCCCCCCATGCTGCAATAACTCTCCGCCACTGCCACTTCCATCGGGAGAGAAGGAATCATTCTAACCAAGGTGCCATGCCCTCCACCAACCATCCGTACTGCCAGGAGAGGGGGGCCAGTCAGAAGGCACAAATCCTGGGGGCGACGGCCCTTCGATTGATGCACTGCCAAGTTTCCATGAATGGGACGACCGGAGGGAATGTTAGAATGCACGGAAGCTTCCCCCACCGAATGTCAGGAAAGACATCCTGTCCACGGCACGGTACCCCACCGCATGCACCGACCAACACGGGGGAGGTCCCGAGGCAGGTCTAGTTAAAAAAGACCACTGAGAGTAAGCCAAGGAATACACAAGATCACTCACACAAAAAGGAGAGAGACTGTTCACGTGGGTGAAAGGAAAAGAGAGAAAAGGCCGCACAGGAGGACCGTTCCACCTTGGCCACAATCTCTCCCAGCCCGTTCTCACTTCCACTCACACCACACTCACTCCTCCTAGCATGGAGTCCATCGAGAGGGGCTCGACCAGGAGGATCTATTCCCCTGGATTGTCACTGACTTGACCGTTGGAGCGCCCCCATCGGAATCCCCAGCCCGGGTCTCTAATGTTGTTTCCTGTAGGTCCCGAAGCATGAGGAGCCCTCAGGAAGAGGGCAGGCGGTCCGATGCCCCCAGAGACTACGGGCCACGGTGATCTTGGTGGCAACACTATGATTTATATATATGATCATATTATCCTTTAATATATAATTGAAGCCTATTTAGTGGCATGCATCAGAATATGATTCCCATATAATCAATTGATCATTAATTGAATGAAATAAGAGGGCTCTGATACCACTGTTGGGTTTCTAGGATTTCGATGGCACAGCAAAATAATGGATTTCAAAAAATTTCTTTCTTGAAACTCCAAACAACTTGAAACCCTAAGCCCAAGATCCCTTATTCATTACAATTAACAAGTCATGCAATTAGGGTTTGGAAAAATACCTGGAATGCTAATTCCTTTTTCTTTCCTCTAGGCACACAAGTGCATGGCCTCCAGAGGTGATCCACATTGGAATTGATCCTAGGAGGCACTCCTTAGTAGGTTGCTTAAGCCACTGGAACTCTTCTGATGGCCTTTCTTTTTTTGGCAGCCTCTCCTTCCTTGCTCAGACCCTTGCCTTCCTGTAGAGCACTCTGAGCCCTCTCCAAATCCTCTCTTCACTCTCTTTTCACTTCCTAAATCTCTTCCTAAACCCTTGTATTAAAATGGTGGACTTGTCTTAAGACAAGACCTAAACTCTAACAAGGAAGGGAGGAGACAAAGGAGAGTGTGGCAGAGTGTAAGTGTAAGAAAGAAAGATGGAATCAGATACCATCAGCCTAAACATTGATGGATATCTATAAGAGATGGGGAGTGATGCGGGATGGAGCGGGGGAGGATCGCTGGCTAGCATAGAAGTCACCAGAGGATTAGGGCTTGCACTCAAGAACAAGGAACCAGGGTGTCACACCCACTCCAATTCGGAGGAAACTCATAACTCAGATCAAAATAAATTTTGGTTTGTATTCATAAGAAAAAGATGTTTAATACAAGAGGGGAGGGGCGATATTTATAGATTCACCCTAGGGTACATTACTTGAGGGCTAAGAAACCTTTACTTGTGGGCCAAGAAACCCCGGTGGATTGGTCAACAATGGGCTTGTCTTGGACTAGAGCTCTCTCTTGCGGGCTTGGCGACATGAAGGATCCAACTGCATGAAGGCCAGCTCTGGTTAGGGGGCCTGGTGAATCTCCTAGCTACAAACTCTCCTCTTGTACATGACCTGAATGGACTCGAACAGACTCACTTGATTGGACTGACTAGACTAAAAATAACTGGACCTGACTAAGTGGACTCAACTGGACTCAGTTGTCTCACTTTATTACAGGACTAATGGACTCAAATAAAATAAAATAAAATAGATTTTTGGTCCCTATCATTCCCCTGCGGTGGGGAGAACTCGACTCCGTCGAGTCAAGCTCAGTGGGGTTTGACGGAATCGGAACTAACCAAATCAAAACAAAAAGGCTAGTTTCAATTTTTTTTTTTCACCTTTCTTTTTATTTTCCTTTATTTTTTTTCGTTGCTGCTCTAAAATTGGTGTAGCTTTGAAGATTGTGCAGTGCTGAGATCCATGCTGCTCCAGAAAGCGTGCTGCTCCAGAAAACATGCTGCTTCAGAAATTGTGCATTGAAGTCGACAATAGTGAAGGCATTTGCCTTCACGATCATGCTATCCCTCCCTCCCTCACAGACCGAACTAGGAAAACAGGGGAAGGCTTTCCGACATGCTTCACCGGCGACCGGTGCTAGGCAGAGGTCGATGGTAGCACGGGATGAAGATGGCCGGATGGATGGAGCTCCGGTTGCTGGTGACGTCATGCGGTGGCTAGTGATGGCGTAGATCGGGAAGTGCTCCCTTTCTTTTTTGGTGGTGGCGGCATAGATCTTTTAACCGCCAGAGGTGTAGTAGCTGTGGGTGAGGTGGCCGCTGGATGGGAGGTTGAGGCCCATGATGCAGTCGTGGGGGTTGTGGAGGGTGGTGTAGGTGGCAAAGTTGGCGGGGCTGCCGGAATATGGCTGGACGTTGACGCCCCAGTGGGCGGGGTCAAGGTGGTAGGCGGCGAGGGCGTGGGTGTAGCAGAGGTTGTCAATCTCATCGATGAACTCATTGCTGCCATAGTATCGATTGCCGGGCATGCCCTCGGAGTACTTGTTGGTGAAGGGGCTGCCGAGGGCCTCAATGATGGCTAAGGAGGTGAAGTTCTTAGAGGCAATAAGCTCGATGCCGCGGCACTGCCGGTGCTTCTCGTGCTCGATCAGGTCGTGGGTCTCCGGGTCGATGGCGGAGGAAGGTTGGGAGCCTTCTTCGTCGTTGAGGATGAAGTGTAGCTGGACTACGTAGGTGGAGCAGACCTCCCGATAGCCGCACGATCCATAGGCCACCCATTCGAGGGCATCCATGCACACCGCATATCTATCGTCCATCTCGGACCCGACGGGCGAAGAAAGCTGAAGATTACTGAAGGGAGGATAGGTGGAGTCTCCAATGGCTACCGCTGGAAGGCAATGGAAGAGACGTAGACTCTTTTAGATGAAGGAAGAGACACTGACACATGGTGGTGGCTTCACAAACGGTCGACATCGGTGGGGCATTGGGGAGGATCACAGGATGGAGGCGGAGGAGGGGGAGGCTTGATCAGAGGTGGTACTGGAGACGGGCTTCATGGGCGACAGAGAGGAGAGGGGCTTGGGTGCAGGGCATTGATGGAGATGGGCGATGGCAGCATGGATGGAATGGGGGCAGTGTCGGTGATGTAGATCCGATGGGCTGCAGGCGATGAGGTTTTAGGATGCCCGATGATGGGTTGATGGCAGACTCAGAGAGGAAGAAGAAAACCCTAATCCACTGGGCTCTGATACCAAGTTGATGCTGGACAGAGCGGGGGAGGATCGCTGGCGAGCATATAAGTCACCAGAGGATTAGGGCTTGCACTCAAGAACAAGGAACCAGGGCGTCACACCCACTCCAATCCGGAGAAAACTCACAACTCAGATCAAAATAATTTTTGGTTTGTATTCATAAGAAAAAGATGTTTAATACAAGAGGGGAGGGGCGGTATTTATAGATTCACCCTAGGGTACATTACTTGAGGGCTAAGAAACCCTGACTTGTGGGCCAAGAAATCCTAGTGGATCGGTCAACAGTGGGCCTGTCTTGGACTGGAGCTCTCTCTTGCAGGCTTGGCGACATGAAAGGTCCAAGTGCATGAAGGCCAGCTCTTTGGTTGGGGGGCCTGGTGAATCTCCTAGCTACGAACTCTCCTCTTGTACATGACCTGAATGGACTCGAACGGACTCACTTGATTGGACAGACTAGACTGAAAATAACTGGACCTGACTAAGTGGACTCAACTAGACTCAATTGTCTCACTTTATTACAGGACTAATGGACTTAAATAAAATAAAATAAAATAGATTTTTGGTCCTCATCAGGGAGGTGCCAGATAAGCCTTCTTATCAGCCTATGATAGGCCATCTTATCAGCCCATGATAAGCCTTTCAAATAATCAAATAAGACTCTTCGTATAGTAAGAGTCTTATAAATGAAAGGTCAACTATTTTCATGCACCAACTGCCTTACTTAAGTCCCTTCATGATAGGGACCCGAAGTCTATTATAGTTTTGTCGAGTCCTGTAGTCCATTAGTCCTGAGTCACTTGATTCCTATACTGAAGTGAGCCAATTGAGTCCTAAGTCATGTAATAAAGAAAGATAATTAAGTTCAGTTGAGTCCACTTAGTCAGGTCCAGTCATTTTTAGTTCAGTCAAGTCTGATCGAGTCTATTCAAGTTATGTTCAAAAGGAGAGTCAGCAAACCAAGAATTCACGAAGCCATCTCAACTAGAGCTGGACTTCATACACTTGGGCCCTTTCATGCTGCCAAGCCCATAAGAGAGAGCTCCAGTCCAAGACAAAGGCCCACTGTTGACCAGGTCCACCAGGGTTTCATGGCTCATAAGTCAGGGTTTCTTAGCCCTCAAGTCATGTACCCTGGGGTGAATCTATAAATACCCACCCCTCCCCTATTGTATGAAAGATCCTTTTCTCATGAATACAAATTAAAAATTATTTTGTATGAGTTTTTCTTGCAGATTGAAGTGGGTATGAGACCCGTGTTCCTGTTCTTAAGTGCAAGCACTAATCCCCTGGTGACTTCTACACTTGTCAGTGATCCCCACTTTCCCGTCCCACATCAACTTGGTGTCAAAGCCAAGGGATTAAGGTTTTCTCTTCCCAGCTCCATATCCTTCCTCCCGTACAGATTTTCTTGTGCAAGACTCCTTCTCAAACCTCGATCAGCCACCGAGGTCCGTCAATGCCCTGCATCCAACTCCCTCCAGTGACCCCCAATGCCCCATCATCATCGTCCACCCAAACCCACAACAGTCGACACCCACACACCGTCCGCCCAGATCCATGCCCCATCACTGCACGCGATGCCTCACCGACCAGAGGACACCACCACCATCATCGTCCATCGCTGCCCGAGCCGTCTCCACCGGATCTCCGCCTGTGAAGCCCATCTCCACATCACCTGCAATCGGAAACACCTTCGATCAAGTCTCCCCCACGCCACCGACTCCCTCTTCGGATCAGCTCGTGCCACCACATGGATCTCCGCGTCGCTTCGTCGTCGCCCTACTGGTCGGTCTCCACCCATCCAAACCTCTGCCCACCAACCCCATCTTTCAGTCCGCCAGCCACTGGGGAGAAGCTACCCGAACCTACAGCACCCAAGCCAAATCCATCTAGCCCCTCTCACAGATGCCAATAGCCATCGAAATAGAGCCACACCCCGTCTCTGCATGCCATTGCCCATCGATCGAACCAGTCTCCCTCCCATGTGCTGGCAATCTTGAAGGAGCCGGAGAAGTCCACCGGTCTTCCCTTGTTATGTGGCTTCTTCCATGAAGAAGATGAAGAGCAGTGCACGAACGTGAAAACTGCATGATTTCTGGAGCTGCATAATTTCTAGAGCAGCATAGATCTCAAAGCTGCATAATTTTCAGAGCTGCATGGATTGCAAAGTTGCACAAATCTCATATAATTTTTAGAGCTGCACGGATTGCAAAGTTGCACAAATCTCATAGCAAAGCTGATAAAAAAAGGGAAATCTGGGATTTGTTTGAAAAATAAAAATAAAAATAAAAATGGATGAACCCATCCTAAGAGTCCTTTTTTATTTGATTAGTTTCGGTTCCATCAAACCCTCGCTGAGCTTGACTCGACAGAGTCGAGTTCTCCCCACCACAGGGAAATGATAGGGACCCAAAGTCTATTATAGTTTTATCGAGTTCTGTAGTCCATTAGTCCCAAGTCACTTGAGTCCTATACTAAAGTGAGCCAATTGAGTCCTGAGTCATGTAATAAAGTGAGATAACTGAGTTTGGTTGAATCCACTTAGTCAGGTCCAGTCATTTTTAGTTCAGTCAAGTATGATCGAGTCCATTCAAGTTATGTTCAAGAGGAGAGTTAGCAAACCAAGAATTCACCAGGACATCTTAACTAGAGCTGGACTTCAGGCACCTGGGCCCTTTCATGCTGCCAAGTCCACAAGAGAGAGCTCCAGTCCAAGACAAAGGCCCACTGTTGACCAGGTCCACCAGGATTTCTTGGCCCACAAGTCAGGGTTTCTTAGCCCTCGAATCTTGTACCCTAGGGTGAGTCTATAAATACCCACCCCTCCCATCTTGTATGAAAGATCTTTTTCTCATGAATACAAATTAAAAGTTATTTTCTCTGAGTTTTTCCTGCAGATTGGAGTGCGTGTGAGACCTGTGTTCCTATTCTTGAGTGCAAGCCCTAATCCCCTGGTGACTTCTACGCTCACCAGCGATCCCCACTTTCCCATCCTACATCAACTAGGGAAAAACCTCAGGGATCCTGCAAGCATCAGAGGTCAATCAAAACAACAAATAAATAAAAGTAAAGAAACTAGGGTTTGATTGAAATCAGGGTAAAAGTTTGAAGCTGGCAGCTAGAAGTAGGATGATGCTCTTTGGCTTGGATGGCAACTAGGCCACTCCTTCTAGGGTGTGTGAAGACTTGGATGGCAGCAAGCTAGGGCGTGGAAGGATGCTAGGGCAGCAAAGGATTCAACCAAGCACAATAGTAACCAAAGAAACACAAAAACTCCAACACCAACACAAGCACACAAGCTTCTAAACCAAAATTTTAGCAAAGTTTAATATCATGAAAAAAAGTTGCGTACAAGAGGGGGAGGGGTGGGGTATTTATAGATGTTCCCCAAGTCCTCTCCTAGTTAGGATATGATTACAAAGTTGAGAGGGCGAGGGATTTCAAGTTTGCTTAAGACTAGGAGAATACACTTTGAATGAAAATAAAACTAGTTCTCCTTATTCTACTTGGATTTCTCTCCTCATTTGACTTGGTCCAAGGGCTCTCTTTGGGCTTGGGTGCCAATATGGAGTTGGTCTTGGCTTTAGGGCAGCAAGGGGTGTCCTCCTTTGGATTGGTGCATGGGCTTTGGGCCTTGGAAGCTGGGGTGCCCTTGTATCAGCATATTCCTTAGAATCTTGGTTCTGGGGCTCATGGGCTTGACTCCTAGGCTTGGGATCTCTTGGCCTAGGGTGCTGACATATTCCTGGAATCATGGGGCACCTGGCATCTGGCATATTTTGGAGCATCTGGAGGGAGTCTGGTATCTGGAGGGAATTAGGGCATCTAGAGAGCATCTAAAGGGTATCTAGGGCTCTAGGGTATCAAACAAGATCCCATAAGCTGATGTAAATGCCTATGACTCCCAGGTGAGGCCTGGTGAAACTCCAAAATAGGGTACCCTCTCCTCTTGTACAAAAACTGGACTCTTACTGGACTCATACTTAAATATAGGACTTAATGGACTGGACAGTGGTTTTGGCACCAGATCTCTGATTAGGGTTTCAATTTTTAGGTCCTGTAATAAGGCTTCAAGCCTAAGCATTATAAATTTTAGTCATGAATTTAGTCTTAATTATTTTGTTTAGTCCTGTACATTGATCAATTGGGTCAAGTTGTGTCCTGTATTGAGTCCAGTCCTGTATTGAGTCCAGTCCGAGTCTGGGTCCAAGCCGGAATGGTCTTTGAGTCCAACTCAACTACTATTGGGCCAAGCCTTGAAGGTCAACATGCCAAGCCATGAAGATCAACACTTCACCACCCATGTGGTGACACCTCACCATCCCATGTGGTGCCACCTCATCTTGCCAAGTGGGCGACACAAGTAAGAGTTTCTTGGGCACAAAGTGGAGACACATCAAATATCCTTTCCTCTTTTCCCTCCCTCCATCAAGCCACTTACTAAAGGAGTCATGGGCAACCAAGGTAAGGTTGAAGACAAAGGCCTTGCTCCAAGCCTCATTTCAAGCTTCTCTCCAAAGAAGGGTGAGCAACCAAGGAAAGGTTGAAGACAAAGGCCTTGCTCCAAGCCTCATTTCAAGCTTCTCTCCAAAGAAGGGTGAGTAACCAAGGAAAGAGGGAAGACACAAGCCTTGCATCTTGCCTTCTTCTCAAATTGAAGGTCAACTTTCCAAGTCCAAGGGAGCCAAATTCCTTCTTCCAAGCCCATTAGCATGCCACACCCAAATCATAAGAGCCTTGGTCGGCCAAGAAGAAATTAATTCAGATTTTTTTGGATTTTAGAATATTTTGGCACCTAATCAAGAGAAGAAAATGTATTTACATTCAAATTTTGAAAAGAGGTCTTAAGGTGCCTATATAAAGGACCTTACCCCCTCCCTTGTAAGGTTAATGATGATGAATGAAAAGAAAATATTTGAGAGCCATTCTCTTTGTTAGTTGCCTTCATTCCTTAAGAATATCGATCTTCGTAAGGGAGCACCTTCGCCTTCGGGCGTCGAGAGGTGTGAGGCCTCAAGTTACTTTCTCTTCTGCAAATTCGTCTTCCATCTTCGAGTTCAGAGGCCACTGGATGATCCATCTAGGCGCCCAGCAAGAAGACCCCAATCAACATCATCTCCAACCTCTCTTCCCTTATTTCTTCCTGATACTTATTGATTCCTAATCCTTCTATTGATTGTTCGCAGGTCCTCCAGGTACCATGAATATGGAGTCTATTTCTCTTGCCTTCGAGACCTTGGACAGAAAGCCGGTGCATCCGCGTGGGTTGAAGGCTCGATCATCCAGGCCGCATCCATGAGAGCGAGCGAACTCGGCATTGGGTGCTTCAGAACTTTAAGATTTGCAACCCTACACTCCTAAGGGATTATTGATTTAAGAGCTAAGTCCTACGGGGTTTCTCAATCCAGGGATCCTCTTTTTATCCTTGCTTAGGGGCTAATTTACATGCTAGTAGTTCTTATCATTATCGAATCCCTAGTTCTGCTATTGTCTTTTCTTCGAGAATCCTAAATCCATAAGAAAACTTAAAAATCACAAAAGAAAAAAAAAACCACTTGCATCATCCCTCATCTTCGTATCTAGTTAGTCCCACATTATGTTTGGTATCAGAGCATGGTTAGGACTTAGCACTTCTTAAGTACTTGGATTAGGTGCTTCACCAAACTGTCCAGTCATAGGAAATAAGAAGGGCTGCAAGACCATCACTTCCCATTCGACTGGAATTTTCTATGGCGTGTAGGGGTGCCACTATGATTGACCTTTGAAGGGGAACACAAGGAGTTAGGTTTTTTTTTTTAAAAAAAAAAAAAACCAAAAGAAAAATTTTGCATCATTAGAACTCATCTTCTTTAAATTTCTACATTTTTTTTTTTCAGTACATAGCCTATTATTTTAGGTGTTTCTGTTTGTAGGAACCTCCAAATTTTCTAATTTTTATTTTTTTGGATTATCCGTAATTTAAAGTATTTTTGATAATTTTCTCAGATTTTATTGCAGACTATAAAATTTCTACAAGCAAGAATACTACCTGAGAGAAAAATCTGTTATGAGATTTTTAGCAAGTGCACCTTTTTATGTTTTCATTTCTTAGATAATTCAATTTTGCATTTAGCTTCATCTCTTTTCATTTCCATCATCTTATTTCTGCTATCATCCATCAAAAATCCAAAAATATAACTTAGATACATCTCATTATATCATTTGTGTGTCATCATTTTCATAATTCATTTAAGGGCGTCAATATCAAAAGATAAGGGAAAGAAGTCATTACCTTTTCTTAGCCCAAAAACAACCACCCTGCATATTAGATCCAACCTCTAATTAAAATTGAGTAGACACTTAACTTGCTTTAGTGAGCTAGGGACACCCACGAAGTCGAGTCGAACCAAGTGTCAAGCCAATTTAGACAACTTGTTTGTGTGTGCTTGAGTATCTGGTATCTAGGCAAGTGGTTCATGGACAAGAGTCCGAAGGAAGGTGGGTTGGTTCACTTACCTGGCCAATTTCAAATTGATGTCTAAGGCAAGCAAAGAGGAACCTCCACCAACCTTATACTTACCTGGCCAGGTGCCAAGTTACTATCACCAAGATTGTCATCTTGACATAACATTTGGTTTGCACACTTAGGTCTAGTAAACCCATAACATCAGTCGTTGTGTGTTGCATGTCGACTAGATCAGGAGTCCCCTATCACCCCCATCATTTCCAATCAAGTGAATCCATGGAGAACGATCAAGAAGAGCAATTGAAGGTCCTCTCTGAATAGTTAACTAGGGTGAACAATAGGTTAGATAAGCTTGATCAAGAGAGGACCCAGAAGCCCCACACCAAACCAGGGTTTAATTCACTTCCCCATCCTAGGAGATTCCCTCAACATGATCCCTCCTTAAAGGCTGAGTCTGGAAGAGTCCCACACCCTAAACCAGCCCGAGAGGTTTACCCTAGGTGACCCAATCTATAGATCATAGACCATATAGAAAGGGCAATTAGAAACATCAAGCTAGAAGCCCCTACCTTCGATGGCAGTCTAGATCCTAAGGTATACATAGATTGGGAGGAGGACATAGAACAATATTTCGACTGGTACACAATGATGGAAAGGATGAAGTTTAAGTTTTCCAAGCTTAGGTTGGTTCGCCAAGCTAGGTTATTTTGGAATAGTGTTGAAAGGCTGATAGGGCAAAGAGAACAAGAACCTACAACAACTTGGAGGGACATGAAAGCTAGACTTAGAGAGAAGTACCGACCACTATCTTATACCCTTTTTGGTCGGACCAATAGCTATACCTTTAACCACTATGGGAAGAAATTTACAATTAATCCAATTCAGCCTAAGGACCAGGTTAAGAGAGAATCGACTAGCCTAAAGGAAAAGAAGCCAGAAGTTAACCTGATCAAGGCCAAAGAGTTAGAGAATGTGATGACTGAGGGAACCCATGCCACAAGAGAGACTCATGATCCAACCCAGAGAGAAGAACCTTCTGACAAATTTCAGGAAAAAAGATTGAGCCCATTAAGAATGTAAGTGAAGAAACCACTGAGCCTATTGAGGAATCCTAAGAAGACATCCATGAATCAAGTTTAGTGGAGAAGTGTAATGAAGATGGGCCCAAGATGGAAATCATTAAGGAATCAAAGGATAATGATCCTGAACCCACTATAGAATTTGAAGAAGAAATGACCAAGTCAGGATCAAACAAAGTAGATGAAAGTGAAGGTTCTCAAGTATTGCCCATAGAGAAGGTCCAAGAACAAGAAGTAGATATTAGTTTAGAGGACTTTCAAGATAAACTTTCCAAAGACCTTCCTAATGACCTTCCACCTTCTAGGAGCACCCAGCCTACCGTAGAACTTGCACCTATAGGTTCATCTAGTACTAATCATGATGTTGGGACAAGCACACCCATAGACCAACATTCACACATTAAAGTCAGTCTCTTAAGCTTTGAACCAGTCCCTGAGTCTCCTTCCTATTTCCTACCCTTCCCTGAGCCTTCTCAGGTTTCTAAAGCCATGGGACTACATTTTGTTGAGATTAACAGATTGCATGACTCTTTAAAGCCCATCCCATTTGCCACCTACTTCTGGTATACCTTATGACATTTGCTAGGGATCCTCAAGAATTTTTCTTGTGCATACCGGACCAGGTTCAAACCTAAAGAGTCAATTATCTGTTAGGTTTAGGCCCTAGAGAGTCCAATAAAATTCCTTTCAATAAGAATACATAGTTGAGTCTGGATTTTTGCATCATGATAGAACTCTGCATTAAGTACAAATTCCTGAAAGAGAACCAAAGAGTTTGATCAAGGGGATTCTGTAATGATTAGGCTAGGCCTGAATGGTTTCCACCGAAAACCGTTAAGAAACTTCATGCTCATGGAGCTGGCCCCTTTAGAGTGATAAGGAGAGTTGGCCCTAATGCCTATATGCTTGAGCTACCCCCGGATCATGGCATTAGCTCAACTTTCAATATCCCAGACTTAGTCAAGTATAGGGAACCAGCCAACATACCCAGTGAGCCATTTGGGCCTAACCTTTCATTTGAGAGTGAACCCGACCCAAAGTGTCCACCTCCAATTTTACCTAAGAGAGGGGAGTGGATCGAGCATGTCCTGGATGACCAAGCTATCACCATCCGGGGCAAAGGTTATCAACGTTTCTTGGTCTGATGGCAAGGCCGACCACAATCCGATGATTCATAGGATACCCGAGAGGACTTGCAGCACCTCAACCCCGACCTTCTGGAGAAGTATCAAAGCCAAATCAACCCTTACTCGATAGGGTCGAGTTCCTCCCACCCCGGGAGAATTAGTGTGGGCACCAGACCTCTGATTAGGGTTTCAATTTTTGGGTCCTGTAATAAGGCTTCAAGCCTAAGCATTGTAAATTTTAGTCATGAATTTAGTCTCAATTATTTTGTTTAGTCCTATACATTGACCAATTAGGTCAAGATATGTCCTGTATTGAGTCCAGTCCGAGTCTGGGTCCAAGCCGGAATGGTTTTTGAGTCCAGCTCAACTACTATTGGGCTAAGCCTTGAAGGTCAACATGCCAAGCCAAGAAGGTCAACACTTTACCACCCATGTGGCACCACCTCACCATCCCATGTGGCGCCACCTCATCTTGCCAAGTGGGCGGCACAAGTAAGAGTTTCTTGGGCACTAAGTGGCGACACATCAAATATCCTTTTTTCCTTTCTCTCCCTCCATCAAGCCACTTACTAAAGGAGTCATGGGCAACCAAGGAAAGGTTGAAGACAAAGGCCTTGCTCCAAGCCTCATTTCAAGCTTCTCTCCAAAGAAGGGTGAGTAACCAAGGAAAGAGGGAAGTCACAAGCCTTGCATCTTGCCTTCTTCCCAAATTGAAGGTCAACTTTCCAAGTCCAAGGGAGCCACATTCCTTCTTCCAAGCCCATTAGCATGCCACACCCAAATCACAAGAGCCTTGGTCGGCCAAGGAGAAAATAATTCAGATTTTTTTGGATTTTTGAATATTTTGGTGCCTAATCAAGAGAAGAAAATGTATTTTCATTCAAATTTTGTAAAGAGGTCTTAAGGTGCCTATATAAAGGACCTTAACCCCTCCCTTGTAAGGTTAATGATGATGAATGAAAATAAAATATTTGAGAGCCATTCTCTTTGTTAGTTGCCTTCATTCCTTAAGAACGTCGATCTCCGTGAGAGAGCACCTTCGCCTTCCGGCATCAAGAGGTGTGAGGCCTCGAGTTACTTTCTCTTCCGCAAATCCATCTTCCATCTTCGAGTTTGGAGGCCACTGGATGATCCATCTAGGCACCCAGCAAGAAGACCCCAATCAACATCATCTCCAACCTCTCTTCCCTTATTTCTTCCTGATACTTATTATTCCTAATCTTTTTATTGATTGTTCGCAGGTCCTCCAGGTACCATAAATATGGAGTTCATTTCCCTTGCCTTCGAGACCTTGGATGGAAAGCTGATGCATCCACGGGGGTTGAAGGCTCAATCATCTAGGCCGCATCCACGAGAGTGAGCGAACTCGGCATCAGGTGCTTTAGAACTTTAAGGTTTGCAACCCTAGACTCCTATGGGGTTATTGATTCGAGAGCTAAGTCCTACGGGATTTCTCAATCCCGAGGTCCTCTTTTTATCCTTGCTTAGGGGCTAATTTACATACTAGTAGTTCTTATCATTATTGAATCCCTAGATCTGCTGTTGTCTTTTCTTCGGAAATACTAAATCCATAAGAAAACTTAAAAATCATAAAAGAAAAAAAAACCACTTGCATCATCCCTCATCTTCGCATCTAGTTAGTCCTGGATCATGTTTGGTATCAGAGCATGGTTAGGACTTAGCACTTCTTAAGTACTTGGATTAGGTGCTTCACCAGGCTGTCCGGTCATAGAAAACAAGAAGGGCTATAAGACCCTCACTTTCCATTCTACGGGAATTTTCTATGGCATGTAGGGGTGCCACTATGATTGACCTTTGAAGGGGAACACAAGGAGTTAGGTTTTTCTTAAAAAAAAAAAAATCAAAAGAAAACTTTTGCATCATTAGAACTCATCTTCATTAAATTTCTGCATTTTTTTCTTTCAGTACATGGCTTGTTATTTTAGGTGTTGTTGTTTGTAGGAACTTTCAAATCTTCTGATTTTTATTTTGTTGGATTACATGTAATTGAAAGTATTTTTGATAATTTTCTCAGATTTCATTGCAGACTATAGAATTTCTACAAGCTGGAATACTACCTAAGAGGAAAATCTATTCTGAGATTTTTAGCAAGTGCATCTTTCTATGTTTTCATTTCTTAGATAGTTTAATTTTTCATTTAGCTTCATCTCTTGTCATTTCCATCATCTTATTTTTGCTATCATCCATCAAAAATCCAAAAATATAACTTAGATACATCTCATTAGATCATTTGTGTGCCATCATTTTCATAATTCATTTAAGGGTGTTAATATCAAAAGATAAGGGAAGGAAGTCATTACCTTTCCTTAGCCCAAAAACAACAACCTTGCATATCGGACCCAACCTCTAATTAAAATTGAGTAGACACTTAACTTGCTCTAGTGAGTTAGGGACACCCACAAAGTCGGGTCGAACCAAGTGTCAAGCCAATTTAGACAACTTGTTTGTATGTGCTTGAGTATCTGGTGTCTAGGCAAGTGGTTCAAGGACAAGAGCCCGAAGGAAGGTGGGTTGGTTCGCTTACCTGGCCAATTTCAAATTGGTGTCTAAGGCAAGCAAAGGGGAACCTCCACCAACCTTACACTTACCTGGCCAGGTGCCAAGTTACTACCACCAAGATTGTCATCTTGACCTAACACTTGGTTTGAACTCTTAGGTCTAGTAAACCCATAACATCAGTCATTGTGTTTTGCATGTTGACTAGATCAGGAGTCCACTATCACCCCCATCATTCCCAATCAAGTGAATCCATGGAGAACAATCGAGAAGAGCAATTGAAGGTCCTCTCTAAACAGTTAACTAGGATGAATAATAGGTTAGATAAGCTTGATCAAGAGAGGACCCAGAAGCCCCACACTAAACCAGAGTTTAACTCACTTCCCTATCCTAGGAGATTCCCTCAACATGATCCCTCCTTAAAGGCTGAGTCCGGAAGAGCCCCACACCCTAAACCAGCCCGAGAGGTTTACCCTAGGTGACCCAATCTATAGATCATAGACCATGTAGAAATGGCAATTAGAAACATCAAGCTAGAAGCCCCTACCTTCGATGGCAGTCTAGATCCTAAGGTATACATAGATTGGGAGGAGGACATAGAACAATATTTCGACTGGTACACAATGATGGAAAGGATGAAGTTTAAGTTTGCCAAGCTTAGGTTGGTTCGCCAAGCTAGGTTATTTTGGAATAGTGTTGAAAGGCTGATAGGGCAAAGAGAATAAGAACCTATAGCAACTTGGAGGGACATGAAAGCCAGACTTAGAGAGAATTACCGACAACTATCTTACACCCTTTTTGGTCGGACCAATAGCTGTACCTTTAACCACAATGGGAAGAAATTTACAATCAATCCAATTCACCCTAAGGACCAGATTAAGAGAGAATCGACTAGCCTAAAAGAAAAGAAGGCAGAAGTTAACCTGGTCAAGGCCAAAGAGTTAAAGAATGTGATGATGGTTGTTTTGGGCCCAGGACAGGTGGTGAAATCTTGCCCTGATGTTAGATAGTGATCGCCTTTAAGATTAGGTTAATCAGATGATGTTACTCAATAGTCCTGATGCAACTAATAACAATCAGAAAATAAAAATATATTTTTTAATTATTTTATGATTTGACAAGTTAGGTTTAGATTGATTAGGTTAGCAAACAAATTGGACTTGGGATTGGGGTGTGTGGAAGTTTATTAGGTTAGGTTGAGTCAAGGTGCAGAAATAACAGAATTCAAAAAATTAGTATTTTAGAAGATGCAGGTTTTGACATAGTTACTAATGTAGAAAAAAATCAGAAAAATTCTAGGATAGAGGATGGATGGTGGTGATGAACTCTACCAAATTTGATATAAAACAGATGATGATGCAAATCCTAAAGTTTTTGGACTGCTGCAAAAATTCTAGGATTTTTGTTAGGATTTCTAATATGCCAAATTTTAGGGAATTTAGGTTTTGGTAAAATTAATTAAAATTTATAAAAATTATTAGGACAAAATAGAGGACATGAAGTGTAAATTTCATAAAAAACTAAAATGTTTAAGATGCTAAAATCGATCAAAACCTAGACCTCTAATGCAGGTGATAGGATGCAAAAATTGGGGTTTATGATTCTAACACAGATAAAAACTATCCTAAACCCGCTCTGATACCAAATTGATATGGGATGACTCTAAGATTGCTAAACATGCAGAGAAAATAGTAAACTAATTTTTTTATAATTTAATTTGCAGGCTAGATTCCTAAAATTAAGTAAGAACTAGTAGAAAGAGTAGCTATGCAAAGAATCACCATGATCGCAGGCATACTCATGCAAGATAATGAAAGTCAGGACCTGGGAATTAAGAAACTTTCAGTTTAGGATAGCTTATCTTCAACAAATTAGATATCAAGAGGAGGGAAGGATGTTACCAGTCAGTGATTTGAAGAACTCCCGATGAAGAGATCACACAGCACTCTGATTGGAGCCTGGATGATAAAGCTCGGTTCCCTTGAATTTGATGACTGATTTGGGTGGTCCTGGAGGCAAGGAAAGCCTCCTCTGGGGGGATGAAACACCTCAAGGATCCTGCAAGCATCAGAGGTCAATCAAAATAGCAAATAAATAAAAGTAAAGAAACTTGGGTTTGATTGAAATCAGGGTAAAAGTTTGAAGCTGGCGTCTAGAAGTAGGATGATTCCCTTTGGCTTGGATGGCAGCTAGGGCACTCCTTCTAGGGTGTGTGAAGACTTGGACGGCAGCAAGCTAGGGCATGGAAGGATGCTAGGGAAGCAAAGGATTCAACCAAGCATAATAGTAACAAAAGAAACACAAAAACTTCAACACCAACACAAGCACACAAGCTTCTAAACCAAAATTTTAGCAAAGTTTAATATCATGAAAAAAAGTTGCTTACAAGAGGAGGACAGATGGGATATTTATAGATGTTCCCCAAGTCCACTCCTAGTTAGGATAGGATTACAAAGTTGAGAGGGAGAGGGATTACAAGTTTGCTTAAGACTAGGAGAATACACTTTGAATGAAAATAAAACTAGTTCTCCTTATTCTACTTGGATTTCTCTCCTCATTTAACTTGATCCAAGGGCTCTCTTTGGGCTTGGGTGCCAATATGGAGTTGGGCTTGGCTTTAGGGCAGCAAGGGGCATCCTCCTTTGGATTGGTGCATGGGCTTTGGGCCCAAGAAGCTGGGGTGCCCTGGTATCAGCATATTCCTTGGAATCTTGATTCTGGGGCTCATGGACTTAACTCCTGGGCTTGGAATCTCTTGGCCTGGGGTGCTGGCATATTCCTGAAATCATGGGGCACCTAGCATCTAGCATATTTCGGAGCATCTGGAGGGAATATGGGTATCTAGAGAGCATCTGGAGGGTATCTAGGGCTAGGGGTGTCAAAAAGATCCCATAAGTTGATGTAAATGCCTCTGGCTCCCGGGTGAGGCCTAGTGGAACTCCAAAAAAGGGTATCCTCTCATCTTGTACAAAAATTGGACTCTCACTGGACTCATACTTAAATACAGGACTCAATGGACTGGACCAGGTTGAGACAAATTAACTAGTCTCAACTTATTGCAGGACTGATCCTGGTGTCCCCACCACTTCATGAATTCATCTGACTTCACTTGACACATGTCAAATAGTGGTTTTAAGTAAGCTAAGGGACATGGCTTTTAATTTCAAGAATTGGTGTTTTGAAATTCCTTAAAATAGAAGGACTCTACTTCTTAGAATTAGCACTAAACATGAAGAGTCGCAACTCTTCATGTGCACCAACTTCCTTCCACTGCATTATTCCTTTTGTTTTGACCGGTCATAAGCCATTCAATTGGCATGGAGATGAGGCTAAGGGACACCTTGCTTTATCTGGAAACCAGGTCCCCAAAGCAGAAGGACTCTAGGTCCTTTTTTGTGCACCAATAGTGAAGAGTCACTACTCTTCACTTGTCCATCAACTTTCTCCATGCCATATGCTACCTTTGAATAGTCAAAGTATATCCAATATGGGTGTCAAATGAAAGGGGATTAAATGTACTTTATCACCATATAAGTGATTATCAAGCAGAAAGACTCTTGGTCCTTCTGCACCCTTTTAATTGTTGACTATTTCTTTTGGCGCCAAGTGTCCCATGCCCTTGGGACTCTTGATATTTGGCACATAAAAGCCATGAAAGATATTAGATAATTTTTTATAAATTCATCCCACTTAGGACTCAACCCAATTTAGGTCTCCCATAAATTGGTTAGTCCATTTAGCAACCTATTAGACCAAATTCAATTGGATTAGGAGTTAGGTTTGCATACACATGCTAATGTGTAATCTTGCTAACCAATTAGGATCCCATGACCCTAATAAAATGCCAATTGACTTCCTAAGTCAATTCCCTAATGTGTGTGACCCTTTGGGTTCCACATCTATCTAGTAGTAGGTCTAGGTCTAAGTCAATTCAATTCAATCGAATCCGATTTGACCTAATTAGGTCAAATTGAACTGACCTAAGTTGCCAATTCAAACCAGCTTTTGAATTGACTCATGAATTCAATCCAATTGATTCATGAAAACCCACAAGACATGATTGATGTCTAGCAACATATCATACCTACATGGAAGATGAAGAATTTGGTAGAAAGTACCAAAATACCCTTCAACTGAAGGTTACCGTGTAATTCAATCCTTCGATCTCCATGTATCCCGATTAAGTGATGGGCATGGATAAATGTCAAACCCTAGTACTTAATCATTTTGAATCTCAATTCGATAATGAAGATTCAACTGATGAAAGATTAGAAATCTTGTCTAATCTCATCTTGCTTTGATCAAAGACTTCATGAGTCATCATTCGAAGAGATCACATGGAATAACTTCTCCTCTTACTAGGAGTGATCGATTTCTTATTGACCTACTCATTACCTTCATACACAATCCACCATATCTATAAATATTCCGTACATGACTTAATTG
The DNA here is from genome assembly GCA_021397845.1 of Areca catechu. Taxonomy (NCBI): domain Eukaryota; kingdom Viridiplantae; phylum Streptophyta; class Magnoliopsida; order Arecales; family Arecaceae; genus Areca; species Areca catechu. The sequence goes on along the minus strand of CM038039.1, from coordinate 167,674,913 downwards.
CCATAAGTGATTATGCACCAAAACATGGGTTCATGTGCACAAGAAACTATGGTAGTCTCAGGTTTAAGGATCACATGCACAACTCCCACTAAGAGAACATTCTTTTGACATGTAAGATTTTCATTTGATGTTCTCTTGTCAGATCAGTTTAGTGGACTCATAACCTAATGAGCACCCACATCTTTGTATTAGTGTCTTTACACAAGTGGTTATGAGACCAACCGCCCTCTCCATCGAGCATACATAGGATGTGCTAGTCTTTCCGGATTCATCGATCTCCAAATCGATTATCCAATGACAAGGAACATTTTAGATTAGGGTTTATAGGAACATAGGTCTCACCATTATGATCTCCATCATAACCCTAATTCCATTGCCCTAATATAATCTAATGGTTAGAGAAACATAGGAAGCTTCAGGAAAAGGTAGAAAACAGGAAGTGGATTTAGGGTTAGTCTGGTAGGGTGGGAAATAAGAAAATGGCTCATGGATTAGTCCTAGACTAACAGGGTTGACCTTAAGGGTTGGACTTTGATTCATACCTACAGGGAATAAAGGATCCGCTTTATGGAAGAATGGGTCAGCGATTTCAGGAAAAAGATCTTCAATTGGGACCAAAGGGGTGCATTCAACCTAGGGGTGATGGATTAAGGAAACCAAGTCCTCACTATTACTCAAGGACTAATTTCTATAACTTGACTCTTTTCTAGGGTTTCTTCAGGTAAGGTCCTAGCAGTAGGATTAGATTCCTCATGGTTCTCTTCTTCTAATGGTCCTTCCAGTATAGCTTCAGTCTGGGTAGGGTCATGGTCAACTAACTCTGGGTTGGCTTTAGTTAGGTTATGGTCAGGGTTAGCTATCTCTGGGTTGGATTTAGTCTGGGTATGGTCAGGGTCAACTAATTCTAGGTCAGCCATAGGTATCTCCTCTTCTTCCTCATACTCATCCACTAAGTTCACCTCAGCTTCATACACTTCCACTTCAATGTCATCTTTGCGAACCAATGGGCTAATAGAGGTGGGTTGACTAAGGAGACAATGGCTAGGATCTGGGGTAGTGGGGAAGGGTTAGCTAAGGGAAACCTGAATAGTACCTGGATTTTGACTATGGCCACTGATCCTGGTGGGTTCGAGTCGATGGGTTTTAGAGGCAAGGGTAGTTGGTTTGAGTAAACCAGGGTTAGTACGGGTCTTGCGGGTTCTCTCTAGGTTTTTGAATCGTTCATCTAGTCGATCAAACCTATTATTTATTTGGGCATATTGTTCAGTCATGAATTTTAGAAAGGTTTCAAAATTGGGGTCTATGGTTAAATTGGGTTGGGTTTGAGACTACTGGTTGGGTTAGACTTCTAATCTAATGGTTATGCATTGCAGACACACAAAATCAAACTAGGGTCTCCTAGACCTAGAGCTCAAGTAGAATGGGTTAGCTCAATTTACAACCAATTCAGCAATTACCCTGTCCACTGGCCAGGTAAGAGGTGAGGTCATGGGAGGCTCCCCCTACTCTCGTAGGGTCCTAATTAAAAACCATGAAACCGATTAGGGCATTTGCCTATGGACCTCTAGCCTTAGACACCAGATTCAAATGATAATCAAAGGATTGGGTGCATTAGCTTTCACACAATACTTGTAACCCGACCATGTTGGTGTCCCTAAACTACTTTAGGTTTCTAGTTAATTTTAATTAGGGTTACGTTTGATGCAAAAGGTGGTTATTGTGGGCCCAGGATAGGTGATGAGATCTTGCTGATGCGGGACAGACTCGATGTACCTTAGGTTATTTGGAAAAACGGAATACCCTAAATAAACTAGGACCGTGGGATGGCTAAGAAGCCTCACGGGACTAGGGCGAGCTGACACTAAAATCTAAAATAGCTAAACTCTTTTGGTTTTCAGTTTTCTTGGTAGAGAAACATAGGATGGAGGATAGGAAACATGGATACTCTAGGACTGGGGCTCACCTTCACAGAGAGACATCGCACCTCTAGGGCATCTCACCCACCCCACTACATGTAGTCTAGGGCGTCCCACCCATCTCACTACACGCGGAGCCTAGGGCATCCCACCCAAATCGCTACCTGGGGCCTTAAAGAAAAATCCCTAGGACCTAGAGGGGGACCTGATGGAAAGGGGGATAACTAGGACCTCGCGCCCCTCGACGCTCGCATGCGAGCGAAGGAAGTGGGGTCTCACACCCCTCGACACCTCATATCCCTCGACACCCGCAGGTGAAGGAAAGATGGGCCTCAGCCCAGAACCAGAACCCAGAGAAAATCCGAAAATTTATATCAAAACTTAATTATTATAAGGGGAGAGGGGGCCTTTATATAGAAAAACCAAAACTCTCACTTACTTGGCCTATAAGAAACCCAAAAAAGGAAAAATAAATTACATCAAAATCCATGCTACATTAATATTGGTGCTGATATGCTCTGGAAAGCATGTTGGCTTGATGATTTGCTCCAGAAAGCATGCTGCACTAAAAAAATTGGACTGCTCTGAAATCCATGCAAAATCCTCTCGCGGTCATGCATAGGGGAAGATGATCTCTATCGAGCACCGACGGACGGTCGGCGACCGGGACGCGGGCGGCAGACGGGGCCGGCGGACGACGGGCGACAGACGGCTGGTGGCGGGCTGCAGGAGGGGCAACGACACGGGGGGGGCACGGCACGCTGAGCCTGCCATTTGGTTTCCCATGGCCGTGGGAGACCCCTTGGGCGCTGGCGTGGCCTCTGGCGGACGAGCAGGCGGCGGACCAGCGATGAATGGCAGCAGGCGGGCGGTGGCGGCAGGCGATGATGGTGCAGGGGCAGACAGACACCTCCCGCGTCCGTTCGTCTTCCCATGGGCGTGGGGCCCAAGGGCATCGGCGAGGGCGGCAGCGGTCGGGCGGGCGGTCGATGACAGGTCGGCAGCGATGGCGCGTGGGCGGATGGATGCCTCCCACGTTCGTTAGTCTTCCCACAGACATGGGTGGCGGTGCCGGATTTTCGGCGAGGGCGGGGCCGGCGGGCACCGATGGGCGGGCCGGCGGGGGCGGCCGGGGGTCGGGTGCCCCGGATCTGGGCCGGCGGGGCGGTGGGCTAGGGTTTTGAAAATTTTTTAAAATCACGGGAAGAGGATGGAATAAGACTGGAATAAGGTGGGAATAAGATCGGGATAAAACTAGAATAGAGGGAATAGGTGGAATAGCAGGAATAAGTAAAAATACAAAATACAAAAAAATAAGAAAAAATGGAAAAAAATACTCGGACCTGCCCTGGATCCCCATCATTCTCTTTGACCGCGAAGAACTCGACTCCGTCAAGTTCGAAAAAAGAAGCACACCCTAATCCACAACTCGCTCTGATACCAAATGATGCGGGATGGACTCGATGTACCTTAGGTTATTTAGAAAAACGGAACACCCTAAATAAACTAAGACCGTAGGAGGGCTAAGAAGCCTCCTGGGACTAGGGCGAGCTGACACTAAAACCTAAAACAGCTGAACTCTTTTGGTTTTCAGTTTTCTTGGTAGGGAAACATGGGATGAGGATAGGAAACATGGACACTCTATGACTAGAGACTCACCTTCACGGAGAGATGTCGCACCTCTAGGGTATCTCACCCACCCCACTACATGTAGTCTAGGGCGTCCCACCTATCTCACTACACACGGAGCCTAGGGCATCCCACCCAAATCGCTACCTAGGGCCGTAAAGAAAAATCCCTAAGACCTAGAGGGGGACTTGATGGAAAGGGGGATAACTAGGGCCTCGCGCCCCTCGACGCTCGCATGCGAGTGAGGAAGTGGGGTCTCACACCCCTCGACACCTGCAGGTGAAGGAAAGATGGGCCTCAGCCCAGAACCAAAACCTAGAGAAAATCCAAAAATTTATAACAAAACTTAATTATTACAGGGGGAGAGGGGGCCTTTGTATAGAAAAGCCAAAACCCTCACTTACTTGGCCTACAAGAAACCCAAAAAAGGAAAAATAAATTACATCAAAATCCATGCTAGATCAATATTGGTGCCGATCTCCTCTAGAAAGTGTGTTGGCTTGATGATCTGCTCCAGAAAGCGTGCTACACTAAAAAAATTGGATTGCTCCGAAATCCATGCAAAATCCTCTCGCGGCCGTGCACAGGGGAAGATGATCTCCGTCGAGCACTGGTGGACGGTCGGCGGCCGGGAAGCGGGTGATGGACGGGGCCGGCAAACGGCCGGTGGCGGGCTGCAGGCGGGGCGGCGGCACAGGGAGGGGGTACGGCAACCTGGGCATGCCGTTTGGTCTCCTATGGTCATGGGAGACCCCCTGGGTGCGGGCGACAGACCGGCGGCGGGCGGCAGCAAGCGGGTGGCGGTTGCAGGCGATGGCGGCGCAGGCCGACGGCAGGCGACGACGGCATAGGCCGGCAGCAGTGCATGGGTGGACGAATGCCTCCCGCGTCCGTTCGTCTTCCCGCGGGCGTGGGGCCCAAGGGCGCCGGCGAGGGCAGCGGCAACCGGGCATGTGCCAACGGACGGCGGGCGGGTGGCCGGTGGCAGGTCGGCGACGGTGGCCTGTGGGTGGACGGATGCCTCCCACGTCCGTTCATCTTCCCACGGGCGTGGGCGGCGGCGCCGGATTTCCAACGAGGGCGGGGCCGGTGGGCACCGGCGGGCGGGTCGACGGGGGCGGCCGAGGGTCGGGCGGCCCGGATCTGGTGCCGGCTAGGTGGTGGGCTAGGGTTTTGAAAATTTTTTAAAATCACGGGAAGAGGATGGAATAAGACTAGAATAAGGTGGGAATAAGATCGGGATAAAATTGGAATAAAGGGAATAGGTAGAATAGCGGGAATAAGTAAAATTAAAAAATGCAAAAAAATAAGAAAAAATGGAAAGAAATATTCAGACCTGTCCTGGATCCCCATCACCTGCCCTGATCTGAGATAGTCAAGTGTCCTTAACATTAGGTTACAAGATGATGCAATCACATGATATGAAACCCTAATATGCAATTAAATTAAAATAATAAAAAACAGCAAAATAAATAAATAAATAATTTTTTTTTTAATTTTAGATCTGACTAATTTTATATTCTAATCTCAGGATATCACGTCCGGTCATAGCTCATTACTTCCATGGGTCATGATAGTATACTTGTATATACCTACTCAGGAGGCGTGATTTCCTTCCACCAGGAAAATAGCAAATAATTTTTTTTCTAACTTTTTTTTTGAGATTAGTAGTAGATTAATAGAGGATTAATAACAAATTAATTAATAATTTTTAAAATTTTTTTTAAGATAATTTTTATGCAGTTTAATTTTAGCCTAGTTCTAAGTATGCAGAAATTTCAGAACTAGAAGTTAAATCCTAGTTTAACCTTCGCTTTGATACCAAAAATGATGCGGGACAATATGCAAAAATTAATCTACTAATTATTAAGCTAATTAACAGTGATTAATAGAGATTATTTTTTTTTAGGATTTTCAGATTTAAAGACTCGAAGAGATCAATAAAATAAAACTAGTCACTAGTTATCTACCTGCAAAATGGATCTAACAAAATAAACTAGAAAAACCAAGAATTGGTGATTAAGAAATCACCTTAAACTAGGGTTATACTTATCAAGGAATTAGAAATTAAAGAGTATGGATGGGTATTTAAATTTACCAATGATGATTATATCCCTCTGGTGTGGATCCGACATAACTCTCAAGGAACTTCCGGCAAGGCTTCAAGAAGGTCGATCTTTGGGCTTCGAACTTCCGCGATGTCATTTCTAAGGAAAGAACACCTTGACTTTGAATCCTTGATCACCTGCAATCACTCAAAAGAAATTCAAATTAGATGGTTGTAGAAAGAAAAGGAAGAAGATAGAATAGGAGGAAGGGAAGGGATGGAAGATGGTGTCTATGGTTTTTTTTTTTTTGATTATTGGATATGTAGGGCCTCACACCCCGCGATGCTCCGAAGAACAAAAGAATAGGGCTTCACATCCTGTGATGCTTGACACAGTAAAGGAAATTTGACAGAATGTCAGCTTTATTTCTTATATGTGGAATTGTAGAGTCCTTCTGCTTTACTCATCTTAAATTGGGTTACTTTTGGAATTGGTGACAATATTAAGAAGAGATGGTGCTAAACATGGTTGGACTCCTTCTTATTTACTCCTCTTAAAAAGTGGTGACAAGGAGTGGTTGGCGCTAATTTTTTTCTTCATGTGGCTGACCAAGGTAAGTGACATGGCATGTGATGTTGTCTCGATGAGGTGGCAAGTGATGTCCAAACATGTCGTGTGATGATGTCCAAACTTGTGGCATATGACATAGGTTGATGATATGGCATGACATGGTGGCAAGATGACATGTGGCGAGTGACTTGGGTGTCCAAGATGAAATGGCACATGGCTTGACTTGGGTTGCACATGGTGTCACATGACTTGATTTGAGCTAGCACATGGAGTCACATGGGTCTTGACTTGGATCCCCTCTTGTATTATAGGACTCAACTAAAAATTACAAGACTCAACCAACTAATTAATTAAAGCCCAACTTGATCAAATTGATCAAAAAGCATAACCAACTAAACAAACTTGGTAAATAGGGTTTGGCCCAAAAGGGTTTAAACATGTTTTGACACAACCTGATAAATAGGGTTTATATTCAAAACCCTAATTGGTAAAAAGGGCTGACTAACATTGGACCATTATAAAGAATTTATGACCTAATTGAAATTGGGATTTTTTTTACAAACTCAACTTTGGGTCCAGGTGTTTTTACAGACAACTCAATTTTGGGATTTAGGGCTAAACCCAACTAATCTAAAATAACAAAAATTAAGATAACTATTTATAAGTGATCGGGGTTTGGGCTTAGGGCTTCATTCATAGGTGATCCATAGGGATGTGGGTTCGACCTGTCGATTTCTTCTAGTCCTGATGTTTGCACCAATTCTCCCTAGGTGGGAGGAACTCGACCGTGTTGAGTATGGGTCAACCTTGCTGTGATAGTGCTCTAGTAAGTCTGGGTCAATTCTTTGCAAGTCATTTCTGGTGATCCAAGAATCATCAGTCTCGGGTCATCCTTGCCAATGAACTAGATATCGCTGATAGTCTTTGTCCTGAGTAGCGATAATCTTGTCATCCAAGATCCGCTCGATCCTGTCTCTCCGGGCTGGTAGTATAGCAGTTGGACACACTTGAGAGTGAACCAACCCATGTGTGTCCACCTGCCATATTACTAGCCTAGAGAGGCAGGATCGAGCGGATCTTGGATGACAAGATTATCACTACTCGGGACAAAGACTGTCAATGATATCTGGTTCGTTGGCAAGGATGACTCGAGACTGACGATTCTTGGATCACCAGAAAGGACTTGCAAAGAATTGACCCAGAATTACTAGAGCACTATCACAGCAAGGTTGACCCATACTCAACAGGGTCGAGTTCCTCCCACCCGGAAAAAATTAGTGAGGACACCAGGGCCAGAAGAAATCAACAGGTCGAACCCACATCCATGTGGATTACCTGTGAATGAAGCCTTAAGCCCAAACCCCGATCACTTTAAATAGTTATTTTAAATTTTGTTATTTTAGATTAGTTGGGTTTAGCCCTAAACCCCAAAATTGAGTCATTTGTAAAAACCCCCTGGATCCAAAGTTGAGTTTGTAAAAAAAATCCCAATTTCAATTGGGTCATAAATTCTTTATAATGGTCCAGTGCTAGTTAGCCCTATTTACCAATTAGGGTTTTGTATACAAATCCTATTTATCAGGTTATGTCAACACCTATTTAAACCCTTTTGGGCCAAACCCTATTTATCAATTTTGTTTAGTTGGTTATGCCTTTTGATCAATTTGATCAAGTTGGGCTTTAATTAATTAGTTGGTTGAGTCTTGTAATTGTTAGTTGAGTCCTATAATACAAGAGGGGATCCAAGTCAAGACCCATGTGACTCCATGTGCTAGCTCAAATCAAGTCATGTGACTCAATGTGCAACTCAAGTCGAGCCATGTGCTACTTCATCTTGGATGCCCAAATCACTCGCCATGTGTCATCTTGCTACCATGTCATGCCACATCATCAGCCTCTGTCACATGCCACAAGTGTGGACATCATCACATGACATGTTTGGACATCACTTGCCACCTCATCGGGACAACATCACATGCCATGTCACTTACCTTGGTTGGCCACATGAAGAAAGAAATTAGCACCAACCACTCCTTGTCACCACTTTTTAAGAGGAGTAAATGAGGAGTCCAACCATGTTTAGCGCCATCTCTTCTCAACATTGTCACCAATTTCAAAAGAAATCCAATTTTAAGATGAGTAAAGCAGAAGGACTCTACAATTCCACATATATAAAATAAAGCCGACATTCTATCAAATTTTCTTTGCTTTGTCAAGCATCATAGGGTGTGAGGCCCTATTCCTTTGTTCTTCGGAGCATCGCGGGGTGTGAGGCCCTACATATCCAACAATCAAAAAAAAAAAAAAATCGTATCCGCCATCTTCCATCCCTTCCCTTTCAACTTTTCTATCTTCTTTTTTTTCTTTCTACAACCATCTAATTTGAATTTCTTTTAAGTGATTACAGGTGATCAAGGATTCGAAGTCAGGGTGTTCTTGCCTTGGAACCAACATCGTGGATGTTTGAAGCCCGAAGATCGACCTTCTTGAAGCCTTGCTGCAAGTTCTTTAAGAGTCCTATCGGATCCACACTAGAGGGATTGATGTGGGATAAATAATTAAAGCTAAATTACTATGATTAAGATCTAATTATCAGAGAAAAATAGGGAATAATTTTTTATATTTTTTTTAGATTTTAAAAGAAGACCTGAATGAGACAGTAAAGGAAACTAGTTTAGTTAACTACCCACACAAGTAAACCTAACAAAATAACTAGGAAAGCAGGATCTGGTGGCTAAGAAACCACCAAAACTAGGGTCTACTTATCAACTCTTCAGAAATTAAAGAGGAGGGAAGAGGTTTAAAGTTTACTAATGCCGAATCGCCCCTCTAAAATAAATCTGGCAAGACTCTTATGATTATCACGGCAGGGTTTTAAGAACTCGTTCCTAGGCTTCGATCTTCCGTGCGATGCCGATTCCAAGAAAAGAATACATGACTTCGATTCTTGATCACCTACAAATACTCAATAAAAAAAATTTAAATTAGGAATCGTAAAGAAAAGGGAAAGAAGGAAAAGGGAAGGGTTAGGAGCGATGGATAGGGATTCTTGTCGACTGGATAGGTAGGATAACTAGAGCCTTGCACCCTGCGATGTTCCGAAGAATAAAGGAAACGGGCCTCACACCCTGCGATGCACACAGCAAAGGAAGAAATTTTGATAGAGTCTCTTTGTTGATGAATGAATGAATAAAACTACAAGGGGTTGATGGGTATTTATAGACCCACAACTAGTGGTGTAAGGGACTCAAACAGTATACTCCTTCTCCCTTGGATTACAACTCCTGGAATTTTGGTCTAGGTGGCCTGGACTCATGCTTGTTGGGCTGATCTGGACTCCTTTCAAAAGTGGGTGGCAACCATGAGCTTCTCATCTAAAGTAGGCTCCATAATGGAGATAGGGTGATGTGGTTTGATGTAGGGTCAAGATGCTTCATCACTTGGCCTTGGTTGTTGGACTCTGGAGTCTGGATAATGTAGCCTTCTACAGGTGAGTGGACTCTTCAGTCTGGATTGGTGAAGACTCAAGAATTTTGATGAAACTCTTGAGTTCTAGGAATTTAAGCAGCTGGCAACCTGTTTGAGTGAAATGCTTGAAGTATAAACCTTTGGACCTCCAACACTTTAGATGAATTAATTTGTCTTGAAATTCTTTGGCAAATGTCATCAAGGAAGAGGCTAACATGCTTGGCCAACTTCTCTTGTTTGGGCATGGAATAACTTGAGTGCAGGGTGCCAATTAAGAGGAGTCCTTCACACTTACTTATCTTAGAAGGGAGGGTGCCAAATATTTCTCATGTAGGCGCTAATTATTCTCACATGGGCCGACCAATGAAGTGTCACATGCAGTGTGAAGTTGCCCCAAAATAAATTGGCTTGACATGTTTAAACATGACATGTGTTGATGTCCCCTGATGACATGGCAGTGATGTCCAAAAATCTTGCAAAGATGGCACCAAAAACCAATTGACTTGGCCTAGCACATGGCTTGTCTTGGGCTAGCACATAGCTTGTCTTGGGCTAGCACATGGGTCTTCAATTGGATGTACATGAAGTCACATGGGTCTTTAATTTGGTGCACATTAAGTCACATGGGTCTTCAATTGGGTCCCCTTTGTATTACAGGACTCAATAACTAATTATTACAAGACTCAAAACAAAATAACTAAATCCCACTTGATCAATTGGAATACAATTTGATCAATAGGCAAGACTCATGTAACAAAAAAGAATAAGATGGTAAACAGGATTTGGCCCAATAGGGTTTGACACAAATGATAAATGAGATTTTTACATAATATGGTAAAAAGGGTTTAGCCCAAAAGGCTAAATAACAAAACCCTAATTACAGTTGGTAAAAGGGGCTAACCCTAACTAACCCAAAATAACAGAAATTAAAATAAAATATTTACATGGTAAAAGGGGTGGGGTCCAGGGCTTTATTCACAACTGATCCAGAAGGATGTGAGTTCAACCTGTCGATATTTTCTAGCCCTGGTGTCCACACCAATTCTCCCCGGGTGGGAGGAACTAGACCTTGTCGAGTATGGGTCAATGCCGCTATGATAGCACTCTTGCAAGTCTGGATCAACTCTCAGCAAGTCCTCTCTGGTGATCCAAGAATCATCAGTTTCAGGTCACCCTTGCCACCGAACTAGATACCACTGGTAATCTTTGCTCTGGGTAGCAATGATCTTGTCATCTAAGATCCGCTCAATCTTGTCTCTCCAAGCTGGTGGTATGGCAGGTGGACACACTTGGGTTGGTTCACTCTCAAGGACTGGATTAGGCCTAAATGGCTTACTAGGAATCAATGTTGGATCCCTATACTTAATAAGGTCTAAAACGTTGAAAGTTGGACTAATACCTAGTTCAGGTGGTATCTCGAGCACATAGGCATTAGACCCAATTTTCCTAATCACTTTGTATGGTCCACTACTACGGGCATGTAACCTTTTCATGGTTCCAGGTGGGAACCATTCAGGTCGCAGTTTAAGCATAACAAAGTCTCCTTTATTATATTCCTTTAGTCTTCTCTTAAAATTACCCTTGGTTAATGTATGACATGATGAAAAGTTGGCATGAATTCCTAATAAATGCCATAGTGTTTTCCAAAAATAGGATGCAAATTGAATATGCTCAAAGAACTTATGCAACCTACTGATTTCATCAAAATGTAATCGGGTGGCTCTAGAAAGAGTGGAAACTTCAGGCCAACGTAGGAAATAAGAAGTGGATTCGGGGCTAGCCTGGTGGGGTAGGATATAAGAAAAGGGCTCATAGAACAATCCCTGACTAATGGGGTTGACCTTAAGGTTTAGACACTGAATTATGTCCATAGGTAATAAAGGGTCAGCCTGAAAAAATGATGAATCAAGAATTTTAGGAAAGAGATACTTGATTGAAATTAATGGGGTGAAATCTCCTTGAGGGTGCTAGTTTGGAAAAATCAAGTCCTCATTGATTACTTTAGGTTCATGATTTTCAGGACCAGGCTCTATGATTTGGCTCTCTTCTAATTTTTTCTCAGGTAATGTCTTAGCAGTAGGGTTATGTTCCTCATGGTTCTCTTTTTCTAATGGTCCTTCCAGTACAGTTTCAGTTAGGATACGATCAGGGTCAACTACCTCTGAGTATGTTCTATCTATTTTCTTAGTGGTCAGAGTCCAGACTGTTGATCCTCCAGTGATCTCATGTTCTAATTCTTTGGCATTAATTAGGTTCAATCTAGGTTCTTTCTCTCTCAAATGACTAGACCCTCTTTTAATATTATCTTTAGGTGGGGCCGAGTTGATCACAATTTTCTTTTCATGGTGTTTGAATGCACACAAGTTAGATTGACCAAAGAGGGTTGCATCATGATTATATAACTACGGTCTGCCTAGTATGATACTACTAACCCCCATTGGAATCACATCACACCAGACTTTCTCTTGGTAAGATTGAATTTGGACTGGAGCTGGCATTGTAACCTAATAGGAATGGATATCGCGTCAATCTAGGATACCTTATATGGGCTAGGAAGTGGCACATGGGTAAGCCTAAACTCTTAACAGCATTGATAGATATAGCATTCATACAACTCCCACTATCAATAATAATTTTGCACACTTTATCTCCTAGCTTAATGAAGGTCTGTAAGATATTTGTCCTATGATAGTCCTCATTCTTCTTGTTCTGAGCTAAAATATACCTAACTACACCTAGTAGGTCAGATGATTCTATGGGATCTTCATCACCTTCATACTCTTCTACCAAATCTTCCTCAGCTTCATAAATTTTCTCTTCAAATTCCTCAACATTTTTTAGATTCTCTTCTTCACTCTCACCTATATGTAAGGTCCTTACTGGGCAATCAACAGCAAAATGACCTGTTTTACGACACCTATAACATATTGTGTTATGGTTCCTATCTCTTTGAACTATAGGTGCCTTTCCTTTATCATCCCTTCGAGCTGGTTGGGAGATAGGATTGGGTCGGCTAGGTGGAAATCGGCTAGGGTTAGGTCTACACCCAGAGGTATTGAACCTATTTGGCTCAGTTCAATTGGAACAGGCCTCCTCTGAAATTATTCGCAATCCCTAGCAATCTGGTAGGCCTGATCTAAATCACTAACCTCTCTCAAAAATAGATCCCTCTGAATATCTTCATGTAAACCAGCTCGAAACCTCGACAAGGTGGCAGCTTCTGATTTGACTACACTAAACCTCATAACGAACTCATCAAATTTGGTAATATAGTTAGCCATAGATTTATTTCCTTGAGTCAATTTTTGCCATTGATCTAATAATTTTTGTTCATATGAGAATGGTAGGTATTTCTTCCTAAGCTTCACCTTCATTTCTCGCCATGTGTCTATAGGTAAGTCACCTCTCTGTCGGTTCAGTTGCTCCACATTTCTCCAATACAACCTAGCTTGTCAGAGTAGCCTAAGCTTAGCAAATTTGAACTTTTTCTCCTCCGACATTTCATACCATTCAAAGTACTGGTCCATATCACTCTCCTAATCTATATAGACCTTAGGATCTAAGCTACCCTCAAATATGGGTGCATCTAATCGAATGCTCCTAAGAATCCTTTCTTCCTGGTCATTCACATTAGGGGTGTGGTGCCTAGGAATTGGATCATGAGTAATTTCCCTATGTTGGGCTCTAGCAAGTTCTCTATATTGACCTCTTAGATCTGGGAGAGTGAGTTGGGCTCGTGGAATTGGGGGAATGGGTCTAGGCATCTCAGAGCTTTAACTTAGGGGAGTGGGTCCAGGTGTTTCAGGATTTGATCTAGTTGCATGGAATTCTTCAAGGTTACCAAGTCTTTCTTCCACATGATCAAACTTGGTAGTGAGCTATCTAAGTTGATTAGTTATAGTCCTCATAAAATTTTCTATATTAGGGTCCATGGGTGGATTGGGTTGATTTTGGATAGGCTGATATGGTGTGCCTGACCTAATTGCAATGCAATGCAATCACACAGAACTTAACTCGGACTAGGGTTTCCTAGACCTAGAGCTCAAGTAGAATGGGTCAGCTCAAATTACAGCCAATTCAATAATTACCCTGTCCACTAGCCAGGTAAGAGATGGGGTCGTGGGAGGCTCCCCCTGCTCTCGTAGGGTCCTAATTAAAAACCATGAAACCACTTAGGCCGTTTGCCTCTGGACCTTTAGCCTTAGACACCAGATTCAAGTGATAATCACAGGATTGGGTGCACTAGCTTACACACAATACTTGGAACCCAACCTGTTGGTGTCCCTAGCTCATTAGAGCAATTAAGTCTAATTGAGTTTTAATTAGGGCTAGGCTCGGATACAAAGAAGGTTGTTATGGGCCCAAGATAGGTGATGAGCTCCTGCCCTGATCTGAGATGCTCAAGTGCCCTTAAGATTAGGTTACTTGATGTGCACACACAAGATGAAACCCTAGATGCAATCAAACTAAAATAATTAAAATAATAAAAAAATAAAATTAATTATTTTTTATAATTTTGTTCTTTTGTTTTTTAGCAAAGATATATTTTGCAAAAAAACCCCTAAGATGCAGGAATTTAAAATATGTAAAATTTATGCAAAAAGAACCCTAAACTGGAATTACTGAAATTCAGGACAGATCTATTCTCAGGCAGTATTCTGGTAAGCAAAAAATCTACAGACTGAAATAATTAATGAGAAAATTCTAAAAAATACTATCAATTATGATGGATACAGAAAAATAAGAATTAGGCAATTCTGAGTTACCTACATACAAAAATAATTAAAAAAATAAACTATATACTATGATGGTTGTGATGCAAAAAATAAACCCTAAAGATGCCTATCTCTTTGTTTTCTTCTTCAAGGGTCAATTCATAGTAGCACCCCTATATGCCATAAGAAATCCTGTTTGAATAGAAGGTGAGGGTCTTGCAGCCCTACTTTTTTCTATGACCGGATGGCCATGGTGAAGCACCCGATCTGAGTACTTAAAGAGAAACTAAATCAGCACAAGAGAGATTCAAACCCCAATTTAACCTGCTCTGATACCAAAACTAATGCCAGATGAATAATTAAAGCTAAATTACTATGATTAAGATCTAATTATCAGAGAAAAGTAGAGATTATTTTTTAATATTTTTTTCAAATTTTAAAAGAAGACTTGAAGGAGACAGTAAAAAAAACTAGTTTAGTTAACTACCCATACAAGTAAACCTAACAAAATAACTAGGAAATTAGGATCTGGTGGCTAAGAAACAACCGAAACTAGGGTCTACTTATCAACTCTTCAAAAATTAAAAAGGAGGGAAGAGGTTTAAAGTTTACTAACATCAAATCATCCCTCTGAAATAAATCTAGCAGGACTTTCAAGATTGTTGCAGCAGGGTTTCAAGAACTCGTTCCTAGGCTTCGATCTTTCGTGCGATGCTAGTTCCAAGGCAAGAATACCTGACCTCGATTCCTAATCACCTGTAAACACTCAACAAAGAAGATTTAAATTAGGAATCAACAAAGAAAAGGGAAAGAAGGAAAAGAAAAGGGTTAGGAATGATGGTTAGGGATTCTTGTCGATTGGATAGGTAGGATAATTAGGGCCTCGCACCCTGCAATGTTTCGAAGAACAAAGGAAAAGGGCCTCACACTCCGTGATGCACATAGCAAAGGAAGAGATTTTGACAGAGTCTCTTTATTGATGAATGAATGAATAAAATTACAAGGGGTTGATGGGTATTTATAGACCCATAACCAGTGGTGTAAGGGACTCAAACAGTAAACTCCTTCTCCCTTGGATTACAACTCCTGGAATTTTGGTCTAGGTGGCTCGGACTCATGCTTGTTGGGCTGATCTGGACTCCTTTCAAAAGTAGGTGGCAACCATGAGCTTCTCATCTAAAGTGGGCACCAAAATGGAGATAGGGGGATATGGCTTGATGTAGGGTCAAGATGCTTCATCACTTGGCCTTGGTTGCTGGACTTTGGAGTCTGGATAATGTAGCATTCTGCAGGTGAGTGGACTCTTCAGTCTGGATTGGAGAAGACTCAAGAATTTTGATGAAACTCTTGAGTTCTAGGAATTTAAGCAGCTGGCAACCTGTTTGAGTGAAATGCTTGAAGTAGAAACCTTTGGACCTCCAACACTTTAGATGAATTAATTTGGCTTCAAATTCTTTGGCAAATGCCATCAAGGAAGAGGCTAATATGCTTGGCTGACTTCTCTTGTTTTGGCATGGAATAACTTGAGTGGAGGGCGCCAATTAAGAGGAGTCCTTCACACTTACTTATATTAAAAGGGAGAGCACCAAATATTTCTCATGTAGGCACTAATTATTCTCACATGGGCTGACCAATGAAGTGTGACATGGAGTGTGAAGTTGCCCCAAAATAAATTGGCTTGACAAGTCCAAATATGACATGTGTTGATGTCCCCTGATGATGTGGCAGTGATGTCCAAAAATCTTGCAAAGATGGTGCCAAACACCGATTGACTTGTTCTAGCACATGGCTTGTCTTGGGCTAGCACATAGCTTGTCTTGGGCTAGCACATGGATCTTCAGATGGATGCACATGAAATCACATGGGTCTTCAATTTGGTGCACATGAAGTCACATGGGTCTTCAATTGGGTCTTCCTTGTATTACAGGACTCAATAACTAATTATTTCAAGACTTAAAACCAAATAACTAAATCTCACTTGATCAATTGGAACCCAATTTGATCAATAGGCAAGACTCATGTAACAAAAAAGAATAAATTGGTAAACAGGCCCAATAGGGTTTGACACAACCGATAAATGGGATTTTTACACAATGTGGTAAAAAGGGTTTAGCCCAAAAGGCTAAATAACAAAATCCTAATTATAGTTGGTAAAAGGAGCTAACCCTACCTAACCCAAAATAACAGAAATTAAAATAAAATATTTACATGGTAAAAGGGGTTGGGTCGAAGGCTTTATTCACAGGGATCCACAAGGATGTGGGTTCAACCTATCGATATTTTCTAGCCCTGGTGTCCACACCAGGGATATAATCATCGTTGGTAAATTTAAATATCCATCCCTACTCTTTAATTTCTGATTCCTTGATAAGTAGAACCCTAGTTTAAGATGATTTCTTAATCACCAATTCCTGTTTTATCTAGTTTATTTTGTTAGATCTACTTTGCGGATAGATAACTAGTGACTAGTTTTGCTTTATTGATCTCTTCGAGTCTTTAAATATGAAAATCCTAAAGAAAAATTAATCTCTGTTAATCACTGTTAATTAGCTTAATAATTAGTAGATTAATTTTTGCATATTATCTTGCATCACTTGTATTTACGTAATTAATTATAATATCTTAGTTTAGTTAGATCCTTCATTTCCATATAGTCATGATTAAATAATGTTGTCCATGTATTTATACAACAAAGCAATATCAATAATCATGATATAAAGCATTTGATGCACCAAGATAAATTTTACATCAAACCCTATAGTAGGCCTTGCATTACACAATAAACCTACTATGGTTTTGACATAAGCTTGGCTTATCATGAAGGAAGGAAATTAGAGTGTTTTAATCAATAGCATTTCCAAATCAAGTCTAAATCAATCGAATTGGCTAGGTAGTGGGAGAGAGGTGGGAGGCCCCTCATGCTTGCCTTAGATACCAAAAATTTTGTCTAGGTAAGCAAAGGACCCAATTAAAAATCATGTTCTCTTTACCTTCCCAGAACCACTTTCCTAGATACCAATTAATCAATAAAATCCTAAGTGAATTTGCATTATGATTTTATAACACTATGACAAATATATATTTTTTTAAAGAGGGCTTTCATGGTCTCACGCACATCTTAATTCTACAAACATCTAGCAGGAATACAACAACATCATATATGCCAAGTTTGTCATTATTATAGGATAACCTTATAACATAGCAGACATGTACCACTATGTTAGGACAACATTATTTTAGAATGATAACTAAATAATCTAAACATATCTCTATATTGATTAGGATTTAAGTGAAACCTTAATCAGTGGCATACATTAATCAATATATGCTACAACTATTATGCTAGACATAATCATCCAAACATTTCATTATTAATTGAATGAATTAAGGTTGCTCTAATACCACTGCTGGATTTTGGTTGTGTAGCAAAAAACTAGATTTCAAATTTTTAAACCTTGAAACCCTAGTCAATCGAAACCATAGACCCAGGACTCCCTTGATTATATCAATTAACAGGATAAAATATTTGGAAATAGAAGAATACCTGCAATGCTAATATCCTTTTCTTTTCACCGGGCACATAAGTGTATGCCCTCCAGAGGTGATCCGCATAGGAACCAAACTAAGGAAGCACTCCTCTTGCTTGCTTGACTCCTTTTGGCAATCTTTCATCCTTCAATAGCCTTTTCTCCCTTCTAGGATATTTTCTCTTTTGAAGAGTAGCTTAGTACCTCTCTGAAAACTCTCTTACTATCTTATTATCCTTTCTAATTCTCTTCATAAGCACTTGTCTTAAAATGGCAGACTTGTCTTAAAATAATAGACTTGTCCTACCAAGAGAAGGAAGAGAATTATTAAGATAATTTTCGGATGCCTTGGCTTCAATCATTAAAGCCTTTAAATAGAAAGGGAGGTGGCACCTAATACACCCTTTTATCAGCCCCTTATCTGAAATGTTAAATATCAGGTAAAACCCTTTAATCAGAATGAGTCCCTTGATAGAAAGGTACAAAGTAAAACATCATTTTACTAATTATTTATTCCAAGTATTGCTTATCATAACTCTTCGTGAAAAATAGAAAATTAGTCTTTGTTGACTTCTATCTTGATTTTGATGAATGATAAAATACTTAAGTATATTTGAGTACTAATTGTATGTTAAAAGTGTGTTTATCAAAATAAGATACTCATCAAAGTTATAGTATTGAAAGGTTCATAATACCTGACAAACAGTTGAAGAAGTCTCTTAAACTAATGGATTTTCAAGTTGTATAAACTTTGACACATAAGAATGACTTTGAAGAACTTAAATTTTGAATTTGGGTAAGTTTTATCAATGTTTCAACCAAGTATCGACTCATGGAATTGAAGTGTCAACTCACAGAAGCTTGAGCTGATATACAGAAAGAGTTTCAGCTGGCATGCTCAAGTGTCGACTCATGAATTACCAAGTATCAACTCAAGTGTCGACTCATGGTCAGCCAAGTATCGACTCAAGGCTTGAGACCAAAAAGATGACAGAACTTATTGATTTTTGGAATTTGCTTAAGTGTCAACTCATGAAGATGAAGTGTCGACTCACTGGAAGAAGTGTCGACATACCAGTACATTCCAAAGAGCTTCAAAAAATTTTTTAACCTAGTGTCGACTCATGGTCTAAAGTGTCGACTCATGATCTGAAGTGTCAACACTTGCAGGTCAGAGGCTAGTTTTTTGAAGCACAGAACTTCTCTAATTTGTGTCTAACTATTATTTTCTCCTCTCCAATGGCTATAAACTATCCTTTAAGGCTTCGAAAGGTATTTAAAGCCCACCAAACACAAGAGGGAAGCATTCATTGATAATTTATTGAAAATTCATTGAGTATTCATTACCTTTGAGTGAACTTGAGCCTTCAAACATTCAAGTTTCAAAGAGAGCATTCAAGTCCAATTCATTCAAGCATTGATTGAGGCTTCAACAACTTGGAGATAAGCTTCTCAACAACAATCAAGAGCTTCATCGAGTTTATTTACTTTTTGAAAAAGCTTAGTATATTTTAATATTATACTTGAATTATTTTATTATTTCTAGCTTCAAGGGGATTGAAACTAGTGCTGAGGTTGTTGGTTAGCCTTAAGTAAAATCCAACTTAGGTTGTTGGTAAGCCTTGTATGAAAACCAACTAGATTTTTGGTTAGCTTTATGAAAACCAAGGAATTTTGATTAGTGAGCCTGGAAAACTAATCTACTGTAATCAAGGTTAGATTACAGTAAAATATCCAAGGAAAGCTTGGAGAGTGGATGTAGATGTTTTGGAATACACCGAACCACTATAAATTTTTGTATTTGTGATTGCCTTTTCATTCTTTCTGCATTTACTTTACTACTTTTGCTACATATCATTATTTGGTACACAAACATTTTGGAAATACACTAGCACCTGTGTTTAATTCTTGCAAAAAGTTTTTAGAAACCTAATTCACCTTTCCTCATGGGTTGCTTTAGCTGGGCAACAAGTGGTATCAGAGCCTTGTACTCAACTAAGTAGGTCTAACCACCTTGAGTTAAAGATCTATAGCAGCCCCAATAGGTATTAGTGTTGTTGAGGGTCAAGCCTTAAATAGATCACCATTTTTCAATGGCACAAATTATACATATTGAAAAACTCGCATGCATATTTATATGCACTCTAATGATTATAATCTTTGGAAAGTAGTAGTTAAAGGTCCACATGTTCTTTCAATTTTGGTTAATGGCATTTTTGTTCCCAAGCTTGAAAAAGACTGGGATGAAAAGGATATTAAGCAATTTGAGCTTAATGCCAAAGCAATGAACTTGCTTTATTGCACATTGGATCCTAGTGAATTTAATAGGATTTCCACATGTACATCGACAAAGAAAATATGGAACACACTTGAGGTTACACATGAGGGTACCCATCAAGTGAAAAATACAAAAATAAATATGCTTGTGCACACATACGAAATGTTTAGAATTAAAATAGAAGAAAGAATCCCCAAGAGGGAGAGAGAGGCAACTGGTAAGAAACAGAGAGATAGCGGGCAAGGAACTAGCCACGGGAACCTCCCAAGCTCTCTGATCCCAACTCCACCTTGTCTTTACATCTTAGTTCTATCTTTCATCCTCAACATGGAGAGTCATCAAGCTCTTCACCATAAAGGTTTTGTTTTCCTAGATCGTCCCACTGACTTGACATCAGAGTGTCCCTATTGGAATCCCTGGGTCGGATCTCCTCTGTTTTGCAGAATAGCCAACCAAGGAATGGACCGGAGTAAAGGACCAAGCACCCTACCGGAGCCCGATGCATCCATGACATGTCAGAGCTATAGGCCATAATGATCCAGGCAGCAACAGATGCAAAAAGAGATGAACAACTAAAAATAACTTTTATTTCAATAATGATTCGTGTATAAATTATAAAGAGCTCAACCATCTACAACCTAGACGATTGGCTATAGGATACATTTCTTAACAAAGGAGAGAGAGGTTAGGGAGTTAAAACTGACTCATTTGAATTCCAATTCAAAATCTAAATTTAGATTTAAATATAAATTCAAATTTAAACAATTTGAATTTTAAATTCAAACTTAAATTAAATTTAAATTCTAAATTCTAAATTCTAAATTCAAATTATGTGACTTAGGTGTATGGATAAGTCTAATCCTATTGGACCCAAAACTAGGCCTAAACCAAATCATATTTAAATTGACTCAAAAATCATTGCTCAATCAAATTAAGCTATTTGGAAATCTGATTACCAATTAATCCTTCCAAAATCATGTTAAAACATTTACAACATTGATGAGTCAATACTTAGAAAATCTTTAAGTATCAGCTCATCAAAGTACTGACTCATGGGACATCATCAATCTATTGATAATTGAACCCGGGAATGATTCACAATCATTGACCAGCTATCAAATCAGGTAGAAACTCTAATTATGTGTGATCCTCATAGGTTCGAACACTAAGCCAATAGTATAAGAATAATTTCTATACCAATTGAAGTCTCGATCTAGTAATAACACCTGATGTTTGGATAGGTCAAAAGTTGTAGAGCAACAATCACGAATCTCTAGTATACGATTATCATAAAATTCATCCCTTTGACCCTTAATGTTTAGGATGACTTCAAGGTTTAACTGCCAACCCTTAAACAACTCATCCATAATGTGTCTCAACATCACAGTCCTATGACTCCTCACAAAAACTATCCTGGCAAAGATTTTGCTAAATTGAAATATAATGAGACACTCCCTCCAATAATTGAAGGGTTAATCCCATTTTGACTCACATACCAACTCCATAAGTACTTGACTGTACCCAGAAATCTTTCATCACTAGATTAGAAATTGAGGTAGTTCGATATCAAAGTATAGTTAGTTGCTTGCAAGTCATCATGGTGATCTTAGATCTGAGGGATACTTATATCCATATCCTTCGTGAGCAATGCTTGGTATAAGAGTGCTCCGTAGGTAGATCATGTTTAGTAAAATATTCTATACTTCACCTGTATGCCATACGAATATCTCTACACTTCTTGGTTAAGAGGATAACCAACCCATATGATACACAATGACCTATACTTGATATATTATCATCCTATAACAATATATTATTTGATCATGAATAGATTTAAGAACCACTTGATAAATCCTCTCTTTATCATATAAGATGAGTTCTAAGGATTCCATCATACAAAAGCTCATTACAGAAAGTTATAATATGATGAACTACCAAAAATAACTTTTATTTATAATAATGCATATATAATTATAAAATATAACTATCTACAAGTTAGACGATTGATATTAGGATACAATTTCCAATAATGATCATCAAATATGATCTATGCATTTCAGCTTTAGTTTATATGCATCATATTCATACCATGATCCTTTCTGTAGGCTATTTATAGATATGATCTAATGCTTGTGTAGATTAGTATGATTAATCTAATTATTTTCACTACCTAATATTTAAACAGTTTTAAAATGTATGCATAAAATAGCCTAGGTTTCAGATTGGAGATTGATTTCATGTTGACCACTCACAACCTCTATGCATACTTCACTATGCCCAAAATATCCCACACATATCTCAAAGAGTCATGCTAGGGAATGAACCAAGACATAGATTCATATATATAGGGTACCATGATGATTTCATGTCTAAGAATCACTTGCACCACTTTCACTTAAGAATAATCTATTGACAAGCTTATAAGGCTCCATTAAATATTCTTCCTATAGATCATATCAGTGAACTCATTCTCCAATGAGTACCCACATCTTTGTATTAGTGTACCATACAAGTATTTGTGAGATCAATCACCCTCTCCAACAAGTATACAAAGGATGTGACAATCTTAGTAGAATCATTGATCCCCGACTCAATATCCTATAATCGGGAAGGTTTTAGATTGGGCTATCAAGATTTTAAGTCTCATTAGTATAATCTCATCATCATCCTAAAATCATTATCCTAATCTATGGGTTCATCATAATCTTAATTAAATAATAAGATGCAGCATATGATAAAATAAAATATCTTAAAAATTATTAAATAATTAATGTCATGCATATGAGTAGGAAACAAAATATAGAATAGTCCTATCGTATCATCCATGCAATTGGATTGTAAGGCACTATTCTTTCAATGGTAATAGGAATACCAAGTTCTTTTACGTAGCTACGATCATCAGGAGGCACAAGAACTAGATTGGGGCAATAAGAACTAGTAGTGGCCTGTGGTTAGATAGTGAGGAAGATGTAAGGCAGGAGGTCATCCACTTTTTGAAATCGAGATTGATAGTGACTCTAGTGGGGATGCTCCTTTCGTCTCCCCATGTCCCACTAGCCAGGTTACTCAGGAGGAGAACACTAGTCTGATCAGGCCAATGTTGGATGAGGAGGTCAAGTAGGTGATTTGCTCCATGGTGGAGGACAAGGCCATAGGGCATAACAGTTTTTCCCCTCTATTTTTTAGGAGATATTGGTATTTGATCTAGATTGAGGTGGTGGAGGTGTACGGGAGGTTTTTCCTTCAGTGGGAATGCTGGAGGCTTGGAAAAAGACATTCATTACTCTTTTGCCTCAGAGAAAGGAAGCGATTGAGCCAAGCCTTAAAGAACTTATAATTTGCAAAAGAGTGTAAGTGTCTTTATTTTGGAAAAAGAAATGGCTAGAATGAAGGCTCTACTCCTTAAGTTTTGGACATTATTTTGCATGGATTTATGAGAAATGCCAGGTTTGGATCTTGAGGTTGCAATTCATAAATAGGCTATTGACCCTAAGGCCCAGCCAGTTAATCAAGCCCCTAGAAGAATTTGGGTCAAATTAGAAGAACAAATAACAACTAAAACCAAAATGTTCAAAGAACCTAGCTTCATAAGAGAAGAAAAATATGCTTAATGGATAGCAAGTATTTTGCTAGTTAAAAGGAAGAATGGCCAAATTTGACTTTTTGATGACTTTAAAGAGTCGGATAAAGCTTGCCCTAATGATGATTTTCCCCTTCTAGTGACAAAATTAATGACTGATAGTACATCATGATATGAATCTTTCTTGTTCATGGAGAAGTCGTCGATTTGTAATCAAATAAACTTGGCATTTAAGCATTTAGATTTTTATACTCCTATGGGCATTTACTATTACAAAGTAGTTTCATTTTGCCTCAAAGATGCAAGAGCTATATATCAAAAGACCATGACCAAAATAACTAGTGAATTAATTCACAAAGTTGTTGAATGTCATGTAAATGGCCATATAGATTAGAATCAATCTAAACAAATGTCATCTCGAAGTCCTAAGAATAGTTTTAAATTGCATTAAAAAATATAACTTAAAGCTGAATTCCCTTAAATGTGTTGTTTAGTGTATCATCTAGGAAGTTTTATGGCTTTGTGGTGCAGCATCGCCGGAAATCAAGGCTATACTTAACATGCTTTCACCAAAGAATCTTAAACTACTTCAATCACTATAAGGGAGATTGGCATATATCAGGAGATTTACCTCTAATTTATCTTTTAGAAATCAATAGTTCTTAAAATTAATTTACAAAGATTCAACATTTATATGGGGTGAAGCATTAGAAAATGCAGACATAATCAAAAAATATTGGCTTAAACCACCTATACTTGTGATAGGGATCTAGGGCAGGTCCGGGTATTTTTCCATTTTTCTCTTATTTTCTCGCATTTTTCTTATTTTTCCTATTCCCGCTATTCCACTTATTCCTGCTATTCCATCTTTATCTCGATCTTATTCCTGATTTATTCCTACACTATTCCATCTTCTCCCGTGAATTTTTTTTAAAAAAAACTTCAGAACCCTAGCCGCCGCCCCCTCCGGCCCTAGATCCGGGCCGCCCGACCCCCGGCCGCCCCCGTCGGACCATGCCCGTGGGAAGACGAACGGATGTAGGAGGTGTCCGTCCGCCCACGTGCGCCCCTGCACCACCGACGTCATTGCCACCGCTGCCCGCACGTTCGCTAGCCACCATCCCGTCGGCCCCGGCCTTCCCCGCCGTCCACCGGCCACGCCGGTGCCCTGAGGTCTCCCACGGCCGTGGGAGACCAAATGGCACGCCCTGGGGCATGCCGTGCCATTCTTGTGCTGCCTCGCCCACAGCCCACTGTCAGCCGTTCACCGTTCGTCGTCCACTGGCCCGTCCGCCACCTGCTTCCAGACCGTCTGCCGGTGCCCTGCCGGAGACCATTCTTCCCTTCCACGGTCGTGAGTTGGTGTTTGCATGGATTTCAGAGCAATCCAATTTTCAGAGCAGCATGCTTTCTGGAGCAGATCATTAAGCGACATGCTTCTCAGAGCAGATCAGCACCACTTTTGATGCAACACGAATTTTGATGTAATTTATTTTTCTTTTTAAGTTTTCTTAGAGGCTATGAAACTGAGAATTTTGGTTTTTCTATATAAAGGCCCCCTCTCCCTCTGTAATAATCAGAGATGATTTGATATAACTTTTTGGTTCTCCATTGGTTCCGGTTCTGGTTCTGGGCTGAGGCCTGTTTGCCTTCGTTCCCTATTGTGTGGATAATGGGTTCATTGGGGGGTGTGAGAGTCCTACTTTGTGGATGATGGATTCGAGCACCCTAGTTATCCCCTATCTCATCTTCTTTATCCCCTCGTGTCCTTCGAGATTCATCCTAATGCATCTATATGAGAGCCCTGCTATATGCATTATGGGTTCGATGAGAGCTCAGGGTAGCTGGTGCTGTGATCCTTCGGGAGGGTAGCTTTATGCTCAGGGTAGCTGGTACTGTGATCCCTTAGGAGGGTAGCTTTAGGCTTTGACCCCTGACTTCTATGTGCGTCCCTCGCTAGAGTGAGTCTCAGGGCCATGAGTTCCACTTCCCGGTCCCCCATCTTCATCCTTCCTACGCCACATCCACCCAGAAAATTGAAAACAAAAGAGATCAGCTGTCTTAGGATTTTAGTGTCAGTATGCCCTAGTCTAGGAGGCTTCTTAGCCCTCCCACGGTCCTAGTTTTGTTAGGTATCTTTTCCTTTCCCAAATAACCCAGGGTTACATCGATTTTCATCCCGCATCAACTTGCCACTCCTATGCCAGGTAAACAACATTATACAACTACTTTTGAAGGATCATTAGGAGCAGTCTCAGCTCAAAATAATGAAGGAAAAGAAAATGTTTTATATTTATTTAAATTGAATGCTTAATGGGTTGGTTAATTCTTGTACTCTAATTGAAAGGTATTGTCTAGTTTTGATTTTTGTTGTTACAAAATTGAAACATTATATATTATCCCACTAAGTCTACTTAATTTCAAAGTATATCCTTTAAAATATATAATGAGGAGACTAGTTTTGTTTAGAAGAATGGTAAAGTGAGATATTATCCTTCTTGAGTTTGATATCACCAATGTTACTCAGAAGGCAATTATAAAAGGACAATCTTTAGCAAATTTCCTAGCATGCAACCCATCCTGTGTTCATTCATCATTGATATGTAGATTGCCAGATGAAGAGATTCCATTCTATGGAGAACCATATGGGATGACAGAATTTTTTGATGGTGCATCATCAATTGAATCTATGTTGTCCAAATATTCCTAAAATCAAAGTGAGAATTGGACTTAGGCTTGTCACTCCCCATGTGGGTTGCTTGAATAAAATTTTGATAGCTCCTTTTGTTATAATCAAGATGGTGTTGGTTTTATTCTTCACGATGATGATAGACATCTTATTATATCATGTACAAGAACTTTTTCAACTATTTCTATAACTATAACTAAATTTTGAGTGGCTTGGGATGGTCTCACCTTTGCTATTTGCCATTTTTGTTACAAGGATCTAATTTTAGAAGAAGATTCTACTACAATTACATCTTAGATCATCAAAGCTTCTTCTGACATTCCAAATCCTTTGCTACAAGATATTAAACTTCTAATTTCCATGCTTATTTCTTTTGAAAGTTTACTCTTTGGAGGGTAAATAACTTACCTAGAAATTTTTCTTTTTTGGGATGAGTATTTCTCGGTAATACTTAGACAAGAAAATAATTTATTCATATTTTTTGTGCATTGAAAAGTGGCTCAAAATCTATTATCCATATTCTTTTACATTACTACTTTCTTAGGTAAGTTGCTAAGATCTATCCATATTTTCCATAATATCCTTTATTTTAAAAATTATTATATAATATATAATTTATATATATAAATTATATCATAGTTTCTAAAAAAGATTATATATAAAAAATAATTTATATTACATTATATTATCATAATAGTATAATATTAATATTTAATATACCATAATATATGATATAATATAAATAATAGATTTTATTTGACTATAATATTATTTATATTATATTATATTATATTATATATAATAGTGATAAATTATTTTATAATAATAGATTAATTATAATAATATAGTATATTATTATAAAATATATTATATTAGTATAATATTATAATATAATATGTATTATATTATATTATATTATAATGTGTTGCCGGTAAATCACCTTCTACCAGAACTGTGGTAGTGAATGAGGATCTCACGATCTTCTCTGGTAGGACAAGACACTGCTTCCCAGTGGCTCTCAGATAAAGACCTACAAGAACAGTCCCTTAACCAAAAGCAACTAGTGGGGGATCCCCTTGATGCTCAAGTCAGTGAAAAGATGAGAGGGCTATAACAACCGAAGCTGGGAGAGATGATAAGGAAGATGACTGAATGAGTATGTAAGAGTGGTATCAGGATGTACCTCATCAGGGATCCCTTCTTACCAATTTATAAGGTTACTCGAGGTAACCGAATGCCATTAGGGAGGTAGCTTCCACTAACATGGATGATAATTTTCTAGTAGGATGTTAGGATCTTGTCTCCCAGATCCTCTCTATTGGGATCTTTCTATTAGGATATCAATGTCTATTAGAATCTTGTCTATTACTCTCCATTGGGGTAGCTTTTAGTTGCCTGCTTCTATCATGTACTTAGGCATCACCGATTCTGAGTAGTAGGGTAACTTGCAATTATAGACAAAGACCATTGATGTTGCATCTTGGCATGCCCGACTAGTGTTATGCTAGTAAATAGTCAGGCCCTAGTAAGTACTCGATGGATGCCTTTTATGGCATGCCTAACTAGGACTATGATGGTAGCTAATTAGGACTGAGTGGGTACTTGGTGAATGTGAGCAAAGGGATATTTTGTCAATGGAGCCTAGTTATTTATAGCTTCTCAATCTATGTTGCAAGACTAGTTAGTGATGTAGCCATCTTAGTCGTCTTTTTCCTAGTCAATGATATAGTCGATAATTAAAGTACTTTAGAGTCAATGGTCTGGTTAGTCCTCGAGGCAAAATAAGTAGTGGCCATAATGGTTTCCCCCACCCCCGAGTCTAGAACATTGTTAAGTAGTTTATTCAAGCTTTATTATATCCAGATGGAGGGAGTAGTTACTTTTCCAGTCTTGAGGATAGAGCAGATCTTCTCACCATTGGGGCATTAATTATCTTCTCGAAAGTTATCACCAGCTATCTTGTAGCCCAACAATGGTAGACAAAGGAATCATTGGTGCAGTGCTTGAAAGAATTATACAATAACTCCTGAAATAGTTAGCGATTCATCGAATCTTCCTTAGCTAATAGGGATGTACCACATGTTCTAATAACTATGAATTTAAAATGATTTGTATAGATCCTGACATCGATAGTTAATTGGCTTGTGGCACTTTCGAAGTTGCACAACATCAGTCGGCTGAGTGGGCTTTGACCAAATCAAGGATTTCAATCTTGACTATTAAAGCAGAGTATAAATAGAGGTCCCCTACCATTGTTACAGGGATTGCCTTCTTCACAAAATAGTAAAGAAGAGAGATAAGGGATCTTAGGCTCCTAAACTCATTCTCTTAAGGGTCTTCTTTGCTTCAAGGTTAGGTCTCCTTTTGGGCTTCCTCTTGTTCTTCCTCTTCTTTGGACTCCTTTAGGACTTATCTTAGGGTTTCCAATTAGAATCTTTCATGGTAGAGCTGCTCTTGGTGGCTTCTACCTTCTTTTTGAAAAACCTTCAAACTATTCTTGAATTGGGATTTTTTTCCCAACATTTTCTTTTGTTTTTTCTTCTTTGCTTGATCTTCTTCTCCTGTTTCTTCTCTATTAGTCAAGATGACTTCATTCATGGGTGAGAGCCACTCAATGAGTCATGTGATGCGGGATGACTCTAGGACTACCATGAATGCAAGAAAACAAAAACTAATTTTTTTATAATTTTTTTTTAGAATCTTAATTTGCAGGCTAAAGTCTCGAAGTCAAGTAAAAGTTAGTAAGCAAACTAGTAATGAAAGGATTAAACCTACCTGCATATGAACTCATGCCAAAATAATAAAGGAAGGGTCTTGAGGATTAAGAAACCCCCAGTTAGGATAGCGTATCTTCAATAAATAAAAAATTAGGAGGGGGAAGGATTTTACCAAGCACCGACTTGAGTATCCTATCAATGATGGGGTCACACAGCACTCGGAATTGTCGCCTGGAAGATAAGCCTTTAGTCCCTCGATTCGAGTATCCTATCGATGATGGGTTCTATTCTAGTAATCACCCAAATTATTTATGAATTTTAGTATTTTTTACATTGATCAAAAAAATCCAAAAAAAATACTTTTCTAGTACCTTATTATCTTAGAGTTCGAAACATAAAATTAAAAAAATATATTTTTCTTTTATTTTTGGATTTAAAAATATGAGTTCTTGGATCATTTCTGAAGTTCTATCCAGAATTCTGTTTCTGCCTTCCATTTCATTTAATCTTCAAAAAATAACAAAAATTATTTTTCTAAGTTTTAAATTTTAGATCTGAGATCCATACTTCAATTTTTGTTATTTCCCACTAGAATTTTGAATTTTAGAAGGATTTAGAATTTAGAATTCAAAATTTGAATTTAGGTTATTAAGAGTTAGCTAAACTGCTGGAACATTCTAGCAACTATTTTCAAACTACCTTCTCAACCAAAAT
The DNA here is from genome assembly GCA_021397845.1 of Areca catechu. NCBI lineage: Eukaryota > Viridiplantae > Streptophyta > Magnoliopsida > Arecales > Arecaceae > Areca > Areca catechu. The sequence continues at coordinate 167,645,062 of CM038039.1, read as the reverse complement.
TCAAGTTAATCCAAAGTCAAAACTTTAAAATCCAAGAATTCTTATATGAAAGTTAACCAAATAAGTTTTATTTTGAATTTTTATATTTTTTAAAAAATTAAATTTTAAATTTTTAAAACTAGCTAGTTAAAACTTTTTCCTGCTAAAATTTTCTTTTACAACAAGCTTTCAAAATGAATTTCTTAACAAAATTTCAGGAATTAAATTTCAAAATTTAGAATCTAAAATTTTCACTGAGAGATTTAATAATTAAAATTTTAATTTTAATTTTTTTTTAAAATTTAAAATTTTAATTTTGAATTTTTAAAACTAGTTGACTAGAAGTTGTTAGGGCTGAAACTATCTTTCAACAACTCTAACTTCTAGAATGAATTTTTAATCCTAAGTCAAGATTTAAATTTCAAAATTTGATTTCTAAAATCTGGACTTCAAAAACTAAATTTCTCAATTTAATTTTTTTTTTAATTTTAATATTTTTTAAAATATGGGTTTGAATCACATGTTTGTGCTAATCTAGTTATTGTGTTAACTAGTTGGTGAATTGTTTGTGCATCCATTCCTAAATCTAATTAAGGGCATTCAATCATAACATAAGGGAAGGAGGTCATTACCTTTCCTTGGCCCAAAACAATCACCCATATTTTCATTGACCTAACCCATAATTGAAATCGAGTAGGAACCTATAACTAGGGACACCCACAAGTCGGGTTCAAGTACAAGATAAGACAAAGTATTATTTGAGTTTGTACTTATTCCTTGAAATTGATGTCTAAGGCTAGAGGTCCAATGGCAAATGCCTTAAGAGGACTTGCGATTTTTAATTAGGACCTCGTGAAAGTGAGGGGAGTCTCCCACAACCCCACCTCTTATCTAGCCAGTGGATAGGATAATTACATTCTTAAGTAGTACCTAGTCAAGTCATGTGTTTGAACTTCTAGGTCTAGGAGCCCTAGAAGTTAGGTTTGTATTGTTGGCCCAACTGATTTGAAGCCCTATACCAATAGTTCTACACTCAGTCTGGTTTACCCATGGACCCCAATCTTGAATTCTTTATGAGAACCCTGGCTGAAAAACTTGATACCCTAACTAAACAATTACGACAAGTGAACAAAGAGTTAGGGCAAGTGAATAATCAAATCAGGAACATTGAAAAAGATTGATTGACTTGTACTAATCCTAAAACACCTCCCATTGATCCAAGAGCCCATTGTCATGATCTCACCCCTGAGTATAAACTTAGATACCCCTGTCAAGGCTTTGTAGATTAGGAGGAAAGAGTCTTTAGGAGCAATCGACCCTATGCACCCACTTTTGATGGAAGCCCTGAGGTGTATGTCAATTAGGAGAAGAAAATGGATCGGTACTTTGAGTTTGATGAAATGTCGAAAGAAAGGAAGTGTCAATTTGCCAAATTAAAGCTAGTTTGACATGCTAAGTCATATTGGGGACATGTTGAGTATAAAAGTTATTATAGTAGGGATAAAATAATTACTTGGAGAGCTATGAAGAGTAAGCTGAAGGAAAAGTACCTAAGCAGATCTTATAAGCAAAATCTTCCCATCCAATGGTATAAATTGAGACAAGATGATGAAACTGTGTTTAAATATATTGCTAAATTCAATAAGTATGAGGGAGATGAAGAAGAGACTCAACCCATGGAAGAATTAGAGGAAAAACCTCCTAAACCTATTGAAGAATTTAAAGATGAAATATAATCAAAATCTTGTCCAAATGAAGGGCTAGAAAGAGAAGATCCTAAACCCGTTGAAGAACTTAAGAAATAAGTTTATGAAGCTGGGTCTAACCTTATGGATGAGTATGAACAAGAACAATTGCTTGAAGATAAAATAATTACCTAGCCTAAAGAAATCAACAACAGGAATAATCAACTTGAAGAAAATGAAGTCCAGGGACAAAGCCATGAAGAATAATTCGAAGAGATAATAGAGAACCCAGAATTAATCAATGTTGAGGATTTAAATCAAGAGATTAATGAAGGATCACCTAATGAGGTATTGACCATCAGAGAAAATCTAGAACTAATTCCAAACGAATAATCTCAAGAAATTGTAGAACCAACAAAAGAATTTAACATGAGGATTGGAAGTGAAGAGATGGTAGGAATTGAAAGATGGAAATGGAAGAGATGGAAGATGAAAATTGTAATCCCTGATAATTTCCCTAAGCATGATTCACCACTACGTTACATGCACTCTCCTATTCCACCAAGCTGGGACATCCACCATACCATTGATCTGGTCCCAGTAATATTCAATAGTTACTTTTTTAAGACTTTATGGCATATGTTAGGAACTAAATTAAGATTCACTGCCACTTACCTGAAGTTGTGTGCCAGATGATGCGGGACTAATATGCATGCAATTTTTTTTGTGTGTTCTATATGTGGGGTTAAGAGATTAAATCCCATAAATTGGATCAAAATAAGCTATAGGAAATTCTATATGAATTTTAGAAGTCAAGCATGCAAATTAGGACCTAGAAAAGTAATAAAGAATAACCGTCGAGGGTTGAGAAGCCTTGGTTAGGGCAAGTTCTCCTACAATAAAATTACTGGTGGTAGAGGGGGTGTACCTAACAATGTCTGAAGCACCCGATGAAGATCGTAGCGAAGGGATCTCTCATTCCTCGATGGATGCAGCCAGGAAAATCGAGCCAAAGACCTGTGGATACCCATCTTTCTGCTTAGTGGTCCGATTGAGGCTTGGTTGGAGTCGTTGGATTCGTAAGAACTCAGGGACCTGCAAATGATGTGTCAAGGGTTAGAAAACTCACAAGGGAACAAGGAAACAAGAGAAAAATAGCAAGGAGAATAAAGTTTTGGAGGGGGGCGGCCAGGGCTTTGGAAGGATGGTTGGCGGCAGGAATCCTGTTGCAACACCGGGAAGACAAAAGCACCAACAAAACCCCTTAAAAACAAAGTAGGGTAGCATAGAGCAATAGAAGAGAACTCAAGTTTAATTCATATATCAAAAATAATCTCATACAAAAGACTAGGGTCCTTTAAATAGACCCTTAGTCTTGGGCCCTATGTAAGGGTACAATAGACATTACATAAGAATCCTTTTCCTTCTCAAACCCTAGCTAGAAATAAAGGAAACATTAGGTAGAAAAAATCCCTAAAAAATCTCTTGACTTGGTCAACACTCCAAGGATGCCTATGGGGGCGTGTTGGGCTTCTAGGAGCAGCAAGGGGCCAGCCCAAAGGGGCTCAGGCGCATGGGCTTGGGCCTCTGGAAGCTGGGGTGGCCTGGTAGCCAGGTAACAGGAATATTCCTTGGTATCTTACTTCTTAAGGACTTGGGCTTGGTGCCTGGGCTTGATTTCTTTGGGCTAGGATGCAGATGGACCTCTAGAATCATGGATGTCCTAGTCTATGAATAACTTTGGCATCTGGAAGGGAATCTGGACATCTAGAGGGCATCTGCCAGGAATCAGGGTTTCTGATTTTCCTCCTAGGGTCTTCAAATCTTCAAGCTGGGTTAGACTTGGGCTATACTTCCATGTCTTCAATCTGGTTGGACTTGGTCTTCACTTGTATGATGTAGTCTTGAGTTTTCAGTGTACTTGAACAAGACTCAAAAAAATAAAATTAGCTCAACATGAGCTGACTAGCATTGGACTGAACTAGCTCAACATGAGCTGACTAGTATAGAACTGAAATAACAACTCAAAAGACTTAAATAACAACTAAAATGGACTCAGATGGGCTAAGCCCTTATTACAGATGGACTCATAAATTATTGATCAATCCATAGAGGGTTGAAAAGCCTTTGTCTTATTCTGGTGCCTCTGGTGTCCCCACCAATTCTCCCGCGGTGGAAGGAAACTCGACCCTGTCGAGTGAATATCAGGCTGGCTCACATATCTCTTGAGGAGGTTTGGGTTGAGGCACTGCAAGTCCTCTCGAGAAATCTACGAATCGTCTGACTCTGGCCGGCCTTGCCATCAGACCAGGAAGCATTGATAGCCGCGGCCCCAGGTCGTAATGGCTTGATCGTCCAGGATACACTCGATCCATTCTCCTCTCTCATGCCAATTTGTTAGTGGACACTCTGGGTTAGGGTCACTCATAATAGGAGGGGATAGATCCAAAGGCCTCACTAGGTATCACTGCCGATTCCTTGTACTCAACCAGGTCTATAATATTGAAGGTAGAACTATTGTCCAAATATGAATGCAAGTCTAACACCTAGGCATTTGATCCAACCTTCTCTATCACTTTAAAAGGTCCGGCTCTGCAAGCATGAAGCTTCTTTTAGGCCTAAGCTTAACCAAGATAGAATCCACTACATCAAGTTCTTTGGTCCATCTTCGGGAATTAGCTAGTTGTTTCTAAATTAGTGCAGGTGGTGAACATGCTGGGCACATGCAGTCTCCTAACAAGATGATGCAAAGTACTCAAACCTATACCTAACAGACTTGACTTTGCATTCCTATTGAAGGAAATCTTATTGACCTCTTTGGATCTAAACCTAACAGATTATAGGTTCTCTAGGTTTGATCCTAGCTTGACATGCACATGAAAATTTACAATGGGCTCTTAGCAAATTCCAAAGGGTATGCCAGAAGTATAATGCAAACCTAACATGTATAATGAATGCATGCAGTATGCTAATCTCAACTAAATGCAATCTAATGATCCTAGAAATGCTGGAGGTGTCTGGAAAGGACAGAAAATAGGAAGTGGGTTCAGAATTAGTCTGGTAGGATAGGAAAAAAGGTTCAAGGTTAGTTGGATAAAGTAGGATAAAAGAAGGGGCGTCAGGGACTAATCCTAGACTAATGAGGCTAACCTTACGGGGTTGCTGTATATCTATGGGATTTACATAATGGAAGGATGGGTTATTATTCTCAAGAAAGAGGTCCTTAATGGGAACTATAGGAGGAGGCTCATCCTGAGGGTACTGATTCAAAGAGATCAGGTCCTTAATAAATTCTTCAGGTTCTTGTATTTTAGGACTAGACTTTATAACTTGGCTCTCCTCTATGGTTTCCTCAGGTAAGGCTCTAGTAGCAGTACCTAGGTTCTCTTCCTCTAATTGTTCTTTCACTATAGCTTTAGGTTGGATGTGGTCAAGGTCAACTAGCTCTGAGTTGGTTTCTACCTGGGTATCTACTGGGTCAGCTAATTCGAGGTCTACTAAAGGTGTCTTCTCTTCTCCCTCATACTCATCCACTAAGCTTGCATCAGCTTCATACATTTCTGTGTTAATGTAAGCCTTGTGAATTTTAGGAATGGTTGGAGAAGGTCGACTATGGAAGAATTGGATAGGTTCTGGTCTCTGATTATGGGTACTACTCTTAGTAGGTTCAGGTTGCCTAAGAAGTAGTGGCTCACTACTAGGTTCATATTTAGGGATACTAATCCTATGGGGTTCAAGTTGACTAGGGGAAGCATGATTAGTACTAGGTTGATACCTAGGGGTTATGGGCTCTCTGGGCTCATAGGATTTAGGTTCAGCTCTATGGGTTTTGGGTCTACTGGACTCATGGGATATGGGTTCATAGGTTCTAGAGTCATAAGATTTGGGGTCATAAGATCTATAGGTTGTTGGTATACTAGGCTTATAGGGAGAGGGTGCATAGGATCTAGAGTCATAGGATCTAGGTTCATAGGTTTTGAGTACGTAGGTTCTAAGTTCATAGGATTTGGAGTCGTAAGATTGGTGTGGACACCAGAAGCAGAATAAAATCCCACTCAAATAATGTTAACCTGATTCCACTTTGGATCGAAGATCACTAGGTTAAACTTTTCTTGTAAAGGGCAATTTACTTTCAAGAGTCCTGTATTTACTTAGTTTCAATTTCATGAATCCTGTAATTATGTCCAATCGAGTCCTGTAATTATGTCCCGTCTCAATCTGGGTTCAAATAAGAACTTAATTAGAGTTCCATTAGGTTTATTTAAATCAAGTCCAAGCTACTTCAAGTTGAGGTTCACAAAACCACTTGGAGCTTCCAAATCAAGACCTTGGTCCACCAAGCTGGAATTCCACATCACCATGCCAACAAAGCAGCCACCAGGGATGCCACATCATCAGCCACGTCACCTTCAAATGGGCGCCTAAAGGGGAGATCGACCAAGCATTTTAAACTCAAAGAAACCGGCCAATCTCCATGAATTTCTCCATATCCCATGTAACAAGGCCCCATATCCTCCAACCTCCCTTGTAATCCTCCATAATTAGGGGAGAATCTCCATGAATTTCTCCTTATCCCATGTAACAAGGCCCCATATCCTCCAACCTCCCTTGTAATCCTCCACAATTTGGGGAGTTTTCAAATTTCAAAAGTTTTGTAAGGCTATTAAAAAGCCTTGGACGCCCCATTGTAAAAGGGATTGGATTTTTGGAGATTAATGAAAGTTGAAGTTGAATTGAAGTTTTAATGTTTGAGTGATTGTCTCTAAGCCCCTCTTCCATACCAAACTATTCTCTCTTCCAAGCATCCAATGCCCAAGTCAAGAAGAAGGCCTTGGAGTCAGCCAAGCCATCTCAAATCTCTTTCTTTGCTCACAAATTTTCCATCCCTTCCATATGCATGCCTTTCTTCTTCCTTAACTCTTATTCTTTATGTGCAGGGTCCGTCGAGGTTTTCGAGTTGCAAGCAGGGTCTTCCTTGACAAGGAACCAACAAGTTGAAGCCCAAGTCCAGGGTTCTGATCTCTGTTATCCAAGGTTCTTCAGTTCTGAGCGTTGGTAGTTTCAAGGTATGAATCAAAAGAAGGTTAAAAAGCTCATCATAGTAAGTCCACAATCATTAGCCCCTATTATCTAGATCTTCTTCCTTCTTAATTTAGGATTGTGTCTAATCAAGTAAAAGTTCCATTTCTTATAATCCTTAAGTCTTATTATGATGAGTACAATGCTAGTGTAATTAGGTTTCATTGCTCTACAAACCATACTCAAAACATTATTCATATGCTTGCCGCATCATCTTGGTATCAGAGCATGGTTGCATTAGGGTAGAACAGTTTTCTTTAAATCCAAGCAAGATCTAAAATTCATGCCTCCTAAGCGGGTGTACTCCAGTACACTGTCACGACCCATGGGAATAATGAGCCCCTAGCCGGACGTGAATTTTTTAGATTGAAGTTTGGGTAAGCCATTGCACTTGTTTGATTAGGTTCTGTTTTTCTAAAAATTTGCATCTGTTTACTGTAATCCATCTGCAACTCCAAAGGAAAATCGCTCTGAAATATTTTTTTTCTTGTTCCGCTTTAAGTCATTTATCACCATATTAAATTTCATCATCAGAAAAAAAATTATAAAAAAAATGAAAATTTCTGCAGTTCGACACTATCATTAGGGTTCTGTTCTGTCCTTTTTATTTATCTTCATTTGTAGGATCTGCTTAGAGTAGTACAGATTTTAGTTTTAAAATTTCTTTCATCTGTATTGAAACATATAAGTTAGGAATCCTATGTTAATTTTTCAGAATTTTTGGACATTTGTTTTATCACATTTTCCACACCACTTTCAAACTGCAACACACTTCTGCAGCACCTTTGCATTCCATTCATCTCATGAGAAATCAAATTAAGGGCATCAATTTGACATAGGGTCAGGGTTTCATCATCTGTCCCTAGTCCAAAAATCACCAACCAGCATATCAATCCCAGCCCGTTAATTAAAATTGAGTAGAACGTTAATTGCCCTAGTGGGTTAGGGACACCAACAAGTTTGGGTTCAAGTTAGGGTCAAGTTAACTGTGTCAGCTAATTGGTGTGTGCTTACTGGCTTGGTGTCTAGGATTGGTGCATCAGGGCTTGTGATTTGGTCCGCCTACCTGGCTAATCTCAGATTGGTGTCTAAGGTTGGCAATCAGGGACCTTCACTCCCCTCCACCTACCTGGCTAGGTCCCATAAGTACTACTAGCTAGTTGGTTCACTTAATTAGACTTCTAATTTATGCTCTAGGTCTAGGAAACCTTAGCTCGAACTTGAGTCCATTTGCATGCATGACAACTAGAGCAGGGACACCATATTCACCAATCCAAGCCCAGTCAAGTGTAGCCATGGACCAAAACTTAGGGAATTTGATCAAAGGCCTAAATGATCAGGTGGCCCAACTGACTAAGAGTTTAACTGAGCAATTGGCACAAACAAATCAGAATGTGGCACAAACCAACCAAGACATGAATTAGCAGTTAGCCCACATCACTACTAGGTTGGATCAGTTAGAGGCTAGAACCCCTGAAAGCAATCATGAAGCCCAGACTGAGCTTGAGCCTAGTCTTACACCTGAACTCGAGACCTCATTGAACCCTAGAAGGATTCCATATCAAAACCCTCTCTACGAAACAAACCCTAGGAGAGCTCCCCAAGATCAGTTTTATGATCCATTTCCAAGAGGACCCCACCCTCATCAAACCATCGATCCCAACCCAAGGAGATTCCATCATGAGCCTAACTATGAACCCAATGCCAGGAGACCCACCCCAATTCACTTTGATCAAGATGACCGAACCATGAAGAACATTAGGCTGGAAGCTCCCACCTTTGATGGAATTTTAGATCCTAAGATCTACATTGATTGGGAAGGTGAGATGGACCAGTATTTTGACTGGTTTGAGATGAGTGAAGAGCGCAAGTGTAAGTTTGCAAAGCTTAAACTTGTGCGCCAAGCTAGGTTATATTGGGGAAACGTTGAGAGACTCACTAGACAGAGAGGTGATGTGCCCATAGTGACCTGGTGAGCTATGAAACTTAGGCTTAGGGAGAAATACCTTCCTATGTCCTACCACCAAAGACTCCTAGATCAATGGCAAAGACTTATTCAAGGAAATAGGAGTGTCGCAGAGTACATAGCGAAGTTTAACGAATTCGTTATGAGGTGCAATGTTGATGAATCTGAGTCGGTGACCTTGTCTAGATTTAGAGCCGGACTGAGGGAAGAAACTCAAAGAGAATTGTTCATGCGAGAGGTACATGACCTAGAATTGGCCTATCAGATAGCTAGGGATGCTGACAGATTCCATAGAGGTCCAGTCTATCGTAGGCTCGAAGCCCCTAGGACTAGTGCACCTTACCAGCAGTCAGGATCCAATCAGCCTAGATTCAACCGACCCAATCCTAATGTGCCTGTGACCCGAAGAGATGACAAGGGAAAAACACCTGAGACCCAAAGAACTCCAAATGCCTGTTTCAAGTGTAACAAAGTGGGTCACTATTCTAGCAGCTGTCCCAATAGAGCCCTACACATAGGGGAAGTAGAAGAGGAAGCCGTAGAACCCCAAGGTGAATTTGAGGAGGAAGTATACCAGGCAGATGAGAACTTGGCTGAAGAGTATGAGGAAGAGGAAGTCCTGGTAGATCAAGATCCGATAGGAGTGGTTAGGTGTATTCTCACCCAGGCTAAAACCCAAGATGATTGGCATAAGACTAGCATACTACAGACATTCATTAAGATAGATGAGAAAGTATGCAAAGTCATTTTAGATAGCAGTAACTGTGTCAATGCCATATCTACCAACACAGTAAGAACCCTAGGATTGCCCACCGTACCCCACCCCAATCCCTATAAGGTATCCTGGATAGACTCAACCACGATTTCCATTAAGTCTAGGTTCCTAGTAACCATTCAATTCCAATCTTACCTAGAGAAAGTATGGTGTGATGTACTTCCAATGGGAGTAAGTAGCATAATCCTAGGCTGACCATGGTTGTATGATCTTGATGTAACACTTTATGGTCATTCTAATTCATGCTCGTTTACTCATAATGGAAAGAAGATCGTAATCCATTCTTCTCCACCTAAGAACCCCATTATGAGAGGATCAAGCTAATTGAGTGATAAGAAAAAAGGGATAAACGTGATCACTGCTAAAGAAATGGAGCAAGAAATTCGCAATGGATCACTTGTTTGGATTTTAACCATTAAGGATCTTCAAGAACCTCTTTCAAAAGAACAACCACCAGAAGTCAGTGAAGTGCTAGAGGAGTTCAAAGACATGTTCCCCAACGACTTACTCGACCAACTCCCACCACTTAGGGATATACAACATGCGATAGATTTAGTCCCCGGAGCAACCCTACCGAACCTTCCCCATTATAGAATGAACCCTATCGAGCACCAAGAATTACAACAAGTAGGAGAACTCCTAAAAAAGGATTCATTAGGAAAAGTTTGAGTCCATACGTAGTCCCAACCTTACTTACCCCTAAGAAAGATGGCACATGGAGAATGTATTGATAGTCATGCCATAAATAAAATCACAGTGAAGTATAGGTTTCCCATCCCCCGCTTGGATGATATGTTAGATATGATGGCCGGTGCAACTATATTTTCTAAGATTGACCTGAAGAGTGGCTATCACCAAGTTAGGATCAGACCAGGGGATGAATAGAAGACTATCTTTAAAACTAAGGACGGGTTATTTGAATGGGTAGTCATGCCTTTTGGGTTATCAAACGCCCCTAGCACTTTTATGCGAATCATGAATCAAGTCCTACGGGCCTTTATTGGGAAATTTGTTGTCGTTTACTTTGACGACATACTTATCTATAGTAGGACTAGAGAAGATCATCAACAACATATGAGGCAGGTATGTTTAGCACTTAGAAAAGATAACCTCTATGACAACCTAAAGAAATGTGCTTTCATGACTACTAGAGTTATCTTCCTAGGATTTGTTGTGACCTCTAAAGGAGTATCCGCTGACCCTGAGAAAGTTAAGGCAACTGTAGAGTGGCCAACACCCAATAATATTCATGAAGTAAGAAGTTTTCATGGCCTCGCTACATTTTATCGAAGATTTATTAGAGGGTTTAGCACCATAGTTGCCCCTATCACGGATTGTATTAGGAAGGGCCATTTTGAATGGAAGAAGTTAGCTGATAAGGCCTTCCTTCACATCAAAGATAAGATGACCCAAGCACCAATCTTAAGGCTACCCAATTTTTCTAAGGTCTTTGAAGTAGCATGCGATGCTTCGGGAGTAGGGATTGGTGGAGTTCTGAGTCAAGAGAACCATCCCGTAGCATTCTTTAGTAAGAAATTGAATGAAGCCAGGAAGAAATACTCCACATATGATCGGGAGCTTTATGCGGTAGTGCAAGCATTAAGGTATTGGAGGCATTATCTCCTACCGCAAGAATTTGTTTTATTTTCAGACCATGAAGCCCTTAGGTTTTTGAGTTCCCAAAAGAAACTAAACCCTAGGCATGCCAAATGGGTAGAATACATCCAATCCTATACTTTTGTCCTAAAACATCAATCGGGAACTGACAATAAGGTAGCTGATGCCCTAAGTCGTAGAACGTTATTTTTATCTTCAGTCAGTACTGAAGTCATAGGTTTTGAAAGACTTAAGGAGCAGTACGAAACCTGTCCAGATTTTGGTGAAATTTATCAGGTTTTTGCATCAAGGACCATCTAGTGATCATAGTGACTATACCCTTCTAGATGGTTATCTTTTTAGAGAGAATAGGCTTTGCATCCCAAGAACCTCCTTAAGAGATTTTTTAGTTTGAGAGATACATGCGGGAGGTTTGGCTGGCCACTTCGAACGAAACAAGACTATCTTGGCTGTTGAGGAACAATTTTACTGGCCAGGCCTTAAGAAACAAGTAGCAAACCTTGTAACCCGATGTAGGATATATGCTGTTGCAAAGCAGCAAAAGAAGAATACCGGGCTATACACTCTATTACCTGTACCTGAGTGTCCATGGCAAGATCTAAGTATGGACTTTGTTCTAGGATTACCCAAGACCATTCGAAAACATGATTCAATCTTTGTGGTGGTCGACCGGTTTTCAAAAATGGCCCATTTCATACCTTGCTCCCAGACTTCCGATGCCTCTAGGATAGCCAAACTCTTTCTTGATCAAGTAGTCAGACTCCACGGGTTACCAAAAACCATAGTTTCTGATAGGGATGTCCGCTTTACAAGTTACTTCTGGAAAATCCTTTGGCACCTATTAGGAACCAGACTGAAATTCTCCACAGCCTACCATCCCTAGACTGATGGACAAACCGAGGTTGTAAATAGAAGTCTAGGGAACTTGCTGAGATGCCTAGTGGGAGAAAGTCTAGGGAACTGGGATTTGTTATTGCCACTTGCTGAGTTCGCTTACAACAGTTTGGTCAATAGATCTACGGGCAAAAGTCCCTTTGAGATAGTCCATGGTTACAAGCCTAGGAAGCCTTTAGATCTAATCCCACTACCTATTCACACACGAGTCTCTGAGTTTGCTGAGTCTTTTGCACAGAATGTCACAAATCTGTATAAAGAAATCAGTAATAAGATCAACCTGAGCAATGAAACTTACAAACACTTAGCTGACTCACATAAGAGGGCTAAAGAATTCTGTGAAGGAGATTATGCGATGATTAGGCTCAACCCTGAACGGTTCCCCTCTGGAACCATAAAAAAGCTGCATGCCCGTGGAGCGGGACCTTTCAAGATCTTAAAGAAAATAGGGCCTAATGCGTATGTTTTGGAACTTCCACCTGATATGGGTATCAGTACAACCTTTAATGTTTCAGACCTAGTAGAATACAAAGAACTAGTACTAAAACCTAGTGAGCCTTTTGGGCCAGAATCTTTCATTGAGAGTGAACATATTTTCGAGTGTCCACCACCAACCCTACCTGAGCGGAGAGAGAGGATTGAGAGAATCCTGGATGACAAGACCATTACTACCAGGAATAAGGACTATCAACGATACCTGGTTCAATGGCAAGGTCGATGATGGGAAACTAATATGCATGCAATTTTTTTTGTATGTTTTACATGTTGAGTTAGGTGATTAATTCCCAAATTTCAGATCAAAATTATTTGTAGGGAATTTTGTATGAATTTTTGAATATCAGCATGCAGATTAGGACCTAGAAAAGTAGCAAAGAAGGACCGCCGGGGCTGAGAAGCCTCGGTTAGGGCAAGTTCTCCTACAATAAAACTACTGGAGGTAGAGGGGTGTACCTGACAACGTCTATGAAGATCGTAGCGAAGGGGTCTCTCGTTCCTCGACGGATGCGGCCTGGAAAACCGAGCCAAAGACCCACGGATACCCGGCTTTCTGCTCGGTGATCTGATTGAGGCTTGGCTGGAGTCGTTGGATTCGTAGGAACTCAGGGACCTGCAAACGACCTGTTAGGGGTTAGAAAGCTCACAAAGGAACAAGAAAACAAAGTAAAAATAGCAAGGGAATGCTTCTTTTGGAGTGGGCGTCCAGGGATCTGGAGGGTTTGTTGGTAGCAGGAAGATGATTGCAAACACCGGGAAGAAGAACTCTCACAAACCCCTTTATGCACACAGCAGTGTATCACACCACTCAATAGAAGAACTCAAGGTTTTCATTCATAAAAAATTCTCCTCATACAAGAGGCTAGGGTCCCTTAAATAGACCCTTAACCTTGGGCTCCAAGTAAGGGTACATAAGTCTTTACATAAGAATCCTTTCCCTCTCAAACCCTAGCTAGAAAATAAGGAAATATTAGGTAGAAAAATCCCTAAAAATTTTCTTGACTTGGTCAAGACTCCAAGGATGCCTAGGGGGGCGTGTTGGGCTTCTAGGAGCAGCAAAAGGCTGGCCCAAAGGGGCTCGGGTGCATGGGTTTGGGCCTCTGGAAGCTGGGGTGGCCTGGTAGCCAGGTAGCAGGAATATTCCCTGGTATCTTGCTTCTTAGGGGCTTGGGCTTGGCACCTGGGCTTGATTTCTTTGGGCTAGGATGTAGATGGACCTCTGGAATCATGGATGCCCTTATCTATGAATATACTTTGGCATCTGGAAGGGAATCTGGGCATCTGCAAGAAATCAGGGTTTTCTGAATTTTCCTCCTGGGGTCTTCAAATCTTCAAGCTGGGTTGGACTTGTGCTATACTTCCATGTCTTCAATCTAGTTGGACTTGGTCTTCACTTGTATGATATAGTCTTGAGTCTTCAGTATGCTTGGACAGGACTCAAAAAAATAAAATTAGCTCAACATGAGCTGACTAGCATTGGACTGAACTAGCTCAACATGAGCTGACTAGTACAGAAGTGAAATAACAACTAAAAATACTCAAATAACAACTAAAATGGACTCAGATGAGCTAAGCCCTTATTACAGATGGACTCATAAATTATTGATCAATTTATAGAGGGTTGAAAAAGCCTCTATCTTATTCTGGTGCCTCCGGTGTCCCCACCAGTCGACCTGAGTCCAACAACTCTTGGATTACTCAAGAGGACCTGCAAAGACTTAACCCAGACTTGTTCGAGCATTACCAGGGCAAAACTGAACCATACTCGACTGGGTCGAGTTCTGCCCACCCCAGGAGAATTGGTGTGGACACCAGAAGCAGAAGTAGAATAAAACCCTACTCAAATAAGGTTAACCTGATTTCACTTTGGATCGAAGATCACTAGGTTAAATTTTTCTTGTAAAGGGCGATTTACTTTCAAGAGTCCTGTATTTACTTAGTTTCAATTTCATGAATCCTGTAATTATGTCCAATCGAGTCTTGTAATTATGTCCTGTCTCAATCTGGGTTCAAATAAGAACTCAATTACAGTTCCATTAGGTTTATTTAAATCAAGTCCAAGCTACTTCAAGTTGAGATTCACCAAACCACTAGGAGCTTCCAAATCAAGACCTTGGTCCACCAAGCTGGAATTCCACATCACCATGCCAACAAAGCAACCACCAGGGATGCCACATCATCAGCCACGTCACCTTCAAATGGGCACCTAAAGGGGAGATCGACCAAGCATTTTAAATTCAAAGAAACCGGCCAATCTCCATGAATTTCTCCTTATCCCATGTAACAAGGCCCCATATCCTCCAACCTCCCTTGTAATCCTCTATAATTTGGAGAGAATCTCCATGAATTTCTCCTTATCCCATGTAACAAGGCCCCATATCCTCCAACCTCCCTTGTAATCCTCCACAATTTGGGAAGTTTTCAAATTTCAAAAGTTTTGTAAGGCTATTAAAAAGCCTTGGACGCCCCATTGTAAAAGGGATTGGATTTTTGGAGATTAATGAAAGTTTAAGTTGAATTGAAGTTTTATGTTTTGAGTGATTGTCTCTAAGCCCCTCTTCCACACCAAACTATTCTCTCTTCCAAGCATCCAATGCCCAAGTCAAGAAGAAGGCCTTGGAGTCGGCCAAGCCATCTCAAATCTCTTTCTTTGCTCACAAATTTTCCATCCCTTCTGAAAGGATTATGCCCTATAAGCCAATATTTGTATCTCCCAGACCATTGTAAATTGACAAGTTAATAAAGGCAATAATTTTTCATCATTCGCTATGTCATTATATGATGAACCCCATAGATTAGGGCTATGGTTGTAGGGCTATGATGAGATCATACCAGTGAGATCTAAGGCCTTAAAACCCTAATCTAGAATATTCCTAGTCATAGGAACCCTGAGTTGGGGATCAGGGTTTCCGGTTAGACTGGCACATCCTATGTATGCTGAAAAGGGTGACTGCTCTCACAATCACTTGTGTGGGACACTAATACAAGGATGTGGGTGCTCATTAGCGAATGAGTTCACTGAAGAGATCCAGTTTGAGAACATCTAATGGAGCCTTAGCTGCATGTCAACAGATGTTTCTCATAGTGGGAGTTGTACAAGTAGTCCTATGACCTGAGACTGCCATAATACCTTATGTACATGAACCCATGCTTTGGTTAAATCTCAATCATGACACTGGGTCATGCACGAGGTTGATGCTGGGTATGGTGAATTGTATATGAAGGTAATGAGTAGGTCAACAAGGAATTGATCACTCCTAGTAGGAGGAGATTGCATCCAGCCAAATTAGGTCAGATGATGATTCAGGAAATCTTTGATCAAAGTACAGATATTAGAAATGATATCGAATTAATTGAATCATTAGTGTATGACTGAGCTGGGAATGAGTATAAACTAGATTTGACATGATTCCATATCCATAGTTATATTCGGGATGCAAGATGATTGAAGGATCGAATTGTACGGGAACTTTCCACTGAAGGGTAGTTTTGGAATTTCACCAGAATTTCCATATCTTCCGGGTAGACATGACACGTTGCTAGACGTCAATCTTGTCTTGTGGGTTGATCAAATTAAATGGTTTAATTGGATCACTAATTAGGAGGAGTCCTAATTGACTGACTCGAGTTAGCTCGATTTGACCTAAATCGATTAGAATGTGTTCTGATCAAATTAAGTCAACTTGCACTCGGACCCACTGCTGGCTAAGTATGGAACCCAATGGGTCACACACTTAGGACAGATAATCAAGGTTTTAATTTGGAATTAAATCTCGTTTGCAGATGAACACACTAGCATGTGTTGCAAACCATGGCTTCTACTTGAATCGGATTCGAGTTAGGGTTCCGATTTGGTCTTTTTTAGATCCAAATTCATTCCGGTTTGAATCTAATTGAAGATTCAAGACATTGGGCTAATAGTAGGCTAGCAATTGGGCTAACCTAAGAGGCTAAACCCCTTTCCCACATCGCCTAAGCCCTTTCCCCTCTTTTCCCACGCGCGCGCGCAAGGAGAAGAGTCCACGCGCGCGTGGACTCTCTCCAAGCGGCGTTTCTGCGTGAGAAAAGAGAGGAAGTCGGCATTTTTGGCTGAAGAGGCGTGGAAGAGAGTCCACCTAGGCGTGGACTCTTCAAAAATTGGAATTACCGTGAAAAAGAAAGAAAAAAACACCGAAGGGGCGCGACTCTTCTTTCTGCGCGCGCCCTTCTGTGTTTTTCACGATTCTTCCTTGCGTCTTCCCATCCCAAAGGCCGTGAGATTAATCCCAAGGGCCGTGAGATAAAGGAAAAGGACGTGAGAAGGGAGAGAGGGACGTGAGAGGATGATTACAGGGAAGAAGGCGCCTCTCTGTCGCCTATTTAAGGAGAAGACTTCACCGTAAAAAATTATTCCAGATTTTCTACGGCGAAGCCTTGCTTCTTTTTCCTTCTCCCTCTCCAGAAGATTGTTTCCCCCTCCTCTCTTTCCTCTTTGATTCCTTTACAGAGCCTAGGCTCTGTCGAATCTCAGAACAGAAGGAGAGTCAGAGAGAAACTCTCCGACGGTAAAGGAAGAAGGCGCCTCTCCTTTCTTTCTTACATTAAGATAATCTTGTCTTAATTTTCTTCTCCCTCCAAGACAAGCCTTGTCCCATTTTAGGACAAGGGCTTATTCTTAAGACAAGAGTGTCTTAAGGGACCAAAGTTGCTAGAAGACGAGGAGAAGGGTAAGAGAGAAGGTTTAGTCCCAGTTTGGCTTGAGGAGTCCTAGCCAATAGCCCATATATCAAGTTCTTTGGGTAGAGCTTGATTGGAAGGAACCCAATTAAGGAGTCAGTGTCTTGATCATCTGCCCGTGTGGATCACCATCGGAGGGCGGACAAGTGGACGCCTGGTGTGTTCAAGAGGCTACTCAATTTGGAGTTCATTTCTGCATCAGACTGGTAATAGCGATCTGAGGTTAGTATTTAAACAATGTTTAAATTTGGACATGCATGTAGTCATAGTTTTAATTGCTAATAAGGAGATTTTGGGATTAGGGTTCGGACCTGATTTCATAAAATTTTGAAATCCACGCTTCCGCACTGGTTCCCGAATCCAACAGTGGTATCAGAGCTTCCTTATTAGGATTAAAACTTATGCAGTTCAATTCATGCTTTATTGAATGATGTAGTATCATGTTAAAGTTTTTATATTGATGCACAATGCATGTCTTTGATTGAACATGAGTTTGATGATTGCCACCAGTTAGGGTTTTCCACTGAAACCCTAATTGTCTTAGAGATATGATTAGCCCTGGAGCCATCATACTGAAATAAGGTTGCCCTGGCATAATGGTGTATCCATTATGTGGTAAATGGTTGTCCTAGTATGATGGCACACATTTCACATATTTTCTTAGTTTAAAGCATGTATTAATATATGTGATAGCTTTTAATTAAATGTGCTGGCATTGCAAAAATCCCTCTTGAAATTATATTAAGTGGTAGTATAGTTAACCGATAAGCATTATTAGTCATGATGGATAATTAGTCATTTCGGTGTCTAGAAAGGTGGTTCTGGGAAGGTAAAGGGAATCGTGGTTTTTAATTGGTTCCGTTGTCTGACCTGGCCAATTTTTAAATTGGTGTCTAGGAAAGCAACGGGGGGACCCCCACATCTCTTCCACTAGCCTGGCCGATCTGATTGATTTAATTCTTGACTAACATGCTTGGTGTTAAAATACTATTATTGGCCTTCCTTCATGATAGGTCATTATTGTGTTACGATCTATACTAGGTTTGTTGTGTACACACAAGACCTAATATGGTGACTAACACAATTTTTGGCCTAATACAATTATTTGCTTATGGCATGATTTAATGTAATATTTTGTTGTGTACACACAAGGGTATTACTATTAAAGTCATGACTATATGGCTATGAAGGGTCTTACTTAACTAAAATATTATAGTTTGTTGTGTATACACAAGGCTATTAATATTTTAGAGGCCGGGATAAGTTGAGAATTGTACGGGTTACAATTGGAGAGAGATTTCCTACCTATGAACTTATATAAGATTTGTTGTGTACACACAAGGTCTTTTATAAGGGATTGGGATCTCAACCCCACTAAGAAAAACTAATTAGGGTTTTCTCGATCATCGTATAGAGGGTTATGATGCTCGATAAAATAGTGGGAGACATAATTAAATTAAAGTCCTAATTTAATTATGTATTATCATTTCATGGTTGTTTGCTTATGTATTGATCTTTGTTTAAATGTAGATAAATGGCCTCTTCACTCTCACTCCGTAGTATTTTAGATGCCAACAAATTGACTGGGCCTAATTATGTTGATTGGCTGAGAAATTTAAAATAGTACTCAGTCAAGAAAGAATTTCCTATATTCTTGATACCCCAATTTTGGAACCACCAAGGGAAGATGCCTCGCAAGAGGAGAAGACCACATATAATATGTGGCAAAATGACTCACTTACTGTCAAGTGTGTTATGCTTGCCTCTATGACTAATGAGTTGCAGAGGCAGCATGATAGCATGGATACTAACTCCATACTGCTCAATTTAAAAGAGCTTTATGGAGAACACAGTAGAACTGCTAGATATGAAATATCTAAGCAGTTGTTCCGTGCAAGGATGACAGAAGGTACATCAGTACAAGACCATGTATTAAAGATAATTGATCTGATCACTAGATTAGGTCAATTAGGTTTTGTAATGGATGGGGAGTTGAATCAAGACTTGATCTTGCAATCACTCCCAGAGTCATTTTCACAGTTTGTTCTTAATTACCATATGAACAAACTTAATTCTTCCTTGCCTGAGCTATTGAATATGTTGAAGACAGCAGAGAGCCATGTAAAGAAAAATAAGGCTCCAGTTCTTCTTGTGGATAAGAAGAAGACAGGCAAAAAGGGTCCCAGTAAGAGGATGAATCCCAAAGGGGGCATTAAGAAGAAGAAAGGAAAGAAGGCCTCCGGACAGATGACCTGCTTTCATTGTGGCAAGCCGGGTCATTGGAAAAGGAACTGCAAGGTTTACCTTGCAAGTGTGAAGCCTGGTGCATCAGAGGCACCAAAAGGTATGAAAGAAGTTCATACTATTTTGTCATTGGATTCTTCCATTTCAAATACTTGGGTGTTAGATACCGCCTGTGGTCATAACATCTGCAAATCATTGCAGGGACTTCAGGGGCTTAAAGTATTGAAGGAAGGTAACTTTGAGCTCTACGGTGCTGGAGGGGACCCCATCCAAGCAGAAGCTGTAGGGACTTATGTTTTGAAGTTACCTTCAGGGAAGATCTTGGAGCTAAGGAATTGTTACTATATGCCAAAAATCATTAGAAATATCATATCTGTACCCTTGTTACTTAAACAAGGATATACTATGAATGTAATGAGCAGTGGCTGCTCAATTTCTTTATCTAATGAAATTATATGTTATGGCATATTCTGCAATGGTCTATTAACTCTTTCCACTAATGACAATATTTTTCATGTTTCTAACAAACGGAAAAGAGATGATGTAAACAATACCTTACTTTGGCATTGTCGACTTGGACATATTAGTGAGACTAGGATTAACAAGTTATACAAAGAAAATTTCTTTGATCCTTATGACTATGAGTCATTAGGAACTTGTGAATCATGTCTCATGGGTAAGATGACCAAGACTCCATTTAGTGGACATGGAGAAAGGACAAAACAGTTATTGGGACTCATACACACAGATGTATGTGGGCCTATGACAACTCAAGACTATGGTGGATACTCATACTTCATCACATTTACTGATGATTTTTCAAGGTATGGATTTGTGTATCTAATGAAACATAAGTCCGATGCTTTTGAAAAATTTTTAGAGTATCAAAGTATGGTAGAGAAACAGACAAGAAAAAGTATAAAGATCCTCCGATCAGATAGAGGGGTTGAGTACTTATCCACTGAGTTTCTTGATCACCTTAAAGATAAGGGGATCATCTCTGAATGGACTCCTCCTTACACACCACAATTAAATGGTGTTGCTGAAAGGAGGAATCGTACTTTATTGGATATGGTACGGTCCATGATGTGCTTCACGGAGTTACCTTTTTCTTTCTGGGGATATGCTTTGGAAACAGCAACTTATATCTTGAATAGAGTACCATCTAAAACTATCTCTAGCACTCCATATGAATTATGGAGAGGTAAGGAGCCCAATCTTAAGTATATTAAGATATGGGGATGTCCAGCCTATGTAAAAAGAAATTTTGGACATAAACTATATGCTAGAGCAGACAAATGTCTATTTATCGGATATCCTAGAGATAGTATAGGATATCTGTTCTACCACCCTACTGAGCAAAAGGTTTCGGTCAGTAGGCATGCCACTTTTATGGAAAAAGAATTCATCCTACAAAAGGGCACTGGTAGGAATATCGAACTTAATGAAATTCAACAAATAGACACATCTCAGTCAAGTAACAACATAGTTAATATAGAACCTGAACGCACTCCTATCCGTAGGTCTGATAGGGTGCGACAGGCACCTGAGAGGTATGGGTTCATAATCGAAAATAATGAAGCCCAAATCATTCAAAATGATGAGCCTCTAACCTATACGGAAGCAGTCATGAGTAGAGACTCAGACAGATGGCTGGAAGCCATGAGATCCGAGATGGACTCCATGTATGTCAACCAAGTATGGTCTTTGGTTGATGCACCAGAGGGTATTAACCCTATTGGGTGTAAATGGGTCTATAAAAGGAAGATTGGGGCAGATGGCCAAGTTGAAACTTATAAAGCCAGATTGGTGGCTAAGGGTTTCAGACAAAAACAGGGAATAGATTATGATGAAACATTTTCCCCTGTTGCCATGCTCAAATCTATTCGGATTATGCTTGCTATAGCAGCATATCATGATTATGAGATCTGGCAAATGGATGTAAAAACTGCATTCCTCAATGGTTTCCTTGAGGAAGAGGTTTATATGTCACAGCCAGAAGGTTTTGTCTTGGAGACTAAACCTAATCAAGTATGTAGGCTAAAGAAATCCATTTATGGATTAAAGCAAGCATCCAGGAGTTGGAACATCCGATTTGATAAAATAGTCAAAGAATTTGATTTTTTCAAAAATGAGGATGAACCTTGTGTGTACAAGAAGACTAGTGGGAGTGCCATAGTTTTCTTAGTTCTATATGTTGATGATATACTTCTTATTGGGAATGATATCCCAATGTTACAATCAGTCAAAGTGTGGTTATCGAAACAGTTTTCCATGAAAGACTTGGGAGAAGCATCCTATATACTGGGTATAAAGATCTATAGAGAAAGATCAAGAAGGATGCTAGGCTTATCCCAGTCTAGGTACATTGACCAGGTGCTAAAGAGATTTAGCATGGAGGAAAGTAAAAGAGGTTACTTACCTATTGGTCATGGCATACGTCTTTCTAAGAGGATGTCTCCTAAGACACCTGAAGAAAGAAATAGAATGAGTTCTATACCTTATGCTTCGGCTATAGGGTCGATTATGTATGCTATGTTATGTACCAGGCCTGATGTGGCATATGCCTTGGGTGTAGCCAGTAGATTTCAGGCTGATCCAGGAGAGGATCACTGGAAGGCTGTAAAAAATATTCTTAAGTACCTGAGAAGGACTAAGGATATTTTTCTTATATACGGAGGATCTGATCTTAAACTAGAAGCCTATTCAGACTCTAGTTTTCAATCAGACCCAGATGATAGTAAATCCATTTCAGGGTATGTCTTTACCTTGAATGGTGGAGCAGTAAGTTGGAAGAGCACTAAACAGCAGACTGTAGCTGACTCAACTACCGAGGCAGAGTACATAGCTGTCAGTGAAGCCGCCAAGGAAGCTGTCTGGGTGAAGAAATTCATCACAGAGTTGGGAGTAGTTCCTGAGATTGAGAACCCGGTGCCACTCTATTGTGATAACACTGGAGTAGTTGCTCAAGCTAAGGAACCGAGAGCCCATCACAAGTCCAAGCACATTCTGAGACGCTTCCATCTTGTCCGAGAGATAATCGAGAGACAAGAAGTCTGCATCAATAGAGTGGATACAAAGAACAACATAGCAGACCCGTTCACTAAGGCTCTATCACAGCGGGAGTTTGATCGCCACCTCGACAGTATGGGGTTAAAGAATAAGAGCGATTGGCTTTAGTGCAAGTGGGAGATTGAAAGGATTATGCCCTATAAGCCAATATTTGTATCTCCCAGACCATTGTAAATTGACAAGTTAATAAAGGCAATAATTTTTCATCATTCGCTGTGTCATTATATGATGAACCCCATAGATTAGGGCTATGGTTGTAGGGCTATGATGAGATCATACCAGTGAGATCTAAGGCCTTAAAACCCTAATCTAGAATATTCCTAGTCATAGGAACCCTGAGTTGGGGATCAGGGTTTCCGGTTAGACTGGCACATCCTATGTATGCTGAAAAGGGTGACTGCTCTCACAATCACTTGTGTGGGACACTAATACAAGGATGTGGGTGCTCATTAGCGAATGAGTTCACTGAAGAGATCCAGTTTGAGAACATCTAATGGAGCCTTAGCTGCATGTCAACAGATGTTTCTCATAGTGGGAGTTGTACAAGTAGTCCTATGACCTGAGACTGCCATAATACCTTATGTACATGAACCCATGCTTTGGTTCAATCTCAATCATGACACTGGGTCATGCACGAGGTTGATGCTGGGTATGGTGAATTGTATATGAAGGTAATGAGTAGGTCAACAAGGAATTGATCACTCCTAGTAGGAGGAGATTGCATCCAGCCAAATTAGGTCAGATGATGATTCAGGAAATCTTTGATCAAAGTACAGATATTAGAAATGATATCGAATTAATTGAATCATTAGTGTATGACTGAGCTGGGAATGAGTATAAACTGGATTTGACATGATTCCATATCCATAGTTATATTCGGGATGCAAGATGATTGAAGGATCGAATTGTACGGGAACTTTCCACTAAAGGGTAGTTTTGAAATTTCACCAGAATTTCCAAATCTTCCGGGTAGACATGACACGTTGCTAGACGTCAATCTTGTCTTGTGGGTTGATCAAATTAAATGGTTTAATTGGATCACTAATTAGGAGGAGTCCTAATTGACTGACTCGAGTTAGCTCGATTTGACCTAAATCGATTAGAATGAGTTCTGATCAAATTAGGTCAACTTGCACTCGGACCCACTGCTGGCTAAGTATGGAACCCAATGGGTCACACACTTAGGACAGATAATCAAGGTTTTAATTTGGAATTAAATCTCGTTTGCAGATGAACACACTAGCATGTGTTGCAAACCATGGCTTCTACTTGAATCGGATTCGAGTTAGGGTTCCGATTTGGTCTTTTTTAGATCCAAATTCATTCCGGTTTGAATCTAATTGAAGATTCAAGACATTGGGCTAATAGTAGGCTAGCAATTGGGCTAACCTAAGAGGCTAAACCCCTTTCCCACATCGCCTAAGCCCTTTCCCCTCTTTTCCCACGCGCGCGCGCAAGGAGAAGAGTCCACGCGCGCGTGGACTCTCTCCAAGCGGCGTTTCTGTGTGAGAAAAGAGAGGAAGTCGGCATTTTTGGCTGAAGAGGCGTGGAAGAGAGTCCACCTAGGCGTGGACTCTTCAAAAATTGGAATTACCGTGAAAAAGAAAGAAAAAAACACCGAAGGGGCGCGACTCTTCTTTCTGCGCGCGCCCTTCTATGTTTTTCATGATTCTTCCTTGCGTCTTCCCATCCCAAAGGCCGTGAGATTAATCCCAAGGGCCGTGAGATAAAGGAAAAGGATGTGAGAAGGGAGAGAGGGACGTGAGAGGATGATTACAGGGAAGAAGGCGCCTCTCTGTCGCCTATTTAAGGAGAAGACTTCACCGTAAAAAATTATTCCAGATTTTCTATGGCGAAGCCTTGCTTCTTTTTCTTTCTCCCTCTCCAGAAGATTGTTTCCCCCTCCTCTCTTTCCTCTTTGATTCCTTTACAGAGCCTAGGCTCTGTCGAATCTCAGAACAGAAGGAGAGTCAGAGAGAAACTCTCCGACGGTAAAGGAAGAAGGCGCCTCTCCTTTCTTTCTTACATTAAGACAATCTTGTCTTAATTTTCTTCTCCCTCCAAGACAAGCCTTGTCCCATTTTAGGACAAGGGCTTATTCTTAAGACAAGAGTGTCTTAAGGGGCCAAAGTTGCTAGAAGACGAGGAGAAGGGTAAGAGAGAAGGTTTAGTCCCAGTTTGGCTTGAGGAGTCCTAGCCAATAGCCCATATATCAAGTTCTTTGGGTAGAGCTTGATTGGAAGGAACCCAATTAAGGAGTCAGTGTCTTGATCATCTGCCCGTGTGGATCACCATCGGAGGGCGGACAAGTGGACGCCTGGTGTGTTCAAGAGGCTACTCAATTTGGAGTTCATTTCTGCATCAGACTGGTAATAGCGATCTGAGGTTAGTATTTAAACAATGTTTAAATTTGGACATGCATGTAGTCATAGTTTTAATTGCTAATAAGGATATTTTGGGATTAGGGTTCGGACCTGATTTCATAAAATTTTGAAATCCACGCTTCCGCACTGGTTCCCGAATCCAACACCTTCCATATGCATGCCTTTCTTCTTCCTTAACTCTTATTCTTTATGTGCAGGGTCCGTCGAGGTTTTCGAGTTGCAAGCAGGGTCTTCCTTGACAAGGAGCCAACAAGCTGAAGCCCAAGTCCAGGGTTCTGATCTCTGTTATCCAAGGTTCTTCAGTTCTGAGCGTTGGTAGTTTCAAGGTATGAATCAAAAGAAGGTTGGGAAGCTCATCACGGTAAGTCCACAATCATTAGCTCCTATTATCTAGATCTTCTTCCTTCTAAATTTAGGATTGTGTCTAATCAAGTAAAAGTTCCATTTCTTATAATCCTTAAGTCTTATTATGATGAGTACAATGCTAGCGTAATTAGGTTTCATTGCTCTACAAACCATACTCAAAACATTATTCATATGCTTGCCGCATCAAAGATCTATAGGTTGTGGGTAGTGTGGATAAAGGTGGCTCAGGTTTGGATCTAGCCTGGGTCCTATGGGTTCTCTCTAGGATTCCTAGTCGGGCATCTAGTTTATCAAGTAAATTGTAGGTTCGGGTATCGGATTGAGTCATATGGGCCTTTGGTCTATAAGGGCCTGAATCTTGGCTTCCCGCTTATCCATGGGTTCAGGGAGATGGTGAATGAGATGGGACTCCTGATCTAATGCTCATGCAAGACTCGATCAAACCAACTATAGCTCTCTAGACCTAGAGTCCAAAACTAGGTGCTCAATCAGGGTGGCAAACTAGCCTATAGTAACCCTGTACTCAGCCAGGCAGGTGTATTGGGAGTGTTAGGTCCCTGATTGCCAATCCTAGACACCAATCAGAGATTGGCCAGGTAGGCGGACCAGTATACAAGCCCTTCAGGATAGAATCCCTAAACCACCATTCTAGACACCAAGCACAAGGCACACATAGGTTAGCTTGACATAGTGATCTGACACTTAGCCCGGACCCGACCAGTTGGTGTCCCTAGCCCACAAGGGCAAATTAAGTCTAGTTAATTTTAGGTTAAGGCTTGGGACCGAATGCAGGGGATGTGGTTTTGGGCTAAGGAGAGGTTATCAACTCCTCCCCTTATCTGGTATAGCAAGAATGCCCTTAAAGGTAGATTATGCAATGATGGCAGGCAGATGAGGATGCAAATTAGGATTTAGATATTTTTTTGAAGAATATGTAATTTTTTTTTATTTTGGTATTTTTTTAAATAGAAAAAAACTTGCAAATTATGGCCTAATATGTAGAAAATATACTAAAATTAAAAGATATGAAAAAGATATACTAAACAAAACCCTAAACCTTCCAAAATTGTCTTGCTGAAAAACAGAACCAAAAATTTGTAGGCTGTATTTCGGCTTGAAGAAACTTCACAGACCAAAAAAAAAATTTCAGAAATTCTGTAAAATACCTTGAATTGACATGAATCCAGAAAAGCAAATTTTAGAATTTTTAGAGTTCTGAGAAGGGAGAAATAACTAAAACAATAGAGTATATACGGACTGAAAAAATGCAAAATCCAAGCCCTAATCTAAGCTCTGATACCAGATGATGCGGGACTAATATGAATGCAATTATTTTTGTGTGTTTTATATGTGCGGTTAAGAGATTAAATCCCAAAAATTGGATGAAAATAAGTTATAGAGAATTCTATATGAATTTCAGAATTCAAGCATGCATATTAGGACCTAGAAAAGTAATAAAGAAGGATCGCCGAGGGCTGAGAAGCCTCGGTTAGGGCAAGTTCTCCTACAATAAAATTACTGGTGGTAGAGGGGGTGTACCTGACAACATCTGAAGTGCCCGATGAAGATCACAGTGAAGGAATCTCTCGTTCTTCGATGGATGCGGCCTGGAAAACTAAGCTAAAAACTCGTGGATACCCGCTTTCTGCTCGGTGGTCTGATTGAGGCTTGGCTGGAGTCGTTGGATTCGTAGGAACTCGGGGACCTGCAAATGACCTGTCAGGGATTAGAAAACTCACAAGGGAACAAGGAAACAAGAGAAAAATAGCAAGGGAAATAAAGTTTCTGGAGGGGGACGGCCAGGGCTCTGGAAGGATGGTTGGTGGCAGGAATCCTGTTGCAACACCGAGAAGACGAAAGCACCAACAAAACCCCTTAAGCACAAAGCAGGGTAGCACAAAGCAATAGAAGAGAACTCAAATTTAATTCATATATCAAAATCAATCTCATATAAGAGACTAGGGTCCTTTAAATAGACCCTTAGTCTTGGGCCCCAAGTAAGGGTACATTAGACATTACATAAGAATCCTTTTTCTTCTCAAACCTTAGCTAGAAAATAAGGAAACATTAGGTAGAAAAAATCCCTAAAAATTCTCTTGACTTGGTCAACACTCCAAGGATGCCTAGGGAGGCGTGTTAGGCTTTTAGGAGCAGCAAGGGGCCGGCCCAAAGGGGCTCGGGCGCATGGGATTGGGCCTCTAGAAGCTGGGGTGGCCTGATAGCCAGGTAATAGGAATATTCCCTGGTATCTTGCTTCTTAAGGGCTTGGGCTTGGTGCCTGGGCTTGATTTCTTTGGGCTAGGATGCAGATGGACCTCTGGAATTATGGATGCCCTGGCTTATGAATATACTTTGGCATCTGGAAGGGAATCTAGACATCTGGAGGGCATCTGCAAGGAATCAGGGTTTCTGATTTTCCTCCTGGGGTCTTCAAATCTTCAAGCTAGGTTGGACTTGGGCTATTCTTCCATGTCTTCAATCTGGTTGGACTTGGTCTTCACTTGTATGATATAGTCTTGAGTTTTTAGTGTACTTCAACAGGACTCAAAAAAATAAAATTAGCTCAATATGAGCTGACTAGCATTGGACTGAACTAGCTCAACATGAGCTGACTAATACAGAACTGAAATAACAACTCAAAAGACTCAAATAACAACTAAAATGAACTCAGATAGGCTAAGCCCTTATTACAGATGGACTCATAAATTATTAATCAATCCATAGAGGGTTGAAAAGCCTCTATCTTATTCTGGTGCCTCTGGTGTCCCCACCACCAGAGTCTTCAAAGTCATTTAGGGGAATATTGAAAATTAGGAACCTTGTTTCCTAGCCCAACAATAAAATTTAGTCCATAGAAAATAAAGTCCATTTGAGCTTGTTTTTTTTTTGTTTGTCTTTTACCATTTAGTATCATTTGCATTTGTCTGTTGTCATTCGGTGTCCCGTGCATAAGTTTCCATGATTACGAGAGTCATATGCATAGCGTGATTAGTAAGAAAAATTTTGAGCAATGAAATTAACAAGCATATGGCTAAATTTTGTAAAAAAAGCCAAAGAATTTCAAGAAGGAGACTGTCTTGATTAAGCTCAAAATGATTATATGCCCATGGTGTAGGTCATTTTCAAAATAGTAAGGAAAATTAGACCTAATATGTGCTAGATATACCATCCGACTTTGGTATCAGTTTCACTTTCAATATTTCAAATCTAATAAAGTACAAGGAATCGACAATGATACCTAGTGAGCCAGTCGGGCCTGATTCTATCTTTGAGAGTGAGACAACCCTTGAGTGTCCACCAACCATATTTCCAAAGCAACGAGATATGATTAAGCAATTCTTAGATAACAAGATTATCACTACTCAAAACAAAGACTATCAGCGCTACTTGGTTCACTAGCAAGGACATCCTGATTCTGAAGATTCATGGATCACTCGAGAGGACTTACAAAAAAATCGATCCTGACCTCCAAGAGTACTACCAAAGCCAGATGAATTCCTACTCAATGGAGTCGAGCTCTTTCCACCCCGGGAGAACTGATGGGAACATCCATAATAAGAATATATACTTTGATTAACTCACTTTGTTTTTGCAGCTATAGTCAATAAAGTTTTCAAAGCAAGTTACAAATTTTCTTGAAACATGTTCATAAGCCAAATTTTCTTGAAACATGATTTGGCTCATAAACCAACACATGGAAGAAGCCCATTAATTTTTTTGAAGCATGTTCATAAGCCATATTTTCTTGAAGCATGATTTGGCTCATAAGCCAACACATGGAAGAAGCCCATTCGGCTAAAGCCCAAAGCATGATGGAGGGCATCCTCTTCAAGTCCAAGACCAACCATTCAAGCCTTTTCAAGACCAAGCCCAAGCCCAATTCATGCCAAGATTTGAAGCACATGGGGGAATAACTAATCAAACAACCTTGGGGGAGAAGGAATTACACTACATTAAGAGTTTTATGGGGAACATAAAGATTCCTTCCACTACCAAAATAATATTTGATATGTGGGATGCCAAAATTTATGACACCTAAGCCTCCACATCAGCATTTGGAAGCCACATTAGGATCTTCTAGATGCCACATGTCAAAGTGGTTGTAACTTTCTACCAATAATTTGTTTTTAGTTTAAATCACTTACCTAAAAATTGTTGGAGCTAACTAAGCCATCCTTATCCCCTCCTCTCCACCCTTAGACAAAACTCCTAGCATTGGAGCCTATAAATAGGGACCCTAGGCTTTCATTGTATTCATTGTATTCTATGATTTGAATTAATGAAAGGATTATTTCCTTGTGTTCTAGTTTTCTTGTGTTCTTATTTGGAGTGAAAGTTTTCTAGCTAGTTTGAGTAGGTAGATCCTTATCCAAGGAGAGAATGAGAGTTTTTTAAGTTCAAGTTTGAGAGTGAAGAGTGCTTTTGCAAGGAGTAAAGGATGGGACGTCCATTGATGGATCTATGATCAAGCTCCAAGTCCCAAGCCGCTGGCCACTTTCTTCTTCTTCCTTTTTTTTCTTTGTTTCCATTCCAACTCCAATTCTTCTTCCATGTCTAATCCCAAATTTCTTTGCAGGTTCTCTTAGGTTCCTAGGTCAAGGATGAAGGTCTCTACGCCATGGATCAAGGCCAAGGTGAGTCTCAAAGTAGAGAGTGCCAATCTTGACTTATAGGCCTCAATCCTTGAGTGATAAGAGCTCCTTCTTCCACCAAATAATTAGCCATCATTGTTGGTAGAAAAACTCTTCTTAATCTTCATTAGATCTGATCATTTGAAGGTTAACTTGCCCTAGTAGTGATGGTTTCCTTGCCATGAAGATTTTAATCCTTATTTTGAATTAGATCTACATTGCGGGTCTTAAAAATTAGATCAACTAGTCTCCTTATGAAAATTATTTTCTTGGATTAATTTAGCCCATTTATTTGATAATTATTTTCTTAAGTTTGCTTGCTAAAATTCTCCATTTATCATTTTATTTTCGTCCCCCATCAGGCTTTCTCCCTAAGCCTTGATGAAGTGAGGACTTCATCTTTTTGGGAGGTGCTCCAGAATAGTCAGTCGGCTAGTTTGGATGCACCCATTTTGCTTGGTCCAGCGAGCATTGTCTCAATAATGACTAAGATAGATGTCCTCTAACTCTAGGAATATTATCGATTCTTGAGTTAGTTTCAAGATTTCACTCCTGAACCTGATGACCAAGTGACATCAAGTCTGCCAAGCACATTGCCTTATACAAGGAGTTTCTTCATGTGGGCCTCCAACTTTGTTTCTATCCTTTCATTCAAAATGTTCTTAATTTTTATCGAGTGGTTCCTACCTAGCTAGCTCTGAACTCCTTTTGTATCATTGTTTCTTTTGTTGATTTGTACAACATGCTTGGAATGCAACCTAGGGTTTCTCTATTGTAAGCACTGTTCTCTTTGAAGCAGCACCCAATAGTAAAGGACTAGTGGTTCATTGGCACTCGTAAGGGTCACACTTTTCTTAAGAATCTTCCCTCTTCCATTCATAATTGGAAGAGTAGATTTTTCCTTGTTTCTTCTAATGCCTCCTTGGGGATCAACTAGGTTTGGGACTAGTGCAATAGATCACCAAATAAGAATGACAAGGTCCTCGATATGGATAAAGATGATTTCCATCGATTACTCAATAAAGAGATCCCTCAACAATGGGATCTGTTGTTAAAGCAGAGTTTATTTGATGTTGAACTTGGCCCTCTTATTTCTCTAAGCAAGTCATCCGACTTTTTTCTTTTTTCTTTTTTGTCTACCTTCAATTTTGCTAAGTCTTCTACTCAAGTTTTGCAAATATGAAGGTCTCACTAGAGGCTCTGAAAAATGACAATAAGAAGATGGCCACAGTTAAGGGAGGGGCCCTGAATCTAAAGAAAGCTATGGCCAAGAAGTCCCGAGTGGGCCTTTCTCTTAGTGACCCATTGGCTTCAACAAGGCACCAACATCGAGATCGAGGGAGGCTCCCACCATCATGGATGATGATGATGAAGTCATGGTCATCCCAACTCTGACTTCTACCACATTGACTTCTTCCTCAATGCCAACACCACTAATAATAATAATAGCAATAGCAATAGTAGTACTAGCACCAACTCTATCATCAACAACAACACCATGTTGACCAAGCTCTTCAATCTGCATGATGGTC
Organism: Areca catechu; assembly: GCA_021397845.1. Classification (NCBI taxonomy): domain Eukaryota; kingdom Viridiplantae; phylum Streptophyta; class Magnoliopsida; order Arecales; family Arecaceae; genus Areca; species Areca catechu. Next base: position 167,613,627 of record CM038039.1, on the reverse strand, counting down.
GAGACATCCTGAGGGAAGGCCTCGGTGACCTCTTCAGGATTTGAAAGCTCCTCGGAATGAAGAAGAGTACATCATCATGGATGCATGAGTGAAGCCAACCTCCTCAGTGTTCTACAATAAGAAACTAGTTGAAGAGCTAATTAACATGATCCTCCTCCCCTGAGATTGGGAGGAGCAGAAATCTCAATCGTTGGAGGAGATATTCATCGCCTTTTTCCTAACTCTTATCGGGGTAAGTACTTTTCATTCTTTAGTTTATCAAGTACCTTGACTCCTAAGTGGCTAACTTCATTCTTTTTCTTGTAGTTTATGCATGACATCAAGGAAGGATTCAATGGGTTCCCCGAGTTGAGCCTCTCCTTGAAAGATAAAGTGGAAGTCACCAAGGCATGAGTGAGGTCTCCAAGGAGCTAAGAAAGGTAGATGAGGCCCAAGAGGCCAACCACTCTTTTAACATGAGATCTTACAGGATGAAGATGGGGTTAAATTCAATAATTGTTAGGTGAGGGACCCAATGATAGATTTATTTTCACATTGAATAGTGAGTCTAACTTAACTAAGAAATGTGGGCAATAACTACTAGGTGAGCCCACATGACTTAAAGGTCGAGTTGCTGCAACATACTTAAGAAGTATAGGATAAGAGTTGTCCACTCATTTGTTTGTGTGTTACCAAGAACTATTAGGTAAGATGCACAAAATTAGTGGGACAGTGTATCCACTAGGAACCCCAGTCACATAGGGGTTTCCACATCTCCATAGATGAGTGTGAGAGATCCATAAAAATAGTGAGAGTCTAATTTATTTTATAAAATCCTTAAAATAATTTAAGATTAAATATAAATATTTAACTAGAATCTTTACTCTTAAGAAGATTTAAAGTCAACTTCTAACCCTCTTATTTCTTAGATCAATTGATTAGCCAAAACCTATTTTAAAGATTGGCTCAACTTGAAGATTGATTAGAAAGGTTGAGTACTATAATAGACCAGGACTACTTTATGTTATCAAACCATCTAGGCTGACATAAATGAAATCTATCCTTGATCATTATTTGACAATGATTAAGGATTAGGAGCTTGACAATCTTAGGCATGATGATTCATAAATGATTGCATATAGATTTCATCCAGCAATCCTTATCTACTTCATATGAATTGTTTATTATAAACTACTATTTAAATAAGATTGAGATAATAAGATCAATACATTGGTAACTAGTAAAGGGATTTTGAAAGGTTCAAGAGACATGCTTTTTGATGCATAGTAGACTTTCTCTTCCAAAAGAGAGTCTAATTGGAAGAAGAGGTCTATGAAGAAGCAAGAGATCAAAAGAAATGGAATCTTCCAAGAAAATGGCTATTGATAATGGAAAGGTGTTTCCACTTCAAAGTCAATAACTATAGGACTGTCCCGTGTGCCTGGAATCCTTGAAGAATAAATATAACTTACCTTTAGAAGGTATGTTAGCTACTTAAAAATTATCTTACAATTTCTTCAACTTTTCTTTTAGGTTATGGACTCTATGTAGGGTCTATGAAAAAGTAGAGGGCTAGGTACCCTATAGGTGTGTAACAAAATAATAGTTGCTACTGTTAACACCTAACATCTATGATTATTGTTTGCTTAAAAAGACTATTACCTCCTAAGAGTAGAAATTTGATTTCTATTTAGCATGAAAATAACTGATCCATTTATTTTAGCATGTAGTTTTAAAAATGTCGATCTCTACTTACATATGGATTCATGTACTGAGTAGTTAGTGATTACTGTGGGGTCTAAGAGAGATCTTAAAGATGATGTTGACCTGAAGTATATAGGTGGCACCTCAGGTTTGATCATGTTCAAAGGAAAGGAAAAATAATTTAGATACCATGGGCAACCATAGGCTTTTTATTTAATTGACTACTGAGTCATTTCCAATTTGTGAATCATATCTTAAGAATATTGACTAAGCTATCTTTTGTGAGACAAAGGGTGTAAGTGAGGACCATTAATATACTTATCTGGATACATATTAATGTGTATAGCACATTCAACATGCAGGCCAAGGAGATTATATTTAGTGGTATATCAGAAATCTTAGAAAAGTTTAAGAGTTTCGATAACAAGTATAAATGTAAAATAGAAAAATTTCTTGAGGTTCTTAAAACAGATCAAAGAAGTAAATACCTTAAAGGAGAATTCTAGAATCATCTCAAGTCATTTAGCATAGTTTCACAATAAACTCTTACATCTCAAGCTCAATGGGATGTCTGAGCAAAAAAATTGAACCTTATTGAATATGATTCAATCTATTATGGAAATTATTAATTTATCTTTAAGGATATGTTTACATAACTCAGCTTACCTATTTAATTAGGTTTATTCTAATTCCATTCTTACTATACTTATATGAGATATAGTATAGTAAAAAATAAGATCTTGATTTTTTTAGGATTGCAAGATGATCGATCTATGTCAAATGACTTTAAGCAGATGAGTTAGAGATTAGGTCAGTGATAGATTATATTCTAAAGAGTTGTTAGAATACTTCTTTTCAATGGATCACAAATTATTATGATCTAATAACTATATTCATGGTTAAATAATTTATCCTAAATATAGCGAGGGAGGATAATTAAGCTCGATGAGAGAGACTCTAAAGAGCAACGAGCCATAGAATCTATAGAATGATTTGAGTAGAGCAAGTGCATTTATTTCCTTCTTTATCTTGTAAGTCTAGTAGGATCTCCCATCCTCTAAAAGATACATGGGTACACTTATAGAGGATGTAGAAGAAATGTTCCTTGTAGGAGAAAGAAAACATATAGATGACCCCAAAAACCTACAATGAGATGATATCTAACATCAATTTTGAGAAATGATTGAATGCCATGAAATTAGATTCCATGTGCTCCAACCAAGTATGGACCTTAATAGATCCACCAAAAGGTATAGTACCCATGGATTCAAATGGATCTATGAAGAAAAATAGATGGAGATCTATAAGGCAAAGCTTAGGTGAAAGTTTATAATCAGTGACAAGGCATGGACTATTAGAAGATGTTTTCACCTATGACCATGTTGAAATTCATACTAATTGCTTTGCAATTGACCATGATGAGATCTGGTAGATAGATAGTGATGAGATCACAAGGTCTGCAAGCTACAAAGGATCTATGTAAATAGACTAAAGTAAATAGATCGGAGTCAGAATATTCATTTCTATGACATGATTAAATCATTTGATTCTACCAAGAATGAGAAGAGAAACCATGTATTTATAAAAGGTCAGTGAGAGTACATAATTTCTCGTATTGTACATGGATAATATTCTCCTATTACAAATATGATTCCTATGCTGACCTAGGCTAGGTTATAATTATTTAGACAATTCTCTAATAAAGTCCTTTGAAATGCATCCTACATTTGGAAATGTAGGTCTATGAGATATATCTAGGAGGATGCTAAGCCATCATAGAATTTGTATATTAAGGAAGTGCTAAAAAGTTTAGCATGAAAATTCAATAAGGGATTTATCTCCTTAAGCATTGAATTAATCTCTCTAATAAAATTGGCCCCAATACATTTAAAGAGATTTTGCATATGAGCTAGATCATTTTTAGCTTTAGCCATAGGAAGCCTTATAGAGACCATGCCATGTATATAATCTAATTTTTGCTATGAGTCTCATGAGTAAGTATCAGTAATATCTAGGCAATGAGTACTGGATAATTTTGAAAACATTCTTTAATACTTTAGAAGTACTAAAGATATATTTTAGATCCTTAGAATGGGAGAATTGAGGAAATAAAAATACATATGATGTCTTCTTGTATAACGGTGATTTGGAAGAGTTCCTAAGAACCACTCATTGCAGGTTTGACCAAGGAGGTTAACTACATCATTGCTTCTAAGGGTACAAAAATGTATTCTGGTTTAAAGATTATTATAGAAATAAGTGAGATATCGTCAAATGCCATAATACTATAGCAATAATGGTATCATAGCTTTAGCTAAGGAATCAAAGTCTCACCAAAAATCTAAACACATAGAGTGATGCTTCAATTCATGACTACCTTATTAAGATTAGCGAAGGAATCAAAGTCTCACAAAAAATCTAAACACATAGAGTGATGCTTCAATTCATGACTACCTTATTAAGATGTAGAGAGTAAACTGTTGGGAATAGTGTCTCAAAGCCAATCATCTAGGATGTAGATGGTTATGCTATTTTGTAATTGTATATGAATTCTTTTAATGAATAAAAGTTATTCTTTTGGCTATTTATCACATGTGCATTTTCCTGAAAAGAACTCTTGTGTGATAGAGTCCTTAGAACTACATTATATTTGATATAGAGATGATGTATCGAGTAGTTCTTAAATTGGTTCACAACCAAAGGATACATTGTTATAGGATGATGATGTATTAAGCATAGGTTGTTGTATATCATATTGGTTGGTTATCCTCTTAACCAAGGAGTGTAGAGACACTAATATGACATACAGGTGAAATGTATGACATCTTACTAAACATGACCATCTACGGAGCTCCCTTCTGTCGAAGGGTTGCTCGTGAAGGGATATGGATATATATGTCCCTCAGACCTGAGGTCACCATGGTAGCTTGCAAGCAACTCACTATATTTTGGTACCGGACTACCTAGATTTCTAATCCAGTGATGGAAGGTTTTTGGATATAGTCAAGTACTTATGAAGTAGCAGTGTCTCAATTTAGCAAAACCTTGGCCAGGATAGTTCTTGTGAGGAATCATAGAACTTGAAAGGTTGAGACACGATCTGGATGTACTAAATTAGGGTTAGCAGTCAAACCCTAGATCATCCTAAGCATTATGAAGTCAAAGGGATAAATTATGCGGTAACCATATGCCAGAGGTTCTAAAGAGTTGCTCTGCATCTTTGATCTATCCAGATGTCGGGTATCATTGCTAGATGATGACTTTGATTGGTACTGGAAATGTTCCAGTGCTACCGGCTTAGTGTTAAAATCTATGGGGTCACATGCCATAGGGGTTTCTACCTGATCTAAAGGTCGATCGATGATTGAGAATCGTTTAGTATCACTATGGGGTCAATATAATTGACCATGACCCAAATGTTGACACTTCCATAAGTCGACACTTGGATGTGACGATGATTTTTTACTAATTCGATTAGTGAATTTTAGGAGGACTTATTTGTAATATGATTGCAATCTGATGGATCAAGCCAAATGTGATTTGGCTTAGGATCAAACTAGATTTGATTTATCATGCACACTTTCCTTTAAAAGATTTAAATTTGAATTTTGAATTCAAATTCCAAATCTTGGCTGAAATTGGCTCCAAGGTTTTTATGGAATGCATTATTTGGAATGCAGATTTTCTCCCATATAAACCTAGAGCTAATTTGGTTCAACCCTTAACCCTCTCCCCCAATCACTTTTCCTTCCATATCTCTCTCCTTGTTTGTTGCTACTATAAATAGATGTCTTTGTAGGGGCAGCAGGGTTAGTTAAGGTTGACTTTTGCTGGGCTTTTCTATGAAAGGGAGAAAAGGTATTCTTAGAGTGGGGTTTTGAGAGGATTTGGGTTTTGGGTGTAAGCCTACCTAGCGATCAAGCTAGGGTTTGAGAAGAAAGAGTTAGTTGGGAAGGTTTCCACTTCTACTTCTCCCCATTATTCCCTAACCAGATTTTTCAGCAGCTTCAAAAAAGTCTTGCAGGTCTAAGGAAGGAAAAGATCGGTCTCAAGGATCCTGAGGAGCTAGCACTCCAAGGGAGTTGATTGGGATCGAGCCCTGGTGTGAACTACCCATTGAGGCCAGACATTTGTGTGGCTCAACGACTCTTCATCTCCTGCATCCAAAAGTTAATGGTAACATAACCTTTTCTTTTCTTTGCTCTTGATATCTCTACATACACTTTTATTATGTCGCATCCTGTTACATGCAGATTGGTAGATCGACTTGATCGATTTACCAAGTCTTCCACTATGTTATACTTTAAAATAGTTTTAAACTATAGTCTATCTACCTGCTATGCCTTTTAAACTTTCATTGGTATTAGAGCCAGGTTGCTGTAGCATAATAATAGTAGCATGTTAAGATATCATTAGCTTTCCTCACAAAGTACTTGGATTAAGGTGGATTTGCCATGGCCATCCGGTCATAGGAGAGAAGTATGGTTTGAAGTCCATCGCATCCCACTTAATGGGGTTCTCCTATGGCGTGTAGGGGTGCCACTGTGTCATGGCCTTATAAAGAAGAAAGTGAGAGATTTGATAGGTTAAAATAGTTTTAATCTATGGATATTTGATCTAAAAACTTTGAATAGTTCAAGTAAAATGCGTGAATTTGAATTCACTATTTTCTATCCCGGCAGACGAGCCAACTCAACCCCTGCTCGAGCTAACTCATTTTTGTAGATAGAATAGTCTATCTATTCTATGTTTTGGATGAGCCGACTCGACCCCTGCTCGAGCTAACTCGTCTCTGTAGATAGAACAATATGTCAATTATTAGTTCTAGATGATTTAACTCACATTCTGCATGAGTCGACTCGACCAGAAAATCCTGAAATAGTAAATTCAAATTTTATATACTTGTAAAATTGTTTTACAATATAAATTAAAATTATTTCAATTTATGAAGATTATTGAACTTAATTAAAAATTAAGTTACCTTGAATGACAAAGTGACTTAGAAATATGATTCAAAGACTCTAAGTCATTTCAATAACCTTTAAGGGTCATGTGTTAGCTTCAATTAGGTCCTTAATTGGGTTAGACCTAAGTTTAGATGAATGGATCAAATAGAGAACTAATCTAATCAGGTTGAGTTAGGATTTCTTTTCTATAGATCTCTCTAATAGTTAGATTGTGTTGCTTAGGTGGCTTACCCAAGAGGGGGGGTGAAATGGGTATTTAAGATTTTTCTCAAATATGTGCTCCTTTTAAACTAACTTAGTATGGTGAGTCATATGAATCAAGTATAGAATACAGAAGCAATTAAAGAGCACAATCACACAAGCACAAACACAAGCAATTTTAGAGTGGTTCAAAGCAACCTCGCTCCTACATCCACTATCTAAGATACTATTGAGTCTTTGGTGGTGCATCCAAGGCTCGAGGAGGCCAAGGTTTAGGTTTTGGTTTGTTAGCCATATCTTATATGATGTATCTAAGGCTAGGAGTGAGTCCGGTACAAATTCTAGATGTTAGGTTGAAGAATTGTTAGTCTGAATATTCAAGTCAGCTCGATTGGCACTTGAATTGACTCGATGGTTGGTATAGTAGAGGACTGGAGTGTAGTGGTCTGGTCAAGTCGACTCTCTCAGGGAAGAGTCGGCTTGAGTCTGCAGACAGCAACATATGTGTTCTGGGCGAGTCATCTCTTTCAGAGGAGAATCGGCTTGTGTCTGCAGATAGTAGAACATTGTTCTAGACGAGCCAACTCGAAGGAGACGAGCCGACTCGGATGTCAGGATTTTGAATGTCAATGGTTGCTGACCTGAAGAGTTTTTTGGGGTATAGGTCATTTGTGACCTAGATATATATATTGGTATGTGTGTCTTGTAAAGATGAGAGACTACAAAAATATATAGAGATCCTATTTTCTCCGAGATCATCATCTCTTCTCTTCTTTCTCTTCTCCTTTCATTAAATCAAAGTCCGTTGACCTTCGATGACCTGTATCCTACCGCAACCACAAAAGGATCGCTGGAAGAGGGTCATCCATGTCCTGGAATGCTTTCACTGATCGTTGTTCTTCTCTTTCATTTAGTATCAGAGGAGGGTTGCGTGGAGGAAAGAAGGTCTCTACATCCTAAGTTTCTGCAATACCAGGTTTTCTTTACTTTTTATCAAATTTTCTTTCGCAGTAAACTCCCGAGTTAGGTGGAGGGTATTCCTTTGTAGAAGGGGTGAAAGGAAAAGATTAGAAGGAAGGTTTTCCTATTTTGTTTTACATAAATTTGTTAAAGGGTGTTTTACTTGATTATGGAAATGGCATCAAGTGGTTTCAAGGTAGACTTTGAGAAGTATGATGGTAAGGAAAACTTTATCCTATGGCAGCAAAGGGTTAAAGATTTGCTGGTTCAACAAAGGATTTATAAGGTCTTGGTTAACGAGAGACCGGAGAAGATCAGTATTGAAGATTGGGAAGAATTCGAAGAGGTTGCTTTTAGCACTATCATAATGTGCCTAGCAGTTCAGGCTTTGCCTAAGGTGTGCTCAGAGACAATGGAAAAGGGTCTTTGGCTGAGGCTAGAAAACACAAATATGGGGAAGAACATGACAAACAAGCTATGGTTGAAGAAGCAGTTATACAGTTTGAGAATGCCTGAAGGAGGAGACCTCATTGCTCACATTTAGAGGTTTAACTAAGTTTGTGCAGAGGTTATAAGTTTGGATCTGAAGATTGATGAGGAGGATCGGGCATTGTTATTGTTATGTTTGCTTCCGGGGTCATATGATGGTCTAATAACAACCTTGGTATATGGAAAGAAAACCCTGATTTTTGAAGAGGTTGTTGGAGTGCTCAGGTCAAATGAGCAAAGAAAAAAATCCATAAAGAAAATTCTAACTCAGAGGTACTTGCTATAAATGAAATGCAGGGTAGACTCAAGGAAAGAGTTAGGGGGAAGTCAAAGGACAGATCTCAATCTCGAAGTAGTCAAAAGGGTTAGAAGTGTTTCAAGTGTCATCAACCAAGTCATCTGAGGAGAAATTGTCCTCTTTGGAAGTCAGAAAAGGGGAAGGCTAGTAAAAGTGGTGCTAATGCATCTGAAGGCAGTGGTGAAGATGTACGGGTAGTTTCAAATGGAACCGTTAATTGGGATAACACTTGGACTTTGGATTCAGCATGTTCTTATTACTATACCTTGCATCGGGAGTGATTTGATACCTACGACAGATCAGTGGGAGGTAGTGTGAGCCTTGGTGATGATCACCCTTATTCAGTAGCTGGAGTAGGCACTGTTAGGGTAAGGATGTATGATGGAGTGATAAGGACTCTATCAAATATCAAACATGTACCAGAACTGAAGAAGAATTTAGTTTCTTTGGGCTACTTGGAGAAGCAGGGTTATGCTTTTATTTGCCAATCTGGTAGTGGTTGTTTAAGAATTATCAAGGAAGCTTTGGTAGTGATGAGAGGAAGAAGACTGAGTAATAATCTGTACAAGATGGAAGGCTCAGTTGTGAATGATAGTGTAGAGGTGCTTTCAGCAGCACATCAAGAATAGTGGCATACAAACTATGGCAATATTGGTTGGGTCACTTGAGTGACCGAGGGCTCACTGAATTAAGTAGAAGAGGAAATATTCCAATCCTGAAGAAGGATGGATATGACCTATGTGAGCCATGTATCTTTGGTAAATAGCATAAGGTAAAATTTGTTGTTAGTACCAAACCAAGTAAAGGAGTGTTGGATTCGGTGCACTCGAATGTATGGGGACCAGCTCCTGTATCATCTAGAGGTGGGGCAAGATACTTTGTCACCTTCATTGATGACTATTCAAGGAAGGTGTGGATTTATCTGATGAGGGAAAAATCAGATGTGTTTGCTCGATTCAAGACCTGGAGAGCTGAGGTAGAAAAGGAGATAGGAAGACAAGTGAAGTGCCTTCAGTCTGACAATGGAGGGGAGTACTCAAATAAAGAGTTCAAAAGTTATTGTGAGGAGAATGGGATCAAATGCCATTTCATAGTAAGGATTATCCCTCAACAGAATGTTATTGTAGAGAGGATGAACCGGATACTATTGGAGAAGGCTAGGAGTATGAGGCTGCAGACATCACTCCCAGTGATTTTTTGGGGTGATGCTATAATCCTTTCATGTTTTCTTGTTAACAGGTCCTCTCATTTCAAGCTGAATGGAGGTCTTCCTAAGGAAGCTTGGAATGGAAAGAAGGTGGAGCTTGGCTACCTGAAGGCATTCAGTTGCATGGCTTATGCACATGTGGAGGCAACCGAGAGAAGTAAGTTGGATCCAAAATCAAAGAAGATGATTTTCATCGGGTATCCACAAGGAATCAAAGGCTATCTACTATGGGATCCTTGGTTTCAGAGGACTGTAGTCAGTAGAGATGTTATCTTTGATGAGAAGAGCATCTTGCAGAGATTCGGGAGTATGGATGGAAGTGCAGTTACAAAAGTAAACAATAGTGATTGCCCTTCACAGGTGGAGGATAGACCTTCTTCTTCTACTTCTACTAATAGGGATGTTTCAGTTGAGGTGGAGTTAGGTGGTAGATATACTCTAGTAGTGCAAGATCAGCAAGGAGAGCTAGCTGTATAGAGGGAGGTGCAGGTAGAGCCACACACAACAAGCTTGTAGGACAGTGCAAGGGGAGTGGCACTACATAAGCCTCAGCACTCAATCTAGAAGCCGACGCGATATGGCATAGAAGAGACTATTTCCTATGTTCTCATCTCTATAAATGGAGATCCAGAAATATTTAAGGAGGCCATGGTAAGTCCTGATAAAGAATCATGGATGCAAGGCATGATGGAAAAGATGGAATCTCTCAGGAGGAGCAAGACATGGCAGTTGGTTGATCTACCTGAAGATGCCTAGGCAATTGGCTCAAAATGGGTGTTCACAAAGAAGACAAAACCTTTAGAGCAAGGTTGAGTTATATATAAAGTAAGGCTGGTAGCAAAAGGATACTCACAGAGGGAAAGAGTTGACTATATAGAGGTGTTCTCTCCTGTTGTATGCTATACTTCAATTCGGGTGTTGTTGTCTTTGGTGGCAGAATATGATATAGAATTGGAGCAGATGGATGTGAAAACATCTTTTCTACATGGAAGCCTAGAAGAGAAAATCTACATGAAGCAACCGGATGGTTTTGTAGAGATTGGACAGGAGGACAAGGTATGTCTACTCCAGAAGTCACTGTATGGTCTGAAGCAGTCACCTCGATAGTGGTATTTTAGATTTGATACTTTTGTATTAAGCCTTGGATTTGTCAGATATGAACATGATTGCTGTGTATATGTGAAGGATATGGATAGTGATGATGCTTTGTATCTACTTCTATATGTGGATGATATGTTGTTGCTAGCAGAAGTATGAAGGCTGTGAAGAAGTTGAAGAAAGCATTATCTACTGAATTTGAGATGAAGGATTTGGGTCTAGCTCAAGAAATCCTTGGAATGAAGATTTGCAGAGATAGAAGCAAGGGGATTCTCCATTTATCACAAGGAGGTTATATCAAGAAGATTCTTGAGAGGTTTGGGATGGAGAAGGCCAAACTAGCAGAGACCATTACCAGGGCACATTTCTATCTCTAAAGTTCAAATCCCCCTGATAGATGAGGAAAGAGAGTACATGGAGAGGGTTTCATATGCAAATGTAGTGGCAATGTTATGTATGCTATGGTGTATTGCAGGCCAGACATAGCATATGCTGTAAGCCAGGTGAGTCGGTACATGTCTAATCCTGGCAAGGAACACTAGAAGGCATTGAAGTGGATTTTTAGATATCTACAAGGAACTCAAAAGCATGGACTGGTATTCAGTGGGCAGCCATAAGGACAAGAAAGGAACTTCAAGGCATTATATGGAGGTTCGGGTCCTTTGGAAGGGTATATGGATGCAAGCTATGCAGGTGATCTTGATACAAGAAGGTATACTACAGGTTATCTCTTTTACATGTATGGTGGACCAGTTTCTTGGAGATCTACCCTTCAACATACTACTACTTTGTCTACAATAGAAGCTGAGTACATAGGTATTACAAAGGCTGCAAAGGAAGCACTATGGCTTAGAAGGCTAGTTGTTGAAATGGGGGTGAAACAGTGTATGGTGGTCCTGCACAATGATAGCCAGAGTGCCATATACTTGACTCAAAACCCAGTCTATCATGCACACACAAAGCATATAGATGTGAGGTACCACAGGATCAGAGAGATGGTGAAGGAAGGAAAAGTAGCACTGGTGAAGGTCTATACAAAGGAGAACTAGGCTGATACACTTACAAAGGCTCTACCAAGGGAAAGCTTTCGGTCATGCTTGTGGTTAATGGGTTTGAGGGATCTGATGTAGTTGTATGTAGCCTTGGAGCACCAAGGTGGAGATTATTGAGTCTCTGGTGATGTATCCAAGGCTCAGGGAGGCCAAGGTTTAGGTTTTGGTTTGTTAGTCATGTCTTACATGATGTATCTAGGGCTAGGAGTGAGTCAGGTACAAGTCCTAGGTGTTAAGATGAAGAATTGTCAGTCTAAATATTCGAGTCAACTGGATTGGTACTTGAGTCGACTTGATGGTTGGTACAGTAGAGGACTGGAGTGCAATGGTCTGGTCGAGTCGACTCTCTTAGGGAAGAGTCGGCTCGAGTCTGCAGACATCAGCATATGTTTTATAGGCGAGTCATCTCTTTCAGAGGAGAGTCAGCTCATGTTTGCATATAGTAGAACATTGTTCTGGATGAGCCAACTTGAAGGAGACGAGCCGACTCGGATGTCTGGATTTTGAATGTCGACGGTTGTTGAACTGAAGAGTTTTTGGGGGGATAGGTCATTTGTGACCTAGATATATATATTAGTATGTGTGTCTTGTAAAAGATGAGAGACTGCAAAAGTATATAAAGATCCCATTTTCTACGAGATCATCATCTCTTCTCTTCTTTTTCTTCTCCTTTCATTAAATCAAAGCCCATTGACCTTCGGTGACCTGTATCCTATCGCATCCACAAAAGGATCGTGGCAGAGGGTCGTGCATGTCCTGGAACACTTCTGCTAATCGTCGTTCTTCCCTTTCAGATACTACTTGGGATTTCCACTATATTCACCTTCAGAATATAGCCAGATTATTTTCACGGGCTCACAATCCAAAACCCAAACTTGGTTTTATCCCAGGCTCACCAAAATCCCAAACTTGGTTTTATCTCGAGCTCACCAAAAACCCAAACTTGGTTTTATCCCAAGCTCACCAAAAACCCAATACAATGTTAGTTTTACCGGGCTCACTAACAACCCACACTTGGTTTTAAAAGGCTTACCAATAACCTATATAAATCTCAAGTTACAGCCCCTGCTATACTTGAAACAACTCAAATAAAGAGTATAAAAACAAAGCAACTCTATGACAAATCGATCGTTGATGGATGGTTGCAGTTGTAGCTTTTGAGAAGCCCTCTTGATTGCTCTTTGAATGCTCTTCAAGGCTTCTAGCTTCTTCAATAAATGCCTTAAGAAATCAGATAGAAATTTGATGTGGTCTTGAGTGCTCTCTTGAATGCTCTCTTGAGTGTTCTTTCAAAAACTCATTAACTTTTCATTAACTTCTCATTCCTGCTTTCAAAAGTAGTTCAAATCTCTTATAAATAGTCCCTTTAACTGATTTCAAGTGGATATAACCACTATAGATCGTTGGGATTCAAAATATGATCGTTGGAGACTGTTTTGGATTCAAAAAAAGAGTTCTGGAACTAGCCATTACGAACCTAGAACTGGACTTCGAGTCAGCTCGGATGCTTCGAGTCAGCTCGGATTCTTAGACAAGTCAAAACATTACTATGTTCGAGTTGGCTCTTCTTCTTCGAGTCGGCTCGCCTGGCTGGTTCTTCAACACTATGAACATGTAAACTCTAGAAGAGTCGGCTCGTCTGTACTGTAGTCGGCTCGGTTGTCTATCTGAGGAATTTTCACTCTAGACGAGTCGACTCGACTTCCCTCGAGTCGGCTCGAATTCTCAGAACTTCAAAAGTTGAACTCTGCCCGAGTTAGCTCTTCATTCTCGAGTTGGCTCAAATATCTACGTGCCAGAAAACTGAGTGCTGTGCCAGACTTTGAGTCGGCTCTCCTGTTTTGAGTCTGCTCTTGTAACTTAGGTCCAAAACTATCCAAACTTCTCCAGATTTCTTCCAGAGACATCCAATCAACTCCAAAAGCTTTCCAACTCCATCAAAGCTAAATCTAAGAGCTTTAAACTAGAAAAATACATAGAGATATCCCATTTTCATAAATACATAAAAAGATTTTTCTTTGGGCTCTTTATTACATAATACATTTCAACAAAATAAGCTTGTCATACACCAAGGTTATAGGAAGAGTAGTTTTACATTTAAGATATCCTACAAAAACTTAAAAAATACTTGAAAATAGTTAGTAATCAAATGCATGCTCTAATATTTTGTTATCATCAAAATCATTCCAGGGGTCAATAATCTCTCCCCTTTTGATGATGACAAAATACTGGGCATGGAAAAACTTTATAGTAACGAGTATATAAACATTTAAACATATCAAAGTAACTTGTGTATGACTTTAAAATGATATATATCTATATGTATCGAAAAGTATCAGAGCTTATCAACAAAGTATCAATAATGTATCAGAGCTTATCAACAAAGTATCAGAGCTTATCAACAAAGTATCAATAATTTATCAAAAGCTATTAATGAATTAAAGTCAATAATGTATTAAGGCAAAATGTATCAAAAGTTTACAATTGTATTGAAGAATGTATTAGAGCTTAAGGTAGCAACAAGTATCAAAGGTAGCAAGAATGTATCAAAGCTCAGAGTTAGCAAGAATGTATCAGAGCTATTATCAGCTAGAGATGAATCAGAGCAAGTTATGATCAGAGTAAATTTAAGCAAATTTTGAATAACAGGATAACTCCCCCTGTTTCATTCATTACCATGAACATTTTCAATAGATTTGCTAGTTTTCCATGCACATACATTTACTCCCCCTTTTTGTCATTAATCAAAAAGGGTTTTCAAAAGCATAGTACTTTCTCTTTTTAAATAGAATAAGAAGATGATTAATATTATTTGAGATAATTTCACCTTCTCATAGAATTTTTTAAATTGCAACTCTTCATTAAAATTCTGTTGAAGTGTTACTCCCCCTTATTAGGTTAATTAATGAGATCAATCATTAAAATAATAAGATATAACAACAATGAAGCAATGTACACATTGATTTGCAAATAACCATTTCATTACTTTTGAAAAGAAGTACAATGCATCAAAATGTAATATAAGATACATCCAAAAAGAAACAATAAAAAGATACATCAACTACTCTTCTTCCTTACTAGAGGAAGAGCCAATCTCTAATATAGTGGAGGAGGTCTTAATTTTCAAGGGTTTGAACCTAAGATCTCGAAATCTAGTTCTGGTTGGGGCCTTAGGTATCTTAGATTTTTGTTTATGCCTAGATTTTGGTTTTTCCCTAATAGGTACAAGCTCAATTTTAATATCAATAGGTAAACTAGGCTCGGCTATAGGTGGTGTAGGAGGATGTGAAGCAAGTGGTGATGGATCAAAAGCAAGAGGAGGTGATTAAGGTGGCTCCCTAGAAGCTGATACTCCTGAAGCCTCAACTGTAGACGACAACCTTGATAAGAACACCCAGACTGTCTGAAGCTCAGTTGTGATTCCCTAAACTCTCTTTTATAAACAGTGAAGTTCAGCAATCTGCAGGGCACTAAGGGCAACCGCTGCTCCTATCAGTCATCCAAAATTTGAGAGCAGGTCTCTAATATCTGACTGAACATCATCCTGTGGCTGCTGACGACTCTTGACTATCTTAATCCTAGAGGTCAGCACTCTCAACTCTATCCTGATCTCCTGAAATCTTGTATCAACTATTTGACAAAGCTCGCCAAACATCGAACTGAATGTACTAGTCAGAGATTTAGAAAGTTGTTTAAGCTGCAGAGCAGTAAAAGCCTATGAAGCAGTCGATGCTGAAGGTGCTGATGGAGCAGCTGAAGGTCCTGGTGAAGTCCTAGGACTACCAGGCTGTCTCTCTGACTGTCTCTGCTCCTCAGTCTCAATATCTGTATCATGATCATCATCTCGAATAGTAGCAGTCTCAGTATCGGCCAAGTGGTGCTCTGCCTGCTCATCCTCATCCTTATCTAAAGATGAGTCAACCGCTCTCTGACCTGACACTCTCTTCATCCAAACTCCCTCAACTAGATGGTAGCCCATCCTCTATAAAGACTTTACTGAATAGGTGTCAGTATGATGTAGTGGACAACCATCCTCTCCAGTCAAATCGATGCCAGACTCTTGAAAAAGTAATGTAAATACCATCCCATAAGGTAGGCAAGCCTTCACTCTCCTAGCTACCTCCCTCATCTAAACCAACATAATATAAGGAAGATTGAGGGCCTCCCCCTCAATCATTGATGGGGGACGATGATGAGATGATGCATTTCATATGAAATTAGTAATAATTAAATGAAAGATGAAGTAAATAGATGCAGCTACTCATGTAATGAACTAGGAATTCAAAGATAGGATTCTAAAATTTAAACTTGACTAAAAGAATAAACCATTCAAAGAAATAAAGAGAGGAGGACCTTCATGGTTAAGAAACCACTCAGATTAGGATTTAGTTTGATGCAGAACGAAAGCTCTGATACCAAAATTGATGCAGAACAAAGAACAAAGAAGCGTATGCGGAAGTAAATTTAGGATTAATTTTTTTTTTTTTTTTTGTATTTCAGAAATTGGCTTTGACTCAAAGTAAAGCTAAACTAAGTTGAAGGAAACTAGGTAAGGATTGAAAGCACAATTTAGAAGAAACTAAATTATCAGAGTAGTTCAGAAGTAACGGATCGCTGGGGGTTGAGAAACTCCCAGACCTAGGGTTTTGCTCTGAACTTTCAACAGAACAGAAATAGAGAGGAGAGATGGTTTACCAACCAGATAGTGATCTTCTCAGAATTTGGGTGGAAGAACTCTCTCGAGCAGATTGTTGGATCCTCGGATTCGGTTATCTTCGCAATGGATCCTCCAATACTGATCTTGTGGTTTGGTCGGTTCTCCTGGACTCAAGATCTGGGAAAGAAGAGGAACAAGTGATGGATTCAGAGACTCAGGGAAGGATTTACCAGTTCGAAGAACTTGAAGGCTGATGTCGCTGAGATCCGGATTCTCTTGAAGGCTGATTCGACTCCCTCTGGAAAGAACTTTGGATCTGAAGTATCCGGACTGTAGCTGGATGCTGGTGATCGGCCTGGACTTGGAGAGAGGGGCCGTGGGAGGTGGAATATGCTAGGGTTTGGTGGAAAGAGAAGGGTGATGGCGGCTAGGGTTTGGTGTAAAGAGAAGGGTGATGGCGGCTAGGGTTTGGGAGTAGAGTGGCTAACCTAGGGTTTGGGTTTTGGAGATCTCACACCTCCTCAAGGTTCCTGGGGAACCCGGATTTACTCCCTCACGGAGCTCAACACCTGGATGCAAGTGCGGAAGAGAGAAAACACAAAGTTTGCTCACAAAAAAAATTTGGTTTCATTCATCTAATTAAATTCAAGAGTTACATAGAGTTGAATATATAGACATAACAAAGAAATAAAGTTTTATACATTTCCCATGTGGGACTAATAGGACTAACCCACACTTTAGGCATCAAATTCTCTTCCCAAGACTCCTTCCATGAGTGGGCAGCCCAAAAACTCCAAGAAAACTTGAAAATCAGCTCCAAATGGCAGGTTATGGGCGTGTCTCCTAGTATCTCTCCATGAATCAAGGATTTTTCCTTCATGGTTTGGCTCGTTTGGACACCTCCTAGTCTTGCTCCACAAGTTTAGGCTTCTTCCTTTCATGGCTTTGGCACTTTTGGAAACTTTTGGATGCCTCCTTGATTTTCTCCCCAAGACATGCTCTCTTCCCTTTTATAACTTGGATTTTTATGGAACATTGTGGGGCACCTCCTTGATCCTCTCTTTAAGAAAAATTCTTGCCATCCTGGCTTGGGTTTATCTGGAAAGAAGTTGGCTCCTCCTTGGATTGAGGTATCTTGATGGATTTCTCCCCCAAGTGGTGCAAGAAAAAAAGAACCTGCTTACTTGAGGCGTGGGGACCAAGGTACACTGGATGGAGATGTGGCAGGGAGTGTGGCACCCACTTGTAGCTAGAAAATGTGGTGCCCTATGGCAAAGGGAATGACACCTACCTGGGCCTTGGACTTGGACTGAGTCAACATGACCCAACAAAAATTAAAATGACAAAATTACAGACTCAAAATTGAGTTGATCAGGTCAACCCTTATTAGAAAATCCTAATTCTTCGGGCAAGGTCAATCAGAGATCCAGATGGAGCCCTGAAGTCTTCTTCTGAGTTTGGTGCCCGCACCAATTCTTCCAGGGTGGGAGGAACTCGACCCTGTCGAGTATGGATCAAGTTGGCTCTGGTATCTCTCCAAGAGGTCTGGTTCCAATTCTTGTAATTCTTCTCGGGAGATCCAAGAGTCATCAGAATCTGGCCTTCCTTGTCAGCGGACCAGGTATCTTTAGTATCCTCAATTACGAGTAGAGATAACCTGATCATCCAGGATCTTTTCAATCTGCTCTTTCCTCACAGGCCAGTTTGTTGGTGGACACACAGGGTTGGGTTCACTCTCAAGAGCAGGATTAGGTTCAAAAGCCTCACTGGGAATCACAGCTGGCTCTCTATACTCTACTAGGTCTGTAATGTTGAAAGTGGAGCTAATGCCTAGTTCTGGAGGCAACTCGAGCACATAGGCATTGGATCCTACTCTCTTCACCACTCTAAATGATCCAGCTCCTCTAGCATGTAACTTTCTAACGGTTCCAGGAGAAAACCGCTCAGGCCTTAACCTAATTATTACATAGTCTCTCTCAACAAAAGTTTTGACTCGTCTTTGAGAATCAGCCAACTTCTTATAAGTTTCATTACTTAAAGTTATTTTGGCATGAATTTCTTTATGCAAGTCTTTTACATGCTATGCAAGTGCATCAAGAGACTTGTGTGTGTGGGCTAATAGTGAAATCAGATCAAGTGGTGTGTGAGGCTTGTATCCATGAACAATTTCAAAGGGACTCTAGCCTATAGACCTATTGATCGAAACATTGAATGCAATTTCAGCCCTGGACAAAAAACAAATCCCAATTCCTGGTGCTCTCAATCAAACCAAAATCTGAATCAAAACCTAGTAAAGGGTCAAGAAAAAAACTAAACTAGACTGACGACGCATTCCTAAAGAATGGACTTTATTTCAAAGGAACCCTAGGTCTAATCCTAACAAACTATGGCTCTCTAGGTTTGACCTTGGATCGGAGGATGGCATGCAGAGCATGAAAACTTATCATGGGCGCCTAGTAGGTGCCATAAGGTCTTCCAGAAGTAGGTGGCAAACCTAATAGGTTCTGACACGTGGTTCACTCTAAAGACTTCGACAAAGTATACTTGGATTGTGTAAGAAGCATTGGAAGTCCTAGAGAAAGGGAGGAGATATGAGGTGGGGTCTCGAATTACCTGTTGACTAAAGGTGGTGACCTGAAGGTTTGAATGGTGATCTATGAGTGTCAACTGGTCATCCTTACGAAAGTAAAAATTTGCTACTCCCAGGAATGGATCAAGAGATGGTTCGGGAAGTAGCCTAGGAGATGTGATTGCAATAGTTAAGGTTTGTTCTCTAAGCAAATAATGATCCACTTTCTCAAGAACTGGATTAGAGAATGATTCATGGAAGGGCCTATGGATGATGACCTCAAGACTTGAAATTTGACCTATGGGTGTGGAAAGGTATACTCTATAGAATGGTAGGTCAGTCATGCAAAGGAAGGGGTCTGGGGCCATAAGGAGGACTTCTACAGGACTGGGTGAATCAATCCGCTCAAGACAAGGATGTTCAACTGAGATTACGGGAGAGACCTTAGTGGCTGGGCATGGGACAAGGTCCAATTGTAAGAGGCTTGATTCAGTCATCCTAAGGAGAGGATCTACCATAGGGTGGGCAAACTTAAACAGTTCAGTGCAAAGATCTTCAATTGGTACTTGAGGAATGACTGTCATTAGAGGGTACGAACTAATAGCTCGGGCTAACACTATGAGTTCTTCTTGGGGGTATTTGACTAAAGGAACCTGGTTCTCACAAATCTCTTGAATTTCTAAACTAGGTCCTACTAGTTGGTTGCTTTCCAAGGTCTCCTCAAGTAAGGAACCAATAGTATCAATGTCACATTCTTCAAGTTCTTCCCCCTCATATTCATCAACTAGACTCAAGCCAGCATCATATACTTCCTCGATGCCATCTCCAATGGGTTTCGGGTCAGTGGTAATCGGGTCAACTGATTCTAGGCTTGTCATACCTAACCGTTCTTCCTCATTGGTAGGCTTGGGTTCTCTCTCATTAATGTCATCCTTAGGATTCTTACCACTTAGCTGTGCACAAGCCAGTCCTATGCATGGGCACTGACTAGATTTATGGCCTCTTTCTCCATAAAACAAACATTCTTGCGATATAGGAACCTGGGTCACACTGGGTTTCAAGCTAGTAGAGACCTTACTTGGGCATGGGTGTGGATCTAAATGGTTTGATCTAGAAGACTTGGGTTGTTGAGTGACTGGTCTAGAATATTGGAAGGACCTCTCATAGACACGATCCACACTATAGATATCATGGTTAGGCTTCCTAAGGTTATGCTCGGGATCATGGTATAAGGTCCTCCTAGGTTCCTGGCATGGGTGAGGTTGGGGCCTATTAAATTTTGGATCAGAGGTCCAATTTTGAAGTCTACGTTTCTCAAGTACTTGGACTCGATCCCTAAACTGGGAAAAGTCCTCATGCACTTGTTCTTTAAACTGGGCAACAGTGGTAGTCACATCCTGACTCAGTTTATTCATACTCTCAGTAAGAGCTCTAACCATGGCCTCTAAATCAGGTTGGGTTTGACCAGGTTGGTAGGGCACTCCATTCCGGGTAGACATGATGCAAGCAAACACACAAAATGAGATTCAACTGAACGACTACGGGCTAACTAGACCTAGAGCCCATACTAGATGCCCAATCAGAGTGGCAAGCTAGCCTGTAGTAACTCAGGACTCAGCCAGGCAGGTGTAAGGGGAGTGTTAGGTCCCTGAATGCCAATCCTAGACACCAATCAGAGATTGGCCAGGTAGGCGGACCCGCACACAAGCCCTTCGAGATGGAATCCCTGAACCACCGTTCTAGACACTGAGTACAAAGCACACACAGAGTAACCAGACAAACTGACTCAACACTAGCCTTGACCCGACTTGTTGATATCCCTAGCCCACTAGGGCAAATTAGGTCTAATCAATTTTTAGATTAACGGCTTAGGTTCGAATGAGTGGGTGGTGGTTTTGGGCTAAGGAGAGGTTATCAACTCCTCCCCTTATTTTAGATGCTCAAATGCCCTTAAGATGAATTAAGAGATGAACACTCAAAAATAATTAGATTGCAGAACATAAAAATAGAGTTGCAGTAATTTAATTCTCAGAAATCCCATGGAAACCAATAAATCACAGGAAAATTATGAAAAATAGTCTCAATTATACTGGTTTCATCAAAATAAAAATCACTGAATTTGGAGTTACTTTTAGTGAGAAATAATTCCTGCAACAGGGCAATTACGGGCTAATAACAGAGCACTTCCCCATTTACAATTCCTGCTACGAAGTTATAACCCAACGGATCCCCTACACGCCCTAGGAACATCCCGTGGAATGGGAAGATGAGGTTTGCACCTCGCTTCGTTCCTAGGACCGGACGTCCTGGGGAGTCTACTTCGAGCAGACAAAGTAAAAAGAGAGAGACTCAAACAAGCAATCAAAACAGAAACCCTAGACAGGGCTCTGATACCAAAAATTGATGCAGAACGAAAGCTCTGATACCAAAATTGATGTAAAACAAAGAACAAAGAAGCGTATGTGGAAGTAAATTTAGGATTAATTTTTTTTTTTTTTTTTTTGTATTTCAGAAATTGGCTTTGACTCAAAGTAAAGCTAAACTAAGTTGAAGGAAACTAGGTAAGAATTGAAAGCACAATTTAGAAGAAACTAAATTATCAGAGTAGTTTAGAAGTAACGGATCGCTGGGGGTTGAGAAACTCCCAGACCTAGGGTTTCACTCTGAACTTTCAACAGAACAGAAATAGAGAGGAGAGATGGTTTACTAACCAGACAGTGATCTTCTCAGAATTTGGGTGGAAGAACTCTCTCGAGCAGATTGTTGGATCCTCGGATTCGGCTATCTTCGTAATGGATCCTCCAATACTGATCTTGTGGTTTGGTCGGCTTCTCCTGGACTCAAGATCTGGGAAAGAAGAGGAACAAGTGATGGATTCAGAGACTCAGGGAAGGATTTACCAGTTCGAAGAACTTGAAGGCTGATGTCGCTGAGATCCGGATTCTCTTGAAGGTTGATTCAACTCCCTCTGGAAAGAACTTTGGATCTGAAGTATCCGGACTGTAGCTGGATGCTGGTGATCGGCCTGGACTTGGAGAGAGGGGTCGTGGGAGGTGGAATATGCTAGGGTTTGGTGGAAAGAGAAGGGTGATGGCGGCTAGGGTTTGGGAGTAGAGTGGCTAACCTAGGGTTTGGGTTTTGGAGATCTCACACCTCCTCAAGGTTCCTGGGGAACCCGGATTTACTCCCTCACGGAGCTCAACACCTGGATGCAAGTGCAGAAGAGAGAAAACACAAAGTTTGCTCACAAAAAAAATTGGTTTCATTCATCTGATTAAATTCAAGAGTTACATAGAGTTGAATATATAGACATAACAAAGAAATAAAGTTTTATACATTTTCCATGTGGGACTAATAGGACTAACCCACACTTTAGGCATCAAATTCTCTTCCCAAGACTCCTTCCATGAGTGGGCAGCCCAAAAACTCCAAGAAAACTTGAAAATCAGCTCCAAATGGCAGGTTATGGGCGTGTCTCCTAGTATCTCTCCATGAATCAAGGATTTTCCCTTCATGGTTTGGCTCTTTTGGACACCTCCTAGTCTTGCTCCACAAGTTTAGGCTTCTTCCTTTCATGGCTTTGGCACTTTTGGAAACTTTTGGATGCCTCCTTGATTTTCTCCCCAAGACATGCTCTCTTCCCTTTTATAACTTGGATTTTTATGGAACATTGTGGGGCACCTCCTTGATCCTCTCTTCAAGAAAAATTCTTGCCATCCTGGCTTGGGTTTATCTGGAAAGAAGTTGGCTCCTCCTTGGATTGAGGTATCTTGATGGATTTCTCTCCCAAGTGGTGCAAGAAAAAAAGAACCTACTTACTTGAGGCATGGGGACCAAGGTACACTGGATGGAGATGTGGCAGGGAGTGTGGCACCCACTTGTAGCTAGAAAATGTGGTGCCCTATGGCAAAGGGAATGACACCTACCTGGGCCTTGGACTTGGACTGAGTCAACATGACCCAACAAAAATTAAAATGACAAAATTACAGACTCAAAATTGAGTTGATCAGGTCAACCCTTATTAGAAAATCCTAATTCTTCGAGCAAGGTCAATCAGAGATCCAGATGGAGCCCTGAAGTCTTCTTCTGAGTCTGGTGCCCGCACCATAGTTATTCTAATAATTACAGTTCTGAAAGCCTATCTAAAGAGGGAAATCTGGTAATTAATATGTATAACTTTAGCATTGGGAACACTCAAAGAAGAGCATTCCAGGATGACAGGGAGATTCCCTAGCTTGCAAGGCTTCTTGTATCCGATTCTTTGGTACGGAAGACCTTCTTCTTAAAAGTCTGGAAGCCTGAGGATCCTACAACAAAAAAAATGTAGAGGGAGGTTAGAAAAAAGGGTTGAGATGGAGAAGTGAAGGGAGGGATCTTTGAAAGATGAAAGGATGCTCAGAATAGTCTTGTTGAAGATCTTCTATGGCTTCATTTGGTTGACAACTCCCGGCTTGATCTTGTGAAGAACTCCTTGGTTGGTTGGCTTCATTATAGATGATGGAGATGTGGACTCTTGAGATGCTTCTTGTGTTGGCCGAATGGACTAAGAAGGATGGAGGAAACTAGGATGAAGAGGGGAAGTTGGAAAGAGGAAGAACTCTAGGCCTCATGCCCACCTTCTCACAAGGGACCAAGCATTTAAGCAATGGAAAATTCTAAGAAAATATTTTCTTCATTTATTCAAATTTCATTTATCAATTGAATTTTTACAAGAATGATTGGAGCCTATTTTATAGATACCAAGCCATTTTGAAATTCAAAATTCAAAAAAAATAATAAAATAAGGAAAGAAGTGGGGCGACATTTGTGGAGGAAATTGTGGACCCATTCAAATTCGAATTCAAAAAATGAGATCTGCACAGGCATGATGACCTTGCAGGAAAAAACTCATGCTCTGAGAAGCATGCTACCCTGAGATCCGTGTAAAGTGTTTTGCCCTGAGATCCATGCAAACTCCTTCTATGACTGTGGAAAAGAGCACCGCCTGTGATGGTGTTCGCGAGTATGGCAGATGGGGTGGAGGATGTGGGCCGACGGATTTGTGGAAGACCGGCAGATTTGGAGGAGTTGGTACTCGCGGGCGAGATGGAGGGTGGATGGGTCGGCGGATCCCGGGGAATGGCCGCATGGGCGGTGGCTGTGGAAATGTGGATTGCATGGGCGCAGCTCTCCCATGCTGGGTGCATCGTGCATTGGTGGATCCGATCTCGGGTGGTTGCCAAAGGCGCGGGACAATCGCCAAAGGAAAGGGCCGGTGGCTGGAGGTGATGGTGGTGGCCATGGAAGGCTGTGGTCCACGGTTCTCTGCCGTGGACCAACAACAATGGCAAGTGGGACGGTGTCTTGTGACTGCAGCGGGAGATGGGGCAGCTTGGCCGATGGCTGGGCTGAAGATCGTCTCGAATAGTGGCGATGGAGCAGGGCGGCGATCGGCAGCGCGGTAGAGAGGAGTGTGGCATGGGCGGAGCAGCAGGGGTGGACGGCCATGGGAGGAGCTACAGGGCTCATGACCGTGGGCGGTTCCGTGGAATTCGTTGGCATTCCCATGAGGAGATCGATGCCAGGGGGAAGGTGGATGGCCGTCGGGGTCGCCGGTGGTAGGGCATGGTGGATTCAGGATGAACGGGAAGAAAAAATGAGAAAAATAGAGGTTCTGGGAGTTTTCTGGGAGGAAGAAGATGATAGGGATAAACATGGAATATGTCAGGAATAAACATGGAATAAAGTGAGGATAACGGGAATAGGTGGAATAGCTGGGATAAATATTTGTAAACTAAAAATAAAAAATTCTAAAAAAAGAAAAGGAAAACATGGATGGGTTTTGATGTCCCCATCATTCCCCTGAAGTGGAGAAAACTTGACTCCGTCGAGTCAGGCTTGCTGCAATTTTTTTTCTCTCTCTTTTTTTTTCTCTTCTTTTTTTTTCTATTATTTTTTTTTCAACTTTTTTTTTCAACCCTAATCCTAACCCGCTTTGATACCAAAATTGATGCGGGACGATGATGAGATGATGCATTTCATATAAAATTAGTAATAATTAAATAAAAGATGAAGTAAATAGATGCAGCTACTCACGTAATGAACTAGGAATTCAAAGATAGGATTCTAAAATTTAAACTTGACTAAAAGAATAAACCATTCAAAGAAATAAAGAGAGGAGAACCTTCATGGTTAAGAAACCACTCAGATTAGGATTTAGTTATTCTAATAATTGCAGATCTGAAAGCCTATCTAAAGAGGGAAATTCGGTAATTAATATGTATAACTTTAGCATTGGGAACACTCAAAGAAGAGCATTCCAGGATGACAGGGAGATTCCCTAGCTTGCAAGGCTTCTTGTATCCGGTTCTTTAGTACGGGGGACCTTCTTCTTAGGAGTCTGGAAGCCCGAGGATCCTGCAACAAAAAAAATATGGAGGGAGGTTAGAGAAAAGGGTTGAGATGGAGAAGTGAAGGGAGGGATCTTTGAAAGATGAAAGGATGCTCGGAGTAGTCTTGTTAAAGATTTTATATGGCTTCATTTGGTTGACAACTCCCGGCTTGATCTTGTAAAGAACTCCTTGGTTGGTTGGCTTCATTATAGATGTTGGAGATGTGGACTCTTAAGATGCTTCTTGTGTTGGTCGAATGGACTAAGAAGGATGGAGGAAACTAGGATGAAGAGGGGAAGTTGAAAAGAGGAAGAACTCTAGGCCTCACGCCCACCTTCTCACAAGGGACCAAGCATTTAAGCAAGGAAAAATTCTAAGAAAATATTTTCTTCATTGATTCAAATTTTATTTATCAATTGAATTTTTACAAGAATGATTAGAGCCTATTTTATAGACACCAAGCCATTTTGAAATTCGAAATTCAAAAAAAAAAAAAATAAGGAAAGAAGAGGGGCGGAATTTGTGGAGGAAATTATGGACCCATTCAAATTCGAATTCAAAAAATGAGATATGTGCAGGCATGATGACCTTGCAGGAAAAAACTCCTGTTCTGAGAAGCATGCTACCCTGAGATCCGTGCAAAGTGTTTTGCCCTGAGATCCATGCAAACTCCTTCTGTGACCGTGGAAAAGAGCATCACCTGTGACAGTGTTCGTGAGTGAGGCGGATGGGGTGGAGGATGTGGGTCGGTGGATTTGGGGAAGACCGGCAAATCTGGAGGAGGCGATACTCGCGGGCAAGACGGAGGGCGGATGGGTCGTCGGATCCTGGGGAATGGCTGCATGGGCGGTGGCTGTGGAAACGTGGATCGCAAGGGCACTTCTCGCCCATGCTGGGTGCATCGTGCATCGGTGGATCCAGTCTGGGTGGTTACCGGAGGTGCGGGACACTCATCGGAGGAAAGGACCGGTGGCCGGAGGCGACGGCGGTGGCCAAGGAAGGCTGTGGTCCACGGTTCTCTACTGTGGAACAACAACAATGGCAGGTGGGACGGTGTCTTGCGATGGCAGTGGGAGATGGGGCAGCTCGACCGATGGCTGGGCTGAAGATTGTCTCGGATAGCGGCAATCAGCGACACGTCAGAGAGGAGCACAACATGGGCAGAGCAGCAAGGGTGGACGGCCATGGGAGGAGCCACAGGGTGCATGGCTATGGGCGGTTCCATGGAATTCACCGGCCTTCCCATGAGGAGATCGATGCCGGGGGGGAGGTGGATGGCTGTTGGGGTCGCCGGTGGTCGAGCGTGGTGGACTCAAGATGAACGGGAAGAAAAAATGAGAAAAATGGAAGTTCTAGGAGTTTTCTAGGAGGAAGAAGATGACAAGTATAAATGTAGAATACATCATGAATAAACATGGAATAAAGTGAGGATAACAGGTGAAATAGCTGGGATAAATATTTTTAAACTAAAAATAAAAAAAATCTGAAAAAAGAAAAGGAAAACCTGGATGGGTTTTGATGTCCCCATCAATCATGTGCCTCATAAACACAATGTCCCGTTAGCTCACCCAGTCGAAGTGCCAGGTCCTTGAAAAAATGATCCTACTAATCATGTTGTGCAAGAGTCTCATTTCCAATGACAACATGTTAGCCTGCACATTTCCAGTACCATC
Organism: Areca catechu; assembly: GCA_021397845.1. Lineage (NCBI taxonomy): Eukaryota > Viridiplantae > Streptophyta > Magnoliopsida > Arecales > Arecaceae > Areca > Areca catechu. Next base: position 167,586,402 of record CM038039.1, on the reverse strand, counting down.
CACACCTCTTCTTTCTAGGATAGTTCTTAGTGGTCTTTTCTTGTCTTTTAGGACTAAATGGTTCAGACCATCATTAGGCATCTGCATCACATTACTCAACTTGTCTTCATCAACAATCAACCTTACTCCCTTGATAGTATATTCTATATGATATTCTCCTAAGGTAAGGTTTTCATAAAAACTCCACACTAGATTAGGAAAAGTGAAAGTATCCAAAGAGCAGAACACTAGATTAGGAAAAGTGAAAGTATCCAAAGAGCAGAAAAAAGTTCAGCCTTGATTTTCTATCCAGTCTCCTATCCTCAGCCCTAATTCTTCAAAAATTGAAAACACTATTCTCCTTCCGCTAGTAACAGGATGATTTACCATGGAGATTACCTGTCTAGGTGGTGAAGGAGACTCATTCCTCTATTCTTCCTCCTATGCTGGCCAAGGGTCGACTCCTCTTCTCTTCTCTTGGGTCTCCTTTCCCTCTGTGTGCTTAATTCAACACCATGAGATCGCTTAGCCACTACTTTCCTAGGTGCCATTGTCGGTAATCAAAGGTGGTAGAGAGGTTTGAAGGAATCAAGGGAAGGTAGGGTAGAGATGGAGTGGTCCCCAGTTGGAATGGAAGGTTCTATTCTTTAGTTAGGGTTTAAAAGATAAACAATGCCCTAGTTAGGGTCCTATGGTTTATATATAAAAAATCTTATCCCGACATTCGAGTCGGATAGGCCAGAGCCTTGCCTGCTCGAGTTGGCTTAAGCAAAAACTCTCAAAAAGGTTCTAAATCTCTTTAACAAGATTTCTAATGATAGTAGCACATTAGATAATGATGGGGATCGAGAGTCTATTTTATTTTATTTTATTTGAGTCCATTAGTCCTGTGTCACTTGAGTCAAAGTGAGCCAATTGAGTCCTGTAATAAAGTGAGACAACTAGTCAGTTAAGTCCACTTAGTCAGGTCTAGTCATTTTAGTTCAATCAAGTCCGATCGAGTATATTCAGGTCATGTACAAGAGGAGAGTTTACAGCCAGGAGATTCACCAGGCCCCCCAACGAGAACTGGTCTTCATGCACCTGGGCCCTTTCATGCTGCCAGGCCCATAAGAGAGAGCTCCAGTCCAAGACAAAGGCCCACTGTTGACCAGGTCTACCGGGGTTTCTTGGCCCACAAGTCAAGGTTTCTTATCTCTCAAGTCATGTACCCTTGGATGAATCTATAAATACCACCCCTCCCTTCTTGTATGAAACATCTTTTCTCCTATGAATACAAATTAAAGTTATTTTGATATGAGTTTTGAGTTTTTTTCCGGATTGGAGTGGGTGTGACGCCCTGGTTCCTTATTCTTAAGTGCAATCCCTAATCCCCTGGTGACTTCTATGCTCGCCAGCGATCCCCCGCTTCCCCATCCTGCATCAACATGGTATCAGAGCCCAGCGGATTAGGGTTTTATCTTTTCCTCCTGGCTCTGCATCCTTCCTCCTATCCAGATCTCCTTGTGCAAGACTTCTTAAACCTCGGTTAGCCACTGAGGTCCATCAATGCCCTACACGCGAGCCCCTCTCCTCTCTGCCGCCCATGAAGCCCGTCTGCAACATCACCTTCGATCAAGTCTTCCCCTCCGCCTCTATCTCGTGACCCTCCCCAACGCCTCCACCCGTGAAGCCCAATCACATCCCATGACCGCCGCACGCCCACTGCCACTGCCCATGCTGCAGATCCACATCGCCGATCTCTAGCCCCCGCTGGGTCCACCATGGCCACCACCGCCGGTGAAGCATACCGGAAGACCCTACTCCACCTAGCCACCGACCATGGAGACCTCCCTGTGCCGCACATCCGAATGACGCCGCCTCCCACGGATCTCCTTCCCACTGCCATCACCAGCCATCGAAAGTAGAGCTGCCTTGTTTGCCTTCGAACCAGCGAGAAGCCGCTCCTCCTGTGGCATGGCCAATCCCCTACGACCGTGACTCCCATGACCACCGCCCAACCGCCACCAACATCGATCAAGACCCTCCGCCGCACACACCCACTATCATCCCACGCCCTGCCGAACCATCCTCTGCCCAGCACCGGCGTCAGCGAGTCCCTCCGCCAGCCTCCCTATTCCCTGCTGCCGGTCCATAATAAAGGAGAAAGGAGAGGAGGGGCACTGCACGAACGTGAAAGCATTTGCCCCTCCCCTTTGTCTATTTCTATGTTGCATGCTCCTTAGAGCAGCACAGATCTCAAAGTTGCACACCTTTCATAGCTACACGTATTGCAAAGCCATGCAGATCTCTGAGAAGCCAATAAAAAAAATTTAGAGAAAAAAGAAGAAAAAAAGGTGGAAAAAAAATTTGAAACTAGCCTCTTTGCTTTGATTTGCTTAGTTCGGTTCCATCAAACCCCTGTTGAGCCTTTCTCCCCATCATAGGGGAATGATGGGGACCGAGAGTCTATTTTATTTTATTTTATTTGAGTCCATTAGTCCTGTGTCACTTGAGTCAAAGTGAACCGATTGAGTCCTATAATAAAGTGAAACAACTAGTTAGTTGAGTCCACTTAGTCAAGTCCAGTCATTTTAGTTCAGTCAAGTCCGATCGAGTATATTCAGGTCATGCACAAGAGGAGAGTTCACAGCCAGGAGATTCACCAGGCCCCCCCAACCAGAGCTGGCCTTCATGCACCTGGGCCCTTTCATGCCGCCAGGCCCACAAGAGAGAGCTCCAATCCAAGACAAAGGCCCACTGTTGACCAGGTCTACCAGGATTTCTTGGCCCACAAGTCAGGGTTTTTTAGCCCTCAAGTCATGTACCATGGAGAGAATCTATAAATACCACACCTCCCCTCTTGTATGAAACATCTTTTCTCCTATGAATACAAATTAAAGTTATTTTGATCTGAGTTTTGAGTTTTTCTCCGGATTGGAGTGGGTGTGACGTCCTGGTTCCTTGTTCTTGAGTGCAAGCCCTAATCCCCTAGTGACTTCTATGCTCACTAGCGATCCCCTGCTTCCCCATCTCGTATCAGATAAGGTGGTCATTATCCTTAAATTGATGGAGGTCTTCTAGATAATTTTCCTTAATTTTAGAAGAAATTAGGTCATAAATTTTAAAAAGGGTCACATAATTCTAATTCTCCTCTAATCATTTGAAATCTTGCTTTATTAAATGGCTTAGTAAAGATGTCAGTAAGTTGGTTTTCTATTGGAATGAATTCAAGTTCAATTTCTCCATTTTGTACATGATCCCTAATAAAGTGATATCTAATTTTTATATGTTTTGTTCTTGACTGCTGAATTGGATTTTTTGTCAGATTAATAGCACTTGCATTATCACATTTGATAGGAATTTTTGTTTGACAATACCAAAGTCTTCTAGTTGTTGCTTAATCCAAAGCACTTGTGCACAGCAACTACCTTGATGGGGACATCAGATCAGACATAGACTTCAAGCTTCACTTAGTTCTCTAAGTCATGTATTGGTCAATTTTTGCTAAGTCCTGTAATAGGATTCTGAGTCTTGTAATTCACTAGTTCTATGTCACTTATATCAAAGTGAGCCATGTTTTGTAATAAGTTGAATTTATTAAGTCTTGTTACTTGAGTCCATTTGTAAGTTGAGTTTACTTGAGTCCTATAATTTTCAAGTACAAGAAGAGAGGATCCCTAGACCAGGAGTTTTATAAGGCCTCACCTAGGAGCTGGAGACCTTGCAACTGCACCTTACTGGACCTTTCATGCCACCTAAGCCCATGGGGCCTACACACTTGAAAATACCAAGCACCCCATGGAATATTCCTTCTCCCAAGCACCCCAACCCAGAAGCTCATGAAGAAGTGGCACCCCAGATCCCTAACCTTGGCGCCCCAGTCCAAGGCCCATAGCAGTGGTGTCCCTCCCTGGCCCATTTATGTTGGTGCCCCCCTCCCAGGCCTTTTACCAGTCAAAGAAGGTGTCATCCTAGCCTAATAAGGAGTGAAGCAGTCCAAGCCCAAGAGGAGACCCTTTGACCAAGTCCAAGGAGCCCCAAGAGAAGACCAGGTCAAAAGAGAATATTCTTCTCCCAAGTAAACAAGGAATTGTAATCCTCTTCCTACTCAAACCTTGTAATCCAATCCTAACAAGGAGAGGAATCCCCCTCTTGTAAAACAATCTTTTTTCATGAATTAAAGCTCTGGTGAATTTTTCTTGTGACAATTTGTGTTCTTTGTAAGTGGTGTGAGACTTATCTTTTTTTTCTTATGAGCAAACCCTAGCTGCCAACCATCCCTCACTCTTCCACCAAATCCCAGCCATTATCTATTAAAGCAAGAGCCCTAAGATGCCCACCATCAGCCCTCCAAGGATCTAGGCGTCTTCATCTTCTACAGTCCTCAAATCAGCCCCGGCGATCCTACTACTTTTTCTTCTCTTCTAATCCCCCGTTTTATATTTTTCCCATCATCCTTGACACTAATCTTTGACATTTGCAGGATCCCTCTAGTGCTACGTTCCTCGGATGAATCTTCTTTGCCCTCGAACGAAGCTGATAAAATGCTGACGGATTCACGAAAAAGTGACCGGGACATCCAGGCACCGTTCTGAGCAGAGCGATCTCTTCTACAACAACTAGAAATCTTTGCCTGGTATGTTAAACCTAATTCTCATCTCTCTTTTTTTGATTTTTTGAAGATTGAAGAAGCTCCTTGTTGGGATATACCAGTTCAGGTATAGATCAGCCATCAGTTTGATCGCCTGAACTCTCCCTCCTGAACCAGGCATGTCGAACCAAAGCACCCTGAAGAAGATGAATGGTTAACGAACAAGACGAAGACACAACCCTCGATCTTGGCTAAAGAGTTAGCCTTCAGCTTGTGCCAAAGACATAACCCTCAACCTCGGTCGAAGGCATGACCTTCGATCCCGACCGAAGACATGGTCTTTGGCCTTTGCTGAAGACACGATCTTCAGCTTCGACCACAAGCGCAGATTCGAAGACATCTCGAGATGAAAGCATCCCTTTCGATCCAACATACTCCAAGCCCACACGAACGTGGGAGATAACAATTACGATCGACTATCACCTCCAAAGCAGAATTACATCAAAGTGGCCACGTGGTCACTAACTCCAACTATAACATCTTTGGCCTAATCGAAACCATTCAATAACTACCTGCAGTTACGGACATAGGGGAATCCATTAACTCCCCCCATCATAACCATAGGAAAGAGGATGGAACCGCAAGCCAGACCATCCGATATAAATACTGGTAAGAGGGGACATTCCAGGGAAGGGCACAACAATACCCTAAAAATCAAAAGTTCTTTTCCTCGCCATCCTCCCTCAGAATCTTCCCCATTTTATTGCTAGAATTCATCTCTGACTTAGGCATCAGAGTATCCCCCGCCGGAGAATGTCCAGCTAGGGATCTGTTTTGTAGGTAAACCAGGGAGCAGACCTATGAACCAGTAGCTTCGTCTAGTCAGAAAAAGGATTCTATGCCAACAGATTGGCGCTCCAGGAAGGGGTGACGCAGTCGAGCATGAAGAACATGCTAAGCATATGTTGTTAGCTCCCTTCCTTAAGAAAAAGGGGAAGCATAAGAAATCTCTAATGGCTAGAGGAAAGAATCAAAATGCCTCGGCAAGCAGAAGTCATGTTCCTTTCCAAAGGGGTGAACCCCCGGTAGGGAACGATGTTCCACCCCCACGCTTGTCGTGGGACAGCAACAGTTTGAGACTCTCTTGAACCAGGTCAATGCTCTTACAGCTATGATTCAGGACTTTCAAGATAAAGCCTTCCAGGTGGGGCATCCGCTAGCCACCTCCAAACATAGCTCTCGATCCCGGAGGAAAAGAGCCTCTCGAGAAGGGTCCACCCATCTTTCCCTCCATCTTCAACCCTCTCTTGAGGGTCGAAGCTCAAGAATGCCTAAACCCACCAATTAGCTGCGAAAAGGAAAGAAGACTAGGCAATCATCTCCTGCTTCTTCCAAAGACTCTGCTCCTCAAAAGGACCTACCGAAAGAGGTCCACCTGATTACGAAGGGAAGCTTAAAGCCCTCGAAAGAGGTTGCAAAGCTTCAGGAGCAAAAGGACCATGGTGACCTTGTGGCGTATGAACTGTGCCCTCCATACACCGCTCGCATCATGGCCGAAGTTGTTTCTCGGTATTTTAGAGTTCCCCGGATGGAGCCCTACAACAGCACCACCGATCTGCTTGATCACCTGGGCAGTTTCAAGGGCCACATGATGATTCAAGGGGCTTCAGATGCGGCACTACCAATTACCTCGCATTCCCGGCCACTCTGAAGAAAGCTGCTCGAATGTGGTACTCGAGCATATGCCCAGGTACCATCGATTCTTTTTCTGAGCTAGAAAAATTATTTGTCTTGCATTTCAGGACCTACCATAAGATCCCTAGCAATACGGATACCTTATTCCTCCTTCACCAGAATGAATGAGAAAGTCTGTGAGATTACATCTCCAGATTCAATTCGACCATGCTAGAGATCTCTGATCTTAATGAGCACATGGTCATGTCTGTATTAAAAAAGGAGCTTCGTACTTCCAGGCTTACTTTTTTCCTGGACAAAAAGTATTCCAAAAGCTACGCTGAGCTCCTGTCAAGAGCTCAAAAGTATGCCAACGCTGAAGAACAAGCGACGAATCGATGGCTAGCCAAAAGGAAGCCCCTTCCAAAGAAGAAAAATAACAGGGGATAACATCCCCCTGCACCCAATAACAACAATAACAACAACAGATATACTGATTGACGATGAAGTCCCGGGCCCAGAGCATCGGGCAGGAGATTCAACTCATATACCCCCCTCAACCTCTCTAGGAAAAAGATCCTACTGGAGATAGAAAAAGAAAACTATCTCTAATGGCCATGCCCCATGAAGGCATCCTCTTCCGTGAGGAACAGGAACAAATACCATCGATTCCACCGAGACCATGGCCATGATACCGAAGAGTGCATCCAGCTTAGAGATGCCATCGAGGATCTTATCAAGAGAGGTTATCTGGGGTGGTACATCGATCACCAGGGACCTCGATCAGAAGCTATCATTTCCTAAAGGGCCCCTAAAGAAGCTGAACTGCCAAATCAGAGGCCCACCAGTGAGAATGTAGGGATGTTGCATCGGCCGATCGACTAGAGAAGAGCTGAAGATGATGCCCCAAAGTGGCTCAAAGACAACAATGCTATAATCTTCTCCAATGATTACCTCGTGGGGGTCCATCTCCTGCATGATGACCCTGTTGTAATATCAATCATTGTGGCCAATTATGATGTAAGGTATATCTTGGTTGATAATGGAAGTTTTGCCGATGTCTTACTCTATGATGCATTTTCTCGGATGTGCCTAGCTAAAAATAAATTGCAAAGATCCCCTATACCACTTACTAGCTTCGGGGGCAACCAAGTCGATGTTGAGGGAGAAATAATATTGCCTATAACACTCAGCACTGAACCCTGATAGAAGACACTACCAATCAACTTCATGGTGGTCTGAGCCCCTTCGGTCTATAATGTGATTCTGGGATGGCCTGCCTTGAACAAAATCCATTCCATAGTGTCAACTTATCACCTCTTGGAGCGCTTTCCCACCAGGAGAGGCGTTGGAGAAGCTGGGGGAGATCAAAGAATAGCACGGTAGTGCTTGATGATTCAAGACAAGCACTCCAACGATCCTACAACTTGGAATCAACTAGATCTGAGAGATCCAACCGTAGACTCTGGTGAACCTATGGAAAGAACCATTTCGATTCAACTAACTGAAGAGGATCCCACCAGGGTCGTGCAGATTAGAAGCATGCTCGATGAGGAAACCAAAGCGAAGTTGATCCATTTCCTCAGAAATAATGCTGATGTCTTCACCTGGTCAGCTTCGAACATGTCGAGGATTCCAGCCGAAGTGATTACTCATCGATTGGAGTCGCTCCTGAATATAAGCCTGTTTGGCAGAAGAAAAGAAGCTTTGCCCTTGAAAGATAGAAGGCAATAGATGAAGAAGTAAATAAACTCATCAAAGCGGGATTCATTCGAAAAGCACATTATCCTGAATGGCTAGCCAACATGGTCATGGTGAAGAAGGCTAACAGCAAGTGGAGGATCTGTATCAACTACACAGACCTCAACAAAGCCTATCCAAAAGATAGCTTTTCCCTTCCAAAAATCGACCAACTGGTTGACACCACCGCTGGGCACCAGTTATTAAGCTTCATGGATGCCTTCTTTGGATATAACCAGATCCGAATGGATCCCCGAGATGATGAAAAGATAGCCTTCGTCACCGACAAAGGCCTTTACTGCTACAAAATGATGTCGTTTGGGCTCAAGAATGCTGGGGCAACATTCCAAAGATTGATTAACAAAGTGTTCAAGGAACAATTGAGGAGAAACATGGAGGCCTATGTCGATGAAATGATCATTAATAGCTTTCTTAGAAAAAATCACATCAAGGACCTGGAAGAATCGTTCGGTGCCCTAAGACGCCACCACATGAAACTGAACCCAACGAAATATGCCTTCGGGGTAACATCGAGCAACTTCTTGGGGTTCCTCATTACTAAGCATGGAATCGAGGCAAACCCCAAGAAAATCCAGGCCCTTCGGGATATGAGGCATCCTTCTTGCAAAAAGGAGGTACAATAGCTGACATGGAGGATCGCCTCTTTGAGCATATTCATTTCTCAGTCAGTCGAGAAATGCCTCCCTTTCTTCAAAGTACTTAGACAGTCTCGAGGCTTCGAATGAACTGAAGACTACCACATTACTTTTGAAGAGCTGAAGAAGTACTTGGAGACCCCACCCTTGCTCTCTAAACCTCAAGAGGGAGAAGTACTCTATCTGTATCTCTTTGCTTTGGACGAAGCAATCAGTTTAGTCCTTGTTTGAAGAGAAGAGGATGGCTCCCATAAGCTGATCTACTATATCAGTAAAGTCTTGCACGATGCTGAAACAAGATATTCAAAAATGCAGAAGCTGATCTACTCCTTGATAATTGCGACAAAGCGACTACGACCTTATTTCCATGCCCACGCCATCATGGTATTGATTGATCAACCTCTTAAGGCCATTCTCCGATATCCTGACACTTTGGAAAGAATAGCCAAATGGGCCATAAAGTTAACTGAGTTTGACATCAGCTTCCAGTCCCGATCGGCCATGAAAGCCCAGGTGCTGTTTGACTTCTTAGCTGAGTGCACCTGGAAGTCCGAAGATGAAGGTGAATCACATCCAGCCGAAGAAGGAGTCATTCCGAAGAATGTGGAGTCTATTTGGGTACTCCATGTAGATGGAGCCTCCAGCTCCGCTAGATATGGAGCTAGCCTCATACTAGCCAAACCGGATGGACACACAATGAAGTATGCACTCTGATTTTCCTTCCGTGCTTCGAACAACCAGGCCGAATACGAAGCCCTGCTTGTAGAACTCCGAATCGCCAAGAGTTTAAGTGTTCAGAGACTCCAGGTCTTCTTAGACTCCCAACTGGTGGTAAACCAGGTCAAAGGCGAGTTTGAAGCCAAGGATCCTACAATGATCCAATACCTGGAGAAGGTGCGAGCCCTATCCTCTCAATTGGAGTTTTTTGAGATCATTCATGTCCCCCGATCGGAGAACTCCAGGATGGATGCACTGTCTAGACTCACCACCACCACTCCGGAGTCCCTTGGTCACACTTTCATCGAACACCTTGAAACTCCAAGCATAGCTAAAGAAACTTTGGAGGTGCACCAACTCGAAGCTGAACCCAGTTGGATGGATCCTATCCTCAAATTTTTGAATGAAGGTATATTACCAGAAGACAAAGCAGAGGCCAAAAAGATTTGCTGGATGACATTCCAATACATCATTTTAGATGGGACCCTCTATAAAAGATCATTCTCCTAACCTCTACTGAAGTGTTTGGAACCATCAGATGCCGACTATGCCTTAAGGAAAGTCCACGAAGGCAAATACGGAGATCACCTGGGGGGCAGGTTTTTGGCATATAAAATAATACATCAGGGATACTATTGGCCCTCCATTCAAAAGGACTCGGCTGACTTTGTACGAAGATGTGATCAATGCCAGAGGTATGCCAATATTTAAAAGACAACCAGCAAGCCATTTAACCCAGTTGACGGCACCCTGGCCCTACGCCCAATAGGGCATGGATATCATTGGCCCGTTCCCACCAGCATCCAGGCAAAGGAAGTTCCTCATCATGGTCATCGACTACTTTACCAAGTGGGTTGAGGCCGAACCACTGGCTCACATCACTAAAGGCAAGGTCAAGAATTTTGTTAGGAATTTCATCATATTCCGGTTCAGAATTCCATACACTATAATCACTGATAATGGGAGGCAGTTCGATAACCACAAATTCAAGGACTTCTGCGCTCGGTACCATGTACAACATAGGTTGACGTCCGTCGGCCATTCGTAGTCTAATGGGGAGGCTAAAGTGATGAATCGGACCATTTTCCATGGTCTGAAGACACGGCTAAATGCCGCCAAGGGACTTTGGGTAGAGGAGCTAACCTCCGTTCTCTGGGCATACCGGACAACCCCGAGAACGGCTACTAGCGAACCTCCATTCAACTTGGCATACGGTACCGAAGCAGTCCTTCCTATCAAAATCTCCCTGTAGTCCTTGAGAATTGATAAGTATGAAGAGCTCGAGAACTCCGAACGTAGAAGGGTGGACTTGGATCTACTGCAGAGTACTCGACTCCAGGATCAAATAAAAATGGCAACGTATCAACAAAAGGTTGCTAAATACTATAACTCCAGGGTGAAAGAGAAAACCTTTTGCACTGGGGATATGGTACTGTGAAGGACCGAAGTATCCAGATCGATGGAGCAGGGCAAACTCTCTCCCAATTGAGAAGGACCATACCAAGTCAAAGAAGTCGTGCATCCAGGAACATATCGACTTGAGACCTTAGATGGCGTTATGCTGCCTTGGCCCTGGAATGTACAAAACCTTCGCAAGTACTATCAATAAACACACCTCGATGGTTTTCATGAAAACTATGTTCAAGTCTAAACAGCCCACCATCCCGATGGTGCAACAATAGTCTTAATGATCCATTCAACAGAATCGATCGAAAGCGCAAAGGTGAGCCTGATCCACTCACCTTATCGGCATGCCCGACAAGTACGACGGACAGCCCAATCAGGCTGTTGAATGATCAAAGGCGCAGGGATGGTTTATATAACCTACCCTATGGTAAATCTGAAGATGCACCGGGGCAGGCCTAATCAGCCTACCATAATCACAAAAGAAGGTGCAGGGATGGTTCACACAACCTACCCTACGATAAATCCGAAAACGTGCCGGGGCGAGCCTAATCAGCCTACCTTAATTATGAAAAGAAGGCATAGGGATGGTTCACGCAACCTACCCTATGGTAAATTCGAAGATGTGCCGGGATGGGCCTAATTAGCCTACCTTAACCCCAACAGAAAGGCACAGGGATGGCCCAAATGCCTTACCCTATGGTGAATCTGAAGACATGCCAAGCAAATCTCGAATGGTTTTACAAGTTCATCACATGGTTGTCAAGTTAAAGAGCCCACATCTCGTAATGTTCTAAGGTATGCCATTCACAGAGAAAGAAGGAAAAGGAGAGAAAGAAGGGAAAGGAAAGAAAGATACTTTCTTCATTGCATCTCTCGGAAACTTTATAATAAAAAAAAAAGGGGAGCAGATATTGGAAAGGCAGATCTAAAAACCACCTGCCGGCCCCTTTCCGTGCCGGTGGGGGGTGTCAAATTGTCGAGAGGAGGACGATGAGGCTAGTGACTTCACTTCTGATTCGGACATTGACTCTTCTTCAAAGTCGGAGTCGAGTTCCTGACCAGGGAAGGGGACAGAGGGCCTTATGTTCTCCAGGCCCTTCAAGTCATAGTATCGAAAGGCCTTGTCCCGGTGCTCCTGAAACTCCCGGTAGTAGGAGTCAAGCACCGCCTCGCCGACCTCATCCTTGAAGGCCAAAGACACCATGAATTTTGTGATGGCCTCCGTCACCTCCTTCCTGGCCTTTTCAGCCTCCATAGAAGCCTCCTCGACTTGAGCTCTAGCCTTCTCCAGATGGGCCTCCAAGACCCATACTTTCCTCTCCAAGAAAGAAATGACCCCCTGCGGGTCATCGTCCCCCCGACGAGACTTCCTACTAGACTTACCCTCTGCCTGAAGGTTGGAAGCCCTCTTCCTAGCCATCCTCTAAAGTTCTGAAAGGTTAAGCTTCATTTCTGTGGTGTGCTAAAGAGAAGAGGAAAACAACTATCAAAGTAAAAGTTTGAAACTTCGATGGCCTCCGAAAGGAAAGAGCTACGTCGTATTTAAAGGAATCCTGCACCCATGAACGGCCACAGGAAAATGTGCTCCATACTTTTCCCTAAGCTTGCTAAAAAAGTGCCACGTGTCAAAATGATGCCTCGAACCAAATGGCCACTCTGGGAATGGTATAGTCGCCAGCAACTACTTTCGAGAATAGTGGCCAATGGCACTTCGAACCCAAGGCAATTCCCCTCGGGTAGTTACAACATGAATGGCTGCTGCTTGAAAAGGGAAGCATGGTGGCACCCAGGATGCACAGAGATGCGACCGTTCAAATGTCCGCACATTCAACACGGATAGCAAAAAAATGTGCTTGATGTCCCCAAACGAATCACCAATGATGGGATGACATCTGGCCGCCACGCTACCACTGATGCAAAAAGGACAATTATGGTGGATGATCAACATCAGCCCAATTGAGGTTAATTTCAATCTAAGAGATCGGTCTAGCCCTTTCTGATCTGGTCGACTGTGCTAGGGAAATCAGCAACGGCATTACAACCTCACTTCGAAATTCATCTTCAACCAAGCCGAGAACATCGGCTCCGAACTGGCCATGTCATTGGTTCATCCACCAGGAAAGTCAACTCAGAAGTGACTAGTTCAAAAAGAATTAGTCATTCATTTCAAGGAAGAAAAACCCTCATCCAGAAGGAAGACATCACAAATAGCTGATAGAAGGGAAAAAGGAGAAAAATTCATTAATCCAAGAAAAGTCATTAATCCAGCGATACTCTCACTCTTCGAGACAGACTGCGGCTTCGAAAACTGAGAGTGGGGGGCAACTATTGGGATATACTGGTTCAGGCATAGATCAGCCATCGGTTCGATCATCTAAACACTCCCTCTTGAACCAAGCATGTCGAACCAAAATGCCCAGAAGAAGATGAATGGTTAACGGACAAGACGAAGACACAACCCTTGGTCTCGGCTAAAGAGTTAGCCTTCAGCTTGTGCCAAAGACATAACCCTCAACCTCGTCGAAGGCACGACCTTCGGTCCCGGCCGAAGACATGGTCTTCGACCTTTGCTGAAGACAGGATCTTCGGCTTCGACCACAAGCACCGTTCCGAAGACATCTTGGGATGAAAGCATCCCTTCCGATCCAACATACTCCAAGCCCACACGAACATGGGAGATAACAGTTACGATCGACTATAAACTCCAAAGAAAAATTACATCGAAGTGGCCACGTGGTCACTAACTCCAACTATAACATCTCCAACCTGATCGAAATCATTCAATAACTGCATTCCATTATGGACATAGGGGAATCTATTAACTCCCCCCATCGTAACCATAGGAAAGAGGATAGAATCGCAAGCCAGACCATCTGATATAAATACTAGTAAGAGGGGACATTCTAGGGAGGGGCACAATGACACCCTAAAAATCAAAAGTTCTTTTCCTCGCCATCCTCCCTCCTTAAAATCCTCCCCATTCTGTTGTTGGAATTCGCCTCTGACTTAGACATCGGAGTGTTTGGTGGGGACACCAAAGGCACCAGAATAAGGCAGAGGCTTCTCAACCCTCTATGGATCACTTAATGACATTCGAGTCCATTGTAATAAAGCTTAGTTCAACTAAGTTGTCTTTATTTGAGTCCTGTAATAGTCAGCTCAAGTTGAGCTAGTCCAGTCCAGTACTAGTCAGCTCATGTTGAGCTAATTTTATTTTTTTGAGTCCTGTCCAAGCACACTGAAGACTCAAGACCACGTCATACAAGTGAAGACCAAGTCCAACAAGATTGAAGACATGGAAGTATAGCCCAAGTCCAATCCATCTTGAAGATTTGAAGACCCTGGTAGAGAAATCAAAAATCCTGAAGCCTTGGACCAAAGCAGTAAGCAAACTGGGCCAGCCCAGGCCCAGGAGAGGAGCTAGGGCACCAAGGCTTATGGTGACCACCCCTTGGTCGTCCCCTTAGAGTCACCCTCTTGGCTGACCAAGGAAAGGAGAGAGGGAGAGTTTTTAGGGATTTATTCTACCTAATGTTGCCTTATTTTCTAGCTAGGGTTTGGGTGGGAATAAAATTCTTATGTAAAGTCTAATATACCCTTGGAGCCCAAGACTAAAGATCTATTTAAAGGATCCTAGTCTCTTGTATGAGAGTAGATTTCGATATATGAAATATACTTGAGTTTTCTACAATTGCTTTGTGCTACCCTGCTATGTGCTTAAGGGGTTTATTGGTGTCTTCTTCTTCCCGGTGTTGCAACTACCTCCAGCCTTCATCCAAGCTTCCTCTTCCCACGCCCTTGCTGCCTTGTTTCTAAGTTTTTTCTTATATTTCTAACCTTGCTTTCTCACCCTTGATGGTTGTTTGTAGGTCTCCGAGTTCCTACGAATCCAACGACTCCAACCAGGCCACAATCGGACCACCGAGAAGAAAGCCAGGAATCCACGGGTCTCTGGCTTGATTTTCCAAGCCGCATCCGTTAAGGACAAGTGATCTCTTCACCGCGATCTTCATTGGGCACATCAGACATTCCTAGGTACACCCCCTCTGCCACTAGTAATTTTATTGTAGGAGAACTTGCCCTAACCGAGGCTTCTTAGCCCCGGCGATCCTTTTACCGCTTTCGTAGATCCAAATCTGCATGCATAGTTTATAAAATTCATATAGAATTCCCTACAACTTATTTTGATCCGATATTCAGGATTTAATCACTTCACCCCATATATAAAATTCACAAAAATAATCGCATGCATATTACTTCCGCATCAATGTCCCTCGCCAGAGAATATCTGGCCATGGATCTATTTTGCAGGAAAACCAGGGAGCGGACCTGTGAACCAGTAGCTTCGTCCGGTCTAAAAAAGGATTCTACGCCAACACTCCTAATAGGCCTTCTTAGACCCAGGATCCTAATTTTTTTTGTTTTTGATTGAACTAGCATGTGGGTAGGATGCTAATTGATACAGGATAACCCTAACCTAATCTTATGTAGTTTCAGAATTAAAACTATAAAAAAAAATCTAAAAATATTTGCTTGCTTTAATATGATTTTCTTCATGTTCATCCCTTGCATATCTCTTGCATCATATTAGAATCTCGTCCCTCATCATACGTACAGCCATGTACTTTGCCTCAGCAGTGGACAGTGCTACAAAGTTTTGTTTTTTATAGTGCCATGAAATTAAGTTCAACCCTAGAAACTGACAAGTATCGCTAGTACTTTTTCTATCAATTTTACATCCACCATAATCAGCATTAGAAAATCAAATTAAATATAATGAAGATTGCTTAGAATACCATAGACCAAGATTACTTGTTCCTTTTAGATATTTTATAATTCTTTTAATAGCTAGTATATGTGATTCTTTAGGGTTTGATTGAAATCTAGCATATATACATACACTGAACAAGATACCAGGCCTACTAGCAGTTAAATACAACAGTGATCCAATCATACTTTGAAAAAGCTTTTGATCAATGTTGCTGCCATCTTCATCTTTATTTAATCTGTAGGAGGGGCTCATGGGTGTGCTCATTTCTTTGAATGACTCTATACCAAACTTCTTAATGATCTCCTTGATGTACTTTGCTTGGTTGATAAAAATTCCTTACTTTGTTTACTTAATTTGGAGTCTAAGAAGTAGGTTAGTTCACCTATCAAGCTCATTTCAAATTCATCCTACATTAACTCAGTAAATTCTCTACAAAGATCCTCATTAGTTGCAACAAAAATAATGTCATCTACATAAATCTATACAACTAACATATAATTCTCTTTCTTCTTAATAAATAATGTTGTATCTACATTGCCTCTAATAAAGTCATTTTCAAGTAAGAACTTGCTCAATCTATCATACCATGCTCTAGGTGCCTGTTTTCATCCATACAATGCTTTATTAAGTTTAAAAACATGATTTGGAAGAGCATGATTTTCAAAACCTGGTGGTTATTCTATAAAAACTTCTTTCAAAATAAATCCATTTAAAAATATACTTTTTATATCTATTTAAAATAATTTAAAATTCATGTAGCAAGTAAATGCAAGTAATAATCTAATGACTTCTAATCTTGCTATGAATGCATAAGTTTCATCAAAATCTATTCCTTCTTCTTGATTATATCCTTTAGCCACTAATCTTGCTTTATTTCTAATTACTTTTTCTTGTTCATCCAACTTATTCCTATAAACCCATTTAGTTCCTATTACAGGATGATCTGAGGGTCTGTTCACTAAGGTCCATACATTATTTCTTTCAAATTGGTTAAGTTCTTCATGCATGGCCATCATCCAATTAGGGTTATTTTCAGCTTCTTCTATACTATATGGTTCTACTTGTGAAACAAATGCTAGATAGTCATGTGCTTCTCTAAGTGATGCCTAGTCCTAGCACCTTATGAGGGATCACCTATAATTAAATCTCGAGGATGTGAAGTGATGGGAAACTAACTAGATGCTAGGATGATGCAGGTGATTTTTAGGGTTTTAAATTATGTTGAGGATTCCCGAAGATAAGAGAGAGTAATTCTAGGGATTCAATAATAATAAGAACTATCAAGCAAGCAAGTAGTCCCTAAGCAATGATAAAGAGAGGATCCCAGGATTGAGAAACCCCGTAGGACTTAGCTCTCAGATCAATACCTACTTAGGAGTCAGGGGGCAAACCGCAAAGATCTGAAGCGCCCGATGCCGAGGTCACTCACTCTGGCGGATGTGATCTGGATGATCGAGCCATCAATCCTGTGGATGCACTAGCTTGCTGTCCGAAGATCTCGATGGCAAGGGCAACCGACTCTGTACTCGTGTCACCTGGAGGACCTGCGAGCATTCAAAGAAGGGTTAGGTTTCAATCAGAAGAAAGCAATAGAAGAAGGAAAGAGAGTTGTTATGGTGATGGAGTTTTTCTTGACTCGAAGTTGGAGGATGGAGTTACGGAAGTGATGGTAACTTGAGGCCTCACACCTCTCGACGCCCGAAAGCGAAGGCGCTCCCTCACGAAGATTGACGTTCCTAGTGAACGAAGGAAACTAAAGAGAAATTGGATCTCAAGAAACTTGGTTTTTCATTCATCAAAGATTAACCTTACAAGGGAGGGGGTAAGGTCCTTTATATAGGCACCTTAGACCCTTTCAAAATTTGAATGAAAAAATACATTTCTTCTCTTGCTAAGGCACCAAAAAATATTCAAAAATTTGAAATTCAAACTCCTTGGCCGACCAAAGCTTCTTGGATTTGGGCATGGCATGATAATGGGCTTGGAAGAAGGAATTTGGCTCCCTTGGACTTGGAAAGTTGACCTTCAATTTTGGGAAGAAGGCATGATGCAAGGCTTGTGTCTCCCTCTTTCCTTGGTTGCTCACCCTTCTTTGGAAAGAAGCTTGATATGAGGCATAGAGTAAGGCCATTATCTTCAACCTTTCCTTGGTTGCTCATCCTTCTTTGGAAAGAAGCTTCATATGAGGCTTGGAATAAGGCCTTTGTCTTCAACCTTTCCTTAGTTGCCCATGACTCCTTTAGTAAGTGGCTTGATGGAGGGAGGGAAAGGAGGGGAGAATATTTGATGTGTCTCCATTTGGCATCCAAGAAAAACTCACTTATGCCGCCCACATGGCTGGATGAGGTGGTGCCACATGGGCTGATGAAGTGGTGCCACATGGGGTGGTGAAGTGGCGCCCTAGCGTTGACATGTTGACCTTCAAGTCTCAGCCCAAAGTAGTTGAGCTGGACTCAAAGACCACTCCGGCTTGGACCCAGACTTGGACTAGACTCAATACAGGACACAACTTGATCTAATTATTCAAAGTACAGGACTAGACAGACATAAGAGACTCAATTCAAAACTAAAGAAATTACAAGTTTTAGGCTTGAAGCCTTATTTCAAGACCTGAGAAAAAAATGGAACCCTAATTGGACATCCACAGAGGGTTGAGGAGCCTCTGTCGAATTCTGGTTCCCACACCAGTTCTCCCAGGGTGGGAGGAACTCGATCCTATCGAGTAAGAGTTGAGTTGGCTTAGGTACTCCTCCAGAAGGTCAGGATCGAGGCGCTGCAAGTTTTCCCGGGTAATCCACGAGTCATCGGACTCAGGTCGGCCTTACCATCAGACTAAGAAATGTTGATAACCTTTGCCCCGGGTAGTGATAGCTTGGTCATCCAGGACACGCTCGATCCGCTCTCCTCTCTCAGGTATAATTTGAGGTGGACACTCAGGTTCAGGTTCACTCTCAAAAGAAAGGTCAGGCCCAAATGGCTTGCTAGGTATGTTTGCTGGTTCCCTGTACTCGACTAAGTCTGAGATATTGAAAGTCGAGCTAATGCCATAATTTGGGAGTAGCTCAAGAACGTAGGCATTAGGGCCAACTCTGAAAGAAAAACGGTGTAGGTGGTTTGACATGATCCTACAACTAGGCATGCAAATAGCTACGGGAGCAGAATGGATTTTAAAAACATTTTTAAAAAATCCGCACAGCAAAAATCTGCTCCGTCCAGAACCTAACATATTCATGTTGCATGTAGGCATGTATGATGATATAAAATATTTGCAAAATATTGAACAAATAAATCTATTTATGCATGATTAAAAAAATAATTTTCCATACCTTTATTCCACCTGGAATAACTCTGGAATAAACCTGGAATAGGCTGGAATAGCTGGAATAAAACTATTCTAGCCTTCTTCTTCCTTGGGCTGATTGAAAATTCTATTTTGGGCTTGAAAAATGTCACCAGAATACCACCTTCTGGACCTCCGTTTGCTTCCAAATTTTAGCAGCGGCAACTTGGACAAGCGCTCTTCGATTTGGCACCAATATCTGCAAGCATAACAAGCTAAAACAAATATGGAAAATTGCCAAACTCTGCTGCTAAAATTCGCTACAGATTCTGGACAGCACTCTTTTGCTTCACGTTTGGAGCTGCAGCGGCGATCCCGGCTCATGAGGCTTGCTCCCAGGAGTAGAAGAGTACTCCCTCTGGAGGGGAGACTGACTGGGGACTCTCCGATCCCTCTCCACATGCAGTGCTAGCTGCTGGAAGTAAGATATGGTCACTGGTAGATGGCAGCAGCACAGATTTTCTACAGTTCGAATTTGAGCACAAGGAAAAACTAGTTTTTTCTCCCTCACACACTCTTAAACCTAGCCCAAAAGAGAGAACTTGATGGGAGAATGGATCAAGCCTCAAAGACCAAGATTTCAGCCTCTCAAACGGAAGAAGACGCCCAGAAATTTCTCTCTCTCTCTCTATTTTTTTTTCATGCTGAAACAGGGCTCAGTTGCTGGAATTTAAAGGCAGCAAAGGAGGAAAACAAAGAGACTGGGAGAGGAAGAGGCAGTCGGATGCATTTCTCCCATTTAATAGCCATTTAACAGGGATTAAAAACATCCGGTGGAGGGAGAAGAAGGGATGGCCAGCAGGAAAAGGTTCGATCATTTTGGCTTCTTTTGATGCTTGGAGTTCTTTCCAGCGTTAAGAATTTCTAACATGTAAACCATTTACACGGAGAAAAGCAAAAGCCGGTTCAATTTAACCGGTTCATTCCCATTTAAACCAAGTGATGGTTCAATCCAATTGAACCGGTTCAAACTCAATAAAATTGGTTCAAGGGATAAAAATTGGTTCACAACCAATTGAAGGCCAAAACGAACTCTGAATCAGTTCAGAACTGATTCAGAAAAATCCTGGTGCAGTCCTGGTCAACCCAGAACAATTTCTAATTGACACAAACAAGGGCAAGACAGAGAAAAGAGTGCTCAAAAAATACTATGACCATAAAATCGAGACGATTCCCAATCGTAATCGGTATCCGGATCAGAGAGTAATCCTCTATGGTGAGTGACCTCATAGGTTCGAACCTAAACGGTAGCACTAGAACAATTCTAGTACCAGCACAGGAAACCATCTAGCAACGGGTCCCGGTGTCCGGATAGGTCGAAGATGAGGGAGCAAACTATCAAACTCTGGCATATGGTTACCGTATAATTCATCCCTTTGACCTCTAATGCTCAGGACGATTGAGATTGGACTGCCAACCCAGACTGAGTCAGTCTACTATGTGTCTCAATCTCGCAAGCCCAGTGACTCTTCACTAGGACTACCCCGACCGAGGATTTGCTAAATTGAGATACTGCGAGACATTCAATCCAAATTGTTTGGATAGGTCAATTCCATCTTGGTCCATCACTGCTCCATAAGTACTTGCCTATACCCAAAAACCTTCCGTCACCAGATTAAAAATCTGGGTAGTCCCGGCACCAAAGCACAGGGAGTTCATTGCAAGCTACCGTGATGACCTCAGGTCAGAGGAACACATATACCCATATCCAATCATGAGTATCCCTTTGGCAGAAAGGGGCTGCATGGAGTCACGTTCAATGAGATATCACATATCCAACTTGCAAATCACATCAGTGTCACCACACTCATTTGGTCAAGAGGACAACCAAACGATGTGAACTACAACAACCTATACTTGATATATTGCCATCTAGTACAATATATCCTTTGGTTGTGAACAGGGTTTAAGGACCACTCGATACATCCTCTCTGTATCGAAGTCAGTGTAGTCCTAAGGACTTCATCACATGGAAAGAGTTCATTTCAGGGAAATATGTGATGAGTTGCCAAAAAATATTTTATTAATTTAAAGAAAGAGTACAATACTTAGCTCAACCGCCTACAACCCAGGCGATTGGCTTTGGGACATAATTCCCAACAAATCCCACTTGTACTAAAGCCAATCAGAAGAGTATCTAATACCCATTTCCCATTTACAATAGTCGAACTCTTTTATTCCGAGGGCTTTAGTGAAGAGGTCGGCCAGATTTTCTTTTCCATCGATCTTTAGAAGATTGATGTCGCCTCGTTCCACAATCTCTCGTACGAGATAGTAGCGCTGCAGTATGTGCTTGGTGCGGTGATGAGCTTTAGGCTCCTTAGCTTGAGCAATGGCTCCAGTGCTGTCACAATACACCGGAACAGGACCATCTAGGGAAGGTGCCACCCCTAGCTCTCCAAGAAACTTCTGCAACCATACAGCTTCCTTTGCTGCATCTGATGCTGCAATGTATTCTGCTTCGCATACCGAGTCTGCAATAGTGGCCTGCTTGGAACTTTTCCAGCAGATCGCTCCTCCATTCAGGGTAAATACAAACCCTGACACACTCTTGCTATCATCTCTATCCGACTGGAAACTGGAGTCAGAGTACCCCACAAGTTTCAAGTCAGGTTCTCCATAAATCAGTCATTGATCTTTAGTATTTCTCAAATACTTAAGGATGGACTTAACCACCTTCTAATGAGCCTCACCTGGGTCAGACTAGTATCTGCTCACTACTCCTAGTGAGTATGCCATGTCTGGTCTAGTACAAGTCATAGCATACATGATAGAGCCTACTGCAGAAGCATAAGGTACTCTACTCATGCGCTCTCTTTCCTCAGGAGTTGTCGCACAATCCTTCTTGGAAAGAGTAATATGAGAACCTATCGGGAGATAGCCTTTCTTGGAATTTTCTATGCTGAACCATTTCAGCATGGTGTCAATGTACGTAGATTGGGACAATCCCAAAAGCTTCTTAGATCTATCTCTATAGATCTTCATACCTAGTATGTAAGAAGCTTCTCCCAAGTCCTTCATGGAGAACTGAGATGATAACCAGACCTTTATTCCTTGTAATGCTGTGACATCATTCTCGATTAAGAGAATGTTGTCAACATACAGTTCTAGGAATACAATCACAGAACCATTAATCCATTTATAGATGCACGGTTCTTCTCCGTTCCTAACAAAGCTATACGATTTGATACACCTATCAAACCGTAAGTTCCAACTTCGAGATGCTTGCTTGAGTCCATAGATGGACCTCTGCAACTTGCATACTTTTGATTCATCTATGGATGTAAACCCTTTAGGCTGTATCATATACACCTCCTCTTCCAGCTCCCCATTTAGGAAAGTGGTTCGGACATCCATCTACCATATCTCGTAATCAAAATATGCTGCCAAAGCAAGCATGATCCGAATGGACTTGAGCATTGCCACAGGGAAGAAAGTCTCGTCATAATCGATACCATATCGCTAACAATATCCCTTGGCAACCAGATGGGCTTTATAGGTCTCTACCTTCCCATCCGCACCCCTTTTCCTCTTGAAGATCCATTTACACCCGATGGGTTTTATTCTTTTAGGCGAATCAACCAATGTCCATACATTGTTGATTTCCATGGACTCCAATTCGGATCGCATGGCTCCAAGCCATGCCTCAGAGTCAGATCTCTGAAGTTCATCCATATAGGTGATCGGATCCTCATTGTTCTCATCGAGCTCAATGGGATCGCCGTCCCAGACCAAGAAACAGTAGTATCTATCCGGCTGACACGGTATTCTACCAGATCTCCTAATGGGTTCTGGGTGTGATTCAATCACAGCCGGTTCTACGATGTCCTTAGAGTGTGCAGGTTCTTCTATTGGCTGAACTTCATCAAGTTCAATATTAGAGGCTATAGTTCCTTCTCTTAGGAACTTTTCCAAAAAGATAGCTCTAGGAGCAACGAACACCTTTTGTTCATTCTCCAAATAGAAGAAATACCCTTTGGTTTCCTTAGGATAACCAATAAATAAACACCGATCAGACCTTGGACCAAGTTTGTCTGAGTCTAAACGCTTTACGTAAGCCGGACAACCCCAGACCCGAAGGTGTGAGATTGAGGGTTTATGTCCATTCCACATCTCATACGGAGTGGAGACAACAGATTTACTTGGAACATCATTTAACAAGTAACAGGCTATCTGAAGCGCATATCCCCAAAAGGATAGCGACAGATTTGCAAAGCCCATCATGGATCGAACCATGTCCAACAAGGTTCGATTCCTCCTTTCGGACACACCATTCAACTGTGGTGTTCCTGAAGGAGTCTACTGAGAGAGAATTCCATTCTCCTCAAGATATGTCAAAAATTCACCAGATAAGTATTCACCACCTCGATCAGATCGAAGGGTTTTAATACTTTTTCCAGTTTGCTTTTCTACTTCATTATGATATCGTTTGAACATTTCAAACGACTCAGACTTATGTCTCATTAAAAAGACATAACCGAACCTTGAAAAGTTGTCTGTAAAAGTAATGAAATATTTGTATCTTCCTCAAGCACTAACTATCATCGGTCCACATACATCAGTATGTATGAGACTTAGAAGTTCTGTAGCTCGTTCACCTTTTCCAGTAAAAGGTGACTTGGTCATTTTACCAAGTAAACAGGATTCACAAGTGGGCAGTGATTCAGAATCACTAACCTCGAGGAGTCCATCTCCTCGCATCTTGTTTATCCTATTTTGGTTAATATGACCTAGCCTACAGTGCCAAAGATATAAATCATTGACATTATCTAATCTTGGGCATTTGCTAGAAGTGTACATTACACTAACAGGCCTTCATAGTACGTATATGCCATTATTTAATCTAGCTTTCATTATAACAGAGTTATTCAAAATAACATTGCAAAAATCTCCTTTTATTGATAGTTTAAAACTATAATTGGCCAAAAGGCCTATATAGATTATGCTCATAATGAAACTAGGACAATAGTGACAGTCGACTAGTTCGATAGTACAAGACTCAAAGACAAGATGCAGGACTCCGACCGCCAGTACTGGAACATGATTTCCATTCCCGATGCTCAGAAACTGTTCTCCATCTTCAAATCTTCTACTAACTAGAAGTCCCTGTAATAAATTACAAACATGAATTGGATAACCAGTATCCAATACCCAGTTAGCAGTATCAACAATACAGTAATTACAAGGTTTTATCATATAAATACCTTATTCAGCAGACTTCTGCTTCCTCGGCCTGTTCGGATCAAGGGACACAAGATAAAGAGGACAGTTCCTCTTCCAGTGTCCCTTCTTCTTGTAGTAGAAGCACTCTGCAGAAGACTGATCAGCCTTATACTTCCTGGTCTGACTAGGGCCAGGAGGATTCTGCACCTTCTTTTCCTTTTTATTTATTTTCTTCTTCCCTTTCTTAAAGGGACGACGACCTCTACTACCTCCCACTAAATTCACCACCCCCTTATTCAGTTGGTGGTCTTTCTCGAAAGTCTGCAGCAACCCCAAAAGACCATGGTAGTTGACTGCAGGCTTATTCATTCTATAATGATCGAGAAAATCAAGATAGGAGGAGGGAAGAGAATTCAGGATCGCATCCTTGCCGAGCTGCTCGTGCAAGGGGCATCCGAGTTTGCCCAACTTTTCAATCAACTCGATCATGTACAATACATGATCAGTGACTGAACCGCCATTCGGCATCTTGGAATTATAGATGGCACAAGACACTTTGTACCGTTCTATATCATCCGGGGTGCCGAAGGATTCCTCTACTTTTGAAGGATTTCATTAGGTTGAGCCTCCTCGAATTTGTGACTGAACTCGTCGTTCATCACCGCTAACATAATGCATCGGACAGTAGTCCATTCAGAGACCCACTTCAGATAAGCATCTCTGACCGCACTCCATGCATTAGCGGGAGGGATTTCAGGTGCCGGATCCGTTATCACATAGAGGATCCGTTCATGCTCCAGAACGATTCTCAATCTTCGATACCAACTATCGAAGTTGTGACCCTTTAACTTCTCGTTGTCGAGAAGTGACCGAAGCGATAAATTAGAAGACATCTGAAAAGAAAATAAGACCAAATTAGTGTATGAATTAATAACTTAACCAAAAGACTTGGACTTTAGTCTAAAGGTTTCTCCCACTAATTTTTCAGATTGGTAGCCTTTAACTCCAATCCGTGAAAACACTTTTTTAAGTGGGTACTGAAATCCAATAGGCCTCGCATGAGCCCGACTTTGGCCAGCTCATCCATACAAGCCTAAAGGTAGGTTCGAAAACCAATTGCTTCTCTAAACAATTTTCAGTATTTCATTTTGCCCCAGAGAACACCCCAATCAGCCTTGGGGCCTCCTATTGCGGGTCTCTGGTTAGGTCCAACCATTAAAATGACAAATCCAATGCTTCCAGCTAACTAAAGACCAAGCCCGACTTTGGCCGGCCCACCTGGTCCCGTTAAGGAGGTTGCACTGAACCATCATCAATCAGATTGAAATTCCAGTCGCCGGATATACACCCATTCTTTGGAACTGCCGATGCACACGAAGCTAGTGGACACATTTCTATCCAACTTAATAGGAGGCTAAGACACTGTCAACTCTTTGACTTAGCCTTTTTAAGGACCTAATAATTTTAGAGGATTTTTAATTATGACAGAAGAAAAGACAAGGACATGGATCAACCTCCCACTGAATCAATTAGATTCTAGGAGGGTTGAAATAAATCAACAAATGATCCATGGGCACCTATAGATCAGTCAGATCGATCAACCTGGGTGACATGGGTTAACTCGAGTCATTGAGCTTTTCCAATCAGTTATGGTCGACTCGACTAGCCAGGTATGTGAGATCATGGGTGAGTAACCGCCATTAACCATCTTTCCTAGACACCAACCAAGTTGGCCAGGAAAGAGGTAGCCTCATACAACCATGATCACAATGCCAAACCTACCTCGACACTAGTCGGTTTACCAGACTCGATCAGACTAGCCTAAAGACTCGGGCGTCCACTGAGCCACTAATTGGATCCATTTTAAATGAACGGATCAACTAATCTAACATTAGATAGTTCTAAAGAAGGGCCTTAAACAACTTTTGTTTAATCTTCTTGTTATCCGGTTCAACTAAACTTAGGTCTAATCTAGTGAAGGACCCAACTAGTCAGCTAACCCAATTTAACCCAAAATGGCTTATGCAATGTTTTAGATTTCATAAACCTAAGATTTTTAATAAGCCAAACACTTAATTAAACTATTTTTTAATTAAGTCACAATGTAAAACATTTTTACATATCTAATCATGCATCAAGATTCAAATTTTACAAATATTTCATATCCATATAAAATATGCCTAAAAACATGTATCAACAAATTAAAACTTTTTTAATTTTAATATTCTTTAAGGATCCTTCTGAAGAGGCCAACACAGATGATCCGCATCGTGTCAAAGACACACGATCATGGTGAAGATCTCAACTAGGTTCCAAAAAGAAATCAAGATACATATTTAGATTAAATAATTTTTAATCTATAAACATGCATACAGGAATAGATTACACATGCAACCTGGCTCTGATACCACTGAAAGAAAAATGGTGCAGGTGGTTAGACATGATCCTACAACTAGGCATGCAAACAGCTACGGGAGCAGAATGGATTTTAAAAATATTTTTAAAAAATCCGCGTAGCAGAAATTTGCTCCGTCCAGAACCTAACCTATTCATGTTGCATGTAGGCATGTATGATGATATAAAATATTTGCAAAATATTAAACAAATAAATCTATTTATGCATGATTAAAAAAATAATTTTCCATACCTTTATTCTGCCTGGAATAACTCTGGAATAAACCTGAAATAAGCTGGAATAGCTGGAATAAAACTATTCCAGCCTTCTTCTTCCTTGGGCTGATTGAAAATTCTGTTTTGGGCTTGAAAAACGTCGCCGGAATACCACCTTCCGGACCTCCGTTTACTCCCAAATTTCAGCAGCGGAAACTTGGACAAGCGCTCTTCGATTTGGTACCAATATCTGCAAGCATAACAAGCTTAAACAAATATGGAAAATTGCCAAAGTCTGCTGCTAAAATTTGCTGCAGATTCTGGACAGCACTCTTTTGCTTCATGTTTGGAGCTACAGCGGCAATCCCGGCTCGCGAGGCTTGCTCCCATGAGTAGAAGAGTACTCCCTCTAGAGGGGAGACTCACTGGGGGCTCTTCGATCCCTCTCCACACGCAGTGCTAGCTGCTGGAAGTGAGATATGGTCACTGGTAGATGGCAGCAGCACAGATTTTCTGCAGTTCGAATTTGAGCACAAGGATCAACTAGTTTTTTCTCCCTCACACACTCTTAAACCTAGCCCAAAAGAGAGAACTTGATGGGAGAATGGATCAAGTCTCAAAGACCCAGATTTTAGCCTCTCAAACGGAAGAAGACACCTAGAAATTTCTCTCTCTCTCTCTCTATTTTTTTTTCATGCTGAAACAGGGCTCAGTTGCTGGAATTTAAAGGCAGCAAAGGAGGAAAATGAAGAGACTGGGAGAGGAAGAGGAAGCCGGATGCGTTTCTCCCATTTAACAGCCATTTAACAGGGATTAAAATCATCCAGTGGAGGGAGAAGAAGGGACAGTCAGCAGGAGGAGGTTCGATCGTTTTGGCTTCTTTTGACGCTTGGAGTTCTTTCCAACGTTAAGAATTTCTAACGTGTAAACCATTTACACGGAGAAAAGCAAAAGCCGATTCAATTTAACCGGTTCATTCCCATTTAAACCAAGTGATGGTTCAATCCAATTGAACCGGTTCAAACTCAATAAAATTGGTTCAAGGGATAAAAACTGGTTCACAACCAATTGAAGGCCAAAACGAACTCTGAATCAGTTCAGAACTGATTCAGAAAAATCCTGGTGCAGTCCTGGTCAACCCGGAACAACTTTTGGTTGACACAGACAAGGGCAAGACAGGGAAAAGAGTGCTCAAAAAATACTGTGACCATAAAACCGAGACGATTCCCAATCATAATCGGTATCCAGATCAGAGAGTAATCCTTTGTGGTAAGTGACCTCATAGGTTCGAACCTAAGCGGTAGCACTAGAACAATTCTAGTACCAGCACAGGAAACCATCTAGCAATGGGTCCCGGAATCCGGATAGGTCGAAGATGCGGGAGCAAACTATCGAACCTCTGGCATATGGTTACCGTATAATTCATCCATTTGACCTCTAATGCTCAGGACGACTGATATTGGGCTGCCAACCCAGACTGAGTCAGTCGACTACGTGTCTCAACCTTGCAAGCCCAGTGACTCTTCACTAGGACTACCCCGGCCGAGGATTTGCTAAATTGAGATACTGCGAGACATTCAATCCAAATTGTTTGGACAGGTCAATTCCATCTTGGTCCATCACTGCTCTACAAGTACTTGCCTATACCCAGAAACCTTCAGTCACCGGATTAAAAATCCGGGTAGTCCGGCACCAAAGCACAGGGTGATGCAGAACAAAGAACAAAGAAGCGTATGCGGAAGTAAAATTAAGATTAATTCTTTTTTTTTTTATATATATATATTTCAGAAATTGGCTTCGACTCAAAGTAAAGCTAAACTACGTTGAAGGAAACTAGGTAAGGATTGAAAGCACAGTTTAGAAGAAACTAAATTATCAGAGTAGTTCAGAAGTAACGGATCGCTGGGGGTTGAGAAACTCCCAGACCTAGGGTTTCGCTCTGAACTTTCAACAGAACAGAAATAGAGAGAAGAGATGGTTTACTAACCAGACAGTGATATTCTCAGGATTTTGGTGGAAGAACTCTCTCGAGCAGATTGTGGGATCCTCGGAGTCGGCTATCTTCGCAATGGATCCTCCAATACTGGTCTCATGGTTTGGTCGGCTTCTCCTGGACTCAAGATCTGGGAAAGAAGAGGAACAAGTGAAGGAATTCAGAAACTCAAGAAAAGATCTTACCAGGTTGAAGAACTTGAAAGCCGAAGTTGCTGAAATCGAATTCTCCTGGAGGCCGATCTGACTTCCTCTTAGAATTGTTATAGATCTACAGTATCTAGACTGGAGCTGGATGCTGGTGGTCGGCCTGGACTTGGAGATGGTGGCCGTGAGAAGGGAAATAGACTAGGGCTTGGTGGAAAGAGAAGGGTGATGGTGGCTAGGGTTTGGGAGTGGAGTGGCTAACCTAGGGTTTGGGGTTTTGGAGATCTCTCACCTCCTCAAGGTTCCAGGGGAACCCAGATTTACTCCCTCATGGAGCTTAACACCTGGAAGCAAGTGCGGAAAAGAGAAAACACAAGTTTGCTCATAAAAAAATTTCTTTCATTCATCTGATTTTTTAAACTTACAAGAGGGGTTTAATTTATAAAGCTTTACAAGGGAGGAGGGTTTCACATCTTCCCATGTGGGACTAAAGGAGGGGATCTACAAATTAGGGCAAATCCTTCACATATGGTCGGCCAAAGTACCAAAAAAACTGGATTTGGGTTATAAAAGGCAGGTAGATGGCGCCACCTTGCTTGGATCTTCAAGAAAAATTTTCTTCCCTTCCATGGATCAACTCTTTTGGACTCCTCCTTTTCTTCCTCCCTAAGTCAAGGTCCTTCCCATCTTTGTTTTGGTTGTCTTTGGCAGGTAGTGGGCGCCCCCTTGAAATTCTCTTCCAAGAGAATTTCTTCCCTTCTTTGCTTTGGGTTTCTTGGGAAAGTCTTGGCCGCCCCCCTTGATTTGTGGTCTCTTGGTGGACTTTTCTTTATCTGGCGCATGAGAGAAGGAAGTTGCCATCTGTGGAGTGGGGACCAAAGGCTGCTGGATGTGGATATGGCGCCCCTTGGACAGGGAGTGTGGCTGGGAGTGTGGTGTCCACTTGCCTGGTCTTGGGAGAAAATGTAACATCCCAGGTTCAAACCCTAGTCCACTACTGAGTCAACATGACTCAACAAAATAAAATGCAGGTAATGTAGACTCAAGCTAAATTGAGTTGATCTAGTCAACTCTTATTACAAACCAAAAACCCTAATTCTTCGGGCAAGGTTAATCAGAGATCCAGATGAAGCTCTGAAGTCTTCTTCTGAGTCTGGTGCCCGCACCAATTCTCCCAGGGTGGGAGGAACTCGACCCTGTCGAGTATGGATCAAGTTGGCTCTGGTATCTCTCCAAGAGGTCTGGGTCCAGCTCTTGTAACTCTTCTCGGGAGATCCAAGAGTCATCAGAATCTGGCCTTCCTAGCCAGCGGACCAGGTATCTTTGGTATCCTCGATTACGAGTAGAGATAACCTGATCATCCAGGATCTTTACAATCTGCTCTTTCCTCACAGGCCAATTTGTTGGTGGACACACAGGGTCAGGTTCACTCTCAAGAGCAGGATTAGGTTCAAAAGCCTCACTGGGAATCACAGCTGGCTCCCTATACTCTACTAGGTCTGTAATGTTGAAAGTGGAGCTAATGCCTAGTTCTGGAGGCAACTCGAGCACATAGGCATTGGATCCTACTCTCTTTACCACTCTAAATGGTCCAGCTCCCCTAGCATGTAACTTTCTAACGGTTCCAGGAGGAAACCGTTCAGGCCTTAACCTAATCATTACATAGTCTCCTTCGTCAAAAGTTGACTCGCCTTTGAGAATCAGCCAATTTCTTATAAGTTTCGTTACTTAAATTTATTTTGGCTTGAATTTCTTTATGCAAGTCTTTTATATGCTGTGCAAAAACTTCGGCAGACTCGGAGACCCGTGTGTGGACTGGTAAAGGAGCTAGGTCAAGAGGTGTGTGGGGTTTGTAACCATGCACAATTTCAAATGGACTCTTACCCGTAGACCTATTGACCGAGTCATTATATGCAAATTCAGCTCTAGGTAAGTACAAATCCCAGTTCCTAATATTTTCACCAACAAGACACCTTAGCAGATTGCCTAAACTACGGTTCACTACTTCGGTTTGGCCGTCAGTCTGGGGATGATAGGCAGTTGAAAACTTAAGTTTCGTCCCTAACTTATGCCAAAGGGTTTTCCAGAAATAGCTGGTGAACCGAACATCCCTATCAGAAATAATGGTCTTGGGTAGGCCATGGAGTCGAACTATCTCATTAAAGAACAGGGTGGCTACCTTAGACGCATCAAATGTTTAGGAACAAGGCAAGAAATGGGCCATCTTGGAAAATCGGTTTACTACAACACAGATAGAGTCATGCCTCCTCTGGGTCTTAGGCAAACCTAACACAAAGTCCATGCTCACATCTTGCCAAGGATGATCTGGGATAGGGAGTGGGGTATAAAGGCCGGTGTTCTATTTTTGCTGTTTGGCAACAGCGCAGGTCCGACACCTAGCCACAATGTGTGCTACATCTCTTTTTAAGCTAGGCCAGAAAAAATGGTCTTCAATAGCCAGGGTGGTCTTATCTTTTCCGAAATGGCCAGCTAAACCTCCCGCATGAGTTTTCCAAATCAAGAATTCCCTAAGAGAGGTTCTAGGGATGCAAAGCCTATTCTTAAAGAACAGAAAGCCATCTAAAAGGGAATAATCCTTATGTTCACTAGATGGTCCTTGAGTTAGATCCTGGTACACAGTCTTGAAATCCGGACACGACTCATATTCTTCTTTGATTTGTTCAAACCCTATGACTTCAACCCTAACAGAATTCAACAACAAAGATCGACGACTAAGGGCATCAGCTACGTTATTTTCAGACCCAGCCTTATGCTTCAAAACAAAAGTATAGGACTGGATATACTCTACCCACTTAGCATGCCTAGGGTTAAGCTTCTTCTGAGAATTCAAGAATCTAAGAGTCTCATGGTCCAAAAATAGCACAAATTCTTGCGGTAGTAAATAATGTCTCCAGTAACGCAAAGCTTGCACACCGCATAAAATTCCTTGTCATAGGTAGAATACCTAAGCTTAGCATCATTAAGTTTTTCACTAAAGAATGCTACGGGATGGTTCTCTTGGCTTAGGACTCCACCTATACCTACTCCTGAAGCATCACAGGCAACCTCAAATACCTTTGAAAAGTCTGGTAGTCTCAAAATGGGTGCCTGGGTCATCCTATCCTTAAGATCTAGGAAGGCTTTATGGGCTGCTTTGGTCCACTGAAATTCTCCCTTCCTGATGCAGTCTGTGATAGGAGCAACTATGGTACTAAACCCCTTGATGAATCGTCTATAGAAGGTAGCCAAGCCATGGAAACTTCTGACTTCATGCACACTGGTCGGCTCTGGCCATTCTACTATGGACCTAATCTTTTCAGGGTCGGCAGCCACGCCGTCAGGGGTTACAACAAATCCAAGGAAGATAATTCTACAAGTCATAAATTCACACTTTTTGAGATTACCGTAGAGACTATCATTCCTCAAAACTTGACAGACTTGTCTAAGGTGGCCTAGGTGATCTGCAGGGGTCTTACTATAGATTAGGATGTCATCAAAATAGACCACTACAAACTTCCCTATGAAAGCTCTAAGTACCTGGGTCATAATCCTCATGAAAGTACTAGGGGCATTGGACAACCCAAAAGGCATAACAACTCATTCATAGAGACCATCCTTAGTTTTGAAGGCTGTTTTCCACTCATCCCCTGGTCTAATCCTAACCTGATGATAGCCGCTCTTGAGATCAATTTTAGAAAAAACCATGGCACCGGCCATCATATCAAGCATGTCATCTAGTCTAGGGATGGGGAACCTATATTTGATTGTGATTTTATTGATGGCACGACTGTCAACACACATCCTCCACGTGCCATCCTTCTTCGGGGTTAGAAGTGCAGGGACTGCACAAGGGCTAAGACTCTCTCTAATGAACCCCTTCCTCAACAATTCGCCAACCTGCTTCTGCAGTTCTTTATGCTCCGATGGATTCATCTTATAATGGGGAAAGTTGGGTAAAGTAGCTCCTGGGACAAAATCTATGGAATGCTGAATATCCCTAAGAGGTGGAAGGTGGTCTGGCAGATCCTCGGGAAAAACATCCTCAAATTCTTCTAATAAAGGCTTAACTTCCTGAGGAGGCTCTGAGGGTGTAGGAGTCCTAAGTTCCTTAGCAGTCAACATCCAAATGGATGAACCACTATGAATTTCTTGTTCTAGATCCTTGGCACTAACTAGGTTCACTCCAGTCTTCATTTCTCTGACCTTACTAGTTCCTTTAGCTACCTTATCCTTAGGAGGGACTGAATGGATTGTGATTTTCTTCCCATTGAAACTAAAGACACAGGTGTTGGATTTTCCTAAGAGGGTGGCATCATGATCATACAACCAAGATCTTCCAAGAATTATACTGCTCACCCCCATGGGCAAGACATCACACCAAATCTTTTCTTGATAGGATTGCATTTGGATTTGGACCTGACATCTAGACTGGATGGGTATAGAGGTAGAGTCTACCCAAGAAACCTTATAGGGGTTGGGGTGGGGACTGGGGTTAAGCCTAACATTTTGACAGTGCTAGTAGAAATGGCATTCA
Organism: Areca catechu; assembly: GCA_021397845.1. Taxonomy (NCBI): domain Eukaryota; kingdom Viridiplantae; phylum Streptophyta; class Magnoliopsida; order Arecales; family Arecaceae; genus Areca; species Areca catechu. Next base: position 167,553,099 of record CM038039.1, on the reverse strand, counting down.
CACAGCTCCCACTATCTATGATGATTTTACATACCTTATCCCCTAGTTTAAGGAAAGTCTGTAGGATGTTAGTCCTACGCCAATCTTCTTGAACTTTAGTCTGGGACAGGATGCATCTCACAACCCCTAAGTGGTCAGATTCAGTGGATTCTTCCTCTCCTTCATACTCATCAACCAAATTCATTCCGGCCTCATAAACTTATTCTTCAAATTCCTCATTAGGCTCGGAACTCTCTTCTCCTCCCTCTTCTATATATAGGGATCTACGAGGGCACTGGCTAGAAACATGACCTACCTTATGACACTTAAAGCAAGCTATGGCTGTGCACTGAGTAGAGATATGACCAGGCTTCTGGCACTTAAAACAGACGATACCAGGGGTTCTCTGGGTGTCAGGTGCCTTACCTTTGTCCATGGGCCTAGGGGTGGGGATACCCTGATTAGGCTTGCTAGGGGTAACCTGGCTAGGTCCATTTCTTGGGATTGGGGTACTAACCCTAGATGGCATGGGTCCTCTCTGAAACTTCTCAGTGTTCAGTGCAATCTGATAGGCTTGGTCTAGGTCAATAACCTCTCTCAGAAATAACTCTCTCTTAATATCTTCCCTAAGCCCAGCCCTAAATCTAGACAAAGTGACTTCATGGGCTTCACTCACATCACATCTCATCAGGTATTCATCAAAGGTGGTTATGTAGTCTGAAACAGATCGGTTCCCTTGTTTCAAAGTCTGCCATTGGTCTAACAGATTTTGCTGGTATGAAATGGGTAGGTACTTGTCTCTAAGTTTCTCTTTCAAACCCTGCCAAGTGGTTATGGGCTCTACATTTCGTCTTCTAGTAGTCAGCTCAATGTTCCCCCAGTATAACCTAGCTTGATATATTAATTTCATCTTGGCAAACTTGAATTTCCTCTCCTCAGACATGGCATACCACTCAAAGTACTGGTCCATCTCACCCTCCCAATCAGAATACACCTTAGGATTTAGGCTACCATCAAAAGTGGGTGCATCTAACTTGATGTTTCGAATGAACCTATCATCTCTATCCTCAGGTTATGGGTCAGGCCTCCTATGATTAGGTTCAAGATCTCGGTATAAAGGTCTCCTAGGCTCTTGGTGTGGGTGAGGTTGAGGCACATTAAAATCTAGGTCAGGAGTCCAATTCCGATGCCTAGGTTCCTCAAGTACTTGGACTCGATCCCTAAGCTGGGCAAAATTCTCATTCATATCCTGACTTAATTTGTTCATACTCTCTGTAAGAGCTCTAACCATGGCCTCTAAATCAGGTTGGGTTTGACCAGGTTGGTAGGGTACTCCATTCCGGGTAGACATGATGCAAGCAAACACACAAAATGAGACTCAACTGAACGACTACGGGCTAACTAGACCTAGAGCCCAAACTAGATGCCCAATCAGAGTGGCAAGCTAGCCTGTAGTAACTCAGGACTTAGCCAGGCAGGTGTAAGGGGAGTGTTAGGTCCCTGAATGCCAATACTAGACACCAATCAGAGATTGGCCAGGTAGGCGGACCAGCACACAAGCCCTTCGGGATGGAATCCCTGAACCACCGTTCTAGACACTGAGTACAAAGCACACACAGAGTAACCAGACAAACTAACTCAACACTAGCCTTGACCCGACTTGTTGATGTCCCTAGCCCACTAGGGCAAATTAGGTCTAATCAATTTTAGATTAAAGGCTTAGGTTCGAATGAAGGGGTGGTGGTTTTGGGCTAAGGAGAGGTTATCAACTCCTCCCCTTATCTTAGATGCTCAAATGCCCTTAAGTTGAATTAAGAGATGAACACTCAAAAATAAATGGATTGCAGAACACAAAAATAGAGTTGCAGTAATTTAATTCTCAGAAATTGCACGGAAACCAATAAATCATGAGAAAATTATGAAAATTAGTTTCAATTATATTGGTTTCAGAAAAATAAAAATCACTAAGTTTGGAGTTACCTGTAGTGAGAAATAATTCCTACAACAGGATAATTACAGACTGAAAATAGAGCACTTCCCTGTTTACAATTTCTGCTACGAAGTTGTAACCCAACGGATCCCCTACACGCCCTAGGAACACCCCGTGGAATGGGAAAAGGAGGTTTGCACCTCGCTTCGTTCCTAGGACCGGATGTCCTGGGGAGTCTACTTCGAGCAGACAAAGTAAAAAGAGAGGGACTCAAACAGGCAATCAAACAGAAACCCTAGACAGGGCTCTGATACCAAAAATGTTGCAGAACAAAGAACAAAGAAGCATATGCGGAAGTAAAATTAAGATTAATTCTTTTTTTTCTTTTTTTTTTTTTATATATTTCAGAAATTGGCTTCGACTCAAAGTAAAGCTAAACTACGTTGAAGGAAACTAGGTAAGGATTGAAAGCACAGTTTAGAAGAAACTAAATTATCAGAGTAGTTCAGAAGTAACGGATCGCTGGGGGTTGAGAAACTTCCAGACCTAGGGTTTCGCTCTGAACTTTCAACAGAACAGAAATAGAGAGAAGAGATGGTTTACTAACCAGACAGTGATCTTCTCAGGATTTTGGTGGAAGAACTCTCTCGAGCAGATTGTGGGATCCTCGGAGTCGGCTATCTTCGCAATGGATCCTCCAATACTGGTCTCGTGGTTTGGTCGGCTTCTCCTGGACTCAAGATCTGGGAAAGAAGAGGAACAAGTGAAGGAATTCAGAAACTCAAGAAAAGATCTTACCAGGTTAAAGAACTTGAAAGCCGAAGTTGCTGAAATCGAATTCTCCTGGAGGCCGATCTGACTTCCTCTTAGAATTGTTGTAGATCTGCAGTATCTGGACTGGAGCTGGATGCTGGTGGTCGGCCTGGACTTGGAGATGGTGGCCGTGAGAAGGGAAATAGACTAGGGCTTGGTGGAAAGAGAAGGGTGATGGCGGCTAGGGTTTGGGAGTGGAGTGGCTAACCTAGGGTTTGGGGTTTTGGAGATCTCTCACCTCCTCAAGGTTCCAGGGGAACCCGGATTTACTCCCTCACAGAGCTCAACACCTGGAAGCAAGTGCGGAAAAGAGAAAACACAAGTTTGCTCATAAAAAAATTTCTTTCATTCATCTGATTTTTTAAACTTACAAGAGGGGTTTAATTTATAAAGCTTTACAAGGGAGGCGGGTTTCACATCTTCCCATGTGGGACTAAAGGAGGGGATCTACAAATTAGGGCAAATCCTTCACATATGGTCGGCCAAAGTACCAAAAAAACTGGATTTAGGTTATAAAAGGCAGGTAGATGGCGCCACCTTGCTTGGATCTTCAAGAAAAATTTTCTTCCCTTCCATGGATCAACTCTTTTGGACTCCTCCTTTTCTTCCTCCCTAAGTCAAGGTCCTTCCCATCTTTGTTTTGGTTGTCTTTGGCAGGTAGTGGGCGCCCCCTTGAAATTCTCTTCCAAGAGAATTTCTTCCCTTCTTTGCTTTGGGTTTCTTGGGAAAGTCTTGGCCGCCCCCCTTGATTTGTGGTCTCTTGGTGGACTTCTCTTTATCTGGCGCATGAGAGAAGGAAGTTGCCATCTGTGGAGTGGGGACCAAAGGCTGCTGGATGTGGATATGGCACCCCTTGGACTGGGAGTGTGGCTGGGAGTGTGGTGTCCACTTGCCTGGTCTTGGGAGAAAATGTAACATCCCAGGTTGAAACCCTAGTCCACTACTGAGTCAACATGACTCAACAAAATAAAATGCAGGTAATGTAGACTCAAGCTAAATTGAGTTGATCTAGTCAACTCTTATTACAAACCAAAAACCCTAATTCTTTGGGCAAGGTTAATCAGAGATCCAGATGGAGCTCTGAAGTCTTCTTCTGAGTCTGGTGCCCGCACCACAGGGAGTTGCTTGCAAGCTACCATGATGACCTCAGGTCAGAGGGACACATATACCGATATCCAATCATGAGTATCCCTTTGGCAGAAAGGGGCTGCACGGAGTCATGTTCAATGAGATATCACATATCCCACTTGCAGATCACATCAGTGTCACCACACTCATTTGGTCAAGAGGACAACCAAACGATGTGAACTACAATAACCTATACTTGATATATTGCCGTCCAGTATAATATATCCTTTGGTTGTGAACAGGGTTTAAGGACCACTCGATACATCCTCTCTGTATCAAAGTCAGTGTAGTCCTAAGGACTTCATCACATGAAAAGAGTTCATTTCAGGGAAATATGTGATGAGTTGCCAAAAAATATTTTATTAATTCAAAGAAAGACTACAATACTTATCTCAACCGCCTACAACCCAGGCGATTGGCTTTGGGATACAATTCCCAACAAACTCTCCTTATCACTCTAAAGGGGCCAGCTCCACGAGCATGAAGTTTCTTAACGGGGTTCCTGGTGGAAACCATTCAGGCCTAAGCCTAATCATTACAGAATCCCTTTGATCAAACTCTTTAGCTCATTTCAGGGAATCAGCCAAATTATTTTAAAACTTATTTTTATTGCATAATCCTAACATGATGCAAAATACAGACTCCACTATGCATTCCTATTGAGAAAAATTTTTTTGGACTCCTAGGGTCTAAACTTGACAGACTTTTGACTCTCTAGGTTTGACCCTTGTCTGGTATGCATAAGAAAAATTACCATGAATCCCTACCAAATGCCATAAAGTATACCAGAAGTAGGTGGAAAAAGGAATGGTCTCTAAGCGTTAATGCAATCTAGTGATCTCAACAAAGAGTAACCTCATGGCTCTAGAGATATGAGAAGGCTCAGGGAAAGGTAGGGAATAGAAAGGAGACTCAAGGACTGGTTCAAAGTTTAAGCGACTAACCTTAATGTGTGGATGTTGGTCTATAGGTGTGCTCATCCTAACCTTATGATTAAAACTAGGAGGATCGATAGGTGCAAGTTCTAGGGTAGGCTGGGTGCTCCTAGAAGGTGAAAGGTCATTAGGAAGGTCTTTGGAAAGTTTATCTTGAAAGTCCTCTAAACTGATATTTACTTCTTTTTCTAGGACCTTCTCTATAGGCAATACTTGAGAACCTTCACTTTCATCTACTTTGTTTGATCCTAGCTTGGTCAGTTCTTCTTCAAGTCCTGTAGTGGGTTCGGGATCATTATCCTTAGATTCCTCTGATACCTTCATCTTGGGCCCATCTTCATCACACTTCACCACTAAGCTTGATTCATGGATATTTTCTTGGGATTCCTTAATAGGCTCAGTGGTTTCTTCACTTACACTCCTAATGGGCTCAGACTTATCCTCTTCCTTTCCTAGCTCTTCAATCTGGGGATACCCTAAGTCTTGAATATTAGTGCACTCAATTTGTACTTCAGGGTTCTTGTTCCTATCATTCATATGAACTAATGGGACAGTAGAAGTTGGTTGGTCTAAGGGAAGTTGACTAGGATTGGGTTTGGGTTCAAAGGTACTAACCCTGCTGGGCTTAACTTGGTAGTTCATGAATTTTCTTTGATATGACTCAAATTTCCTAGCAGTGTCATACGCTTCTTCCAAGCTATAAATCTTCCAATGGAGAAGTTCCTGCTGGATATCCCAACGTAGACCATCTCGAAACCTAGCTATGGTCTCAAACTTAGATTCAGTGGTGTTACATCTCTTGACAAACTCCTGGAATTTCTTGATATACTCAGACACTGGCCTATCATCCTGTCTCAATCGATACCATCGGTCTAAAAGTCTTTTCTCATAGAATCTACCTAGGTACTTATCTCTCAACTTACTTCTCATGTCTCTCCAAGTACTTATTCCTTCTCCTTTGCGATAACATTCATGCTCAATAACATACCAATGCGACCTAGCATGTTGGGTGAACTTGGTTTTGGCCAACCTAACCTATCCTAATTCTGATATGTTAGTGCACTCAAAATACTGATCCATTCATTCTTCCCACTTGATATATGCCTCTTGTCTTCCATCAAAAGTGGGTGCATAAGGTTTGGTGCTCCTAATGGGTCCCTCCTCAAAGTCAACCAAGTATGGATATGGGCTCCTAGGGCTAGACTTAGACTCAGGTTCAACAGATGGTCTAGGACTATTCTTTTCTAAGGATCCAACTCCTTCATCAAGCTTATCAAGCTTACTGTTCATCTTAGCCAATTGTTCCATGATGACCTTTAAAGGATCTTCTCGGGTGTTGTCCATGGGTTCACTTGTTTAGGAAAGATGGGGATGATAAGGGACTCATGATCTAGTTGACACGAGCTAAGCACGCAAAATCGTCTATGATCTACTAGACCTAGAATCTCAACTAGTTGCCTAAGTCAGGATGGCAAACCAGTCTGTAGTAACTCCGTTCTTGACTAGGTAGGTGTAGGGGAGTGGAGGTCCCTGAACGCCAACCTTAGACACCAATCTGGGATTGGCCAGGTAGGTGGACCAACTCACAAGTCCTGAATCACCAAGCCTAGACACCAAGAGCAGCAGCACACATAGAATGGGCTGATGCCAAGAATAGACACTTAGTCTTGACTCGACCAGTTGGTGTCCCTAAGATCTCTAGAGCCAATTAAGTGTCTATTTGATTTTAGTTAGAGCTTGGGTTCGATATGCCAGGTGGTGATTTTTGGGCTAGGGAGAGGTAATGAAATCTTGACCCTATGTCAAATTGCCGCCCTTAAAGTGATTTATGAAAATGATTGCAAGCAAATGATCTAATGAGATGTCTCTAAATTATATTTTTGGGTTTTTTTTTATGTATGATAACAGAGATAAGATATGCCAGGTGGTGATTTTTGGGCTAGGGACTGGTAATGAAATCCTGACCCTATGTCAAATTGCCACCCTTAAAGTGATTTGTGAAAATGATTGCAAGCAAATGATCTAATGAGATGTCTCTAAATTATATTTTTGGATTTTTTTTGATGTATGATAATAGAGATAAGATGATGGAAATAAAATGATATGACCCTAAATGCAAGATTAAACTATATGACAAATGAAAACGTAAGAAAATGCACTTGCAGAAATTCTCAGAACATAATTTCTTCTCAAGTAGTATTCTGGCTTGTAGAAATTCTAAATGCTGCAATAAAATCTGAGACAAATATCAAAAATATTTTGAATTTTTTTGATCTAACAAAACAAAAATCAGAAAATTTTAAGATTCCTACAAGTAGAAAAAACTAAAACAACAGACTATATTCGAAAAGGGAAAAATGCAGAAATTTAAAGATGAGATCTAAGATGCAAATTTTTTTTTTTTTTTTTTGTTCTTTTAAATCTATTCTTCTTGTATTTCCTTTCAAAGGTCAATCACAATGGCACCCCTACATGCCTTAGGAGATCCCCGTGGAATGGAAAGAGAGGGTCTTGAAACCCTACTTTTGTCCTAAGACCAGATGGCCTGGTGAAGCTCCTAATCCAGGTACTTAAGAAGCGTTAAGTCCTAACCATGCTCTGATACCAGAAATGATGGGGGACTAACTAGATGTTTGGATGATACAGGTGATTTTTAGGATTTTAAATTAGGTTGAGGATTCCCGAAGACAAGAGAGAGTAATTCTAGGAATTCAATAATAATAAGAACTATCAAGCAAGCAAGTAGTCCCTAAGCAATGATAAAGAGAGGACCCCGAGATTGAGAAATCTCGTAGGACTTAGCTCTCAGATAAATACCTACTTAAAAGTCAGGGGGAAAACCTCAAAGATCTGAAGCACCCGATGCCGAGGTCACTCACTCTGGCAGATGCAGTCTGGATGATCGAGCCGTTAACCCTGTGGATGTGCCAGCTTGCTGTCCGAAAATCTTGATGGCAAGGACAACCGACTCCATACTCGTGTCACCTGGAGGACCTACGAGCATTCAAAGAAGGGTTAGGTTTCAATCGAAAGAAAGCAATAGAAGAAGGAAAGAGAGTTGTTGTGGTGATGGTGGAGTTCTTCTTGACTCGAAGTTGGAGGATGGAGTTGCGGAAGTGATGGTAACTTGAGGCCTCACACCTCTCGATACCCGAAGGCGAAGACGTTCCCTCACGGAGATCGACATTTCTAGTGAACAAAGGCAACTAAAGAGAAATTGGATCTCAAGTAACTTGGTTTTTCATTCATCAAAGATTAGCCTTACAAGGGAGGGGGTAAGGTCCTTTATATAGGCACCTTAGACCCTTTCAAAATTTGAATGAAAAAATATATTTCTTCTCTTGCTAAGGCACCAAGAAATATTCAAAAATCTGAAATTCAAACTCCTTGGCCGACCAAAGCTTCTTGGATTTGGGCATGGCATGATAATGGGCTTGGAAGAAGGAATTTGGCTCCCTTGGACTTGAAAAGTTGACCTTCAATTTTGGGAAGAAGGCATGATGCAAGGCTTGTGTGTCCCTCTTTCCTTGGTTTCTCACCCTTCTTTGGAAAGAAGCTTGATATGAGGCTTGGAGCAAGGCCTTTGTCTTCAACCTTGTCTTGGTTGCTCACCCTTCTTTGAAAAGAAGCATGATATGAGGCTTGGAACAAGGCCTTTGTCTTCAACCTTTCCTTGGTTGCCCATGACTCCTTTAGTAAGTGGCTTGATGGAGGGAGGGAAAGGAGGGGAGAATATTTGATGTGTCTCCATTTGGCATCCAAGAAAATCTCACTTGTGCCGCCCACATGGTTGGATGAGGTGGCGCCACATGGGATGATGAAGTGGTGCCACATGGGGTGCTAAAGTGGTGCCCTAGGGTTGCATGTTGACCTTCAAGGCTCAGTCCAAAGTAGTTGAGCTGGACTCAAAGACCACTCCGGCTTGGACCCAGACTTGGACTAGACTCAATACAGGTCTGGACTCAATACAGGACACAACTTGACCCAATTGGTCAAAGTACAGGATTAGACACAGACATAAGAGACTCAATTCAAAACTAAAGAAATTACAAGTTTTAGGCTTGAAGCCTTATTTTAAGACCTGAAAAAAAAATGGAACCCTAATTGGATATCCATAGAGGGTTGAGGAGCCTTTGTCGGATTCTGGTGCCCACACCATGAGAGCAAGAGAAGTCTCCACCAGTCGTGCAGGAGATCGTCCTTCCCATGGGGACCTGCACAACCCAGAAGGGGAGCTCACCGCTCCAGCTCAACCACCCCCGGTAGAAACCCAACTGGCTGCACTCACCCAGCAAATGCATATCTTTGCTACAGCAATACACCAGCTCCAGCACCAGTACCGATCCTTGGCTACCCACCAGCAGCCAAGGACTCCTGCAGCCCATGCCGCAGCACCCCGCGATAGCCTGTGTTCCTTTCACAGAAGGCCTTCACAGTTGCGGGCCACCACCAACTATCGGGGAAGCCACCAGACATCAGTGAACAGACAACAGGCTAGATCTATCAATCGAGAGAGCCAGTCCCTGATGCTCGAGCGGGTAACAGCCAAACCCCACCGAGGTCAAAAAGGCAAGATCCCCTATCATGGACACTACCCCACGTCACCTTCTCCGTCTCCTTCAGCCTCAATAGAGGGTCCAACTGATGAGGCCATCAGGCGCATGGCCGACAAGTGCTTGGAGGAGCACGAGCACAAGCTAGTGGAGGTATCCCGCCGGTTTGTAAATATGCAGGGCTCTACTGATGAGCCAGTGGGCTACGATGCTCATCCCTCCTCCCGAGAGATCCAAGAGGAACCGATCCCCAACCAATTTCGTATGTCGTAGGTGGATTCCTATGATGGGACCACCGATCCCCTGGACCACCTGGAAAGCTACAAAGCCCTCATAAGGGTCCAGGGGGCCACCGATGCCCTTTTTGCATCGTGTTGACCCCATAAATGATTTTGATGATAACCAAATATTGGAGCATGTATATTTATTTCTAACAACTCTTCAAGTGTTTTACAAGTTTTTGTAGGATGAGTTAATTGTTCAAACTTCAACTCCAATACCTTTGTTTTTCGTTTGAGTTGTATTGTAATGTGTTTCTGTAAAGAAAAATCCAATAAAAAAGCTAAGAAAAATTATGTAAAAAGGGTTACTTCTGTGTATGTGAGCCATAAAAATTATTTTGAGTTGATATGCTTGAAAAATGTAAGAGAGTTGGTGAGAGTTTTTCTTTGAGTTTAATTATAAAAAATCCTGAAGAAGATATTCAAGCCGACCTAGCATGTTGAAGAGCCGACTCTACTTCATGGCACGCAGCAAGAATTCTGGTACACCACAATCCGAGCTGACTCAAAGGTAACTGAGCCGACTCCAGTGATTCGAGTCGACTGGAATATGTCCGAGCCAACTCCTCTAGAGTCCAATTTTTGAAGATTTCTGAGAACAACCCGGTGAGCCGACCCGAACCAGAAAGAGCCGACTTAGCCAGACCTAATTTTGAAGACTTAAGAAAGAGAGACGACCCGAACTACATCGAGCCAACTCTTCTAGAGTGATGATTTCAGAACCTGAGTAGAAGAGCCGACCAATGATCAAAAGAGCCAATTCCTCGAGTTCAAGATTTTCAAAGATATAATTTTGAGCCGACCCGAGCTATCAAGAGCCGACTCGTCCAGAGTGAAGTTTTGTGCCCTAAGATAAAGAGCCAACTGCATTGAAGATTTGGCGACTTGACCTATTGACTCGAAGGATCCGAGCCAACTCGAAGGAATCCAAGCCGACTCGAACATCGCTTTCAGGTATCCAATGGCTAGTTCCAGAATTTATTTTTGAATGCTAAAAAGTGTTCCAACGGTCACAAACCACTTTCCAATAGTCTATAATGGCTAGAATTACCTTGAAGTGAAGGAAGACCTTATATTTGAAGGATTTGAACTTCCTTGAAGCAATGAATTAAAAAGTTCTTCAAAGTTTTGAGAGCTACATTGAATATCCTACCTACCAAAAAGAAAGAGAGCACAAGAGCATTCAAGCAAGCCTTCAAGTCTTCACCAACTCTGATCTGAAGCTTGAAGCAATTTTGGAAGAAGCCACTGAAGCAATTAAAGCTCATTCAAGTGCAAGTCAAGTGGACTTCTATCAAGCTGCACCGGCAACTATCCGACAAATTGAGTTTGTCATTTATTATTGTATTTACTTCAATTCTTTTTTGAATGTTGTTGGGTTATTGGTGAGCCTGGTTGTAAAACCAAATAGGTTCTTGGTAAGCCTTGATAAAAATCAAGTGTTGGGTTCTTGGTGATCTAGGTAAAACCAAGTTAGGTTCTTGGTGATCCTGTGAAAACCAAGTTAGGTTTTTTTGGTGAGCTCGTTCAAAACCAAATGGTGTTGGATTTTCTTTGGTGATCCCGTTAAAACCAAAGTATAGAGGTTTTGGATTGTGATCCTACAAAACAATTCGACTGTATTCGGGTGTGAATATAGTGAAAATTCCAAGTGGTATCTTGGATAGTGGATGTAAGAACTGGGTTGCTCTGAACCACTTTAAATTTTGTGTGTTTGTATTGTGCTTCTTTACTCTTACTTAGCTTCTGCAATTTACTATTTTGTCATAGCACCTACCACTTGCAAAGGATTTTTAATTGCACATTATCTACTTTAAATTTTTAAATTCCCAATTTACCCCTTTCTTGTGTAGCCACCTGGGCAACACATCGCCTTCCCAGCAACCCTCTGGAAGGTGGCTCGGGTCTGGTTCACCCACCTCGAGCCTGAAAGCATCGACTCTTTCGCTCAGATGGAGCAGAAGTTCATGGCCCACTTCGATGCCTGTCAGAAGGTGCCATGAGAAACAGACAATCTCTTCTCCATCCGGCAACAAGACCATGAGCCCCAACTAGACTACGTGACCCACTTCAAGGTTGCCATGTTGGAGATCTACAATCTTGATGAGCCAGCCGCCATGCTGGCACTGAAGCGAGGGCTCAGGACCTCCCGCCTGACCTACTCGCTCGACAAGAAACCCTCCAAGACCTACTCCGAGCTCCTCCTCTGAGCTCAAAAGTACATCCGTGCCGAGGAGGTGGATCGTACAAGAAGGGAGCAAGACGGGAAGCCACTGAAGAAGCCAACTCCTATCGAGGCATCCAGAATGCGGAAGCCAGGACCCCCAGCTCTGAACTTCCACTAGGGGCCGAGACCGAGGAGTGCCCCCATTCCGGAGGAGAGGTTTACCCCTTTCCTTGCCCCAATGATGAAGATCCTCATGGAGATCGAAGATGAGCCCTACTTGAAGCGCCCACCTCCGATGAAGCCATCCACTGGCTGTGACAAGATGAAGCACTATCATTACCATCGCGACCACGACCATGACATCGAGGAATGCCGCAACCTCAAGAAAGAGATCGAAGAACTCATCAAGAGGGGCTACCTCGAAAGGTTCATGGGGGGCAGACCTCCAGTGGAACCTCAAGTGCTCGCCGCTCTCCCGCAAGTCTCTGTAGTCGACAATCGCCCTACCAAGAAGCCGGTGGGGATGACATGCTGGGGAGCCGAGCGTGCTTCCAAGAAGGCTCGGGGGGCACAATGTTCTGAAAATGTACTCCCCTTTATAAGGAAAGAGGGAAATCGGGGGGAGAATGTAAATAACGATGCTATGGTCATCGAGATGACGATCGCAAAGCATCCTATAATATGGATTATGGTCAATAGTGGAAGCTCAACTGATATCCTTTTTTATGATGCCTTCTCCAGAATGAACTTGTCCTCTACTCAACTCAAACCTATGCAAACACACCTTGTCGATTTCACGAGGGACTCTGTAAGGGTTGAGGGAGAAATCACTCTCCCAGTCACTGCCAGGACCCCACCCTGGCAGAGCACAGTTATGATGACCTTCACTATTATCAGGCTTCCTTCAGTCTACAACATGATCCTCGGCTGACCCGGGCTCAACCTGCTCAATGCCATTGTTTCCATAAAATAGCTATTGGTGCAGTTCCCCACCCCCTACGGTGTCGGAGAAATGAGGGGGGCACCTCAACCAGTACATCATTGTCTCCAAACTGTCTCTGGGGCTAAGGCCTCCGAGGACGACCCCAGCATGGACGACCTCGACCAAAGGGCGCAGGACCCCAATGGTGGCAGACATGCCAGGTATTCCCCCTGACATCATCACCCACAAGATAAGTATTGACCCAAAGCACCGGCCAGTTTGGCAGAAGAAGAGAAGCTTTGCCCCGGAGAGGCAGGCGACGATCAATGAGGAAGTGGACAAACTCCTCACTGCCGGCTTCGTTTGGGAGGTGCAGCACCCAAGCTGGCTGACGAATGTAGTGATGGTGAAAAAGAGTAATGGCAAATGGAGGATCTGTGTAGACTACACCGACCTCAACAAGGCATGTCCAAAGGATAGCTTCTCTCTACCGAAGATCGACCAGTTGGTGGATGCCACCTCGGGGCACTAGCTACTCTACTTCATGGATGCATTATCTGGATACAACCAGATTCGAATGCACCCGGAGGATGAGAAGCACACTGCCTTCATCACTGACCAAGGGACGTACTGCTATTGGATGCTGCCCTTCGGTCTGAAGAATGCTGGGACCATGTACCAGCATCTGGTCAACAGGGTCTTCAAAGATCAGATTGGCCAGAACATGCAGGTGTACATGGATGACATGCTTGTCATGAGCAAGTCAAGCTCGGACCACGTTGCCAATCTCTTCGAAGCCTTTCAGAACCTCCAGAAATACCAGATGAAACTAAACCCAATAAAGTACGCTTTCGAAGTGGCGGCAGGAATATTCCTCAACTTCATGGTCACCCAAAGGGGCATTGAAGCAAACCCGGAGAACGTCCAGGTGATCGTCGACATGGAGCACCCGATATCCAAGAAGTAGGTCCAGTCCCTGACGGGCCAGATTGCAGCTCTGAGTCGGTTTATCTTGAGATCGGCTGACCGCTACCTTCCCTTCTTCAAGGAACTATGCAAGATGCACGACTTCACTTGGATAGAAGAGTGCAGGATGGTCTTTGAAGAGTTGAAGAAGTTCTTGGCATCTCCTCTGCTGCTCTCCAGAACGGAGGAAGGAGAGGAGCTCCTACTCTACCTAGTGGTCACACCTGGAGCTGTCAGCTCGGTCCTCGTCCGTGCACATGAGGACAGATCTTAGAAGCTGGTGTACTGCACCAGCAAAATCCTTCGCGATGCAGAGATCAAGTATAATTGCTCCGAGAAATTCATTATTGCTCTAATAATGTCTGCTAAGTGCCTAAGGCCATACTTCCAAGCGCATCCCATTGCAATCATGACGAATCAGCCACTGAGCACCATACTTAGCCACCTCGAAACCTCCGGGAGACTGGCTAAGTGGTCCCTGATGCTGAGCGAGTTCAACATCTCATATCAGTCGAGGTTGTCACAGAAGGCCCAGGTCCTAGTTGACTTCCCGGTCGAGTGCACGGGACTCATCAAGGAACCAGAGCAGACAAACCCAAAGCATCAAGTTGAGCCCAGAGCAGAAGAGGAGCCCTGGATCCTCCACGTGGATGGTGCATCCAACTCTGGCAGGAGCGGAGCAGGCCTCATCCTCGCTAACAGCAACGGGGTCATGGTGTAGTGTGCTCTCCGCTTCAAGTTCGCCGTGACAAACAACCAAGCAAAGTACGAGGCACTCCTCGTGTGCCTAAGGGTCTCCCACGAGCTATGCATGCAAAGCTTAAAAGTCTTTACCTACTTCTAACTAGTGGCCGGACAAGTCTCTGGAGAATATGAAGCCAAAGACCACCAGATGATGAAGTACCTGGAGTGAGTCTACTCAAGCATAGCGACCTTCCGACGTTTCAGCATCGTCCATATCCCCTGCGGAGAGAATGCCCGCATGGATACACTGTCAAGACTGCGACCTCGCTGGACTCATCACTGGGGCATGCACACATCGAGTACCTCGAGAATCCAAGCTACGAAGCCCTAGAGGAGGTACAGCGGGTCAATCCAGAGCCGAGCTGGATTGACAGGTACATCAGATACATCATCGATGGCACCTTACCAGAGGACCGCATGAAAGCTGGCCTCATCAAGAAGAAAGCCTTCTGGTTTGTCCTGATGGAAGGATAGCTCTACCACTAATCCTACTCCTACCCACACCTAAAATGCCTCAGACCTGCAGAGGCAGCCTTCATACTCCAAGAGATACATGAAGGCCTCTGCGAGAACCATGTGGGAGGAAGAACGCTGGCATACAAAGCTCTCCGCTAGGGGTACTTCTAGGAGACTATGAGGGAGGATGCCACCAACTTCATGAAGAAGTGCGATAGATGCCAGCGCCACGCTCACATACAGCGTCAACCGGCGGCACCGCTCTTCCAGCTCTTCGCCCCTTGGCCTTTTGTCCAGTGGGGAATGGACATCTTAGGGCCATTTCCCCATGCACCAGGGCAATGGAGATTTCTGCTGGTGGCCATCGACTACTTCACCAAGTGGGTGCAAGCAGAGCCACTAGCACGGATCACAGAAGTCAAGGTCTGCCATTTCTTCTGGAAATCTATCATCTGCTACTTCGAACTCCCGCACTGCATCATCACCGACAATGGACAGTAGTTCAACAACTGGGAGTTCGAAGGGTTCTGTGCTGAGCACGGCATCCAACATCGCTTCACCTCGGTAGCTCACCCCCAAACAAACGAGAAAGCCGAGGTGACTAATTGGACCATCCTTCAAGGACTCAGGGCTAGGCTAGACCAGGCCAAGGGTAGGTGGGTGGAAGAACTCTCAAGTGTTCTGTGGGCCTATCACATAATGCCTAGAATGGTGACGGACGAAATGCCTTTCAACCTCATCTTCGGCACTGAGGCCATCATCCCAGTTGAGCTCGGCATGGCCACACTACGGGTACGGCAGTATGATGAAGCGGAGAATTCGGCATGCCTTCTACTCAACTTGGACCTCCTTGAAAAAACTAGGGACAAAGCTCAGCTTCAGATGGTAGCATACCGGCAACGAGTGGCTCGGTACGACAACGCACGAGTGAAGCCAAAGGTCTTCCAACCTGGCGACCTGGTGCTGCGCCGAGCCAAAGCATCTCAACCCCGGGAGTATGGCAAGCTCTCGTCGAACTGGGAGGGCCCCTACAAGGTGGCCGAAGCTCTTCCACATGGAGCCTATTATCTCAAGGATCTGGACAACGTCAGATTCCCACGAACATGGAATGCCTACAACCAGAGAATAAACTATCAATAGTGTCAGGCTTTCTCCTAATAATAATAAAGATTTTCTTTTGTACAAATCGCTCTCTACCTTGCAGGGATATCGCTGCCCGGCCCAAGGTCAAACATGCTCAAGCCCGGAGCTCTACTCTCTGGCACCAAAGTGCGGAGCCCAGCTCTTCGGCACTGAAGCCTGAAGCCCAGCTCTCCAGCACCCAAGCACGGAGCCCAGCTCTCCAGCTTTCTGACCCGGAGCCCAATTCTACAGCATTGTAATCAGGAGCCCAACTCTCCGACACTCAAGCCCGGAGCCTAGCTCTCCGGCATGCTCAAGCCCAGAGCCCAGATCTTTGGCATGCTCAAGCCCGGAGCCCAGCTCTACAGCATTCTAATTAGGAGCCCAACTCTTCGACACTCAAGCTCGGAGCCCAGCTCTCCAGCACGCTCAAGCCTAGAGCCCAGCTCTCCGGCATGCTCAAACCCGAAGCCCAGCTCTCTCGCACTCAAGCCCGGAGCATAGCTCTTCGGCATCCAAACACGGAGCCTAGCTCTCCAGCATTCTAATCAGGAGCCCAGCTCTCCGGCACCCAAGAACGAAGCCTAGCTCTCCGGCTTTCTGACCCGGAGCCCAACTCTGTGGCATTCAAGCCCGGAGCCCAGCTCTCCGGCATCAAAGCCCGGGGCCCTGTTCTCCGGCATTAATAGTGTAAGATCCTTCCTCAAAAATGATAAAGGATCTTTTTGCACAAATCCTTTTTGCCTTGCAGGGAACCATCGCCCGACCCCAGGTCCGGCATGCAAAAGCCCAAATCTCATGACTCTCCAGCACCAAAGATCGGATCCTGCTCCGGCACCAGGATCCTAGCTTCCTGGCATTCTAAGCCCGGATCCCATGAACCCCTGGCACCAAAGATTGGACCCTGCTCTAGCACCAGGAGCCTAGCTTCCTAGCATTCTAAGCCCGGATCCCATGACTCTCTGGCAAAAAAGACCAAACCCTGCTCCGGCACCAGGAGCCTAGCTTCCTGGCATTATAAGCCCGGATCCCATGACTCTCTGGCACCAAAGACCGGACTGTGCTCCAGCACCAGGAGCCTAGCTTCCTGGCATTCTAAGCCCGGATCCCACGACTCTCCGGCACCAAAGATCGGACCCTGCTCCGGCACCAAGAGCCTAGCTTCTTGGCATTCAAAGCCCGAATCCCACAACTCTCTGGCACCAAAGACTAGACCCTGCTCCAACATCAAGAGCCTAGCTTCCTGGCATTCAAAGTATGGATCTCTCGCCCCTCCGACACCAGGACTCAAGCTTCCTGACGTCGAACAGGGCGGAGAGATCTTCACAGCCACTTCGCACCCGAGCTGGGCATGATCAAGCAAGTCAACTTCTCTTTCACCTCTTCACTTATCCGAGGATCCATGGGAAGGGTCTCCCGAGCACTTGGTACTTCAAGACCATGTGCCCGCACAGGTACATGCATCCAGATGATCAAGAAGTGGAGAGGAGACATTTGCAATACATAAGCACAAACAAAGAGAAGAAGAAATGAGTCAAGGTGGGTGAAAAATACTTTCATTACTCGACAAAATATTACACTGTTCCTAGGCCCCGACATGCTAGGCAGCCCAGGTCAAAAACATAAAAAAAAGAGTGACAACTGCTAAGGACCCCTACCCGACCGGTGCCTTCCCCAGATGGTGCCTGGGTGAGGTCTCACCCTCTCTGGTCTCCTGGGCCGGGGCCCCTTCTTCAGCCGCTGCCACCAGTGGGGTCAGTTCAGCCATGGCCGCACGCTCTTCTGCTACCGCCGGTGCAAAAGTCGGAGGTGTTCTCCCCGTGGAGCCTGGAAGGTAGAGGTAGGCTATCTGCTTGTCCGAGAGGATGCCATGGAGCAGGGACTGGTAGTACGCGAACCCCTTGAAGAAAGAGTCTATCGCCACCTCCTTGAAGTCGAGCTTGAACTCCGAAGAAGCCTTCTACTTGGCCACCGCCTTGGCGACCTCCTTCTTGGCGGCTTCTACCCAGTGAATCACCTCGGTCGCCTCCCTCTTCGCGGCCTCTGCAGAACTGACTGCCTCGGAGACCTTCTCCTCTACCCCAGCAGCTTTCTACTTGGTAGCTGCTGCCTTCTTCTCGGAGGAGGCAGCCCGCTTCTTCGCCACCTCCAACTTGGCTCTAAGCTCCTTCAACCAGGACCCTTTGGCTCTGAGCTCCTCCTCGAGCTCCTTCGAAAGCCGCTCGGTGCTCGCGACTTCACCCTGGAGCCCTTTGACCCTCATGTTGGCCTCCCAGGCCTTGTCATTTGACTGCCTCAGATCAGCCTTTAAGGATTCGAGCTCCGCCCCTCACTCCCTATCCCTCCTGGCCCAAGTGCGGTAGTAGTCCCTGATAAGCAAAAGCTCCATGCCTTGCTGCATCGAAGAGGATGTCAGTTGTAAAGACAAAGAATAAAGGAGGAAGCAGGGCAAGGTAAAGAAGTACTTATGGTGAAGAGGTGGGAGAAGGTGGCGCTGATAGTGTCACCCCAAAGTTTCCTAGCCCTCTCTCGCCAGTCGCATGACTGGACGGTGAAATCCATCATTCACTCAGCGAGTGCCAGGTCCTTGACTAGGGAAACATTGGGTCCTAGCCTGAAATGCACCCGACGGTAGTCCCTGTCCTTCTTGCTCACCGCTAGCATGGGTTCACCTGCCCCCTCGATGGGAGAAGCTTCCGGTGCAGGCAGAAGGCTTGGCACCACTTCAGGTGACATCGCCAACATTGGCCCCGCACCCTTGGCCCTCCATCCTCCTCGACCTTGACGATCTCCAGAGGGGGAGGCTGATGGGATATCACTAGCACGAATTCCAAAGCAAGCACGAATCCTGGAGCTGCATGAATTTCGGAGCATATCCATAATAAATTAGTTTAAGATTTATCTTTTGTTTAAAATTTGAATTAGGATTTGGTTGGTTAGGATTTAGATATGGATAGGCTTATCTTATCCTATCTTGTATTTGAATTTGAATCATCCCTATCTTTTTATCTTGTATTCAAATTCAAATGAGGGTTGGACAGGTCTACAAATACCACCCTCAATTCTTTATAAAAAAATAGTTCAGTCAATAAAGATGAGTTTTTAGGAAAGAGAGATTTTTTCTTTTACTCCATGAGGAGAGGGTGTGAGACCCAACCCCAGGACATGATGTGAGGTCATGTCTAGTTATCCCCCTTCCCAACCCATTTTCTTTATCCCCTTATGACCTTTGAGATTCACCCTAACACCTCCAAGTATCGAGGAGGGTGGAATGCCCTAGAGGTGAGAGGTCTCTTCATTAGTGTGAGTCCCAAAGTTCATGAGATTCAAATCCCTATCTTCCATCCCCACTATTCCTTCGCCACCCCTAAAAAAAAATGCAAAAAAAATGGTACCCTAATATAGGTGACTTCTAGGCTCACCAACAATCCTACCACCCATCCCCCATCAATTATGGTATCAGAGCAGGTTAAGATTAGGGTTGGAAAAAAAAAAATTCAAGTTCCCAACAATTTAATTTTCTTCTTCCTGTGACTCCTCCCACGCCCCACCAACACCCTTGCTGCCACCATCGCCTCCCTACTGCCCCACCGCCACACCAGTCCCCCCCTCTCTGGTGAACTGTCCGTGTCGCCTTACCGACATTTCCACCGCTTGCAACCAAATCAGTCAGCCGACGATCCTCCGCCGCCTTGGGCTCGTGGTGGAGAAAGACAACGCCATGCTAAGCCTTGATCGCCCAGATCCCGCGCTTGTGGTACTTCTTCAACCGCGAGTGCTTCCCGATCCCACAGATAAGCTCAAGATTCTGTCTCGAAGCCCTGGGCCTCCTCGCATAGTCTCCATCTATCTCACTTCGTAGATGTCTGGACCTTGCCGGCCTGCACCATGGTTCACCTCACCCAGAGCTTCCCACCGAAGGACTCCTCCGGTCACCCATCCTATCTAGATCCCACCCTTCCTTCGGCATACAATCCCAGGCTGAGCCCCCCTCCTCTCTGCCTCCCGTGAAGCCGATGTCATCGCCACTGGCACCCCTCTAGGCCGTCTGCTTCGCCTCCTCCTCTGGCAAGCCCACTCGCTACTACCAGGCCGGATCCTCCGAGATGTTCCGCTCCACCCCGCCGCCCCAGTCTGTGTGGTCCCCCTCTCACCCAATGCCTCCCTCCTCTCCCCTACGGTCATTGCGCCGCCTGTTGCCTCCACCCCTGCCACTACGATCGCTACCTACGACCCTAAGGCGCTGCTCAACTGCTCCGATCCTCGT
Source organism: Areca catechu (assembly GCA_021397845.1). NCBI lineage: Eukaryota > Viridiplantae > Streptophyta > Magnoliopsida > Arecales > Arecaceae > Areca > Areca catechu. Next base: position 167,532,836 of record CM038039.1, on the reverse strand, counting down.
GTCCTCGCCGCGATCAGGTGCTTCAACTCCTGGATCTCTTTTCACCGCCCTCATCATGCATAGCCTGCACATTGATCTCAGGACCCTGCCCCTACCTCGATGTGGATTCCAGCCATCACTCCCTCTCAGCTTCCATTTCCTTGAGTTTCTTCTAGAGTTCGGTAATCTTGGCTATGGCATCATCGAGAAGAGAGGCCTTGTCCATCTTAGAGATGTTTGGTACCATGGCTCTGAGAGCATAGAACCTCTGGTTGAGCTTCTCCCTCCTCTGGCACTCAAACTTCGAATGAGAAATCGAGGCACCCCGTTCCCTTATCCCCATCGATTCCACCAACTTTTCTTCTTCTTACCATAAATTCTAATCCCGGCTGGCGTACGAGATACTCTAGAATAGAAGCAATCTGGCTAGCAGAGATGACGAGGTTGACGGTGGCATTTCTCTGCATCTTGATGGCCATCTCTGCTTGCAATGGCGGCTACATCCGTTACAATACCAGCACCAGCATCGTGGCCGGGAAGCTGAATTGGCACCTGGTCATGCATTCCCATGATGATGTCGGGTGGCTGAAGACCGTTGATCAGTATTATGTTGGATCCAATAATAGCAAACAGGGTGCTTGTGTTATGAATGTGCTAGATTCGACGGTTGATGCGTTGTTGAAAAATCTTGACCGAAAGTTCATTTTCGTGGAGCAAGCTTTTTTCCAAAGATGGTGGAGAGAACAAAATGAGCAAACCCAAGAAGTAGTCAAAAACTGGTGGATTTTGGCCAACTGGAGTCCATAAATGGTGGCTGGTGTATGCATGATGAAGCCACAGTTCATTACATTGATATGCTCGATCAAACAACTCTTGGTCATCTCATAATCAAGAAGCAATTTAACAAGGTTCCTCGAGTTGGATGGAAAATTGATCCATTTGGACACTCCGCTGTGCAAGGTTACTTCAATACATAGACAACTTCAAGTCATCGAGCTTGGAAACCTGCTTCATGGCTCAAGGCCAAATCATTGTTAGAAATTCAAAACATATCAAGTGAGGATGGCTATTGGGGTTCATTGAAAAGCTGGAGCTCGAGGATATCTGGAATTGTCCAATATCTTCAAAGAAGCATTGAGCCTAACTCGATGAAGTTGAGTTCTCCCCATATCAGGGAAATGATGGGATATCGCCAGCATGGATTCCAGAGCAAGCACGAATCCTAGAGCTACATGAAATTTGGAGCATATCCAGAATAAATTAGTTTGAGATTTATCTTTTGTTTGAAATTTGAATTAGGATATGTTTGGTTATAATTTTGATATGTATAGGCTTATCTTATCCTATCTTGTATTTGAATTTGAATCATCCTTATCTTTTTATCTTGTATTCAAATTCAAATGAGGGTTGGATAGGTCTATAAATACCATCCTTAGTCCTTTGTAAAAAAATAGTTCAGTCAATAAAGATGAGCTTTTAGGAAAGAGAGATTCTTTCTTCCACTTTATGAGGAAAGCGTATGAGACCCAATCCCAGGACATGATGTGAGGTCATGTCTAGTTATCCCCCTTCCCAACCCATTTTCTTTATCCCCTTATGACCTTTGAGATTCACCCTAACACCTCCAAGTATCGAGGAGGGTAGAATGTCCTAGAGGTGAGAGGTCTCTTTGTTAGTGTGAGTCCCAAAGTTCATGAGATTCAAATCCTTGTCTTCCATCCCCACTATTCCTTCACCACCCCTAAAAAAAATGCAAAAAAAATGGTACCCTAATATAGGTGACTTCTAGGCTCGCCAACGATTCTTCCACCTGTCCCCCATCAGAGGCGCCACCGCAGTAGCAGCGACAGTAGATCTGGCCCGGGTGACCACTTCGGATTCTGGTGTCGGGATCGGATCGCACTGTCTCGGAGGCTCGAGGATGGGCTCGGGGGCAGGCTCGGTGACCCTCATGCTCAGCTCGGGAGCAGGCTCAGCTGGCATGGCATGTATGGGCCTTGCACCATCATCTATTCGAGCCCTCTTCAAAGCAGGCTCGCCGACCCCCTCTGCTTGGCCCCTCTCCTCGGAGAACGAGAGGAGCTCTTCCATATAGAATTTCATGCCTGCACCAAGAAAGAAGACATCAGCTCTAAAAAAAAGGAGAGAGAAAAGAAAAAGAAAGAGCAGAAGGAAATAAGGTTCGAGCTGAACTCACCCAATGCTCGTATTGGGCAGACCCCGGCCTCACAGAGATTCTACTCGGATAGCAGGACCTCAAGCGAAGGGATCTGAGTGGAGTGGGACTGATCATATACATCTTGATCGGCTGCCTCGACCATAGAGTTCTAGTTGGGGGTCCGATCTGGGTCACTCCAAACCCGATCAACCCCTTCAACTGATGCAAAATGATACCTACTCTTCCACCCTTTAATGGAAGAGGGAAGTTCGAACCTGATGCCCCTTGGGCGGGAAGAAAGAGACCACCACCCCTCCTTGGTGGGGTGGCATTTCAGGATAAAAGAAGCCCTGAACATGGAAAAACGGGCAACTATCCCGTGAAAATGACATAAAACAATGAAGCAAAAAATTATCCTAATGGCATTTTGATGGGGGACTAATATGCATGCAATTCTTTTTGTATATTTTATATGTGGGGTTAGGTGATTAATTCCCAAATTTTAGATCAAAATTAGTTGTAGGGAATTTTGTATGAATTTTTGAAGCCAAGCATGCAGATTAGAACCTAGAAAAGTACTAAAGAAGGATCACCGGGGCTGAGAAGCCTCGGTTAGGACAAGTTCTCCTACAATAATAAGACTGGAGATAGAGGGGGTGTACCTGACAATGTCTGAAGTGCTCAATAAAGATCATAGCAAAGAGATCTCTCGTTCCTCGATGGATGCGGCCTGGAAAACCGAGCCAAAGACTCGCGGATACCCGGCTTTCAGCTCGGTGGTCCGATTGAGGCTTGGCTGGAGTCGTTGGATTCGTAGGAACTCGGGGACCTGCAAACGACCTATCAGGGGTTAGAAAACTCAAAGGAGATCAAGAAAATAGAAAAAAATAGCAAAGGGAAGAAAGTTTTGGAGGGGGCTGGAAGGATGGTTGGCGGCAGGAAGATGGTTGCAAACACCGGGAAGAAGAACTCTCAAACCCCTTTATGCACACAACAGGGTAATCACACAAAGCAATTGAAGAACTCAAGGTTTATTTCATATCAAAATCTCCCTTCATACAAGAGGCTAGGGTCCTTTAAATAGACCCTTAACCTTGGGCTCCAATTAAGGGCACATAAGTCTTTACATAAGAATCTTTTTCCTTCTCAAACCATAGCTAGAAAATAAGGAAACATTAGGTAGAAAAATCCCTAAAAATTCTCTTGACTTGGCCAACACTCCAAGGACACCTAGGGGGGCGTGTTGGGCTTCTAGGAGCAGCAAGAGGCCGGCCCAAAGGGGCTTGGGTGCATGGGTTTGGACCTCTGGAAGCTGGGGTGGCCTGGTAGCCATGTAGCAGGAATATTCCCTGGTATCTTGCTTCTTTAGGACTTGGGCTTGGCACCTGGGCTTGATTTCTTTGGGCTAGGATGTAGATGGACCTCTAGAATCATGGATGCCATGGTCTATGAATATACTTTGGCATCTGGAAGGGAATCTGGGCATCTAGAGGGCATCTGCAAGGAATCAGGGTTTTCTGAATTTTCCTCCTGGGGTCTTCAAATCTTCAAGCTGGGTTGGACTTGGGCTATACTTCCTTGTCTTCAATCTGGTTGGACTTGGTCTTCACTTTTATGATATGATCTTGAGTCTTCAATATGGTTGAATAGGACTCAAAAAATAAAATTAGCTCGACATGAGCTGACTAACACTGGACTGAACTAGCTCAACATGAGCTGACTAGTACAGAATTGAAACTTAAAAGACTCAAATAACAACTAAAATGGACTCGGATGGGCTAAGCCCTTATTACAGATGAACTCATAAATTATTAATCAATTCACAGAGGGTTGAAAAGCCTCTATCTTATTTTGGTGCCTCCGGTGTCCCCACCAATTCTCCCGGGGTGGGAGGAACTCGACCCTGTCGAGTGAAGATCAGACTGGCTCACATATCTCTCGAGAAGGTCTGGGTTGAGGCATTGCAAATCCTCTCGAGAAATCCATGAATCGTCTGACTCTGGCTGGCCTTGCCATCGGACCAGAAAGCGTTGATAGTCACGGCCCCGGGTCATGATGGCTTGATCATCCAGGATATGCTCGATCCGTTCTCCTCTCTCAGGCCAAATTTATTAGTGGACACTCTGGGTTAGGGTCACTCACAATGAAAAGGAATAGGTTCAAAAGCCTCACTAGGTATCGCTGCCGGTTCCCTATACTAAACCAGGTCTGTAATATTGAAGGTAGAACTAATGCCCAAATCCGAAGGCAAGTCTAACACCTAGGCATTTGATCCAACCTTCTCTATCACTTTAAAAGGTCCGGCTCTGTGAGCATGAAGCTTCTTTTAGGCCTAAGCCTAACCAAGATAGAATCCACTACATCAAATTCTTTGATCCATCTTCGGGAATTAGCCAGTTGTTTTAAGATTAGTGCGGGTGGTGAACATCTAGGCACATGCAGTCTCCTAACAAGATGATGCAAAAGACTCAAATCTATACCTAACAGAATTGACTAAAGAGGTTTATTAGGTCTTAACTACCACATGGGCTTGGGGGCATGAGTCATGGTTGATGGATGACATGCAGAAGAAAATTTGCTAGTAACTCCTAATAGGTGCCAGAGGGTCTGCCAAAAGTAGGTAGCAAATGGGATGGGCTCTATGGATCCTTGTAACCTAGTAACCTCAATAAAATGTAACCTAATAGTTCTAGACACATGAGAAGACTCAGGAAAGGGTAAGAAATAGGAAGTGGGTTCAGAATTAGTCTGATAGGGTGGAGAAAAAGTCTCCGGATTAGTTGGATAAAGTAGAATAAAAGAAGGCATGTCAGGGACTAATCCTAGACTAATAAGGCTAATCTTACGAGATTGTGGAATATCTATGGGCAAGAAAAGGTCCATGCTATGGAAGGATGGGTCAACAATTTCTGGGAAGAGATCTTCAATAGGAATGGTAGGAAGGGATTCATCCTGAGGGCAATGGGTTAAGTAAGCCAAATCCTGAATAAAGTCTTCTTGTTCATTGAATTTAGGAATAATCTCTACAATTAGATCCTTTTCTAGTGTTTCCTCAGGTAAAATCCTAGTATCAGAGTTCTCTTCCTCTAATTGTTCTTCCACTATAGCTTTAGGTTGGATGTGGTCAAGGTCAACTAGCTCTAGGTTGGTTTCTACCTGGGAATCTATTGGGTCAGCTAATTCTAGGTCTACTAAAGGTGTCTCCTCTTCTCCTTCATACTCATCCACTAGGCTCGCATCAGCTTCATACACTTCCGCATTAATGTAAGCCTTGTCAATCTCAGGAATGGTTGGAGAAGATCGGCTAGGAGAAAATTGGCTAGGTCCTGGTTTCTAATTATGGACACTAGTCCTAGTAGGTTCAGGTTGCCTAAGGGGTAGTGGCTCACTACTGGGCTCAAATTTAGGGGTACTATTCCTATAGGGTTCAAGTTGACTAGGGCAAACCTGACTAGTACTAGATTGATACTTAGGGGTTATGGGTTCTCTGGGCTCATAGGACAAGGGTGCAGATCTATGGGTCATGGGATTATAGGATCTGGGGTCATAGGATTTTGGGTCAGCTCTATGGTCAGGTTCTAAGGATGGATCATGGTATGGGGTCCTCCTAAGGTTGGGCTCTCTATATGGGTCAGGATATTGGGTTCTCCTAGGGTTGGACTCCCTACATGGGTCAGAATATTGGGTTCTCCTAGGGTTGGGCTCCCTATATGGGTCAGAGTATTGGGTTCTCCTGGGTTCAGTATCATAATAAGGGTCATGGTAAGGGGTTCTTCTAGGTTCAGAATCATAATAAGGGTTATGGTAAGGGGTTCTTCTAGGTTCAGTATTATAGTATGGGTCAGGCTGAGGGGCTCTCCTAGGTTCAACCTCTCGGTATGGATCAAGGTTTGGGGTCCTCCTAGGTTAAGGATTGTAGTACGGGTCAGGATAAGGGGCTCTCCTAGGTTCGACTTCATGGTATAGATCAGGGTTTGGGGTCCTCCTAGGTTGAGGGGAATCAGGATCTGGCTCAGACTGTGACCCATGGGTTTTTCCTGGGGTCCCTACCCGAACTTCTAACTAATCAAACCTATTGGCAAGATGGTCAATTCTATCATTGGTTTGAATACCAGACTGAGTTAACTGGGTCATCTGGGTAGTCATCTGGATAGCCATCTGGGCCATTTGATCAGCTAGGGCTTTCATTTGGGCTTGCAAATTTTCCATGGGTTCAGACATTTGTGAAGGAGGTGGGTGATATGAAACTCCTGATCTAGTGCTCATGCAAGACTCGATCAGATCGACTATAGCTGACTAGACCTATAGTCCAAACTAGATGCTCAATCAGGGTGGCAAACTAGCCTATAGTAATTCTGTACTTAGCCGGCAAGTGTAAGGGGAGTGTTAGGTCCCTGATTGCCAATCCTAGACACCAATCAGAGATTGGCCAGGTAGGCGGACCAGCACACAAGCCCTTTGAGATTGAATCCAAAAACCACCATTCTAGACACTGAGCACAAAGCACACACGGGTTAGCTTGACACAATGATCTGACACATAGTCCGGACCTAACCAGTTGGTGTCCCTAGCCCACTAGGGCAAATTAAGTCTAGTTAATTTTAGGTTATGGCTTGGGACCGAATGCAAGGATTGTGGTTTTGGGCTAAGGAGAGGTGATCAAATCCTCCCCCCATCAGATATAACAAGAGTGCCCTTAAAAGTAAATTATGCAATGATGGCAGGCAGATGAAGATGTAAATTAGGGTTTAGATATTTTTGGTATTTTTGGAGAATACGTAATTTTCTTTTTTGGTATTTTTTTAAATATAAGAAAACATGCAATTTATGCCCTAATATGTAGGAAATAAACTAAAATTAAAAGATATGCAAAAAATGCTAAACAAAACCCTAAAACTTCCAAACTTGTCTTGCTAAAAAAAAACAGAGCCAAAAATTTGCAGGCTGTATTTTGGCTTGCAGAAAATTCACAGGCCATAATAAAATCTTAAAAAATTCTTAAAATTATTGTGAATTATGATGAATCCAAAAAAATAATTTTTAAGATTTTTTGAGTTTTCATCAGGGAGAAATAATTAAAATAACAGAGTATATACGGACTAAAAAATTATAGAAAATAAGCCCTAATCTAAGCTCTGATACCAAATGATGGGGGACTAATATGCATGCAATTCTTTTTTTATGCTTTATATGAGGGGTTAGGTGATTAATTCCCAAATTTTAGATCAAAATTAGTTGTAGGAAATTTTGTATGAATTCTTGAAGCCAAGCATGCAGATTAGAACCTAGAAAAGTACTAAAGAAGGATCGCCCGGGTTAGGAAGCCTCGGTTAGGGCAAGTTCTCCTACAATAATAAGACTGGAGGTACAGGGGGTGTACCTAACAACGTCTGAAGTGCCTGGTGAAGATCACAGTGAAGAGATCTCTCGTTTCTCGATGGATGCGGCCTGGAAAACTGAGCCAAAGACTCGTGGATACCCGGCTTTCAGCTCGGTGGTTCGATTGAGGCTTGGCTGGAGTCGTTGGATTCGTAGGAACTCAGGGACCTGCAAACGACCTATCAGGGATTAGAAAACTCAAAGGAGATCAAGAAAATAAAGGAAAACAACAAAGGGAAGAAAGTTTTGGAGGGGGCTGGAAGGATGGTTGGTGGCAGGAAGATGGTTGCAAACACCGGGAAGAAGAACTCTCAAACCCCTTTATGCACACAGCAAGGTAATCACACAAAGCAATGGAAGAACTCAAAGTTTATTTCATATCAAAATCTCCCTTCATACAAGAGGCTAGGGTCCTTTAAATAGACCTTTAACCTTGGGCTCCAAGTAAGGGCACATAAGTCTTTACATAAAAATCATTTTCCCTCTCAAACCCTAGCTAGAAAATAAGGAAACATTAGGTAGAAAAATCCCTAAAAATTCTCTTGACTTGGCCAACACTCCAAGGATACCTAGGGGGGCGTGTTGGGCTTCTAGGAGCAGCAAGAGGCTGGCCCAAAGGGGCTTGGGTGCATGGGTTTGGGCCTCTGGAAGCTGGGGTGGCCTGGTAGCCATGTAGCAGGAATATTCCCTGGTATCTTGCTTCTTTAGGGCTTGGGCTTGGCACCTGGGCTTGATTTTTTTGGGCTAGGATGTAGATGGACCTCAAGAATCATGGATGCCATGGTCTATGAATATAATTTGGCATCTAGAAGGGAATCTAGACATCTGGAGGGCATCTGCAAGGAATCAGGGTTTTCTGAATTTTCCTCCTGGGGTCTTCAAATCTTCAAGCTGGGTTGGACTTGGGATATACTTCCTTGTCTTCAATCTGGTTGGACTTGGTCTTCACTTGTATGATATTGTCTTGAGTCTTCAATATGGTTGAATAGGACTCAAAAAATAAAATTAGCTTGACATGAGCTGACTAACACTGGACTGAACTAGCTCAACATGAGCTGACTAGTATAGAACTAAAACTTAAAAGACTCAAATAACAACTAAAATGGACTCAGATGGGCTAAGCCCTTATTATAGATGGACTCATAAATTATTGATCAATACACAGAGGGTTGAAAAGCCTCTATCTTATTCTAGTGCCTCCGATGTCCCCACCATATTTGGGACGAGTTGGGTAGGAACGAGGTGGTAGTTTTTTAAGACGGAAAGAAAAAATGGATGGAATGGAAACTGGAGGCCCCCGTAAGAGCTTCCTCGTAGAGGGCTTTCCGGTGTGGGCCATTGGAAGAAACCCACTCCCCCAGTCGAGGGACCAAGAGCCGGATGGAGTTCGGGACACCATGGGTCTCCTGGATGGTCGCCAGCTCTACGGCAGTGATCACTGAAGCAATCCCGCTGAGACCTGTTGACTGAGGAGGATCAGGGATAGACTCAGGTGGAGGAAGAAGAAGGGGCAAAGGAGAAGATGTAGGTTTCCTAATTATTATCCCTCTAGGTGTGGGACATCTGCTGAGCTCGAAGTGCGCCACATCCTCCTCCTCATCGGAAGAAGAAGAAGGTAGCCTTGGCCTGGAAGGCCCGGCCTCACCCTGGTTGGTAGTGGGACAGAAGTTCGGGCCAAAGTGGGACATGCAGAAGAAGATGAAGGAAAAAAACATAAAGGAGGAAGAAGGCAGGAGAAGACGGACAAGAGTCCAGGGAAGAAACTGGCCCTAGAAGGGAGTCTTTACTCTACTGGGATGGGGAGGAAGGAAACTAACCTGCTGAACTTTGGAAGACAAAGATAGCCAGGAGAGAGAAGGAAGAACTTCGGTACGGTGGTGGGCACACATGATTTGAAAAAAGATATGTTTTGGGAAAGGTTTCATCTTTTTTCAAAGTGACGGCGCCCGACCGTACCATTATAGCTCCCACACCGATGAATCCACCCACGTGTCATCAACCGGCAAGGCTGGAATTTGGTTTCAACTATGGCCGCCCTGAATTTTGTGCCTATAAAATTACTCCTCGAACGTGTCCACGTGGCTCTCCCAGATAGGCCAGAAAAAATGTTTCACAAAGCACCGGCGATCATGGCCATCATTACACCAGATTCTCACCTTTCCATGTCAGCATTGCATTTACTCCCTTCGCCCCGAGTGCCCCGTGCCAACGGGACTCAAGAGTGGGGGACAAATGATATGCCGGAACACTAACGTGTAATCCTAGTTAGATGCCATGCCAGAGAAAGCTGCCATGATGGACACTCCTCCTCGAACTCCTTTCCCGGGTCGGGCTCCCTCAGAATATCGAAGCGACCCGTCGAAGGCGAGTTCTGTCCTCCACCAGGTCGGCTCCCGCAGGACCGGGGTGCCTAGGCTAGAGTCGAGCGATCTCCTTCACCAGATTGAGCCCCTCCAAGGCCGAGCCCCCTAGGCCGGAGTCGGGCCTAGCCCTCCTCCACCAGGTCGAGCCCCTCCAAGGCCGAGCCCTCTGGGCTGGAGTCGTGCAGCGTTCTCCTTTGCCAAATTGAGCCCCTCTAAGGCCAATCTCCCTGGGCTAGAGTCAAGCCTAGCCCTCCTCCGCCAGGTTGAGCCCCTCCGAGGTTAAGCCCTCTGGGCTGGAGTCGCGCACTGACCTCCTCCGCCAAATTGAGCCCCTCCGAGGCTAAGCCCCATGGGCCAGAGTCGATCCTTTCCTCCTCCGCTAGGTCAAGCCCCTCCAAGGTTGAGCCCTCTATGCAGGAGTCGAGCCTTGCCCTCCACCTCCAGGTCGAGCCCCCTCGAAGTCGAGCCCCTTGGTCCGGAGTCGAGCCCAGCCCTCCTCCACCAAGTGGAGCCCCTTTGAGGTCGAGCCCCTCGGAGTCGAGCCATGCCCTCCTCTGCCAGGTCGCGCCCCTTGAAGTCGGGCCCCCTAGGCCAGAGTCGAGCCCGGCCTCTCCGGTTCGACCTTCACCTCGGACAAAGGTGCTAGCCACCGAGGGAGCGATACCACCCTCCTTGGGCACTGGCGAGCCACCCAAGGACTGCAAGGAAGCGCCCTCCAGACTGTAATAACTGCCCGCAGCTACCACTTACACCAGAAGAGGAAGAAGCTCCCTGGTCGAGGTGCCACGCTCTCCACCAACTGCCTGCACCACGTGAAAGAAAAAGTCAACCAGGAGATTTGAATCCCGGGGGCAGCAGCCCCCCGATCAAGGCCCTACCAAATTTCTTGGAATGGAGCGATCGAAAGGAATGTCAGAGTGCATAGCGGGTTCCCATATCATGAATCGGGAAAGACGTCCCATCCACGGCACAGAACACTACCGCACGCGCCTGTTGACACATAGGAGATCCCGAGGTAGGCATTTAGCAACCACCTGGACTTAAAGAGCCATCGACACCCCCAACAGGGAGGTAACGGACATACTCTAACACACTCAAGCAAGTGAGGGAGAAGAGGCCACATAGGAGAACTATCACCAGTTCCACCTCGGCCCCCACTTTTCCCAGCATATTTGCATCATATTCACACATTATTCACTCCTCCTAGCATGGAGTCCACCTCAGGGGCTCTGTTGGCTCCACCCAGTGATTTTGATGAATAACAAAATATTGAGTGCATATTGTATACTAATGTGTATTTCAAGTTATGAGTTTTCAGGAAGAAAGCACCTCAAAATCTCAAAAACTTATGTTTCATGGCATACCATGGCACGGAGCATTTCTCGCAAATCTAGGCATCCTCTTCATGGAAAAAGGGCATCTACATGTTTAATTATTATGTATTTATGATTCATTTCAGTTTCAAAATTTATATTTATATTTTTGGGATAATTTACACTTGAATCTGAGATTTTCAGTCACAAGTGTTGATACCTGGGAAGTCAAGTATCGACACTTGAAAGTTCAAGTATCGACACCTAGAGATCAAGTGTCGACACCTGATAGCCAAGTGTCGACACTTGAAGCCTGACAGCTCTAACGGATCTATTTTTCTGACTTGCAGAACTTGCTTTTCAAGCTCCAAATGGCTATATCCGAGGTTCCAACAGTCACAACCATTTTTTGGAAGGTTCTTGGTGTATTTAACCTCCACCAACCTCATTCTAAAAAGAAGGAAGTGCATTGAAGTGTATTCAAGTCTATTCAAAAGCCAAAAAGCCTATATTCTCTCAAGTACTTCACATCAAAAGCCTTTTATAGTTTGATTCCTTGAAAAAGCCTACAAGCTCATCCTTACACCATTCCAAAAGAGGCATTTTGAAGGATACTCCAAGGAAGAGTCAAGACAAAGCATCAACTTAAGCTTCAAAGATTCCATTCTACTCTTGAAGAGAGTTTGTTTTAGTTTTAAAATTGTATATCTGTTTTTATATTGTGATTTGACCTTGCTTTCAAGGGTGTCTTGAAAGAATGTTGTTGTGGTTTGTTGGTGAGCCAAAGGGATAAACCCAACTAGGGTTAACTTGTGAGCCCGAAGACAAAACAAGTGTTAAGGTTTGTTGGTAAGCCTAGGTGACAAAACCAACTTAGGTTTTAACTTGTGAGCCTTGTAAAAAACAAGTCAGCTGTAATCTTGTTTGGATTATAGTGAAATTCCCAAGGATGGCTTGGGGAGTGGATGTAGGTGCTAGGTTTGCACCGAACCACTATAAACCTTGTGTTTGTGTGTGATTGCCCTCTTCCTCTCTTGCTCTTTGGTTATTGCTACTCACTTATTGTTTTTCGCTGCTTTCAATCTCTTGCATTGAATTTATTATTATTCGCAAGCACCACTAGTCTTTCACATTATTGTTTTAAATTTTTTAAAAGACCCAATTCACCCCCCCTCTTGGGCTCCATTTCTGGGCAACAAGTGGTATCAGAGCACCGGTACTCTCTTGTAGATCCAAGGATCTTGAGTAAAAGATCATGGCAGCCCCAATAGGAATGGGTATAGTTGAAGGTCAAGCTTCAAATCGTCCCCCACTTTTCAATGGCATAAATTACATATACTGGAAGACACACATGCACATTTTTATTCAAGCTCTTGACTATAATTTATGGAGGACAATTGTAAAAGGTCCTCATCAGCCTACGATGTTGGTTAATGGCATTCTCACTCCAAAGATGGAAGATGATTGGGATGAGAATGACATTAAGCAAATCGAGCTCAATGCTAAGGCTATGAATCTATTATTTTGCTCTCTTGACCCAAGTGAATTTAATAGAATATCTAATTGTCTCTCCGCCAAGGAGATTTGGGATACACTTGAGGTTACCCATGAGGGTACACACCAAGTGAAAACTACCAAGGTTAACATGCTTATTCATATATATGAAATGTTTAAAATGGAACCTACTAAGCCTATTAGTGAGATGTATACTAGGTTCATAAATATTGTGAATGGCATAAGAAGCCTAGAAAAAATTGTTTCTAATGGTGAACTTGTGAACAAACTTCTCAGGTCTCTACCAGCTTCTTGGGATGCAAAAGTAACAGCTATTGAAGAAGCCAAGGATGTCAACACTCTTCCACTTGAACAACTGTTGGGCTCACTGATGACCTATAAGCTCTCCCTCAAATAAAAGAATGTGGAAGTCAATAAAAAGAAGAAAGTAATCGCTTTCAAATCTACTGCGAGAGAAGAATCAAGCGATGACTCTAAAGAAGATGATGAAGAAGATGAGACGGCTCTAATGACTAGAAAATTCAGAAGGTTCATGAGGAAGAAAAGGTTTAACTTCAAAAAGAAACCTCTGAAAGGTGAGCCAAGTAAAGAGAAGGACAAAGAAAAGGAGAAGGAGCAGCCCACTTGTTTTGAATGCAAAAAACCCAGCCATTTCATGGTAGACTGCCCCTTGCTTAAGAAAAGTAGAAGAAAGCTGAGAAAGAAAGCCATGATGGCAACTTGGAGTGAAAGTGAGGACTCCAGTTCTGAGGAAGAATAGCAGGAGGTGGCAAACTTCTGTCTGATGGCTGATCATGATGAGGTATGTTCCGAAACAGAAAATGAATTTACATTTAATGAGCTTCATGAAGTTTTTGACGAATTAGTCATAGAATTTCAAAAACTAAAATCAAAACATAAAGATTTAAAGAAGCAAAATTTGGATTTAGCCAAAACAAATGACAAGCTTTCAGGTGAAAATGAATGCCTTCTTCTTCAAAATAGAAAATTAAATGATAAGATTGTAGCACATAAAAAAGAAAAAGAAGTCTTGAAAAAGAAAAGTTCTTCACTTTCAAATGAAAATTTGTCAAAAGAAAGTAAAAAAATTTTGGATGAAAATAAAAGATATAAAGAAGAAATTGAAAAATTAAAACCTTTTGTAGAAAAATTTATTTATAGTTCTGAAAAATTGAATTTGCTTTGGAACAACTAAAGAGCAGTTTTTGATAAAGCAAGTTTAGGATTCAAAACTCATAAGAAACAAAAACTTTTTAAAATTTTTTTTGTGCCTGCATCTTCATCCATTACTTGCTATAATTGTGGTACTAAAGGACATAAATCTTATATGTGCAACAAAAGAATATTAAGTAACATAAAGAAAGTTTGAGTTCCAAAAGGAACCAATGCCACTAACCTAAAAGGACCCAAGATGGCTTGGGTACCTAAAGTCTCCACTTGATCTTTATTGCAGGTATGCCTTGCAACCAACAAGAGAAGAATGTAGTACCTTGATAGTGGTTGCTCAAGGCATATGACAGGAGATGTAGAGCAGTTCTCATCGCTCGAATATCAAAATGGTGGCAATGTAACTTTTGGTGATAATGGAAAGGGCAAAATTATCGGTATTGGTAAAGTCCATATCATCCCTTCTTCTTATATTGATAATGTCTTATATGTTGATGGTTTGAAATATAACTTGCTTAGCATTAGCCAGTTTTGCAACAAGAATTTTAAAGTTATTTTTGAATCTTCTTTGTGCATTGTTTCTAGTTTAGATGATAATGGCATCAAGTTCATTGGTCATAGGCATGGCAATATTTATATGGTAGATCTTGATGATCTCCCTATTCAAAATGATCAATGCCTAGTGGCAATGGAAGCCAAGATCGATGAAACTAGTTGGCTTTGGCATCGCAGACTAGGAGATGCAAGCATGCATTTAATTTCAAAACTTAGCAAAAAGAACTTGATAAAGGATTTGCCTAAACACAATTTTGAAAAAGACAAGATTTGCAGTGCATGTCAACTTGAAAAACAAACCAAATCCTCTTTCAAACCAAAAGGAGTAATCTCTACATCTAGACCCTTGGAGTTGCTTCACATGGACCTCTTTGGGCCAACTAGAACATCTAGTTTGGGAGGTAAGAAGTACGATCTAGTTATTGTAGATGATTTCTCACGATTTACATGGGTCATGTTTTTAGCACATAAAGATGAAACTTTTTCTGAATTCATTAGATTTCATAAATGAGTTTCGAATGAAAAAGGTGTTTCGGTCGTATCTTTGAGAAGTGATCATGGAACCGAATTTAAAAATACTGATTTTGATAAATTTTGTATTGAAAATGGCATTCATCATAATTTTTCTATACCTAGGACACCTCAACAAAATGGGGTAGTAGAAAGAAAAAATAGAACTCTTGAAGAAATGGCACTCACCATGCTTTGTGAAAATGACTTACCTAGATATTTTTGGACGGAAGCCATAAATATTGCATGCTATGTTTTAAATCGAGTTTTAATTTGACCGATTCTAAAGAAAACACCTTATGAGCTTTGGAAGGGTAGAATACCCTCAATTCATTATTTTCATATTTTTGGATGTCGTTGTTTCATCTTAAATAATGGTAAGGATAATTTAAGTAAATTTGATGCCAAATCAGATGAGGAAGTCTTTCTAGGCTACTCCACATCTAGTAAGGCATACAGGGTCTTCAATAGAAGAACACTTGTTGTTGAAGAATCCATACATGTGGTATTTGATGAATCTAACCAAGAATCTTCTAGAAAAGAAGATGTACTCTCTGATGAAATAGGTAGCAAGAAAACTGAAAGTATAAACAACAATGAAGGGCTTACCAAGGAACAGAACGATGATCAAAACACTGAAGGAGATCAAGTACAAGGTGATGAAAACACATCAACAGTTGATCCATTACCAAAAGAATGGAGGTATGCTCATGGACACCCAAAAGAACTAATTATCGGTGATCCATCTAAAGGTGTAAGTACTCGATCATCCCTTAGAAATATCTGTGATTACTTAGCTTTTATCTCTCAAATTGAACCTAAAACTATTGAGGAAGCAGAATGTGATAATAATTGGATAAATGCTATGCAAGATGAACTTAACCAATTCAAAAGGAACAATGTTTGGACATTAGTAGATAGGCCTTCAAATACTTCAATTATTGGTACAAAGTGGGTTTTTCGAAATAAACTTGATGAAAATAGAGTAGTTACTAGAAATAAGGCTAGACTAGTTACCAAAGGATACAATCAGGAGGAAGGGATAGATTTTGATAAAACCTTTGCTCCTGTGGCTAGACTTGAGGCAATTAGGCTATTGTTGGCTTTTGCTTGCTTTATGAATTTTAAATTGTATCAAATGGATGTTAAAAGTGCATTTTTAAATGGTCTAATTGAAGAGGAGGTTTATGTTGAACAACCCCATAGTTTTGAAAATTCTGAATTTTCAAATCATGTTTACAAACTTCATAAAGCTTTGTATGGATTGAAACAAGCTCCTAGAGCTTGGTATGATCATTTAAGCTCTTTCTTGCTCAAAAATGATTTTACTAGAGGTAATGTCGACAAAACTTTATTTTTAAAGAGAAAGATTGATGATCTCTTAGTAGTACAAATCTATATAGATGATATAATATTTGGTGCTACTAATGAATCTCTTTGTCAAGATTTTGCAAAGTTAATGCAAGGTGAGTTCGAGATGAGCATGATGGGAGAACTAAATTTTTTCCTCGGACTCCAAATAAAGCAAACCAAAGAGGAGATCTTCATCAACCAAGCAAAATACACAAAAGAAATACTCATGAAGTTTGGGATGGAGAACACTAAGCCTTCATGTACCCCTATGAGCTCTACTTGTAGACTTGACAAGGATGAATCAGGTAAATCTATTGACCAAAAATTATATCGTGGCATGATCAGTTCATTGTTATATATTACTGCCAGTAGGCCAGATATCATGTTTAGTGTCTGTATGTGTGCTAGATATCAGTCTAATCCTAAAGAGTCTCATCTTTTGGCTGTTAAACACATACTTAGATATCTATCTGGCTTAATTGAAATTGGTTTATGGTACTCTAGAGATTCTTCATTTGAATTGATTGCTTATTCTGATGCTGACTTTGCTTGGTGTAAACTTGATCGTAAAAGTAATAGTGGAACCTGTCAGTTTCTTGGAGTAAATTTGATCTCTTGGAGTAGCAAGAAATAGAATTTAGTTGCTTTATCAACGACAGAAGCCGAAAATATTGCAGTTGGAAGCTGTTATGCTCAAATTCTTTGGATCAAACAACAACTCGAAGATTTTGGCATTAAACTAACTAAGACACCCATAAGATGTGACAATACTAGTGCAATCAATCTATCTAAGAATCCTGTGCAACATTCAAGAAGTAAACATATTGAAATAAGACATCATTTCATAAGAGATCATGTACAAAACTTTAATGTTATTCTTGATTTTGTATGTACTGATGATCAGTTAGCAGATGTGTTTACCAAATCTTTGAGCGAGGATAGGTTCTGTCTGATTATAAGAGAGTTAGGTGTCATTGATCCATTCTCTTAGAACTCTCATAGTTTTAATTATACCTAAGTTTTCTCACTCAAAATCACTTGCTTTAAGCCCCAAAAGTTGTTAAATATTTTCCTAGATTTTTTGAAAATTTTATGAATTTTTTTTATTTTTTCTTGGCCAAGTGTCGACACTTGGATATTGTCAAGTGTCGACACCTGACCAAGTGTCAACACTTGACAAATACTAAGTGTCGACACTTACGAAACAAAATCTATTTTTTAAAAGACCGACCAAGGGTTTTATTTTTATTTTTCACCCGTCGATTTCAAGCAACAGTGGTCCCCCTCTATCCAAATCTCTCTTCTTCCTATTTAACCCCACACAAATCAAGTATTCCCCCTTCTGATTTCTCTTTATTCCGCATTATTTCTCAAATTTTTTTTTTCCTCAACGTTAAAATAGTTTCGACCTAAATTTAGGATTTGCCAATTTTATTTGATTTACGACCGGATTTTCTCGAGTTTTTGTGGTTTTCCAAAACTCTGTTTGAAGGAATAGTGATCTACATGAGATTTTTCATGGTTTTTTCAAGATTTAGGTCATTCTCCACACTCATTTCATCCAAATTTGGGTAAAATTACTATTTGATTGGTTTTTAGCCAAAAATTTGGGTACTCACCTAAAAACTAGTGTTTAATGCATATTTCCAATAATTTATCATAATGTTTTGGCCACATTATTTTTATTTTAGTAGAACCCTAAATGTTCTAAGCCCAAAACCCAGGTATTTTGGTATTTTGGTATTACAAAATTTACTCTTATAAGATTTCTTGCCAAAAACTTTATCTAGCTTATAAAATCCTCACCTTCAAAATGTTTTTGGTTTTTCAAAATTGTCTTGGTGTTTTATAACTCTAAGTTTGTTTCAAAACCATCTTATAAAATAATTTTTAACCAGTCCCTTTGCTCCTAGTCTGAGTGAATCACCTCCCTTAGCTTATCTCCTATAAAACTCTCTTAGTCAGCTTGCTGTAATGGGTCCCAGGAAGAGACTTGCAGTTAGGGAGAGATCTAGTCGTGGTGTAGAGAGGAGATTGAAGGCCAGATTTGATTCTACACAGGCTAGCAGTTATGCCACACCGAGTTCCCCCCCTGCAGAGAGGATAGCAGGGAAGTTAGTAGCCTCTGGGAGGAGAGTCGACCTGGAGTATTTTGATAGGCACCACTTTAGCTTACGACAGGTGCTCACTGATGCAGGTTTAGTACCATTCTGTACTATGCAGGAGAGGTACTATCCTTATCTAGTGAGGGAGTTCTATAGTGCGATGGACCGTCGATGACTTCTATGGACTACGATAGTGAGAGGTGTTCAGATTTCACCTTCTGTAGAGCTACTGAGCAGAGTATGGGAGATCCCCCATAGGGGAGTCAGTGTTTTTTCGGTGGATGACAGAGAGGCTGCTTTTAGGTGTATCCTCGAGCGAGAGGATGTTCGTGGTGTATCTATAGTCACCGTGAACCAGTTATCTCTAGAGATGCACCTATTGCACCATATCACGACACGTATACTTCTGCCAAAGACTGGGAGGTTCGACTTCATCACTGAGAGAGAGCTGATGGTGATGACGAGTCTAATAGAGAGCAGGCAGATCGACCTTCCATCTTTGATGTTAGTTCAGATGCATGATGCCGTGACTCAGCGCCGTCATTGTTTACCCTACGGCATAGCACTGACCAGGTTATTTAGAGCATATGGAGTATCACTAGAGGGGGAGATCCCCAAGGAGATACTACACACAGATGTCTATGATGAGAGGTCTTTCCACCGTATGGGGTATAGACTAGTCGCAGGTCGATGGGTGCGCAGAGAGTCTGGCCAAGAGCTAGATGAGGAGGACGAGCTTTGAGAGGTAGAGGCAGGACCATCTGAGCCAGCAATTTTTCCTCCCATTGATATTCCATCGACACAGGCAGAGCTTTCGATTCCTAGTACTTCAGCTCCTCCGCCACCTACTACTGGATTATCCTTTGAGGAGCATGCCAGAGAGCAGTTTACTGAGATCAGGGGTGAGTTGACTCAGCTACGCAGCGAGGTTGAGACTCTTCGAGCTCATACTACCTCGGAGCATGCTGAGATCCGTAGGACATTGAGTGCATATTGTATACTAATATGTATTTCAAGTTATGAGTTTTTAGGAAGAAAGCACCTCAAAATCTCAAAAACTTATATTTCATTGCACGCCATGGCATGGAGCATTGAGTGCATATTGTATACTAATATGTATTTCAAGTTATGAGTTTTCAGGAAGAAAGCACCTCAAAATCTCAAAAACTTATATTTCATTGCACGCCATGGCACGGAGCATTTCTCGCAAATCTAGACATCCTCTTCATGGAAAAAGGGCATCTACATGTTTAATTATTATGTGTTTATGATTCATTTACGTTTCAAAATTTATATTTATATTTTTGGGATAATTTACACTTGAATCTGAGTTTTTCAATCTTAAGTATCGACACTTGGAAAGTCAAGTGTCATCACGTCAGCATTTGGCATGAATAAAAATCCTTGGCATGCCAAGTGTCGACACCCAGAACTCAGTGTTGACACCAAGTGTCGACACTTAGGTTTCCAAGTATCGACTCAAGGCCTGAGAATTTTGAAAATACAGAACATTATCATTTGAGGATTTTTGTGTCAAGTGTCGACACCTGTGCATCAAGTGTCGACACTTGAAAGTTCAAGTGTCGACACCTAGAGATCAAGTGTCGATACCTGACAGTCAAGTGTCGATACCTGACAGCCAAGTGTCGACACTTGACAGCCAAGTGTCGACACTTGAAGCCTGACAACTCTAACGGATCTATTTTTCTGACTTGCAGAACTTGCTTTTCAAGCTCCAAATGGCTATATCCGAGGTTCCAACGGTCACAAACCATTTTTTGGAAGGTTCTTGGTATATTTAACCTCCACCAACCTCATTCTAAAAAGAAGGAAGTGCATTGAAGTGTATTCAAGTCTGTTCAAAAGCCAAAAAGCCCATATTCTCTCAAGTACTTCACATCAAAAGCCTTTTATAGTTTGATTCCTTGAAAAAGCCTACAAGCTCATCCTTACACCATTCCAAAAGAGGCATTTTGAAGGATATTCCAAGGAAGAGTCAAGACAAAGCATCAATTTGAGCTTCAAAGATTCCATTCTACTCTTGAAAAGAGTTTGTTTTAGTTTTAAAATTGTATATTTGTTTTTATATTATGATTTGACATTGCTTTCAAAGGTGTCTTGAAAGAAGGTTGTTGTGGTTTGTTGGTGAGCCAAAGGGATAAAACCAACTAGGGTTAACTTGTGAGCCCGAAGACAAAACAAGTGTTAAGGTTTGTTGGTAAGCCTAGGTGACAAAACCAACTTAGGTTTTGACTTGTGAGCCTTGTGAAAAACAAGTTAGCTGTAATCTTGTTTGGATTATAGTGAAATTCCCAAGGGTGGCTTGGGGAGTGGATGTAGGTGCTAGGTTTGTACCGAACCACTATAAACCTTGTGTTTGTGTGTGATTGCCCTCTTCCTCTCTTGCTCTTTGGTTATTGCTACTCACTTATTGTTTTCCGCTGCTTTCAATCTCTTGCATTGAATTTATTATTATTCACAAGCACCACTAGTCCTTCACATTATTGTTTTAAATTTTTTAAAAGACCCAATTCACCCCCCCCTCTTGGGCTCCATTTCTGGGCAACAAGCTCGACCAGGAGGATCTGTTCCCCTAGATCATCACTGACTTGACCGTCGGAGTGCCCTAGCTAGAATCCCTAGCCCGGGTCTTTAACCCTGTCTTGCAGGCCCTGAAGAGCTGGCTAGTCTCGAAGAGACAAGGGGCGATCCAATGCCAATAGTAGCTACGGGCCACGGCGATCTTGGTGGCAACATGAAGTTACATACCTTCATTCTTTTGGTAGATCACCATGATCTTTACTTACCATTTCTTCTCCTTCTTGAGTTGGTTCATCCTTCAAGCTCATGTCTTCCATAATTTTATCAAGTGTACCTACATCATTGTCTATACACTCTTCTTTTCTAGAAGGTGAGGGGTTAGATTCATCAAAAATAACATGAACAGATTCTTCTACTGTTAATGTCCTTTTGTTAGAAACTCTATAAGCTTTGCTATTGATTGAATAACCCAAAATATAGCTTCATCAGATTTAGCATCAAATTTTCCTAGGTTATCCTTTCCTTTGTTTAACACAAAGCATTTACAACCAAATACATGAAAATAATGAATGTTTGGTTTTTTGTCATTCCAAAGTTCATAGGGGGTTTTCTTCAAAATTGGTCTTTTCAAAACATGGTTCAAAATATAGCAAGCAGTGTTTATAACTTCTGTCCAAAAGTACCTTGGAAGATTGCCTTCACATAACATTGTTCGAGCCATCTCTTCCAATGTCCTATTTTTCCTCTCTATATCACCATTTTGCTGTGGTGTTCTAGGAGAGGAGAAGTTGTGATCAATGCCATGCTCAGTGCAATAATCATCAAAATATTGATTTTCAAATTTTGTGCTGTGATCACTTCTAATAGAAATAACTGAAAGGTTTCTCTGGTTTGAAACTTTCTTATAAATTTTTTGAAAAACTTTAAAAGCTTCATCTTTATGTGCAACAAATAAAATCCAAGTAAATCTCGAAAAATTATCTACTATCACAAGTCCATATTTCATACCACCTAGACTTGAGGTCCTAGTTGGTCCAAATAGATCCATGTGTAGTAGCTCTAGTGGTCTAGAAGTGGAAACCATATTTTTCAATTTAAAACTCTCCCTAGTTTGTTTACCTAATTGGCATGCATCACAAACATGTTCAAAATCAACTTTGAATTTTGATAAACCTCTAACTAAATTTTTGGAAATCAATTTAGATATAGTATGCATACTAGCATGACTTAATCTCCTATGCCAAAGTAAGCTAGACTCCTTGGTTTAGCATTCATTGCCACAAGACTTGTACTATTAGACATGGCCAGATCATTTAAATCTACCACATATATATTTCCAAGTCTATGTCCAATAAGCTTAGTGCTAGAATCAAGTGAGTTAGTTACAATGGACATTGAACATTCAAAGACAACCATGAAGCCTCTATCACATAATTGACTAATACTTAATAAATTGTGCTTCAATTTGTCAACTAGCAATACATTTTTAATAAATGTGGAAGGGATAATTCTGATCTTATCGATACCAATTATCTTTCCCTTACAATTGTCACCAAAAAAGACCATTCCTCCACCTTCATCTCTAGGGTGATGAATTGTTCCTTATCACCCGTCATATGTCTTGAACAGTCGCTATCCAGATATCATCTTTTCTTTTTGTTCTGGGCTGCAAGACATTCCTGCAAAATAATCATGTAGTTCTTTTAGGTACCCAAGCTTTCTTGGGTCCATGCAGGTTAGCAGGAGTGGTTCCTTTGGGAACCCATATCTTTCTAATCTTACTTCTGACTTTTCTTTTGAAATTGCATTCAAATGCTTTATGACCAACCCCATTCCATGAATAACAAACAACTCTTGATGCATATGTCGAAGCTCTAGAAATAACAGATTTTGTTATAGAAAACTTTGATGCATAAAATTTAGGTGCTGAAAACTTTGGTACAAAAGATTTTGAAGGTATAAATTTTGTAGCTAAAACTCCATTTGTATGCAGAGGATTAAAACTAATTCTAGCCTTGTTACTTGAATCTCTTTGATCTTTTAAAATTAACTCAAGATTGTTTGAACTCAATGTTAACTTTTCAACCAATGGCTTGAGCTTTTCAACTTCTTTTTGCAAGCCAACATTTTCTTCATGCAAAGCTTTATTTTTCTCAAGATAATCATTTTTCTCAGTTTGCAACACTTCAAGTTTTTCAGAAAAGCCATTCAAGTCTTTTTGCAAAATTTTATTCTCTTCTAAAATTTCTTCTTTTTCTTTTATTAAAGCATCATTGCTATTTTTCAAAGCTTTAAATTTGAGACCGACATTTTTGTATTCAGATAATAATTCATGAAATGCAGTATTTAATTCTTCAAAAGTAAATTCATCATGAGGTTCGAGAGACATTACCTCATCTTCAAGACCCATTAGATATATGTTCACTATTTTTGTGGTCTCTTCTTCTTCATTTGAAGTTGCCTCCTCGTTGTCGCTCAAATTTGCAACCATTGCTTTCTTTTTCTTCTTCTTATATGCTTTCTTCAAGTTTGGACAATCTGATCTAAAGTGCCCTGGTTTCTTACATTCGTAGCAAATAGGCTGTTGCTCTTTATCCTTTTCTTTTTCTTTTTCCTTATTTTTGTATTCTCCTTTTTTGTGAAACTTCCTCCAGTATCTTCCCTTTTTTCTTGCTCATAAACTTCTTGAATCTCTTCACTATGAGTATGATATCATCGTCCTCTAGTTCATCTTCAGAGGAGGAGCGTTCTTCATCAATTTCTTCTTCTTGTTTCTTAAACCCTGTAGTAGCTTTGAAGGTAATTAACTTCTTTTTCTTGATGTCATCTTCATTTCTATGCTGCATAGTAAGCTCTTGTGTAATCAGAGAACCCAGTAGTTCATCCAGTGATAATGTGTTGAGATCCTTGGCCTCTTAAGTTGTAGTCACTTTCAGGTCCCATTTATCTAGAAGTGATCTCAAAACCTTTTGCACGAGATCTACATTGGAGTATATCCTGCCAAGACTCTTTAAATCATTAATAATATTTGTAAAATATGAGAACATGACAGATATAGTCTCATTTGGTTCCATCTTAAATAGTTCATAGCTATGTACAAGAAGATTAATTTTAGATATTTTCACTTGGGAAGTTCCTTCATGGGTTACCTTAAGTTTATCTCAAATTTCCTTAGCTGAATTGCAAGTAGAAATTCAGTTAAACTCGTTTGCATCCAAAGTACAATATAATAGATTCATGGCTTTGGCATTCAGCTCATCCATTTTCAGGTCATGTTCATCCCATTCCTCTTTAGGTTTTGGGACATCCATGCCATCAACCTTCTTCATGGGTGTGTGAGGTCCTGTTAGAATCATTTTTCATAATTGAAAGTCTACTGCTTGAATGTAGATTTTCATTCGGGCTTTCCAGTAGGTGTAGTTAGTACCTGTGAACAGTGAAGGTCTATTTGTGGATTGGCCATCGACCAAAGAGGTACTCACGAGATTTTTCATTTATCTTTACTCTAAGTAAATTTGATGCGGGACCTAGGATGCATGCAAGTGATTCTTTGTTGTTTTTATGTTTTAATGGATTTATCGATTCCCAAACTCAAACTAAGAATAGATCTAGAGATTTGTATAATGATAAGAAACTCTAGCATGCAAACCTGGACCCTAAATAGTGATAAAGAAGGACCCCAAGATTGAGAAACCCCGGTAGGACTTAGCTCTAAATCAATACCTGACTTAAAAGACTAGGGAGTGCAAACCTCTCGAAGCTCTGAAGCGCCCGATGCCAAGTTCGCTCACACTCATAGATGCGGCCTGGAAGATTGAGCCCTCAACCCTGCGGATTTGCCAACTTTCTATCAGATGGTCTTGGAGGCAAGGGGGACCGACTCCTTTGTCCGTGGTACCTGAAGGACCTGCGAGCAACCTAGAGATGAGTTAGAAAAACAACAAGAAGGCATAAGTTGGTAAAGAAATGAAGTGGAAAGAGGTTGAGGGTGGCAGTCAAGAGGGACTCTTCTTGTTGGGCATCCAAGAAGAACTTCTAGTGGGGCATTCCAGCCTGGGTGGTGGATTGCTAGCTTGCATTGGATGAAGATACTTAGGGCCTCACACCCCTCGATGTCCCGAAGGACAAAGGCACACTCTCTCACAGAGTTCCAAGTCTCAAGACAAGGGCTAGAGGATAGAAAATTTCAGGTTTTTTTTTCATTCATCAATTATCAATTACAAGAGGATTAGGGTTATTTTTATAAGCTTCCAAGCCCTCATTTGAATTCAAATGAAAGGAGTTACAAGACTTGATTTGAGGATGAAGGGGGTGCCTAAATTTAAATTTGAAATTTCATTCCAAGGGACGTCCACTTGAAATTTGAACTCTCTTTTCATGAAGCTTGGCCAACCATGGCTTGGCTTGATCTTGGTGGAATAGCTTGATTTGGGGGCATGGAGTGAGGATGTTGTTGGCTAGGATCAAGGGGAGGTTAATGGGCATCCACATGGCTTTTGAATTTGAAATTTTTTTTCTTGTACTTGGCCGCCTAATGATGCTTGGTGAAGTGGTGCCTCCCATGCCATGTGGCATTGATGACATGGCCTCTCATGAGTGGCACTCCTAGCTTGGCATGGAGGAGAGGTGGCTTGACCCTTCTTCAATTGGGCTTGACTTGATTTCCCACTTATGGAACCATCTTCAAACTGGCTCGAACCCATCTTGAGTTTATGAACTAGCTAGGTAAATTACAGGACCTAACTTGACCACATTAACTCAATCTGGCCAAATTACAAGACTAAATCAAAATTGAAACCAACTAAATACTAATTACATGACTCAAATGCTAATTACATAGGCCTTAAGCCTTATTACAGGACCCAAAAGATTTAGAACCCTAATCAAAAATCTATAAAAAGTTGAAGAGCCTCTATCTAATCATGGTGCCCGCACCAAAATTCGAAGACACTACTCTGATACCAGTTGTTGCCCAGGTGGCTTACCCAAGAGGGGGGTGAATTGGGTATTTAAGATTTTTCTCAAATATGTGCTCATTTTAAACTAACTTAGTGTGGGAGTGATATGAATCAAGTATAGAATGCAGAAGCGATTAAAGAGCACAATCACACAAGCACAAACACAAGCAATTTTAGAGTGGTTCGGAGCAACCTCGCTCCTACGTCCACTATCCAGGATACCACTTGGAATTTTCACTATATTCATCCTCAAAATATAGCAGGATTGTTTTCACGGGCTCACAATCCAAAACCCAAACTTGGTTTTATTCCGAGCTCCCCAAAAATCCAAACTTGGTTTTATTCATGACTCACCAAAAACCCAATACAATGTTAGTTTTACTGGGCTCACTAACAACCCACACTTGATTTTAAAAGGCTCACCAATAACCAATATAAACCTTAAGTTACAGCCCCTGCTGTACTTGGAACAACTCAAATAAAAAGTATAAAAACAAAGCAACTCTATGACAAACCTGTCGGATGGTTGCAGTTGTAGCTTTTAAGAAGCTCTCTTGATTGCTCTTTGAATTCTCTTCAAGGCTTCTAGCTTCTTCAATAAATGCCTAAAGAAATCAGATAGAAATTTGGTATGGTCTTGAGTGCTCTCTTGAATGCTCTCTTGAGTGTTCTTTCAAAAACTCATTAACTTCTCATTCCTAATTTTAAAAGTGGTTCAAATCCCTTATAAATAGTCCATTTAACTGATTTCAAGTAGATATAACCATCGTAGACCATTGGGATTCAAAATATGACCATTGGAGATTGTTTTAGATTCAGAAAGAGAGTTCTAGAACTAGCCATTATGAACCTGGAACTAGACTTCGAGTAGGCTTGGATTCTTCAAGTCGGCTCAGATTCTTAGACAGGTCAAAACATTACTCTGGTCGAGTCGACTCGCCTGGCTAGTTCTTCAGAACTGAGAACATGTAAACTCTAGAAGAGTCGGCTCATTTGTACTTGAGTCGACTCAGTTGTCTATCTAAGGAATTTTCACTCTAGATGTGTCGGCTCGACTTCCCTCAATTAGGCTCGAATTCAAAGAACTTCAGAAGTTGAACTCTGTCCGAGTCAGCTCTTCACTCTCGAGTTGGCTCAAATATCTGCATGACAAAAAATTAAGTGCTGTGCCAGACTTCGAGTCGGCTCTCCTACTTTGAGTCAGCTCTTGTAACTTAGGTCCAAAACTGTCCAAACTTCTCCATATTTCTTCCAGAGACATCCAATCAACTCCAAAAGCTTTCCAACTCCATCAAAGTTAAATCTAAGAGATTTAAACTATAAAAATACATAGAGATAGCCCATTTTCATAAATACATAAAAGTTTTTTTGGGGTTCTTCATTACATAATACATTTCAACAAAATAAGCTTGTCATACACCAAGGTTGTAGGAAGAGTGGTTGTACATTTAACATATCCTATAAAAACTTAGAAAACACTTGAAAATAGTTAGTAATCAAATGCATTCTTCAATATTTTGTTATCATCAAAATCATTCCAAGGGTCAACAGATTGATTAGTCCATAAATCTAAATGGACCTGATTTGTGGCTCAATGGTCAGTCCGAGTCTTAAAGCTAGTCTAATCGAGTCTGATTAACCAATTGGTGTCTAAGGTAAGTATGGAATTTGATCATGGTTCTATGGGGCTACCTCTTACCTGGCCAACCCAGTTGGTGTCTAAGGCAAGACGGTTAATGGCAGAACCCATTCCATGATCTCACTTACCTGGCCAATGTGGACAATCATAATTGATTGGGTAGCTCATTGACTCATGTTAACCCATGTCACCTAAGGTTAATCAGTCTTGACTCATTTTAGATGCCCATGGATTATTAGTTTTTGAAATCCTCTTTTATGACTAATGTAGTCAGTGAGAGGTTGATCCATGTCTTCTTATCTATTTCAACTATCATATTAAAGTTAAACCCTCTAAATTATTAAGTCCATAAAAGGATGAAGTTATGGAGATAACTAAGTCCTAGCCTCCCATTGAGTAGAATGATAATGGGTCCAATAGTTAGGTGTTCATCGATAGATCCAAAGATCAGGTATTCATTGGCCATTGGAATTACCATTCCTTACATGATGGCTTAGTGCGACTCTCTTAACGATGGTCAGGTAGGCCGACCAAAGTCGGGGTTGACTTTTCGTTGGTTGGAAGCATTGAATTTTGTCATGTTAATGGTTGGACCTAACCGGGACCTTCAATAGGAGGCCTAAAGGTCGATTGAAGTGCACCTTTGGGCAAAATCTAAATACTAGAAGTAACTTGGAGAAGTAATCAGTTAAAGAATCAACCTTTAGATGTGCATGGATGGGTCAGCCAAAGTCGGGCTCATGTGTTGTCTATTAGGTTCTAGTACCTACTCAGAAATTAAAGTAATTCCTCGGATTGGAGGTTGAGGCTACCAATCTGAACAAAATAGTGGGAGGGCCTTTACACTAAAGTCCATCTCTTTGAGTTAATAATTCATATACACTAATAAGTTTTGGTTTTCCTTTCAGATGTCTAGTAACTTGTCACTCCGATCTCTTCTCGATAATGACAAGCTCAAGGGTCCCAACTTCGATAGCTGGTATTAAAGGCTTAGGATTGTCCTGGAGCATGAACAGATCTTATATGTGATATCGGATCCAGTGCTTGAAATCCTTGCTCCCAATGCTCAGGGTTCCATTAGAGACACTAATCAGAAGTGGCTCTCTGATAGGATCACTATATAATGCATCATGTTGGCAGCGATGAACGATGAGTTCAATCGCAAATTCAAGGAAGCCCAGCCAAAGGAGATCCTTCAAAAGTTGAAGGAGTCCTTCGGTACACTAGATGACATTGAGAGGTACAGGATCTCCTATGCTTCTACAATGCATGGATCTTGATGGGGCCTCAGTCACTGATTATGTATTGTACATGTTCGAGATGATTGAGTACCTGGGCAAGCTCGGATAGCCCTTGCATGAATGGCTCGGGAAAGATGTGATACTGAATTCCCTGCCCTATTTTTATCTAGACTTTCTCGATCATTTTGGAATGAATAAGCCTGCAGTTAACTACCATGGTCTGTTGGGGTTATTGCAGACTTATAAGAAAGAACACCAACTCCATAAAGGGGTGGTAAATCTAGTGGGAGGATCCTCTGTAGGGTGTCATCCCTTTAAGGAAGGAAAAAAGAGAAATAAAGGGAAGAATGTGCAAATTGCTTTTGGGCCCAGTCAGGTCCAGAAGGTGAAGGCTGATAAGAGCCAGGTGGAGTGCTTCTTCTGTAAGAAGCTAGGTCATTGGAAGAGGAACTGTCTTCTTTATATTGCATCCCTTAACCTGAACAGGTCCAAGAAGAGGAAGCAATAGGGCAGTGCTAGACAAGGTATTTATATGATAATACCTTGTAGTTTCTCTATCTGCGATACTACTAACTGGGTATTCGATCATGGAAGTCCAATTCATATTTATAATTCTTCATAGAGACTTTAAGTTAGTAGGAGATTCGACGATGGTGAGAGATCCTTGAACGTGGAAAATGGAAGCTATGTTCCAATCCTAACGTTGGGAACCCTCAAATTAGTTTTTGAGTCTTGTACAATCATTTTGAATGAGTGTCATTATTATCCTTCCTTCATTTTGAATGTCATTTCTGTAGGCCAATTGGCCATGTATGGTTATAAACTATCAATAAAGAATGACATTTACAAAATCATTTAGAATGGTTATGTTGTGATGAATGGATACATGAATAATGGCATTTATATACTATCGTAACCTGTTAGTGTAGTGTACACATCTAGCAAATGCCCTAGGATAGATTATATCAGCGAAGCGTATCTATGGCATTATAGGCTAGGTCATATCAACAAGAATAGGATAAACAGATTGAAAAGCGAGGCTCTTCTTGAGATTAGTGAATGCGATTCACTACCAACTTGTGAGTCCTATCTTCTTGAAAAGATGAAAAAATCACCTTTTATTGGAAAAGGTGAATGAGCCAAAGAAATTCTAAGTCTAATATATACTGATGTATGCGAACCAATGAATATTAGTGCCAGAGGTAGGTATAATTATTTTATTATGTTTATAGATGACCTTTCAAGGTACGGTTATGTCTTCTTAATGAAAAATAAATTTGAATCGTTTGAAATATTCAAATGATATCATAATGAAGTAGAAAAATAAACTGGAAAGTATATCAAAACCCTTCAATCAGATCGAGATGGTGAATAACTTTCTAGTGATTTTCTGACATATCTTAAGGAGAATGGGATTCTCTCTCAAAGGACACCTTTAGGGACACCTCAGTTAAATGGAGTGTCTAAAAGGAGGAATCGAATCCTGTTAAACATGGTTCGATCCATGATGGGCTTTGCTTCTCTGTCGCTATCCTTTTGGGGATATGCTCTAGAGTCAGCCTGCTACCTTTTAAATAGGATTCTGAGTAAGTTCATTAGCAAAACCTCATATGAGATATGGACTGGACGTATGCCAACACACGCACACATTCAGGTCTAAGGTTGCCTGGCTTATGTCAAACATTTGAAAATGGACAAGCTTGGACCTAGGTCTGATAGGTCCCTATTTGTTGGGTATCCAAAAGAGTCTAAGGGGTACTACTTCTACTTGGCTGAGGAATAAAAGTTGTTCGTCGATCTTAGGGCTATCGTTTTGGAAAATGAGTTCCTTAGTGAAGGAACTGTAGCCACTAAGATTGAACTTAGTGAAGTTTAATAAGTAGAAGAACAGACACACTTAAGGGACAACATAGAATCGGTTGTGATTAGATCACACCCAGAGCCCATATAGGAACCATTAAGGAGATCCGGTAGGATACCGCGTCAATCGAATAGATACTATGATTTCTTGGTCTGGGATGGTGATCCTGTTAAACTTGATGAAAACAATGAGGACCTGATCACCTATATGGATGCAATGCAAAGGTTCGACTCTGAACTATAGCTAGGAGCCATGAGATCCAAAATGGAGTCCATGGAAATCAACAATGTATGGACATTGGTTGATCCACCTGAGGGAATAAAACCCATTGGATGTAAATGGATTTTCAAAAGGAAAAAGGGCACAAACGAATAGTTAGAGACCTATAAAGCCCATCTGGTTGTCAAGGGGTATCATCAATGTTATGGTATTGACTATAACGAGATGTTCTCTCCTGTGGCAATGCTCAAATCTATTCAAAATATGCTTTCATTAGCGGCACACTTTGATTATGAAATCTGGCAAATGGATGTTCGAACAGCTTTCCTGAATGGTGAGCTGGAAGAGGAGGTGTACATGGTACAACTTGAAGGGTTCTCATCCACAAACGAGTCAAAGGTGTGCAAACTCAAAGGTCTATCTATGGATTGAAGCAAGCATCTTGAGTTGGAACATAAGATTTGATAAATGTATCAAGTCGTATGGCTTCATTAGGAATGGAGAAGAACCTTGCATTTATAAATGGGCTAATGGTTATGTGATTATATTCTTTGTATTGTATGTGGATGACATTCTCTTAATCAGAAATAACATCCCAGCACTACAAGGAATAAAAGTCTGGTTGTCATCCCAGTTCTCTATGAAGGACTTGGGTGAAGCCTCTTACATACTAGGTATGAAGATCTGTAGAGATAGATCTAAAAGGCTTCTAGGACTGTCCCAGTCTACATGCATTGATACTATGCTGAAGCGATTCAGCATGGAGAATTCCAAGATAGGGTATTCCCCATAGGCTTTGGAATTACACTCTCAAAAAGGGATTATGCGATAACTCCCGAGGAGAGAGAGCATATGAGTAGAATCTCATATGCTTCGATAGTGGGTTCTATCATGTACGCCATGACATGTACTAGAATAGACGTGGCATACTCACTAGGCATAGTGAGTAGATACCAGTCTGACCTAGGTAAAGCTCATTGGAAAGTGGTAAAGGCCATCCTTAAGTATCTATGAAATACTAAGGACCAATGGCTGATATATGGAGAACCTGACTTGAAACTTGTGGGGTATATAGACTCCATATTTTAGTAAGATAGGGATGATAGCAAGAGTGTATCAGGATTTATCTTTACCCTAAATGGGAGAGCGATCTACTAGAAAAGTTTCAAGCAGCCTACTATTGCAGACTCAATATGCGAAGCAGAATACATCGTAGCATCGGATGTAGCAAAGGAAGCTATGGTTGCGGAAGTTCCTAGGAGAGCTAGGAGTGGCACCTTCCCTGGATGGTCCTATTCCTATGTATTGTGAAAGCATTAGAGTCATTGCTCAAGCCAAAGAGCCAAGGTCCCATCACCGCACCAAACACATTCTGCAGTGCTATAACCTTATGCAAGAAATTATGGAACGAGGTGACATCGACCTTTAAATGATAGACGGAAAGAACCTGGCTGACCCCTTCACTAAAGCCGTTGAAGTTCAAGAGTTCAACAATTGTAAATGGAAAATAGGAATATGATTTTGTACTGATTGGCTTTATTACAAGTGGGAGTTATTGGGAATAGTATCCCAAAGCCAATCGTCTAGGGTGTAGATGGTTATGCTATTTTGTAATTGTATATGAATTCTTTAAATGAATAAAAGTTATTCTTTTGGCTATTCATCACATGTGCATTTTTCTGAAAAGAACTCTTATGTGATAGAGTCCTTAGAACTACATTATATTTAATACAGAGAGGATGTATCAAGTAGTTCTTAAACTTTTTCATAACAAAAGGATATATTATTATAGGACTATGATGTATCAAGCATAGGTTATTATATATCATATTGGTTGGTTGTCCTCTTAACCAAGGAGTGTAGAGACATTGATATGATATACAGGTAAAATGTATGACGTCTCACTGAATGTGACCATCTACGGAGCTCCCTTCTGCCAAAGGATTGCTCATGAAGGGATATGAGTATATGTATCCCTCAGACCTGAGGTCACCATGGTAGCTTGCAAGCAACTCACTATACTTTGATACCGGACTACCCGAATTTTTAATCTAGTGATGGAAGGATTCTGGGTAAAGTCAAGTACTTGTGGAGCAGTGATGATGGGGGACTAATATGCATGCAATTTTTTTTTGTATGTTTTATATGTGGGGTTGAGTGATTAATTCCTGAATTTCAGATTAAAATAAGTTGTAGGAAATTTTATATGAATTTTAGAAGATCAGCATGCAGATTAGGACCTAGAAAAGTAGAAAAGAAGGATCGCCGGGGCTAAGAAGCCTCGGTTAAGGCAAGTTCTCCTATAATAAAATTACTGGAGGTAGAGGGGGTGTACCTGACAATGTCTGTGAAGATCGCAGCAAAAGGGTCTCTCGTTCCTCGATGGATGCGGCCTAGAAAACTGAGCCAAAGACTCGTGGATACCCGGCTTTCTGCTCGGTGATCCGATTGAGGCTTGGCTGGAGTCGTTGGATTCGTAGGAACTCGGGGACCTGTAAACAACCTGTCAGGGGTTAGAAAACTCACAAAGGAACAAGAAAACAAAGGAAAAATAGCAAGAAAAGGCTTCTTTTGGAGTGGGTGTCCAGGGATCTGAGATGCTTGTTGGCAGCAGGAAGATGATTGCAGCACTGGGAAGAAAAAACTCTCGTAAACCCCTTTATGCACACAGCAGGGTATCACACAACTCAATAGAAGAACTCAAGGTTTTCATTCATCAAAAATTAGGTTTCATACAAGAGGCTAGGGTCCCTTAAATAGACCCTTAACCTTGGGCACCAAGTAAGGGTACATTAGTCTTTACATAAGAATCATTTTCCCTCTCAAACCCTAGCTAGAAAATAAGGAAACATTAGGTAGAAAAATCCCTAAAAATTTTCTTGACTTGGCCAACACTCCAAGGATGCCTAGGGGGGCGTGTTAGGCTTCTAAGAGCAGTAAGGGGCCGGCCCAAAGGGGCCCGGGTGCATGGGTTTGGGCCTTTGGAAGCTGGGGTGGCCTGGTAGCCAAGTAGCAGGAATATTCCCTGGTATCTTGCTTCTTAGGGGCTTGGGCTTGGCGCCTAGGCTTGATTTCTTTGGGCTAGGATGTAGATGGACCTCTAAAATCATGGATGCCTTGGTCTATGAATATATTTTGGCATCTTGAAGGAAATCTGGGCATCTGGAGGGCATCTGTAAGGAATCAGGGTTTCTGATTTTCCTCCTGGGGTCTTCAAATCTTCAAGCTGGGTTGGACTTGGGCTAAACTTTCATGTCTTCAATCTGGTTGGACTTAGTCTTTACTTGTATGATGTGGTCTTGAGTCTTCAGTATGCTTGGATAGGACTCAAAAAAATAAAATTAGCTCAACATGAGCTGACTAGTACAGAACTGAAATAACAACTCAAAATACTCAAATAACAACTAAAATGGACTCAGATGAGCTAAGCTCTTATTACAGATGGACTCATAAATTATTGATCAATTTACAGAGGGTTGAAAAGCCTTTTTCTTATTCTGGTACCTCAGGTGTCCCCACCAATTCTCTCGGGGTGGGAGGAACTCGACCCTGTCGAGTGAAGGTCAGACTGGCTCACATATCTCTCGAGAAGGTCTGGGTTGAGGTGTTGCAAGTTCTCTCGAGAAATCCACGAATCGTTCGACTCTGGCCGGCCTTGCCATCGGACCAGGAAGCGTTGATAGTCATGGCCCTGGGTCGTGATGGCTTGATCATCCAGGATACGCTCGATCCGTTCTCCTCTCTCAGGCCAAATTTGTTTGTGGACACTCTAGGTTAGGGTCACTCACAATGAAAAGGAATAGGTCCAAAGGCCTCACTAGGTATCGCTACCGATTCCCTATACTCAACCAGGTCAGTAATATTGAAGGTAGAACTAATGCCCAAATCCAAAGGCAAGTCTAACACCTAGGCATTTGATCCATCCTTCTCTATCACTTTAAAAGGTCCGGCTCTATAAGCATGAAGCTTCTTTTAGGCCTATGCCTAACCAAGATAGAATCCACTACATCAAATTCTTTGATCCATGTTCGGGAATTAGCTAGTTGTTTTAACATTAGTGTGGGTGGTGAACATGCTAGGCACATGCAGACTCCTAACAAGATGATGCAAAGGACTCAAACCTACACCTAACAGACTCGACTAAAGAGGTTTATTAGGTCTTAACTACCACTTGGGCATGGGGCCATGAGTTGTGGTTGATGGATGACATGCAAAAGAAAATTTGCTAGTAACTCCTAATAAGTGCCAGAGGGTCTGCCAAAAGTAGGTAGCAAATGGGATGGGCTCTATGGATCCTTGCAACCTAGTAACCTCAACAAAATGTAACCTAATAGTTCTAGACACATGAGAAAACTCAGGAAAGGGTAGAAAATAGGAAGTGGGTTCAGAATTACTCTGGTAGGGTGGAGAAAAAGGTTCCGGGTTAGTTGGATAAAGTAGAATCAAAGAAGGCATGTCAGGGACTAATCCTAGACTAATGAGGCTAACCTTACGAGGTTGCGGTATATCTATGGGGTTTGCATAATGGAAGGATGGGTTACTAATCTCAGGGAAGAGGTCCTTAATGGGAACTATCAGAGGAAGCTCATCCTGCGGGTACTGATTCAAAGAGATCAAGTCCTTAACAAATTCTTCTAGTTCTTGTATTTTTGGACTAGACTCTATAATTTGGCTCTCCTCTATGGTTTCCTCAGGTAAGGCTCTAGCAGCAGTACCTAGGTTTGCTTCCTCTATTTGTTCTTCCATTATAGCTTTAGGTTGGATGTGGTCAAGGTCAACTAGCTCTGGGTTGGTTTCTACCTAGGTATCTACTGGGTCAGCTAATTCTAGGTCTACTAAAGGTGTCTCCTCTTCTCCCTCATACTCATCCACTAGGCTCACATCAGCTTCATATACTTCCGCGTTAATATAAGCCTTGTGAATCTCAGGAATGGTTGGAGAAGGTCGGCTAGTAGGAAATTGGTTAGGTTCTGGTCTCTGATTATGGATACTACTCTTAGTAGGTTCAGGTTGTATAAGGGGTAGTGGCTCACTACTGGGTTCATATTTAGGGATACTAATCCTATGGGGTTCAAGTTGACTAGGGGAAGCATGACTAGTACTAGGTTGATACTTAGGAGTTATGGGTTCTCTAGGCTCATAGGACAAGGGTGCAGATCTATGGGTCATGGGATTATAGGATCTGGGGTCATAGAATTTTGGGTCAGCTCTATGATCAAGTTCAAAGGATGGATCATGGTATGGGGTCCTCCTAAGTTTGGGCTTCCTATATGGGTCAGAATATTAGGTCCTCCTAGGGTTGGACTCCCTATATGGGTCAGAATATTGGGTTCTCCTAGGGTTGGGTTCCATATATGGGTCAGAGTATTGGGTTCTCCTAGGATTGGACTCCCTATATGGGTTAGAATATTGGGTGTTGGGTCTACTAGGCTTATAGGGTGTGGGTGCATAGGATTTATGATCATGGGATCTAGAGTCATAGGATCTAGGTTCATAGGTTCTGGATTCATAGGTTCTAGGTTCATAGGATTTGGAGTCATAAGATCTATAGGTTGTGGGTATACTAGGCTTAGAGGATGTGGGTAAATAGGATCTATCTTCCTGGTCTACAAAATCCTGATTGGGTCTTCTAGGACTAACCTTAGGGATTGGGTCATGACGATGGGCTCTCCTAGGTTCAGCCTCAAGGTATGGATCAGGGTTTGGGGTCCTCCTGGGCTCAGGATTGTAGTATGGGTCAGGTTGAGGGGCTCTCCTAGGTTCGACCTCTTGGTATGGGTCAGGGTCTGGGGTCCTCCTAGGCCGAGGGAAATTAGGATCTGGCTCAGATTGTGACCCATGGGTTTTTCCTGGGGTCCCTACCCGGACTTTTAACTGATCAAACCTGCTGGCAAGATGGTCAATTCTATCATTGGTTTGAATACCAGACTGAGTTAACTGGGTCATCTGGGTAGTCATCTGGGTAGTTATCTGGGTAGCCATCTGGGCCATTTGATCAGCTAGGGCTTTTATTTGGGCTTGTAAATTTTCCATGGGTTCAGACATTTGTGAAGGAGGTGGGTGATATGAAACCCCTAATCTAGTGCTCATGCAAGACTCGATCAGACCGACTATAGCTGACTAGACCTAGAGTCCAAACTAGATGCTCAATCAGGGTGGCAAACTAGCTTATAGTAACCCTGTACTCAGCCAGGCAGGTGTAAGGGGAGTGTTAGGTCCCTGATTCCCAATCCTAGACACCAATCAGAGATTGGCCAGGTAGGCGGACCAGCACACAAGCCCTTCGGGATTGAATCTCTAAACCACCGTTCTAGACCCCAAGCACAAGGCACACACAAGTTAGCTTGACACAGTGATCTAACACTTAGCCCGGACCCGACCAGTTGGTGTCCCTAGCCCACTAGGGCAAATTAGGTCTAATCGATTTTAAGTTAGGCTTGGGACCGAATGCAAGGAAGGTGGTTTTGGGCTAAGGAAAGGTAATGACCTCCTTCCCTTATCTGGTATAAAGAGAGTGCCCTTAAAGTAAATTATGCAATGATGGCAAGCATATGAGGATGCAAATTAGGGTTTAGATGTTTTTGATATTTTTGGAGAATATGTATTTTTTTTTTTGGTATTTTCTTAAATAGAAGAAAACTTTCAAATCATGGCCTAATATGCTGGAAATATACTAAAATTAAAAGATATGCAAAAGATGCTAAACAAAACCCTAAAACTTCCAAACTTGTCTTGCTGAAAAAATAGAGCCAAAAATTTGTAGGCTATATTTTGGCTTGCAAAAAATTCACAGTCCATAATAAGATTTTCAAAAATTCTTAAAATTACTGTGAATTATGATGAATCCAGAAAAACAAATTTTAGAATTTTTGGAGTTTCTATCAAGGAGAAATAATTAAAATAACAGAGTATATACAGACTAAAAATTGCAGAAAATAAGCCCTAATCTAAGCTCTGATACCAAATGATGGGGGACTAATATGCATGCAATTTTTTTTTGTATGTTTTATATGTGGGGTTGAGTGATTAATTCCCAAATTTCATATTAAAATAAGTTGTAGGGAATTTTATATGAATTTTAGAAGATCAGCATGCAGATTAGGACCTAGAAAAGTAGAAAAGAAGGATCGCCGGGGCTGAGAAGCCTTGGTTAGGGCAAGTTCTCCTACAATAAAACCACTGGAGGTAGAGGGGGTGTACCTGACAATGTCTATGAAGATCGCAGCAAAAGGGTCTCTCGTTCCTCGATGGATGCGGCCTAGAAAATCGAGCCAAAGACCCGCGGATACCCGGCTTTCTGCTCGGTGATCCGATTGAGGCTTGGATGGAGTCGTTGGATTTGTAGGAACTCGGGGACCTGTAAACGACCTCTCAGGGGTTAGAAAACTCACAAAGGAACAAGAAAACAAAGGAAAAATAGCAAGGGAAGGCTTCTTTTGGAGTGGGCGTCCAGGGATCTGAGATGCTTGTTGGCAGCAGGAAGATGATTGCAGCACTAGGAAGAAAAAACTCTCGCAAACCCCTTTATGCACACAACAGGGTATCACACAACTCAATAGAAGAACTCAAGGTTTTCATTCATCAAAAATTAAGTTTCATACAAGAGGCTAGGGTCCCTTAAATAGACCCTTAATCTTGGGCTCCAAGTAAGGGTACATTAGTCTTTACATAAGAATCCTTTTCCCTCTCAAACCCTAGCTAAAAAATAAGGAAACATTCGGTAGAAAAATCCCTAAAAATTCTCTTCACTTGGCCAACACTCCAAGGACGCCTAGGGGGCATGTTGGGCTTCTAAGAGCAGCAAGGGGCCAGCCCAAAGGGGCCCGGGTGCATGGGTTTGGGCCTTTGGAAGCTGGGGTGGCCTGGTATCCAAGTAGCAGAAATATTCCCTGGTATCTTGCTTCTTAGGGGCTTGGGCTTGGCGCCTGGGCTTGATTTCTTTGGGCTAGGATGTAGATGGACCTCTAAAATCGTGGATGCTTTGGTCTATGAATATATTTTGGTATCTGGAAGGAAATCTGGGCATCTGGAGGGCATCTGCAAGGAATCAGGGTTTCTGATTTTCCTCCTGGGGTCTTCAAATCTTCAAGCTGGGTTGGACTTAGGCTAAACTTCCATGTCTTCAATCTGGTTGGACTTGGTCTTTACTTGTATGATGTGGTCTTGAGTCTTCAGTATGCTTGGATAGGACTCAAAAAAAATAAAATTAGCTCAACATGAGCTGACTAGCATTGGACTGAACTAGCTCAACATGAGCTGACTAGTATTGGACTGAACTAGCTCAACATGAGCTGACTTGTACAGAACTGAAATAGCAACTCAAAATACTCAAATAACAACTAAAATGGACTCAGATGAGCTAAGCCCTTATTACAGATGGACTCATAAATTATTGATCAATTACAGAAGGTTGAAAAGCCTTTGTCTTATTCTGGTGCCTCAGGTGTCCCCACCAAGTGATGGATCAAGATGGGATTGACCCCTCCAAATGGTTTGGAGTGAATGACTTACTATATTTCAATTTAGCAAAACCTTGGCCAGGGTAGTTCTTATGAGGAGTCACAGAACTTGTAAGGTTGAGACATGATCTGGATGTACTAAATTAGGATTGGCAATCAAACCCTAGATCATCTTGAGCATTATGAGGTCAAAGGGATGAATTATGCGATAACCATATGCTAGAGGTTCTAGAGAGTTGCTCTACATCTTCGACCTATCCAGACATTGGGTATCATTGCTAGATGATAACTTTGACTGGTACTGAAAATGTTTCAGTGCTACCGACCTAGTGTTTGAACCTGTGGGGTCATATGCCATAGGGGTTTCTACCTGATCTAAAGGCCGATCGACGATTGAGAATCATTTAGCATCACTATGGGGTCAATATGATTGACCATGATCCAAATGTCGACACTTCCATAAGTCGACACTTGGCTGTGACGAGGATTTTTCACTAATTCGATTAATGAATTTTTGGAGGACTTATTTGTAATATGATTGCAATATTATGGGTTAATCCAAATGTGATTTGCCTTAGGATCAAATTAGATTTAATTTGTCATGCTCACTTTCCTTTAAAAGATTCAAATTTGAATTTTGAATTCAAATTTCAAATCTTGGCTGAAATTGGCTCCAAGGTTTTTATAGAATACATTATTTGGAATGCAAATTTTCTCCTATATAAACCTAGAGCTAATTTGGTTCAACCCTTAACCCTCTCCCCCAATCACTCCTCCGTCCATATATCTCTCCCTCTTTGCTGCTACTATAAATAGGTGTCTTTGTAGGGGCAGCAGGGCTAGTTGAGGTTGACTTTTACTGGGCTTTTCTATAAGAGGGAGGAAAGGTATCCTTAGAGTGGGGTTTTGAAAGGATTTGGATTTTGGGTGTGAGCCTATGTAGCAATCAAGCTAGGGTTTAAGAAGAAAGAGTTAGTTGGGAATGGATGCACTTCTACTTCTCTCCATTGTTCCCTAACCAGATTTTTCGGCGGCTTCAAGAAAGTCTTGCAGGTCCAAGGAAGGAAAAGATCGGTGTCAAGGATCCTGAGGAGCTAGCACTCCAAAGGAGTTGATTGGGATCGAGCCCTAGTGTGAACTACCCATAGAGGCCAGACATTTGAGTGGCTCAGCAGCTCTTCATCGCCTGCATCCAAAGGTTAAAGGGAACATACCCTTTCCTTTTCTTTGCTCTTGATATCTCTACATGCACTTTTATCGTTGCATCCTGTTGCAAGCAGATTAGTAGATCAACTTGATCGATCTACCAAGTCTTTCGCTGTACTGTACTTTAAAATAGTTTTAAAATATAGTCTGTCTGCCTGCTATGCCTTTTAAACTTTCATAAACTCCACATGAAATGTGGTTGATCCACTAGCTTAATAAGCTTTAGCCATAAAAAATTAAAGCACATCACGAGAAATAAGGCTAAAGTGTATAGCTGATTGACTTTAGTATATGGCTAATTAGCTTTAGTGCAAGTGAAAGATTACTAGATGTATGCTCTAGAAGCCAATCTAGTAGATACATATTTTATTTCTAGGATATAATTTTATATTTAATATTCTAAATTATACATGTTGCATATGTATCCATGTATCATCCAAGGAGTTATTAGATAATGACACATATTCTCAAAAATTAAGAATTTGAGACATATATCATTATAGATTAACATCTAAATTGCTTCTAATTATAGGATCATCATGGGGATAGTGAATGATCCAATTAGATTAGTGCATGAATCATTGTCTTTTGGATAGACAAGTCTTGAGCTATAGTATGGGGACACTAGAGTGCGAGTACAGGTGGTTATTAAAGATGACGGTACTAAGCATGACTATCATTAGAAGCCACATGGATGTCTACTTACTCATCGTTGACTTTCTCGATGCTATAGTTTTGTGAGTGGTTCTTTGATATGTAGTGTCTCAGCTACTCACATTAGAGTGCTGTAGTTTGTCAACACAAAAATATGATCCCTAGCCATTCAAGTCCTTATAGTATTCATTGTTGAGGTTAGGGGTGCACTTATAGAGGATTTATCGAGCTTGGTAGTTAAGAAAAAGTCCTATGCAATTTAAGAAGTTAAGTCCTTAAGACATGGCCACGATAATATAAATGATGGAAAGAGTTTTCATGAGTTTTCATAATTTGGATTTGAGCTGATTGAAACTTTCATATGATAGATGCTTAGGATTGACTAGTTTCTATGATCGTCATCTTGTTGGGATTCTTGATAGAAGAACTCAATCATATGGTAACTATACCTAGGGATTCTTTTCTATTCTGCTAGGTTGGCACTACATGCTGCTAAGCATCATTAGTGGATTGTGGAAACTTTCTAGGATCATTTTAGATCAATGATCCTTGATGGGGTGAGTTAGAATTCTTCTAGCCTATTGAAAGAGTTTCGATAATACTATGATGGAGTTCATGGTATTTCTCACTATTAGACATGTTAACCCCTGGAATGATTTTGATGATAACAAAATATTGGAGCATGCATTTTGATAGGGAATAAATATCAAATGATGCATTTCTAAAAGAATTAAAGAGACTAAATGATAAGGAAGCAAATATGTATGCAGCTATTCTACGTAAAAGAATCGGAATTACATCAAAGGAACATTAGTGAAAAACATGACTAGTTTAGAGCTATTTCAAAGCAATTAAGAATGGACCTTTGTGGTTAAGAAACCACATAGGTTAGGGCTAGCTTACTCTAATATTTCAGATCTGAAAAGAAAGATTTTAAAGATGGTTACCCGACCATTAATACTTTGAAATGTGGCAAAGGGGACACTCAAGAAGAAGTATTAGGATGGCAAGGGGATTACTCTAGGTTTTAGGGCACCTTGTATTTGATTCTTTAGCATAGTAGACCGTTACCATGGAAACCTGGAGACCCGAGGTTCCTGCACAAATAAATGGAGAGATTAGAAGGTTTAAATGGAAGGTTGGAGGAATGGAGGAGGAAAGTTTTGAAATGGAAGAAAGAGGCTTAGGATTGATTTGAAGTGGATCTCCTTTGGTGCCCTTGGCATGAACCTTCTTCACTTGATGGCATGGAGAACTTCATTGTGGATGAAACTCTTTGGAAGAGGGGGATGATGAGCTTGGTGTGGCTTGAAGAAGGGTCTTCAAGGTTGGTCGAATGGGGGATGGAAAGAGGGATTAAATGTTTGATTGGAACAAGGTAACCTAGGCCTCACACCTACCTTCTCTCAAGGGACTTTAGCTATCAAAGCAAAGGAAGTTTTTAAGAAAGAAATTCATTTCATTCATCATCCAGATTACAAGAGGGTTTAGGAGCCTTTTATAGACCTTAAGCTCCCTTTCGAATTCAAATTACATCTCCTTTCATGGAGAAAATCAAGGGGCATCCCATGAAGAAAGGAATGGCCCTTTCAAAATTCAAAACTCCTAATTACAAGATGGGCGTCCCATGAAGAGTGGAAGCTTAATTCAAATTTGAATTTGTCTTGGATGAAATTCATGGTTGAAGTGTCTTGGTGATGTGGCATGACTTGTCCTCCAAGTTGGCATAGTGCATTGATGATGTGGTGCTCCAAGTAGTTATGGTTTGTTGGTGAAGTTGGTTGCACCCAATCTTGCTCAATTGAAACCCAAATCAAGTAGCTCTTGAACCCAACTACTTATACTTATTCAATACAAAGCCAATTTACTCTAATTGGACTTAAGAACCCAAATTGAAATAAAATAGGACTTAATTATTCAAATAAAAATAAGTACAGGACTTATAGAATTATTACAAGACTTAAATTCTTAATCTTCTATCCATAAAGAACTTGGCATTGGTTGAAGCCACTTCTTGAGCCTGGTGCCCACACAAATTCTTCCCGGGTGAGAGGAACTCGATCCTGCAGAGTAAGGATCAGTCTGACGGTGATATTTTTCTAATAGATCTAGGTCAATTTGTTGTAGTTCCTCTCGGGTGATCCAGGAGTCTTCAGATTCTGGTTGGCATTGCCGATGAACCAGATAATGTTGATAACCCTTATTTCTAGTGGTAATCACTTGGTCATCCAAGATACGTTCAATCTTGTCTCTCCAATTTGGTGGAATTGCTGGTGGACACTCAGGTAGGGTTTCGCTCTCAAAGGCAGGATGAAGTCCAAAAGGCTCACTTGGAATTAATGTCAGTTCTTTATATTCTTTCAGATCAGAAATATTAAATGTAGAGCAAATGCCATAATCAGGTGGTAACTCTAACACATATGCATTAGATTTAACTTTCTTAATTATTTTGAAAGGTCCAGCTCCTCGGGCATGCAATTTCTTCATAGTCCCCTATGAAAACCTTTCAGGTCTAAGTTTTATCATGACAGAGTCCCCTTCATTAAATTCTTTTATTCGTTTACGTGAATCAGCCATATGCTTATAAACTTCATTACTCATTTAAATCTTCTTACTAATTTCCTTATGTAATTCTTTAAGATGCTGTGCATATGACTCGGTAAACTCAGATACACATGCATGTGAGGGCAAAGGAATGAGGTCGATAGGTCTTCTAGGTTTATAACCATGGACAATATCAAAGGGACTTTTGCCAGTAGACCTATTGACC
This sequence comes from Areca catechu, assembly GCA_021397845.1. Taxonomy (NCBI): domain Eukaryota; kingdom Viridiplantae; phylum Streptophyta; class Magnoliopsida; order Arecales; family Arecaceae; genus Areca; species Areca catechu. The sequence goes on along the minus strand of CM038039.1, from coordinate 167,488,891 downwards.
AAGCTATTGCACGTGAATTCAGCACGAGGTAGAAGTAAATCCCAATTTCCCAAACTCTCTCCAATAAGGCACCTCAATAAGTTCCCTAGACATCTATTTACAACCTTGATTTGTCCATCAGTCTGAGGGTGGTAAGCAGTTGAGAATTTTAGTTTTGTTCCTAGTAGGTGCCAAAGGGTTTTCCAAAAGTAGTTTGTGAAATGGACATCCCTATCAGAAACAATGGTCTTAGGTAACCCATGTAACTTGACTACTTGATCGAGAAAAAGCTTGGCTACCCTGTAGGCATCAAAAGTTTGGGAGCAGGGTATAAAATGGGCCATTTTCAAAAATCTGTCAACCACTACAAAGATTGAATCGTGTTTTCTAAGGGTTTTAGGTAGTCCTAAAATGAAGTCCATGCTAAGATCCTGCCATGGACAATCTGACATAGGTAAAGGAGTGTATAACCCAGTGTTTTGTCTTTGATGTTTGGCAACCGCACATGTCCTACATCGGGCAACAATATTGGCTACCTGTCTCTTAAGACCTGGAAAATAAAATTTCTCCTCAATTATCAATATGGTCTTGTTTCTTCCAAAATGGCCAGCCAAACCTCCAGCATGGGTTTCCCAAATTAGAAAGTCTCTCAGAGAAGTCTTTGGAACACAAAGCTTATTTTCTTTAAACAGATAACCATCTAAAAGGGTGTACTCACTATGATCACTAGATGGTCCTAATTTCAAAGCTTGGTAAACTTCACTAAAGTCTAGACAGGTATCATACTCATCTGTAAGTCTTTCAAATCCAACAACTTCAGTGCTAATCGAGTTCAAAAATAGGGCTCTACGACTCAATGCATCGGCTACCTTATTTTCAGTTCCAGCACGGTGTTTCAAGACAAATGTGTAGACCTAGATGTATTCTACCCACTTGGCATGCCTAGGATTCAACTTTTTCTAGGAACTAAGAAATCTAAGGGCCTCGTGATCAGAAAACAGGATAAATTCATGCGATAGTAGATAGTGCCTCCAATACCTTAAATCTTGCACTACCGCATAGAGCTCTTTATCATAGGTGGAATATTTAAGCTTAGCCTCATTTAACTTTTCACTAAAGAAAACTATGGGGTGGCTCTCCTGGCTTAAAACTCCTCCTATTCCGACTCCAGATGCATCACAAGCGACCTTGAATACTTTAGAAAAATCGGGAAACCTCAAAATTGGTGCTTGGGTCATCTTATCTTTTAATTCTAGGAAGGCTTTATTGGCTACTTTGGTCCAATCAAAACTACCCTTCCTAATATAATCAGTTATTGGTGTGACAATGGAGCTAAAGCCTCGAATAAATCTCCTATAGAAGGTGGCTAAACCATGAAAGCTACGAACATCATGAACAGTTTTGGGAACAGGCCACTCAACTATGGATTTGATCTTTTCAGGATCAGCTAAAACTCCATCAGAGGTAACAATGAAACCTAGAAAAGTGACTCTAGGGGCCATGAATTCACACTTCTTCAAATTGGCATAGAGACTCTCTTTCCTAAGGGCTGAACATACTTGCCTAAGGTGGTCTAAGCAGCTTTTTTTAGTCCTACTGTAAATCAAAATATCATCGAAGTAAACCACAACAAATAACCCATCCTTAGTCTTAAATGCATCACTACCCATTCAAATAACCCATCCTTAGTCTTAAATGCAGTCTTCCATTCATCCCCTGGTCTAATCCTCACTTAGTGGTAGCCACTTTTAAGGTCGATCTTAGAAAAGATAGTAGCTCCAGCCATCATATCCAACAAATCATCTAATCGAGGAATAGAAAATCTATATTTCACGATGATTTTGTTGATGGCATGACTATTAACACACATCCTCTAGGTGCCATCTTTCTTAGATGTCAGTAAAGCTGGGACTGCACAAGGACTCAAACTCTTCCTAACAAATCCTTTCCTAAGGAGGTCCCCTACTTGTCTTTATAATTCTAGATGTTCGGTAGGGTTCATCCTATAATGTGGGAGATTGGGTAAGGTTGCTCCAGGGACTAAATCAATGGCATGTTGGATGTCCCTAAGTGGTGGAAGGTGGTCAGATAGGTCATCTAGAAATACATCCTTAAAGTCTTCTAACACTTCAACCACTTCCTGAGGGTGTTCTTTCTGGGATGGCTCTTGAATTTCCTTAGAGGTTAAAACCCAAACAGGTGTACCCCCAGTGAGCACTTTCTCAATTTCCTTTGCAGTTATTAGATTGACTCCATTCTTTTTCTCCTTCAGGTAGCTCGATCCTCTCTTATCAGTGTCCTTAGGTGGTGTGGGGTTGATCACAAATTTCTTTCCTTGGTGCATGAATGAGCAAGAGTTAGATCGACCATAAAGGGTTGCATCATGGTCAAACAACTAGGGTCAACCTAGGATGATACTACTCTCCCATAGGTTAGACATCACACCACACTTTCTCCTGATAGGACTGAAATTGGATTTGGACTAGACACCAAAATTTGACAGGAATTGAGATGGAGTCTATCCAAGAAACTTTATAGGGATTTGGATGGGGGGCTGTGACTAATCCTAGAGTCTTGACTACACTAGTGGATATGGAATTCACACAACTCCCACTATCGATGATTATCTTACATACCTTATCCCCTAACTTGATAAAGGATTGTAGGATATTAGTCCTACGCCAATCTTCCTGGGTCTTAGTCTGGGTAAGGATGCATCTAACTACTCCCAAAAGGTCAGGCTCTACATGATCCTCGTCTCTTTAATACTCATCTACCAAATTGTCCTCGGCCTGATATACCTCCTCAACACTATCACCTAGGGGTACTATGGGTTCAGACTCATTCTCTTCTAATTCTCCTATATGTAAGGCCCTAGTTAGACAATTGCTAATATAATGGCCTAACTTATGATATCTGAAGCAAGCAACATTAGGGTTTGGAGTCCTTTGAACTTCTGGTGCTTTACCCGTATCGTCTCTACGGGTTAGAGGGGTGCTAGGTTTGGGTCGGCTGGGTCGCATCTGATTCGATCCTAGCTGCTGACTAGGTGCACTAGTTCTAGGGGGTTCGGGTATATGATAAAGTGGTCCCCTATGAAATCTCACGGCATCTCGTGCTACCTGGTAAGCTAGCTCTAAGTCATAGACTTCTCTCAAGAATAACTCCTTCTGGATCTCTTCTCTCAATCCTGCCCTAAACCTAGACAAGGTAACTGATTCGGATTTATCTACATTGCATCTCATTACAAACTCATCAAATTTTGTAATGTATTCAGCTACACTCTTGGTTCCTCGGGTCAATCTTTGCCACTGGTCTAGAAGTCTCTGGTGGTAGGACATGGGAAGGTATTTCTCTCTAAGCCTAAGTTTCATTGCCCTCCAGGTTACTATGGGAACATCCCCTCTTTGTCTAAGGAACCTCTCGACATTTTCCCAATAAAGCCTGGCCTGATGAATTAACCAAAGCTTCCCAAATTTGTATTTTCTCTCCTCGGTCATGTCATACCAATCGAAGTATTGATCCATCTCTCCCTCCCAATCTATGTAAACCTTAGGATCCAGGTTTCCATCAAATGTTGGTGCTTCCAACCTAATACTCCTAAGGGTTCACTCGTCACAGCCCGTTTGATCTTGATTGTGTCTCCTAGGGTTTGGCTCATAGGCTGGGTCATGGTGTGCTATCCTAGGGTTCGGGTCATGGACTCGATCAGGATTGGGCCTCCTAGGGTTTGGCTCAAAGAAATGGTCTTGATGAAGAGCCCTTCTAGGGTTGATGGGTGTCTCAAACTCAGATTCAGGCTCTAACTCATTCTGGACTTCATAAGTTTCTCCAGGGGTATGAGCTTCTAATCGATCAAGCCTAGCAGTGATGAGGGTTATCTAATCAATCATGTTTTGGTTGGTTTGGGCCAATTGATCAGTTAGGTTTTGGTTTAGTTGGGTCATTAGGTCATTCAAAGATTTCATCAAGTTCTCAAATTTTTGGTCCATGGTTACACTTGATTGAGCTGGGGTTTGTTGGTAAGGTGCTCCTGATCTAGTTGCCATGCACACACGGACTCAAACTCGGGTTAGGGGTTTGCTAGACCTAGAGTTCAAACCAAATGTCAGGTCAAGATGACAATCCTGGTTGTAGTAACTTGGCACCTGGCCAGGTAAGTGTAAGGTTGGTGGAGGTTCCTCTTTGCTTGCCTTAGATACCAATTTGAAATTGGCCAGGTAAGCGAACCAACCCACCTTCCTTCGGGCTCTTGTCCCTAAACCACTTGCCTAGACACCAGATATACAAGTACACACAAATAGGTTGTCTAAGTTGGCTTGACACTTGATTCGACCCGATCTTATGGGTGTCCCTAGCTCACCAGAGCAAATTAAATGTCTACTTAATTTTAATTAAAGGTTGGGTTCGCTATGCAGGTTGGTGATTTTGGGCTAAGAACAGGTGATGAAATCCCGCCCTTATGTCATAATGATGCCCTTAGAGTTCTTTGCCGTGAGATGAAGCAAAACATGCATATGAACCCTAATCTTCGTAACAGAAATTTTGTGTGTTGCAATTCAAAGTGGGGCTGAGAAGTGTTGTGTAATAGTTTCAAAAAATCTTAAAAAATTCACAGAAGACTTATAACTTCTAGATGATATGCCATATGAAAGGAAATTTAAAGATAAAATCTATGCTATGTTGAGTAGATACTGAAAGTTAGATAATGTAAAAAGAACAAAATAGAACATCCAGCAATTTCAGAAATAGTGTGGAGTACAAGAATTTTCATTTTTTTTGTGATTTTTTTTTAGGATGAAATTTTACATGCTGATAAATAACTTAATATGAAGTAGGAAAAAAATTATCTCAATAAAAAATTAACTACTTTCATTCAAACTTTTATGCGAATCACAGTCAGCCTACTCAAAAATACAGCAAGCAGAATTTAAACAAAGGTATTTACATACCAAACTTCAACTTCAAGAGAGTTCTTCTTCCATGCTATTAGCCATTAGCAAGTCTTCTAATCCATCCAAGCTCTCCATCCCCAATGTCCAAGTTGCAAGAAGATGCATTCTAAGAGGGCGGCCAAGCTCCTTCAAATCCAACAGCTTCTTCCCAACTTCAACCATGAATTCCATTGTTTCCTTGAAAGATAAAGAAGCGCGGTTGCAGGTGCCTACGCTAAGCATGCAAAGCAGGGAGTAGGCTAGAATTTTAAAAATTTAAATTCATAGCGAAAAAATACCTGCTCCGCACAGGATCTAACAAATTTCGGATGCATGTATAGGCAATACTAGGCATGTTCAAGAGCATATAATATTTATAAACAATTGAAAAACCTAGATCTATACATGCATGAAGAATTAAACAAGAAACTATACCTTATTCCTGCCTGGATTAGCCTTGGTATAAAGCTGGAATTGCTGGGATAACAGGAATAAATTTATTCCTGTTGTCTTCTACTTCCAGCACGTTGACAGGTTGCTTCTTTTCTACAAAAACTGCAGCAAAACAACAGGGGATTTTGCCAACGAATTGATCTCCCTTCCAACACCAAAAGCTAGGGAACAAGATGGTTGGTCTTCCTTCAAAGGGGAGAAGATGATTCAATGTTTTGGTGCCCTTCCTTTCAACCAAAAATAGCACCAGAATTTTAGCAACCTGAAAAACCTGCAACCTGAAAAGCAGAGCACAAAAATAGCTTCAAAGAGGTTGATCCGGCTTCCAAATGTTCAATTGAACATTCTCAAGAGGGGGAACACGCCAGGGGCTAGCTCTGATCTGTCTCTCGGTCAATGCTAGTCACCGGAAGACATGGAACGATGGGAGGGAAGAAGGAAGGATGACAGAATTTCTGAAATCTGATTTTCAGCAAAACAGAGTTCCTTCTTCCTTCAAATTTGAGCACCAAAAAATAGGGATTAAGGGTTGTTCTCTCTTCCTTTCACTCACCAAAACCCAGCCCTCAATTTCACTGGTGGAAAGGGAAGGAATTTCTGCAAGGAAAGAAGAACTCTCACAGCATTTACACCTCTCACACGGTGACGTCTCTGCCTTCATGAACCAGGGGATTGCAGGGTATTAAAAAAAACCAGCAGCGGAGGAGAAAAGGAAAAGGCTGGGAGGCCAAACAACGCCGATGGGATTAACACCAATTAAACAGCCATTAAACCAATAAAATGGGGTTTAAGGTTAGCGGGTGGAGGGAGATAAGAAGACACCGAAGGGCTTCCGATGCTTGGAATTCATCCAGCATGAAATCATCGTGTAAACCGGTCATGGGAAGAAAAAACAACGGTTCAATTAAATTGGGTTCAAATCAATTAAACCCAAAGGTTCAAAAAGAAAACCGGTCCAAGCCAATAAACCAGATTGGTTCAATCCCAAAATTTTCGGTTCAATCTAATTAAACCGGTCCAAGCCCAAATAAATTTAGTTCAATTGGTTCACAACCAATTGGAGGCCGAATTTAGCTCTGAATCAGTTCAAAACTGATTCTAAAAAATCCTGGCGCAGACCTGGTCAGGCCGGAACAATTTTTGGTTGACGCAAACAAGGGCAAGACCGGGAAAAGAGTGCTCAAAAAAAAATACCGTGACCATAAAATCGAGATGATTCCCAATTGTAATCGGTATCCAGATCAGAGAGTTATCCTCTATGGCGTGTGACCTCATAGGTTCGAACCTAAATGGTAGTACTGGAATGATTCCAGTACCAGCACAGGAAACCATCTAGCAATGGGTCCCAACATCTGGATAGGTCGAAGATGCGGGAGCATACTATCGAACCTCTGGCATATGGTTACTGTATAATTCATCCCTTTGACATCTAATGCTCAGGAAGATTGATATTGGGCTACCAACCCAGACTGAGTCAGTCGATTACGTGTCTCAACCTCGCAAGCCCAGTGACTCTTCACTAGGGCTACCCCGGCCGAGGATTTGCTAAATTGAGATACTGTGAGATATTCAATCCAAAATGTTCGGACAGGTCAATTCCATCTTGGTCCATCACTGCTCCAGAAGTACTTGCCTGTACCCAGAAACCTTCCATCACCGGATTAAAAATCCGGGTAGTCCGGCACCAAAGCATAGGGATTTGCTTGCAAGCTACCGTGATGACCTCAGGTCATAGGGACACATATACCCATATCCAATCGTGAGTATCCCTTTGGCAGAAAGGGGTTTCACGGAGTCACGTTCAATGAGATATGATATATCCCACTTGCAGATCACATTAGTGTCACCACACTCATTTGGTCAAGAGGACAACCAAACGATGTGAACTGCAACAACCTATACTTGATATATTGCCATCCAGTACAATATATCCTTTGGCTGTGAACAAGGTTTAAGGACCAGTCGATACATCCTCTCTGTATCGAAGACAGTGTAGCCCTAAGGACTTCATCACATGGAAAGAGTTCATTTTTAGGGAAATACAATATATGATGAGCTGCCAAATAATAATTTTATTAATTCATAAAATGAATACAATACTCAGCACAACCGCCTACAACCCTGGCGATTAGCTTTGGGACACAATTCCCAACAACTCCCACTTGTACTGAAGCCAATTAGAGGAGTATCTTATACTCATTTCCCATTTACAATAGTCGAACTCTTTGATTCCAAGGGCTTTAGTGAAGGGGTCGGCCAGATTTTCTTTTCCATCGATCTTCAAAAGATTGATGTCGCCTCGCTCCATGATTTCTCGTATGAGGTGGTAGCGCCGCAATATGTGCTTGGTGCGGTGATGAGCTTTAGGCTCCTTAGCTTGAGCAATGGCTCTAGTGCTGTCACAGTACACCAGAACAGGACCATCTAGGGAAGGTGCCATCCCTAGCTCTCCAAGGAACTTCCGCAACCACACAGCTTCCTTTGCTGCATCTGATGCTGCAATATATTCTGCTTCGCATACCGAGTTTGCAACAGTTACCTACTTGGAACTTTTCCAGCAGATCGCTCCTCCGTTCAGGGTAAAAACAAACCCTGACACACTCTTGCTATCATCTCTATCTGACTGGAAACTGGAGTCAGAATACCCCACAAGTTTTAAGTCAGGTTCTCCATAAATCAGCCATTGATCTTTAGTATTTCTTAAATACTTAAGGATGGTCTTAACCACCTTCCAATGCGCCTCACCTGGGTCAGACTGGTATCTACTCACTACTCCTAGTGAGTATGCCACGTCTGGTCTAGTACAAGTCATAGCATACATGATAGAGCCTACTGCAGAAGCATAAGGTACTCTACTCATGCGCTCTCTTTCCTCAGGAGTTATGGCACAATCCTTCTTGGAAAGAGTAATTCCAGAACCTATTGGAAGATAGCATTTCTTGGAATTTTCCATGCTGAATCGTTTCAGCACGTTGTCTATGTACGTAGACTGGGATAGTCCCAAAAGCTTCTTAGATCTATCTCTATAGATCTTCATACCTAGTATGTAAGAAGCTTCATCCAAGTCCTTCATGGAGAACTGAGATGATAACCAGACCTTTATTCCTTGTAATGCTGCGACATCATTCCCGATTAAGAGAATGTCGTCGACATACAGTACTAGGAATACAATCACAGAACCATTAACCCATTTATAGATGCACGATTCATCTCCGTTCTTAACGAAGCAGTACGATTTGATACATCTATCAAACTGTAAGTTTCAACTTCGAGATGCTTGCTTGAGTCCATAGATGGACCTCTGCAATTTGCATACTTTTGATTCATCTGTGGATGTGAACCCTTCAGGCTGTATCTATACACCTCCTCTTCCAGCTCCCCATTTAGGAAAGCGGTTCGGACATCCAATTTGCATACTTTTGATTCATCTGTGGATGTGAACCCTTCAGGTTGTATCTATACACCTCCTCTTCCAGCTCCCCATTTAGGAAAGCGGTTCGGACATCCATCTTCCAGAACTCATAATCAAAATATGCTGCTAAAGCAAGCATGATCCGAATAGACTTGAGCATTGCCACAGGGGAGAATGTCTTGTCATAATCGATACCATATCGCTGATGATACCCCTTGGCAACCAGATGGGCTTTATAAGTTTCTACCTTCCCATCTGCGCCCCTTTTCCTCTTGAAGATCCATTTACACCCGATGGGTTTTATTCCTTCAGGTGAATCAACCAATGTCCAAACATTGTTGATTTCTATGGACTCCATTTCGGATCGCATGGCTCCAAGCCATGCCTCAGAGTCAGATCTCTGAAGTGCATCCATGTAGGTGATCGGATCCTTATTGTTCTCATCGAGCTCAATGGGATCGCCATCCCGGACCAAGAAACCGTAGTATCTGTCCGGCTGACGCGGTATTCTACCAGATCTCCTAATGGGTTCAGGGTGTGAGTCAATCACAGCCAGTTCCACGATGTCCTTAGAGCGTGTAGGTTCTTCTATTGGCTGAACTTCATCAAGTTCAATCTTAGAGGCTATAGTTCCTTCTCCAAGGAACTCCTTTTCCAAAAAGATAGCTCTAAGAGCAACGAACACTTTTTGTTCATTCTCCAAATAGAAGAAATACCCTTTGGTTTCCTTAGGATAACCAACGAATAAACACCTATCAGACTTAGGACCAAGTTTGTCTGCGTCTAAACGTTTTACGTAAGCCGGACAACCCCAGACCCGAAGGTGTGAGATTGAGGGTTTACGTCCATTCCACATCTCATATGGAGTGGAGACAACAGACTTACTTGGAACATTATTTAACAAGTAACAGGCTGTCTGAAGTGCATATCCCCAAAAGGATAGTGGCAGAGTTGCAAAGCACATCATTGATCGAACCATGTCCAACAAGGTTCGATTCCTCCTTTCAGACACACCATTCAATTGCGGTGTTCCTGGAGGAGTCCACTGAGAGAGAATTCCATTCTCCGCAAGATCTGTCAAAAATGCACCAGATAAGTATTCACCACCTCGATCAGATCGTAGGGTTTTAATACTTTTTCCAGTTTGCTTTTCTACTTCATTACAGTATCGTTTGAACATTTCAAACGACTCTGACCTATGTCTCATTAGAAAGACATAACCAAACCTTGAAAAGTCATTTGTAAATGTAATGAAATATTTGTATCCTCCTTTGGCACTAATTGACATCGGTCCACATACATCAGTATATATTAGACTTAGGAGTTCTGTAGCTCGTTCACCTTTTCCAGAAAAAGGTGACTTGGTCATTTTACCAAGTAAACAGGATTCACAAGTGGGCAGTGATTCAGAATCACTGACCTCGAGAAGTCCATCTCCTCGCATCTTGTTTATCCTATTTTGGTTAATATGACCTAGTCTACAGTGCCGAAGATACAAATCATTGACATTATCTAATCTTGGACGTTTGCTAGAAGTGTACATTACACTAACAGGCCTTGATAGTACATATATGCCATTATTTAATCTAGCTTTCATTATAACATCATTATTCAAAATAACATTGCAAAAATCTCTTTTTATTGATAGTTCAAAACCAAAATTGGCTAAAAGGCCTACAGAGATTATGCTCATAATGAAACTAGGACAATAGTGACAGTCGACTAGTTCGATAGTACAAGACTCAAAGACAAGATGCAGGACTCCAACCGCCAGTACTGGAACACGATTTCCATTCCCGACGCTCAGAAACTGTTCTCCATCTTCAAATCTTCTGCTAACTTGAAGTCCCTGTAACGAATTACAAACATGAATTGGACTACCAGTATCCAATACCTAGTTAGCAGTATCAACAATTGAGTAATTACAAGGTTTTATCATATAAATACCTTGTTCAGCAGACTTCCGCTTTCTCGGCCTGTTCGGATCAAGGGACGCAATATAAAGAGGACAGTTCCTCTTCCAGTGTCCCTTCTTCTTGCAGTAGAAGCACTCTGCAGAAGACTGATCAGCCTTATACTTCCTGGTCTGACTCGGGCCAGGAGCATTCTGCACCTTCTTTCCCTTTCTATTTATTTTCTTCTTCCCTTTCTTAAAGGGACGACGACCTCTACTTCCTCCCACTAAATTTACCCCCCCCTTATTAAGTTGGTGGTCTTTCTCAAAAGTCTGCAGCAACCCCAAAAGACCATGGTAGTTTACTGTAGGCTTGTTCATTCTGTAATGATCAAGAAAGTCAAGATATGAGGAGGGAAGAGAATTCAGGATCGCATCCTTACCGAGCTGCTCGTGCAAGGGGCATCCGAGTTTGCCCAATTTTTCAATCAGCTCGATCATGTACAATACATGATCAGTGACTGAACCACCATTCAGCATCTTGGAGTTGTAGATGGCACAAGACACTTTGTACCGTTCTACATCATCCGGGGTGCCGAAGGATTCCTTCAACTTTTGAAGGATCTCATCAGGTTGGGCCTCCTCAAATTTGTGACTGAACTCGTCGTTCATTGCCGCAAGCATAATGCAACGGACAGTAGTCCGATCAGAAACCCACTTCAAGTAAGTGTCTCTGACCGCACTCCGTGCATTTGCAGGAGGGATTTCAGGCGCCGAATCTATTATCACATAGAGGATCCGTTCATGCTCCAGAACAATTCTTAACCTTCGATACCAAGTATCGAAGTTATGACCCTTCAACTTCTCGTTATCGAGAAGTGACTGGAGCGATAAGTTTGAATACATCTGAAAAGAAAACAAGACCAAATTAGTTTATGAATTAATAACTTAACCAAAAGACTTGGACTTTAGTCTAAAGGTTTCTCCCACTAATTTTTCAGATTGGTAGTCTCTAACTCCAATCCGTGAAAACAATATCTTTTCAAGTGGGTACTGAAATCTAATAGGGCTCGCATGAGCCCGACTATGGCCAGCTCACCCATACGAGCCTAAAGGTAGGTTCGTAAATCAATTGTTTCCCTAAACAATTTTCAGTATTTAATTTTGCCCCAGAGAACACCCCAATCGGCCTAGGGGCCTCCTATTGCGGGTCTCTAGTTAGGTCCAACCATTAAAATGACAAATCCAATGCTTCCAGCTAACTAAAGACCAAGCCCGACTATGGCTGGCCCACCTGGTCCCGTTAAGGAGGTTGCACTGAAACATCATCGATTAGATAGAAATTCCAGTCGCCAGATGTACACCCATTCTATGGAACTGCCGATGCACACCAAGCTAGTGGACACATTTCTATCCAACTTAATGGGAGGCTAAGACACTGTCAACTCTTTGACTTAGTCTTTTAAGGACCTAATAATTTTAGAGGATTTTTAGTTGTGACAGAAGAAAATAGACAAGGACATGGATCATCCTCCCACTGAATCAATCAGATTTCAGGAGGGTTGAAATAAATCAACAAATGATCCATGGGCACCTAAAGATCAGTCAGACCGATCAACCTGGGTGACATGGGTTAACTCGAGTCATTGAGCTTTTCCAATCAGTTCTGGTTGACTCGACTAGCCAGGTAGGTGAGATCATGGGTGAGTATCCGTCATTAACCATCTTTCCTAGACACCAACCAAGTTGGCCAGGAAAGAGGTAGCCTCATACAACCATGATCACAGATGCCAAACCTACCTCGACACCAGTTAGTTTACCAGACTCGATCAGATTAGCCTAAAGACTCGGGCGTCCACAGAGCCACTAATTGGATCCATTTTAGATGAACGGATCAACTATTCTAACTTTTAGATAGTTCTAAAGAAAAACCTTAATCAACTTTTGATTAATCTTCTTTTATCCGGTTCAACTAAACCTAGGTCTAACCCAGTTAAGGACCCAATAAGATAACTAACCCAATTAACCCTAAATGGTTTATTCGAGTGTTTTAGATTTCATAAACCTAAAACATTTTAATAAGCCAATGATTTAATTAAAATAATTTTTAATTAAGTCATAATGTAAAACATTTTTACATAACCAAAAATCATGCATCATATCTAGATTGATCTTTTATAAACATTGCATAGCCCAATAGAAATTTGACAAACATGCCTAACATGTATTTGAATTAAAACAATTTTAATTCCAAGATTTCCTTAAAGGATCCTTCTGAAAAGGCTAACATAGATGAACCACATCGTGTCAAAGACACATGGTCATGGTGAAGGTCTCAACTAGGTTCCTAAAAGTTCTCTCAAATCATACTTTATGATTTATAATTTCAAAGATTAAACATTTCAATCAACTATACATGCAGTCAAGAAAAGTTACAAAAGAACCTGGGTGCTCTGATACCACTGAAAGATAAAGAAGCACGGTTGCAAGTACCTACGCTAAGCATACAAAGCAGGGAGCAGGCTAGAATTTTAAAAATTTAAATTCATAGCAGAAAAATACCTGCTCCGCATAGGATCTAACAAATTCCAGATGCATGTATAGGCAATACTAGGCATGTTAAGAGCATATAATATTTATAAACAATTGAAAAACCTAGATCTATACATGCATGAAGAATTAAACAAGAAACTATACCTTATTCCTGCCTGGAATAGCCTTGGTATAAAGCTAGAATTGCTGGGATAACAGGAATAAATTTATTCCTGTTGTCTTCTACTTCCAGCACATTGACAGGTTGCTTCTTTTCTCCAAAAACTGCAGCAAAACAACATGGGGTTTTTCCAACGAATTGATCTCCCTTCCAACACCAAAAGCTAGGGAACAAGATGGTTGGTCTTCCTTCAAAGGGGAGAAGATGATTAAACGTTTTGATGCCCTTCCTTTCAACCAAAAACAGCACCAGAATTTTAGCAACCTGAAAAACCTATAACCTGAAAAACAGAGCACAAAAACAGCTGCAAGGAGGTTGATCCGGCTTCCAAATGTTCAATTGAACATTCTCAAGAGGGGGAACACACCAGGGGCTATCTCTGATCTGTCTCTCGGTCGATGCTAGTCGCCGGAAGACATGGAACGGTGGGAGGGAAGAAGGAAGGATGACAGAATTTCTGAAATCTGATTTTCAGCAAAACAGAGTTCCTTCTTCCTTCAAATTTGAGCACCAGAAAACAGGGAGTAAGGGTTATTCTCTCTTCCTTTCACTCACCAAAACCCAGCCCTCAATTTAATCAGTTGAAAAGGAAGGAATTTCTGCAAGGAAAGAAGAACTCTCACAGCATTTACACCTCTCACACGATGGCGTCTCTGCCTTCATGAACCAGGGGACTGCAGGGTATTAAAAAGAACCAGCAACGGAGGAGAAAAGGAAAAGGCTGGGAGGCCAAACGACGCCGGTGGGATTAACACCAATTAAACAGCCATTAAACCAATACAATGGGGTTTAAGGTTAGCGGGTGGAGGGAGATGAGAAGACGCCGAAGGGCTTCCGATGCTTGAAACTCATCCAGCATGAAATCACCGTGTAAACCGGTCATGGGAAGAAAAAACAATGGTTCAATTAAACTGGGTTCAAATCAATTAAACCCAAAGGTTCAAAAGAAAAACTGGTCCAAGCCAATAAACCAGATTGGTTCAATCCCAAAATTTTCGGTTCAATCTAATTGAATCGGTCCAAGCCCAAATAAATTTAGTTCAATTGGTTCACAACCAATTGGAGGCTGAATTTAGCTCCGAATCAGTTCAAAACTGATTCAGAAAAATCTTGGCACAGACCTAGTCAGCCCAGAATAATTTTCGGTTGACGCAAACAAGGGCAAGACCGGGAAAAGAGTGCTCAAAAAAAATTACCTTGACCATAAAACCGAGACGATTTCCAATCATAATCGATATTCGGATCAGAGAGTTATCCTCTGTGGCGTGTGACCTCATAGGTTCGAACCTAAACGGTAGTACTGGAATGATTCTAGTACCAGCACAGGAAACCATCTAGCAATGGGTCCCGATGTCCGGATAGGTCGAAGATGCGGGAGCATACTATCAAACCTCTGGCATATGGTTACTGTATAATTCATCCCTTTGACCTCTAATGGTCAGGACGACTGATATTGGGCTGCCAACCCAAACTGAGTCAGTCGACTACGTGTCTCAACCTCGCAAGCCCAGTGACTCTTCACTAGGGCTACCCCGACCGAGAATTTGCTAAATTGAGATACTGCGAGACATTCAATCCAAACTATTCGGACAGGTCAATTCCATCTTGGTCCATCACTGCTCCACAAGTACTTGCCTGTACCCAGAAACCTTCCATCACCGGAATAAAAATCCGGGTAGTCCGGCACCAAAGCACAGGGAGTTGCTTGCAAGCTACCGTGATGATCTCAGGTCATAGGAACACATATACCCATATCCAATCGTGAGTATCCCTTTGGCAGAAAGGGGTTTCACGGAGTCACGATCAATGAGATATGATATATCCTATTTGTAGATCACATCAGTGTCACCACACTCATTTGGTCAAGAGGACAACCAAACGATGTGAACTGCAACAACCTATACTTGATATATTGTCGTCCAGTATAATATATCCTTTGGCTGTGAACAAGGTTTAAGGACCAGTCGATACATCCTCTCTGTATCGAAGATAGTGTAGCCCTAAGGACTTCATCACATGGAAAGAGTTCATTTTTAGGGAAATACAATATGTGATGAGTTGCCAAATAATAATTTTATTAATTCATAAAATGAATACAATACTCAGCACAACCGCCTACAACCCAGGTGATTGGCTTTGGGACACAATTCCCAACATTCCTACCTTTCAAGTTATTTCTTAATTCTGCTATGTTTTATGTAGGATCCCCGGGATATCCAGGTTCCAAAGAAGAGGGTCTTCCAAGGCAAGAAATAGAGACTAGAAGTCCCGATATCTGAAGGAATCACCCTGTCATTCAAAGAATTTTTCCTTGAGTGTATCTTTTCAAACCCTTGAGATATTAATGCTTGGTTACCCCTCTTATATTGTTTTTCTAGATCTGAAATGTTAACTTAATTAATCCCTATCCTGTGTGGTTTCCTAACCACGAAGATCCATTCCCCTTTAATATTATGAAAGTTCTCATTCAGGTTTAGTTTATATGCAGAATTCCTTCATGATAGTTTCATTTCTTTATATGGAAAGTAGCCTTGCTTTACTTCATTTCTCGTTTAATTATTATTGTCTCCTCTTAGATTGCATCATTTCATTTCGTCCCGTATCAAATTGGTATCATGGTAGGTTAGGGCTTTGCATCATTTTCAGTACCTGGATTTGGGTGCTTCACCAGGCCGTCCGGTCTTAGGAGAAAAGTAGGGTTTCAAGACCTTCTCTTCCCATTTCATGGGGATCTCCTAAGGCATGTCAGGGTGCCATTGTGATTGACCCTTGAAGGGGAATACAAGAAGGTAAGTTTAAAATCCTAAAGAATAGTTTTGCATCACTTAAATCTAGCATCTTTAAAATTTTTGTTTGCTATATTTCTGAGTGGGCGGACTGTAATTCATATAAAACTCTTAAAAAAGTAGTTAGTTTTTTATTTAAGTATTTTTTTTCCTAATCCATATTAAGTTATCTATCAGCATGCAAAATTTTATTTTTGTAAAAAAATCACAAAAAAAATGAAAATTCTTGCACTCCATCACTATTGCTGAAATTCCTATATGTTCTGTTCTGTTCCTTTTACATTATCTAAATTTCAGGATCTGCTCAGCACAGCACAGATTTTATTTTTTAATTTTCTTTCATCTATTATGTCATCCATAAGTTAGGAATGTTCTGAAATTTTTTCTAAATTTTCAGATATACATTGCACTTTTCTGCACCACTTTAGAACTGCAACACACTAATTTCTGCACCTGAAATTAGGGTTCATTTGCATTCTTGCATTCATTTCATGATAAATCATCTTAAGGGCATCAATTTGACATAGGGTCAGGATTTCATTACCTGTCCCTAGCCCAAAAATCATCAACCTGCATAGCGAACCCAACCCTAATTAAAATAGAGTAGACATTTATTTGCTCAGCGAGCCAGGGACACCCACAAGGTCGGGTTGAATCAAGTGTCAAGCCAACTTTGACAACCTGTTTGTGTATGCTTGTATCTGGTGTCTAGGCAAGCGGTTCAAGGACAAGAGCCCAAAGGAAGGTGGGTTGGTTCGCTTACCTGGCCAATTTCAAATTGGTGTTTAAGGCAAGCAAAGAGGAACCTTCACCAACCTTACACTTACCTGGCCAGGTGCCAAGTTACTATAACCCGGATTGTCAACTTAACCTAACATTTGGTTTGGACTCTAGGTCTAGCAAATCCCTAGTTCAAGTTTGAGTCCGTGTGTGCATGGCAACTAGATCAGGAGCACCCTACTAGCAAACCCAAGCCCAATCTAGTGTAACCATGAACCAAAATTTTGAGACCTTGATGAAAACCCTGTATGATCAAATGGCCCAACTGAACCAAAACCTGACTGACCAATTGGCCCGGACCAACCAAAGCATGACTGATCAGATGGCTCAAGCAGAGGCACGGGCAGAAGCCCGCAAGGCCCATGCTAAGTTCAACTCCTCTAGGCCCAATTCCCTTGATCCAAGAACCTATGATCATGATCTTGCCTCTGAATCTAGCCCTAGGAGCCCATACCCATACTTGGTTGACTCCGAGAAGAGACTCATTAGGAGCACCCAACCTTATGCACCCACTTTTGATGAAAGACAAGAGGTGTATATTGATTGGGAGGAGAGCATGGATCACTATTTCGAGTACACTAGGATGTCGGAGTTAGAGAAATTTAGATTGGCCACATGTAGGTTAACCCGATATGCTAAGTGGCATTGGGCAGCTATTGAGGATGAATGTTATCAAAGAGGAGATAGAATATGTAGCTGGGGAACCATGAGAAATAGGCTAAGAAAAAAGTACCTAGGTAGATTTTATGAGCAAAGATTTGTAGACCAATGGTACAAACTGAGACAGGGTGATAGACCAGTGTCTAAGTATATTGAGGAATTCAAGAGGTTTGTCAGGAGATATAACACAACTGAATCCAAGACCATGACCATATCTAGATTTTGAGAAGGCCTATGTAAGGACACCCAGGGAGAAGTACTTCAATGGAAAATTTATACTCCAGAGGAAGCTTATCATATTGCTAGAGAATTCGAGCCTTATCAAAGAGAACTCATGAGCAGCCAACCTAAGCCCAGCATGATTAGCACCTCTAGGCCAATTCTTAAATAGATTCCTTCAAACCAGCCTACTACTCCTATCCCATTAGTTTGCAAGGGAAAGACCCCTGAACCCATTAGTGAGCCTGAGGAAGAAGTTTATGAGGCTGAACTGAGTTTAATTAATGGATATGAAGGGAAAGAGGAAGAACCCATTGAAGAATTTTAGGGAGAAAAGGTTGAACCCATTAAGAATCTATGAAAGAAACTCCTGAGTCCACTAAAGAATCCAAAGAAGACATCTATGAATCAAGCCTAGTGGAGGAGTATGATGAAGGTGGATGCAAGGTTGAGATCACCAAGAAACTAATAGAAAAAGATCCTAAACCCATTATAGAATTTGAAGGAGTGATTGAGCCAGGATCAAACATAGTAGATGAAAGTGAGGGTTCGCAAGAGTTGTACATAGAAGAGGTCCAAGAACAAATCTTTAAGGAACAACCCCAGGAAGTAGACATAATTTTAGAGGACTTTCAAGATAGAATTCCCAAAGACCTTCCTGATGACCTTCCTCCATCTAGGAACACCCAGTCTGCCCTAGAACTTGCACCCATAAATCAATATCCAAACTTTAAAATCATTCTGAATAACCAAGGTCTGTTTCATGCTAGATTGCCCCAAGACTCTGATTCCTATTTCCTATCCTTTCCTAAGTCTACACATGTTTCTAAAGCTATTAGGTTACATTTTATTGAGATCACCAGGTTGCATGAACCCTTAGAGCCCATTCCATTTGCGACCTACTTTTGAAAGACCTTATGGCATTTGCTAGGAACCCATGGTAAATTCTCATGTACATACCAGACCAGGGTCAAACCTAGAGAGTCAATAATCTATTAGGTTTAGGCCCTAGAGAGTCCAATAAAATTCCTCTCAATAGGAATACATAGTTGAGTCTGTATTTTCTTTTATAACAGTGTTAGTATGAGTCTCAGAGTTCGCAAATTCATATGCACAGCATATTAAGGAATTGCATAAGGAAATTAGTAAAAAAAAGAGATTCAAATAAGCAATGAAGTCTATAAGCATATGGCCAATTCACGTAAACGAATGAAAGAATTCAGTGTAGGGGACTCTGTAATGGTTAAACTTAAACCTGAAAGGTTCTCGTCGGGAACTATGAAGAAACTACATGCCCGGGGATCTGGACCTTTCAAAGTATTAAAGAGAGTTGGACCTAATGTATACATGTTAAGGTTATCACTGGATTATGGTATTAGTTCCACGTTTAACATTTTTGATCTGAAAGAATACAAAGAGCCAGCATTAATTCCTAGCAAGCCTTTTGGACCTTACCCAACCTTTGAGAGTGAAACCCTACCTGAGTGTCCACCAGCACTTCAGCCAGAACGAAGAGATAGGATTGAAAGTATCTTGGATGACTAGGTAATTACCACCAAAAATAAGGGCTATCAACATTATCTGGTTCGATGGCGAGGAAGACCCGAATCCAAGGATTCCTGGATCACCCGAGAGGATCTGCAATAAATCGACCCAGACCTGCTAGAAAGGTACCAAAGTCAGATCAGTCCTTACTCGATAAGGTCGAGTTCCTCCCACCCCGGGAGAACTGGTGCAGGCACCAAAGTCCGAAAGAGGCTTCAGTCTAATTCAGTATGGTTTTAATTCTTTCATGTCTTGTAAATAGAGTCAGTTTACTTCTTTAAATAAATTTGAGTCATGTAATTAGAGTAGGTTTATTTCAATTTGGCTTCTTTTGAGTCCAATTAGGATCAAATTGGTCTTGTAATTATTATGTTTAGTAGTTGAGTCCAAGAAAGGCTTGAAATTGAGCAAGCTCAATTGAAGATGGAATGCACTCAACCACTTCAACCATTTAAGCCAAAGAGGATGCCACCTCAGCAAGCCATGTGGGATGCCATGTCAACCCCCCCAACCATGTGGAGTACACCTTAGCAAGCCACCTCATCACATGCCACATCACCAAGGATTCAAATTCAAAGTGGGTGGCCAAGGAGCTTTACTCTTCCACCATTTTAGCTAGCTACCCCATAAAATTCTCCATGTAATTTGAATCCCACCCTTATAGCTAGGAACCTCCCATGAAAATCTCCTTGTAATTTGAAATTTCAAAAGTCCTTGGAGGCTTATATTATTTTTCCAGATCTGAAATGTTAACTTAATTAATCCCTATCCTGTGTGGTTTCCTAACCACGAAGATCCATTCCCCTTTAATATTATGAAAGTTCCCATTCAGGTTTAGTATATATGTAGAATTCCTTCATGATAGTTTGATTTCTTTATATGGAAAGTAGCCTTGCTTTACTTCATTTCTCGTTTAATTATTATTGTCTCCTCTTAGATTGCATCATTTCATTTCATCCCGCATCAAAGCAGAATTACATGAAAGGAACGTAAGTGAAAAACATGACTAGAAAAGAGCCATTTCAAAGCAATTAAGAATGGACCTTTGTGGTTAAGAAACCACACAGGTTAGGGCTAGCTTACTCTAATATTTTATATCTGAAAAGAAAGATTTTAAAGATGGTTACCCGGCCATTAATACTCTAAAATGTGGTAAAGGGGACACTCAAGAAGAAGTATTAGGATGGCAAGGGGGTTACTCTAGGTTTTACGGCACCTTGTATCTGATTCTTTAGCACAGTAGACCTTCACCTTGGAAACCTGGAGACCCGGGGATCCTACACAAATAAATGGGGAGAGATTAGAAGGTTTAAATGGAAGGTTGGAGGAATGGAGGAGGAAAGTTTTGAAATGTAAGAAAGAGGCTTAGGATTGATTTGAAGTGGATCTCCTTTGGCACCCTTGGCATGAACCTTCTTCACTTGATGGCGTGGAGAACTTCATTGTGGATGAAACTCTTTGGAAGAGGAGGATGACGAGCTTGGTGTGGCTTGAAGAAGGGTCTTCAAGGTTGGTCGAATGGGAGATGGAAAGAGGGATTAAATGTTTGATTGGAACAAGGTAACCTAGGCCTCACACCTACCTTCTCTCAAGGGACTTTAGCTATCAAAGCAAAGGAAATTTTCAAGAAAGAAATTTATTTCATTCATCATCCAGATTACAAGAGGGTTTAGGATCCTTTTATAGACCTTAAGCTCCCTTTCAAATTCAAATTACATCTCCTTTCATGGAGAAAATCAAGGGGTGTCCCATGAAGAGAGGAATGGCTCTTTCAAAATTCAAAACTCCTAATTACAAGGTGGGTGTCCCATGAAGAGTGGAAGCTTAATTCAAATTTGAATTTGTCTTGGATGAAATTCATGGTTGAAGTGTCTTGGGATGTGGCATGACTTGTCCTCCAAGTTGTCATGGTGCATTGAAGATGTGGTGCTCCAAGTAGTTATGGTTTGTGGTGAAGCTGGTTGCACTCAATCTTGCTCAATTGAAACCCAAATCAAGTAGCTCTTGAACCAAACTACTTATACTTACTCAATACAAAGCCAATTTAACTCTAATTGGACTTGAGAACCTAAATTGAAATAAAACATGACTCAATTATTCAAATGAAAACAAGTACAGGACTTATAGAATTATTATAGGACTTAAATTCTTAATCTTCTATCCATAAAGAACTTGGCATTGGTTGAAGCCTCATCCTGAGCCTGGTGCTCGCACCACATTTGATTACTAACCATTTTCATGTGTTTTATAAATTTTTGTAGTATGATCTTAATGAACAACCACTCTTCTTACAATTTTGATATGTGTCAAGTTTATTTTTGAAAAAGAATTATATTATGAAGAGCCCCAAGAAAAATTATTTATGTATTCATGAAAATGGGCCAATTCAATGTAATTTTCAAGTTTAAAATACTTAGTTTAGGCTTTAAAGAAGTTCTGAATCTTTGAAGTTGGTTGGAAGTCTTTGGAAGAAATCTGGAGAAGTTTGAAGGGTTCTTGGGTAAAATCACTGGAGCTGAGTCAAAGCAGAGAGCCAACTCAATGTTCTGGCATGGCACTAAGTTTTCTAGCATGCAGACATTCGAGCCGACTCGAGAATGAAGAGCCGACTCAGGCAGAGTTCAATTTCTAAAGTTTTGAGATTTCGAGCCGACTCGAGGAAAGTTGAGTCGACTCATCCAAGAATGAAATTCCTCAGACAGACAATTGAGCCGACTTATGTGTAAACGAGCTAACTCTTCTAGAGTGATGAAAAACCAGTTCTGAGAAAACCAGCCATCCAAGCTGACTCGATAGAGAAGAGCTGACTCGACCAGAGTAAATTTCCAGTAGGACTGATAATCCGAGCCGACTCGATCCATCCAAGCCAACTCGAGCACCTATTCCAGGAATGTAATGGCTAGTTCCAGAACTGTCTTTTAAATCCAAAAAGTGCTCCAACGGTCATTTTTGAAATTCCAATAGTCTACAACAATTATATCCTCTTGGAATTAGCTCAAGACACTATTTATATGGGATTTGAATAACTTTTGGAGAGGTTAATGAGCCTTTAATGAGTTTTTGAGAAAACATTCAAGAGAGCCTTCAAGCAAGCACTGAAGACTTCACCAACTCTCATCAGATTCTTGAGTCATTAATTAAGGAAGATCAGAAGCCTTAAAGAGCATTCAAGGAAGGAATCAAGAGGGCTTCTCAAGAGCTACAACTGTAACCACCCAACAATGATCGGTTTGTCATTAGTGTTGCTTTATTCTAACTCTTCATTTGAGTTGTTCCAAGTATAGCAGAGGCTGTAACTTGGAGTTTGTATAAGTTTTTGGTGAGCCTTTAAAAACTAAGAGTGGGTTGTTAGTGAGCCCGTGAAAACTAACAGTGTATTCGATTTTTGGTAATCTCGGTGAAAAACCAAGTTGGGTTTTGGATTGTGAGCTCGAGAAAATAATCCAGCTGTATTCCGGGATGAATATTGTGGAAATTCTAAGTGGTATCTTGGGTAATGGATGTAGGAGCTGGGTTGCTCCAAACCACTATAATTTGGTTGTATTTATGCTTATATTGTTTGTGATCTTTATTTGATTCCGCATTTGATTCTTAGTTCTTATCACTCACCACACTAAGAATTATAAAAAGAGCACATACTTATGAAAAAAGTTTTTAATAACCCAATTCACCCGCCCTCTTGGGTTGGCCACCTGGGCAACAACAAGATAAAATGGAACCTAATGGATAACATATAAAAGGAGCTTGACTTGATCATACAGTTGGATCAATATGTAATAGTTATATATTTGGAAACTGCTAAATATATAAAGGTTACATATTTAGAAACTACTAATTATGTAAGGGTTACATATTTAGCAATTGCTAATTATTAGCATAAGGAACTTAATTATAAGTATTGCAATAAAATTAGGCTTAATCAAATTTTGAATCAAGTCATAATTAATTGAATTATATTTAATTTAATTAGGCTTGACCTAATTTGAGGCTAATTGGATTTAATTATTGAAGTTAGACTTGAATTGCAATCCTAATTAAATTAAGGTTGACAGCCTTTCAAATTTTGTTCGAATCAGAATCAAAATTGATCCAAATCGAAATCTAATTAAGCCAAGAAGCTAGAGTCCCAATTTGCTGAGACTATCTCATCTCTATTTTTGATTTGATAAGAAATTAAGAAGAGAGGGCGCTAAAGTAGCACCCCGCTTTTTCCTTATCACACAAATTGGAGGGAGGGTGTGCGTCGAGTTGGCACCACCTCCTCTCTGGTGTTCTCTCTCTTATTTAGATAAGGATCAATCCTAATAGATATCTATCAGATTTGAGTTTAATTTAGGATTGGATTCTATCATCTTGTGGGTGTGGGATTATTTTGTGTGACAAAATAAGATGGGAGAAATGAGGTTAGCACTAGAGAGGAATTCTTTTTTGCAACTAAGATGTGTTCTCATGCAAACAATCCTCCATGCCACTCCTATTTGAATTTGATTCAAATGAGATAAGAGAGGATCTTATCTAGAGGAGCATGGGGCATGGAGTTATTTTTGTGCAACAAAAATATATGAAGAAGGGTGTTAGAGCTAAGGAGGGTAATCTGATTCCTCTTTGTTGCTAACTTCTTTCTACGACCCCTTCCTTATTTTCTTCCATAGTTCCTTGCATCCAAAACCAGATAGGAAGAGAGTTAAAAGAGATAAAAAGAGGAGAAGAGAAGGATTCTCTTCCCTCTTGGTTTGCTTCTTTCCTTATTTCCTTGAATCAGCATAAAAGGTTTGCACAGGATTTTAGGGTTTCTTCTTCTTCTTGAAGAAGGGTCCGATCCAACATCTGAAGCAAGGCCAGCAAGCTGCTAGCACTCCAATGGCCTTAGTGCTTTGATCAAGACATCTCTGTGTGGATACTAGTAGAAGCCGAGCACTTGCATGACTCCAACAAAACCCGAGGCATTCATCAAATCTAATCTGATGAAGATAAAGTAGCATAGCAAGTAAGTAGATTTGATATACTTTATTTTTCAGATCTTTTACATATCATGATGTGGATTCCATAGCATGCAAAATTAGGTTTTCTATTCCACTGCTATTAGTTAAATAATTAAAAAATTGCAAACCATGCATGCAACTCGAGGATCGTGCAATGATTCCTTCCTTGTAAACCTCCCAGAACTTTGCTTGGGAATTAGAAGCCTGAGTAAGAAAGAAGGATGAAGCGATCGCTGAGTGAGCTTAGGTCATCGAGTTGGAGATAAGGTTAGCCAACATTGTATCAAAGGTGTTGGTCATGGAAGCTTAACTCTAGGCTTCTAAATTTAGGGTCATAGCTATCAAAGCCAAGGTTTGAACTGCCAAGGAGCAAGTGATCTCTACTAAAGCCCCAGTAGTTGAACACTATAAGAAGTCCAAAGACTTTGAAAAAGAAGTTGCTGAGGGCTCTTTGGATGTCTACAAACTTGGGTTGGCCAAGTGCAAGAAAAAGGTTGCTGAGGCATTCCCGGTCCTGGACTTAAGTAGAATCGTCAACTTGGATCCCGAAGAGGAACCCAAGGGAGAGGAAGGTGAGCAGGAAGTTGACGAAGAGGTCACTGAGCTTAATATTAAGCAAGCCAAAATTGAAGAAGTCATCGTTGAGACAACCATAAGTGAAGTAACTGCCTGGACCTCCAAGGCCAGCCCAACTCCAGTCCTTGAGGAGGTGGTAGTAGATCCCGAGGGGCTAGCTTATAGTTCTACTTTTTCCCTTTTTTGGTTGTATTTTGGCTTTCTTTGGGCTTGGCCCGTCATGTATTGACTTTTATAATAATGAAATGAAATTTCCTTCATTACTGAATTGTCTTTGTGTTGAATGACTACTTGTGATGAATGCTTGCACATTCCAAGTAATATTATCAAAAGAATATAATAGAGTTAAGTGAGTAACACATAGTCACTTAATTGGGTTGGCGATCCAATAGTCGGATAGGTAACTTCCCAATACAAAATCAAAGCTTCCAACCAAAAAAATTTTGATGAGCAACTATGAACCGGTAGTGAAATATGTCAAGTCCTTTGGTTTAGAAAATTATCCATCAGTGTAGCCTAGGTGCCAGTTTCTGATTATAGCTGTAGAGAGGGGACTACAAGACTTGTACATTTCCAACCATAAGTCGGTCTATCATTGATAGATGGTGTCTAATCGATAGGTGCCAACTTGGTTTGATTAGTTTTTATATGGATCTTTCCTAGTCAGTCGAGTATGAGTCGACCACCTAGAATCTTGCATCCGAGTATCAGTTAGTTATTGCCACTACGTAATCAGCATAGATCAACTAAGTCAACAATTTTCTTTATCGATTGGGTATCAAGCGATTAGAGAGATGTAGAATATGAAGATGATGGATCATCTTTTAGCCTCTCCTGATAGGTGGCTGAGGGAGTGTAGAAATCTTGAAGAAGATAATGGATCATCTAACGACCAGTTATTAAGCGACTAAGGGGTGTAGAAACCCTGAAGAGGATGATGAATCATTTGATGGTTGGTTGTTAAGTGACTAAAAGGTGTAGAAACCCTGAAAAGGATAAGAAATCATCCGGTGACCATTTATTAAGTGATAAAAGGGTGTAGAGACCTTGAATAGGATGATAGACTATCTAGTGGATGGTTGTTAAGTAGTCAAAGGGAGTAGAAACCCTAAAAAGGATGATAGATCATTTGGTGGCCGGTTGTTAAGTGGCCAAAGCATATAAAAACCCTGAAGAGGGGGCTCAATAGACTTTATCGATCCCTATAATAGATAACCAAGTTAGATAGGAGAATGAGATCTCTAGGAACATTGCCAAAGAAAATCTTTAATTACATTGCCAAGTATTAATACATCACTTGTAATACAATCAAAGATTTTTGGCATTCCAAATCTGGAAAATTGGTGCTCTATCAAGGTCTTCAATTCTATAAGCTCCTCAGTGAATGGCTTCAGTTATTTGGTAAGGTCCTTTTCAATTCGGTGATAGCTTCCTTTACTCAGTTAACCTTGACACTTCATCACATCATAGAATGAGGTCTCTTGGATGGAAAGTCTTTGACCTTACTTAGGTGTTGTAATACCAAACAACTCATTGTCAATACATGGCCATCCATAGGTGGGCTTGGTTTCGAGTCTCCTTTAGCAAGTTAAGATTAGCTCTCAGTCAACTTGAGTTACTCGACTCATCGTAGCAATTGATCCACATGGTTGGTAGTCTGATCTTGATGGGGATCACAGCTTCGATGCTGAAAGTCAAGTTGAAGGGAGACTCATTTATTGATGTTAGAAGAATTGTTTGGTATGCCCATAGCACTCTGGGTAGCTCCTCGGCCCATCTACCCTAGCTTTATCTAACTTTGTTCTGAGCCCTTGTAAGATAGTCCAGTTCATGACTTCCAATTTTCCATTGGACTAGGGATACCCAATAGATGTAAACAAGTGTTGTTGATCCTAGGAATGATTTTAATGATTAAAAAATATTAGAGCATAAAAAGTATACTAATATCCTTCAACTTGTTTAAGAATGTTTTTGTAGAGAGCATTTATTTAAAGATTGATTCATAGACATTGAAAGATTTTATGAGCTTAAAAAAACTTTATTTGAAGAGAAAGAGATGTTAAAATCCATGTTTGAAAAGAAAAGTTGACTCATGCAAGTGAGAGTCGATTCTAGCATAATCTGGAAATGGCACGAAGATTTGGCATACAGATGAGTCGACTCCTATAAAGGCGAGCCAACTCTCTCAATGAAGATAGAGGAATGTTTTTCTATCTCAAGCAGGTGAGTGAACTCTTTTGAGGAAGACTCTCTCAGGAAAAAATAGAATGCTAAAATTTCATAACACTCAAATGAGTCAACTCCTAGATAGGCGAGCCAACTCTCTCAATGATATAGAAAGATAGTTTTTTCCAAACAAGCAGAAGAGCTGACTCTTGAAATAGAAGAGCCAACTCTCTTAGAGATATAAAAGATTGATTTTTTGAAATCCTTCAGGTGAGCTAACTTCTGACTAAGAAAGCTAACTCATGACCCTTTAATAGCCTTTTAATTGCTAGTTTTGTAGACTTTCAGATTTCAGGAAAAAGTAATTTGAATGGATGTTTTTAATTTTTGATGGCTAGAAATAGTCAAAAGAACCATAAAACTAATGAAAATTCATGAAAAGAGATATAAAAATAGGGATTAAGCTTAGAACAAAGAGACAAAAATGAGATTTATTGAAAAATAGAAAAGTATGAGCATTCATTGTAAACTTAAGAGAACTCAACTACTTTCCAACTACTTTTCTTGAAGCAATTAGTGAGTAACCAAAAGAGAATTGAAGAGCATTCATTGAAGCATTCAAATAGATTTTAGTCAAGCTTCACCAACAACAAATCAACTCATTAAAGGAGCTTTTTCTTTTCATGTTGTAGATTCTAGTTCTGTTCTTTTAAGTTTTAGTAAGGCTAAAACTTGGATAGCTAATTAGATTTGCTTGTGAGCCGATGAAAACAAATGTTGTTGACTCTGGTCTTGATTTTGATGATTGATAAAATCTTTAAGTATATATGAGTACTAATGCATGTTAAAAGTGTTTATCAGTTTCAAGTACTCATTAAATGTTGAAAGATTAAAAAGATTATCATTCGGTCGAAGAAGTTCAAATTTTGATGAAAAATCTGCTCAAAGAAGACTTCAATAGTTGAAGATTGCTTGAATGGACATATGAGTTCAACACAAATTGATTCAGCACAAGTTCAGAAGTTTTGAAGAAAATCTCAATGATGTGTCGACTCAAAGTATCGACACATGACAATGAAGTGTTGACTCAAGCCAGTATGCAAAGAAAGTTTCAATTGGCACGGCTGAAGTGTCAACACATGGATATGTACCAAAGAGCACCACGAATCTAAGGGGGATAAAATTCAAAGAGAATAAAATTCAGAGAGAATAAAATTGGAAGTACAAAAACTATTGAAACTATCAGAGCATAAAGGAAATACTTTGCTAAAAAGTTAGAAGTATAAAATATTGTAACACTAAAATATTGCTAATACCTTGATGCAACTTCCAAGTATAAGAGCTCAAAAAGAAATGGAAATCAGAAATATAACTTTTATTGAAAGTTTTTTGAAAGATACAATGGAATAAGCTTCATCTACTTCTTGCCTTTTGAAGAGCACTTGGTCCTGGAAGGATTGGGATTCTGATACAAATTTGAGATCCCCAAGGATCCCAAAGGATTTTTTGATAGATCTGGATGTTGAGTACTTTGGGTTACGAGCGAATGGGGTTTTGGAGAGGTTTTTCAAAAGGCTACAATGAGGTTTTTTCGTCCTACCTTCCTCTTTAGTTCTTGGTCCTTCTTATAGAGAATTTAAGATACACAGCAATGGAGAGTTGTTTGACATCTGAAGCCAGATTGAAAGTATGCTGAAGTCCATTTTGATTGCAGTGCTTGCAGGTGCTGATGCCTTTTTCTGCATGAATTGTCTTTGTCTTACTTTTTGGTACAGTGCTTTGCATGTCATGTCTTTGTTTGCTACTGCATCTTTTGTTAGTACTTTCTGTTGATTTGATTAGATGATACTGGCTACTTTTGTCAGTGATTTGAGCAGAGGGTTTTACTTTTGTCAGTGATAGGGAATCTTGTCAGTAGCCATTATGATTGGTGTGATTTTGATTCTGCTTTCAGAGAGCTGCTTTGAGATCTGTGTTTCATAGGGTCCCGAAATAATCTTCTTCATTGGGTGTTTGATTGGAGGAAGATGAACTAATATCTTGATCTTCTTCTTCTTCTTTTTTGAATTTTGCTAATGTTTCTAGTAAGTATTTTTTGTATTCTGCCTTTGTCCTTGCTGATGCTAGTCTAGAACTGGCAAAGGATCTCTATGTGAGGAATCTTGAAGTAGAGGGTTCCATTTTGACTGATAATTGCGGATTCTTGTTGAACCACTCTATCACTTTGGGCTTAGTAGCTTTCTCTGGATTAAATTCTTGCCACCATTTTGTTTTGAATTTTCTTGCCAATGTTGGTTGAAAATTTAGAATATTGATAATAAAATATTCCCAACATGAAATCCATGATAGAGAAAATTCTGCAAAGAAATTAAGGAGAGGGAATTTCTTTTCTCTTTCTAGTAATAATATTTTTTGCTGATAGATAAGATATTCCTCATTGACCATTTAGGGTAGGATTTCAAGAGTTAGCCCATAATGGCACCACCAATCTGAGAACCAGTATGGTAAGTGGAATTTTGTGTTAGTTTTGAAGTAGAATAACCAAAAATGCTTGTGGTGAGCATTTTGAAAGAGAAATGCATGGTACCATGCATTTCTATAATCCCAATAATTGAAATATTGAGGATTGTATTTCTAAGATAATTTTTTGAAGGTGTTTGGGTTGTCTCCCCATGCAGATGAAGACAAGACTTGCAAAATCTGGACTGTTGAATGTGTGATAATGGATGAGTCAACCTTGTCTTTGTAGTGTTTGATGGCATTGAGTCTGTATCTACCAGAATAAATCATAGAATATATGTGTTTTCAAGGGGTCTTTTGGTGGAAAATGCCAACTTTCTAGGAATATTTTTGAAACTATTTTTCATGGATCATTGTCCATGTATTCATCTTTAATGGTCAGTATAGATTGGAAAACAGGTTTTTCAAAATACGTAGATCTTTTGGGTGGTACCTTTTGAAGAGGAGTTGGAGCAGAAATTCCAACCTCCATTTGAGGTTTTTGAAGTGGTAATGAGTCAGAAATCTCAATTACTAATTTTTGTTTGGAAATTGTTTGTTCTTCAACTATAGCTATTGCTTTCTGGAAAACTTCTAGGCTCATAAGTGCTGGATTTGCCTTGGCTAATTCGGCCATTTATTTGGTAGAAAGTGGTGAGCTTTGAGGTTTCTCTTGAGACTTTTCTGCATTTTCTTCTTGGGTTACGACTTCATACCAGGATAATTTTGGTAGAACTAATTGAGGTTTTAGGGATTATGACTGGGTCATAATAGTTTTGGGTTCAGTCATTTAGGCATAATAGGCCTTGGTTTGCTTTTGGGTTGTGGGTTTTTGGGCTGGAGGCTTCTTGGGAGCCATGGGATTGGAAGCCCTGCAAGAACTCATGAGACAAAAAACTGGGGCAATGAATTTTCTTGACCTTTGATGTGTTCAATATCAAATTCGAAGACTGATAATAAAGCTTGCCATCTAGCAAATATATGTTTTGAAGCTAAATTTTTAATATCCTTTTTCTAAATAAATTTTGCTGTCTTACAATCAATTCGAAGTAAAAATTTTTGATTAAGTAAATCACTTTGAAACTTTGAAATGCATAAAACAATTGATAAAACTTCCTTCTTAATGGTAGAGTACTTTTGTTAAGTGTCATTCCAACTATCAGAAGCAAATTGAATTAATTGCTCAGTTCCATCTTTCTTTTGTTTGAGGATATCTCCAAAGCCTAATTCAGATGCATCAGTTTCCACCATTTTAGGAGCCTTAAGATCCGGTAAATAGAGGCATGGGAGATTCCTAACTTGGGTTTTGATTTTCTTGACGACATTAGTATGTTCGTGTGTCCAACTTGGGGTATTCTTTCTAAGTCTTTGATAAAGAGGCTTTGCTATAATTTTGAGATTTTTAATGTGGTCTGAAACATAATTGAGTCTACCTAGAAATCTCTGTAATTGTTTTTTGTCTAAGATTATATTAAGGAATCTGTCAGCAAATTCTATTGATCTAGTGATAGGTTTAATTATTCCTTGGTGTTGCCCGGATAGCTTCCCAAGAGGGGGGTGAATTGGGATTTAAAAACTTTTCATAGTAATGTGCACTTTCAAATTCTTTTAGTATTGTGGTGCTAAATGCAATGCGAAAGTAATTAAATCAAAGTAGTAGAGCAATAAAAACACAATCACAAAACAAAGAAATAAAGTGGTTTGGAGCAACCGGCTCCTACGTCCACTACCCAAGCACCACTTAGGATTTCCACTATATCCCCCAACTGGAATACAGTCGGATTGTTTTACCAGGCTCACAATCCAAACCTATACACTTTGGTTTTACCGGGATCACCAAAGAAATCTTAACTCCCTTTGGTTTTAAATGGGATTACCAAAGAAAACCCAAACACTTGGTTTTATACCGGGATTACCAAAAAACCCAACTTAGGTTTTATAAGGTTCACCTAAAAACCTTCAACCCTCTTTTAAGACACAACCCCTTGCTGTTCTTAGAGAGAAAATAAAGATAGTCAAAAGATAAATAAGCTACTCAACAAACCGAGTTTGTTTAAGTGTTACCGATGTAGATTAAGATGAAGTCAAGTCTTGAATGCTCTTTAGTACTCTTCAAGCTGCTTCTTCCCTTCTTCAATGAGTGGATTCAATAATGGAGTAGAGTTGGTGAAGCTTTGAATCCAACTTGAAAGCTCTTTAAGGTAGGTAGGTGAATGACTTGAAAGCTCTTTAATATCTTAAGGAAATTCCACAATAAAGCTCTAATTCTTGTTTAATCCTTCAAAAATAATCCCTTTTATATTTTTCCAAGAGATATGGCCATTGTAGGGCCTTGGGATTCATGAAATAGCTGTTAGAGATGAATTGGAGTTCAAATTTCAATTTCAACAACTAGCTATTGGAGTGCAAAAAATGGCTCCACGAGTCGGCTCGAGGTCCACGAGTCGGCTCGAAGTCTCGGACAGTCCAAAATGAAACTCTATAAAAGGTGGCTCTTCTGGCTGGAGTCGGCTCTTGCCTTTAGTCAAGTCAAAACCATGAATACCTAGAGTCGGCTCTTCAGGGCAGAGTCGGCTTGAGTTCTCAAGCCTTCAAAATACATAACTCTAGATGAATCGGCTCTTGGGGCAGGAGTCGGCTCTTGATCTCAGGCTTCAGAAAAATGTTTTCTTCCATGAGTCGGCTCTTGATACTGAAACGCTAAAACTTTCTCCATGCCGTGCCACAAAGAGTCAGCTCTTGATCCAAGAGTCGGCTCTTGCAAATCTTCAAAAAATGCTTCAAGCTTCTCCAAAACTCTTAAACATTGAATCAAATAGAAGCTAATCTACATACTTTTAAATTTTTACAATTTTCAGCCCATTTTACAAGATTACAAGATTAATAAAACTAGGGCTTTTACAAGTTCAAGTTCATAAAACTTTATACACAATTGAATTACCTTCCAATCAGTTTGAAAATCATTTTAAACTAAAGGTAACTAATTTCCTACAAAACTTCTTAAACAATTTGAAGGAGTTAGTATCAAACACATGCTCCAATATTTTGTGATCATCAAAATCATTCCAGGGGTCAACAATCTCCCCCTTTTTGATGATGAAAAAATACTTGGCATGATTTAAAAATTAAAATACTTTATAATTGTAGTATATTCAAATTTATGTGTGTCACATAGATTAGGTATCAATGTATGAACACAGTGTGCCACAATGTATCATGTGTATCAAAATGTATAAAATTGAACACTATTAACATAAAGTATCATATGTATCGATACATTGTATTTTCCGTATAATATGAACAGTATGTATCGAAACATGATGATCAACACTGAAAGTATCAAGAGTATCATCTATACAATGCTTATCGAAACTTGTAAAATTACAAAACATATGAAGTGAATATCATAATAATATTTGAAGTAAAGCTCCCCTTTACTATTTGTAATAGCATTCCTTCTAAATTTTCATGAACCATTCAAATTTTTATTTCAATATTCATATTTTCATAACAATCAACATCCATATAGATTTTTCATGCACACACTCTCCAAAATAACATTCATATTAAAGCTTTTTCATGCACCATCTCCGTTCTCCCCCTTTTTGTCATCAACAAAAGGCATATAAGAGAACATTCATTCAATAATTCAATCATAACAAAAATAGACATGTAGTATAAAGAAGTGATATTCATATATATAAAAATGAGTACAAGGTGATACTTTACAGATGTGCCACAGCATGACAAAATGTATCACAACATCCAAAATGTAATAACATAGAGTCCCAAAAACATCAAGATAAAAAGCCTAAGCATCAGAAAGATGGGCTAGGATCATCACTATCAAGTTCTTCTTCGTCGGAAGAGGAACCGACTTCTAAGATTGCTAGACTAGGTTTAAATTTAGGGAACCTAGGTTGAAGATCCCTAATTCTAGTCCTAGTGGGAGTAGTAGTCCTAGACACTTTAGTTTTAGCTTTGGCTTTGGACTCTGAAGATATAACAATGGGTGTGGGTCTGGCAGTCGGTGGATCAAAAGATAATGCCAAGGTACTGGTGGTCGAAAGTATCTAGGTAGCTGGAGTCTGTCCAACCTCAAATCCTGTAAACTCCATACCAGCCTCGGGCTCAACATCCACAAGTGTGGCGTGAGAAGGTACATCACTGCAATGTGCCACCGGTCCCTGCTCTCGATCAGTGCCAGTGCTAGGTGCTATGAAAGTCGAAGGTACATGCTGGCTGGCTGCAGAAAGCTGTCTCAAAATGGTCATAACATCACGAAATCCCTGCTGCATCTCAGACTGGAGTAGAGTGATCCTGTTATCAGTGTCTGATATAAGACATGATATCTCCTCCAAGACTCTCTGAAGTCTATCCTCTGCATCAGGTCTAACAGCTTTGGAAGTCCTGACTGGTGAATGAGATGTGGTAGGAGCTGGCTCTGACGGTCCAGCCTCATCAGCCTGTGCATCAGTCTCCTCACCAAGTCCTTGAGCCGCCTGAATATCATCCTTCGAATCATCTGAATGTGGTATAGGAACACCTGAAGTCTTCCTGACCCAATTGCCATCAACTTTAATGAATCCCATTATGGTAAGGGATTTCACAGTATACTTGTCAGTGTGCAGCAATAATCGACTATCCTCTCCTGACAGATCTACTAGGGCATCCTGAAATAATAATGTAAAAACCATCCCGTATGGCAGACAAGCCCGTGCCCTACGGGCTGCCTCCCTCAGCTGTGAGATCATGATAAATGGCAAGTTGAGGGCCTCCCCCTCAATTTGTTGCCTCATAAACATAAGGTCACGCTTGCTGACCTAGTCAAATATCCCCGTCCGGGGCAAGAAAATCCTGCTGATAATATTGTGCAATAGCCTCATTTCCAATGACAGCTGATTTGCACTCACATGCACAATGCCTTTCACATTTGATCTCTCTAGTATGAGTCTGAGGGTCTTTTATTTCTCTTTTAAAACTAAATAACACTCCCCTTCTTTTGGCATATTCAATAAACTTGAAAGCTTCTGTTCACTTATCTCTATATGCTTTCCTTTAACTGTTCCTTCTAAATGAAATGCTCCCAATTGACGAACTAAATTTGGATATGTCGGAACATTCAACAGACAAAAATCTTTCCACCCCTGTTTTTCAAGCCAATCCCCGATATGCAACTGTTCTTACTCCAGAAAATTAAAATCAATGCACCTACCCGAAGTAACCTGATGATTTTCCATAAGAATCACTTGCTCGGGTGCTTGAGGTTATTCTTCCTGCTTAATCTGTAGTTCTTCTTCCAGATTGGATGTGTCCAACTGCCTCTTGGTTCTCCTTTCTTCCATGACTGTCCGAACCACCCACAAGGGTTTCTTGGCAACAGCTTTGTGGGGTGCCATCTAGCTAAAGATTAAAGGATTGGAGGGATTTGAGAGAGTTTTTGGAAGGTTTCCTATAATGGAATATGGAGTCGGCTAGGTGGAAACGGCCAAAACCTAAAAACATAAGGAATAGAAAACATCGAAGTCCTATTTATAAACGTTCAGCCCGACCTTCGAGTCGGCTCGCCGAGTGCCCTGATAACTCGAGTCAGCTCGAGTGAAAAATCAGTCTAAGGGTCAAAATAGGTCAAACTCAGTTTCTAAAGGTTTCTTGAATCTAAACTAGGTTGTCCTATGCTCTAAAGAGAAATTTGAGACATTTAGATAATTTTTCCTTAATTTTTAAAAATTAGGTCAAAAAGATTCAGAATGGGTCACATAACCCTAATTCGCCTCTAATTTTCTCAAATCTATCTAAACTAAGTGGTTTGTAAAAATGCTCGCTAATTGATCTTCAGTAGGTACAAATTCTAGTTCAACAACATTGTTTAAAACATGATCATGAATAAAATGATATCAAATTTCAATGTGCTTAGTTCATGAGTGCTGAATTAGATTTTTGGATAAATGAATAGTACTAGTATTGTCACATTTAATAGGAATTCTAGATTGGACAATACCATAATCTTCTAGTTGTTGTTTGATCCATAATACTTGAGCACAACAACTCCCAGCAGCCACATATTATGCCTCAGTAGTAGATAGTGCTACAGAGTTCTATTTGTGGCAATGCTATGAAATCAAGTTAACACCTAGAAATTGATAGGTGCCGCTTGTACTTTTTATATCAATTTTATAGCCTCCATAATCAGCATCAGAATAGCTAATTAACTTCAATGATGTGTGCTTAGAATACCATAAATCTACATTACATGTGCCTTTTAGATATTTAATGATTCTTTTAACAGCCATGATGTGTGACTCTTTTGGATTAGATTGAAATCGTGCATACATACAAACACTAAATAACATGTCAAGTCTACTAGCTATCAAATAAAGTAGAGAATCGATCATACCTTGGTACATCTTTTGATCAACATTTATCCTATTCTCATCTTTATTCAGTCTACATGCAGGACTCATGGGTGTCTCATTTTCTTTGTTTGATTCCATGCCAGATTTTTTGATAATCTCCTTGATGTACTTGGCCTGGTTGATCAGGATACCTTCTTTAGTTTGTTTGATTTGAAGTCTAAGAAAGTAACTTAGCTCACCCATCAAGCTCGTTTCGAATTCTCCCTGCATTAGCTTAGCAAAATCTTGACACAAAAATTCATCAGTAGATCCAAAGATGATATCATCAACATATATTTGAACAACTAAAATGTCATTATTCTTTCTTTGAATGAACAGTGTGGTGTCAACACTACCTCTTACAAAATTATTAGCAGTTAAAAACTTACTTAGTCTATCATACCAGGCTTTAGGTGCCTGTTTCAGACCATACAAAGCTTTATTCAGTTTGAAAACATGATTTGAAAAAGTATGATTAATAAAACCCGGGGGTTGCTCGACAAAAACTTCTTCAGATAAAAAATCATTAAAAAATGCACTCTTTACATCAATTTGAAATAATTTAAAGTTCATAAAGCATGCATAAGCTAGTAGTAATCTAATGGCTTCTAATCTAGCTACTGGTGCATAAGTGTCATCAAAATCTATTCCTTCTTCTTGACTATATCCTTGTACAACCAATCTAGCCTTATTTCTAATTATATTTTCATTTTCATCTAGTTTATTTCTATAAACCCACTTAGTACCTATAACTGGATAGTCATTGGTTTTTCAACTAGGGTCCAAACATTATTTCTCCTAAATTGGTTCAATTCATCATGCATTGCTAACATCCAATTAGGATCAGTTTTAGCTTATTCTATATTGTGTGGTTCTACATGTGAAACAAAAGCAATTAAATCATGTGCATCTCTATGTACAGATATAGTTTTAACACCATGAGATGGGTCTCCTATAATTAAGTCCTTAGGATGCAATTGTACATACCCCAT
Organism: Areca catechu; assembly: GCA_021397845.1. NCBI lineage: Eukaryota > Viridiplantae > Streptophyta > Magnoliopsida > Arecales > Arecaceae > Areca > Areca catechu. The sequence goes on along the minus strand of CM038039.1, from coordinate 167,451,906 downwards.
TCCTTGGGTATATCAGTATGATCTTTGCTTACCTCTTCTTCATGTGGTTCACTTGATTGTTTGTCTTTAAGAGTCAAGTCTTTCAATCTATGTTCTAGAGTACCCATATCATCATTAGCAAAGTCTTCCTTTCTCAAAGATGTAATATCAGATTCGTTGAAAACAACATATACGGATTCTTCAACAGTTAAAGTTATTTTATTGAAAACATGATAGGCTTTACTATTTAAAGAATATCCAAGAAAAATAGCTTCGTCGGATTTTGCATCAAATTTACCTAGATTATCTTTTCCATTGTTAAGAATAAAACATTTGCATCCAAAAACATGAAAATACTTAATATTAGGTTTTCTATTGTTCCAAAGCTCATAGGGGGTTTTCCTAATAATAGGTCTAATTAAAATTTTGTTCAAAATATAGCATGCAGTATTTACAGTTTCTGCCCAAAAGTATTTTGGAAGATTTCCTTCACAAAGCATTGTTCTGGACATCTCTTCCAAAGTACGATTCTTTCTTTCTACAACATCATTTTGCTCAGGTGTTCTAGGTGCAAAAAAGTTATGATTAATACCGTGCTTTATGCAAAAGTGATCAAAATACTGATTTTCAAATTCAGTGCCATGATCACTATGAATTGAAATAACAGATAAATTTTTCAAATTTGTAACACTTTTGTAAAACTTTTTGAATACATTAAAAGTTTCATCTTTATGTGCGATAAACAAAATCCATGTGTACCTCGAAAAGTCATCTACAATCACAAGGCCATATTTTATACCACCTAGGCTGATAGTCCAAATAAGTCCATATGAAGTAGCTCTAAGGGTCTAGTAGTAGAAACTAAGTTTTTGGATTTAAAACTCTCCCTCACTTATGTTCCTAACTGACATGCATCGCAAACATAATCAAAATTAACTTTAAATTTCGGCAAACCTTTGACTAAATCCTTTGAAATAAGTTTAGCTATTGTGTCCATACTAGCATGACCAAGTCACCTATGCCATAGTAAACTTGATTCCTTGCTTTTGTCATTCATTGCTATAAGACTTGTATTACTTGACATAGCTAGATCATTAAGATCTACTACATAAATGTTACCAAGTCTATGTTCAATGAATTTAGTACTAGAGTCAAGTGGATCAACTACTATACACATTGATGACTTGAAAAACACATTAAAATCAATGTCACATAGCTGACTAATACTCAAAAGATTATGCTTTAACTTTTCTACAAGTAATACATTTTCAATGAATGTAGAAGGAGTAATTTTGATTTTACCAATACCGATTATCCTTCCTTTTCGATTGTCACCAAATGTTACCATTCTACCATCCTTTTGTTCTAGGATGAAGAATTGATCAATGTCACCCATCATATCTCTTGAACAGCCACTATCCAGATACCATCTTTTCTTTATACTTGTGGCTGCAAGACATCCCTGCATAATAATCATTTAATAAATTTAGGTACCCAAGCTTTCTTGGGTCCTTGCAAGTTAGTGGAAATGATTTCTTTTGGAATCCAAACTATCTTAATTTTCTTTTTGTCACTATATTTCAAATGACATTCAAATGCCTTATGACCAAGGTTATTACATGCATAGCATATAATTTTTGATTTTGAATAATAACCATGAGATGATGCAAATTTAGGTCTAACCTGTTTTGAACTAATGAACTTAGGAGCATATGAAGTAGATGCAGAAAACTTGTTTGAACTAGATCCTTTGTAACCAATTCCAAATTTATTATTATTTCTTTTTGATCTTTTAAAATTAATTCAAGTTTGTTAGAACTTAGAGTTAGCTTTTCAACCAAGGGTTTTAGTTTTTGAACTTCCTTCTTTAAATCATCATTTTCATTTTTCAAAAATTTGTTTTTCTTGAGAATCTCTTCTTTTTCAACTTGAACAATCTTAAGTCTTTCACAAACCAAACTTAATTCTCTTTGCAAGGTTTTGTTTCTTTCATAAAATTCATTTTTGCCTTTTTCAAATACATCACATTGATTTTTCAAATCTTTCATTTTTAAACTGGCCTTTTTGTATTCTATCAATAATTCACAAAAAGCATTATGCAATTCATTATAAGTGAATTCTAAGTTAGGTTTAGAAGTATTTATCTCGTCCTCCAAACCCATAAGATAGATTTGTGCAGTCTTCATTGTCTCTTCATCCTCTTCAATGGAAGTGGTTTCATCACTATCACTCCAAACAGCAAGCATTGTCTTCTTCTTCTTTTTGGTGAACACATTTTTCTTTCCTTCAGGATAGTTAGGACGGATGTGTCCCGGCTTCTTCTATCCATAGCAGATAGGTACTTGATCTTTATTTTTATCCTTCTCTTTTTCTTTATCCCTTTCTTTTTCATTTCCAAAATCACCTTTCCTATATTGCTTTCTCCATCTGTTTGTTTTTCTTCTGCCCATAAACCTTTTAAATTTTCTCATGACAAGGATAATTTCATCATTTCCTAGATCATCGTCATCTGAAGAATCTGAGTCTTCAATGTTATCTTCTTCTATAGCTTTAAATGTAATGGCTTTCTTCCTTTTGGTATCTTCTTTAGTCCTTTGTTGCATAGCCAATTCATGTGTGATAAGTGATCCAAGAAGTTCATCTAATGGTAGAGTGTTTAGGTCCTTTGCCTCTTGAATAGCTGTTACTTTGGCTTCCCACTTATCTGGTAAAGATCTTAATACTTTTTGAACAAGATCAACATTAGAGTAAGTTCTAACAAGACTTTTGAGACCATTTATAATATCAGTAAAGCGAGTATACATAGCAGATATAGTCTCATTGTGATCCATCTTAAATAGCTCATAATTATGTACAAGAAGATTGATTTTTGATGTTTTAACTTGAAATGTGCCTTCGTATGTAATTTCTAGCTTGTCCCAAATTTCTTTAGCATAATTGCAAGTTGAAATTCTGTTAAACTCATTTGGATCCAAAGTACAATACAATAAGTTTATTGCTTTGGCATTCAGTTCAACTAATTTCATATCATTCTTGTTCCAATCCTCTTCTGGTTTGGGAACCTATACATCATTAACTCTAATTATGGGTGTGTGAGGTCCTTTCATGATAATCTTCCATAAATGAAAATCTACAGCTTGAATGTATATTTTCATTCTTGCCTTCCAATATGTATAATTGATTCCGGTGAAAAGTGGAGGTCTATTTGTGGATCGACCTTCAGCCAATGAAGTACTCATGGGATGTGCCATATATCTTTACTCTAAATAACTTTCAGAGACTCTGCTCTGATACCACTTGTTGCCCAAGTGGCTTCCCAAGAGGGGGGTGAATTGGGATTTAAAAACTTTTCATAATAATGTGCACTTTCAAATTCTTTTGGTGTTGTGGTGCTAAATGCAATACGGAAGTAATTAAATCAAAGCAGTAAAACAATAAAAACACAATCACAAACACAAAGAAATAGAGTGGTTCGGAGCAACAGGCTCCTACATCCACTACCCAAGCACCACTTGGGATTTTCACTATATCCCCCAACCGGAATACAGTCGGATTGTTTTACCAGGCTTATAATCCAAACCTATACACTTTGGTTTTATCGGGATCATCAAAGAAACCCTAACTCCCTTTAGTTTTAAACGGGATTATCAAAGAAAACCCAAACACTTGATTTTATACTAGGATTACCAAGAAACCCAACTTAGATTTTATAAGGTTCACCTAAAAACCTTCAACCCTCTTTTAAGACATAGCCCCTTGCTATTCTTAGAGAGAAAATAAAGATAGTCAAAAGATAAATAAGCGACTACAGCAAACCAAGTTCGTTTAACTGTTGTCGATGTAGATCAAGATGAAGTCAAGACTTGAATGCTCTTTAATGCTCTTCAAGCTACTTCTTCCCTTCTTCAATGAGTGGATTCAATGATGGAGTAGAGTTGGTGAAGCTTTGAATCCAACTTGAAAGCTCTTTGAGGTAGGTAGGTGAATGACTTGAAAGCTCTTCAATATCTTACAAAAATTTCATAATAAAGCTCTAATTATTGTTTAGTCCTTCAAAAACAATCCCTTTTATATTTTTCCAAGAGATATGGCCGTTGTAGGGCCTTGGGATTCATGAAATAGATGTTGGAGATGAATTGGAGTTCAAATTTCAACTTCAGCAACTAGCCATTTGAGTGCAGAAAACAGCTCCACGAGTCGGCTCGAAGTCCACGAGTCAGCTCGAAGTCTCAGACAGCCCAAAATAAAACTCTGTAAGAGTCGGCTCTTCTGGCTAGAGTCGGCTCTTGACTTCAATCAAGTCAAAATCATGAATACCTAGAGTCGGCTCTTCAGGGCAGAGTCAGCTCAAGTTCTCAAGCCTTCAAAATACATAACTGTTGCCCAGGTGGCTTTTTCCAAGAGGGGGGTGAATTGAAAATTACAAAATTTTTGCAAGTATGTGCACAAGTAATTCCTTTTGGTGGTTGAGTGCTGTGTTAATCAGAGAATAAGTGTAGAAGCTGAAAAGTAAATCAAGCACAACACAAACAAGGTAAGTTTATAGTGGTTCGGAGAAACCCAGCTCCTACGTCCACTATCCAAGTTCACCACTCGGGATTTCCACTATATCCTCCAAACTGGAATACAGTCTGATTGTTTTACAGGTTCACAATCCCAACCTCTATACTTTGATTTTTTAAACCGGGCTCACCAAAGAAACCCACACTAGGTTTTCACAGGCTCACTTAGAACCTCTACACTTTAGTTTTGAAAAGGCTCACCAAAGAAACCTATTTGGTTTTTACAACCAGGCTCACCAATAACCCAAATATTCTAAGAATAGAATAAAAAAGCAACAATAATGACAAACTCAGTTGTCAGGTGGTTGCCAATGCAGCTCGAGTGAAGCTCAATTAAATGCTCTTCAATGCACTTCAATGGCTTCCTTGCTTTCCTTGAAAGATGCTTCAAGCTTCTGGTAAGAGTTGGTGAAGGCTTGAAGGCTAACTTCAAAGATCAAGTGTTCTCTCTTCTTACTTCAATAAATATTCAATAACTATTCATTAACTCATTAGTCTTTCCAAGGATGTTCTCATACCTCATTTATAGAGACTTCAACTGCCTTCCCTTGATTTTGAACATTGTAGACCGTTGGGAAGTGACAGGTTACCATTGGAGTACTTTTGGAATTCAAAAATAAAAAATTGAAACTAGCCGTTGGAGGTGACCCCGTCATTCCAGTCGGCTCGGACATTCTTCGAGTCGGCTCGGATCAAGTTCGGGTCAGCTGGGTTGAACACCAGTCGGCTAGGTTCCACAGTTGAGAAAATGGTTCACTCTGGACGAGTCGGCTAGGCTGAAATCCAGTCGGCTCCGATCCTTGAGATTCTCAGAACATTCTTAACCATGTTCTGGATGAGTCGGCTGGGCATTGGTGCCAGTCGACTGCATCTGTGTGCCAGAGAACTTCTTTCTTATGCCAGTGCCAGAGTCGGCTGGTTCCTCCATCGAATCGACTAGAGAATGGTTCTTCAGCCAGATCAAATTCAATTTTCCAGAACTCTTATACCATGCTTTGAAGACTTCTTCAAGTTCTTCTTACAATAAAATCAAGAAAAATTGAAGCTTGAAAACTATTAGAAGTAACCCTTTATCTTTGATTTAAGTAGGAAAATTTTTTTGTTGGGTTCTTCTTTATAAGATCCTAATCACTTACAACTCAACACAAAATTATAAAGATTGCAGGGTTTAGAAAGTATGTCAATGTAGTTGTCCTACAAAAACTTGTCAACCATTTGAAGAGTTGTTAGATAACCAAATGTATGCTCCAATATTTTGTTATCATCAAAATCACTTTAGGGGTCAACAATAACTCTGGACGAGTCAGCTCTTGGGGGAGGAGTCAGCTCTTGATCTCAAGCTTTAGAAATTATTTTCTTCCATGAGTCGGCTCTTGGGATAAGAGTCGGCTCTTGATACTGAAACGCTAAAACTTTCTCCGTGCCGTGCCACAAAGAGTCAGCTCTTGATCCAAGAGTTAGCTCTAGCAAATCTTCAAAAAATGCTTCAAGATTCTCCAAAACTCTTCAACATTGAATCAAATAGAAGCTAATCTACATACTCTTTAATTTTTACAATTTTTTGCCCATTTTACAAGATTACAAGATAAATAAAACTAGGGCTTTTACAAGTTCAAGTTCATAAAACTTTATACGTAATTGAATTACCTTCCAATCAGTTTGAAAACCATTTTAAACTAAAGATAACCAATTTCCTACAAAACTTCTTAAACAATTTGAAGGAGTTAGTATCAAACACATGCTCCAATATTTTGTGATCATCAAAATCATTCCAGGGGTCAATACTTGGGTTAGATCATGACCAAGGAACCTAACTTTTGTTTGAAATAGATTCATCTTTGGTTGAGAAAGAACTAACCCATTCTTGATTACTAAGTTTAAAAAGGTATGGAGGTGTTTGAAGTGTTGTTCCAATGATTCAGAAAATATTAGAACATCATCAATATAAACAATAATAAATTTTAAGTATGGAGTAAAAATATCATTCATGATTTTTTGGAATTCAGAAGGAGCATTCTTAAGTCCAAAGGGCATTACATTCCATTCGTACTATCTGAAGGGGACAGTGAATGCCGTTTTGTACTTATCATGTTTGTATATTTGAATTTGCCAAAAACTAGACTTTAGATCAAATTTTGAAAAGATCTTTGCTTCGATTGTCCTATTTAGCAAATCTTTTTTATTAGGTAATGGATACCTGATCCATCTTAAAGCTTGATAGAGTGGTTTATAATTAATTACAAGTCTTGGAGCCCCTCTTTCTAATTTTGCATTCTTTTGAACATGAAAGCAGCACAACTCCAAGGGGATTGGCTTGGCCTGATTAGTTTTTTCTTAACAAGGTCATTAATTTCTTGCTTGCAATATTCAAGTACTTCTTGGTTCATTTGAATTGGCCTGGCTTTTGTAGGTATTTTTTTTCATTAAATTTGTTTTCATATGGAAGACTTACAGCATATTTTTTCCTATTCCAAAAGGCACTAGGTAGGTTAGAACATGCAGATTCTTGGATTAGATTTTTAAAGTTTTCTATCTTTTGCATTATTATAGGACTTTCCAATTGTTCTTCAATTTTTTTGTAACTTATTTCTTCTTTTAAAAATTCTATATGTTTTGCTTTTCTTGTTACTTCATTGACCGTATTTAAGGTTTTGATAAATTCTCTTGTTACAAATTTAATTTTTAATTCTTGTCCTTGGGCCTTAGTTGTAATTCCTTCATCATCTACCATGAAGGGTTTTATCAGGTTTAGAAAAAGAGTTCCTAAAATAGCTGGCGTATTTAGGTTTCTTATCAGAATAAATTGGGTGACAAAGCATTGGTTTGCAAAATAAATTTTTGTTTCAGAAAGCTTATATTTTATTATTAATTTTGAACCATTTGCAGTTTTAAATTTTTCTTTAGTTTTTTCAAAATACTTTGTTGGGATTAAACCTTCCTGTATACAATTTAAGTCTGCCCCTGAGTCAATTAGAGCAATGGTTTCTAATTTAAATTCATCTATTATGATAGTTACTCTAACATACCAGTTTTGTATGGTTAGGTTAGAAATCAATTCTAAAAAACTTTGATTTTGAGGGTCTTGTTCATGTTCTGTATCAGAACTTTCTTGTTTTTCTAAGAGCTTTATTTGACTTTTGATCTGATTTATTTCCATTTTTATTTGATTCACTTCAGACTGTAAGTCTTGCATTGTTATTGGTTTTTGTTTTTGATGAGTAAATTTATTAAAAATATCATTCAAATTGTAACTTTGAAGCATTGATGATTGGTTTTCACTTAGGGTTTCTTTTAATTTGAGAAGATACTCCTTTTTGAGTTCTGGTTCATTAATTTTATCTATGAAGTCTAGGAGTAAATTTTGTTCTTTTATTATCATATTTATGCTTGAGGATGGGAAATCATCCTCTTCAAACTCATCTGAAGAGGACTCAACGTCAGATTCAAGCAATAATTTTTCTAGTTGATTTTTGAGAGAATTTTCTATATCATCTTTGTCAATTTGTATTTCATTTATCTTTCTTCTTAGCTTACAATTTCTGGCATAATGTCCGATTTTGCCACACTTAAAGCAAGTTACTTGATTTGTTGGTTTACCTATTTGTTTTTTATTCTGAAAGATTTTCTTCTCTCTTTTTATAGGTTTGTTCACTATTTGTTTGTATTTTGCTGTGTAAGGGTGTTTTTTCTTGGTGCAATTTTGCCAAGTTTTTGATTTAGAAAATTTTCTTTTAGTTAAAGGATTATAACCGAATTGTTCACAGAAGTTTCCTAGTTCTTTTCTACTGGTTAGTTATTCATTTTTTAATTGTTGCTTCATCCTTAGATCATTACAGAGATTTAAGCCTTTAGAATTGATGATATTGATTAAATCTCAATAAGTGAGTCTATCATAGGGTATGGTATTGTTGTTTTGTTCTCTAATCTTTAATTTGACTTTTTCTGTAAAGACTTGAGGGAGTCAGCAATGAACTTTTCTTTCCAGAATGACTGTTGACAATCGTTTCTAGTCATTACCTTAGTCAGGAAGACATCTTTGTACCACCTAAAATCTTGCAGTTTCTTACATCTGAGGTTGGCCAAAATCATAGAACTTCTATCTTTTAGGTTTGATGGGTCTCCTAAGAAGTGTTTTGCGATTGCAAATATGAGGGTTGACACTGAATCTTGTATTGGTTTCCCCACTTCATCTTTGACAATCACACCTTCTTCATTCCTTCTATAGGCATATAATATATTGTTCCTATCAATTTCATCAAGATAGTGATCCCACCATCCTTTCAATTGTCCAGTGAAACCAGCTACCAAAGTTTGGGCAATAGCTTGATCGGTAATATTAGGCTTTGTTCTGTAAGCCGTAGCTACCATGGTCATTTCTTGAAGGGTGTTGAGGATTTGATATTCACTTTGACCATCTATGTTCCATTCATAAATGGTATTTACTGAATAATGGTTTTGCCTAAGTAATGGCCTTTCTTCTATGGCCATATCAGGAAGAGTGGGTCTGTGGTAAAATAATTTTGTGGATTGGTTCCAAGTCTGAATTTTGTTGACTTCAAAATTACTATCTTGGCCCTTTGGAGTTTCTGGTTCACTATTACTACCAGAGCTAGTTTCCATGGAATTCTCACTGTTAGAGGTTTCCAGGTCTTGGGACAAGACAGAAACATTTCTGGCCCTATGAACCATAGATGTTGAAGGCGGACTTCTTTTTGGTGTATCTAATACAGTGTTGGTTATAATTTCCACCTTTTCAAGTCTTTTGTTGATTTCATTCATTATATCACTTTCTTTTAATTGGGGAATTAATTTTTTTGGGATTTCATGTGGAGTAAATATTGGGGTTTTTTCTTTACCTTTTATCGGTTGTCTTTCTTCTTTTATTATTTCTTCAATCCTGGTTAGTTGGTCTCCTATTGTTTTTAAATTTTGATTTGTAAAATTATTCTATTCTATTATATTTTTAAGGTCCCTGCCATTTGATGTTTCTGCCGGGTCAGATTTAATTTTAAAAGGTGATGCTATAACTTATGTTTCTCTTACAGGAATTTTGATTTCTTGTAAAGGAGGATGGATTTTTTTGGTTGTTTTACCCTTCCCATCTTGCCAAGAGATCACACATTTTCCTGTGAGCATGTTTACTTGTTTTGGGTTTTCTTTCATATGATAATCAAACTAGATGAAGAAGTTTATATTTGTTCTTAGTACTTCTAATGTTTGATAGTATTTTTTCTGGATCTTATCTCTCTGTTCTTTGTTAAAATTGCTAAAAAATCACTTTCTTTTATTTATGTTTTTTGGTGAATAAAAACCCTTTCTTAATTTTTCTTTATCTATTGTGAAATCTGTATATATCATATAGATTTCAGAATCTTTCATTTCTATAATTTGTGAAAAAGTCAGAGAAATTGGTGGTGATGTTTGATCATTGTAAATAGTTTGAGGAACTCTGGATCCATTATCTACTTCCCTGAGTTTAGATCTAGGTAGTATTGGATCTTGAGGAGTCGATTGGTATCTATGACTATAGGTTCTATTGACGTTTCTATTGAACTTTATTTCTACATCTCCTTCTGGAAGTGTAGTGATTGATTCAATAGTGCTCTGAACTTGTCTAGGAGCTGGAACGGCTTTTTCTAGAAGCCAATTTTGTGGAAGGGAGACCTGATCCCAGATCAAGGTTTTTGGAACGTGTGTGTTTCCTTTCAGGGTGTTGGTTTGGAAATAGGTCGTACTTCCAAAGACTCTTTTGTTAATCACCCGGATGTGGTCCAGATCATTGGTTACCTTATAGCAAATTTTGAAAGTAATTGCCACAGGATAAGATCCTAGCATAATATTAAATCCATGAAGTTTAACATCAAGTTCTATTGCTTTAAAAATGTTTTGATCTCTGAGTTTTAGGGCTAGGTCTGTATTACCATTAAAGTAAATGGGTCCTTCGTACAGGCTTGATTCTACCATTCCCAACAAGGAGTCATTGAAATGGGTCAGGCGGCCATCTCTCAGATAGAGAAGAATGGCAGTATCAAGCCCTCTTCTGACTAAGGATTTGGCAGCAACCTGGACCATTCCTATATGGATAAACTCATACTTAGATCTAAGGATTTTGACTAGGTCTTGTGGGATTATTGATATAACTGTGTGATCACCCGTTATTGACATAGTTTTTTCTTGTATCCTAACTTTATTATCAGGTAGGATTCTATGTTGATAAATTGATCTTTTGTTTATTTTTGGAACAATCCATTTGTTCAACTGTTCATCCCTTATATCTATTGAGTGGCTATACGTATCATCTCCTCTAGAAGAAGAACCTGTAGAAAATGACCTAGATAGCATATTCATATTGGAACCTCAATGTATCTCTTTCCCTTTAGATTGCTGCTTATGGCCCGATAATGCCTATACATGGCTAAAATGGCCGATGCAAAGTCAATGCCTACTCAGGATACACTTTGATTCATAAATAAAAATCAGCTATCTCGATATTTTTTCGATTATCCTTCCCCCCCAGGCTCTGATACAAGAGAGCACCACATGGATCAGCTCATCGTCTAAGATTTTTGTGTCATAAAATTTGCTGAAGTTGAAGACTTGCCTGAAGTGTCGACACATGGATGAAAAGTATCGACTCAAAGTATCGATTCATCAGATGAAGTGTCAGCTCACTAGTGTAGAATAGAAGACTTCAAAAGATATTTCTTTGGTCAAGTGTCGACTCACTGTTTCAAGTGTTGACCCTAAGTGTTGACACATGACCTGAAGTGTCGACACTTGAACGAATGACAACTCTGCAATGGCTAGTTTTTTGAAGAACAGAACTTTCCCAAAATATTTGTAATGGCTAGTTTTTCCTCTCCAACTGTCTCTAATGGTCATTTAAGGTTTGGAAAGCTATATAATCAACACAAATCAAATGGGGAGGTAACCCTTTGATAGAAAAGTTCCATACATTTCAAGGATTCATATTTTGAGAAAGTTGAACCTTCATGCATCCAATTTTAAAGAGAGCTTCCAAGTCCACAACATCAAGCTTCATTCAAAGGCTTTAACAAATTGAAGACAAGCTTCTTCAACATCATCCAAGAGCTTCAAAGAGATATTTGCTTTATTTTAGAAAGCTTTATTGTATTCTTTACTTTTATTCTTACTTTGTTATAAAGGTTCTTGGTTAGCCCGAAAAACTAAGGAAGGTTGTTGGTGAGCCTTAAAACCAATTAGGTTCTTGGTTAGCCCGGAAAACCAAGGGAGGTTATTGGTTAGCCTTGGAAAACCAATTATATTTTTGGTTAGCCCGCAAAACCAAGGGAGGTTGGTGGTGAGCCTTAAAACCATTTAGGTTCTTGGTTAGCCCGTAAAACCAAGCGAGGTTTTAACTTGTGAGCCTTGTGAAAACAAATCGGGTTTTGATTAGCGAACCTGGAAAACTAATTGACTGTAATTGGTTGAGATTATAGTGAATTTTCAAAAAGATCTTAGGGAGTGGATGTAGGTGCCTTGGAGTGCACCGAACCACTATATATTTTTATATTTGTGTGATTATTTTCTTTGTGCATTTACTTTGTTAATTCTGCTGCATATTATTTTGAAGCACACAAATACATTGCCAAAACATAAGCATTGAATTGATCTAGCACATACTTGCTTTAGTTTATTGCAAATAGTTTGAAAGTTTTAGAAAAATTCTATTCACCCCCCTTCTTGGGTTGCATCTTCTCTGGGCAACAATTCGTATCAGAGCCCGGTACTCTGTTTGGAAATCTAACAATTTTGAGTAAAAGATCATGGCAACCCTTGTAGGTCTTAGTGTTAGACTACCATTTTTCAATGGCACTAATTACACATATTGAAAAACATGCATGCACATTTATATTCAATATATAGATTATTATCTTTGAAAAATGGTTGTTAATGATCCACATATTCCTTCAATATTGGTTAATGGCATTTCCATTCCAAAACTCAAAGAGAATTGGGATGAAAATGACATTAAGCAATCTGAGCTAATGCCAAAGCAATGAACTTGCTTTATTATATATTTGACCCTAATAAATTCAATTGGGTCTCCACATGCGAAACAGCGAAGAAAATATGGGACACACTTGAGGTTACTCATGAGGGTACTCTTCAAGTGAAGAATACTAAAATTAATTTGCTTGTACATTCTTTTAAAATCTTTGAAATGATGCATTATGAATCTATATCTGACATGTTTACTAGATTTATGACTATTATTAATGAATTGAAAAGTCTTGGCAAAATCTATGCTAATGTTGATTTGGTTAATAAAATTCTTAGATCTTTGCCAATATCATGGGATCCAAAGGTGACGACGATCCAAGAAGCTAAAGATGTAGAAACTTTGCCTTTGGAGGAGCTTATCGATTCACTCATGACCTATGAGTTGAACTTATGGTAAAAGGAAGTGGATGCTGATAGAAAGAAGAAAATATTCGCCTTTAAATCCATTACACAAGATAAGTCTTCAAGTGAGGAGTCGGAAGACGGTGAAGATGAAGATGAGATGGAATTTTTGGCTCATAAATTTCAAAGATTCATGAGAAAAAGGGCCAAGAAAATATACAAAGAAGGCAACGATGGCTACATGGAGCGAAAGTGAAAACTCTAGTTCAGATAAGAACAAATTCAAAAATTAGCCAATCTATTACTTCATGGCAAATAAGGAAAAGGTATGTGCTGAAAATGATTATGACCTTACCTTTGATGAATTACATGATACATTCAATGATCTTGTGCATGAATACAAATTGCTAAAAATTGAGCACAAGAAATTAAAAAAGCGTGTGAAATTCCTTTTCTTTTGAGAACACCAATCTTGCCGATAAAAATGATGATTTAAATGCCAAGATTGATATTTTGGAAAATGAAAAGAATAATTTTTCTAAAGAAAAAGAATTTTTAGAAAAAGAAAATTTTGCAAGATTTATGTGATAAATTTTTGAATGAGAAAAATATTTTGATTGAAGAAAAGAAGAAAAAATTTTTGAAGAATTTTCTTATACCTGCTTCTTCAAATTTGTCTTATAAATCTAGACTTAATGCATATACTTGTAGATTAAGAAAAATTTGGGTTCCAGAAGGAACCATAGTTACTAATCCTAAAGGACCCAAGAAAGTTTGGGTACCAAAATTATCCACTTAGTATGTTTTGCAGGAATGTCTTGCAGCCCAACATGAAGAAAGAAAGTTTTTAAAAAATGGGCATACAAGATAATTTAAAGAAGTGGATCTACTACATTCTGGACTAAATGGTAAAAGAAGGATTATATATATTGGTAAATTCTAAATATTTCCTTCCATAATTAAAAATGTAGTTGAATATCTGTTATAAATATTGCATCAGTTATTTTGAAAGTTTATTTTAAATGTTTAATTAGAATCAAGTTTAGATTTACAATCATTGGTTATGATCATGAACTTTTTGATGTTGATGGATTTCATGCTCTCGTGATTAAACTTATTATTATTAGACTTTCATTTGATTTTGATTAATATAATTTTAAACTATTTCAAGTAAAATGCTATGATTTATGTGTTCTCATTTTTGACATCTATGCTTTAGTTAGAAATGATTTGAAATAAGTATAGAACTAGTAGTTAAGGGTTATATTTAAGAAGAAGGTGTGCATATTGATAAACCCTTAATCCAGTAGCTAGACTTGCTATTGAATTATTTCTAGCATTTATTTGAATATTAAATTATTTTAAATAAATTTGAAATCATTCTAAAAGTTTTTAAGTGATATCAATGCTTTGCAGTTTGAAAATCATGAATATCTTAAAAAATTTTAAATCTTTGCTATCAGACTTAGAATTTATGCTCATATCTCAAATTGTCTGAAATTATGATGCTATGCGCTTTCATATTTTATTCATCAAATAAATGCATATTCTTAAGGGGGAATAACATTTAGGGGAGCATTCAAAGATTTGTTATCTACATATATGCATTGAATATTCTATTTGATATCATGCTTTACTTATATTACTCTGATACTCCTTTTTTTCAAATCTAATCCTTTAAGGGGAGTTACATTCAAGTGGTATCATATTCAATTGATATCAAAATTTATTTTTTTAAAAAAGAATGCCTAGTAACTACTTTCGATTGGGTTAGTCACCATGGCCGTCCGGTCATAGGAGCTAAGTAGGGTTTAAAGACCCTCTCTTCCCATTCACTGGGATCTCTTATGATATGTTGGGGTGCCACTGTGGCCTTATCCCATAAACAAGTAAGGTGAATGGATAATATGCATATCAGAGTTTATATATATTGAATTATTTCTTGACATGTGCATATCATTTTTGTGGTATCATATTTAATTCATATTTCAAGTGGTATCATATTTTAAGTACTATATCATGTTCAATCTATAACAAATTTAAGTAGTATCATGATTAATTGATTTTATGTATTGATTTTAATGATCTACTTGCTATTCTTTCCACCTTCATTCCCATTTTATATTGCCTTTCATCCTTTTTCATGATGACAAAAAGGATGAAAAAAATGTTAAGTATAAAAATGGAAAAGATTGGATAAATATGAAAAATCATATGAGAAATGAAAGGAAGTGCAAAAGGGGGAGAAGAAAGCAAAATGTTATAATCTTAAGGAAAGAATTAGTAAGAGAAAGAAAATTTAAAAATTTTGCATATTTTGAAAGATATTTTTTAAATCATATTTTAAGGGGGAGCTTGATACTCATTGATTTTGAGCTTACATATTTATCTTATTGTTAATCTTTTTAAGCTTATCCTGTTCATATACTTAAAGGTTTTGTCATTAAAAAGGGAGAGATTGTTGACTCTGGTCTTGATTTTGATGATTGACAAAATATTTAAGTATATATGAGTACTAATCCATGTTAAAAGTGTTTATCAATTTTAGGTACTCATTAAATGTTGAAAGATTGAAAAGATTGTCATTCAATTGAAGAAGTCCAGATTTTGATGAAAAATATGTTCAAAAAAAACTTCGATAGTTGAAGATTACTTGAATTGACATATGAGTTCAACACAAACTTGATTCAGCACAAGTTCAGAAGTTTTGAAGAAAATCTCAGTGATGTGTCGACTCAAGGTGTCGATATATGACTCAAGGTGTCGACATATTACTCAAAGTATCGACACATGACACCAAGTGTCGACACATGACAATGAAGTGTCGACTTAAGCCGATACGTAAAGAAAATTTCAATTGGCATGGCTGGAGTGTCAACACATGGATGTGTTGTGTTGACTCAAAGTGTCAACACATGATCAGCTCATCGCCTGAGATTTTTGTGTCACAGAACTTACTAAAGTTGAAGACTTGTTTGAAGTGTCTACACATGGATGATAAGTGTCGACTCGAAGTGTCGACTCATCAGATGAAGTGTTGGCTCACGAGTGCAGAACAGAAGACTTCAGAAGATATTTCTTTGGTCAAGTGTCAACTCACTATTCCAAGTGTCGACCCTAAGTATCAACACATGACCTGAAGTGTCGACACTTGAATGGGCGACAGCTCTACAATGGCTAGTTTTTTGAAGAACAAAACTTTCCCAAAACATTTATAATGGCTAGTTTTTTCTCTCCAATGATCTATAATGATCATTTAAGGTTTGGAGAGCTATATAATCAACACAAATCAAATGGGGAGGTAATCCTTTGAGAGAAAAGTTCTATACACTTTAAGGATTCATATTTTGAGAGAGTTGAGCCTTCAAGCATCCAATTTCAAAGAGAGCTTCCAAGTCCACAACATCAAGCTTCATTCAAAGGCTTCAACAAATTGAAGACAAGCTTCTTCAACATCATCCAAGAGCTTCAAAGAAATATTTGCTTTATTTTAGAAAGTTTTATTATATTCTTTACTTTCACTCTTACTTTGTTGTAAAGGTTCTTGGTTAGCCTGGAAAACCAAGGGAGGTTATTAGTTAGCTTTGGAAAATCAATTAGGTTCTTGGTTAGCCCGCAAAACCAAGGTAGGTTGGTGGTGAGCCTTAAAACCATTTAGGTTCTTGGTTAGCCTGTAAAACCAAGTGAGGTTTTGACTTATGAGCCTTTTGAAAACAAGTCAGGTTTTGATTAGTAAGCCCGGAAAACTAATCGGCTGTAATCGATTGAGATTATAGTAAATTTTTAAGGGAATCTTAGGAAGTGGATGTAGGTGCCTTTGAGTGCACCGAACCACTATATATCTTTATGTTTGTGTGATTGTTTTCTTTGTGCATTTACTTTGTTAATTCTACAGCATATTATTTTGAAGCACACAAATACATTGCCAAAACACAAGCATTGAATTGATCTAGCACATACTTGCTTTAGTTTATTGCAAATAGTTTGAAAGTTTTATAAAAATCCAATTCACCCCCCATCTTGGGTTGCATCCTCACTAGGCAACAAATGTGTGACCTAGAAAAGGTTGTGAGATTTTGACTAGTTATCCTGGTAAAGTCAATTAAGTTTGTTTATGAGCTTGGTAAAACAAGTGACTGTATTCTTTAAAGAATATAGTGAAAAATTTTTAAGTGAACCTTGGAAAGTGGATATAGATGCTGAGAGTGCATCGAATAGCTATAAATTCTATTTTTTTGTATGTAAATTTTATATTCTCTATCTTTACATCTAGCATAACTCACACTATACCTGACTTATTAACTTAAAGATTTTAAGTGTGCATACTTGTTGAAGTTTTTTAAAAACCTAATTCACCCCCTCTTGGATTATTGGTTTGGACAACAAGCGGTATCAGAGCCATGTTCTCTATGAAATTGAGCTCTCAATCAAGAGATAAAGATCATGACAACTTACTTGAGCAGTGCACTTGCTAAAGGGGAATCCAGCAATGGACCACCTCTCTTTAGTGGCACAAATTATGCATATTGGAAGGCTCATATGAGAAAATATATTCAAGTACTTGATTATCAATTATGAAAGGTGATAATCAAAGGACCACATACACCCACTATTAAAGTTAATTATTTTAAATGTATTGTATTGTACTGTGCTTTGGATCCAAATTAGTTCAATCAATTTTTTTCTTGCAATTCTATAAAGAAAATTTAGAATAGATTGAAGTGAGTTAGGAGGGTACAAATCAAGTCAAGGAGTCTAAAAGTAATATGCTTGTACATAATAATGAACTGTTTAAGATGGAACCTATAGAGACCATATCTGAGATGTTTACTTAATTTATTAATGTAATTAATGATCTTAAAAGTCTTGGCAAGACATATTCAACCAGTGACTTGGTGAGAAAAGTTCTTCAATCATCACCAAGGAATTGGGAAGTAAAAATCATAGCTATTCAAGAAGCAAGGCCTCTATAATTTGCCACTTGAAAAGCTCCTTGGATCTTTGATGACACACAAGTTGGTAATGAAGTAACATAATAAGGAAGATGGAAGAAAGAAGAAGATAATAGCCCTTAAATCAATTGCTAAAGAAGAAGATGAAGATATATCATCTAAAAAAGAGTTAGGAAATGATGATATGGCCCTAGTCATTAGAAAATTCAGAAGATTTATGGACAAGAAAAAGTCTGGTCTAGATACAGGAGAAAAAATTTGGCTAAGGGAGAGCAAAGCAAGGAGAAGGAGAAGGAAAAAGATAAGGAAAAGGACCAACCTATTTGTTATAAGTACAAGAAGTCAGGACACTATAGGCAGATTGTCCTACCATGAGGAAGTCATTTAAAAGAAATAAGAAGAAAAAAGTAATGGTCACAATTTGGAGCGATAGTAAGGATACTAGCTCCAATGAAGAAGGAAAAGCAGCAAGTTTGTACCTCATGGCTCTAGAAGATAAGGTAAATTCTAAACCTAATTTAGAGTTCATATTTGATGAATTACATCTACCTTTTATGAGTTGCTTGCTGAATTTAAGAAACTTAGTTTAAAAAATAAGTCTCTTAAGCAAGCAAATGATGTTTTGATAAAAGAAAAAGTTGAAGTTTTAAAGAAAAATGAAGTTTTACAAAAGGAAGTAAATGAAATTAATAAAAGAAACATTAATTTGGAAAAGGATAAGAATGGTAGTTTGCATAAATTTAATGTTTTGAAACAAGAAAATGAAAATCTATAAAATGAAGTTCAGAGCTTAAAGCCATTGGTTGATAAATTAATCCTTAGCTCCAACAAACTTGAATTGATTCTTAATAATCAAAAGGGAGCATTTAATAAATCAAGAATTGGCTTTAACTTAATGTACAATCAAAGATTTTTAGCAAATTGATTTTCAGCCTCTACAACTTCTCAAACTTTAAAAGTTGTTTGTTATTGTTGCAAGAAAAACAGACATAAAATTTACAAATGTAATTTTAGAAAAATAAAGGGAAACATAGTAAACAAGATTTGGATTCCTAAAGGAACCATTATTACTAACTCTGAAAGATCCAAGAAAGCTTGGGTACCTTAAAATACTACTTGATTATTTTGTAGAAGTGTCTTATAGCAATAGATTAAAATAAAGATAGTACTTAGATAGTGGCTATTCAAGATATATGATGGATGACAAAGATCAATTCTTTACCCTTGAAATGAAAGAAGAAGATATAGTGACCTTTGGAGATGATAGTAAAGGGAAAATCATTGAAATTGATAAAATCAAAATTACTCCTTTAACTTATGTTGAAAATGCTCTACTAGTAGATAGCTTGAAACATGATTTGTTAACTATCAATCAATTATGTAACAAAGGTTTCAAAGTTACTTTTGAATCATCTATATACATAGTCACCAGTTCTTTTGATGTAAGTGTTAAATTTATTGGACATAGACTATGTAACATTTATATTATAGATTTAAATGATCTAGCTATAAAATGTAGTACAAGTCTAATTACTTTGAATGCTTGGATTAAAGAAACTAGTTGGCTTTGGCATCGTAGATTAGGACATGCTATTATGAACACTAGTTCAAAATTAATTTTAAAAGTTGATGTTAAAGGCTTACTTAAATTGAGTTTTGAAAAGGATCATATTTGTCATGATTACCAATATGGAAAGCAAACTAAAAAATTTTTCAAATCCAAAAATATTATTTCAACATCAAGATCTTTAAATCTATTTGATATGGACCTATTGGACCTACTAGGACCATAGGCCTAGGAGGAAAGAAATATAGACTTGTGATAGTGGATGATTTTTCAAGATTTACATGAATTTTATTTTTGTCACACAAAGATGAAGCTTTCACTATTTTTCTAAAATTCTATAAAAAAGTTTTGAACCAAAAAAAATTATCTTTTATTTCAATTCATAGTGATCATGGTACCAAATTTGAAAATCAAAACTTTGAAAACTTTTGCAATGAAAATAAGACTGAGCATAATTTTTCAGTACCAAGAATACTATAACAAAATGGTATTGTTGAAAGAAAAAATAGAATATTGGAAGAGATGGCCTGAACCATATTGTATGAAAATAATCTTCCAAAGTACTTTTGGACTAAAGCAATTATCAATGCATGCTACATCTTAAATTATGTTTTAATATGTTCTATTTTGAAGAAAACTTTCTATAAGCTTTGTAATGATAGAAAACTAAATATAAGCTATTTCCATACTTTTGGTTGTCGATGTTTTATCTTAAATAATGGAAAAGATAATCTTGAAAAGTTTGATACTAAATCAGATAAGTATATCTTTCTAGGATACTCTACATCTAACAAGGTTTATAGAATCTTTAAAAAATGAATAATAGCTGTTGAAGAGTCTATACATGCAATCTTTGATGAAACTAACTACTCTCCTTCAAGAAAGAAAGATTTTGTTCATGATGATGTAGAAACCATGAACAAAGAAGTGAAAGAACTGAGCTTGAAAGATAAGCCTAATGAAAAAAGAAAAAAGGTAAACAACAGTAAAAACCATGGTGATTTGTCAAAAGAGTAAAGGTAAGCACATAATCATCCTAAAGATCTTATGATTAGTAACCCTTAACATGGGGTTAGAATAAGAGCATCATTTAGAGATACCTTTGATTACTTAGCTTTTGTTTCTCAAATTGAATCCAATTACATAAAAGAAGCTGCAAATGATCCTAATTGGATGCTAGCTATACAAGAAGAGTTAAATCAATTTAAAAGAAATAATGTATAGATACTGGTTAGTAGATCCACTGAACATCCTATTATTGATACTAAATTGGTCTTAAAAAATAACCTAAATAAAAAGGATAGTGTTTTTAGAAATAAAACAAGATTAGTAGCTAGATATAATCAAGAAGAGGAAATAGATTTTAATAAAATATATGCTCCAGTAGCAAGATTAGAAGCCATAAGATTATTGCTTGCATTTACATATTATATAAATTTTAAACTTTTTCAAATGGATATAAAAAGTATATTCTTAAATAGTTATATTTCAAAAAAAATTTGTAGGGCAACCACTTGGATTTGAAAACTATATCTTTCCAAATCAAGTTTTTAAACTAAACAAAGCTTTATATGATTTGAAACAAGCATATAAAGCTTGGTATGAAAGACAACAATTTTTTGCTTGAAAATGATTTTAGTAAAGGTAGTGTAGGCACTACATTATTTGTAAAAAGAAAAGAAGATTGTTATAGTACAAGTATATGTAAACAATATCATTTTTGGCACAACAAATAAGAAACTTCTTTGTCAAGAGTTTGCTGAGCTTATGCAGGGAGAATTTTGAAATGAGCTTGATTAGTGAGATGACTTTCTTTCTTAGGCTTTAAATCAAACAAATAAAAGAAGGTATTTTCATCAACTAAGCTAAGTACATTAAAGAATTACTCAAGAAGTTTGGGATGGAAATTACAAAAGAGATTGGCATACCAATGAGTCCAACATGCAAACTTGACAAATATGAAAATGGTAATGGCATAGATCAAAAGCTTTATGAAGGTATGATTAGATCTTTGCTATATCTAATTACAAGTAGGCCTGATATTCTATTTAGTATTTGCATATGAGCTAGATTTCAATCAAATCCTAAAGAATATCATATTCTTGTTGTTAAATAAAGGAATTCTGACATAGTAAAGTCGGATCCCCAAGAATCGAAGAGTAGTATTTTAGAATTTTAGAATAAAATTTTAAAATTACCTTCTAATCACATTGGAAACAGAACCAAGGATGCTAAAAATGCTTTGCGATAGTCATTGTAGCCACTCCTCTACTGTGCTCACATACTGAAGCACTAGAAAAGGGGAGATGAAAGCGTAGGAACTTCTCAAGGGGTTTCTTATTTTTCAAAAGGTTCTTGTTATTTTTCAAATTTTTTCTTGATTGATTCACTGGGAGTAAAGGGCATGGGGTTTATAAAAGTTTTCATAAATCAGTCACACAAATTTCCTTCTTTTTTTATTTTTTAATTTCTAATCTGAGATCCCATCCCAGATCTTAAAGACCTATTTGCATGCCCTCCAAAGTCCACATAGACAGGCCACATGCTAAGAAATTCTCAACATGTGCTGAGAAGTTTCTTAGCACATGCTAAGAACTCTTCCCAAAGTGCACTAAGAAGTCTTCTTAGTGCAATCCCAAATTTTTTTTTATTTTGAATTCAATAATTCAAAAAATAAAAAATAGCCTATTGCCCTGGTGGCTTTCCCAAGATGGGGGTAAATTAGAAATTTAAAAAATTTGAATAGATATGTGCTCTTTTAATCTTCTTTTATGGTAGGTGCTATGATTCAGATATTTAAAGTAGAAGCAAGTAGAGAAGAAAAAGCATAATTACAAACATAGCAATTTATAGTGGTTCGGAGCAACCTCACTCCTATGTCCACTACCCAAGATACCACTTGGGGTTTTCACTATATTCACCACCGGAATACAGTCAGATTGTTTTACAAGGCTCACAATCTAAAACCCAACTTGGTTTTTCAACCGGGCTCACCAAAAGCCCAACTCTTGGTTTTCAACAAGATCACCAAGAACCCAACTCTTGGTTTTCAACAGGATCACCAAAAACCCTTACAATGTTAGTTTTAAAATGGGATCACTAACAACACACACTTGGTTTTTAATCATGCTCACCAAGAACCTAACAACTCATAAAAGAGTTAAGAAAAAGTAAGCAACTAATGACAAACCCAAGTTGTTTGATGGTTGCAGTTGCAGCTCAAGAGAAGCTTTCTTAATTGCACTTAATGCACTTCAATGGCTTCTACTTCTTCCTCAATAAGTGCTTCAAGCTTCTAGTTGGAGTTGGTGAACACTTGAAGGCTGACTTAAATGTTCTTTTTGTGCTCTCTTGCTCACAAGCTCATTTAATGTTCAATCATGCATTAGCTTCTTCAAAGGTTGTCCAAATCTCTCATTTATAGAGTTTTGTAGTCTTCTTAGTTGGATATAGTCATTGTAGACAGTTGGGATTTGACATTTGATCATTGAAGCACTTTTTAAATTCAAAAATGAAGTTCTAGAACTAGTCATTACTTGCCTGGAATCGATGTTCAAGTCAACTCGGATACTTCGAGTCGGGTCAGATCCTCAGAAGGTTGATTCTTCACTCTGGTCGAGTCGGCTCACCATGGTCGAGTCAGCTTGGATCCTCAGTGTCAATTATTCCTTACTCTGGTTGAGTCGGCTAACCTCAATCAAGTCGGCTCGGATCCTCGGGCCTTCGAAGTTGTACTCTGGAGGAGTCGGCTCACCTTGGTAGAGTTGACTCTCCTGGCTGTTCTTTTATAACTGATTTTCTCTAGACTTTGGAGGAGTCAGCTCGGATTACTGAAGGGTCAACTCGGATGCCTTACTAAATGGTTGAATCGGCTCAGATTGCCTTTGGGTCGGCTCGTTTGTCTAATTCAAGAAATGAAGCTCTGAACGAGTAGGCTCGAGTTCCTTCGAGTCAGCTCGAATCTGTACATGCCAGAATCCTTCAACCGTGCCATGGACTAGAGTCGGCTCTCCTTACATGAGTCGGCTCGAGTGAGTTTTTAATAAAATCTTCAACACTTCTCCAAAATTTATCCAGTAACTCTTAGTCACTCAAGACTCTTCCCAACTTAACTAACAACAAATTTTAAAGAATTTTAAGCTCAAAAAAAACATAGAAGTAACCCATTTTCATAAATATTACATCAATTTTTTTTGGGCTCTTCTTTACATGAAACTTTTACAATACTACACATGATATAAAACAAGGTTGTAGGAGCTGCAATTAAGCATTAAGATCATCCTACAAAAACTTGTAATGCACTTGAAAAATTGTTAGTAAGACAAATACATGCTCCAATATTTTGTATCATCAGAATCACTTAAGGGGTCAACATAGCCCCTAACCAAAATAGATTTTATTTGGCATTTGGGTCCTAACTAATTTATGACTTGAACCATGTTGCCTAGTAATCAACCCAAGAGGAGGAGTGAATTGGGTCTCTAAAAATAATTACTTGATGCAATGCAATAGTATGTAATCCAATCCAACAATTAATCAAGGTACTATGAATTCAAATGTAAAGCTCTTAAGTAAATGTGCAGCAGAAATAAAGAGCAATAAATATAAGAGAAATAAGATGAGACAAGCAACCACAAAGACAAAGAAGTATAGTGGTTTGGTGCACTCCAATGCATCTACATCCACTCCCCAAGATCCCCTTAGGAATTCACTATAATCTCAACCGATTACAGTCGATTAGTTTTCCGGACTCACTAATCAAAACCCGACTTGTTCTCATAAGGCTCACAAGTCAAAACCTTACTTGGTTTTACGGGCTAACCAAGAACCTAAATAGTTTTAAGGCTCACCACCAACCTCCCTTGGTTTTTTAGGATAAGCAAGAACCTAAATGGTTTTCAAAGGCTCAACAATAACCTCCCTTGGTTTTGCAATAGGCTAACCAAGAATCCTTACAATAAATAATAGTTTTAAGTAATGAGAATAAAAGCTTTCTAATAAAAAGTGCATATCTCTTTGAAGCTCAATGTAGTGATGTTTTCAACTTGATAAAGCCACTTTGAATGCTCAAGAATGGATGATCTTTAATGCTCTTGAATGCCTGGAGGCTTGCTTTTGCTTGAGAGTGGTTGAACTTCAATGAATAGGAGTGAAATCTCTCTTTTCTTCTCTCTTAAATACTTCTATTTTATTTCCATCAATATCTTTTGTTTTGATTTGATTTGAACCATATAAATACCTTTCCAAGGCCTTAAATCTGGTTTCTAGCCGTTAGACTTAAAAATCTAGCCATTGAGGGTGAAAAAAGACAAGTTCTGTATTTGAAAAACTAGCCGTTACTGATCCCAGAACTTCATGTGTCGACACTTCAGGCTGTAAGTCGACATTTCAGGTCGACACTTGAACTTCTTAAGTTGACACCCAATTCAAATATCTTCAATCTGGCTTTCTGAAAATCTCAGATGTGTCGACACTTTCTTAGGTGAGTCGACACTTCGTATCCATGTGTCAACACTTCTACAGTTCTTTATCTTCAACAAGGTCTGTGACTTAAAAATCTCAAGCGATAAGCTGATCCATGTGTTGACACTTTGAGTCGATACTTCAAGTCCATGTGTTGACACTTCAGTCATGCCATCTGAAACTTTCTTTGCATACTGACTTGAGTCGACACTTCACTATCATGTGTCGACACTTGGTGTCATATGTCGACACTTTGAGTCGACACCTTACTAAGATCTTCATAAAAATACTTGAACTTGTACTTAACTAAATTTATATCTCACTCAAGTATTCATTCAAGCAAACTTTGACTATCTAAGTCTTCTTTGAGAAGATCTTTCATCTAAACTTGGCTTCTTCAATCAAACAAACTTTTTCAAATTGATGAGCACCTTTTTCTATAAAAACACAATTCAAAGAAATCATTAGTACTCAACTTATACTTAACTGTTTTGCTTATCATCAAAATCAATAACGGAGTCAACAATCTCTCCCTTTTTGATGATGACAAAACCTTTAAATATAAATTGCATAAAAATTTTAAAAAAAAAATTTTAAGGTGCAAAGAGCTATAAATGCAATAGGTGTATCAAAGTAATTTGCAATATTGACATGATGTATCAAAGCAAGAGTGATATAATGATTAAGAGTGTCAGAGCTTGTTATAATGATTAAGAGTATCAGAGCTTTGGGATATATAAGACATAAACTCATGTATCATGATACTCTACAAGAAAACATGCTTTAGGAGAGGCAAAAATTCAGCAATAAACAAGGCTCCCCCTGAATCGATGATTCATAAAAGAGTTTATAAATATCTCTTCAAACATTTAAAGAAGGGATTTAAGATGAAATTCAATTCAAAAAAGATTTTCAATATAAAGAAAGTATTGCTCACCCTTACTTAAAGAATTTGTAAATAATTTTCAATTCAAGTTCAACTAAGTTTTCAAAATAATTTTCAAATTTTCACAAATTTTCAACCATATTGAAGAATATTTATGCTGTTACTCTTATTACTCCCTTGCACATCAAATTTATACTTTAGTCTTATTATTCCCCCTTTTTGTTATCATTAAAAAGGTAGGAAGACAAATAGGCAAGTCATTCAAGATATAGCATTAAATTACAATAAAAATTCATTCATTCATTCATTCATAAATGAAGGCAATGAAGTACTGAAAAAAAGTTAAAGCATTTCATTCATTTGAAATCATAATCATGAAGTACAACAAGATATTCCATTTAAATTCAAAATTTGTACAACAATAAAACATACAAAAGATGAATAAAAGAAAACTATCTAAATAACAAAGATATCCTAATCCTCATCCTCATCATCATTGGAAGATCCGATCTCAATCGGTCCAATATTAGTAAAAGAGCGAGCTCAAGGCCACATCGATCTGAGATCTCGAAGGCGGGTCCTGGTCGATCATGGAGGAGTACAATGACCACGTCCTCTACGTCGAGCATATGTCCGACCTCTAGCTAGAGCAGAAGATGTGGAGGCTATGTCCTTAGCAGGAATATAGCAGATCGGGGAGACAGTCTCTACAACTGTCGGATGTGGTGTATGATCAAAAGATGGACTAGAATTAAAATACTGAAAGCCAGGTGTGTTAAAACCTAGCTCTCGGATAAGAGAGGATGTATGGATGGTAGGTGTATCAACAGTGAGTGTGTCAAAAACAGGCGTATCAGTTGATGAAATGATAGGCATATTAATGATAGACGTATCAGCTGAGGAATGAATACTGTAATCGGTGAGTCAATAATAGGAATGTCAATAATAGGTGTATCGACAATGGGTGAATCAATAACATGTGAATCAACAATAGGTGAAATAATAGGAATCAGAACATGATCATCTAATCTGGATGGTGGAGTAGATAGGATAGGAGTCTAAGTAGGTGAACTGGAAGGGTCACAAATGGGACTCCTATGCAAGTCTGCTGTCACCTCTGCTATTGGCTCTGAAATCAAATCTGGGAAGTCGAATCCATCAGAGTCAGTCTCCTCATCATCACCATCATCATCACTCTCATCAACAACTGGTGCTGGAGCAGGTGGAGTAATATTAGAAACTAGAGTACTCTCTGTAGAAGGTCTGGACAGTGCAGTCAGAATAGCTGAGATGCCATCACTCAGTCCTCTGTGGCTCTCTCTGGTCTCAGTAATAAAGCAATCAAGTCACTATCTAATGATCAATATATCTATCTCAATGTGACTGACTCTGTCCATCAAAATCTATAAAACTCCTGGAGTATCCGAATTAACTGGCTGAGGCTGAGAAGTAGGCTCAGACTGAGAAGCAGTCTTTGGCTGCGCTGCTTGCTCAGGCTGACTCTTTGGAAGAGATGCCTCTGTAGGTCATGTTCGCCGGAAAGGATGTGCTCGTCCTCTACAGCATCATCAACATCTCTGTCATCGGCCCGACCAGATACTCTGCATCTCCACTGGCCTCTGAACAGATGATAACCCATCCGATGTAATGACCTGATGTTATAAACATCAGTATGTAAAAGCATACGAAAGGGCTCGTCTTCAAAACTAAAACCATACTCCCTGAACAATAAAGTCAACCCCATCCCGTAGGGTAAGCAGAGTCGCTAACTCATCGAAGCCTTCGTCATCTGATGAACCATGAACACCGGAAGGTAGATGGGTGTGCGCTTACCAATGAGACCATCACAAGCAACTCTCGCTCAGTGATGTAATCGAAATGTCTGGTCTTCGGTAGAAGGATCTGGGCGACAATGTTGTGCAAAAGTCTCATCTCCGCAGACAAACGGGATGCAGGCACGGTGGCTCCCTCAAGCAAAATGTCTGACTTGAATACACACTAGAGACCACTCACACTATTAATCAAGCTATCAACAACTAATCCAGTCATCGGAATATCCTACACTCTGCTCAATGTCTCTGAAGTAACTAGGATATCCTTGCCCATGACCTGAGCTAGCCAATCATCACTCCCACGAGCTAATGATCTATAAAACTCTCATAAGAGCCCTGGGTAATATCTCTCGCTCAGCGAACAGAAGGATGTCAAACCAACGTCTCAAATACATTAACCGATCTTGAAGTACTGCTGGTCAACGAAACTGAAGTCCACACGGCATCCTCTGACAACCATCTTCGAACTCATCCGGTTAGAAGCTATAAAAAGAGGTCGAGCAGGCAGATCTGGAGCTCTAGCTTTGTGTCTGGCCTGGGTTCTTCATTCTTCTTCCTAATTAGATAGCCGAGGGCGATGGACTACTTGTTTCCGAGGTCCCATTGCACAGAATAAGGATTTGAACAAATTTGGAGGAGAAACCTAGGGTTTCTAGGGTTCAAATTGGAATTGGAAAGTGGAAAGTCGATCAATCCAAGCCAGAAATCATCCCAACCGAAGAATCAACGGGTTTTGAGCACAAATTAGAGGGAAGGAATAGTGTGGAGTAGCTTAGGGCATGTGTCGACTCGAGTGGGGAGGTGAAATGAAGGAAAAAATATTTTGAAAAGCCCTTATCCTTGGTCTACAACTGTTTATATGTCGACTCACGAATCTATCGACATAGTCAGGTGTTGACACATGCATGTGTCGACACATCGACTTAAAAATCAAAAAATAAGAGACTGAAGGTCTGATTAAAATCATAGGTAATTCAATGAAATTTATGATAAATGAATATTATTAATATCAAATTTGATTGCTTTGAGTCAAAAATTGAAAGATTTTAATCAAAAGGATTAATGATCCCGAGTTCTCTTCTAATCATATAGAACCGATCTTCCAGAAGAGGCTTAGTCAAAATATCAGCTAATTGAAATTTAGTATAGATAAATTCAAGCACAACATCATTATTTTCAACATGATCTCTAATAAAATGATATCTAATTTCAATGTGTTTACTCCTAGCATGTTAAACAGGATTTTTAGTCAAGCAAATAGCACTGGTATTATCACATTTTATAGGTTTATTAGTCAACTTGATTCCAAAATCTTCAAGTTGTTGCTTAATCCACTAGATTTGAGCACAACAACTTCCTGATACAATATACTCAGCCTCCGCTATGGATAGCACAACTGAAGTTTGTTTCTTGCTAAACCAGGAGATTAAGTTAACTCCAAGAAATTAGCAAGTTCCACTAGTACTCTTTCTATCCAATTTACAACCAGCAAAATCAGCATCAGAATATCCAATTAAATGAGCAGTTGAATCTCTAGAATACCATAGGCCAATATCAATTATACCAGATAGATATCTAATAATATGCTTAACAGCCAACAGATGTGATTCATTAGGTTTAGACTGATATCTAGCACACATGCATACACTAAACATTATATCTGGTCTACTTGTAGTTAAGTACAATAAAGAGTCAATCATACCTCTGTATAATTTTTGATCTACAGATTTACCATGCTCATCTTTATCAAGTTTACAAAAGGGGCTTATAGGTGTACCTATTGATTTAGTAGTCTCCATCCCAAACTTCTTTAAAGTTTTTCTCATATACTTAGCTTGGTTGATGAAGATTCCATCTTTAGTTTACTTGATCTGGAGTCCGAGAAAGAAATTGAATTCTCCCATCATGCTCATCTCAAACTCATCCTGTATTAGCTTAGCAAACTCTTGACAAAGAATTTCATTAGTAGCACTGAAAATAATATCATCAACATATATTTGTACTACTAATAAATCATTATCTTTCTTCTTCAAAAATAAAGTTTTATCAATATGGCCTCTAAAAAATTTATTTTCAATTAGAAATTTGCTGAGTCTTTCATACTAGACTCGATGTGCTTGTTTTAATCCATAAAGTACTTTGTGCAATTTAAAAACATGATTAGGATGTGCATAATTTTCAAATCTAGGTGGTTGTTCAACAAAAACTTTTTCTGTTATAAAACCATTCAGAAAAGTACTCTTAACATCTATTTGAAATAGTTTAAAATTCATAAAACAAGTAAATGCTAATAGTCTAATTGCTTCAAGTCTAGCAACAGGAGCAAAAGTTTCATCAAAATTAATTCCTTCCTCCTGATTATAGCCTTTGGCAACTAGCCTAGCTTTATTTCTAACAACACTTCCATTTTCATCTAATTTATTCCTAAACACCCATTTTATGCCAATAATAGAAATATTAGATAGTCTTTCTATTAATGTCTAAACATTATTTCTATCAAACTGAAGTAGTTCATCTTGCATGGAATTTATCCAGTTAGGGTCTTTTTCAGCATCTTCAAAACATTTAGGCTCTACTTGAGATACAAAAGCTATATAGTCACATTCATTTCTAATTGAGGCTCGAGTTCTTATCCCTTTAGATAGATCACCTAGGATTAATTCCTTAGGATGTCCATGAGCATACCTCCACTCCTTAAGTAGATCTTGGTGCTTTGGAGTGTCTTCACCTTTCTCATCTTTATCTTGATCTTCTTCACTCGACTGAGAAGATTAATCATTCAATGTCAGCTTTTGAAGCTTATCAGCACCTGCACATGCATCAGAAGTATCCTCTTTTCTGGAGGATTTGTTAGTAGATTCTTCAAAAACATGTATAGACTCCTCTACAACTAAGGTTCTTTTGTTAAAAACTCTGTATGCCCTGCTTGATGTAGAGTATCCTAAAAAGATATATTCATCAGACTTGGCATCAAATTTTCCAAGATTATCTTTACCATTATTTAAGATAAAACATTTACACCCAAAAACTTAAAAATACTTTAAGGTTGGTTTTCTTTGATTCCAAAGTTCATAAGGAGTTTTCTTTAAAATAGGGCGGATTAAAACTCGATTCAAAATATAACATGCAGTATTAATAGCTTCAGCCCAAAAATATCTTGGTAAATCATTTTCATAAAGCATAGTACATGTCATTTCTTCTAAAATTTGGTTTTTTCTTTCTACAACCTCATTTTGCTGAGGTGTCCGAGGTGCAGAAAAGTTATGTTCAATACCTTTTTCATTACATAAGCTTTCAAAATCCTGATTTTCAAACTCAGTTCCATGATCACTGCGAATGCATACAACTGAAACACCTTTTTCATTTGAAATTTTTGATAAAACTTTATAAATGCAGAAAATGACTCATCTTTATGTGCTAGAAAGAAAATCCATATAAATCTTGAAAAATCATCCACTATAACTAATCCATATCTCTTGCCTCCTAGACTTGATGTTCTAGTTGGTCCAAAGAGATCCATATGAAGTAGTTCTAGTGGCTTACTAGTAGTTACAAAACCTTTAGGCTTGAAAAAAGTTTTAACTTGTTTTCCAAATTGACATGCTTTGCAAACTCTATCTTTTGCAAAATAAAGTTCAGATAAATCTCTAACTAAGTTCTTTTTGTAGAGTTTTCAAAATAGATACATACTAGCATTCCCTAATCTTCTATGCCAAAGCCAACCAGTCTCATCTTTAGTAGAATTCATTATAACAAGGCATTCTCCATCAGGCAAAGATAGATCATCTAAATCTATTAAGTAAATGTTACCATGCCTTTTTCCAATGAATTAACTCCATTTATATCTGGACTAGCAATCATGCAATAAGATGATTTAAAAATAACTTGAAAACCTTTATCACAAAATTGACTAATACTTAAAAGATTATGCTTTAAACCTTCAACTAAAAGTACATTGCTAATACAACTAGAAGGAGTAATGTGAACCTTACCAATACCAATGATTTTTTCTTTACCATTATCCCCGAAGGTCACACTCCCTCCATTCATTGCTACAAGAGAAGTGAATTGCTTCACATCTCCCATTATGTGCCTTGAGCAACCACTATCAAGATACCAAAATATTTTATTCTCCTTGGTTGCAAGACACACCTGTAATAAAAATCAAGCTTTATTTTTAGGTACCTAAGTCAACTTGAGTCCTTTAGGGTTAGCACTTAAAATGGTTCCTTTTGGAACCCAAACTTTTTCAAAATAATTATTTTTTCTCAAATTACATTGAAAAGATTTATGACCTTACTTTTTACATGAAAACATGTTATGCTAGATGACGCAGGTACAAAAAAGTTTTTAAAGTACTTTTGTTGTTTTTGGGATCTATAGCCTAATCCTGCTTTATTGAAAATTGCTCTTTGGCTATTCAAAAGTAGGTTTAATTTTTCTAAACTATAGATAAATTTTTTAACAAAAGGCTTCATTTTATCAAGTTCATTTTTGTACTTTGTATTTTTTAATTCTAAATCCTTATTTTTCTTTAAAAGATCATCATTAGAAATAATAGTTTTGGATCTTTTTAAAACATCATTTTCCATTGTCAAAGCATTGTTTCTCTTTTCTGAAATATCCAATTTAGTTTTCAAATCACTAACCTCATTTAGTAACGAATTGTTTTCATGAGAAAAACTATTTGCATGCTTTTTCATTTTTTTATTTTTAGATAAAATTAATTTATAATCATACATAAGTTCATCAAAAGTATTTCTTAACTCATCAAAAGTAAAATCTATTTTGGTATCAGATATTACCTCATCTTGCTCTTGATGTGCCATTAGACAAAGATTGTAATTTCTATCTACTCTTCTTCAGAACTGGAATCCTCACTATCACTCCAGGTGGCCATCATTGCTTTCTTCCTTAACTTCTTCCTTGACTTCTTTAGAAGAGGGCAGTCGAATTTGTAGTGACCCGGCTTCTTACACTCGAAGCATGTAGGTATTTCCTTCTCCTTTTCTTTTTTCTTTTCTTTCTCTTTCTCTTTTCCCTTTTCTTTATTTGATTAAAATTTATTCTTGTAAGGAAACTTCCTCCTCTTCATGAATCTTCTAAATTTTCTAGCAAGAAGAGCTTCTTCACTTTCTTCTTCTTCTTCTTCTTCTTCTTCTTCTTCTTCTTCTTCTTCTTCTTCTTCGGACTCATCTATTGAGGATTTTTCTTGTATATTTGATTTGAATGCAATCCCCTTTTTCTTCTTGTCCATGTCCATTGACTTTTGCTTCAAATTCAGCTTATAAGTCATAAGCGATCCAACCAACTGCTTTAATGGTAGCTTGTCAACATCCTTTGCTTCTTAGATGGCGGTCACCATCGGATCCCATGATATTGGAAGTGACCTGAGGATTTTATTCACAAGATCAGCGTTAGACATTACTTTTCCCAGACTTCTCATTCCATTTATAATATTTGTAAATCTAGTGTACATATCAGTGATAAATTCATTAGGTTTAATTCGGAACATCTCATATGTATGCACTAACATGTTCACTTTAGTATTTTTCACTTGATTGGTACCCTTATGGGTAACTTCAAGTATGTCCCATATTTCTTTGACTGAAGTGCAAGTAGATATCCTATTGAATTCACTGGGATCTAATACATAATAAAGGAGATTCATTGCCTTAGCATTGATCTCGAATTGCTTAATGTCATTTTCATCCCAATCCTCTTCGAGCTTTGGGATAGAAACACCATTAACCATAATCGAAGGAATATGTGGACCTTTATCAACTACTTTTCATAAATTATAATCAATATAATGCATATAAATTCTCATCCTAGTTTTTCAATATGTATAATTTGATCCATTGAAAAATGGAGGTCTATTTAAGGCTTGACCCTCAACTACATTGATACTAATAGGGACTACCATAGATCTTTACTCAAGGTGATAAAGCCTATAAACTGAGAACAGGGCTCTGACACCACATGTTGCCCAGTAATCAACCCAAGAGAGGGGGTGAATTGGGTCTCTAAAAAGAATTACTTGATGCAATGCAATAGTATATAATCCAATCTAACAATTAATCAAGGTACTATGAATTCAAATGTAATGCTCTTAAGTAAATATGCAACAAAAATAAAGAGCAATAAATGTAAGAGAAATAAGAGGAGACAAGCAACCACAAAGATAAAGAAGTATAGTAGTTTGGTGCTATCCAATGCACCTACATCCACTCTCCAAGATCCCCTTGGAAATTCACTATAATCTCAACCGATTATAGTCAATTAGTTTTTCGGGCTCACTAATCAAAATCCGACTTGTTTTCACAAGGCTCACAAGTCAAAACCTTACTTGATTTTATGGGCTAACCAAGAACCTAAATGGTTTTAAGACTCACCACCAACCGTCCTTGGTTTTTCAGGATAACCAAGAACCTAAATAGTTTTCAAAGGCTCACCAATAACCTTCCTTGGTTTTGCAATAAGCTAACCAAGAACCCTTACTACAAATAATAGTTTGAAGTAAAGAGAATAAAAGCTTTCTAATAAAAAGTGGGTATCTCTTTGAAGCTCGATGTAATGATGCTTTCAACTTGATGAAGCTTCTTTGAATGCTTAAGAATGGATGATCTTTAATGCTCTTGAAGGCTCTTGAATGTTTCGAGGCTTGCTTTTGCTTGAGAGTGGTTGAACTTCAATGAATAGGAGTGAAAACTCTCTTTTCTTCTCTCTTGGATACTTCTATTTCATTTCCATCAATATCTTTTGTTTTGATTTGATTTGAACCATATAAATACCTTTTCAAGGCCTTAAATCCGGTTTCTAGCCATTAGACTTGAAAATCTAGCCATTGGGGATGAAAAGAGACAAGTTCTGCATTTGAAAAACTAGCCATTACTATTCCCAGAACTTCATGTGTCAACACTTTAAGCTATGAGTCGACACTTCAGGTCGACACTTGAACTTCTTGAGTGGACACCCAATTCAAATATCTTCAATCTAGCTTTCTAGAAATCTCATATGTGTCTACACTTTCTCAGGTGAGTCGATACTTCGTATCTATGTATCGACACTTCTGTAGTTCTTCATCTTCAGCAAGTTCTGTGACTTAAAATCTCAAGCGATGAGCTAATCCATGTGTTGACACTTTGAGTCGACACTTCAAGTCCATCTGTTGACATTTCGCCATGCCATATGAAACTTTCTTTGTGTACCGGCTTGAGTCGACACTTCACTATCATGTGTCGATACTTGGTATCATGTATCAACACTTTGAGTTGACACCTTATTGAGATCTTCACAAAAATACTTGAACTTGTGCTGAACCAAATTTATATCTCACTCAAGTATCCATTCAAGCAAACTTTGATTGTCCAAGTCTTCTTTGAGCATATCTTTCATCTAAACTTGTCTTCTTCAATCAAACAAACTTTTTCAAATTGATGAGCACCTTTTTCTATAAAAATATACTTTAAAGAAATCATTAGTACTCAACTTATACTTAAACATTTTGCTTGTCATCAAAATTAATAATGGAGTCAACAAACCAAAACCCCTCTAAGAATTTAGATTGATAAATTCTAATTCATGTCCTAATCAAATTAAGACTCGAACTCAAAACCCCACTCAAACCTTGAATTAAAAATTAATTCAAGTTCATTATCAAAATTAATCCTGCATCTAATGCCCAGTGTTAGCTAGATATAGCCAGTAGTTAATTCTATATGACCTCGAACTTAGTTCTCAATTAGGTCTGTCCATTTGTTTAATCAAGTCACCTACTTTTCAAAGTGAACATTTGGAATTTAGGTCAAGCCATTTTCCACGTTGCTCGACAATGTGCAGACTCCATGGGTTCGAATACTAAGCCGATAGTATAGAAACTAATTCTTGTACTAATTGAATCGACCATCTAGCATTGATACTTGATGTCCAGATATGTCGAATAATTGCAAAGCAACATTCAAGAACCATGGCATATGGTTACCGCATAATTCATCCCTTTGACCCTTATATAGAGGATAACTTTAGGGCAAACTGTCAAACCCATAATCAGTCATCCATGTTGTATTTCAATCTTATAAATCCTATGACTGATCACATGGATTATCTTAGCCAAGATTTTATTGAATTGAAATATAAAGAAGTATAAACTCCTAAAACTTGGAGTAATCAATTCCATCTCGACTCTCACACAGACTTTGGAAGTACTTGACTATGCCCAAAAACCTTCCATTACTACATTAAAAATATAGATAGGCCAGCCCCAAAGCTCAATGAGTTGCTAGCAAGTTACCATGATGATCCCAGGTCAAAGAATTACTTATTCCCATATCCTTCGTGAGCCACTCTTGATAGCAGAATGCTCCGTAGCTTAATCACATTTAGTGAAAATGTATTCCTATATTTTACCTGCATACTATACCAATATCTCTACACTCCTTAGTTACAAAGACAACCAATCCATATGGTACACAATAACCTAAATTTGATAAATGTTATCATCCTATTAATAATATATAACTTAGTCACGAATATAATTAAAGAACTATTCGATAAATCCTCATCATCTTTATCAAGAGTTAATAGTTCTAAGGACTTCATTATAATAAAAGAGTTTTAAAAGGAAGATGCAGCATATCATGAACTACCAAATAATATTTATTAATTTAATTCGTATACAAGTACAGAGATCGTCTATAACTAGATGATTGGATTTAGGACACAATCCAAACAAACTTCCACTTGGACTAAAGCCAATCATAACAATATCTAATACCCATCTTCCACCTATGTTCATCAAACTCCTTAATCTTGAGAGTTTTAGTGAAGGGGTCAGATAGGTTTTCTTTGTAGTCAATCTTCTACAAATCAATGTCACCTCTATCAATGATTTCTTGTACAAGGTGATAGCATTATAGAATATCTTTGGTTCTTTGATGGGACTTAGGTTTTTTAGCTTGTGCAATGGCTCCAGTACTATCAAAATATAGTGGAATGAGACCATCAATAAAAGAAACCACCCCAATCTTAATGGTAAACTTTCTCAACAAAACAGCCTCCTTGGCAGCTTCAGAAGTTGCAATGTATTCCATTTCACATACATAATTAGCTATTATGTATTGCTTGAAACTTTTCTAGCATATCATCCCACCAAACAGGATAAATATATAATCAGATAAACTTTTGCTATCATCATGGTTTGATTGGAAATTGGAATCAATATATCTCATCAGTTAAAAGTCAATATCTTCATAAATAAGCCATTGATCCCTGGTATTTCTTAAATACTTTAGGATTATCTTTACAACCTTCCAGTGCTTTTCACTTGAATTAGACTGATACTTACTCTCTACTCCTAGCAAGTAGGCCACATCTGGCCTCATACATGTCATAACATTTATAAAAGATCCGAATACTAAGGTATATGGGATTCTACTCATACACTATCTCTTGTATGGTAGTCAGATAATCCTTCTTAGAGAGAGTTATTCCTTGGCCTATCAGTAGATAGCCATTTTTGGAATTCATCATACAGAATCATTTCAGCATGGCATCAATGTACGTGGATTGGGTAATCCAAGCAACCTTTTGAAAGTGAAGCAATAGTTGTTGCCCAGGTGGCTATCCAAAAGGGGGGTGAATTGGAAATTTGAAAAGTTTAAACAAATAATATGCAATTAAAAATTCCTTTTAAAGTGTTAGGTGCTGTGGCAGATTAATAATTTGTATAAGCTAAACAAGAATGAAGAAGCACAACACAAACACATAGGATTTATAGTGGTTCGGAGCAACCCAGCTCCTACGTCCACTACCCAAGATACCACTTGGGATTTCCACTATATTCAAACTCGAATATAGTAGGATTATTTTACAGTATCACAATCCAAAATCTATACACTTTGAATTTAACGGGATCACCAAAGAAAATCCAACACCCTTTGATTTTAAATAGGATTACCAAAGAAACCCAACTTGGTTTTCACAGGATCACCAAGAACCTAACTTGGTTTTACTAGGATCACCAAGAACCCAACACTTGGTTTTTATCAAAGGCTCACCAAGAACCTATTTGGTTTTTCAAATGGGCTCACCAATAACCCAATTGTTGGTTTTTATCAAAGGCTCACCAAGAACCTATTTGGTTTTTCAAACGGGCTCACTAATAACCCAAACAATTCAGAAATGAATTAAAATAAATGCAACAATAATGATGTTAACCCCATAAGTGATTTTGATGATAACCAAACATTGGAGCATGTACATTTATTTCTGACAACTCTTCAAGTATTTGACAAGTTTTTGTAGGATGATTTAAATGTTCAAACGTCAACTCCTACACCTTTATTTTCTTGTTTGAGTTGTGTTGTAATGTGTTTTTGTAAAGAAGAACCCAATGAAAAAGTCAAGAAAAAAATCATGTTAAAGGGTTACTTCTGAGTGTGTGTGCCATAAAAATTATTTTGAGTTGGTATGTTTGAAAATATAAAGAGTTAGCAAGAGTTTTTCTTTGAGTCCAAGTATAAAAATCCTGAAGAGGATGCTCGAGCCGACCCAGCATAATGAAGAGCCGACTCCACCTACTGGACACAATAAGGATTTTGGAATGCAGCAATCCGAGCCAATTCGATGGTAATCAAGCCGACTCTAATGAATCCAAGTTGACTGGAATCAGTTCGAGCTGACTCCTCCACAGTCCAGTTTCTGAAGATTTCTGAGAACAACCAAGCAAGCCGACCCGAACCAGAAAGAGCCAACTTTGCTAGACCTAATTTTGAAAGACTGAGAAAGCGAGCCGACCTGAACTGCATCGAGCCGACTCTTCCAGAGTAAGGTTTTCCAAACCTGAGAAGAAGAGTCGACCCAAGCTGAAAAGAGCCGACTCCTCGAGTTTAAGTTTCTCAAAGAAAGAAGTTCGAGCCGACCCGAGCTATCAAGAGCCAACTCATCCAGAGTGATGTTTTGCACCCTGAGATAAAGAGTCGACTACATCAAAGATTTGGTAACTCGACCTATCAACTTGAAGGATCCGAGCAGACTCGAAGGAATCCGAGCTGACTCGAACATCATTTCCAGGTATCTAACGGCTAGTTTCAAAATTTATTTTTGAATGCTAAAAAGTGCTCCAACGGTCACAAGTCACATCCCAACGGTCAAAAATGTCTCTAACCATTTTGGAGTGATGAAAGACTTTAAAATTTGAAGGATTTGAACTTCCTTGAAGCAATGAATTAGAAAGTTCTTCAAAGAAAAAAGAGCTTCATTGAATATCCTACCAACCAACAGCAAAAGAGCACAAGAGCATTCAAGTCAGACTTCAAGTGTTCACCAACTCTGATAAAAAGCTTGAAGCAACTTTGGGAGAAGCCACTGAAGTAATTAAAGATTATTCAAGTACATTCAAGTGGACTTCCATCAAGCTGCATCGGCAACTATCAGACAAATTGAGTTTGTCATTTTTGTTGCATTTCTTTCAATTCATTTTTTAATTGTTGGGTTATTGGTGAGCCCGGTTGAAAAACCAAATAGGTTCTTGGTGTGCCTTGATAAAAACCAAGTGTTGGGTTCTTGGTGATCTTGGTAAAACCAAGTTAGGTTTCTTTTGTGAGCCTGTTAAAACCAAAGGGGGTTGGATTTTCTTTAGTGATCCCGTAAAACTAAAGTATAGAGGTTTTGGATTGTGATCCTGTAAAACAATCCTATTGTATTCGGGTGTGAATATAGTAGAAATCTCAAGTGGTATCTTGGATAGTGGACGTAGGAGTTGGGTCGTTCCGAACCACTATAAATTTGGTGTGTTTGTGTTATTCTTCTTTACTTTTTTTTAGCTTCTGCAATTTATAACTCTATCACAACACTTTACACCTTCTAAGGAATTTTAATTGCATATTATTTGCTTCAATTTTTTTAAATTTTCAATTCACCCCCCTCTTAAGTAGCCACCTGGGCAACAAATGGTATCAGAGTAGTGTTTCTGAATACATAAGAGTAAAGATTGATGGCTCATCCAATGAGTACGTCTTTGGCAGAAGGTCAATCAACTAATAGACCTCCACTTATCACTGGCACAAATTATGCATATTGGAAAGCTAGAATA
This sequence comes from Areca catechu, assembly GCA_021397845.1. NCBI lineage: Eukaryota > Viridiplantae > Streptophyta > Magnoliopsida > Arecales > Arecaceae > Areca > Areca catechu. The sequence goes on along the minus strand of CM038039.1, from coordinate 167,412,204 downwards.
AAAATTTATGTTCAAGCAGTTGATTTTCAATTGTAGAAGGTCATTCTAAATGGTCCTTATATCCCCATGGTTAAAATTGATGGAGTGGACATTCCTAAACCTGAAGAGGATTAGGATGAACACGACATGAAGATGGATGAATTAAATGCCAAAGCCATGAAGTTATTATATTGTGCTTTAGATAGTAATGAGTTTAATCAAATTTCAATTTTCTCTTTTGTAAAAGAAATTTGGGATAAACTCGAAGTGACTCATGAAGGAACTTCTCAAGTGAAGTCTTCTAAAATTAATCTTCTTATGCACAGTTATGAATTATTTAAGATGGAATCTAATGAAACTATCTCCGCCATGTTTTCACGTTTCACTAACATTATTAATGGCTTAAAGAGTCTTGGCAGGGTATATACTAATGCAGATCTAGTGCAGAAGATACTAAGATCTCTTTCGGATAAATGGGATTCAAAAGTGATAGCCATCTAGGAAGCAAAAGATTTGAACACCTTACTGCTATATGAACTACTATGATCTCTCATCACACATGAATTGACCATGCAGCACCAAACTGAAAATGATCAAAAGAAGAAGAAATCTATCACCTTCAAAGCTGCTATGGATTCCAAAAAGGATGAAGAATCAGAAGAGGAAAGCTCCTCTACTGAAAGCGACATGGAAGAAAAGACATTGCCATGGTCGTCAGAAAATTTAGAAAGTTCTCGGGAAGTAGAAAAGAAAGATATTTTAGAAAATTCCACAAGAACAAAGAGTTCAGTAAGGAGAAGGACAAGGAAAAGGAGAAAGAAAAAGAAGTGCCCACCTGTTATGAATACAAAAAGCCAGGGCATATCTGACCAGATTGTCTATTATTGAAAAAGGGATTTAAGAAAAAGAAAAAGCTATGGTAGCGACGTGGAGCGATAGCAAAGCATCCTCATCAATTGAAGAAGAAGAGGCCATGAAATCTGCGAATCTATGTTTAATGGGTCTCGAAATGAGAATTGTCTTGTAGCCCACAAATTAAAGAAAAGATGGTATCTTGACAGTAGATGTTCAAGGCATATGACAGGTGACAAAGATCAGTTCATCACCCTACAAATGAAAGAAGGAGGATTAGTTACATTTGGAGTAATGGCAAGGGAAAAATAATCAGAATCGGTAAAATCAAAATAACCCCCTGCACTTTCATTGAAGATGTACTGCTAGTAGATAAATTGAAGCATAATTTATTGAGTATTAGTCAATTATGTGATAAAGGTTTCAAAGTTATTTTTGAATCATCTATGTGTATAGTGACTAACTCTCTTGATTCTAGCAACAAATTCATTGGCCATAGACTTGGAAACATCTATGCAGTAGATCTGAATGATCTAGCTATGTCTAGTAGTTCCAGTCTAGTAGCAATGAATGCCAAGATCAAGGAGTCATGTTTATTATGGCATAGACGATTAGGTCATACTAGCATGCATACAATTGCCAAACTAATCTCAAAGAATCTAGTTAAAGGTTTGCCACATTTTAAAGTTGATCTTAATTATGTATGTGATGCTTATCAATTAGGCAAACAAACTAGGGAAAGTTTTAAATCAAAAAATATTATTTCAACAACAAAACCCCTTGAGCTACTTCACATGGACTTATTTGGACCAACTAGGACCACAAGCCTAGGAGGTATGAAATATGGCCTTGTGATTGTAGATGACTTTTCTATATTCACATGGATATTATTTATTGCATATAAGGATGAAACTTTTGATGTATTTCGAAAATTTCATAAAAATGTTTCAAATAAGAAAAATCTTTCTGTTATTTCTATAAGAAGTGATCATGGAACTGAATTTCAAAATCAATTTTTTGATGAGTATTGCACTGAGCATGACATTGATCACAACTTCTCCGCTCCCAGAACACCATAACAAAATGATGTTGTAGAGAGGAAAAATAGGACTTTGGAAGAAATGGCCTGAATAATGCTATGTGAAGGTAATCTTTCAAGGTACTTTTAGACAAAAGCGATAAACACTGCTTGTTATATATTAAGTCGAGTTTTAATACAACCAATTTTAAAGAAAACCCCCTATGAGCTTTGGAATGGAAGAAAACCAAATATCAATTATTTTCATGTTTTTTGGTGTAAATGCTTTGTGTTAAATAATGGCAAAGATAACCTAGGAAAGTTTGATGCAAAATCTAATGAATCTATATTCCTTGGTTATTCCTTACACAGCAAAGCATATAGAGTGTTTAACAAGAGGACTCTTACTGTTGAAGAGTTAATTCATGTTATTTTTGAAGAAGCTAATCCCTCACCATCTAGAAAGGATGAGTATATAGATAATGATGCAGGTACACTACAAAAGGAAATGGAAGATCTAAGCATTCAAGACAAGCCAACGCAAGATGGAAGTGAAATGGTAAGCAAGGATAATGCTGATTTACCAAAAGAATGGAGGTATGTAACTTCACATCCCAAAGATTTAATTATTGGTGATCCTTCTCATTGTGTTAGGACTAGGTCAACATATAGAAATGCACATGACTACCTAGCCTTTGTCTCTTAAATTGAACCATACAGTTTAGAAGAAGCTGAAACTGATCATAACTAGATGATGGCTATGCATGATGAATTAAACCAGTTTGAAAGGAACAATGTTTGGACACTAGTAAGTAGACCTACAGACCACCCAATTATAGGAACTAAATAGGTCTATAGGAACAAACTAGATGAGAATGGTAAGGTTATAAGGAATAAAGCAAGATTGGTAGCAAAAGGGTACAATCAAGAAGAGGGTATCGATTTTGATGAAACTTATGCACCCATAGCAAGACTTGAAGCTATTAGATTACTTATTGTATTTTCTTGCTACATGAACTTCAAACTCTTTCAAATAGATGTCAAAAGTGCTTTTCTAAATACACTTATTTCTGAACAAGTTTTTATAGAACAGCCACCAGGTTTTGAAAATCATGCTTTTTCAAATCATGTATTTAAATTGAACAAAACTTTATATGGTTTAAAACAAACACCTAAGGCCTGGTATGATAGATTGAGTAAATTTTTACTTGAAAATGATTTCAAAAGAGGAAATGCTGATAAAACTCTCTTCATTAAAAAGAAAGATAATGATATGTTAGTTGTACAAATTTACGTTGATGATATTATCTTTGGTACAACTAATGAAAATCTTTGTGGAGATTTTGCTGAGCTGATGCAAGGTGAGTTTGAAATGAGCCTTATGGGTGAGCTCAACTACTTCCTTGGATTACAAATCAAACAAATAAAGGAAGGAATTTTTAGAAGCCAAGCCAAGTACATCAAAGAAACAAACAAGAAATTTGGCATGAAAACAAGCAAAGAAGCTAACACACCCATGAGCACCCCCTGCAGACTAAATAAAGATGAAAGTATATCCAATGTTAACTAAAAGCTTTATAGAGGTATGATCGGATCCCTTTTATATTTAACAGCCAGTATACATGATATCTTGTACTGTGTATGTGTTTGTGCTAGATTTCAATATAATCCTAAAGAAACACATATGCTTGCGGCTAAAAGAATTCTCAAATACTTAAAAGGTACAAGTAATTTAGGTCTTTGGTATTCCAAAGAATCATCTTTGAATTTAATTGGTTTTTTTGATGCTGACTATGCTGGTTACAAAATTGATAGAAAGAGCACTAGTGATACATGCCAATTTCTAGGGTTGAACTTAATTTCATGACACTGTAAGAAGCAAAACTTCATAGCATTATCCACTGCTGAGGCAGCGTACATTGCTGCTAGTAGTTGTTGCACTCAAGTGTTATGGATTAAACAACAGCTAGAAGACTTTGGTGTTATACTATTTAAAATTCCAATCAAATGTGATAACACAAGTGCTATCAATTTAACAAAAAATCATGTTCAGCATTCACGAACTAAGCACAATGAAATTAGGCACCATTTTATAAGAGAACATGTATTGAATAATGATATTGTTCTTGAATTCATGCCAACTGAAAACCAACTTGCTGATACTTTTACCAAACCTTTGAATATTGATAGATTTGCAATGATTAGAAGTGAACTAGGATTATGTGACCTACTCTAGAAACACTCCCATAATCTCAAGGACATATTATCTAGGTAACTTCCTAATCCCTAAATTTTGTTGAAATGTGCTTTGATTGAAATCCAAAAATTGTTTTTGTGCTCCCTCTACTAGAGCCGACTCGAGCAGATGAACTGTTGGTCGAGCCAGCTCAGATGTCGAGCCATCTCTTTTTAGTTCGAGCTGTAGGGTTTGTTTTTCCCATTTTCACTCCTAAACCCTATATTCTTTCCCTCCGAGAAACCTTCCAAAAACCTCAAACTTTCAAAAACTCTTCGAAATTCAAACATCTTTGCACTATGGCACCAAAAGGAACAATTGGGAAAAAATTAGGAAGAGTTAGTGAAACAGCTCCTCAAGAAAGGAGAACGAAATTCCGAGAAGACCATGTTTCCCAGAATGCACCACAGTCTAAGGAAGAAGCTAGCCTAGTTTCTCCAACTCACCAAATATCTCTAGGTATGAGACCAATCATCATTAGCAGACGAATTTTATTTGAATATCTAAAAGAGATAGGTTTGGCGATTTTATTGAAAATCAAGGATGGAGGAATATGTGCTTCCTAGATGTTAAAACCTACCCATACCTAGTAAGAATGTTCTATGAAAATTTAAGGTTTGGAGAGAACTTCATTGAATCCTCTGTTAAGGGAAGAAGGATAATTATCTCTACTGAAATTCTTGGAAGTATTTTGGAAATGCCTTTTGAAGGCACAGAGTATCTAGTACTGAAAGATAGAACCAAGGCACTGCAAACTGTTTTAAAGAGAGCTAAAGTAAATGAAATAGGAATTCTCAAAGCAAACATGTTATCAATTGAGATGAGAGTCCTACATAATTTTATTAGCAGGATCTTCTTACCCAAAACTAGACATTTTGATTGGGTTAGTGAACAGGATCTATGCTTTATGGAGATCTTGATTAATGGTGATAAGATTAATTTGCCAAGCCATTATGATTTGCCAAATGAAGGAGGCAGTTAGAAAAGTTAAAGCTTGCCTGCCCTATGGAATGGTCCTTTCTCTCTTCTTTCAAAATGCAAATGTAGATTTGGCAGGAGAAGATAGCAAGACACTACTCCATACTGATACATACACTGCAAAACTTTTCAAAGAATGGGATACTTATTGTTTAATGGTACCTGGAGGAAGAAGACTGATACTCCAGTAGTTGAAGAAAATGAAGAAGTCCAAGAACATATTGAATTAGAGGCTGGTGAAGGCACTATAATGCATATTCCTGAACCATAGCCACGTTGGGATCTCCAGTCCAGATGGACTTTGACACCTCTTTTCTAGACATCTCAGTTCCAGATGAGATTGATATGCCATATAGTGCACCTACTTTTAATCAGTCCACTGAAATTCCAGTTCCCAGTCATGCTACTACTATTCTAGCTATGGATACTTATTATTACAGGACTTTATAACACAGCAAATGAATAACATGACTGAAACCATAAAATCTTCTATGTTTGCCATGTTTGGAGAACTTCAAAAGTCAGTTGATATCAGACTAACATAATTTGGAAAACAGATAGATAATCTAAAGGGAAGAATGGACAACATTGAAACCTCCAAAATAACAGCAACTGGTACAACTGAGACAAATGTCCAACCCATACTTCAATTGATTGCTTCAAGTTCTGTAAAGATTGAGAAATCTGTTACTCAAGTTCTTGAAGCCTATAGAACTGAAATGGATAACTTAAGGATCAGAATTGGATCAGTTAAAGCACGTAAAAGAATGAAGGAAGATTACTCCAAAGGTATTGGTATAATCAGAAGTGAGTTTGGGAGATTGAGAGGCTCAGCTGAAGCATTTGCCAATGTTCAAGCTTCAAAAATGTTTTCAATGCAAAAAGAAGTGGCAGAAATCAAAGAAGCAATGGAAGATTTGGCTGCTTCTAAAAGTATAAAGAAAGTTGAAGCTGAAATGAAATCAATGAACAGCTTCCTGTGAAAAATGATGGCTAAAATTGAGGATATCCAAGTTGCTCAATGTGCTCCTTTTTCTTCTAGACCTTCTCATAGCCATTCAGCTCATCCAAGATAACCTGCTCCACATATTAGGCCACCAGGATCCCATAGCATTCCACAATTTATTGATCCACTTGCTTCTCTACCTCCTGGCATTCAAATTCCTAGCCAAACTTCAAAACCTAGCATAGATATAGATAGTGCTTAAGTGTATTTCTTTTCATCTTGAGTTTTGTACTGAATAGTTTTGCAATGAAATGAAAGGTACACCTTTTATTGTTTTATGCAAATGAATGCTTTTATTCAATTGGTTATACAATGATTGATATTTTAATTAGCATTTCAGGATAAATATGAGAAAGTGAAATTATCTCAAACAAATTACAAATACTTTCTCACTCTGCTTAAAAATTTGTATTTTTCTCTTACTCTACCTTTCTGATTGATTGACAAAAAGGGGGAGAAAGGTATGAAATTACTGCATGAAAAGAATGACAAGGATAAAATATGTTCTTGGTTATATATATATTTGCTCTGATGCTTAAAGATTCTTTATGCAAGCTCAATACTTAATGCATAATGATCAGAAAGAACATGTATTCAAAGCTCTGAATTACAAATTTTAGACTCTGATATATAGTGTTTTATACTTTAATATTTGATAGCTCTGATACTCAAAGCTTTGAAATATGAAATTGCATGAAAGATATGTCAAAACATGGAGTATCTTATTGAGGGGGAGATTATCCCTCTAAGCCCTATTTCTCCTTCATAGTTTTACTCTAATTAAAAGTTAATTCTCATTACTTGTTCTTACATACTTACAAATATAATTATACAAGTAATTGTAAAGTGTTATATTGCTTTTTCATGCCCAGTGTTTTGTCATCATCAAAACGGGGAAGATTGTTGACTCCATAAGTGATTTTGATGATAACCAAACATTGGAGCATGTATATTTATTTCTGACAACTCTTCAAGTGTTTGACATGTTTTTGTAGGATGATTTAAATGTTCAAACGTCAACTCCTACACCTTTATTTTCTTGTTTGAGTTGTGTTGTAATGTATTTTTGTAAAGAAGAACCCAATGAAAAAGTCAAGAAAAAAATCATGTTAAAGGGTTACTTCTGAGTTTGTGTGCCATAAAAATTATTTTGAGTTGGTATATTTGAAAATGTAAAGAGTTGGCAAGAGTTTTTCTTTGAGTCCAAGTATAAAAATCCTGAAGAAGATGCTCGAGCCAACCCAGCTAATGAAGAGCTGACTCCACCTACTGGCACGCAGCAAGGATTCTGGAACGCAGCAATCCAAGCTGACTCGATGGTAATCGAGCCGACTCTAATGAATCCGAGTCGAGTGGAATCAGTCCGAGCCGACTCCTTGAGAGTCCAGTTTCTAAAGATTTCTGAGAACAGCCAAGCGAGCCGACTTGAATCAGAAAGAGCCGACTCTACCAGACCTAATTTTGAAAGCCTGAGAAAGCGAGCCGACCTAAACTGCATTGAGCCGACTTTTCTAGAGTAATGTTTTTCGAACCTAAGAAGAAGAGCTGACCCAAGCTGAAAAGAGTCGACTCCTCGAGTTCAAGTTTTTCAAAGAAAGAAGTTAGAGCCGACCTGAGCTATCAAGAGCCGACTCATCCACAGTGATGTTTTGTACCCAGACAAAGAGCCGACAACATCGAAGATTTGGCAACTCGACCTATCAACTCGAAGGATCTGAGCCGACTCGAAAGAATCCGAGCCAACTCAAACGTCGTTTCCAGGTATCTAACGGCTAGTTCCAAAATTTATTTTTGAATGCTAAAAAGTGCTCCAACAGTCAAAAATGTCTCTAACCATCTTGGAGTGATGAAAGACTTTAAAATTTGAAGGATTTAAACTTCCTTGAAGCAATGAATTAGAAAGTTCTTCAAAGAAAAAAGAGCTTCATTGAATATCCTACCAACCAATAGCAAAAGGGCACAAGAGCATTCAAGTCAGACTTCAAGTCTTCACCAACTATAATCAGAAGCTTGAAGCAACTTTGGGAGAAGCCACTAAAGTAATTAAAGATTATTCAAGTGCATTCAAGTGCATTCAAGTAGACTTCCATCAAGCTGCACCGGCAACTATCAGACAAATTGAGTTTGTCATTTTTGTTGCATTTCTTTCAATTCATTTTTGAATTGTTGGGTTATTGGTGGGCCCGGTTGAAAAACCAAATAGGTTCTTGGTGAGCCTTGAAAAAAACCAAGTGTTGGGTTATTGGTGATCCTAGTAAAATCAAGTTAGGGTTTTTTAGTGAGCCTGTTAAAATCAAAGGGTGTTGGGTTTTCTTTGGTGATCCCATAAAACCAAAGTGTAGAGATTTTCGATTGTGATCCTGTAAAACAATCCTACTATATTCGGGTGTGAATATAGTGGAAATCCCAAGTGGTATCTTGCGTAGTAGACGTAGGAGCTGGGTTGCTTCGAACCACTATAAATTTGGTATGTTTGTATTATGCTTCTTTACTTCTTTTTAGCTTCTGCAACTTATAACTCTGTCACAGCACCTAACACCTTCTAAGAGATTTTAATTGCACATTATTTTCTTCAAGTTTTTTAAATTTCCAATTCACCCCCCTCTTGGGTAGCCACCTGGGCAACAAATGACGAACTTTAGTTGTCGGATAGTTGCCGGTGCAGCTTGAGAGAAGTCCACTTGAATGTGCTTCAAGGTACTTTAGTTGCTTCAATGGCTTCTTTCCAAAGTGCTTCAAGCTTCATATCAGAGTTGGTGAAGACTTGAAAACTGACTTGAATGCTCTTGTGCTCTTTTCCTTGTTGGTGGGTAGGATATTCAATAAAGCCTTTAAAACTTTGAGGAACTCTCTTATTATTGCTTCAAGGAAGTTCAAAACTCTCAAATATATGGTCTTCCATCACTCCAAGATAGTTTGAGATGTTGTAGACCGTTGGGATGTGACATATGATCATTGGAGCAGTTTTGGGCATTCAAAAAGAAATTCTGGAACTAGCCATTATGTACCTGAAGATGATATTCGAGTCGACTCAGATTCCTTCGAGTCGACTCGGATTCCTTCGAGTCGACTCAGATTCCTTCGAGTCAGCTCAGATTCCTTCGAGTCAGCTCAGATCCTTTGAGTCGATAGGTCAAGTCACTAGTTCTTCAGTGCAATCAGCTATTTGTCTCAGGGTGCAAAACTTCACTCTATATGAGTCGGCTCTTTATAGCTCGAATCGGCTCGAACTATCATCTTTGAAAATCTTGAACTCGAGGAGTCGGCTCTCTTGAACTTTGGTTGGCTCTTCCTCTCGAGTTCTGAAATCTTTACTCTAGATGAGTCGGCTCATTGCAGTTCAGGTTGGCTCATTTTTTTAGGTCTTCAAAATTAGGTCTGACAGAGTCGGCTCTTTCTGGTATGGGTCGGCTCTCTTGGCTTGTTATCAAAAAACTTCAAAACTGGACTCTAGAAGAGTCGGCTAGGGCTTATTCCAGTTGACTCGAATTACTAGAGTTGGCTCGGATTGCTATGTACCAGAATCCTTGTTGCGTGCCATGAGGTAAAGTTGGCTCTTCATTGTATTGGGTCAGCTCGAGTGACTTCTTCAGGATTTTTACAATTAAACTTCAAGAAAACTCTTCCCAACACTTTTACATTTTTCATGCATACCAACTCAAAATAAATTTAAGATACACACACATACATAGAAGTAACCCTTTTTACAGATTTTTCTTAACTTTTTTATTGGGTTCTTTATAAAATCAGATTACAACACAACTCAAAATAAGAAGTAAAGATGTAGGAGTTGAAGTTTGAACAAATAAATCATCCTACAGAAACTTGTAAACCACTTGAAGAGTTGCTAGAAATAAATGTGCATGCTCCAATATTTGATTATCATCAAAATCATTTATGGGATCAACAATCTCCTTCTTTTTGATGATGACAAAATACTGGGCATGAAAAATTCTTTACACTTACATGTATAAAAGTATTTGAAAGTAAATATTCACATTATTGGAGCTAACTATATTTGTAAATAAGTATCAGAGCTCTAGTGATGATATCATTGTATATCATTAATGTTAGTGCTTTTGTATATATCAAAGTATTAGACTTTGCATGCTTCATAAAATCAGAATTAGCACAAACATGGAGTATTAGAGTTTAGAAAAAATATTGACAAAATTAAAACTAATTTGTAGAGCAATCAAAGCAAGAGAAGGATTTAGAGATAAAGCCATTCTTTAAGAAAATCTCCCCTTCCTCTAGGTTTTAAAATAATATAGTAGTTAGGTCCATTTGAATACTATCATTTTTGTGCTCCCCATGTTTTTTTATCATTTTATGCACTTTAAGAATAATTGAATAGGAAGCTCAACATAGATATCAGAATTTTCATGACAGCTCAATTATAGATACCATTCTCCCCCTTTTTGTCAAGCAATCAAAAAGGTGATTTCAATAAAGCTCAGATTTTTAAAATAGATTGAGAAAGTATTTAATATTTGTTTGAGATAATTTCACTTTCTTAAATTGGAAATTCTAATTAAAAATTTATTATAGTTGTATCAAAATCATTGTATGATTAGAAGGATAACTCATGACAATAATAGAAATTACTAAAGGAGCTTTCATTTTATTAAGAAATTTTCCATACAAAGTATAAAAGAAAGTACATTCATTGCAAAGTATCTGAAAGAAAGTAAAGCATTAAAAAAGTTAGAAGTACAACCAAAAGACTAGCTAATGAACATATTCTTATTCTTCACTAGAAGAAGAGGAGCCAACTTCTATAACCTTATCAGAGGTTTTGGTTTTCAGGGGTTTAAACCTTAAATCCCTTAATCTAGTTCTAACTGGGGCTCTAGGTGTCTTAGTTTTCTTAGTCTTTGTCCTCTTCATGGTCTCAGTAGGTTTAGGTTTGATTGTAGGTGGATCAGATGAAGGAATAGGAGAAGGTTGAACAGGAGTCTCAAGTGACTCTTTGTTGATCTGTACAAGAGTATCCTTAGTAGTGAAAGTTTTCTTTGAAGATTGCAGTAGAATACTTCTGATTTCTTCTTTAAAGTTCTCCATTTCCTTTTCCATTTTCTCTCTATGAAGCATCTGTTTTGATCTCATTTTTTGTAGGCTGGCATTAACTAAATTTCTTAAATCATCCAGTGCAGAATTCATATGACCTGTCAGTGTGTCAGAGATTATTTCCACCCTTTGAAATATCAACTCCTTAAGTTCAGATGGAGTTATCATTACATGTTCAGATCCTTCTTCATCCTTGTTTCCAGATTTGTTGGCTTCAACATGTTGGATGGAGCTTACATCTTCTTTTTCCATAATGAGCTTTAAAGCATGTTCTCTTTCAATTAGGGTAAGCTCGGTGGTGCCATCCATTGGCATTTGAAGCAAGTTGCCCAACTTTTCTTCATCCACAATGACTTTAATTCCCTTGATAGTTGATTCTGGATGGTACTCTTCAAGAATTAGGTTTTCATAGAAAGTTCGTACAAGAGAAGGGTAGGTCAGAATATCTAGTGAGCAGAAATACTTCCAACCCTGGTTGTCTATCCAACTTCCGATCTTCATTTCCAATTCTTCTAGGAAGGAGAAATCAATCCTTCTTTCGCAAGTAACTGGCCTGTTGGCTATTGATGTGGATTTCCCTATCGGAGAGGATGTTTCTTCTTTTGGAGTGGACCTCTTTCTCTTTTCTCCCTTTCCTTTTAGATCTTCACTACGTTTGCTTGATTCTGCTGCTTATGGAATCTTCCATGCAAATCTCCTTGGAGCCATTTCAACAAAGTTTATAGGAATAAGGAAATCAAGCTTTTGGGGAATGGTTTTTGAGAGATTGGTAAAGGTTCTGAGTGGAGTAGAGTGAGTTTGAAGTGAAATAGAAAGAGTTAAGAGCAAGAAAAGATTACTCGGATCTTACTTGAATAGTAATTTCCCGACATTCGAGTCAGCTCGCTCAGCCCTAAAAACATCCGAGTCGACTCGACCAGAGCGAACTTAGAACAATCAGAACACCAAGTCGGCTAAGCAAGACTTCAGGTTGACCTAGTCAGCTCGACCAGAGCAAGAGCAAAAAAATCAGACATTCGAGCCGGCTCGACCAGAGCAAAATTGCTCGAGTCGACTCGAACAGAAACCTTCCACAGAAAATGAAATGATTTAGAAATTGAGTTTGATGCAATGAAATTTTAAGAAAAGTTATTCAAAAATCATGAATAGTTGTACAAGGTTTTCTAGATAATTTTTTCTTAATTTTAAAGAAAATTAGGTTAAGAAAATCTAGAAAGGATCACAAAGCCCTAGTTCTCCTCTAAGCAATTCAAATCTATCCTGGTTCAGTGGCTTAATAAAAATGTTAGCTAATTATTTTTCAATTATAATAAATTCTAGTTCAATGTCACCATTTAAAACATGATCTCTAATAAAATGATATCTAATCTCTATATACTTAGTCCTAGAATGCTAAATAGGATTTTTGGTCAAATTTATAGCACTTGTGTTATCACACTTGATCGGAATTTTGCTTTGTATAACACCAAAATCTTCTAGTTGTTGTTTAATCCATAACACTTGTATACAACAACTAACTGCAGCAATATACTCTGCCTCAGCAGTAAAAAGTGCTACCGAGTTTTGTTTCTTACAGTGCCATGAGATTAAATTCAACCCTAGAAATTGGCATGTGCCGCTAGTGCTTTTTCTATCAATTCTACAACCAGCATAATCAGCATCCAAAAATCTAATTAAATTCAAAGATGATTATTTTAAAAATCAAAGACCTAGATTACTTGTACCTTTCAAATATCTCAATATTCTTTTAACATCAAGCATATGTGTTTCTTTGGGATTACATTGAAATCTAGTACATACACATACACTATATAAGATATCCGGTCTACTTGCAATTAAATATAATAAGGATCCGATCATACCTCTATATAGCTTTTGGTCAATATTGGATCCGTTTTCATCTTTATCCAATTTACAAGATGGGCTCATGGGTGTGATCATTTGTTTGCTCGTCTCCATACCAAACTTTTTAATTATTTTCTTGATGTATTTAGCTTGGTTGATGAAGATCCCTTCCTTTGTTTGCTTTACTTGAAGTCCAAGAAAGTAGTTAAGTTCACCCATTAGGCTTATTTCAAATTCTTCCTATATTAGCTTAGCAAATTCTTCATAAAAACTTTCATTAGTTTCACCAAATATAATATCATCAACATAAATTTGTACAACTAATATGTCATTGTTTTTCTTTTTGATGAAAAGAGTTTTATCAATATTTTCTCTTGAAAAATTATTTTCAATCAAGAAAGTGCTAAGTCTATCATACCTGGCTCTAGGAGCTTGTTTCAAACCATATAAAGCTTTATTGAGTTTAAACACATGGTTTGGAAAAGCAAGATTTTCAAAACCTGGTGGTTGTTCTACAAAAACTTGTTTGGAGATAAAACCATTAAAAAATGCACTTTTGATATCCATTTGAAAAAGTTTAAAATTCATGTAGCAAGCAAATGCAAGAAGTAATCTAATGGCTTCTAGTCTTGCTACGGGTGTATATGTTTCATCAAAATCAATGCCTTCTTCTTGACTATATCCCTTAGCCACTAATCTAGCTTTATTTCTAATGACATTTCCTTGTTCATCTAATTTGTTCCTATAGACCCATTTGGTTCCTATGATTGGGTGGTCTTTAGGTCTATTAACTAATGTTCAAACCTTATTTCTTTCAAACTGGTTCAATTCTTCATGCATAGCCATAATCCAATTTGGGTCACTTTCAGCTTCTTCTAAGGTATGTGGTTCTATTTGTGATACAAAGGCTAGGTAGTCATGTGCAGTTCTATGTGCATACCTAGTTCTAATACCTTGTGAAGTATCACCAATAATTAATTCTTTAGGATGGAAAGTAGCGTACCTCCATTCTATTGGTAGATCTGTATGATCCTTACTTACCGTTTATTCTCCTTCTTCAATTGGTCTTTCTTGTATACTCATGTTTTCCATCCCTTTTTGAATTGTACCTACATCATTATCTATACACTCTTCTTTCTTAGAAGGTGAAGGGTTAGTTTCATCAGAAATAACATGCATTGACTCTTCAACAGTAAGAGTCCTTTTATTAAATACTCTATATGCTTTGCTATGTAATGAATAACCAAGGAAAATTGCTTCATCAGATTTAGCATCAAATTTTTCTAGATTATCTTTATCATTATTGAGTACAAAGCATTTACAACCTGTTGACCCCATAAGCGATTTTGATGATAAACAAACATTGGAGCATATATATTTATTTTTGACAACTCTTCAAGTGTTTTACAAGTTTTTGTAGGATGGATTAAATGTTCAAACTTCAACTCCTACACCTCTGTTTTCTTATTTGAGTTGTGTTGTAATGTGTTTTTGTAAAGAAGAACCCAATGAAAAAGCTAAGAAAAAATCATGTGAAAAGGGTTACTTTTGTGCGTGTGTACCTTGAAATTAGTTTTGAGTTGGTATGCTTGAAAATGTAAAGAGTTGGTAAGAGTTTTTCTTTAAGTTCAAATATAAAAATTCTGAATAAGGTAACCGAACCGACTCCAATGAATCCGAGTCGACTGGAATCAGTCTGAGCCAACTCCTCTAGAGTCTCATTTCTGAAGATTTCTGAGAACAGCCTGGCGAGCAGACCCGAACCAGAAAAAGCCGACTCAGCCAGACCTAATTTTGAAGACCTGAGAAAGCAAGCCGACCCGAACTGCATCGAGTCGACTCTTCTAGAGTAAGGTTTTTCGAACCTGAGAAGAAGAGCCGACCCAAGCTGAAAAGAGTCGACTCCTCGAGTTTACATTTTTCAAATATTCAAGTTCGAGCCGACCCGAGCTATCAAGAGCTGACTCATCCAAAGTGATGTTTTGCACCCTGAGACAAAGAGCTGACTGCACTGAAGATTTGGCGACTAGACCTATCAACTCGAAGGATTCGAGCCAACTTGAAGGAATCCGAGCTGACTCAAACATCGTTTCCAAGTATCTAACGGCTAGTTCCAAAATTTATTTTTGAATGCCAAAAAGTGCTCCAACGGTCACAAGTCACATCCCAATGATCAAAAACATCTCTAACTAACTTGGAGTGATGGAAGACCTTATATTTGAAGGATGTGAACATCCAAAAGATAATTCTTGACAAGTTTTTGAAAAGTTCTTCAAAGTTAAGAGAGCTTCATTGAATATCCTAACCATCAATAGCAAAAGAGCACAAGAGCACTCAAGTCAGCCTTCAAGTCTTCACCAACTCAGATCTGAAGCTTGAAGTAACTTTGGGAAGAAGCCACTGAAGTAATTAAAGCTTATTCAAGTGCATTCAAGTGGACTTCTATCAAGCTGCACTTGCAACTATCAGACAAATTGAGTTTGTCATTTATTGTTGCATTTATTTTCAATTCAATTTTTGAATTGTTGGGTTATTGGTGAGCCCGGTTGAAAAATCAAATAGGTTCTTGGTGAGCCTTCATAAAAACCAAGTGTTGGGTTCTTGGTGATCCTGGTAAAACCAACTTAGGTTTCTTTGGTGAGCCTATTAAAACCAAAGGGTGCTGGGTTTTCTTTGGTGATCCCGTAAAATCAAAGTGTAGAGGTTTTGAATTATGATCCTGTAAAACAATCCTACTGTATCCGAGTGTGAATATAGTGAAAATTTCAAGTGGTATCTTGGGTAGTGGATGTAGGAGCTGGGTTGCTCTAAACCACTATAAATTTGGTGTGTTTGTGTTGTGCTTCTTTACTCTTTTTTAGCTTCTGCAATTTATAACTATGTCACAACACCTAACACCTTCTAAGGGATTTTTAATTGCACATTACTTGCTTTAAGTTTTTAAATTTCCAATTCACCCCCCTCTTGGGTAGCCACCTGGGCAACAACTGGTATCAGACTAGTGTCTCTAAATACATTAGAGTAAAGATTGATGGCTCATCTAATGAGTACATCCTTGGCAGAAGGCCAATCAACCAATAGACCTCCACTTTTTACTGGCACAAATTATGCATACTGGAAAGCTAGAATGAAAATTTATGTTCAAGTAGTCGATTTTTAGTTGTGGAAGGTCATTCTAAAGGGTCCTTATATCCCCATGATTAAAATTGATGGAGTGGACGTTCCTAAATCTGAAGAGGATTGGGACGAACATGACATTAAGATGGGTGAGTTAAATGCCAAAGCAATAAATCTCTTATATTATGCTTTGGATAGAAATGAGTTTAATTAAATTTCAATTTGCTTCTCTGCAAAAGAAATTTGGGATAAACTCGAAGTGACCCATGAAGGAACTTCTCAAGTGAAGTCTTCTGAAATTATTCTTCTTATGCATAGTTACGAATTGTTTAAGATGGAACCTAATGAAACAATCTCTGCCATGTTTTTACGTTTCACTAATATTATTAATGGCTTAAAAAGTCTTGGCAGGGTATATACTAATGCAGATCTAGTACAGAAGATTTTGAGATCTCTTTTGGACAAATGGGATCCGAAAGTGACTGACATCCAGGAAGTGAAAGATTTAAATACCTTGTTGCTGGATGAAATCTTAGTATCTCTCATCACACATGAATTAACCATGCAGCACCGAACTGAAGATGATCAAAAGAAATAGAGATCAATCACCTTCAAAGCTACTATGGATTCTAGAAAAGATGAAGAATCAGAAGAAGAATGCTCCTCTATTGAAAGTGACATGGAAGATGAAGACGTTGCCATGGTCATCAAGAAATTTAGAAAGTTCTTGGGAAGAAGAAAAGAAAAGTATTTTAGAAAATTCCACAAGAACAAAGAATTCAGTAAGGAGAATGACAAGGAAAAGGAAAAAGAAAAAGAAGTGCCCACCTGTTATGAATGCAAAAAGCAAGGGCACATCCGACCAGATTGTCCATTATTGAAAAAGGGATTTAAGAAAAAGAAAAAGAAAGCTATGGTAGCGACGTAGAGTGACAGCGAAGCATCCTCATCTACTGAAGAAGAAGAGACCATGAAATCTGCAAATCTATGTCTGATGGATCTTGAAAATGAGGTATCATCCCCCGAGCTTCAAATCGAATTTACATATGATGAACTAAATTCTGCATTTCATGATTTACTTATTGAATTCAAAAAAGCTGGGGTTAAAATTAAATCCTTGAAGAAACTAAATGATGTTTTGTTAAAAGACAAGGATGAGATTTCTGAAAAGAATAACATTTTGCAAAAAGAATTGAATAATTTTTCAGAAAATGTTATTGTTCTGGATAATGAGAAAAATGCTTTAAAGGAGACAAACAGAATTTTAGTTGTCGAAAATGTCGATTTAAAAAGGGATGTTGAAAAGCTTAAGCTTTTAGTTGAAAAACTCACTTTGAGTTCTAATAAGCTTGAGCTAATTTTGAAAAAACTAAAGGATTCTAAAAGTAAAGCTGGAATTGGATTTAATGCTTTAAATGTCAAAGAAATTTCAACAACAAAATTTGAATCGTCAAAAGCTTCGGCTTCAAATGCTAAATTTCAAAAAGCTTTTCCATCAAAATATATTTCAAATAGCTTGAAATGTGTTCCTAAGAATTCTATGCAAAAACCTTTCAAACCAAATATTTCTGTTTCTGCATCTCTTATAGCTTCAAAGAATGCATCACTCAAAAATGATAAAATTATTTGTTATGCATGTCATAGATTTGGGCATAAATCTTATCAATGCAATTCTTTGAAAAATTTCATGATTGGTGCATTGAAATATAAAACCATTTGGGTTCCAAAGGGTGTTGGGTTCCGGTGCAACGCAGCATAAGTGTAATTTCAAAAATGAAACTAAATTCACACCAAAAACCCTAAAACAGGAACTCCTTAAATAAGACTGGATTATATGATAAGCATATCTATGTAAATTAGGATTAGGGTACCAACCTGTAATCGCTAATTCCAACAAAAATTTGATGTTTGAAGGGGCTGATTGAATTCACCAGGAGTCCAGGTGTCCGCCCTCCGATGGTAATCCACATAGAGAAATGATCAAGTAAACCTATCTTCTTTTCAATGGTTCCTCCTATTGAGTTCTTCTTCCTAGAACTCAATTGCTTGGACTATGGCTTGAATTCTTCCACACAAGAGGTAGCCTCCCTTTCCTTGATCTCTTCTCCTCCTTCCACTAAGACCTTGGCCCTTTAGACACCCTTGTCTTGAAGAAAAGACCTTGTCCTAAGAGGACATAGACTTGTCTTAAGTTGGAGGAGAAATTAAGACAATAATGTCTTAATGTAAGAAAAAGGAATAAATCAGAACTTCTTTCTTTCCTTTACCGTCGGAGACTTTTACTCTTATTCTTATTCAGTAGCAGAGTTTCGACAAAGGTGTACTCTGTAAAGGAAACAGTGCAAGAGCAAGAAAAGAATAAAAGAGTCTTTAGGAGAGGAAGAAAGAAAAACATTACCTTGTTCTGATTTTCCCGACCCTTTATATAGATCTCAGATAGGCGCCCACACATCTCTCCATGAACTCCTTCTCACGCCCTTCTCAATTTCTCACGCCCCATCCTCCCATCTCACGGCCTTCCAGATTAAATCCCACGGCTTTTCTTAAAGGAAAAAATGTGGTGTTTTAATAGGAAAGGAGTCACAACTCTTCATCTCCGAAGAGATGTTATTTCGCGCGCCCGGGAGGAAATAGTGACTTTTGTCTTTCTTAAAAAACTTCCAGCCGTTGGATTCCCATCCAAGGGGGGACAAGTGGTGCACTATTTCTTAAGAAAGGAGGCCGCCCCATCTTAATTCATCGGAGAATTAAGCGGGGCGCGCCAAGAGTCCATGCACCATGGACTCTTCCAAATGGCGCGCCAAGAGTCCATAAGCGCATGGACTCTTGGCATTTGGCATGAAAATGCAAGGAGGCGGGTGGGGAGGCTAGCCTAGTTACATGGCTAGCCAATAGGGTTAGCCATAATCCCTATTTTCACAATTAGGGTCTAATTAGCTCCAATTAGAACCCAAATTGAACCAATCCGGAACCCTAAATTCGAATCCGATTCGAATAGAAGCTAGGGTTTGCAACACCTGCTAGAGTGTTATCCTGCAAAGATGATTTAATCACAAATTAAACTCTTGATCAATCCTCTGAAGTGTGTGACCCATTGGGTTCTACATCTAACCAGCAGTGGGTTCGAATACAAGTTGACCTAATTTGATTAGAACTCTTTCTAATCGATTTAGGTCAAACCGGGCTTACCCAATTTGATCAATTAGGACTCTTCCTAATAAATGATCTTTGAATTTGATCAACCCACAAGACAAGATTGACGTCTAGCAACGTGTCATGTCTACCCGGAAGATATGGAAATTCTGGTGAAATACCAAAATTACCCTTCAGTAGAGAGTTACCGTACAATTAAATCTTTCGATCAGCCTACACCCAAAATATAACTATGGATATGGATATATGTCAAATCCAATATTATATTTATTTCTAGCTCAATCTTATATTGATGATTCAATTATCTTGATATTAGAAACCATCTCTAATATCTTTACTTTGATCAAAGATTCCCTAAATCATCATCCGATTGTTAACTAGCTGGATGCAATCTCCTCTTACTAAGAGTGATCGATTCCTTGTTGACCTACTTATTACCTTCATATCCAATTCACCATTCCCAGTATCAATCCTGTGCATGACTCAGTGTCATGATTAGGATTGAACCAAAGCATGGGTTCATGTACATAAGGTACTTATGGCAGTCTTAGGTCAAAGGATTACTTGTACCACTCCCACTATGAGAACCTTCTATTGACGTGTAGCTAAGACTCCATTAGATGTTCTCAAGTTGGATCATATCAGTGAACTCATTCTCCAATGAGCACCCACATCCCAGTATTAGTGTCATACACAAGTGACTGTGAGAGCAGTCACCCTTTCCAGTATACATGGGATGTGCTAGTCTTACCAGAAAACCCTGATCCCCTACTCAGGGTTCCTTTGACTAGGATTACTTTAGATTAAGGTTTTAAGATTTTAGGTCTCACTGGTATGATCTCATCATAACCCTAAAATCATAGCCCTAATCTATGGGGTTCATCATATAATATAAACACAGCGTATGATGAAAAAATAATGCCTTTATTTAAAAAATTGTCAATTACAATGGTTTGGGAGATACAATATAGATTGGCTTGTAGGGCATATCCCTTTCAAAGGGAACCAACTTTGCTAACCCGAAAGGACCCAAGTTAGCTTGGGTACCTAAAATCACTCCTTGATTGTTTTGCAGGATTGTCTTGCAGCCCAAAAGTTAAAGAAAAGATGGTATCTTGATAGCGGCTATTCAAGACATATGATGGGTGACAAGGAACTGTTCATCACCCTACAAATGAAAGGAGGATTGGTTACATTTGGAGATAATAACAAGGGGAGAATAATAAGAATTGGTAAGATCAAAATAACCTCCTGTACTTTTATTGAAGATGTACTGCTAATAGATAAATTGAAGCATAATTTATTGAGTATTAGTCAATTATATGATAAAGGCTTCAAAGTTGTATTTGAATCATCTATGTGTATAGTAGCTAACTCTATTGATTCTAGCAACAAATTCATTGGCCATAGACTTGGAAACATCTATGTGGTAGATCTAAATGATCTAGCCATGTCTAGTAGTTCCAGTCTAGTAGCAATGAATGCTAAGACCAAGGGTCATGTTTATTATGGCATAGACGATTAGGTCATGCTAGCATGCATATAATTGCCAAATTAATCTCAAAGAATCTAGTTAGAGGTTTGTCACATTTTAAAGTTGATCTTGATTATGTATGTAATGCTTGTCAATTATGCAAACAAACTAAGGGGAGTTTTAAATCGAATAATGTTATTTCAACAACCAAACCCCTTTAGCTACTTCACATGGACTTATTTGGACCAACTAGGATCATAAGCCTAGGAGGTATGAAATATGGCCTTGTGATTATAGATGACTTTTCTAGATTTACATGGGTATTATTTATTGCACATAAAGATGAAACTTTTGATGTATTTAAAAAATTTCATAAAAAAGTTTCAAATAAGAAAATTCTTTCCATTATTTCAATAAGAAGTGATCATGGAACTGAATTCCAAAATCAGTTTTTTGATGAATATTGCACTGAGCATGGCATTGATCACAACTTCTCAGCTCCTTAAATAAAATAATAAAATGGTGTTTTAGAGAGTAAGAATAGGACTCTAGAAGAAATGGCCCGAACCATATTGTATGAAGGCAATCTTCTAAAGTACTTTTGGGCAGAAGCGGTGAACACTGCCTGTTATATATTAAATCAAGTTTTAATACGACCAATTTCAAAGAAAACCTCCTATGAGCTTTGGAATGGAAGAAAACCAAATATCAATTACTTTTATGTTTTTGGGTGTAAATGCTTTGTGCTAAATAATGGTAAAGATAACCTAGAAAAGTTTGATGCAAAATCTAATGAATCTATATTTCTTGGTTATTCCTTACATAGCAAAGCGTATAGAGTGTTTAACAAGAGGACCCTTACAATAGAAGAGTCAATTCATGTTGTTTTTGATGAAGCTAACCCCTCACCATCTAGAAAAGATGAGTGTGTAGATAATGATGCAGGTACTCTACAAAAGGAAATGGAACATCTAAGCATTCAAGACAAGCCAACGCAAGATGGAAGTGATGGTAAGCAAGGATCATACTAATTTACCAAAGGAATGGAGGTATGTAACTTCACATCCC
Organism: Areca catechu; assembly: GCA_021397845.1. Taxonomy (NCBI): domain Eukaryota; kingdom Viridiplantae; phylum Streptophyta; class Magnoliopsida; order Arecales; family Arecaceae; genus Areca; species Areca catechu. The sequence goes on along the minus strand of CM038039.1, from coordinate 167,390,408 downwards.
AAAGATTTAATTATTGGTGATCCTTCTCATGGTGTTAGGACTAGGTCAACACATAGAGATGCACATGACTACCTAGCCTTTGTCTCTCAAATTGAACCACACAGTTTAGAAGAGGCTGAAACTGATCATAACTGGATGATGGCCATGCATGATGAATTAAACCAGTTTGAAAGGAATAATGTTTGGACACTAGTTAGTAGACCTACATACCATCAAATCATAGGAACTAAATGGGTCTATAGGAACAAACTAGATGAGAATGGTAAGGTTATAAAGAATAAAGCAAGGTTGGTAGCAAAAGGGTACAATCAAGAAGAGGGTATTGATTTTGATGAAACTTATGCTCCCGTAGAAAGACTTGAGGCCATTGGATTACTTCTTGCATTTGCTTGCTACATGAACTTTAAACTTTTTCAAATGGATGTCAAAAGTACTTTTCTAAATGGATTTATTTCTGAACAAGTTTTTATAGAATAGCCACCAGGTTTTGAAAAGCATGCTTTTCCAAATCATGTATTTAAATTGAACAAAGCTTTATATGGTTTGAAATAAGCACCTAGGGACTGGTATGATAGATTGAACAAATTTTTACTTGAAAATGATTTCAAAAGAGGAAATGTTGACAAAACTCTTTTTATTAAAAACAAAAGAAATGATATGTTAGTTGCACAAATTTATGTTGATGATATTATATTTGATGCAACTAATAAAAATCTTTGTGGAGATTTTGCTGAGCTGATGCAGGGTGAGTTTGAAATGAGCCTTATGGGTGAGCTCAACTACTTCTTTGGATTATAAGTCAAACAAATGAAGGAATCTTTATAAACCAAGCCAAGTACATCAAAGAGATGATCAAAAAATTTGGCATGGAAACAAGCAAAGAGGCTAACATACCCATGAGCACTACCTACAGACTAGACAAAGATGAGAGTGGATCCAATGTTGACCAAAAGCTTTATAGAGGTATGATCGGATCCCTTTTACATTTAACAGCCAGTAGACCTAATATCTTGTACAGTGTATATGTTTGTGCTAGATTTCAATGCAATCCTAAAGAAACACATATGCTTGCTGTTAAAAGAATTCTCAAATACTTGAAAGGTACAAGTAATTTAGGTCTTTGGTATTCTAAAGAATCATCTTTGAATTAAATTGGTTTTTCTGATGCTGACTATGCTGGTTGCAAAATTGATAGAAAGAGCACTACTGGTAAATGCCAATTTCTAGTGTTGAATTTAATTTCATGACACTGTAAGTGTTATGGATTAAACAACAACTAGCAGACTTTGGTGTTACACTATTTAAGATTCCAATCAAATGTGATAACACAAGTGCCATTAATTTGATAAAAAATCCTGTTCAGCATTCATGAACCAAGCACATTGAAATTAGGCACCATTTTTAAGAGAACATATATTGAATAATGATATTATTCTTAAATGCATGCCAACTGAAAACCAACTTGCTGATATTTTTATCAAACCTTTAAGTTTTGATAGGTTTATAATGATTACAAATGAACTAGGATTATGTGACCCACTCTAGAAATACTCCCATAATCTTAAGGACAAATTATCAAGATAACTTCCTAATTCAAATTTTATGATAAAATGAGCTTTGATTGAAATCCAAGAAATTATTTTTATGCTCCCTCTGCTCGAGCCGACTCGAGCAGATGAACTGTTGGTCGAGCCAGCTCGGATGTTAAGCCATCTCTTTTTAGTTCGAGCCATAGGGTTTTTCTTTCCCATTTCTATTCCTAAACCCTACTCTCTTTCCCACCAAGAAACCTTCCAAATACTTCCAACTTCCAAAAACAGCTTCGAAATTCGAATATCTTTGTACTATGGCACTAAAAAGAGCTATTGGGAAGAAATCAAGACAATAGGGTGAAGTGGCTCCGCAAGAAAGGAGGACAAAATTTCGAGAAGACAAAGCTTCCCTAAATCCACCACAGTCCGAGGAAGAGACTAGCCTAGTTTCTCCCAGTCACCAAATCTCTCTAGGTGTGAGACCAATCACCACTAGCAGACGAATTTTATTTGAATATCTGAAGGAGATAGGCTTTGTGATTGGTAATTTTATTGAGAATCAAGGATGGAGGAACATATGCTCCCTAGATGTTAAAACCTACCCAAACCTAGTAAGGATGTTCTTTGAAAATTTAAGGTTTGGAGAAAACTTCATTGAATCATCTATTAAGGGAAGAAGGATAATTATATCTGTTGAAGTTCTGGGAAGTGTTTTGGAAATGCCTTTTGAAGGCACAGAGTATTTAGTACTGAAAGATAAAACCAAAGCACTGCAAGCAGTATTAGAGAAAACTGAGGTAAATGAAATAGGAATTCTCAAAGCAAGCATGTTATCTATTAAGATGAGAGTTCTACATAATTTTATTAGCATGATCTTCTTACCCAGAATTGGATGTTTTGATTGGGTTAGTGAACGGGATCTATGCTTCATGGAGCTTCTGATTAATGGTGATAAGATTAATCTACCAGTAATTATGATTTGCCAGATGAAGGAGGCAGTAAGAAAAGTCAAGGCTTGCCTGCCGTATGGAATGGTCCTTACTTTATTCTTTCAAAATGCAAACATAGACTTGATAGGAGAGGGCAACAAGACACTTCTACATACAGATACCTATACTACAAAAACTTTTCAAAGGATGGGATATTTATTATCAGATGGCACCTAGAGAAAGAAGACTGATGCCCCAGTAGTTGAAGAAAATGAAGAGATTCAAGAGCAAACAGAGTTAGAGGATGGTGAAGGCACTACAATGCAAATTCTCGAGTCACAGCCATAGCTGGGATCTCCAGTCAAGATGGACTTCAACACCACTTTTCCAGACATCTTAGTACCAGATATGCCTGATATGCCATATGGTACAGCTACTTTTACTCATTCTGTTGATATTCCAGTTCACAGTCATGCTACTACTACTCCTGTTGTAGACAGTTCATTGTTACAAGAATTCATTACACAGCAAATGAATAACATGACTGAAACTATAAAGTCTTTGTAGGCTCAGGTAGGCAACCCAAGAGGGGGGGTGAATTGAGTTTTAGAAAACTTTTGTACTATTTGAAAAGTGTGAACTAAAGCAAGTATGTGCTAATGCAATTCAAATGCTTGTGTATTTCAAATAAATGCAGCGAAAATAAAGAAATAAAAGTACAAAGAGAACAATCACACAAATGCAAAGATTTATAGTGGTTCGGTGCCAACTAAGCACCTACATCCACTCCCCAAGAACCCCTTGGGAATTCCACTAAGTTTGGTTTTATAACTTAGGCTCACCAACAACCTTTACAACTTGTTTTGACTTCGGGCTTATAAATTAAACCAAAGTTAGTTTTAAGGCTCACCAACAACCACCCTTGGTTTTACGGGCTAACCAAGAACCTAAACAACTTGTTTTGGCTTCGAGCTCACAAGTAAAATCCAAGTTGGTTTCAAGGCTCACCAACAACCACTTTGGTTTTCAAGGCTTATCAAAAATCTCTTTGGTTTTTCAAGGCTCACCAAAAACCTTAAGTTAAACAATGTAAGACCAAGTATAAATAAATACAATAAAAGATTTCTAAAATAAAGCAAATATCTCTTTGAAGCCCTTAAATATTAATGAAGATCTTATTTTCAAGTTGATGAAGCCTTTGATTGATGCTTGTGGATGTAGACTTTGATTGCTCTCTTTGAAACTTGGAAGCTTGAAAGCTTGATCACTCAACTCTTGAATCCTTTAAGAATATTCAAAAAACTCACTAAAGGATTACTTTCCTATTTGATTCTTGATATTTATATAGCTCTTCAAACCATAAATGACCATTTATGACTGTTGGGGATGAAAATATGGCCGTTTGAAGCAAGTTAGAGAAGTTCTGCAGCTTTTGAAAACTAGCCATTACTGTTCAAGTGTCGACACTTGAACAGTAAGTATCAACACTTGAATAGTGCAAGTGTCGATACTTGCTATAGTGAGTTGACACTTGGCACTATTCACAGCCAAATTTGATTTTTCATATTTCTGTATTTTTCTTGTTCTCAGGCCTTAAGTCGACACTTCACACTTCAAGTATCGACACTTGATCTTCAAGTGTCGACACTTCATTTCCAAGTGTTGACACTTCATTGTGCCAGGCTGAAACTTTGCTAAAACTTCTTCAAATTGAAACTTTAACCTCTTCAAGTTCTTCCATATCAATTCCAAAGTCCATATACTTGATTTTCTATTAATTTAAGGACTTTTTCAACAGAAATACAAGCATTTCTTCATTCAACATGGTTGAGTACTAAGATCTGAAAAATATACTTAAAATATAATTAGTACTCATATATACTTAAACATTTTATCAATCATCAAAATCAATACTAGAGTCAACAATCTCTCCATTTTTGATGATGACAAAATCTTTAAGTATATGAATAGCATAAGCTTAATAGATTAATAATAGTATAAACATGTAAGCTCAAAACAAGAAGCACCAAGCTCCCCCACAACATATGATCCAAAACATATTTTTCAAAATATGCAAAATTTTCAAAATTTCAAAATTTCTTCTTTTTACTAATTCTTCCCTTTAGATAAAAATATTTTGCATTCTTCTCCCCCTTTTGTACTTTTTTTCATTTCTCAAAAGATTTTTTATGTTTATCTTATCTTTCCTTTTTCATACTTAACATTTTTCTCCCCCTTTTTGATATCATGAAAAAGGGTGAAAGGCAATACAAAATGGGTGTGAAGGTGGAAAGAATAGCAAGTAGATCATCAAAATCAATATATAAAAGTAATTTATCATGATACCACTTGAAATTGTTATAGATTGAACATGATATCCCCAAAAAAATGATATTAACATGCCAAAAATAATACCATATATATATAAATTTTGATATGCAAATTTTTCATTTACCTCACTCGTTCATGAGATCAGGTCACAGCGGCACCCCAACACATCATAAGAGATCCCAATGAATGGGAAGAGAGGGTCTTTAAATCCTACTTAGCTCCTATGACTGGACGGCCATGGTGACTAACCCAATCCAAAGCAGTTACTAGAAATTCTTTTTAAAAAAAAAAATTTAATACCAATAAAATATGATACCACATGAATGTAACTCCCCTCAAAGAATTAGATTGAAAACAAGGAGAAGAGTATCAGAGCAATATAAGTACAGCATGGTACCAAGCAAGATATTCAAAGCATCAAATATGTATATAATGATAACAAATCTTTAGATGCTCCCCCTGAATGTTATTCTCCATTAAAAAATATGCATTCATTTGAGGAATAAAATATGAAAGCACATGCATCATAATTTCAGACAATTTTAGATATAAATTCTAAGTCTGATAGCAAGGATTTGAAATTTTCAAAATATTCATGATTTTCAAAATACAAAGCATTTATATCACTTAAAAACTTTTAGCATGATTTCAAATTCATTTTAAGATTATTTGATATCCATACAAATTCTAGAAGTAATATGATATCAAGTCTAGCTACTAGAGCAAGGTTTATCAATATGCATACCCTCTTCTTAAATGTAATCCTTAACTATCAGTTCTATACTTGATTCAAATCAATTCTAACTTAAGCATAGATGTCAAAGATGAAGGCACATAAATCGTAACATTTCACTTGAAGTAATTCAAAAACTATATTAATCAAAATCAAGTGAAAGTCTAATAATCAAAAGTTGAAATCATGAGAGCATGAAATCTATCAGCATCAAAATGGTCATGATCACAATAAATGATTATTAGTCTAAGCTTGTTTCTAATTAATCAATTAAAACATTTTTCAGATCAATATGCATCTTTAAAAATATTTTTCATGAAATAATTTAAGATACATTAATCAAAATCAAGTGAAGATTTTACAATCATAAGTTTAATCATGATAGCATGAAATTCATCAACTTCAAGAAGTTCATGATCATAACCAATGATTATAAGTCCAAACTTGATTCTAATTAACCATTTAAAATAATTTTTCAAAGTAATTGATGCAATAAAAATTTAACTATATTTTTAAATATGGAAGGACATGTTTAGGATTTACCAATATACATAATCCTTTCTTTTACCATTTAGTCCAAAATGTAGCTTGTCCACTTCTTCAAATTATCTTGTACAGTCACTTTTCAAGAACTTCTTTTCTTCATGTTGGGCTGCAAGACATTCCTGCAAAACAAACTAAGTGGACATTTTTGGTACCTAAACTTTCTTGGATCCTTTATGATTAGTAATTATGGTTCCTTTTAGAATCCAAACTTTTCTTAATCTAGAAGGATAAGCATTAAAACCATATTTATAAAACAAATTGAAAGAAGCAGGAATAGAGAAATTCTTCAAAAGTTTTTGCTTCTTTTCCTCAACCAAAATATTTTTCTTATTCAAAATTTTATCACATAAATCTTTCAAAACAACATTTTCTTTTTCTAAAAATTCTTTTTCTTTAGAAAAAGTATTCTTTTCATTTTTTTAAATATCAATCTTAGCATTTAAATCACCATTTTTATTTATAAGATTAGTGTTGTTAAGAGAAAATGAATCTACATGCCTATTTAATTTCTTGTGCTTAATTTTTAACAATTTATATTTATGCAAAAGATCATTGGATGTATCATGTAATTCATCAAAGATAAAATTATAATTATTTTCAGCACATACCTTTTCCTCATTTGCCATGAAGCAAAGATGGGCAACTTCATCATCTGTACTTGAATATTCACTATCGCTCCAAGTTGCCATCATTGCCTTGAATTTCTTTTTAGCCTTGAAGGCCATTATCTTCTTCTTCTCTTGATCAGCAATTACTTCCCTTTGCCATAAGTTCAACTCATAGGTCATGAGTGAACCGATAAACTCCTCCAAAGATAAGGTTTCTACATCTTTAATTTCTTGGATTGCCGTCACCCTTGGATCCCATGATATTGGCAAAGATCTAAGAATTTTTTTCACCAAATCAGCGTTAGTATAGATTTTGCCAAGACTTTCTAATTTATTAATAATAGTCATGAATCTAGTAAACATGTCAGATATGGATTCATAATGCATCATTTCAAAAACTTTAAAAGAATGTACAAGCAAATTAATTTTAGTGTTCTTCACTTGAAGAGTACCCTCATGAGTAACTTCAAGTGTGTCCCATATTTCCTTCATCGATGTGCATGATGAGATTTTATTAAACTCATTTAAGTCCAATGCACAATAAAATAAGTTCATTGCTTTAGCATTGATTTCAGTTTGTTTAATGTCATATTCATTCCAATCCTCTTCAAGCTTTGAAATGAAAATGCCATTAACCAAAATGGAAGGAATATGAGGACTACTAACAATAACTTTTCAAAGATAATAATTAATAGATTGAATATGAATACGCATGCGAGTTTTCCAAAAAACATAATTTGTGACATCGAAAAATGGTGGTCTAACACTAATACCTACTAGGGTTGCCATAATCTTTAACTCAAAATCGTTAGATTTTCAAAATAGAGCATCGGGCTCTGATACCAATTATAGGCTCAGGTAGGCAACCCAAGACGGAGGGTAAATTAGGTTTTATAAAACTTTTGTACTATTTGAAAAGTGTGAACTAAAGCAAGTATATGCTAATGCAAGTCAAGTACTTGTGTATTTCAAATAAATACAGCAAAAATAAAGAAATAAAAGTACAAGGAGAACAATCACACAAACATAAAGATTTATAGTGATTCGATACCAACCAAGCACCTACATCTACTCCCCAAGAACCTCTTGGAAATTTCACTAAGTTTGGTTTTATAACTTAGGCTCACCAATAACCTTTACAACTTATTTTGGCTTCGGGCTCACAAGTTAAATCCTAGTTAGTTTCAAGGCTCACCAACAACCACCCTTGGTTTTACGGGCTAACCAAGAACCTAAACAACTTGTTTTGGCTTTGGGCTCACAAGTAAAACCCTAGTTAATTTCAAGGCTCGTCAACAACCACTTTGATTTTCAAGGCTTACCAAAAACCTCTTTGGTTTTCCAAGGCTCACCAAAAACATTAAGTTAAACAATGTAAGAGCAAGTATAAATGAATACAATAAAAGCTTTCTAAAATAAAATAAATATCTCTTTGAAGCCCTTGAATGTTGATGAAGATCTTGTCTTCAAGTTGATGAAGCCTTTGATTGATGCTTGTGGATGTAGACTTTGATTGCTCTCTTCGAAACTTGGAAGCTTGAAGGCTTGAATCACTCAACTCTTGAATCCTTTAAAAATATTCAAAAAACTCACCAAAGGATTACTTTCCCATTTGATTCTTGATGTTTATATAGCTCTCCAAATCATAGATGACCGTTTATAACCGTTGGGGATGAAAATATGGCCGTTTGAAGCAAGTTAGAGAAGTTTTGCTGCTTTTGAAAACTAGCCATTACTGTTCAAGTGTCGACACTTGAATAATAAGTGTCGACACTTGAACAGTGCAAGTGTTGACACTTGCTACAGTGAGTTGACACTTGGCACTATTCATAGCCAAATCTGATTTTTCATATTTCTATATTTTTCTTGTTCTCAGGCCTTGAGTTGACACTTCACTCTTCAAGTGTCGACACTTGATCTTCAGGTGTCGACACTTCATTTCCAGATATTGACACTTCACTATGCCAGGCTGAAACTTTGTTGAAACTTCTTCAAATTGAAACTTTAACCTCTTCAAGTTCTTCCATATCAATTCCAAAGTCCATATACTTGATTTTCTATTAATTTAAGAACTTTTTCAACTGAAATATAAGTATTTCTTCATTCAACATGGTTGAGTACTAAGATCTGAAAAATATACTTAAAATATAATTAGTACTCATATATACTTAAACATTTTGTCAATCATCAAAATCAAGACCAGAGTCAACAGTCTTCTGTGGATAGAATGTTTAAAGAATTACATAAATCAGTTGAGGAGAGACTCAATCAATTTGAAGGACAAATAGACTATCTGAAAAGCAAAATTGAATCTCTTGAAACTTTAAAGACCACAATATATACAACTGACATAGATATGCAACCAATTTTACAGCTGATTACTTCAAGTTCGGAGAAAATTGAAAAATCTGTTACATTAGTACTTGAAGCTTATAGAACTGAGATGGATAATTTGAAGATCAGAATGGGGTAAGTTGAAGCAGGTAAAAGAATGGAAGATGACTACACCAAGGGCATTGGAATAATTAGAAGTGAATTTAGAAGATTGAGAGGCTCAGCAGAAGCATTTGCCAATGTTCAAGCCACAAAAATGTTTACACTTTTTCCACAAAAAGAAAGTGGCACAAATAAAAGAATCAATGGAAGATTTAGCTACCTCTAGAAGCACCAAGAAAATAGAAGCAGAAATGAAATCTATGAATAGCTTCTTATGGAAAATGATGACTAAGATTGAAGAAATCCAAGTTGCTCAAAGTGCTCCTCCCTCTTCTTCTACACCTTTTCCTAGTCAATCTGCTCATCCAAGACAACATGCTCTATACCTTAAGCCACAAGGAATCCATAATATATCATAATTTGTTAACCCAATTGCTTCTCTACCACCTGGCATTCAGATTCCCAGTCAACCTTCACATCCTAGAGTAGACTTAGATAGTGACTAAGTGTATTACTCTTCATTTTGTACTTTGTACTGAACTTTTTTGAAATGAAATGAAAAGTACACTTTTTGTCTCTTAAATTATTCTATTTTTCTATGCAAATGAATGTTTATGTTCAATTGTTCATACAATGACTGATTTTTTAATTAGAATTTCAAGATGAATATGAGAAAGTGAAATTATCTCAAATAAATTTTAAATACTTTCTCATTCTATTTTAAAATCTGAACTTAACTCCTACTCTACCTTTTTGATTGATTGACAAAAAGGGGGAGAAAGTTATAAAATCATTGCATGAAAAAGGTAAAATATATACTCTATATATTTGCTCTAATACACAAAGATTTGCTCTAATGCACAAAGCTTGAAAGCTAAGCTCAAGTTAAGCTCTAATACATCATGATACATATTTAAGAGGCTCTGATACATAATGATATATATTTTTGATACATAAGGTTTTAAGTTTTGACTTTTAATAGCTCTGATACTTAATGTTCCCTTGAAACATTTTGAGCTCTGAAAATACATAGAAAGTGAGCCAAAACATAAAGTATCTTATTGAGGGGGAGATTACCTCTCTCTGCCCTAATTCTCCTTTCATTATTTGGCACTAATTGAAGTCAATTTGTTTTACTTGTTCATATATACTTGCAAATATAATTATACAAGTAATTATAAAGTGTTATATTGCTTTTTCATGCCCAGTATTTTGTCATCATCAAAAAGAAGGAGATTGTTGACCCCATAAGCAATTTTGATGATAACCAAATATTAGAGCATGTATATTTATTTCTAACAACTCTTCAAGTGTTTTACAAGTTTTTGTAAGATGGATTAAATGTTTAAACTTCAACTCCTACACCTCTGTTTTCTTGTTTGAGTTATGTTGTAATGTATTTTTGTAAAGAAGAACCCAATGAAAAAGCTAAGAAAAAATCATGTGAAAAAGGTTACTTCTGTGTGTGTATGCCTTGAAATTAGTTTTGAGTTGGTATGCTTGAAAATGTAAAGAGTTGGTAAGAGTTTTTCTTTAAGTTCAAATATAAAAATCTTGAAGAAGGTAACCGAGCCGACTCCAATGAATCCGAGTCGATTGGATTCAGTCCGAGCCAACTCCTCCAGAGTCCCATTTCTAAAGATTTCTAAGAACAGCCAAGCGAGCTGACCCGAACCAGAAAGAGCCGACTCTGTTAGACCTAATTTTGAAGACCTAAGAAAGCGAGCCGACCCGAACTGCATCGAGCCGACTCTTCTAGAGTAAGGTTTTTCGAACCTGAGAAGAAGAGCCAACCCAAGCTGAAAAGAGCCAACTCCTCGAGTTCAAGTTTTTCAAAGATTCAACTTCGAGCCGACCCGAGCTATCAAGAGCTGACTCGTTCAGAGTGATGTTTTGCACCCAAAGATAAAGAGTTGACTACACTGAAGATTTGGTGACTCGACCTATCGACTCGAAAGATCCGAGCCAACTCGAAGAAATCCAAGCCGACTCGTATGTCGTTTCCAGGTATCTAATGGCTAGTTCCAAAATTTATTTTTGAATCCCAAAAAGTGCTTCAACGGTCACAAGTCACATCCCAACGGTCAAAAACATCTCTAACTACCTTGGAGTGATGGAAGACCTTATATTTGAAGGATTTAAACATCCAAAAGATAATTCTTGACAAGTTTTTGAAAAGTTCTTCAAAGTTAAGAGAGCTTCATTGAATATCCTAACCACCAACAGCAAAAGAGCACAAGAACATTCAAGTCAACCTTCAAGTCTTCACCAACTCAGATCTAAAGCTTGAAGCAACTTTTAAAAAAAGCCACTGAAATAATTAAAGCTTATTCAAGTGCATTCAAGTGGACTTCCATCAAGCTGCACCAGCAACTATCCGACAAATTGAGTTTGTCATTTATTATTGCATTTATTTTCAATTCAATTTTTGAATTGTTGGGTTATTGGTGAGCCTGGTTGAAAAACTAAATAGGTCTTGGTGAGCCTTCATAAAAACCAAGTGTTGGGTTCTTGGTGATCCTAGTAAAACCAAGTTATGTTTCTTTGATGAGCCTGTTAAAACCAAAGGGTGTTGGGTTTTCTCTGGTGATCCCGTAAAACCAAAGTGTAGAAATTTTGGATTATGATCCTGTAAAACAATCCTACTGTATTTGGATATGAGTATAGTGAAAATCCCAAGTGATATCTTGGGTAGTGGATGTAGAAGCTGGGTTGCTCCGAACCACTATAAATTTGGTGTGTTTGTGTTGTGCTTCTTTACTTCTTTTTATCTTCTACAACTTATAACTCTATCACAGCACCAAACACCTTCTAAAAAAATTTTTAATTGCACATTACTTGCTTTAAATTTTTAAATTCCCAATTCACCCCCCTCTTGGGTAGCCACCTGGGAAACACATCCAAAAACATGAAAATAAATGATATTGCATTTATTTTCATTCCACAACTCAGGGGGTTTTCTTCAAAATAGGACGGATCAAAATGTAGTTTAAAATATAACAAGCAGTGTTCACCACTTCTACCCAAAAGTACCTTGAAAGATTACCTTCACATAACATTGTTCGGGTCATTTCTTCCAAAGTCCTATTTTTCCTCTCTACAATACTATTTTGTTGTGGTGTTCTAGGAGCAAAGAAGTTATGATCAATGCCATTTTCAATGCAATAATCATCAAAAAATTGGTTTTCAAATTCAGTATCGTGATCACTCCTAATTAAAATTATTGAAAGATTTTTCTGATTTGAAACCTTTTTGTAAAATTTTCTAAATACTTTGAAGGTTTCATTTTTGTGAGCAATAAACAAAATCCATGTAAATCTAGAAAAATCATCTACAATCACAAGGGCATATTTCATACCTCCTAGGATTATAGTCCTAGTTAATCCAAATAAGTCCATGTGAAAGAGTTCTGGAGGTATAGTAATTGAAATCATATTTTTGGATTTAAATCTTCCCATAGTTTGTTTATCCATTTGCCATGCATCACAAACATGATCAAAATCAACTTTAAACTTAGGCATGCCTCTAACCAGATTTTTGAAAATTAACTTGGTAACAGTATGCATGCTAGCATGACCTAATCGTCTATGCCATAATAAACAAGACTCCTTTATCTTAGCATTCGTTGCAACTAAACTGGAAAACTACTTGACATGGCAAGATAATTTAGATCTACCATAAAAATATTTTTAAGTCTATGTCCAATGAATTTACTACTAGAGTCAAGAGAGTTTGTTACTATACACATAGATGATTCAAAGATAAACTTGAAGCCTTTATCACAAAGTTGACTAATACTCAATAAATTGTGCTTCAATTTATCTACTAGCAATACATTTTCAATGAAAGTACAAGGAGTTATTTGATCTTACCAATTTTGATTATTTTCTCCTTGCCATTGTCTCCAAAAGTAAACATACCTCCTTCTTTCATTTCTAGGGTGATGAACTGATTCTTGTCACCCGTCATATGCCTTGAACAACCACTGTCGATATACCATCTTTTCTTCAATTTCTGGACTGCAAGACATTCCTGCAAGACAATCAAGTAGTTCTTTTAGGTACCCAAGCTAACTTGGATCCTTGCAGGTTAGCTGAGGTGGTTCCTTTGAGAACCCAAATCTTTCTTGATTGATTTTGGACATTTCTAACAATATTATATTTAAAAGATTTATGTCCAAGTTCTTTACAAGCAAAACATCTGATTCTAGAATTCTGAAAAGATTTATGCTTTAAAATTCTAGATGTATGAGATGCAGAAATAGCAGATTTTATATTTGAGTTTTTAGGAATATACAAGGTAGCTTTCGAAATAGAAGTAGAATCTTTTGTCACAAAAGCCTTTCGAGAAGTAAACTTTGGAACAACATCTTTTTATTTCACAAAAGTAGTTGCTAAAATATAATTCAAATTTGAAGAATTAAAACCTATTCCAGCTTTATTACCAGAAATTCTTTGTTCTTTAAGAATCAACTCAAGCTTGTTAGAAGATAGAGTTAGTTTTTCAACAAGTGGCTTGAGTTTTTCAACCTCCTTTTTCAACTTAAGATTTTATTCAATAAAACCTTATTTTTGTCATGGTAAACATTATTTTCAATTTTCAATACTTTATAGTTTTCAGAAAAGTCATGAAGTTCTTTTTGCAATAAAGTATTCTTTTCTGAAATTTTCTCTTTTTCTTTGAGTAAAGAATCATTGATATTCTTTAGAGATCTAATCTTTACTCCAGCTTTCTTAAATTTAGATAACATATCATGAAATACATAATTTAACTCATCAAAAGTAAATTCGATTTGAGCATTGAGAGAAGTTACCTCATCTTCGAAACCCATTAGACATAAGTTAGCTATTTTCATAGTCTCTTCCTCTTTAGTTGAGATGGATTCTTCACTGTCGCTCCATGTAGCAACCATCGCTTTCTTTTTCTTTTTCTTGAAAAATTTCTTCAATAGTGGACAATCTGGATGAATGTGCCCCAATTTCTTACATTCATATCAGGTAAAGACTTGTTCCTTTTCTTTGTCTTTGTCCTTATCCTTTTCTTTGGAATGTTCTTCTCGTTTATGAAGTTTTCTATTGAATCTTCCTTTCTTCTTTTCCATAAACTTTCTGAATCTCCTCACGACCATTGCAATATCTTCATCTTCTAGATCATCTTCGAAGGAGCTAGAGTCATCTTCCGTCTCTTCATCATTCTTTGATTCCAATGTAGCCTTAAATGCAATAGTTTTCTTCTTCTTTCGATCATCATTAGTTTAATGCTGCATGGCTAATTCGTGTGTGATGAGGGAGCCCATTAATTCATCCATGGATAGAGTGTTCAGATATTTAGCTTCCTGGATGGCAGTAACTATAGGATCCCATTTATTTAGAAGTGATCTCAATATCTTCTATACCAAATTAGCATTTGAGTAAACCCTGCCAAGACTTTTCAAACCGTTAATAATATCTATAAATCTAGTGTACATGACAGAGATATTTTTATTAGGTTCCATTTTGAACAGTTCATAATTGTGTATTAAAAGATTAATCTTTGAAGTCCTCACTTGGGAAGTTCCTTCATGGGTCACCTCAAGCTTATCCTAAATTTTCTTTGCTAAAGAGCAAGTGGAAATTCGATTAAACTCATTTGAATCCAAAGCATAGTATAGCAAGTTCATGGCTTTGGCATTTAATTCCTCTAATTTCATGTCGTATTCATCCCATTCCTCTTCAAGTTTAAGGATATCCACGCCATCAATTTTGATCATGGGAACATGTGGCCCTTTAAGAATGACCTTCCATAATTGTAAAACAACAGCCTAAATATAGATTTTCATTCTTGCTTTCCAATACAAATAATTTGTGCCTGTGAAGAGTGGAGGTCTATTAGTTGACTGGCCTTCCACCAAGGATGTACTCATGGGATGAGCCATCAATTTTTACTCTAATGTAATCAGAGACACTTCTCTGATACCAATTGTTGCCCAGGTGGCTACCTAAGAGGGGGGTGAATTAGGAATTTGAAAATTTTAAATAGATAATGTGCAATTAAAAATTGCTTTTAAAGTGTTAGGTGTTGTGGTAGATTAATAATTTGCAGAAGCTAAATAAGAATGAAGAAGCACAACACAAACATACAGGATTTATAGTGGTTCGGAGCAACCCAGCTCCTACGTCCACTACCCAAGATACCACTTGGGATTTCCATGATATTCACACCCGAATATAGTAGGATTGTTTAACAGGATCACAATACAAACCTCTACACTTTGGTTTTAACGGGATCACCAAAGAAAATCTAACACCCTTTGATTTTAAACAGGATTACCAAAGAAATCCAACTTGGTTTTCACAGGATCACCAAGAACCTAACTTGGTTTTACCAGGATCACCAAAAATCCAATACTTGGTTTTTATCAAAGGCTCACCAAGAACCTATTTGGTTTTTCAAACGGGCTCACTAATGACCCAACTCTTGGTTTTTATCAAAGGCTCACCAAGAACCTATTTAGTTTTTCAAACGGGCTCACCAATAACCCAAATAATTCAAAAATGAATTGAAATAAATGCAACAATAATAACAAACTCTAATTATCGGATAGCTGCCGGTGTAGCTTGAGAGAAGTCCACTTGAATGTGTTTCAAGGTGCTTTAATTACTTCAGTGGCTTCTTTCCAAAGTGCTTCAAGCTTCAGATCAGAGTTGGTGAAGACTTGAAGACTTACTTGAATGCTCTTGTGCTCTTTTCCTTGTTGGTGGGTAGGATATTCAATAAAGCCTTTAAAACTTTAAGGAACTCTCTTATTATTGCTTCAAGGAAGTTCAAAACTCTCAAATATATGGTCTTCCATCACTTTAAGATATTTTGAGACATTATAGACCATTGGGATGTGACATAAGACTGTTGGAGCACTTTTTGGCATTCAAGAAAAAATTCTGGAACTAGCCATTATGTACCTGAAGATCATATTCGAGTCAGCTCGGATTCTTTCGAGTCGGCTCGGATTCTTCGAGTCAATAGGTCGAGTTGCCAGTTCTTCAATGCAGTTGGTTCTTTGTCTCAGGGTGCAAAACTTCACTCTGGACGAGTCAACTCTTTATAGCTCGGGTCGGCTCGAATTTTCATCTTTGAAAATCTTGAACTCGAGGAGTCGGCTCTCTTGAACTTTGGTCGGCTCTTCCTCTCAGGTTCTGAAATCTTTACTCTAGAAGAGTCAGCTCGTTGCAGTTCGGGTCGGCTCGCTTTTTTAGGTCTTCAAAATTAGGTCTGGCAGAGTCGACTCTTTCTGGTTTGGGTCGGCTCGCCTGGCTTGTTCTCAGAAAACTTCAAAACTGGACTCTAGAAGAGTCGACTTAGACTTATTCCAGTCGACTCGGATTTACTCGAGTCGGCTTGGATTGCTTTGAGTCAACTCGGATTGCTACGTACCAGAATCCTTGTTGCATGCCATGAGGTAGAGTTGGCTCTTTATTGTACTGGGTCGGCTCGAGTGACTTCTTCAGGATTTTTATAATTAAACTTCAAGAAAACTCTTCCCAACACTCTTACACTTTTCATGCATACCAACTCAAAATAAATTAAAGACGCACACACACATAGAAGTAACCCTTTTTATAGATTTTTCTTAACTTTTTCATTGGGTTCTTCTTTACAACATCAAATTACAACACAACTCAAAACAAGAAGTAAAGATGTAGGAGTTGAAGTTTGAACAAATAAATTATCCTATAAAAACTTGTAAACCACTTGAAGAGTTGTTAGAAATAAATGTGCATGCTTCAATATTTAGTTATCATCAAAATCACTTATGGGGTCAACATAATATAAGTAGACTATATTTTTAAACTATTTTAAAATAAAGAATAGCAGAAGACTTGGTAGATCGATCAAGTCAATCTACCAATCTGTCTGCAACATAATCCAATTGATCGATCTACCAATCTGTCTGCAACAGGATCCAACATAAAAAAAGTGCATGCAAAGGATACCATAAGCAATATAAAGGAAAAGCATGTAACAATTTCATGCTTTAGATATGATCACATGAGACCAAGAAAAAGGTACTTTATCTTTAAACTATTGGATGGAGGTGATGAAGAGTTGCCGAGCCACACAAGTGTCTGGCCTATATGGGTAGTTCACACCAGGGCTCGATCCCAATCAACTCCCTTGGAGTGCTAGCTCCTCATGATCCTGGAAGCTAATCTTCTCCTTCCTTGGACCTGCAAGACTTTCTTGAAGCCACCAGGAAGAACTTATTGGAGGACAATGAGGAGAAGTGGAAGTAAAACCCTTCCCAACCAACTCTCTCTTTCCAAACCCTAGCTTGATTGCTAGTAGGCTCACACCAAAAATCCTAATCCTCTCAAACCCCACTCTAAGGAATCCTTTTCTTTCTCTCTCAGAAAAGCCCAGCTTGTCATCCTTAGCTTGCCCTACAATAACACTTATTTATAGTGGCAGTGAAGAGGGAGAGAGATATGGAAGGTGGAGTGATTGGGGGAGAGGGTTAAGGGTTAAGCCAAATTAGCTCTAGGTTTAAATGGGAAAAAATCTAAATTCCCAAATAATGCATTCCGTAAAAACCTTGGAGCCAATTTCAGTCAAGATTTAAAATTTGAATGTGAAATTCAAATTTAAGTCTTTTTAAAAGAAAGAGTGCATGAAAAATCAAATCTAATTTGATCTTAAGCCAAATCATATTTGGCTTGACCCATCAGGTTGCAATCATAGTGCAAATAAGTCCTCCAAAATCCACTAATTGAATTAGTGAAAAAATTATTGTCATAGCCAAGCGTCGACACATGGAAATGTCAACACTTGGATCATGGTCAATCATATTGACCCCTAGTAATGCTAAACAATTCTCAATCGTCGATCAGCCTTTGGATCAGGTAGAAACCCCTATGGTGTATGACACCATAGGTTCAAACACTAAGCTGGTAGCACTATAACACTTTCAGTACCAATCGAGGTCATCATCTAGCAATGATACCCGACATCCGAATAGGTCAAAGATTACAGAGCAACTCTCCAGAACTCCTGGCATATGGTTACCACATAATTCATCCCTTTGCCCTCATAATGCTCAGGATGATCTAGGGTTTGACTGCCAACCCTAATTTAGTACATCCAGATCGTGTCTCAATCTTACAAGTTCTGTGACTCCTCATAAGAACTATCCTAGCTAAGGTTTTACTAAATTGAGACATAGTGAGTCATTCACTCCAAACTATTTGGTGGGATCAATCCCATCTTGATCCACCATCGCTCCATAAGTACTTGACTGTATCCAGAAACCTTCCATCACTGGATTAAAAATTCAGGTAGTCTGGTACCAAAGTATAGTGAGTTGCTTATAAGCTACCATGGTGACCTCAGGTCTGGGAGAACCCTTTGACAGAAGGGAGCTCCATAGTAGGTCACGTTCAGTAAGATGCCATACATTTCACTTGTATGTCACATCAGTGTCTCTACACTCCTTGGTTAAGAGGACAACCAACCAATGTGACATACAACAACCTACGCTTGATACATCATCATCTTATAACAATGTATCCTTTGGTTATGAACCAATTTAAGAACTACTCGATATATCCTTTCTATATCAAATATAATGTAGTTCTAAGGACTCCATCATATAAGAGTTCTTTTTAGGAAAATGCAATGTGATGAATAGCTAAAAGAATAACTTTTATTCCTTTAAAAAATATATATATAATTATAAAATAACACAACCATCTACAGCCTAGACGATTGGCTAGGACATTATTTCCAACAACTCTCACTTTGACTAAAGCCAATCAGTACAGAATCTTATTCCTATTTTTCATTTACAATTGTCGAACTCTTAAACTCCGATGGCTTTAGTGAAGGGGTTGGCCAGGTTCTCCTTTCCAACAATCTTTTGAAGGTCGATGTCACCTCGTTCTATGATTTCTCGCACAAGGTGATAACATTATAGAATATGTTTGGTACGCTGATGGGACTTCAACTCTTTGGCTTGAGCAATGGCTCCAATGCTGTCATAATACACCGAAACAGGACCATCCAGGGAAGGTGCCACTCCCAACTCACCTAAGAACTTTCACAACCACATAGCTTCCTTTACTGTATTCGATGCTGCGATGTATTCAGCTTTGCATATTAAGTCTACCACAATAGGCTACTTGGAACTTTTCTAGCATATCGCTCCTCCATTTAGGATAAAGATAAACCCTAACACACTCTTGTTGTCATCCCTATCTAACTAAAAACTGAAGTCAGTATACTCTACAAGTTTCAAGTCAGGTTCTCCATAAATCAACCATTGGTCCTTAGTATTTGGCAAATACTTAAGGATAGTCTTTACCACTTTTCAATGAGCTTGACCTGGGTCATATTGGTATCCACTCACTATGCCTAGTGAGTATGCCATGTCTGGTCTAGTACATGTCATGGCATACATGATAGAACGCACTACCAAAGTATATGGGAATCTACTCATACTCTTTCTCTCCTCAGGAGTTATCGCATAATCCTTTTTGGAGAGTGTAATTCTAGGGCCTATCGGGAGATAGCCTTTCTTGGAATTCTCCATGCTAAACCACTTTAGCACAATATCAATGTATGCAAACTAGGACAGTCTTAGAAGCCTCTTAGATCTATCACTACAGATCTTCATACCTAGTATATAAGAGGCTTCACCCAAGTCCTTCATAGAGAACTGAGATGACAATTATACCTTTATTCCTTGTAGTGCCAAGATATCATTTCCGATTAAAAGAATGTCATCCACATACAACACAAGGAATACAATCATAGAACCATTAGCCCATTTATAAATGCAAGGTTCTTCTCTATTCCTAACGAAGCCATACGACTTGATACACTTATCAAATCGCATGTTCCAACTCTGAGATATTTGCTTCAGTTCATAGATTGACCTTTGAAGCTTGCATACCTTTGACTAGTCTGTGGATGTGAACCCTTCAAGTTGTATCATATACACCTTCTCTTCTAGCTCACTATTCAGGAAAGCTAGTCGGACATCTATTTACCAAATTTCATAGTCAAAGTGTGCTGCTAAAGCAAATATGATCCGAATAGATTTGAGCATTGCCATAAGAGAGAACGTCTCGTCATAGTCAATACCATAACATTGATGATACCCCTTGGCAACTAGACGGGATTTATAGATCTCTACCTGCCCGTCTGTGCCCCTTTTCTTTTTGAAAATCCACTTACATTCAATAGGTTTTATCCCCTCAGGTGAATCAACCAATGTCTATACATTGTTGATTTCCATGGACTTCATTTCGGATCTCATGGCTCCTAGCCATTTCGTAGAGTCGAAACTCTGCATTGCATCCATATAGGTGATCGGGTCCTCATTATTCTCATCAAGTTTAATGGGATCACCATCCCAGACCAAGAAACCATAGTATCTGTCCAGTTGATGTGGTACCCTATCTAATCTCCTTAATGGTTCCTGTATGGGCTCTAGGTGTGATATAATCATAACCGGTTCGATGTTATCCTTTAAGTATGTCAATTCTTCTACTTGTTGAACTTCACTAAGTTCAATCTTAGTGACTACAGTTTCTTCACTAAAGAACTTCTCCAAAAAGATAGCCCTAAGACTGACGAACAACTTTTGTTCCTCAGTCAAGTAGAAGTAGTATCCCTTAGACTCTCTTAGATATCCAACAAATAGGCAGCAGTCAAAGCTAGGTCCAAGCTTATCCATTTCCAAACATTTGACATAAGCCGGGCAACCCCAAACCCAAAGGTGTGTGAGTGTCGGCTTACATCCAGTCCATATCTTATATGGGATTTTGCTAACAAACTTACTTGGAACCCTATTTAAAAGATAGCATACTGACTTTAGAGCATATCCCCAAAAGGATAGCAGTAGAGAAGCAAAGCTCATCATGGACTGAACCATGTCTAACTGGGTTCGATTCCTCCTTTCAGACACTCCATTTAACTGAGGTGTCCCTGGAGGTGTCTATTGAGAGAGAATCTCATTCTCCTCAAAATATGTCAGAAAATTATCGGAAAGATATTCACCACCTTGATCTGATTGAAGGATTTTGATATACTTTCTAATTTATTTTTCTACTTCATTACGATATCGTTTAAACATTTTAAATGATTCAGATTTATGTTTCATCAAGAAGACATAATCATATCTCAAAAGGTTGTCTATAAATGTAATGAAATAATTATACCCATCTCTAGCACTAATATTCATAGGTCTGCATACATCAGTATGTACTAGACTTATAATTTTTTTGGCTCGTTCATCTTTTCCAGTAAAAGGTGATCTTGTCATCTTTCCAAGAAAATAGGACTCACAGGTTGCTAGTGAATCACATTCATTGATCTCGAGAAGACCCTCGCTTTTCAACCTATTTATCTTGTTCTTTTTAATATGACCTAGCCTACAATACCATAGATATGCATCGCTGACATTATATGTCTTAAGACATTTGCTAGATATGTACACTACACTAATAAGTCATGATAGTACATAAATGCCATTGTTCATGTATCCATTTATCACAACAGAACCATTCCAAATGATTTTGCAAATGTCATTCTTTATTGATAGTTCATAACCATACATGGCCAATTGGCCTACAGAAATGACATTCAGGATGGAAGATGGACAGTAATGACACTCATTCAAAATGATTGTACAAGACTCAAAAACTAATTTGAGGGCTCCCAATGCCAAGACTGGAACTTGGCTTCCATTTCCCACATTTAAAAATCTCTCGTCATCGTCGAATATCCTACTAAGTCGAAGCCCTGCAAAGAATTGCAAATGTGAATTAGACTTCCATTATCCAATACCTAGTTAGTAGTATCGTAGATAGAGAAACTACAAGGCATTATCATATAAATACCTTATCCAGCACTGCCTTGCTGCTTCCTCTTCTCAGACTTGTTCGGGTCAAGGGACGGAATATAAAGAGGATAGTTCCTCTTCCAATGACCCTGCTTCTTATAGAAGAAGCACTCTGCCTAGCTCTTATCACCCTTCACCTTCTTAACCTAACTGGGCCCAGAAGAATTTTGCACCGTCTTCCATTTATTTCTCTTTTTCCCTTTCTTAAAGGGACGACGCCCCACTGAAGATCCTCCCTCTAGATTTACCACCCCTTTATTGAGTTGGTGGTATTTCTCATAAGTCTGTAATAACCCCAATATACCATGATAGTTAACTACAAGCTTATTCATTCTGAAATGAACAAGAAAGCCTAGATAATAAGAGGGTAGGGAATTCAGTATTGCATATTTTTTGAGCTGTTCATGCAAGGGACATCCGAGCTTGCCCAAGCACTCAATCATCTTGATCATGTACAATACATGATCAGTGACTGAGGCCCCATTATGCATCCGCGCATTATAGATAGCACAGGAAACCTTGTACCTCTCAACATCATCTGGTGTACCAAAGGACTCCTTCAACTTTTGAAGGATCTCCTCTAGTTGGGCTTCCTCAAATTTGTGACTAAACTCATTATTCATCACTGCCAACATGATGCATCGGACAGTGATCCTATCAGAGAGCCACTTCTGATAAGTATCTCTGACCGAACCCCGAGCATTGGGAGCAGGGGTTTCAGGCGCCAGATCCAATATCACATATAAGATCCATTCATTCTCTAAGACAATCATAAGCCTTCGATACCAGCTATCAAATTTGAGACCCATGAGTTTCTCATTATCGAGAAGAGATCAAAGTGACAAGTTGGTAGACATCTGAAAGAAAAACCAAAACCTATTAGTGTATATGAATTATTAACCTAAAGACATGGACTTTAGTCTAAAGGCCCTCCCACTATTTTGTTCAGACTTGTAGCCTCTACCTCCAATCCGAGTAATTACTTTAACTCCTTAGTAGGTACTAGAACCCAATAAACAACACATGAGCCTGACTTTGGCCAGCCCACCCATGCGCATCTAAAGGTAGGTTCTTTAACCAATTACTTCTCCAAGTAACTTCTAGTATTTAGATTTTGTCCCAAGGTGCACTTCAATCGACCTATGGACCTCCTATTGAAGGTCCAGGTTAGGTCCAACCATTATCAAGACAAAATTCAATGCTTTTAACCAACGAATAGTCAAGCTCGACTTTGGCCGGCCCACCAACCATCGTTAAGATAGTCACACTAAGCCATCATATTAGGAATGGCAATTCCAATAGCCCAATGAACATCCGATCTTTGGATATGCCAATGAACATCCAACTATTGGATCCATTACCATTCCACTTAATGGAGGCTAGGACTTAGTTATCCCTATAACTTCATCCTGTTATGAACCTAATAATTTAGAGGGTTTAAATTTAATGTGATAGATGAAATAGATAAGAAGACATGAATCAACCTCCCATTGACTACATCAGTCATTAAGTAGGATTTCAGAAACTAATGATCTATGGGCATCTAAAATCAGTCAAGACTGATTAACCTTAGGTGACATGGGTTATCATAAATCAGTGAGCTATACAATCAATTCTAATCGACCACATTGACCAGGTAAGTGAGATCATGGATGGGTTCCGCCATTAACCATCTTGCCTTAGATACCAACCGGGTTGGCCAGGTAAGAGGTAGCCCCAAAGAACCATGATCAAATGCCATACTTACCTTAGACACCAATTGGTTCATCAGACTCAATTAGACTAGCCTAAAGACTTGGGCTGACCATTGAGCCATAAATCAAGTCCATTTAGATTTATAGACTAATCAATCTAACTATTAAAGAGATCTATAGAGAAGGAATCCTAACTCAACATTTGATTAGATTAGTTCTCTATTTAGTCCAATGCATCTAAACTTAGGTCTAACCCAATTAAGGACTTAATTGAAGCTAACCCATGATCCTTAAAGCTTATTGAAATGACTTAAAATCTTTGAATCATATTCCTAGATCACTTTGTCATTCAAGGTAACTTAATTCTTAATTAAGTTCAATAATCTTCATAAATTGAAACAATTTTAATTTATAATGTAAAATAATTTTACAACCAATTAGAATTTGAATTCACTATTTTTCAACATTCTCGGATCAAGTGTCAACTAACCAGGGCCAAGTGTCGACATTAGGGTCAACACATGGCCTATGACAGTGTGACAACAGAATGCCATATTTTCTGGTACGCGCTCATGAGTCGACACCTTTAATTTTCTTCTTCATGAGTCACATCACAAGTTGCACCCCTATATGCCATAGGAGATCTCATTGAATGGGAAGAGAGGGTCTTGCAGCCTTGCTTCTCTATTATGACCGGACGACCATGGTGATGCACTCAATCCAAGTACTTTGAAAGAGAAAACTAATGATATCTTAACATGCTACTATTATTATGCTACAGGAACCTTGCTCTGATACCAATGAAAGTGAAGCAATACAAGCAGACTATATTTTAAAATAAAGAATAGCGGAAGACTTGGTAGATCGATCAAGTAGATCGACCAATCTGCCTGCAATAGGATCCAACATAATAAAAGTGCATGCAAAGGATACCATAAGCAATAAAAGGGAAAAGCATGTAATAATTTTATGCTTTAGATGTAATCACATGAGACCAAGCAAAAGGTATGTTAACTTTAAATAGTTGGATGGAGGTGATGAAGAGCTACCAAGCCACATAAGTGTCTAGCCTCTATGGGTAGTTCAAAACAGGGCTCGATCCTAATCAACTCTCTTGGAGTGCTATCTCCTCAGGATCCTGGAAGCCAATCTTCTCCTTCCTTGGACCTGCAAGACTTTCTTGAAGCCACCGGGAAGAACTTATTGGAGGACAATAAGGAGAAGTGGAAGTGGAACCCTTCCCAACCAACTCTCTCTTCCCAAATCCTAGCTTGATTGATAGGTAGGCTCACACCCAAAACCCTAATCCTCTTAAACCCCACTCTAAGGCATCATTTTCTTTCACTCTCAGAAAAGCCTAGCTTGTCATCCTTAGCTTGCCCTACAATAACACTAATTTAAAATGACAGCGAAGAGGAAGAGAGATATGGAAGGTGGAGTGATTGGGGGAGAGGGTTAAGGGTTAAACCAAATTTGCTCTAGGTTTAAATGGGAGAAAATCTGCATTCCCAAATAATGTATTCCATAAAAACCTTGGAGCCAATTTTAGCCAAGATTTGAAATTTGAATTCAAAATTCAAATTTAAATCTTTTTAAAAGAAAGAGAGCATGAAAAATCAAATCTAATTTGATCCTAAGCTAAATCATATTTGGCTTGACCCATTAGGTTGCAATCATATTGCAAATAAGTCCTCCAAAATTCACTAATCGAATTAGTAAAAAAATTCTCATCACATCTAAGTGTCGATAGTTAAAACATGGTCAATCATATTGACCCCCAGTGATGCTAAACGATTCTCAATAGTCGATCAGCCTTTAGATCAGGTAGAAACCCCTATGGTGTATGACCCCATATGTTCGAACAATAAGCCGATAGCACTGGAACACTTCAAGTACCAGTCAAGGTCATCATCTAGCAATGATACCCAACATTCGGACAGGTTGAAGATTGCAGAGCAAATCTCTAGAACCCCTGGCATATGGTTACTGCATAATTCATCCCTTTGGCCTCATAACAAGATGACCTAAAGTTTCACTGCCAACCCTAATTTAGTACATCCAAATCATGTCTCAACCTTACAAGTTTTGTGACTCCTCACAAGAACTATCCTGGCCAAGGTTTTGCTAAATTGAGACAGTGAATCATTCACTCCAAACCATTTGGAGGATCAATCCCATCTTGATCCACCACCGCTCCACAAGTACTTGACTATACCTAAAAACCTTTCATCACTGAATTAGAGATCCAGGTAGTTCGGCACCAAAGTATAATGAGTTGCTTGCAGCTACCAGGATGACCTCAGGTCTAGGGGACACATATATCCATATCCCTTCACGAGCAACCCTTCAGTAAAAGGGAGCTTCGCAGTTGATCACGTTCAGTGAGATGTCATACATTTCACCTGTATGTCACATCAGTGTCTCTACACTCCTTGGTTAAGAGGATAACCAACCAATGTGACATACAACAACCTATATTTAATATATCGTCATCCTATAACAATGTATCCTTTGGTTGTGAACCAGTTTAAGAACTACTCGATATATCCTCTCTATATCAAATATAATGTAGTTCTAAGGACTCCATCATACAAGAGTTCTTTAAGGAAAATACACATATGATGAACAGCCAAAAGAATAACTTTTATTCATTTAAAAAATTTACATATAATTACAAAATAGCACAACCATCTACAGCCTAGACGATTAGCTTTGGGACACTATTCCCAACACCTTTTAGATCTATCTCTATAGATCTTCATCCCAAAGATGTAAGATACTTCTCTCAAATCTTTCATGAAGAATAGAAATAATAGCCAAAGCTTTACACTTTATAATGCAAGGATGTCATTTCCAATCAAGAGAATGTCATCCACGTATAGTACAAAGAAAATTACTATAGAACCATTAATCTATTTGTATACACAAGGCTCTTCTCTGTTCTTAATGAATCCATACATTTTGATTGTTTTATTAAAATTCATGTTCCAACTTCGAGAGACTTGCTTCAATCTAAAAATGGATCTTTGAAGCTTACATCTTTAAATTCATCTATGGATATGAACCCTTCATGCTATATCATATACACCTATTCTTCGAGCTCTCTATTAAGGAAGGCCATCTTGATGTCCATTTGCTAGATTTTGTAATCTAGGTATACTACTATCATAAACATAACCTGAATAGATTTAAGCATTGCCATAGGAGAAAACATCTCATTATAGTTTATACCATAATGTTGACGATATCTCTTGGCAACCAAATAGGCTTTATAGGTCTCCACCTTTCCATCTACACTTCTTATTCTTTTAAAAATTCATTTGTGCCCTATGGATTTTATCCCTTCAGGTAAATCAATAAGTGTCCATACATCATTGATTTCATGAATTCCATTTTGGATCTCATGACTTTAAGTCATTTCTCAAAGTTAGTCCTCTACATAGCATTCATATAAGTGATCAGATCCTTATCATTTTTATCTAGTTCAATAGGATCACCATCCTAGACCAAGAAATCATAGTATCTATCCGGTTGATACAGTACTCTAGTGGATCTTCTTAAAGGCATGTCTATAATGGGCTCTAGGATCAATTCTCTAATCAAATCCAGTTCTATAAGCTCATTAGATTGTATTGATTTTTTTATCTCTCGAACTTCATCAAGTCAAATTTCAGTGACATTAGTTTCTTTTCCAAGAAAAATTTTTCTAAAAAGATTGCCTTATTGCTGACAATATCTTTTGTTCATCGAGGTAGAAATATTATCCTTTGGTTTTTTTTGGGTATCCTATAAATAAATACTTGTCAGACTTAGATCGAAGCTTATCTATCTTTAAATATTTGACATAAGCTAGACATCTCCAAATCCTAAGGTGAGAGAGTACCGGCCTATATCCTGTCCATATCTCATATGGTGTTTTATTGACAAAATTGCTTAGAATCTTGTTCAATATATAGTTGGTAGTTTCTGGTGCATATCTCCAAAAGGAGACTGGCAAATTTGCAAAGCCCATCATGGATCGAACCATGTCCAACAATGTTCGATTCCTCCTTTCAAACATCCCATTGTGTTATGGTATCCTAGGAGGAGTCCATTGAGAAAGAATCCCATTATCTTCTAGATATGTCAGAAAATCACTAGAGAGGTATTCTCCTCGGTCTATTCAAAAATCTTAATACTCTTCCCATATTGCCTTTCTACTTCACTATAAATTTTTTGAACATTTTAAAAAACTTAAACTTATGTTTCATAAGATAGATATACCCATACCTTAATAAGTTGTCAGTGAAAGTAATGAAATAACAAAACCCACCTCTACCACTTATGTTCCTGGGTCAACATACATCATTGTGTACTAGACTTAGAACATCACTAGCCATTCATCCTTTATTGTAAAGGGTGGGTGACTTTGTCATTTTTTCAAGAAGATAAGATTCACAATTTGGCAATGATTCATAATCATTGATATTGAGGATATCCTTTTTAGTTAACTTGTGTATCCTGTTCTTGTTTATATGACTAAGTTGACAATGCCAAAGGTAGGAATTAATGACATGATCTATTTTAGGATGTTTATTAGATGTGTCCATTACATTAATAGGCTATGATAAAATATAAATACCAAATTTCAATGTCTATACATAATTGTAATATCATTCAAAATAATATTACAAAAATCATCCTTTATTTAAAAATTAAATCCATCTTTGGCCAGAAGACCAACAAAAATTACATTTAATAGAAAAGAGGGACAATAATGACAATCCTTCAAAACAATAACTTTTGAATTGAAAATTAGCTTAACTATTTCTAAAACTAGAACTAAAATAGATCTTCTATCTTTATCATTCAAGAATTGCTTGCCATTTTCATACTTCTTACTAACCTATAGTCCCTGCAAGGAATTATAAATATTAATTGGACATCCAGTATCCAATATCCAAGTAGCAATATCACAAATAGAGATATTATAAGGAGTTATCATATGAGTACCTTGACTAATAACCAATTGCTTGGTTCCCTTTTTAGGCCTATTGGGATTAAGGGAAGCAAGATATTCATGACAACTCCTCTTTCAATGACTAAGCTTCTTATAAAAGAAGCACTCTGCCCGACTTTGGTCTATTTTACACTTCTTGGTCTAGTTGGACTTAATAACCACAGCATGAGACTTCTGCACATTCTTTTTCTTACCCCTCTTAAAGGATCGATGTCTAGCTAAAGACCTACCTACCACATGAACCAGCTCCTTGTGGAGCTAATTGTCTTTTTCGAAAGTCTACAATAAACCAAGCAAACTATAGAAGTTTATTTTAGGCTTGGTCATTCTACAATGACTCGGGAAGGAGAGGTAGGACTTGGGAAGTGACTTTAAAATTGCATCATTGTCCAACTACTCAAGCAAGGAAAAACTAAGTTCACTGAGGTGTTCAATTTGTTTGATCGTGTATAATACATGATCTATAACCGATGCCCCCTCTTGCATTCGAGTATTAAGTACAATAGAGGAGGTTTTGTACCTCTCAACATCCTTAGGCATGCCGAAGGACATGTTCAACTTTTGAAGTATCTCCTTAAGCTATTCATCCTCAAACTTTCAATTGAACCCATTATTCATAGAGGCTGTCATTATACAATACAGCATCGTACAGTCATTGAGCCACTTCTGATAAGTTCTCTGACCATTCCATGTGCATTAGAAGCAAGCTCTTCAGGTGTAGGTTCTGTAAGAATATAAAGTATCCTCTTATGCTCCAAAATAATCTTCTACTTATGATACCAACTATCAAAGTTGGGTCCCATAAGTTTATCACTATCTAACAATGAATGGAGCAAAAAGCTATTAGCCATTTACTGTAAAAGAAAATACAAAAAATCATTTTAGTATACAAATTAAACAATCCTAAAGACTTGGACTTTAGTTTAAATGTTCTTCCAACTATTTTATATGAACTGGTAGCCTCCACCTCCAATTTGAAGAATTTATTCCTTAGCAGGTACTAGAATCTACATAGACTACGTATGGACCCGAGTGTGACTTGGCCAACCTATATGTATCTATGGATAGGTTCTTAACTAATTGTTTCTCCAAACAATTTTTCGTGAAATGTTTTACCCGACTCCTCTTCAGTAAGCATGTGGCCCCTCTACTAAAAGGCCTGGTTAGGTCCAACCATTAACATGACCATACCTAGTGCATCTAACTAATAAATGATCAAGTCCAAGTATGGCTCAGCTAACCTGACCATCCATCTGAAAGACACAACAAAGACATCATATCATGGATAACAATTCTAATATCTAGATAAACACTAGGCGGTGGCACCTCCAATGCTTATCTAAATTATTGGACTTATTATCACCCGACTTAATGAGAGGCTAAGAATTAGTTATCCCTATAGCTATATCATTTTAAGGACATAATAATTTAAAAAATTTAAAAAAAGATAATTTAACCAATAATAGAAGGTCTTTCCACTAACTTCACTAAGTCATCAAAGAGGATAAGAGGTAAAGCTAGTTCAGGGATACCTTAATCAATCATATGACTAACCTAGATAGCATGGGTGAACCAAATCACTTAGTGACCTAATTGAAAAACTAATTAACCACTTTGGCTAGATAAGTAGGGATTGGTAAGAGGGTCTTCATTTCTTTCCTTAGACACCATCGCTGGCTAAGAAAGAGAATAGTCCCAATTAAAAACCCCTCTCAATCACTTATCTTAGATACCAATTGGTTTATCAATTTCGATCAGCTAAAGGACTCGGGCTTAACCACTGAGCCACAATCAAATCCATTTGCTATAATTAAATGTATGGACTTAGATTAACTACAACTATTGTATTTGATCTAAACAAATATTTGACCTAATCTAAATCAACTTTTAGTTAAATTTGATCAACTACTCTAATTTAGTATAGTCCATTATACATCAATTATTATCCCTAGGTCTAACCTAGTCAAATAAACCCGATTAGAGTTAACCCATTGCTACTAATTCATGATTTAACATTAAACATAGATCATAAAAACTAACCTTTTTAGATCAAAAATAAGTATGGAACTAAATACATTTATGCATTAGAAAACATCACATGTTAATATCATTTTACAGTTACTTTTCACTGTTCTTCCTCTTGATTCACATATTCACCCTTTCCACCATAGTCCTTTATGGCAGGACAGCCTTTACTGTTCTCAAGGAGTACTGTGCTAATAAGTAAAAATAACTATACTAAACATAACAAATATGCATGCATTTTATAAACTAAAGTAAACATAAATTAATGTCTAATCATATTGGAACAAATATAACAACACATATCATATATGCTTGCAAATAATGATATAGAACCTTAAATCTAACCTAATTAGATCATCAATAAACATACATGAAAAAACCAAAGAGACATGTTTTAAATCAGTTTGTAAAACATATCATAATCTAATTAAAAATAATATGTCCAAACAACCACAAAAATCTGTTCAAAATAGATTTGAAACTTTCTATAAATCTGTTAAAAAACAGACCACAGAAAATTAGAAAAAATCTGTTCAAATGACAGATCCAAAATTTCTACAAATCTGTTCAAAACAGAATCAAGAAAATTTATTCAAAAACAGATTTTAAAAATGCAGGACATTTCTGTCAAACAGAAACTGAAAAATCTGTTCATATCATTTTCAAAATAGATTTTATAACTCTGTAAATTTATTCAAATCAGATTCATGAAGAAACTGTTTAATCAAATCAACATTGCTCATGTAAAAATTTCTATCTTGAACAAAACATGAAAGCGCATAAAATTTTTAATCTAAAATTCTGTCCAAATAGAAATAAGAATGCATTTAGAAATTCTGTATAAAACAGATATAGATCAGATTCTAAAAAATAGATAATAATTTGACTAAAATCAAATCAAACTATACAAAATCTGTCAACACAGATTCAGATTCTTCTTTATGCATGAAGATCTGGTCAAAACCAGATAAAATTTTTCAGAAATCAGGATTGAATCTGATCAAAGTCCTGATCTGAACCATCAATTTTCAGAAAACAGTATTTTTAGAAAATAGATTTTTTCAAAAAAATCAGATTTTGATCTGATCAAAACCTAAAATCAGAAGTGAACTTGGCTCTGGTACCAGTTGAAGGAATTCTAACACAGTAAAGTTGAATCCCCAGGAATCAGAGACCAGTATTTCAGAATTTTCAGCAATAAATTATGAAATTACCTTGTCATCACAGCAGAAATAGAACCAAGGATGCTGAAATTGGTTCATGAGAGCCACTCCTCTACTTTGCTCGCACGCCGAAGCACTAGAAAAAGGGGAGATGAGAGCACAGGAACTTCTTCTCAAGGAGTTTCTTATTTTTCAGAGGTGTCTTGCTACTTTTCAGAATTTTTCTCGATTGATTCATAGGGAGGAAGGGAATTGGGGTTTATAAAGTTTTTCAGAAATAGATTTCTGTTTGGATTAGCGATAAACCCAATCAATGGAAAAACCAGCGTCAACAAAAATCAGTCACACAAATTTCCTTTTTTTTCTTTTTTTTTAATTTCTAATCTGAGATCCCATCCCAGATCATAAAGCCCATGTTTGCATGCCCTCCAAAGTCCACATAGACAGGCCGCACGCTGAGAAATTCTTAGCATGCGCTGAGAAGCTTCTCAGCATGCTGAGAACTCTTCTCAATGTGTGCTGAGAACCCTTCTCGGCACAGTCCCAAAATTTTTGTTTGTTTTGAATTCAATAATTCAAAAAACAAGAAACAGCCCCTGACCAAAATAGATTTTATTTGGAGTTTGTGTCCTAACCAATTTAGGACCCAAACCAAAACCCCTCTTAAAATTCTGTTTGATAAATTCTGATTTGGGTCTTAATCAAATAAAGACTCGAACTAAAAATCCCACTCAAATCTTGAATTATAAATTAATTCAAGTTCATCCCTAGAATTTATCCTTCATCTAATATATAGTGCTAGCTGGACAGAGCTGGTATTTAATTCCGTATGACGTCGAACTTAATTCTCAATTAAGTCATTCTATTTATTCAATCAAGTCACCTCTTTCCAAATTGAATATTTGGATTTTAGGCTAAGCCCTTTTCTACATTGCTCGACAATGTGCATGACTCTATAAGTTTAAACACTAAGCCAGTGGTATAGGAACTAATTTTTGTATTAATCAAAGTAACCATCTACAAATGATACTTGATATCTAGATAGATCGAATAATTACAAAGCAACATTCAAGAACCATGGCATATGGTTATCGTATAATTATCCTTTTGACCCTTATGCTGAGGATGAATTTAGGGCTAACTATCAAATCCTTAATCAGTCAATCATGTTGTATTTCAACCTTATAAATCCTGTGACTAATCACATAGATTACCCTAGCCAAAGTTTTTACTAAATTGAAATATAGTGAAGCATAAACTCCTAAAACTTGGAGTGGTCAATTTCATCTTCACTTACACACAAACTTTGCAAATACTTAACTTTGCCCAAAAATCTTTCATCACTATATTTAAAATACAGATAGGCCAGTACCAAAATACAGTGAGTTGCTTGCAAGTCACCATGATAATCTTAGGTCAGAAGCACACTTATACTCATATTGCGAGCTACTCTTAATAGCAAAGTGCTTCATAGCTAAGTCATGTTTAGTGAAAATATAATCCTATATTTTACCTGCAAACCATACCATTGTCTCCACATTCCTTGATTATAAGAACAACTAATCTATGTGGCACACAATAACCTAAACTTGATAAATGTTATCATCCTATTAATAACATATCATTAGTCGCAAACATAATTAAAAAACTATTCAATAAATTCTCATCGTATTTATTAAGAGTTAATAGTTCTAAGAACATCATAATAAAAGAGTTTTAAAAGGAAGATATAACATATAATGAACTATCAAAGAACATCAATTAATTTAATTCATATACAAGTATAGAGATCATCTACAACTAGATAATTGGATTTAGGATACATTCTCAACATTAAAAGGATAATAAGATACTTGAAAGGAACTTCAAACTTAGGCCTATAGTACTCTGAGCATTTATTTATTGATTTGATTGGTTACTCTAATGCTGACTATAGAGGATGTAGAATTGATAAAAATAGTACTAGCAGCACATGTCAATTTTTAAAGTTGAACTTAATCTCGTAACATAGCAAGAAATAAAAAGTTCTATAGCTTTATCTACTGCTGAAGTGAATATGTTGTTATAGAGAGTTGTTGTACTCAAGTACTTTAGATTAAGCAACAACTTGAAAATTTTGGAGCAAAACAAAATAAAATTTTTATCAAATATGATAACACAAGTACTATAATTTAACTAAGAATCTAATTCAGCATTCAAGAATCAAATACATAAGAATTAGACATCACTTTATTAGAGATCATATACAAAATAATGATATTATACTAAAATTTATTAATATTGATAAATAATTATCTGACATATTTACTAAGTTTCTAAGTAAAAATAGATTTTCAATTATTAGAGATGAATTAGGACTCCATGATCCTTTCTAATAGTTCATTCTTGAAAATTCCTCAAGATTAATCTAGATCTCTTTTGATTTAATTTTTATCTTTCCCTATCCATTCAAATAAGTTCTTCCATATTTTGGTGTCTAGAAATAACCTATCTTAATCCCTATAATTTTTGACCAAAACTTCTTAATTTTTAAAATTTCTATCTGGAGTTGTCGACTCATGTCAACCCTCTATCTGCGAGAGGTGACTCGTGGCATCGGGATCTTATTTTTTAATAGTATCAGAACTTTACTCTTTTACTTCTACTGTTGTAATTCCTTGGGACAACCCTTCTATTTTCAGTTCTAAGCTGACCTAGAGCCCTAGGGATCATTACATCCAAATTCTCTTCGATCTTTGGAAGTGATCCAAGAAGATAGGATCTCATAAGGCATTAGCATCCAAAAGAAAAAGGTTTAGTGCAAAATCTTCAACTGAAAGGAGTAAATAGTGGAATGACCATCAAGCCCCTTCTATTGTAAGATTTAACCACAACCCCTAGTTTCAATGGTAAGCATCCGGTCATAACTAGAAGAAAGATTAGCTTCGAATTTCTATAGAATGAGCATTTCTAGATAGGAGATTAGATTCGAAACCAAGGTTGGAAAAAAATTGTACTTTGGAAGTCATCATCTATCCAAAATTGGTAAGAATTTTTTTTCAAAATTTAAGGATCAACACAGATGCAATTGAATCTACTATTCAAAATACATTGATAGTAATTGATGAAAGGATTTAGGTAGTATTCTAGAAATGCCTAGGTCAAGAGTATGTATTCTTGCTTTGAGGAAGAAAGTAGATGGTCTAAAAGTTATTTTGGAAAGAGATGATATGAATGATTTAAGGAATCTTTAAGCTAACAAACTATCCGTAGAAATGAGATTGTTGCATAACATGATTAGCCAAATATTTTTTTTCTAAAAATAGGAAGATTTGACTGGGTTACACATAGTATTTATGTACTATTTGATTCAGGAAAAATCCATCAATGTATTTGATGTTAGAATAAATCAAGGAGGCAACCAGGAAGTCTTGGACTTGTCTTCCTTATGGTATGGTTTTCACACTTATTTTCTCTAAGTTCGGTGTAGATTGTAATGGAGAGGATGCTAAGAAATTGCTTCATACAGATACATACAATGAAAGGTCTCTCCATTGAATGGGATGCAAGAAGATTGATAATAGATGGATTTGTAGAGCTTCAGGATAGGGAGCTGCTGTTGATTCAGATTCTGATGATGATGATGATGGTGATGATGGTAATGTTGATGATGATAAAGGTGATGTACTAGCTATACCTTCTACTTTAAAGATCCCTACTTCGGCTTCGGCTGCACCATCCATAGCTGGATACTCAGCAAAACCAGAGAGCCCTAGGACACCACCATTTTCCTCTACATGATCTACAAAGCAAATATCACATTTTGTAAAGATTATGACTAAGAGGATTAGCTCACTACTCATTGATATGCGAGATGATATTCCAAGGAGAAATGATGAGCACAAAGCCTTAGTGCAGCAGTCATATAACGAGCTCTGTCATGACTTGAGAGAGCTGACCCTGAGAGTTGAGCTTATTAAGAAAGCTCAGGAAGAGTAGTCTGCACACCCAAACATAGTAGCTTTATGGGAAGAGACTACCAAAATGTATAACAAGATGGATGATTATGCCATTAATGAAGCTATTAGGATTGGAGCTATTCATCAGGGGATCCATAGGTTAAGTCTAAGATTGGGGCCCTTCTACTGTGATTCACTTTGACTACTTCATTTTTTAGTCAACCCCCAAGATGTCAGTCTTAGCCTACACCTTCTAAACCCCTCTTCGATTCTATAGTGCATCCAGGCACTAGTTTTTCTCCTACTCCCTATGGACCAACTTCTAGAACTTGCACTAAGGGTGCTTCATCTTCTTCTTCAGCTCCAATCATAGAGTTCCCTGATGATGATCAAGATCTCTTAGTATATTTAAAGTATTAGGATATATATTGTTATTTTTCATTACTTTTATAATGTACTGAACTATGTATGTTCATTTTGATATCATCCTATGTATAAACTGAACTATATATTGAAGTCATATTTTGTTGAACTATGTATGAGATATTATGACAGTTAACTGAAGGAATCATCTAATGATTCCTGGTTTGCATGCAAGTTTTTCAAAAAATTTTAATTAATTAAAATTAATTCACAATGAAAATAGAAACTTACTTTAAGCATACATGGCAGGAACCAATCATGAACATGTAATATAGATCTGCAAATAAAAACAAAAGTAGATTAAATCCACTTACCTGTTGTGCTACTCTGTCTTTATTGGATTGGATTTGGGGAAACCCCAAGTTCTGTTAAAGCCATGCACGCATCCATCCTCTGTTGGTATCCACATGAAAATGACTTGATCGAAGTTCCAAGGCCACTGGAGTGCTAGCACCTTGCAGGCCTCTCTTTGATAATTATATAAAATCTCCCTTTCTTCTTTTCTTTTTCTCTACACTAGAAATCCAAGAAAGATGTTATCTTCGCAAGAGAACAAGGGAGAATTTTTTTTTCCTTCTCTCATATGAACATTTCATGCAAGATCAAGAATAGGGGATTGGGGGTGATGATTTATTTATCTCTTTTTATTTATATGGTAGAGAATAGGGAGAAGGATGGGCGATATGCATGTGTGCTCCTTTCTCATGTTAAAAGTCTAAGAGAAACCATATGCCAACTTATGTTTTTGCACCCAGATCTTTCTCTCTTTTCTCACATTAAATCATAGCTTATCTCTCCCTAAAGTCCCTTCTCAACTAGAATTAAGACAAAGGTTTTGAATCAAATTCAAATACCTATATCTAGATGGATTAGGATAAGAAGGAAGAGAATCTTTGAGCACCTAAACTTCTTTAGCATCTTAACTTGAATTCCACAAACAAAATTCTTCTTCACATGAATAATGGGCATGAAGTCTTCTTTATTACATGCATAAGAGGGAGAAAGAGGCATGGGGAGGAGAGAGACATTAGTTAGGATTGGTTAAAAATTTGTTCAACCAACTAACTAACTAATTCTAACCAACTAGGAAACTAACTAACCTAATTCCTAACCAATTTAGGTTTAGATTTAAAGCTATAAACAATTAGGAATTAGATCCTAATTTAATTAGGACTACTAAATCTAACTAGAATAGATTAAACCTAACTAAATTAAATTAGATTTAATTTACTTAGGATTAGGCAACCAATTAGATCAAACTGAATTGGTTTGCAATAATTGCAATTAGGTTAGTCCAAAACCTAATTGGACAAGATCATCACCTGAACTCAACCAAATCGAATCCAATTTAATTTAGATCAAACCTAATCATAATTAAATGATCAAATCATCTAATTAAATTATAACTCTTGTAATTAAGTCCTCCTTGCCAAAATAGCAGGGTGCCAAAATTAGTAGGTTCCAAATTTGCAACCCTTATAAATTTAGACTTTCTAAATATGTAACTCTTACATATTTTAATCCAACCATGTGATCAAGTCAAGCTCCTATTGTGTGTAACCCCTCTAGTTCTATTCTGTCTGGTAGTGGGACATACCATGATCT
Organism: Areca catechu; assembly: GCA_021397845.1. Lineage (NCBI taxonomy): Eukaryota > Viridiplantae > Streptophyta > Magnoliopsida > Arecales > Arecaceae > Areca > Areca catechu. The sequence continues at coordinate 167,352,569 of CM038039.1, read as the reverse complement.
CTATCATAATATTATCGAGCTCTTTTGATGAACTAGAATGATTCCAACTCATCCTATCAAGGATTGTTGATCCAAAATGATCCTAGTTGATTCTCATAATCTATCAATGATGCCTAGAAATATGTAGTGGTAACCGAATAGAATAAAAAAATGAATCCCTAGATATAGTTACCATATGATTAAGTTTTTTTATCGAGAGTTTGGATAAGATATAAGTCATGAAAACTTGCCAAACCCTAAGCATCTATCATATACATGATTCAATTAGCTCAAGTCCAAATTATGAAAGCTCATGGAAACTCCTTTCTATCATTTACATTGTCGTGGCCATGATCTTAAGAACTTAACTTCTTAAATCATATAAGACTAAACCTTAACTACTAAAATTGATAGATCCCCTATAAGTACACTCCCAACTTTTACAGTGAATCTATTATAGTCAACGAACACCATAAGGGCTCGAATGGCTAGGGTCAATATTTTGTATTGTCAAACTATAGCAACCCCACTATAAGTAATGAGGTACCATAAGTCAAAGAACCACTCACATAATTACAGTTTTGAGAAAGTCACTGATGAGTAAACATCCATGTGACTTCTTGTGTTGGTCATACTCGGTACCATTATTCTCTAAAAATCACCTGCACTCTTGCTCTAGTGTCCCCATAATGTAGACTCAAAACTAGACTACCTAAAAGCGAAGCAATCTATACATCGATCAAATTGAATCAATTACCATCCCCATGATATCCTACGATCGGGAGTATTTAGAAATTAATCTATGATGACACATGTCTCAAATTCTCAACTCTTGAGAATATGCATCATTGTCTATTAATTTCTTGGACGATACATGAACACATCATGTATGACTAAAATTATCCTAATTAGAATATTAAATATAATTTTATATCCTAAAAATAAAATATGTGTCAGCCAGATTAGCTTCTAGTGCATATATCTAACACTATCTTCCTTTAATGTGCAATGCTCTGGAATCTTTTCCTCATTTGTTGATGCAAAAAGGGGGAGAAAGATATAAGATATATGAGATTAAAAAAAAGAAAGCGATATTAATAAGAAATGAGAAATTGGTATCAATAATATTAAAAAATTAAACATTAGAAAGGGGAGAAAGGAATAAGATTAAAAAGGTAAAAAGAGCTTAAAAGGAAAGAAAAGCTTAAATTGAGAGGGAGCCTTGTACGAAATTTGGGATTTTAGTTCAAAATTTTTACAAATCGATGAAGCTCTAATATATTTTTTTGGCACTGATACAAACTCATTTTGCTCTGATATATGCAAATACTTATAGCTATGATACATATACATATTCTTACAACTCTGATATACATACATACTTGTATAGGCTCTAATACATATACATATACTTTACTCTAATACGTGATAAATACTTTGATACATTTTATTCTGTAAAGCATTTTTAATCTCCATACCTAGTGTTTTGTCATCATCAAAAAAGGAAATATTATTAATCACATGAATAATTTTTGTAATTACAAAACATTGGAGCATGAAAAGTATCCTAATATCCTTTAACTTATTTGAGAATATTTTTGTAGAGAGTATTTATACATAAAGATAGATTCATAGTCATTGAAAGATTTTATGAGCTCAAAAGAACTATATTTGAAGAGGAAGAGATGTTAGAATCCATGTTTGAAAAAAAGAGTCGATTCATGCAAGTGAGAACCGACTCTGGTATAATTTAAGAATGGCATGAAGATTTAGCATGCAAACGAGTCAACTCCTATGAAGGCAAGCAGGCGCTATCAGTGCAAATAAAAGAATATTTTTCTATCACAAGTGAGTGAGCCGACTTCTATAAGGAAGAGTCGACTTACTGAGGAAAAAATATAAGGCTAAAATTTTAGAATGCTTAGATGAGTGAACTCCTAAACAAGCAAGTCGACTCTCTCAATAATATAGAAAGATAGTTTTCTAGATAAGCAGAAGATCCGACTCTTGAAGTAGAAGAGTCGACTCTCTCAAAGATATAGAAGAATGATTTTTTTATTCCTTCAGGTGAGCTGACTCCTGACTAGGCAAGCCAACTTATGACCCTCTAATAGCCTTTCAATGACTAATTCTACAAACTTCTAGATTTTAGGAAAATGTAGTTCTAATGGCTATTTTTTAATTTTTAATGATTACAAATGATCAAAAGAGCCTCAAAATAGATGGTGTTGCCCAGCAAGGTAGCCTAAGAGGGGGGGTGAATTGGGTATTTTAAAAAAAAAATTAAATAGTTATGTGCTGAACTTAGAGTGTTTGTGTAGCAAGGTGATTGTGCTAAATGAGATATGTAGCAAAAGTAGCAAATTAAGTGCAAAGCAATAAAGAGCAAGTGAGAAAAGTAGCAAATAGCCACAAACACGTAGATGTATAGTGGTTTGGTGCACTCCAAGCACCTACATCCACTTTCCAAGCTTTTTCTTGGAAATTTTCACTATAATCTATCCAAGATTACAGCTGACTTGTTTTCTAAGGCTCACAAGTCAAACCTCGTTGGTTTTATCACCTAAGCTCACCAACAACCTACACAACTTACTTTAAATCCGGGTTTACATGTCAAACCCTAGTTGGTTTTATCTTTTAGGCTCACCAATAACCTTTAACACTAGTTTCAATACCTTTGAAACTAACAACAACAAATAAAAGCACTTACACGGAAATAAGCACAAGAAATAGCTCCTAAATAAGTGAAAATAAATGTCGATGAAGCACTTTTTGAATGCTTGAGTTGTCTTCTTCTTGGAATCTTTGAATGCTCTCTTTTTGGCTAATGATTTGAAGGCTCAAAGCTGAGTTGAAGACTTTTTCAGGTGGAATCAACTTTTTAGCTCACACTTATCTTTTCTTAAAAGATAAACTTTGTCTATTCTTGGATTCTTGTCTTCAATGAGTTTGGTGAGTGATAAATAACTCAACAATACTGAAAAGATCATTGGAGACCGTTAGAGTGAAGAAACTAGCTATTTGGAGCCATTTGGAATCAATTCTAAGCTTCTGGAAAACTAGCCATTACACTGTTGAGTCTCGTGTGGTGTATCCAAGGCATCAAGAGTCAAGTTTTGGGTCTTTATCATGGTGGTCATGATGTAACTAGGGCTAGGAGTGAGTCCGATAAGAGTCCTAGTTGATAGACTGAGTTTTCCCATGTTTTTATTCTGTCTGTCTATTCGAGTTGGCTCGATGGTCCTTCGAGTCGACTCGATTGGTTGCACAGCATAGAGGGTCTGGGTGATGTACTAGTATTGGGTCATCTCGGTTGCCCGGAGTTGACTATAGTTCTCAGAGCAGTACATAGGCACTTTGGATGAGTCAGCTCAGTTTACTGGAGTAGGCTCGAATTCTCAGAATAGAAAAAGAAATGATCTGGACAAGCCAACTCGAACCCTGCAAGTCAACTCAAATGATAGGTTCACTGTTATGATGATGTGCCAGTTGGGAGTTTGTTTAAAGGGGCTAGGTTTGGTTTAACCTAGGGATATGTATATTGTACGATCTTGGCAGAGAGAAAGAATGAACTCTCGAGTCTACCAAGAAGTCCTATAACTTATTCTGATAAGCGATAATATATTAAACCCTTGTTTTTCTCCTGAAAACTTCTTCTTAATCTTGATTTACTACTTGTTTGATCTTCATTGCCCCTATATTCTAAGATAGGTGGTACAGGTTTCATGCTAGGCTTGTTGCTTCTGCTATAGTCTCTTCATAGTGCTTTATGTTTGAGGCATTGTGTTTGGTCCAGGAGGAATTGATCTCATCCAGTGTGCCACAACATTTGGTATCAGAGCCTGGATTGCATGAAAGAAAGAAGATCACTGCTGGGGTCAGGTGTGGAACAGTTTTTGATCAAGGCATCAAGGTGAGTAGTTGGTGCTATTATTTTTTATTAGATCTGTTGATATGGCATCTAGTAGTATCAAGGTAGACTTTGAAAATTTTGATGGCAAGGGAAACTTCACCCTTTGGCAACAAAGGATGAAGGATCTACTCATACAAAACCAGATCTATAAGGTGTTTGTACGGGAGAAGCCAGAGAAGGTTAGTTTGGAAGAATGGGAGGAAATGGAGGAGATAGCTTTCAACACAATCAGGATGTGCTTGGCTGATCAGGTTTTACCTGAGATCAGTAGAGAAACCATGGTGAAGGGTCTTTGGAAGTTGGAGAACACAAACTTGGGCAAGAATATAATGAATAGGTTGTGGTTAAAGAAACTGATGTACAGCTTGCGAATGCCTAAGAGAGGAGATTTGATTGCTCATATCTAAAAATTCAATCAAGTATGCTCATATGTTATGAGCCTTGATGTAAAGATAGATGAGGAGGATAGAGCTCTCCTGTTGCTGTGTTTGCTTCCAGTATCATATGATGGTCTTATTACAACTCTGGTGTATGGAAAGGAGACCTTAAACTTCAAAGAAGTGGTTAGAGTTCTCAGGTCTAATGAGCAGCGGGAAAAGCTATGCAAAGGAAGTTCGAGTTCAGAGGTTCTTGCTATGAATGAAGGGCAAGGAAGGCCAAGGGAAAGGACTCGAGAAAAATCAAAAGGTAGGTCCAAGTCTCAAGGTAGTCAGTAGGGTTGGAAATGTTTTAAATGTCATCAGCTTGGTCATCTAAAGAGGAACTATCCACTTCTAAAGAATGAGAAAGGGAAGGGCTTTTCCAAAGGAGATTCAACTAGTGGGAGTGGTTCACATTCATCTGAGGATAGTGAAGGTGATTTAATAGTTGTCTCGGATGGAGCCATGGAGTATGACAGTGAATGGACACTGGATTCAGCCTGTTCTTTTCATTAAACTTCACACAGGAATTGGTTTGCTTCCTATGCCAAAGCAAATGGTGGAAGTGTGAGTCTCGGGGATGATCACCCATGTATGGTTGCTGGTGTTGGTACAATCAGGGTAAGAATGTATGATGGAGTCATACGAACGCTTACCGATGTCAAGCATGTACCAAAGCTGAAGAAAAACCTGATTTCCCTAGGTTATTTAGAGAAGCAAGGATATGCCTTTATCTATTCACCGGGTAGTGGATGCTTGAAGATAACTAAGGATGCCTTGGTGGTGTTGAGAGGAAGAAGACTGAGCAACAACCTTTATAGGATGGAAGGCTCAGTGGTTATAGATAGTGCAGAGATCCTTGCTGCAGCACAGGAGGAGCAGCTTACCTACCAAATATGGCACTATCGGATGGGTCACATAAGTGACGAGGACTCATGGAACTCTCCAAGAAGGGCCTGATTCCAGCACTTAGGAAAGAGGGAGATGATCTATATGAGCCTTGCATTTATGGAAAACAGTACAAAGTAACATTTGCCAAGAGTACCAAGCAGAGTGAAGGTGTTTTCGAGTTAGTTCACTCGGATGTATGGGAGCTGGCACCCATATCAGCCAGGGGTGGAGCAAAATACTTTGTTACCTTCATCAATGATTTCTCCAGGAAGGTGTCGGTATATCTAATCAGGGAAAAATCAGTGGTATGTGCCCGGTTCAAGGCCTAGAGAGCTGAAGTGGAAAAGAAAACAGGAAAATCAGTCAAGTGCCTGTGGTCTGACTATGGAGGAGAGTACACAAGCTTTGAATTTAGAAGCTACTGTGAGGAGAATGGTATCAAATGCCAATTCACAGTGAAGATGACACCCCAACAAAATGGTGTAGTTGAAAGGATGAACAGGACATTGACAGAGAAGGCCAGGAGCTTAAGGCTGCAAGCATCACTGCCCAAGGTCTTTTGGGATGATGCTTTAATCTTTTCTTGTTATCTTGTAAACAGGTCCCCAAATAGAAGGATCGATGGAGGCATTCCAGAGGAGGTCTGGAGTGGGAAGAAGGTGGAGCTTGGTCACCTAAAAGTTTTTGGCAGTCTAGCATATGCATTGGTGGAAGGAGCCGAAAGGAATAAATTGGACCCAAAGTCATGCAAGCTGGTATTCATAAGATACCCAAGGGGTGTGAAAGGTTACCTACTGGTGGATCCTCACTCTCGATGGTCTATGGTCAATAGGAATGTTATCTTCGATAAGAGTAGCCTTCTAAAGAATCACGGTGTTGCAAATGGAGTCGACAGGTCTATGGAGGATAGCATATCACATTTTTTATAATCAGGAGATGAGCCATCAGTTTTAGCCTTGAAATAGGTTCACTTTGAGGTGGAGAGTCAGTCATATTCCCACACATGTAGAGGATCTGCGAGGGGGGACTTCTGACCAGGAGGATGTGCGGGAGGAGCCAGAAACTGCAGATTTGCAGGACAGCCCAAGAGGTGTAGCACTGCACAAGCCCAAAAGGAACATTCAAAAACCGATGCGGTATGGCATAGATGAGACCATCTCATATGCTCTCATCTCTGCCAGTGGAGATCCAGAGACATTTGAGGAGCCCATGAATAGTTCAGATGCGAGGTCATGGATGCAAGCCACTTGCAGGACATTTTAGACTTTCCAAGAGTATGTCACCATAGACTGAGCTGGAGGCTCAGGATATGGAGAGGGTGCCTTATGCATCTGGCGTGAGAAGCTTAATGTACGCTATGGTGTGTTGTAGGCCAGATCTAGCCCATGTAGTGAGTCAGGTGAGCAGATTTATGGCATAGCCTAGCAAGAAACACTGGCAAGCTGATGGGGACCCGAAAGTCTATTTTATTTTATTTTATTTTATTTGAGTTCATTAGTCCTAAGTCACTTGTATCAAAGTGAGACAACTGAGTCCAGTTGAGTCCACTTAGTCAAGTCCAGTCATTTTTAATCCAGTCAAGTCTAATCGAGTCCACATAGTTTTCATTTAAGTCATGTTCAAGAGGAAAGTCAGCAGACCAAGAGATTCACCAGGCCTCCCCAACCAGAACTAGATTTCAAGCACCTGGGCCCTTTCATGCCTCCAAGCCCATAAGAGAGCATCCCAGTCCAAGCTTCAAGTGATGGCGCCCCAAGACCAAGTCCAATAGGGAGTTCAAAGCCCAAGCCCAGGAGAGCTTTCTTGGCCCTCAAGTTATTGTTTACTTGGCCCCCAAGTTTTGTAGTCCCGGTCTATAATGGAGTCCAGGGACCTGGGTGGATCTATAAATACCCCACCCCTCTTATTTTTTTTCATGCCATGAATTAATAAAATTTTCGTGTGTTCTATGTGATTTACTATGTGAGGGAATCTGTGTGATCCTTAGGATATCTATGTGATCCCTCTTGTTCTGTATGATCCCTCATGTTCTGTGTGAAGGGTATCTGAGTGATCCTTCAGGGTTTTTGTGTGATCCCTATGTTGTGTGCTTTGTCCTCGACATTGCTGTGTGCTTTGTCCTCCCAAGAGGAATCTATGTGAACCCCATCCCTGCTATTACCTTCCTACACCCTAGCCACCCTCCTCTTTCTTCTTCCAGGCAAGCCCTAATCCCTTGGTGACTTCTTAGCTTGCCAGCGATCCAATCCCGATCTCTGTCTCGCATCACAAGCACTGAAGGGGATCTTCATATGCTTGGTGGGATCAGTTGGAGTGGGCATCTACTACGGACAGCAAGGAGGTGTTGTAGAACACTCTAACATAGCCAAGGTTGCTCAGGGGCAGATGGAAGGCTTTGTGGATGCAAACTTTGGTGGAGATATGGATACTTGTTATTCCACAACAAGTTTCATATTCAGCATGAATGGAGGACCTGTGTCTAGTGGTCTTGTTTGCAGCCTATAACGGCATTATCCACCACTGAAGCGGAGTATATTGGCATCATGGAGGTAGCAAAGGAGGCTCTATGGCTAAAGGGATAGGCTATGGAGATGGGCTGCAAACAAGAGGCTATCAAGGTGTATTGTGATAGCCAGAGTGCATTGTTACTTGCACAGAATTTAGTATATCATGCCAGGACAAAGCACATCGACATCAGATACCATCGGATTAGAGAGCTGGTGGAGGAAGGTGAGGTAGAGCTAGAGAAGGTTTATACCAAGGAGAATCCAGCTGATGCACTGACGAAGGTTCTTCCAAGGGACAGCTTTCAAAGTATATGGGACTGATGCGGTTGATGGATAAGATGGAGTTGACCAAAGCCTTGAAACACCAAAGTGGAGATTGTTGAGTCTCGTGTGGTGTATCCAAGGCATCAGGAGCCAAGTTTTGGGTCTTTGTCATGGTGGTCATGATGTAACTAGGGCTAGGAGTGAGTCCAGTAAGAGTCCTAGGTGATAGACTGAGTTTTCCCATATTTTTGTTCAGTCTGTCTATTCGAGTCGGCTCGATGGTCCTTCGAGTCGACTCAGTTGGTGGCACAGCATGGGTGGTCTGGGTGATGTACCCGTGTCGGGTCGGCTTGGTTGCCCGGAGTCGACTCTAGTTCTCAGAGCAGGTACATAGGCACTCTGAATGAGTCAGCTCGGCTTGCTGGAGTCGGCTCGAATTCTCATAACAGAAAAAGGAGTGGTCTGGATAAGCCGACTCGAACCCTGCGAGTCAACTCGGATGATGGGTTCACTATTTTAACACTGTGCTAGTTGGGAGTTTGATTAAAGGGGCTAGGTTTGGTTTAACCTAGGGATATATATATTGGACGGTCTTGGCTGAGAGAAAAAAAGAACTCTCGAGTCTACCAAGAAGTCCTGTAACTTATTCTCATAAGTGAGAATATATTAAACCCTTGTTTTTCTCCCAAAAACGTCTTCTTAATCTTGATTTACTACTTATTTAATCTTCATTGCCCCTATATTCTAAGATAAGTGGTATAGGGTTCATGCTAGGCTTGTTGATTTCACTATAGTCTCTTCACGATGCTTCATGTTTGAGGCATTGTATTTGGTCCAGGAGGGATTGATCTCATCCAGTTGCCATAACATACACTAAGTGTCGACACTTGAATTTCTTCATGAGTCGATCTGTGAGTCGACACCTGGGATTTGTGAGTTGACACTTGGGTTGACACTCAAACAAAAATTTGAATTTCCAACAATCTGCTTCACTTCTGGTCTTAGACTATGAGTTGACCTATGAGTCGACACTTGGAGTTTGTGAGTCAACACTTGAGTCTATGAGTCATTCTTCTGAGTTGACATTAGGCAAAAAGACCTTGAAATAGCATATTCTGTTCATTTTCTATTCTCAGGCCTTAAGTCGGCCTATGAGTCGATACTTGAAGCTTGTGAGTCGACACTTAAGTCTGTGAGTTAACCTGTGAGTCGACACCTGGCGTGCCATCTGAAACTTTGCATGCTAGTCTTTTGAAGTATCGATACTTTCTTTATAAGTCGACATGTGAGTCGACACTTTGAGTTGACACTTGCATTGTGCCATTTCAAAAAGTGTGCCAAACTCTAAAATTTCCAAATTTTGCCCAAGAATCTCTTAGACTCATCTTCATAAGGGCCAAACCGATCATTTTATCAATATTCTGTGGTGAGAAGACAACTTAAATATCGAAAATCATCTTGCTTTGATGTTAGCAATTTTGATACACTTGAGTGAAGAAATTGATGTACCTATTGTTGACTCCGTTATTGATTTTGATGATTAACAAAACACTTAAGTATGTTTGAGTACTAACAGTTCTTTGAAGTATAATTTTAATAGAAAAAGGTACTCATCAAATCAACAAAAATGTAACTACTTGTCAAAGATTGAAGAAGCCCTTTCTACGGTTGAAAAATTAGTATTTAATGGACTTAAACAATCTGAGATCAAAGCGAAAGCAGTGAATCTCCTTTACTGTGCATTGGATCCTAGTGAGTTCAATAGGATCTCCACTTGTACCTCAGTTAAAGAAATATTGGACACACTTGAGGTTACTCATGAAGGTACCGATCAAGTAAAGAACACAAAAGTTAATATGCTTGTGCACACATATGAGATGTTCCGGATGGAACCTAATGAATTAATCACTGATATGTATACTGGATTCACAAATATTGTAAATGGCATGAGAAGCTTAGATAAATTATGTCTAATGCCAATCTTGTAAACAAAATTCTCAGGTCTCTTCCAACATCTTGGGATCCAAAGGTGACCGCCATCCAAGAAGCTAAAGATGTTGATCAACTTCCATTAGAGCAGCTAGTAGGTTCGCTCATGACTTATAAGCTGAATTTGAAACAAAAATCTATGGATATGGACAAGAAGAAGAAGGATATAGCTTTCAAGTCCACAACTCAAGAAGAATCTTCAAATGAAGAATCTGAGGAAGAAGAAGATGATGAGGGTGAAGAAGCTCTCCTAGCAAGAAAATTTAGAAAATTTATAAGAAAAAAAAATTTTCCTTACAAGAAAAAGTTCAAACCAAGTAAGGAAAAGGAAAAAGAAAAAGAGAAAGAAAAGGACAAGGAGAAGAAGGTACCTATTTGCTTCGAATGCAAGAAGCTTGGACATTACAAGTATGACTGCCGAGAAGGAGGTACCTATTTGCTTCGAATGCAAGAAGCTTGGACATTACAAGTATGACTGCCCTCTCCTAAAGAAGCTTAGAAAAAAGGTAATGATGGCAACTTGGAGTGACAATGAGGACTCTAGTTCAGATGAAGAACAAACTGAAGTCGCAAATCTTTGCTTCATGGCATAACATGAAAATGAGATACATTCTGATCTAGAAATTGATTATACTTTTGATGAATTAAGAACTGCATTTGATGAATTAATGCATGATTATAAGTTGATGATTTTTGAAAATAGAAAGTTGAAAAAGCATGCAAACTCTTTCTCACATGAAAACACAAGTCTTTTGGATGAAGTAAATGATTTGAAAAACAAAATTGATGTTTTAGAAAAACAAAACAAAGCTTTATCAATGAAAAATGAAGTTTTGAAAAGACCTAAAGTAAATATTTCAAACAATGAACTTTTGAAGAAATGTAATGATCTTGAAGTAGAAAATAAGAAACATAAAGATGAGCTTGATAAAATAAAACCTTTTGTTGAAAAATTTATCTATAGTTATGAAAAGTTAAATCTTCTTTTGAACAACCAAAGAGCTATTTTCAATAAAGCTGGATTAGGTTTAAGCCCCAAAAATAGCAAATATTTTTCAAAAACTTTTTTATTCCTGCATCATCAAGCATCATTTGTTATTCTTTTAGAAAAGTAGGTCATAAAGCACATCATTGTGATTTTAGAAAGATCAATAATTCTAGAATGATTTGGATTCCAAAAGGAACCACTTTTAGTACTAACCCTAAAGGATCCAAGTTGGCTTGGGTACCTAAAATCAAAACTTAATTTGTTTTGCAGGTATATCTTGCAACCAAAGAAAAGAAAAGACTGTGATATCTCGATAGCGGTTGCTCAAGACACATGATAAGAGATGTGAAGCAATTCACCTCTCTTGAGATACTTAATGGAGGGAGTATAACCTTTGGTGATAATGGTAAAGAAAAGATCAATGGTATTGATAAGGTTTGGATCTCCCCTTCTACTTGGATTGATAATGTTCTTTTAGTTAAAGGTTTGAGACATAATCTACTTAGTATTAGCCAATTTTGTGATAAAGGTTTTCAAGTTTTTTGAAATCATCTCTTTGCATAATTGCTAGTCCTGAAATTAATGGAGTGAAATTCATTGGAAAAAAGCATGGTAATATCTATCTAGAAGATTTGGATAATCTATCTTTGCCTAATGGTGAATGCTTAGTTGCAATGAATTCCACTATTAATAAGACTAGTTGGCTGTGGCATCGTAGATTAGGTCATGCTAGCATGTATTTACTCTCTAAATTATGTAAAAAGGATTTAGTAAGAGATTTGCCAAAACTTAGTTTTGAAAAAGATAAAGTTTATGAAACTTGCCAATTTGGAAAACAAGTAAAAACATCTTTCAACCCTAAATGTTTTGTTTTAACTACTAGACTATTAGAACTACTCCATATGGATCACTTTGGACTAACTAGGACATCTAGCCTAGGAGGCAAGAGATATGGATTAGTTATAGTGGATGATTTCTCGTAATTTACATGGGTTTCATTTCTAGCTCACAAAAATGAATTATTTTCAGCTTTTATAAAGTTTTATCAAAAAGTCTCAAATGAAAAAGGTACTTTAGTTGTTTGTATTCATAGTGAGCATGGTTGTAAATTTGAAAATCAAGACTTTATAAACTTTTATAATGAGAAAGGAATTGAACATAATTTTTCTGCACCTAGGACACCTCAATAGAATGGGATAGTAGAAAGAAAAAATCGTACTTTAGAAGAAATGGCATGCACAATGCTTTATGAAAATGATTTACCGAGATATTTTTGGACTGAAGTAGTAAATACCACTTGCTATATTTTAAATCATGTTTTGATTTGACCAATTTTAAAGAAAACTCCATATGAGCTTTGGAAACAAAGAAAACCAACTTTAAAGTATTTTTGAGTTTTTGGTTTTTAATGTTTTATTATGAATAATGGTAAAGATAATTTAGAAAAATTTGATGCCAAGTATGATGAAGGTATCTTTTTAGGACACTTACATCAAGTAGGGCATACAGAGTATTTAATAAGAGAACTCTAGTTGTAGATGAATCTGTTCATGTAGTATTTGAAGAATCTGCTAACAAATCCTCTAGAAAAGAGGATACTTCTGATGCATGTGCAAGTGCTAAAGAACTAAAGAAGCTAACCTTGGATAATCAATCCTCTCAAGAGAATGAAGAAGATCAAAGCAAGAATGAAAGAGAAGAAGTCATACAATCCACACCAAAGCATCCGTATCTACCCAAAGAGTGGAGGTATGCTCATGGACATCCTAAGGAGTTAATTCTCGGTGATCCATCAAAAGGGATAAGAACAAGATCTTCAATTAAAAATGAATGTGATTATATTACTTTTGTTTCTCAAATTGAGCCAAAATATATTGAAGAAGCTGAAAAAGATCCTAATTGGATAAATGCAATACAAGATAAACTAAATCAATTCAAAAAAAATAATGTCTGGACTTTAGTTGGCAGACTATCTAATGTTTTAATTATTAGCACAAAATGGGTTTTCAGAAACAAACTTGATGAAAATAGTATTGTTATTAGAAATAAAGCTAGGCTAGTTGCCAAAGGCTATAATCAAGAGGAAGGGATTGATTTTGATGAAACCTTTGCTCCTGTTAATAGACTTGAGGCAATTAGATTATTATTAGCATTTGCTTGTTTTATGAACTTCAAATTATTTCAAATGGATGTCAAAAGTGCTTTTCTAAATGGTTTTATTTCTAAAGAAGTGTTTGTTGAATAACCACCAAATTTTAAAAATCATGCACATCATGATCATGTTTTTAAACTACACAAAGTATTTTATAATTTAAAGCAAGTATCCCGAGCATGGTATGAAAGACTCAGCAAGTTCTTAATTGAAAATAATTTTTCTAGAGGCCATGTTAACACTACATTATTTCTAAAGAAGAAAAATGATGATTTGTTAGTAGTACAAACTTATGTTGATGACATTATATTCGGTGTTACTAATGAAATTCTTTGTCAAGAGTTTGCCAAGCTTATGCAGGGAGAGTTCAAAATGAGCATGATGGAAGAACTTAATTTTTTTTTTCTCGGACTCCAAATCAAGCAAACCAAAGATGGAATCTTCATCAACCAAGCTAAGTATACAAGAAAAATCTTAAACAAGTTTGAGATGGCGACTACCAGATCAATAAGTACACCTATGAGCCCCTCTTGTAAACTTGATAAAGATGAGCATGGTAAATCTATTGATCAGAAACTATATAGAGGAATGATTGGCTCTTTATTATATTTAACTACTAGTAGACCAGATATCATATTTAGTATTTGTATGTGTGCTAGATATCAGTTTGATCTAAAAGAATCTCATCTGTTGGCTGTTAAGCACATATTTAAATATTTATTTGGTATAATTGATATTGGCTTGTGGTATTCTAGAGATTCATCTATTGATTTGATTGGTTATTCTGATACTAATTTTGCTAGATGTAAATTAGATAGAAAAAGCATAAGTGGAACTTGCCAATTTCTTGGAGTTAACTTAATCTCCTGGTTTAGCAAGAAACAAACTTCAGTTGCATTATCCATAGCGGAGGCTGAGTATATTACAGCAGGAAGTTGTTGTGCTCAAATCTTGTGGATTAAGCAACAACTTGAAGATTTTGGAATTAAATTAACTAAGACACCCATAAGATGTGATAACACTAGTGCTATAAATTTAACTAAAAATCCTGTTCAGCACTTTAGAAGTAAGCATATTGAAATTAGGCATCATTTTATTAAAAATCATGTTGAAAATAATGATATTATACTTGAATTTATATGTTTTGAATTGCAACTAGCTGACATATTGACTAAACATCTCCAAGAGGATTGGTTCTATATGATTAGAAGAGATTTATGAGTCATCAACCCTTTTGATTGAAATTTTCCATCTCTTCACAATCTTTGACATTTATCTGATCATAATTTCTTGTAAATATTGTTTAAATTCTTTAAATTCCTTAAAATCCTTTCTATTTTGATCAGTGGTCAATTTCCCATTTTTTCAAATTTTAAGTTGAAGTGTCGACACCTAGAAGTGTCAATACTTGATTATGTGTCGTGAGTCGACACTTGAATGGCGATAGACTAAGCTAAAATAGGAAAAACAAATGATTTTCTTCACATTTCTCACTATAGTTCAAGCCAACTCATCCCCTAACCGAGCTCCATCATCCTCTTCCCTCCAATCTTGGATTCAACCGCCTGTTTCTCCATTTGGGATAGGTTCTTTTCGGTTTCTCACTGCTCATGTTCCTATTTCACTATGTTTGCACTATAGAAACCCTAGGTTTTCTTCCCTTCTTGCATTCCTACCTTGTATCCTTGCAATGGGGCCTAGAAAACAAGTTGTCCGGTGCCCTGACCATTTATTCAGGAGGAAGAAAGAAGAAATAAGGCCAGGCATGAGGATAGAGCAGCTAGTGTGCTTGATGTTCCTGCTAGACCTCTTGTTTCTACAGCGAATCAGATGGGATTGAAGACCATCGTCGAAGGACATCATATGGACTTCGATTTCCTAAATCAGTAGCACTTCAAGATAGGCCAATGGCTAAGGGATGTAGATCTCACACCATTTTGTTCACTGTCTAAGAGATTCTACCCAGGACTAATCAGAGAGTTCCATGGTTCACTTGCCCGAGGTAGCGGTGGCTAGATTGCACAGGTCCGTGGGAGAGATGTTCCAGTATCCGCAGAGATTTTGAGCAAAGTATGGGACATCCCTATGGCAAGATCAGTTATGGATGCTTTAGTTGACAGGATCAGTGGACTCTGATGCTCTTTGAGATAGATGATCTTCCTGAGGGAGCCACTGCAGTTGCTTTGAGACTGACGCCTAAGATGAGATTTCTACACCATATCGTAGCCTAGATCCTTTTGCCAAAGATCAGACGATTCGACTTCATCATAGAGCACGAGCTTCTAGTCATGGTTTCTCTAGTACAACATACTTCAGTATGCCTTCCTATGCTCATGGTACATTAGTTGACTGAGGCATTGATTAGCCAGAGACTGTCTGCCCTACTGGATGGGGTTGACATTACTGTTTAGAGCTTATGGAGTGGTTGTAGATGATGAGCCCTACAAGCAGCTACTTCACACAGACGTCTATGACGTAAGATCTCTATACTGGATGGGTTACCAGCTTGTCAGAGGCCAGTGGAGATGATGTATATCTAGTCAGGCCACTGATAAAGATGATGATATGGCAAAAGAGGAGCATATCTTTTCAGGTGAGACAAGGCCCTCAGTGCCACCCAGTGATATCCCTGAGGTATAGCCCGAGCCTTCGGCATAGCCAGAGCCCACTCCTCAGCCTGAGCCAGCACATACAGATATTCTCGGTGCTATTGATAGTTTAGAGGATAGGGTCGCTCGCATTAAGACTAAGGTGATGATTATTCGTCAGCAAGTTGACAGGATTCAAATGGAGATGAGGGAGAGCCATTAACGATTGAGTGATGACATCTCTGCCCTTTTGTCTGCTTTAGCTAGACCTTCTTTAGGTAGAGCTCTTGCACCTTCAGCTCTATTTGATTCACCTCCAACACCACCTGCTCCAGGACCTGACAAGGCAGATGATCAGTCTGACTCTACAGAGTTTGATGCTACAGATTTTGTGATGGAGCCAGAGCCGCAGACAGCAGATGTTCCTAGGGCCCCATTCATGATCCTTCCCATCTATATCATGATACTCTGATTTTATCTTCTCCTTCCAGATTTGATCCATATCCTTCTTCCATTCCTGCACCAACTTCTATCCTTCCATCTTCTGGAACTCTAGTCTTACACTCTTTAGCTTTTCATACATCTTCTTTTATCAGGGAAGTTGGATTTTATACTCCTGATCTCCACCATCCTGATTCAGGACCCATTTTTGATCCTGCTCCCCTTCCTCTTGATACAGTTGCTCCGGTTAGTTCTATTCCTGCTATTGATGTAGCTTCTACCTCTTCTGCACCAGCTAGAGGCAAGACATATGTTAGACACAGAGGACGAGGCCATCGTGTTCCATCGAGACCTACTCGGACCCGATTTTTTGATCTCCGACCGATATGGCCACGATCACGTACTTCTACTGATACATGACTGATTGAGATTGGATCCTCTGATGAGGAGCTCTCTTCTTAGGGTAGTCTCTATGTTAGTTTACATTTCAACATTACTTGTATGTATCTTTGTTTGTATCTTTATATCAAAGTTTGTATCAATGTCTGAACTTTTGAATTGAATGAATGAAAGTTTTTATACTAATGTTTTGTCTTTGCTTATTACCTCATGTAATTATTTCTCAATTTCTATAATTATCATCTTTTCTTCTCTCTATCCTTTTTTTTAATGATGACAAAAAGGGGGAGAGATAAGTGAATTAAGTAAAATTAAGTGTGAGATAAAGATAAGTCAGAGATAAAGGAGAAAAGGATGTTTTGTCATTGGTAAATGATAAAGGGGCAGAGTTAAATGAAGAATAATCAATTTGATGTGAAAGAGAAAAATAAGAGTGAAAGTAAGAAAGCAATAAGTGTGGGGGAGTAATCAGTTTGCTAAAATTTCTTGCAAAATCTTTGAAATCGATTTTTCAATTTATGAAAAATCTTTGAAATTCAGTTTTTCGAATAACCTTTTGAGGGGGAGTATCTCTACTCTTCAATCTCTTGTTTAAAGATTTTTCTGTTGATTACATTCACTATGCTTCAATGCTAAAATTCTTATTCTTAAAGCTTGATTTAACCTTGATACACATTTAGAGTATCATGGTTCATATTACTTTAGCTCTGATATTCTTTATGATTCAAATTCAATTCAAATGATTTTCTTGACTTAAACTTTTTAGCTTTTACCTTTACTCTGATACAATTGCATTAAGCTTGATACTATTGAAAATTTTTAAGAGTTTATCATATAGAATATACTTAAAGCTTTTGTCATCATCAAAAAGGGGAAGATTGCTGACTCCGTTATTGATTTTGATGATTAACAAAATACTTAAGTATGTTTAAGTACTAACAGTTCTTTGAAATATGATTTTAATAAAAAAAGGTACATACCAAATCAGCAAAAATTGAACTGCTTGTCAAAGATTGAAGAAGCCCTTTCTATGGTTGAAACATCAGTGTTTAATCGACTTAAATATCTAAGACTTGCTTGAAATGAATTAATGAGTTCAGTTGAAAAAGGGTTCAGCAGAGTTTCAATTATTTTTGAAGAAGTTTCAGCAAGTGTTGACTCACAGTTCAAGTGTCGACTCATGACAATGCAAGTATCGACTCAAGCCAGCATGCAGAGAGAAGTTTCAGTGGCATGCTTGAAGTATCGACTCATGCCATTCAAGTATCGACTCAAGGTGTCGGCTCAAGGATCGACTTAAAGCTTGAGATAGAATTTTTCTAGAATATGCTGAAATCCAAGATTTGCCTCAAGAGTTGACTCATGGTTGATAAGTGTCGACTCATGTGTCGACTCACCAGATGAAGTGTCAACTTACTTGAGATTTTCATTAAGCTTCAATGAAGAATTTTGAACTAGGTGTTGACTCATGGGACTTAAGTATCGACTCACAGCTTGAAGTGTCGACACTTGGAGTTCTGGGAACAGTAACGACTAGTTTTTTTAAATACAAAACTCAACCTTTTTGCTTCCAACGGCTAGTTTCTCATGTCTAACGGTCATAAACTGACTTTTAGGCCTTGGGATGGTATTTAAGTGATTCAAATTGAAGAAGAATAAAGAGAGAATGAATAGAGAATAAGAAAAAGAAAGAAAGCAAGTGCATTCACTCCTACATTCATTGAGAGCTTTTACTTCCTAGAAAAGAAGCCTTCAAACATTCAAAAGCAATCAAGAGCCTTCAAGTCCAACAACTTTTGAGCATTGATTGAGGCTTCATCAAATTGAAGACAAGCATCTTCATCGAACTTCAAAGAGATAACAGCTTTTATTAGAAAGCTTTTCTTGTATTCTTTATCTCATTTCTTACTTTGTTGTAAAGGCTTTTGGTGAGCCTAAGAACAAAACCAAGGAAGTTTTTGATTAGCCTAGTTGAGAACCAAGGAGGTTTTTGGTTAGCCTAGTTGAAAACCAAGAAGATTTTTGGTTAGCCTTTGAAAACCAAGAAGTTTCTTTCAGTAAGCCTTGTAAAAACCAAAAGGGATTTTGATTAGTGAGCCCGAAAAATTAATCGGCTGTAATCGTGAGTGATTATAGTAAATTTTCAAGTGAGCCTTGGGGAGTGGATGTAAGTACCTTAGAAAGCATCGAACCATTATACTTGGATTGTGTTCGTGATTGATTGTCTCTCTACTTGCTCTTATCTTTCATTGCAATTTAAATTTCTGCTGCATACTCTTTAAGAGCACACTATACATATATCTCTCTAGCACTTGTTTTGTTTATTGAATTGGTACACATACTTGCATATAATTTTTAGAAACCCAATTCACCCCCCCTCTTGGGTTGCTTATTAGGCAACACCTGTCCTGAAATATATACTCCAATTGAAACATTAGACCAAACATATACTCAACATTTTGTTATTCATCAAAATCAGGGATCCAAAGTCAATAATCTCTCCCTTTTTGATGATGACAAAACTTTGAGTATATAAGCATATAGTTCCAAATTTTGACTAGTATAGTATCAGAGATTCTGAAATTGAATGAGTCTTTCAAAAACATCTTCATATGCATCATCAAACAAAGTTCACACACATATTTAGGTGAGAATGAATTAAATTATCAGTTCATACAGTATTGTTTCAAGAGTTTCAAGGTTAGAATTTCTCAAATTCTCCCCCTATTTTAAGTAACTTGTAAATTCTTGAAAAAAATTTTGAATTTGTTGCTTATATAACCTTGTCTACTTTCTACTCCCCTTTTTTGTCATCATTAAGCATTAAAAAAGTTTTCTTCCCCTGAATAGGTGCTTTAGTCAAAGGAAAACTATTAAATAGGCATAAAGAAGAGTAACATAACATATCGTGAAGCAAATTTTATAACTATAAAAGATAACTTTCATTAATAACTAGTTTTAGTACAACAAGACATAACAATAATAAGAGAACATAACATAACACCATAACATGCAATAAAAGACATATAGATAAGTATCTGAGAGGCTAATCCTCATTAGAAGGAAAGTCAAGTACAATACGGGCCATAAGGTAGGGAAGGGCCTAATTTGGCTATGACTCTGGTAGTCCTAGGGGCATGACTAGCAAGTATCTCCATCGGAGTCTCATAAGCAAAAGTAGAGTCAAACTGAGTATTAGTGGGAGCATCCAGAGTCTGATCTGGAATAGCAAGAGTCTGATCCTCCCTACTAACAATCTAATTTCCAACTACCTCATCACCACCATCACTATCAGAGTCCCTATCATCATCTGCTGCACCATCACCATCACCATCCGGAGCAGGATCACCACCAACAGTGTCATCATGAGTATCATGGCCATCATTGTCTGCTGGTGGAGGAGGAGGTGGAGGAGCCGAAGGTCCTTCTGGAGGCAATAAAGATCTCAAAATGTCTCGGATCTCTATAAAATCAGCCTCCATCGCCTGTCGAATACCAGTGAGCTACTTATCAGAATGGCTCCTTAAACCATGCAACTCCAATTAAAGTTTACTAGTCCAGACAGACAGTCCCAAAACCTCCTCTCGAACATCAGTGATCTGAGCTGTGATCTGCTCCTCAAAAGTAGACTCAGTCTCTGTAATATCACGAGGAGCAGTGGCAAGAGCACAAGCAGGTGCTGGAGTGGATGGCTCATATCCTAAAGTAACGGCTGGTGTAGGTCTGGGTGGAGAAATGTGCTCAGCAAGTCTAGATGGCTCTGCCTCAGCAGCTCTAATCTCATCCTCCTCGTTTGGCTCTTGTCCAAACTCTCCCCTGACCCATCTACCATCGATACACTTGAAACCCATGCGATGTAGAGATTTCTCCCTATAGGTGTTTGTGTGGAGAATCTCTTTGGAGGCCTCGCCCTCCAACGGGATACCAAACTCTCTGAATATCTAGATGAGTCCCATACCATATGGTAGGCAAAGTCTGTGCTGTATAGAAGCCTTACCCATTTGATGCACCATAATCAATGATAGGTTGACAATTGTCTGCTATCTCAATGCTACCATCAGAACTAACTCCCTCTCTGTGATGAAATCAAATCTCCCAATCTTCAAAATCAGTATCCAAGCTATGATATGATGTAGAACTTGCATGTCAAGCAACAACTAGTTGGCCTATACCATCAAAACACCTCTAATATCCTCTCTCTCTCTCTAAGATACATCTGAAAGCAACTTCCCTGTTCCTTACACAATTCACTACCAAGCCTCTGAGAGGAATCTACCAAATCCTGCTGATGGTCTCCGCTATCACTGGTATGTGAACTCCCCTGACCACCGCACTCCACCTGAGTCCATCAGTGGCTAAGCTACCATAAAACTCTCTGATCAGGTGGGGATAGTACCTCTCTCTCATAGTGCAGAAAGGTATGAGTCCAGATGCCCTTAATAGATCATCGATGATAAAACCCTGGGAGTCCGAAAATTGCAAGTCCACATGCCTCCCACAAGCAATGACCTTCCCTGCCACTCTCTCAACTGCAGGGGAAACCTGCGAAGCGGGAACTCTATCAGCAGACTGATCCTGGGGCTGCTCCTCACCATTCTGCATAGGGTCCTGATGAGCCTTGGACCTCCTCCCTCTGGAACTAGGCTCTCCATGCTCTAGGGCAGTCCTCTTCTTGTCAAACACAACTTGCTTTTTAGGTGCCATGCCAGGACTAGCAAGAAAAGAGAGGGTGAACCCAAAGAGGAAGGAGCCAAGATGAAAGTGGACCAAAAGAGGGAATCAGACCAAAGAGAAGAGAAATCAGTGAAAAGAGAGTGAAATCGGGAGAGATGAGGAAGAACCGGACCGAATTGAACCAAAGGAGAGAAGAATGATTCGGAGGAAGGAGAAGCAACAGTGAAATGGAAAAAATCGGTTAACCATCGAAAATCACATGGTATGGAGAAGAAATAACGGACCAAAATCAAACCAAAACAAAAGAGAAAGAGGGAGTTTACCCAAAACAAGAAGGTCAAGAGTGGGAATCTACAGTTCTTGAGGCTTCAGATGGCTTTTGGGGACCACACGAGGAAGAGATTGATGAAAAAAGAATGAGAAAAGGACTTACGGGATGCCCTAAAAAAAACACAGTCAATCGGTCATGAGTCAACGCTTGGAAAATGCTCAAGTGTCGACACTTCGGGTGAGTCGACACTTAGGCACTTTTCCAAGTGTCGACACTTGGTCGAAATTCCAGAATAAATTACAATAAATTTTCAAAAATTCAAGGAAGTGTCTAGGGATCATTCTAAGATGTAATTGAGAGGATTTTGAGCAATAGAGAGGATTCAACAAGAATTTGAAATGACTTCAAACAAAAGGGTCAATGATTCCTAACTCTCTTCTAATCATGCAAAACCTATCTTCGCTAAGAGATTTAGTGAAAATATCAACAAGTTGTCTATCAGTACACACAAAATCAAGCATTACATCATAATTTTGTACATGATCTCTTATGAAGTGATGTCTTATTTCAATGTGTTTGCTTCTTGAATGTTGAACCAGATTTTTAGTTAGATTTATTACACTAGTATTATCACATCTTATTGGAGTTTTATTTAATTTTATGCCAAAATCTTTAAGTTGTTGTTTGATCCATAGGATTTGAGCATAACAACTAGCTGTTATATATTTGGCTTCTATTGTAGATAGAGCAATTGAATTTTATTTCTTGCTAAACCATAAAATCAAATTCATTCCAAGAAATTGACAGGTTCTACTAGGGATGGCAATGGGCCGAGTTCGGGCCGGGTTCATAACTACCCAAGTCCAAATCCAAATATTCAACACACTACCCAAACCCAGCCCAAACCCAATCGGGACCAGGTTTTTTTTATCCAAACCCATCTCAATCGGGTATCGGGTAATCAGGTTTACCCGGCCCAAACCCAATTGAGTCATATTAAATATTTTTTTATTTTTATCAACTTTAAAATGATCTACCATTTTATAAATTATATATATATTAAACAAATAAAATTTAACTACATTTTTAGTTTAACAGCATTTAATTTTATATTCAATCAAAATAAAATTTAAATTATCTTAAATAAATAAAATTCAACAAGACTTAATTCAATACTTATGAAGTAAATAAAAACATAAATATAATTTAAAAAGTACATCTAACTCGAAGTTCCACGATGTAAAAAAATGTAAAGAATAATTCTCGATGAATCCTTAGTTGCAACATCATTCTTCACCCGATTCACCTGCAAATAATTAATCATTATTAGTAATGATTGATTATAATGATCATGAAGAATAGAATTTGTTGAAAAAATTACTAGAAAAAACTTTTACTTGAATTGTTGTCTTCAAATGCAAAATCTTCAAAAACATCACAAATCTTCTCTTGCTCTTCTTTGGAAAGTATAGTATTAGTATACAAAACATCAATTAATTTACATAAACATTAAACAATCAGCAGATTAAATAAAAAAATTAATTAAAAAAATAATTATATACAAGATATGAAAATACCTCTATTTAACCAATTACCATCACAAACCAAGGCTTCCACAGTTTCAGGATGTAATTGACTGCGGTATGGAGTCAACAACCTTCCACCAGTGCTAAAAGCAGATTCAGAAGCCACAGTAGACACGGGAATGCCAAACAAATCTTTAGCCATCATTTGTAATGTTGGATACTTAGATCCATTTATTTTCCTCCAAAGCAAGACATCAAAATAAGGAGACCAAGGTATTTCATCTTCCTCTAGATAGTGATCCAATTCAGTTTTTATCAAGGTGCTTTTGGCCTTCTTTTTTCTTCGCACATACAAATCAAAATCAACCAATTGATCATTGATAGGTCCATGATCACTCTACATCAAACTGGAGTCTTTCTCATATTCCTTTTCCATATTAGCCCTGAATTGATACTCATTAAGCAATTTATAACAAACTTCATGTAACTTCACAATCTTGTCAGCAGCCATATCCCCATAAATTTTGCAAAAATAATACTCAATCAAGGATATTTTGAATCTTGGGTCTAAAATTGTAGCAACCCCCATCAAAATATGGATCTCATCCCAATATTTGTTGAATTTAATCAACATCTACTTTGTCATCTTCTCAATCACTTCAAAAGGAGATTTAAGCCACTTTAGTAACTCTAATTTCACATCACATATTTTTGGAAAATATAAATTAGCTGTAGGAAACTTGGTACTAGAAAATATCTCAGTCACTGTATAAAATAATTTCAATCTACGACAAACTTCCTAACCAAGTATCCAATAATTATCACTGGGACAACATTTAAATCCTGTCTCACGTTGTTTCAGCCTAGCAAAAACATCTTTATATATCAAAGCAGTCTCCAACATTAAAAAAGTTGAGTTCCACCTAATTGGACAGTAAAGACCCATCTTCTTGGTACAATTCACTCATATTTTACGAGCTGTTTCTTCAAACTTTTCACACCTTTTAGGTGATGTTGTCTAAAATTCCTCACTATCACGAATATTTTCTATCCCTTTCTTAATCACCTCCAAACCATGTTTCACAATTAAGTTCAATATGTGAGCACAACAACGCATATGTAAGAATGTACCATTCAACAATAAAGTACTAAGCTGCAACTTATCCTTCAGAATATCAACCATTGCATCATTGGTGCTACAATTATCTAAAATAATTGTTGATAACTTAGTATCAACATTCCAATCTAACAAACATGCAATAAGTACCTCGGTAAGGTTCATTGCAGTATGTGGAGAAGGAACATAAGCAAACCTGTTCAACATCATAAATTATTAGGAACTATATAAAATAAGTTACTTAAGTACATTAAATATAAAGTATATAACATATGAATCACTTACTTAAGAATTTGACTTTCTAATGCCCAATCTTGATCAACAAAGTGTGCGGTAATAACCATGTAACCTTGCTTTTGATTGCTTGCTGTCCACATGTCAGTAGTTATTGCTATCCTAATTCCATTCTTCTCAATTAAATTTGTTAGTTGTTTCTTCTCTTCCTTGCATATAGTCTTGATCTCATCCTTGATAGTATTTCGAGTATTTGCATATAGTCTTGATCTCATCCTTGATAGTATTTCGAGTAGGAATCTTGAACAACGGTTGTACTACATTCAAAAATCTCTTAAATCCAACATGATCCACTATATTCAAAAGATAATCATGAAGAAGAATCATTGCAGCCAGCTCTCTCTTTCCAGTTTCTTAATTAAATGAATAAGCTGATATTGTTTGTCATTCATCCTTTTCCTTTGCAAGCTTATTTACCAAATTTTTTTATTTAATATCTCCATATTTCCTCCTTGGACATACCTTGTAGTGACCGTGTAAATGTCTAGTCCCATTTTTTGAACCACCACTAAGCAGTTTAGTACAATAGTTGCATTTTTCCTTTGGAACTCCATGAACATCGACCTTTGTAAAATGACTCTAAGCACTACTTCGTAGTTTGCTACTATTTGGAACTTTTTCTTGATCTTGGCTTCTTGTTTCATCTACATGTATAGGTTGGTCTAAATTTGTACCAGCAAAAGAAATACTGTAGGGTTCGGTGGCAAGGCGGAATCATAGATTTCAAAAAAATTTTATCTTTATGAAATCTTCACCAAACCTTCAACCCAAAATCTCCTTAAAAGAATTAAAACATATAAGATGTTTATATAAGATTTAATCTCAAATTAAGATACTAACCTGTTTCGCAAAATCCAAACTCTGAATCTCCACCAGGTGCCCAAATGTTCACCCTCCAATGGTGATCCACACAGAAAAATAATGAAGACAATAATTTCTAGTTCTTGGCTCCTCTTCTTGAATTCTTTTTCAAGAATTCAATTCTTGGACCTTTAGGCTGAAATTTTCTTTCTTGAAAATTTCTTTTCTTCCTTCTTTCCTCTTCTTGAATTTTCTTCAAGAATTCCCTTTCTTGAATCCCTTTTCTTGAATTGAATTGGAAGAAAAATTAAGACAGTCAAAGTCTTAATTCAAGAAGGAAAAGAAGAATAGATCCTTTTCCTTTTCTTTCCTTTACCGTTCAAGACCTTCTTCTTATTCTTGTTTAGGGTCAGAGTTTCGACAGATGATACCTCTGTAAGGGAAACAATACCCAACAAGAACAAGAGGAAGGAGTATTCTGGAGAGGAAGAAAGGGAATTGGATCTCTGAATTATGTTACGTGAAAACCCCCGAGAACCCCTACCCTATTTATAGATCTCAGAGGGGTGTCATCTCGAAACAACGCAATCCTCTGAAACCCCAGGGATCATGATCCCTCATTCCTCACGCGTCCCCTCAACCAAAAATCATGATTCTCCGATTTGATTTTCGTTTTTCCGACGAGGAGGACTCTCGGAAAAACTTCAGGAAGAATCGCGACTTTTGGAGACGGATTTACGACCGAAAAGCGATGGATCTTTTCCTTAATTTTTTCTGGCCATCAGATCCAGATCCAAGGGCGCCAGACAAGGATCTGAATCACCCCTTTTCAGATTTTTCTCTGACGTTTTCTTTCTCACGCGTTTTAAGAGAAGTCCACGCGCGTGGACTCTCTTTCTTGGCGCGCGCGGGTGAGAAAAGGGAGGGGGCGGCTTGGAGAGAGGGTCTCAGTGAACTAAATTCACTTGGGTTCAGCCATGGGTTAGCCCAATGTCCTAAAAAATAAATTGGACCTTAATCTGGTTCAATTAGAACCCAATTAAGCCCAATTCGGAACCAAATTCGAATCTGATTCGAATAGAAATTTGGTCTGCAACACATGCTAGTGTGTTTATCCTGCAAACATGATTTAATTTCAAATTAAATCCTTCATCAATTTTCTTTTGTGTGTGACCCATTGGGTTCCACACCTAGCCAGCAGTAGGTCCGAGTGCTATCTGACTTAATTCGGTTAGATCTCAACTAAGCCGATTTAGGTCAACTCAAACTAGCTCGACTCGGTCAATTAGAATCTAATTCAAATTGACTGATTTGAATTACCATGACTCAATCATATACCTACAAGACAAGATTGGCGTCTAGCAACGTATCATGTCTTCCCGAAAGATGTGGAATTTTGGTGGAATTACCAAAATACCCTTCAGTGGTGAGTTACCGGGCAATTTAGTCCTTTGATCAACTTGCATCCCGAATATGATTATGAATATGGATACTTGTCAAATCCAATTTTCATATTCATCCCTAGCTCAATCTTTATAATGATGATTCAGTAATGAACCATTAGAAAATAACTCTAATGTTCATACTTTGATCAAAGGTTTCCTGAATCCATCATTTGAAATTTACTGGATGCTATTCCCTCTTACTAGGGCTGATCAATTCCTTGTTGACCTACTCACAACCTCCATATACAATCTACCATAACCAGTATCACCTCGTGCATGACTCAGTGTCATGATTGATTGCGAACCAAAGTATGGATTCATATATATAAGGTACTATGGTAGTCTCAGGTCAAAGGACCACATGCACTACTCCCACTATGAGAATTATCTATTGACAAACAGATAAGGTTCCATTAGATATTCTCTATCTGGATCAATTCAGTGAACTCATTCTCTAATGAACACTCACATCCTAGTATTAGTGTCAAACACAAGTGACTGTGAGATCAGTCACCCTTATTACAAAACATATATAGGATGTGCTGGTCTTGCCAGAAACATTGATCCCCAACTCAATGTCCCATCGACCAGGAATATTTTAGATTAGGGTTTTAAGGCTTTAGGTCTCACTGGTATGATCTCATCATAACCCCAGAACCATAGCCCTAATCTATGGGGTTCATCATAAAATCAAAAAGACATAGCAAATGATGAAACTAATGCCTTTATAAAATGTCAATTCATTGATTTTGGGATCAAAATTATAATATTTCAATTGGCTTTCAGGGCACAATCTTTCAAATACAAGGTGACGTAGATGATTGTATATGATGATCTGAATTTATAGCAATAAGAGAATCATTAACAAGCACAGGTGGTGGTTGATCCATTTGAGTAGTACTTTCTGATTTTGTTTCCATGCATAACTCCTACATTACAAATATAAAAATATAAATAAAACACAACTATAATCTCACAATTTCACAAATATAAATAATTAAATTAAAATATTCATAAATATAAATATTTAATGGTATAAAGTCATGAACTAATAATAACTACATTAATAATGCTATATTCTTGATCATTCATATTCTTAAATAGCTATATTCAAGATCCCAAGATGCATAAAAAAACAAGATGTTATGAATTTAATAAACTATTAATTATGACATTATTTTGAATTTACTTTGAATAAAATAAAATAAAAAAATCCTAATATATATATATTTTTATTATTATATATATATATAATTTATTATTTATTTTATAGTTATTCTCCTAAAGCACCTTAACCCGTTAAGTTAAGCATCCCACTCCCAGGCTCCTAGCTGATGGGGACATCGGCCCAGAATCTGAAGCAGCCCAGATCAACCCAGAAGCCCAGCCCAGAACCTGAAGTCTAGCCTAGCCCAGAACCTGAAGCCTAGTCCAGTCCAAGCCTGAAGCCCAACCCAGAAGCCCAGCCCAGAACCTGAAGCCCAGCCCAGCCCAAACACTGGGGCCCAAGATCCTAGAGTCGATGAGCACGAATCTTGAAGTCATCATCAGCACCGATCCCGATGCAGCACCGATCCAGCCTAATTTAAATTTGAGATTTGATTGGGATATTTGGATATTAGAATTTATCTTAATTGTTTGAAATTTGTTTTAGGATTTGATGGTTTAATTTGAATATTTGTTTTTTAGGATTTATTTTATCCTTTAAATGGATTTTTTTGTTTGAATTTGTTAGGGAGATATCTGATCAAGTTATCGGATATCTTAGATGACTCTATTTAAGAGTCTGGTTATTGAATAAAAAGCAAGCGATGAATATTTAAAAAATGAGATTTGGGTTTGTCATGACTTCCTTTCCCCCCTCTTTTCTAGTTCTTCCTATCAGATTCTTCTTCCTTTGATACTCCTCCCGGCATGTTCCTCTCTGCTCTGCCTCTTCTCCTTGGGCTCTCTGATTCTTCACCCTCTATTCCTCTTCTTCTTTCCTGAGCCACTTAATCAAAGCAACCAAGCCGAACCCTCCGACCACTGAGCCACCTCATCATCGATCGCAATCCAACTGAGCGTGCCACTGATCGGAACCCCCATTGCCCCGGCATGCCGCTGCTGCGCCACCAAACTGCCAGTCCACCCGTGCAAGCCATCGCCAAGCATCCCGTGCCGGTCTTCCGCCTGAAGCCCCCTCCTCCGGTGCCTTCGTTCTGCCATGGCCACCACCGTCGCTGTCCCCAGCCCCGTCACCGGCGGCCGCCCGTTTCCCTGGCTGCCGCCTTCGCCAGCGCCGACACCGGCAAAATCCTCCCGAAGCTGCTCCCTGCCATCTCCGCCCGATCTGCGCGATGTCACCGCCGCACGCTGCCCGCCGGAGAGTCTGCGCTGCCAACTCCCGAGCTGCCTTCTTCCTTCCCCGCCGCCATCACCGATGGAGAGCCCGATGGAAACCTCGCCCGTTTTCCCTGCCCGCGGGGTTTTGTATCTCGTGCATGAACGTGAATGCCTAATCAGCATTCGGAGCCGATTTCAAGCATAGGAAAAAAAAAAAAAAAAAGAAGGAGAGGAGGGGGAGGAGTCGGGAAGAACCCTGATTTTTTTCTCAATAATTCATCGCTCCCTTTTTATTCAATAACCAGACTCTTAAATAGAGTCATCTAAGATATCCGATAACTTGATCAGATATCTCCCTAACAAATTCAAACTAAAAAATCCATTTAAAGGATAAAATAAATCCTAAAAAACAAATATTCAAATTAAACCATCAAATCCTAAAACAAATTTCAAACAATTAAGATAAATTCTAATATCCAAATATCCCAATCAAATCTCAAATTTAAATTAGGCTGGATCGGTGCTGCATCGGGATCGGTGCTGATGATGACTTCAAGATTCATGCTCATCGACTCCAGGATCTTGGGCCCTAGTGTTTGGGCTGGGCTGGGCTTCAGGTTCTGGGCTGGGCTTCTGGGTTGGGCTTCAGGCTTGGACTGGACTAGGCTTCAGGTTCTGGGCTAGGCTAGACTTCAGGTTCTGGGCTGGGCTTCTGGGTTGATCTGGGCTGCTTCAGATTCTGGGCCGATGTCCCCATCACTAGCCATGTCTAAGTCTCAGACTCCAGTCCCCGTCTCCGCCAGCCGCCGCACGGCGTTCCACCCTCCTCGCCGCCCTCCTCGCCGATGCCCTCTTCCTCTATCCCAAACCGAGTCCCCATCTCAGTCTCTCCGACTCTCTCCATCGACAACCCCACCATCATCGAGGCCCTCTCCCCTCGCCCTCGTCCACCGACCGCCGCATGACATTCCACCCTCCCCGCTGCCCTCCTCACTGGCACCCTCTCCCTTAGTCCCTCCCCTCCATCGCCGCACGATCCTCCTCTCCCTCGTCCGTCGGCCGTCACTGCATCGCACCTTCCACCCACCCAAACGGCCAAACCCCTCCCACGACCCACCCCTCCCATCTGTTCCTCTTCTTCCTTGCTCGTCACCTCATCGCCGACGTCTCCCCCATCGCCCAGATGCGCTGCTCTACAGCCTCTGCCCTCCCCTTCAATGCTCCTCCTCCCCGACGGCTATCACAATCCAAAAAAAAAAAACCACTCGACTCACCTGGATCATGACCGGAAGCCACTGGCTGTCGCTGCTCACCACCACTGCTCGCCACCAATCCGAGAGGAGGCCGAAGAGGAAGGGGAGAGCAGGGGCCAAGGACGTCGGTGATTAATTTAATAGGAATTAATAACAAAATAACGATTAGGGTTTAGGGTAAGGGTTAAGTATTTTAAAATTTAATAACTAATAATTAATATTTAATAAAATATATTTAATAATATATATTTATTATTTAAATATTAAAATAATTCGGGCCGGGTTTGGGTTGGGTGTATATGTACCCAGTCCCGGCCCAAACTCAAAGTTAGGCATTCAGGTTTTACCTAAACCCGGCCCAAACCCAGTCAAAGCATTAACTACCCGGTCCAATCAGGTCGGGCCGAGTCAGGTACCCATGGGTTTGGGTTTTATTGCCATCCCTAGGTTCTACTTGTACTTTTCCTATCTAGTTTTTATGTAGCAAAGTCAACATCAGAATATGCAATCAATTCAATATATGAGTCTTTAGAGTACCATAGACCTATATCAATTATCCTAGGTAGATATCTAAGTATTTGTTTAACAGCCAATAGATGAGACACTTTAGGAAAGACTGATATCTAGCATACATATATATACTAAATATGATATCTGGCCTACTTGCGGTTAAATATAACAATAAACCAATGATGCCTCTATATAATTTTTGATCTATATTTTTACCTGATTTATCTTTATCAAGTTTACAAGAAGGGCTCATAGGAGTACCTCGTGGTTTGGTGCTCTCCATCCCAAACTTCTTTAAGATTTTATTTGTGTACTTAGCTTGGTTAATGAAGATCCCTTCTTTGGTTTGCTTGATTTGGAGTCCGAGGAAGAAGTTTAATTTTTCCATCATACTCATCTCAAACTCTCCCTGCATAAGCTTGGCAAACTCTTGACAAAGAATTTCATTAGTAGCACCGAAAATGATATCATCAACATAAATCTGTACAACTAATAAATCATCATTTTAAAAAAAAATAATAATGTAGTGTCAACATTGTCTCTAGAAAAAATATTTTCAATCAAAAAAGTCCTTAGTCTATCATACCAAGCTCTTGGACTTGTTTTAAACCATACAAAGCTTTATAAAGTTTAAAAACATGATCAGGGAATTCATGATTTTTAAAACCAGGGGGCTATTCAAGTAAACTTCTTGAATAAAACCATTCAAAAAAGCACTTTTCACATCTATTTGAAATAACTTAAAATCCATAAAACAAGCAAAAGCAAGTAACAATCTAATTACTTCTAATCTAGCAACAGGTGCAAATGTTTCATCAAAATCAATACCCTCTTCTTGATTATAGCCTTTTGCAACAAATCTAGCTTTATTTCTAGTTACTAAGTCATTTTCATCAAGTTTATTTCTGAAAATCTATTTTGTTCCTATTATTGAAATATTAGAAGGTCTTTCAACTAAAGTCCAAACTTTGTTTCTTTTAAATTGATTTAATTCATCTTGCATAGAATTTATCCAGTTTGAGTCTTTTTCAGCTTCTTTAATTGATTTAGGTTCTATATAAGATACAAATGCTAGATAATCACAAACATTTCTTATTGAGGAATGAGTACTTATCCCTTTTGATGGATCAACAATGATAAGTTCTTTAGGGTGTCCATGGGCATACCTCCATTCTTTAGGCAATGGTTTGGGTGTTGATGCTCCAACTTCTTGTACTTGTTCTTCATTTCCTTGATCACCATCTTGATCTTTTGAAGCTCCTTCATTGATTATCATTTTTCCAAACTTTTGAATACCCATTTCATCATCAAGAGTTTCTTCTTTTCTAGAAGATATTTCATTAGTTTCATCAAAAACTACATAGATGGATTCTTCAACTAGAAGAGTTCTTCTGTTGAAGACCATGTATGCCTTGCTAGAAGTAGAGTATCCTAAGAAGATATCCTCATCTGACTTGGCATCAAATTTATTGAGATTATCTTTACCATTGTTTAGAATGAAACAACGGCATCCGAATACATGAAAATATTTTATAGTAGGTTTTCTACCTTTTCAAAGTTCGTAAGGCATTTTCATTAAAATTGGATGGATTAAAACATGATTCAAAATATAGTAAGCAGTATTTATGGCTTCGACCCAAAAATATCTAGGTAAATTATTTTCATAAAGCATTGTGCGTGCCATTTCTTCTAGAGTCCCATTCTTTTTTTCTACCATCCCATTTTGTTGAGGTATCCTAGCTCCAGCTCATGTATGATATACTTTCAAATTAATAAAGGCATTTGATTCATCATATACTGTTGTGTCATGTTGTTAATGATTATGATGAACCCCATAGAGTAGGGCAATGGAATTAGGGTTATGATGGAGTTCATAACAGTGAGACCTAATTTTTTATAAACCCTAATCTAGAATGTTCCTAGTCGTTGGACCATCGATTCGGGGATCGATGAATCCGGAAAGACTAGCTTATCCTATGTATGCTCAGTTGATGAGGGTGGTTGATCTCACAACCACTTGTGTAGAGACATTAATACTAGGATAAGGGTGCTCATCAGGATATGAGTACACTGGACTAATCCACACCGGGATTATCTTATGGAAGTCTTACTACTTGTCAAAAGATAGATCCCAGAGTAGAAGTTGTGCATGTGATCTTTAGACCTGAAGTCACCATGGTTCCTTGTGCACACTAAGCCATACTTTGGTTCACACTTATTTATGACATTGCGACATGTACGAGATATTCTGGGTATGGTGGAAGGTGTACAAAGGATGTGAGTGGACCAATATGGAATCGATCATTCCTAGTAAGAGGAATTGTTATCCCATGCAATCTCTTCGATGAGTGACTCAAGGAGCCTTTGATCAAAGCAGGATGAGATTAGTGAAATCTAATCAGTCATCAACTGAGTCCTCATAATCGAGCTAAGATTCAATATGATTAAGTGTTAGGGTTTGACATATATCCATACCTATCACTTAATCAGGATAATGGGCGATCGAAAGATTGAATTGCACGGTAACTTACTACTAAAGGATATTTTGATATTTTTCATCAAATTTCTCATCTTCCAGGTAGGCATGACACACTGCTAGATGTCAATCTTGTCTTGTAGGTTTTCATGAACCAATTGATTTGGTTTCATGAGTCAATTCAATGTGTGATTCAAATTGGACAATTAGGTGAGCCAATTTGACCTAATTAGGTCAATCAGGTTCGATCAGATCGAATCGGCTCAAACCTAAACCTACTGCTGGCTAGATGTCAAACCCAATGGGTCACACATAATAAAGACTTGGCCAAGGAAGTCATTCATGATTTAATTAGGGTCATAGGATCCTAATTGGTTAGCCAGATTGCATACTATCATATGTAGGCTAACCTAATTCCTAACCCAATTGGATTGGGTTCCGCTGCTTGCTAATTGGGCTAACCTAATTATGGAAAACCTAAATTAAGTTGAGTCCTAAGTGAAGCTAGACAAATTAGAGATTAATCTTATTTTAATTTGGACTTAAGGGCATTTTAGGTGCCATATATGAAGAGTCCCATGCCATTGGGACTCTTGGTACCTAAATGATACCTTAATTTCAAAAGGATACAGAAGGGCCTACAGACCTCTGATCTAAAAATAAAAGATATAGTCAGAAAGATTATTTGATGCCCTTTCCAATGACACCCATATTGCATATGTTTAACCATGTTAATTTGATTCTTTGGGCAGACTAAATGGAAAGGGAAAGACCATTGGCGCCTTTTGGTGCACCCGAGAGAATAGTGACGCGTAGAAGGACTAAGAGTCCTTCTGTTGATGAGACTCTAAGAGTTTCATCAGGAAGGTGCCTCTTCATTTTATCCCCATGGTCTTAAGAAGTCTAATAGCCAGTTTAAAGTTTAAAGGGATGGCTTGAAGAGGTGTGAAAGGTGGCATGCACATGAAGAGTCACGCCTCTTCATATGCGCACGCACAACAGAGGGCAAAGGCCTTCTGCCTCTGAAACTTTTCAAGCCTCACGTTACTTCAGATTAGAAGAGGCATCTCCCTATCTCAAAAACCAGTATTTGATACATGGCACGATGGAGATTGATCTGGTAAGTGAAAGAAAATAGATATGACTCCATTCTCGAAGAGTCTTATCATATATGATGTTTCATATCTGATAAGTATTGTCGGGATGCATTTCATGCCCCATCTGAGATTATAAATAGGGGTATGGTGAAATGAGAAATATGGACTTCGGTCTTCTGAGAGTTTGAGTGTTTTATTTTCCCAAGAGTCAGAGTGTTCTTCCACTTTCTCCCTCCCTCCTTGTTTTAGGACAAGACTTGTCTTGTTAAGACAAGTTCTTTTATACTAGGACAAGGCTTGGTTTTAGGATATAAGCCTGTAGGGTCCTAGAGGAGGGTAGTCCTAGATCCTACAGTGATTTAGGATAGTATATTGAGTGCCCTTTAGTAGGACAGGGTGTCCTACAGTGGTCAATAGACCAAAGGCTACCGAAAGAGTTTCACTTCTCCAAGCAACTTGAAGAAAGAGTTCTTCCTTGGTCCGAGTTTCGTGTGGATCACCGTTGGAGGGCTTGCGCTTGTGAGCCTTGTAGAAAAAGTTGGATTTCAACAATCCAGGTATTTTTCTTGACTTTATTTGATGATTCATTAGTTGTAATTGCCTAAAGGGTTCCTGGGAATTAGGGTTTTCTATACATGTTATACATGTTAGGGTATTATGCTATGAAATTTTATTTTGAAAGTCAATTCTGCATGTTGCATGATCCCCGGCACCCTGGGAGAATTCCCATCAGTGGTATCAGAGCCATCCTTGTGGCATTCCAATTATGAATCATTTTGGAGTTTGATTAAATTCCACTACCGAGTCGACTCAAACCTTATTGAGTCGACTCGACCTTGTTCATATGTATGATATTATGTCAATATGAAATTATGCATGAACCAAGTAACTGCTTTGGATTGGGTTAGTCACCATGGCCATCTGGTCATAGGAGCCAAGTAGGATTTAAAGGCCCTCTATTCCCATTCAATGGGTCTCCTATGGCATGTAGGGGTGCCGCTGTGGCCATATCCCATGAATAAGTGAGGCGAAAGATGTTTTTTTTTATCTATCATGCCTTGATTTGCATATTAGGATAATATGATTGATAACATGAAATTTAATGCATATGCTAGATTGAAATGCATTGTGTTTATATTTGTTATAAACTTGGTTATCTTGTCTATGTTTATACTAGTAGTAATAAACATTATTATCATGATAGTTTTAGAATGTGTTTTGAGACTATCAAAGCCCTCATCAAAAATCATATTTAGTCATAGTACAAAACTTAGTCAAGAAGCAAAATCGGTTAGGGTTTGATCAGCCAATCGGTGTCTAGGCAAGTGGTTCTGGGAAGGTAAAGGGAATGAGATTTTTAATTGGTTCCGTTGTCTGACCTGGCCAATCTAATTGGAGTCTAAGGAAAGCAACGGGGGGACCCCCTCACCCCTCCCACTTACCTGGCCAATTTGGTCATATATAAATCTTAATTTGGTAATGCTAATTGGTTAAGTATACTATAATTTGCCTTCCTTCATGGTAAGCCAAATTTATATCAAAACTATAGTAGGTTTGTTGTGTACACACAAGGCCTACTCTAGGAATTAATATAAGATTTATCTTGGTGCACTTAGTGCTTTATAGCATGTTTGGATATGTTGCGTTGTTGTGTACACACAAGGGGAACATTATTTAATCATGGCTATATGGAAATGAAGGGTCTGACTAAACTAAGACATTATAGTTTGTTGTGTATACACAAGGCCATAAGTATCCTAGAGGCAAAGATAATTGTTGAGAATTGCATGAGTTGCAATTGGAAAGGTTGTCCTACCTTTGAATTCATGTGTGTTTGTTGTGTACACACAAGGCACTTGTGAGGAATAAAGATCTCAACCCTACTAAGGAAACCAGGAAGGTTTTTCGCTTACTATAGTTGAGGGTTATGGTATTTGAAGAAAATAGTTGGAGACATAATTAGATATAAAGTCCTTATCTAATTATGAATGTCATAATTGAGTGGTTTGCTAATATTGTTCTTTAATTAAATGTAGGGCATTTAAATAATGGCTTCAAACTTATCACTGAGGGGCATCTTAGATGCCAACAAGTTAACCGATCCAAATTATGTGGACTGGTTGAGGAACCTGAGAATTGTATTAAATCAAGAGAAGCTTTCATATATACTTGATTCTCCAGATCCAGTGTTGATCGGAGAGGGTGCATCAGATGAGGATTTGCCATATATAGGATGTGGCAAAATGACAGTACACTATCAGATGCATCATGTTGGCCTCAATGAGCAACGAGCTCCAGAGGCAACATGAAGGCATGGAACCTCAGTCCATATTGCTCAATTTAAAGGAGCTATATGGAGAGTAAAGTAGGGCTACTCGATACGAGATATCGAAGTAGTTGTTCTGTGCTCGGATGAGTGAGGGTTCACCTGTGCAAACCCATGTGCTGAAAATGATTGACTTGATCACTCGATTGGGTCAATTAAGGTTTGTCATAGATGGTGAACTCAATCAGGACTTAATCGTGCAATCACTCCCAGATTCCTTCTTTTAGTTTGTTCTCAACTACCATATAAACAAACTCAACATTTCATTGCCAAAGCTGCTTAACATGCTTAAGATAGCTGAGAGCCACTCTAAAGGAGATAAGGCTCACATGCTTCTTGTTGATAGAAAGAAGCAGGCAATGAAGAAGGGTATTAAGAGAAAATTCAACCCTAGGAAAAGCATCCAGAAGAAGAACAAGAAAGCTAAGAAGGCTGATGGAGCCTGTTTCCATTACGGTAAGATTGGGCATTGGAAGAAGAACTGCAAGGTTTACCTTGCAAGTGTGAAGCAAGATGCAAGTGGAGCATCTAAAGGTTTGTACATGATACAAACTAATTTATCATTGAGTGCTTCTATTTCTAATTCATGGATATTGGATACCACATGTGGATCTCATATATGCAATTCGTTGCAAGGACTCCACAGAATTAGAAGATTGAAGAAGGGTGACTTTAAGCTGCATGGGGCAAGTGGTGAAGCCATACATGCTGAAGCTATGGGTACCTATCTTTGTTTATTGCCTTCGGGTGATGTAATAAAGTTAGAAGAATGCTTCTATGTACCAGATATTATTAAAAACATTATTTCTATACCCTTGTTGTTACAACAGGGATATGAAATAAGTATAAAAAGTAGTGGTTGCTCTATTCTTCATAATAATAAAATATTTGGACATGGATCTTTTGTAAATAGACTTCTAACTTTACAACTCAATAATAATATTTTTCTTATTGATAATAAGAAGAGGAAATGAGATAATGACAATGTCACATATCTATGGCACTGCCGATTGGGTCATATCAGTGAGTCAAGAATAAACAAGTTGGTCAAAGATAATTACTTTGACTCTAATGATTTCCAATCATTAGGAACTTGTGAATCTTGTCTCAAAGAAAAAATGACCAAGTCTCCATTCACTGGACATGGAGAAAGGGCAACTGAATTGTTAGGTCTAGTGCATACTGATGGATGTGGACCTATGTCAACTCAGACCAGAGGAGGATATTCTTATTTTATCACTTTTATTGATGATTTATCAAGGTACGGTCATGTGTATCTTATGAAACACAAGTTCGAAGCATTTGATAATTTTGAAGAATATCAGAGTATGGTAGAAAAACAAACTGGACTTAGTATTAAAGCTCTTCGATCTGATCGAGGAGGAGAATACTTATGTAATGAGTTCCTAAACCAATTAAAAGACAAAGGCATTATTTCTGAATGGACCCCTCCTTATACACCCCAGTTAAATGGAGTGGAAGAAAGGAGAAATCGTACCTTATTAGATATGGTGAGGTCCATGATGAGCTTCACAGATCTTCCTATTTCCTTTTGGGGACATGCCCTGGAGACTGCAGCATATATATTAAACAAGGTTCCATCTAAGTCAGTAAGTAGCACTCTAAATGAGTTATGGAATGGCAAAAGACCAAGTCTTAAGTATTTGAAGATTTGGGGTTGTCATGCTTATGTCAAGAATAACTTTGGACATAAGTTAAGTGCTAGAGCTGACAAGTGTAGATTTGTTGGTTACCCAAAAGTAGGTATAGGATACCTCTTTTATAATGCTACTGAATAAAAGATAATTATCAGTAGGCATGCTACATTCTTGGAACAAGAGTTTATCCAAGAAGAATGTAGTGATTCTTCACTTGAGTTATGTGAAGAATAGAACCAACAAACCAATGAGCCTTCAAATGAAGTTCCTCAACCAAAGATTCTTATAGATCAAGAATAACCATAATACACACCTCCTCTCCGAAGGTTAGAAAGGGTGCGAGGAGCACCTCTCAGATATGGCTTTGTCATCGAGGATGACAATGAAGCCAATATCATATAGGATGATGATCCTGTGACCTATTCGGAAGCTGTCGAGAGTAAAGACTCAGACAAATGGCTTGGTGCCATGAAATCCAAAGACTCCATGTATTCTAATCAAGTTTGGACTCTGGTAGATCCACCTGAAGGAATTAATCCAATTGGGTATAAATGGGTCTTCAAGAAGAAGATTGGAGTAGATGGTCAAGTTGAGACCTACAAGGCTAGACTAGTAGTAAAAGGTTTCAGACAAAAATATGGTATAGATTATGATGAAACTTTTTCTCTAGTAGCCATGCTCAAGTCCATTCAGATATTGCTTGCAATAGCAGCATACCATGATTATGAGATCTAGCAAATGGACGTAAAGACTACTTTCCTCAATGAAAACCTTGCAGAAGAAGTCTACATGTCACAGCCAGAAGGTTTTGTCTTAAGTGGGAGACCAAACCAGGTATGCAAATTAATGAAAGGGATATGCCCTACAAGCCAATCTGTGTTGTATCTCCCAAACCATTGTAATTGACAAAAAAAAAAAAAAAAATCTAATAAAGGCAATATTTTTCATCATACGTTGTGTTTATTATTATATGATGAACTCCATAGATTAGGGCTATGATTTTAGGGTTATGATGAGATCATACCAGTGAGACCTAAAGTCTTAAAACCTTAATCTAGAATATTCCTAGTCAAAGGAACCCTGAGTAGGGGATCAGGGTTTTCCGGTAAGACTAGCACATCCCATGTATACTGGAGAGGGTGACTGCTGTCACAGTCACTTGTGTATGACACTAATACTGGGATGTGGATGCTCATTGGGGAATGAGTTCACTGATATGATCCAACTTGAGAACATCTAATGGAGTCTTAGCTACATGTCAATAGAAGGTTCTCATAGTGGGAGTGGTACAAGTAATCCTTTGACCTGAGACTGCCATAAGTACCTTATGTACATGAACCCATGCTTTGGTTCAATCCTAATCATGACACTAAGTCATGCACAGGATTGATACTGGGAATGGTGAATTGGATATGAAGGTAATGAGTAGGTCAACAAGGAATCAATCACTCTTAGTAAGAGGAGATAACATCCAGCTAGTTAAACAATCGGATGATGATTCAGGGAATCTTTGATCAAAGTAAAGATATTAGAGATGGTTTCTAATATCAAGATAATTGAATCATTAATATAAGATTGAGCTAGAAATAAATATAATATTGGATTTGACATATATCCATATCCATAGTTATATTTTGGATGCAGGCTGATCGAAAGATTTAATTGTACGGTAACTCTCTACTGAAGGGTAGTTTTGGTATTTCACCAGAACTTTCATATCTTCCGGGTAGACATGACATGTTGCTAGACGTCAATCTTGTCTTGTGGGTTGATCAAATTCAAAGATCACATATTTGGAAGAGTCCTAATTGATCAAATCGTGTAAGCCCGGTTTGACTTAAATCGATTAGAAAGAGTTCTAATCAAATTAGGTCAACTTGTATTCGAACCCACTGTTGGCTAGATGTGGAACCCAATGGGTCACACACTTAAGAGGATTGATCAAGAGTTTAATTTGTAATTAAATTATCTTTGCAGGATAACACTCTAGCAGGTGTTGCAAATCCTAGGTTCTATTCGAATCGGATTCGAATTAGGGTTCCGGATTGGTTCAATTTAGATTCTAATTGGATCTAATTAGATCTTAATTATGAAAATAGAAATTATGGCTAACCCTATTGGCTAACCATGCACCTAGGCTAGCCCCCCACCCGCTCCTTATTCATTTCACGCCAAAATACCAAGAGTCCATGCGCTAATGGACTCTTGGCGCGCCATTTGGAAGAGTCCATGGCGCATGGACTCTTGGCGCGCCCCACTTAATTCTCTGATGAATTAAGATGGGGCGGCCTCCTTTCTTAGAGTTAGCGCTTCACTTGTCCTCCCTTGGATGGAAATCCAACGGCTGATAGGTTTTTAAGAAAGAAGGAAAGCGTTGACTCTTCCCGGTTGCACAAAATAACGTCTCTTCGGAGACCGAAACATCGCGATTCCTTTCTTCTGGAAATTCATGACTTTTCTTTTAGGAAAAGCCATAAGTTTTAATCTAGAAGGGCATGAGAAGGAGGGAAGGGGGCGTGAGAAATATGGAAGACCATGAGAAATATTTTACGGAGAGTTGTGTTCTTTTGAAAAGGCACCTTTTTGTAATCTATTTAAGGAACAGAGGTCTCGGGTGTTTGACTAATGTACGACAGAGGTTTTATTTTTCTTTTCTTTCCAGGAGACTGATTCCTCCTTAGCTTGTTTAGGACACAGAGAGTTTCCCTTTTACAGAGTTCTCTTCTCTGTTGAAACTCAAATCTAAAACAAGAGATAGGAAGAATCTCTCGATCGGTAAAAGAAAAGAATTACTACTCTATTTCTATTTCCTTTTACATTAAGACATTAGTGTCTTAAATCCTCCTCCTCCTTTAAGACAAGAGTTTTATTCTTAGGACAAGGTCTTAAGAAAGGGAGAGGAAGAAGAAAGAAAGGAAGTAAGGAGTCCCTACCGTGGAGTCTTAAAGCCATAGTCCTCTTGCGTTCTAGGATAAGAATTCAAGTGAAGGAATTTTGAAGAAGCTAGCATCTTGATCAATCTTCTTGTGGATCACCATTGGAGGGTGGACATTTGGATGCCTAGTGAATTCAAAAGGGGCATTCAACATCAAGTTTTGATCCTACATCAAAATTGGGTTTAGCGATAACAGGTTGGTGCCCTAATTCT
Source organism: Areca catechu (assembly GCA_021397845.1). NCBI lineage: Eukaryota > Viridiplantae > Streptophyta > Magnoliopsida > Arecales > Arecaceae > Areca > Areca catechu. Next base: position 167,311,118 of record CM038039.1, on the reverse strand, counting down.
AATAGTGTAGGTTTGTATGTTTCTCATATGTTTTAATCCTGTTTAAGGAGATCCTGGCTAAGAGTTTTGGTGCAAATTTCATCATTTTTGAAATTATTTTTCACAATGGTGCACCGGATTCCCAACAGTGGTATCAGAGCCACCCTTATTACAGTTAAAACATATGAAAATTATTTATATATGTTTTTGTTGTAGTGTCGCATGTTAGGGTTTTAAACCCTTGAATGCTGATACACTTAGCATATTTATGGGATGCATGTATGATAATTTATGTTATATATGTGTGTCACTAATTAGGGTTTTTCACTCAAACCCTAATTATTATAAAGATATGTTTAGTTTTGAAGTCATCATACTGAAATAAGGTTGCCCTGGCATAATGGTGGATCCATTATGTGGTAAATGGTTGTGCTAGTATGATGACACACTTAGCACATATTTTTTTTGATTATGATATGTTCTATTAGAATGTGCTGGCAATTTTATAAAACCCTCCTTTTAAAAAATTATATTAAGTCATAGTATATTTAACTAATAAGCATCACTAGTCATGATGAACAATTGATTATTCGGTGTCTAGAAAGGTGGTTCTGGGAAGGTAAAGAAAATTATGGTTTTTAATTGGTTCCATTGACTGACCTGGCCAGTTTTTATTGGTGTCTAGGAAAGCAACGGGGGGACTCCCACATCTCTTCTACTTGCCTGGCTGATTTGATTATATTTAAATCTTGACTAAAATGCTTAGTGTTAAAAATACTATATATTGGCCTTCCTTCATGCTTGATCATTATTGTGTTATGAACCACATTAGGTTTGTTGTGTTATCTGCAAGACCTAATATGGTGATTGACATAATACTAGTCTAAGTGCATAGATATGCTTACAGTATATTCAGTATAATGCTTTGTTGTGTTATCTGCAAGGGCATTATATTTGAGTACTGACTGTATTGAAATGAAAGGGTCTTGACTTAACTAGAACATTATGGTTTGTTGTGTTTTCTGCAAGACTAATAATGTTCTAGAGGCCAAGTTACTTCTTGAGAATTATATGAGATATAATTGGAAGAGTTTCCTACCTTTGAGCTTGTAAAAGATTTGTTGTGTTATCTGCAAGATCTTTTATAAGTTATTAGGATCTCAATCTCACTAAGAAAAACTGATTAGGGTTCTTCTCGATTATCATAGTGAGGGCTATGATTTTTGATAAAATAGTGGGAGACATAATTAAATTGAAGACCTAATTTAATTATGTATGTCATTTCATGGTTGTTTGCTTATATATTGTTCTTTATTAAATGTAGATAAATGGCATCTTCATTATCACTGCGAAGTATCTTAGATACCAACAAACTGACTGGTCCAAACTATGTGGACTGGTTGAGAAATTTAAAGATTGTACTGAGTTCAGAAAAACTTTCTTATATTCTTGATACCCCTAGTCTTAATCCACTAGGGGATGATGCCACAGAGGAAGATATGGCCATATACAAAATGTGGCAGAATGACTCCCTCACTATCAAGTGTATCATACTGGCCTCTATGACCAATGAGTTACAGAGACAGCATGAAAGCATGGATACTCAATCCATAATGCTCAATTTAAAAGAGCTTTATGGAGAATAAAGCAGAACTGCTAGATACGAAATATCTAAGCAGTTATTCCATGCTAGGATGACAGAAGGAACATCCGTTCAGGATCATGTTCTGAAGGTAATTGACTTAATCACCAGATTAGGTCAATTAGGTTTTATCATGGATGGGGAGTTAAATCAGGATTTAATCCTGCAATCACTCCCGGAGTCATTTTCTCAGTTTGTCTTGAATTATCACATGAACAAACTGAACACTTCCTTACCTGAGCTATTAAATATGTTTAAAATAGCAGAGAGCCACGTTAAGAAAGAAAAGGCTCCACTACTTCTTGTTGATAAGACCAATAAGAAGAAATCAGGCAAAAAGGGTTTTAATAGGAGGCTAAACCCTAAGGGTGGCATCAATAAGAATAAGAAAGGAAAGAAGGCCTCAAAACAGTCAACCTGTTTCTTTTGCGGCAAAGCGGGACATTGGAAAATGAATTGCAAGGCTTACCTTGCAACTGTGAAGCCTGGTGTGTCAGATGCACCAAAAGGTATGTATGAGATACATGCTATATTGACATTAAATTCGTCTATATCAAATACTTGGGTATTGGATACCGCTTGTGGTTACCATATATGCAAATCTTTGCAGGACCTCCACAAGCTTAAAGTATTGAAGGAAGGTGACTTCAATCTCTATGGTGCTAGTGGTGATATCATCCAAGCAGAAGCTGTAGGGACCTATATTTTGAAGTTGCCTTCAGGGAAGATCTTGGAGTTAGAAAATTGTTACTATATGCCTAAAATTATTAGGAACATTATATCTATTGCTTTGTTATTAAAACAAGGATATGTAATGGATGTAACGATCACTGGTTGCTCAATAATGTTATCTAATAAAATTATTTGTTCTGGCATATTTAGCATTGGGCTCTTAACTCTTTCTTCCAATGATAGTGTTTTTCATGTCAATAATAAAAGAAAAAGAAAATACTTTAATGATTCTTTACTTTGGCATCATCGACTTGGTCATGTTAATGAGTCTAGGATAAGCAAGTTATACAAGGAAAAATTCCTTGATCCTTATGAGTATGAATCATTAGGAACTTGCGAATCATGTCTCATGGGTAAGATGACCAAGACTCCATTTACTGGACATGGAGAAAGGTCAACTGAGTTATTAGGACTTATACATACTGATGTATGTGGTCCAATGACAACTCAGGCCAGAGGAGGATACTCATATTTTATCACTTTTACAGATGATTTATCTAGGTTCGGATGTGTGTATCTTATGAAACATAAATCTGAAGCCTTTGATAAATTTAAGGAGTATCAAAGTATGGTCGAAAAACAAATCGGGAAAAGTATTAAAGTTCTTCATTCTGATCGAGGAGGAGAATACTTATCCACGGAGTTTTTAGACTATCTTAAAGTTAATGGAATTCTTTCTGAATGGACCCCTCCTTATACACCACAGCTAAATGGTATAGCTGAAAGGAGGAATCGTACCTTATTAGATATGGTACGATCCATGATGTGCTTCACAAATTTACCCATTTCCTTCTGGGGTCATGCCCTAGAAACTACTGTTTACATTCTGAACAAGGTACCTTCTAAATCCGTTGTTTTTACTCCATATGAAATTTGGAGTGGAAAGAAATCGTATCTTAAATATTTTAAGGTATGGGATGTCCAGCTTATGTTAAAAGAAATTTTGGACATAAGTTGGAACCTAGAGCGGATAAATGTCTATTTATAGGATATCCTAGAGAGGGTAAAGGATATCTGTTCTACCATCCTACTGAACAAAAGATTTTTGTCAGCAGGCATGCCACTTTTCTAGAAAAGGAGTTCATTTTAGAAAAGGGCAATGGTAGAACTGTTGAACTTGGAGAAGTATAAGAAACACAGATAGACAGTTCTCAACCATTAGAACATATAGTTAGGACATAACCAGAACGCAAAACTCCTCCCGATAGGTCTGATAGAGTGCCACGGGCACCTGAGAGGTATGGATTTATTATTGAAAATAATGAAGCCCAAGTCATTCAAAATGATGAACCTCTGACCTATACGGAAGCTATCTTGAGTACTGATTCAGATAGATGGCAAGAAGCCATGGAATCCGAGATAGACTCTATGTATGTAAACCAAGTATGGTCTTTGGTCGATGCACCAGAGGGTGTTAATCCTATTGGGTGCAAATGGGTCTATAAGAAAAAGATTGGGGCTGATGGCCAAGTTGAAACCTATAAAGCCAGATTAGTGGCAAAAGGTTTTAGACAAAAACAGGGAATTGATTATGATGAAACATTCGCACCTGTTGCCATGCTCAAATCAATTCAGATTTTACTTGCTATAGCAGCATACCACGATTATGAGATCTGGCAGATGGATGTGAAGACTGCATTCCTCAATGGTTTCCTTGAGGAAGAAGTCTACATGTCACAGCCAGAAGGTTTTATTTCAAAGAATAAACCTAATCAAGTATACAAGCTAAAGAAATCCATTTATGGATTAAAGCAAGCTTCCAGGAGTTGGAACATCCATTTTGGTGAAACTATTAAAAGGTTTGGTTTTATCAAAAATGTGGATGAACCCTGTGTTTATAAGAAGACTAGTGGGAGTGCCATAGTCTTCTTGGTTCTGTATGTAGATGACATACTCCTCATTGGGAATGATGTCCCAATGTTACAATCAGTCAAGGTTTGGCTGTCAAACCAGTTTTCCATGAAAGATTTGGGAGAAGCATCCTATATACTAGGTATTAAGATCTATAGAGATAGATCTAAGAGGATGTTAGGTTTATCCCAATCTAGGTACATTGACTTAGTGCTGAAAAGATTCAGCATGGATGGAAGTAAAAGAGGTTATCTTCCTATGAGTCAAGGCATACATCTTTCTAAAAGAATGTCTCCTAAGACACCTGAAGAAAGAAATAGAATGAATTCTATACCTTATGCTTCGGCAATAGGGTCCATAATGTATGCCATGCTATGTACCAGGCCTGATGTGGCATATGCTTTAGGCATTGTCAGTAGGTTTCAGGCTGATCCAGGAGAGGATCATTGGAAAGCAGTTAAAAATATTCTTAAGTACCTGAGAAGGACTAAGGATATTTTTCTGGTTTATGGTGGTTCTGATCTTAAACTAGAAGCTTATTCTGATTCTAGTTTTCAATCAGACCCTGATGATAGCAAATCCATTTTGGGATATGTTTTTATCCTAAATGGTGGAGCAGTGAGTTGGAAGAGTACCAAACAGCAAACTGTAGCTGACTCAACCACAGAGGCAGAATACATAGCTGTCAGTGAAGCCGCCAAGGAAGCAGTCTGGATGAAGAAGTTCATCACAGAGTTGGGTGTTGTTCCTGAGATTGAAAACCCAGTGCCACTTTACTGTGACAACACTGGGGCTGTTGCTCAAGCTAAGGAACCAAGAGCTCATCATAAGTCCAACCACATTCTGAGACGCTTCCATCTCGTCCAAGAAATAGTAGAAAGACAAGATGTCTACATAAATAGAGTTGATACAAAGAACAATGCAGCAGACCCATTCACTAAGGCTCTACCACAGCGAGAGTTTGATCGCCACCTCGAGCGTATGGGATTAAGATTTAAAGACGATTGGCTTTAGTGCAAGTGGGAGATTGAAAGGGATATGCCCTACAAGCCAATCTGTGTTGTATCTCCCAAACCATTGTAATTGACAAAAAAAAAAAAATTCTAATAAAGGCAATATTTTCATCATACACTGTGTTTATTATTATATGATGAACTCCATAGATTAGGGCTATGATTTTAGGGTTATGATGAGATCATACCAGTGAGACCTAAAGTCTTAAAACCTTAATCTAGAATATTTCTAGTCAAAGGAACCCTGAGTAGGGGATCAGGGTTTTCCAGTAAGACTAGCACATCCCATGTATACTGGAGAGGGTGACTGCTGTCACAGTCACTTGTGTATGACACTAATACTGGGATGTGGGTGCTTATTGGAGAATGAGTTCACTGATATTATCCAACTTGAGAACATCTAATGGAGTCTTAGCTACATGTCAATAGAAGGTTCTCATAGTGGGAGTGGTACAAGTAATCCTTTGACCTGAGACTGCCATAAGTACCTTATGTACATGAACCCATGCTTTGGTTCAATCCTAATCATGACACTGAGTCATGCACAGGATTGATACTGGGAATTGTGAATTGGATATGAAGGTAATGAGTAGGTCAACAAGGAATCGATCACTCTTAGTAAGAGGAGATAACATCCAGCTAGTTAAACAATCGGATGATGATTCAGGGAATCTTTGATCAAAGTAAAGATATTAGAGATGGTTTCTAATATCAAGATAATTGAATCATCAATATAAGATTGAGCTAGAAATAAATATAATATTGGATTTGACATATATCCATATCCATAGTTATATTTTGGATGCAGGCTAATCGAAAGATTTAATTGTACGGTAACTCTCTACTGAAGGGTAGTTTTGGTATTTCACCAGAATTTCCATATCTTCCGGGTAGGCATGACACGTTGCTAGACGTCAATCTTGTCTTATGGGTTGATCAAATTCAAAGATCACATATTAGGAAGAGTCCTAATTGATCAAATCGGGTTAGCCCGGTTTGACCTAAATCGATTAGAAAGAGTTCTAATCAAATTAGGTCAACTTGTATTCAAACCCACTACTGGCTAGATGTGGAACCCAATGGGTCACACACTTAAGAGGATTGATCAAGAGTTTAATTTGTAATTAAATTATCTTTGCAGGATAACACTCTAGCAGGTGTTGCAAACCCTAGGTTCTATTCGAATCGGATTCGAATTAGGGTTCCGGATTGGTTCAATTTGGGTTCTAATTGGATCTAATTAGACCCTAATTATGAAAATAGAGATTATGGCTAACCCTATTGGCTAACCATGCACCTAGGCTAGCCCCCCACCCGCTCCTTATTCATTTCATGCCAAAATACCAAGAGTCCATGCGCTAATGGACTCTTGGCGCGCCATTTGGAAGAGTCCATGGCGCATGGACTCTTGGCGCGCCCCACTTAATTCTCCGATGAATTAAGATGGGGCGGCCTCCTTTCTTAGAGTTAGCGCTTCACTTGTCCTCCCTTGGATAGAAATCCAATGGCTGATGGGTTTTTAAGAAAGAAGGAAAGCGCTGACTCTTCCCGGTTGCGCGAAATAACGTCTCTTCGGAGACCGAAACATCGCGATTCCTTTCTTCTGGAAATTCATGACTTTTCTTTTAGAAAAAGCCATGAGTTTTAATCTGGAAGGGCATGAGAAGGAGGGAAGGGGGCGTGAGAAATATGGAAGACCGTGAGAAATATTTTACGGAGAGTTGTGTTCTTTTGAAAAGGCACCTTTTTGTAATCTATTTAAGGAACAGAGGTCTTGGGTGTTTGACAATGTACGACAGAGGTTTTATTTTTCTTTTCTTTCCAGGAGACTGATTCCTCCTTAGCTTGTTTAGGACACAGAGAGTTTCCCTTTTACAGAGTTCTCTTCTCTGTTGAAACTCAAATCTAAAACAAGAGATAGGAAGAATCTCTCGATCGGTAAAAGAAAAGAATTACTACTCTGTTTCTATTTCCTTTTACATTAAGACATTAGTGTCTTAAATCCTCCTCCTCCTTTAAGACAAGAGTTTTATTCTTAGGACAAGGTCTTAAGAAAGGGAGAGGAAGAAGAAAGAAAGGAAGTAAGGAGTCCCTACCATGGAGTCTTAAAGCCATAGTCCTCTTGAGTTCTAGGATAAGAATTCAAGTGAAGGAATTTTGTAGAAGCTAGCATCTTGATCAATCTTCTTGTGGATCACCATTGGAGGGTGGACATTTGGACGCCTGGTGAATTCAAAAGGGGCATTCAACATCAAGTTTTGATCCTACATCAAAATTGGGTTTAGCGATAACAGGTTGGTGCCCTAATTCTAATAGTATAGGTTTGCATGTTTCTCATATGTTTTAATCCTATTTAAGGAGATCCTGGCTAAGGGTTTTTGGTGCAAATTTCATCATTTTTGAAATTATTTTTCACAATGGTGCACCGGATTCCCAACAATTAAAGAAGTCCATTTATGGACTTAAGCAAGCATGGAGGAGTTGGAACATCCATTTTGATGAAACAATCAAAGGATTTGGTTTTATCAAAAATATAGATGAACTATGTGTGTACAAGAAGACAAGTGGGAGTGCACTTGTTTTCTTGGTTTTATATGTGGATGACATACTGATCATTGGGAATGATATCCCAATGTTACAGTCGATTAAAACTTGGCTATCATCAAAATTTTCCATGAAGGATTAGGAAAAGCATCCTATATACTGGGTATAAGGATCTATAGAGGTAGATCCAAAAAGATTCTAGGCTTATCCTAATCCAAGTACATTGACTTAGTGTTGAAGAGATTCAACATGGATGGAAGTAAAAAAGGTTACTTACCTATAAGTCATGGCATACATCTCTATAAGAAAATGTCTTCTAAGACATCAGAAGAAAGAGAGAGGATGGCTATGATTCCTTATGCTTCGGCTATAGGATCGATAATGTATGCCATGTTATGTACCAAACCTGATGTTGCATATGCCTTGGGCATAGTGAGCAGGTTTCAGGCAGATCTAGGACAGGATCATTAGAAAGCTGTGAAAAATATTCTTAAGTACCTGAGAAGGACTAAAGATATTTTTCTAGTATATGGAGGATCTAAGTTAAAACTAGAAAGATATATAGATTCTAGTTTTCAATCAGATCCAGATGATAGCAAATCCACATCGGGATATGTCTTCACCCTGAATGGTGGTGCAGTGAGTTGGAAGAGTACAAAGTAGCCAATAGTAGCCGACTCGGTCACTAAGGTAGAGTACATAACTGCTAGTGAAGCCACGAAGGAAGCTGTCTGGATGAAGAAATTCATCATGGAATTGGGCATGGTTCCAGATGTACAACAGCCAGTGCCATTATACTGTGATAACACTGGGGCTGTTGCACAAGCTAAGAAACCGAGGTCTCATCATAAGTCTAAGCACATTCTAAGACGGTTCCACCTCGTTCGAGATATTATTGAAAGACAAGATGTCGTCATTAAACGAGTTGACACAAAGAATAATATAGCAGACTCATTCACTAAAGCTTTAGCCAAGCAACAGTTAGATCGTCACTTAGATTGTATGGGTGTAAAATACAAGGGCAATTGGCTTTAGTGCAAGTGGGAGTTTGATAGAAAAGTGTCCTAATAGCCAATCATTATGAGGGCCTTTTTGTAAACTTCCAGCTCATGTAAGACATACTTTCATATTAATAAAGGGATTTGATTCATCATATACTACTGTGTCATGTTTTTATTGATTATGATGAACCCCATAGAGTAGGGCAATGGAATTAGGGTTATGATGGAGTTTATAATAGTGAGACCTAATTTTCTATAAACCCTAATCAAGAATGTTCCTAGTTATTGAACCATCGATTCGGGGATCAATGAATCCGGAAAGACTAGCTTATCCTATATATGCTCTCAGTTGATGAGGATGGTTGATCTCACAACCACTTGTGTAGAGACACTAATACTAGGATAAGGGTGCTCATCAGGGTATGAGTACACTGGACTGATCCACACTGGGATTATCTTATGGAAGTCTTACTACTTGTCAAAAGATAGATCCCAGAGTAGAAGTTGTGCATGTGATCTTTAGACTTGAGGTCACCATGGTTCCTTATGCACACCAAGCCATACTTTGGTTCATACTCATTCATGCCATTGTGACATGTACGGGGTGTTTTGGGTATGGTGGAAGGTGTATGAAGGATGTGAGTGGACCAACAAGGAATCGATCATTCCTAGTAAGAGGAATTGTTATCCCATGCAATCTCTTCGATAAGTGACTCAAGGAGCCTTTGATCAAAGTAGGATGAGATTAGTGAAATCTAATCAGTCATCAGCTGAGTCCTCATGATCGAGCTAAGATTCGATATGATTAAGTATTAGGGTTTGACATATATCCATACCTATCACTTAATCAGGATAATGGGAGATAGAAAGATTGAATTGCATAGTAACTTACTACTGAAGGGTATTTTGGTATTTTTTACCAAATTTCTCATCTTCCAGGTAGGCATGACACGTTGCTAGACGTCAATCTTGTCATGTAGGTTTTCATGAACCAATTGGTTTGGTTTCATGAGTCAATTCGATGTGTGATTCGAATTGGACAATTAGGTGAGCCAATTTGACCTAATTAGGTCAATCGGGTTCGATTGAATCGAATCGGCTCAAACCTAAACCTACTGCACGCTAGATGTGGAACCCAATGGGTCACACACAATAGAGACTTGGCCAAGAAAGTCATTCATGATTTAATTAGGGTCATAGGATCCTTATTGGTTAGCCAGATTGCATACTAATATATGTAGGCTAACCTAATTCCTAACCCAATTGGATTGGGTTCGGTTGCTTGCTAATTGGGCTAACCTAATTATGAGAAACCTAAATTAGGTTGAGTCCTTAGTAGGGCTAGCCAAATCAGAGCTTAATCTGAATTTAATTTGGACTTAAGGGTATTTTAGGTGCCATATATGAAGAGTCCCAATGTTATGGGACTCTTGGTACCTAAATGATACCTTAACTTCAAAAGGGCACAGAAGGGCCTACAGATCTCTAATCTGAAAATAAAAGATAAGGTCAGAAAGCTTATTTGATGTACTTTCCAATGACACCCATATTGCATATGTTTAACTAAGTCAATTTGATGCTTTGAGTGGACTAAATGGAAAGGGAAAGACTATTAGCGCCTTTTGGTGCACCCGGGAGAATAAGTGGTGCACAGAAGGACTAAGAGTCCTTCTGCAGATAAGACTCAAAGAGTTTCATCAGGAAGGTGCCTCTTCATTTTATCCCCATGGTCTTAAGAAGTCTAATAGCCGGTTTAAAGTTTAAAGGGATGGCTTGAAGAGGTGTGAAAGGTGGCGCGCACATGAAGAGTCGCACCTCCTCATATGCGCGCGCACAAAAGAGGGCAGAGTCCTTCTGCCTCTAAAACTTTTCAAGCCTCACATTACTTCGGATTAGAAGAGGTGTCTCTCTATCTCAGAAATCAGTATTTGACACATGGCGCGATGGGAATTGATCTGGTAAGTGAAAGAACACAGATATGACCCTCCATTCCCGAAGAGTCTTATCAGATATGATGTTTCATATCTAATAAGTATTGTCGGGATGCATTTCATGCCCCATCTGAGATTATAAATAGGGGTATGGTGAAATGAGAAATATGGACTTCGGTCTTCTGAGAGTCTGAGTATTTTATTTTCCTGAGAGTCAGAGTGTTCTTCCACTTTCTCTCTCCCTCCTTGTTTTAGGACAAGATTTGTCTTATTAAAACAAGTTCTTTTATACTAGGACAAGGCTTGGTTTTAGGACATAAGCCTGTAGGGTCCTAGAGGAGGGTAGTCCTAGATCCTACAGTGGTTTAAGACAGTGTCTTGAGTGCCACCTTTCACATTTCAGGGAAATAATATATGATGAGATGCCAAATTTTATTAATTCAAAAAAAGAATACAATACTGAGCACAACCGCCTACAACCCAGGCGATTGGCTTTGGGACACAATTCCCAACAACTCCCACTTGTACTAAAGCCAATAAGAAGAGTATCTAATACCCATTTCTCATTTACAATAGTCGAACTCTTTTATTCCGAGGGCTTTAGTGAAGGGGTCGGCCAGATTTTCTTTTCCATCGATCTTTAGAAGATTGATGTCGCCTCGTTCCACGATCTCTCGTACGAGGTGGTAGCGCCGCAGAATGTGCTTGGTGCGGTGATGAGCTTTAGGCTCCTTAGCTTGAGCAATGGCTCCAGTGCTGTCACAGTACACCGGAACAGGACCATCTAGGGAAGGTGCCACCCCTAGCTCTCCAAGGAACTTCCGCAACCATACAGCATCCTTTGCTGCATCTGATGCTGTAATATATTCTGCTTTGCATACCGAGTCTACAATAGTTGCCTGCTTGGAACTTTTCCAGCAGATCGCTCCTCCATTCAGGGTAAATACAAACCCTGACACACTCTTGCTATCATCTCTATCCGACTGGAAACTGGAGTCAGAGTACTCCACAAGTTTCAATTCAGGTTCTCCATAAATCAGCCATTGATCTTTAGTATTTCTTAAATTCTTAAGGATGGACTTAACCACCTTCCAATGCACCTCACCTGGGTCAGACTGGTATCTGCTCACTACTCCTAATGAGTATGCCACGTCAGGTCTAGTACATGTCATTGCATACATGATAGAGCCTGTTACAGAAGTATAAGGTACTCTACTCATGCGCTCTCTTTCCTTAGGAGTTGTCGCATAATCCTTCTTGGAAAGAATAATTCCAGAACCTATCGGAAGATAGCCTTTCTTGAAATTTTCCATGCTGAACCATTTCAGCACAGTGTCAATGTACATAGACTGGGACAGTCCCAAAAGCTTCTTAGATCTATCTTTATAGATCTTCATACCTAGTATGTAAGAAGCTTCACCCAAGTCCTTCATGGAGAACTGAGATGATAACTAGACTTTTATTCCTTGTAATGCTGCAACGTCATTCCCGATTAGGAGAATGTCATCAACATACAGTATTAGGAATACAACCACATAACCGTTAACCCACTTATAGATGCAGGGTTCTTCTCCGTTCCTAACGAAGCCATACGATTTGATACATCTATCAAACCGTAAATTCCAACTTCGAGATGCTTGCTTGAGTCCATAAATGGACCTCTGTAACTTGCATACTTTTGATTCATCTGTGGATGTGAACCCTTCAGGCTGTATCATATACACCTCCTCTTCCAGTTTCCCATTTAGGAAAGCGGTTTGGACATCCATTTGCCAGATCTCGTAATCAAAAAATGCTGCCAAAGCAAGCATGATCCGAATGGACTTGAGCATTTCCATATGGGAGAAAGTCTTGTCATAATCAATACCATATCGCTGACGATACCCCTTGGCAACCAGACAGGCTTTATAGGTCTCTACCTTCCCATCTGCGCCCCTTTTCCTCTTGAAGATCCATTTACATCCGATGGGTTTTATTCCTTCAAGCGGATCAACCAATATCCAAACATTATTGATTTCCATGGACTCCATTTTGGATCGCATGGCTCCAAGCCATGCCTCAGAGTCAGATCTCTGAAGTGCATCCATATAGGTGATCGGATCCTCATTGTTCTCATCGAGCTCAATGGAATCGCCGTCCTGGACCAAGAAACCGTAGTATCTGTCCAGCTGACGCAATATTCTACCGGATCTCCTAATGGGTTCTTGGTGTGATTCAATCACAGCCGGTTCTACGATGTCCTTAGAGTGTGCAGGTTCTTCTATTAGCTGAACTTCATCAAGTTCAATCTTAGAAGCTATAGTTCCTTCTTCAAGGAACTCCTTTTTCAAAAAGATAGCTCTAAGAGCAACGAACACCTTTTGTTCATTCGCCAAGTAAAAGAAATACCCTTTGGTTTCCTTAGGATAACCAATGAATAAACACCGATCAGACCTAGGACCAAGTTCGTCTAAGTCTAAATTCTTTACGTAAGCCGGACAACCCCAGGCCCGAAGGTGTGAGATTGAGGGTTTACGTCCAGTCCACATCTCATACGGAGTGGAGACAACAGACTTACTTGGAACATCCTTTAATAAGTAACAGGCTGTCTGAAGCGCATATCCCCAAAAGGATAGCGGCAAAGTTGCAAAACCCATCATGGATCGAACCATGTCCAACAAGGTTCGATTCCTCTTTTCGGACACACCATTCAACTGTGGTGTTCCTGGAGGAGTCCACTGAGAGAGAATTCCATTCTCCTCAAGATATGTCAAAAATTCACCAGATAAGTATTCACCATCTCGATCAGATCGAAGGGTTTTAATACTTTTTACAGTTTGCTTTTCTACTTCATTATGGTATCGTTTGAATATTTCAAATGACTCAGACTTATGTCTCATTAAAAAGACATAACCGAACCTTGAAAAGTCATCTATAAATGTAATGAAATATTTGTATCCTCCTCTGGCACTAAGTGTCATCGGTCCACATACATCAGTATGTATTAGACTTAGAAGTTCTGTAGCTCGTTCACCTTTTCCAGTAAAAGGTGACTTGGTCATTTTACCAACTAAACAGGATTCATAAGTGGGCAGTGATTCAGAATCACCGACCTCGAGGAGTCCATCTCCTCGCATCTTGTTTATCCTATTTTGGTTAATATGACCTAGCCTACAGTGCCCAAGATACAAATCGTTGACATTATCTAACCTTAGGCGTTTGCTAGAAGTGTGCATTACACTAACAGGCCTTGATAGTACATATATGCCATTATTTAATCTAGCTTTCATTATCACAAAGTTATTCAAAATAACATTGCAAAAATCTTCCTTTATTGATAGTTCAAAACCACAATTGGCCAAAAGGCCTACAGAGATTATGCTCATAATGAAACTAGGACAATAGTGATAGTCGACTAGTTCGACAATACAAGACTCAAAGACAAGACGCAGGACTCCGACCGCCAGTACTGGAACACGATTTCCATTCCCGACGCTCAGAAACTGTTCTCCATCTTCAAATCTTCTGCTAACTTGAAGTCCCTGTAACGAATTACAAACATGAATTGGACTACCAGTATCCAATACCCAGTTAGTAGTATCAACAATAGAGTAATTACAAGGTTTTATCATATAAATACATTGTTCAGCAGACTTCTGCTTCCTCGGCCTGTTCGGATCAAGGGACGTAATATAAAGAGGACAGTTCCTCTTCCAGTGTCCCTTCTTCTTGCAGTAGAAACATTCTGTAGAAGATTGATCAGCCTTATACTTCCTGGTCTGACTAGGGCCAAGAGCATTCTGCACCTTCTTTTCCTTTTTATTTATTTTCTTCTTCCCTTTCTTAAAGGGACGACAACCTCTACTTCCTCCCACTAAATTCACCACCCCCTTATTCAGTTGGTGGTCTTTCTCGAAAGTCTGCAACAATCCCAAAAGACCATGGTAGTTGACTGCAGGCTTGTTCATTCTATAATGATCAAGAAAGTCAAGATAGGAGGAGGGAAGAGAATTCAGGATCGCATCCTTGCCAAGCTGCTCGTGCAAGGGGCATCTGAGTTTGCCCAGCTTTTCAATCAGCTCGATCATGTACAATACATGATCAATGACTGAACCACCATTCGGCATCTTGGAGTTGTAGATGGCACAAGACACTTTGTACCGTTCTACATCATCCGGGGTGCCGAAGGATTCCTTCAACTTTTGAAGGATTTCATCAGGTTGGGCCTCCTCGAATTTGCGACTGAACTCGTCGTTCATCGCCGCTAACATAATGCAACAGATAGTAGTCCGATCAGAGACCCACTTCAGATAAGCGTCCCTGACCGCACTCCATGCATTTGCGGGAGGGATTTCAGGTGCCGGATCCGTTATCACATAAAGGATCCGTTCATGCTCCAGAATGATTCTCAACCGTCGATACCAACTATCGAAGTTGTGACCCTTTAACTTCTCGTTATCGAGAAGTGACCGGAGCGATAAATTGGAAGACATCTAAAAAAAAAAAAAGACCAAATTAGTGTATGAAATAATATTTTAACCAAAAGACTTGGACTTTAGTCTAAAGGTTTCTCCCACTAATTTTTTAGATTGGTAGCCTCTAACTCCAATCCGTGAAAACACTTTTTCAAGTGGGTACTGAAATCCAATAGGCCTCGCATGAGCCCAACTTTGGCCGGCTCACCCATACGAGCCTAAAGGTAGGTTCGTAAACCAATTACTTCCCTAAACAATTTTCAGTATTTCTTTTTGCCCTAGAAAACACCTCAATCGGCCTTGGGGCCTCCTATTGCGGGTCTCTGGTTAGGTCCAACCATTAAAATGTCAAATTCAATGCTTCCAGCTAACTAAAGACCAAGCCTGACTTTGGCCGGCCCACCTGGTCCCGTTAAGGAGGTTGCACTGAACCATCATCGATCAGATAGAAATTCCAGTCGCCGGATGTACACCCATTCTTTGGAACTGCCGATGCACACCAAGGTAGTGGACACATTTCTAACTGACTTAATGGGAGGCTAAGACACTGTCAACACCTTGACTTAGTCTTTTTAAGGACCTAATAATTTTAGAGGATTTTTAGTTTGTGACAGAAGAAAGAGACAGGAAACATGGATCATTCTCCCACTGAACGAATCAGTTTCCAAGAGAGTTGAATCAATTCAACAATTGATCCATGGGCACCTAAAAATCAGTTAGACTGATCAACCTGGGTGACATGGGTTAACACGAGTCAATTAGCTTTTCCAATCAGTTCTGGTTGACACGACTAGCCAGGTAGGTGAGATCATGAGTGAGTTTCCGCCATTAACCATCTTTCCTAGACACCAACCAAGTTGGCCAGGAAAGAGGTAGCCTCATACAACCATGATCACAATGCCAAACCTACCTCGACACCAGTCGATTTACCAGACTCGATCAGACTAGCCAAAAGACTCGGGCGTCCACTAAGCCACTAATTGGATCCATTTTAGATGAACGGATCAACTAATCTAATTATTAGATAGTTCTAAAGAAGGACCTTAATCAACTTTTGATTAATCTTCTTTTATCCGGTTCAACTTAACCTAGGTCTAACCCAATTAAGGACCCAATTAGATAACTAACCCAATTAATCCAAAATGGCTTATTCATGTCAAATTAGATTTCATAAACCTAATAATTTTATTTTAATAAGCCATACAAATAATCAAAACATTTTTAATTAAGTGTCAATGTTAAACATTTTTTTTTACATATCAATTCATGCATCATATCTAGATATATATTTTATAAACATTTCATAGCCCAATAATCAACAGACATGTCACAACAGTATCTGAACTAAAATAATTTTTAATTCGAAGATTTCCTTAAAGGATCCTTCTGAAGAGGCCAACACAGATGATCCGCATCGTGTCAAAGACATACGGTCATGGTGAAGGTCTCAACTAGGTTCCTAAAAGTACTATCAGAAAACAAAAATAGATTAAACTATTTTAATCTAATACATGCATCAGGATAATGTTACTACTGTAACCTGCTCTGATACCACTGAAAGTGAAAAAGGGGCTTTTGCAGATGCCTACACTAAGCATGCATGAGCAGGGAGCAGGTAAGTATTTTAAAATAATTTTAAAATAAAAGCGAAAAAACCTGCTCCGCATAGGATCTAACACGATCCGGAAGCATGTACAGATAAAAACACGTCATATAATGGGTATGGAATATTTATAAAATATTTTACAAATCCAAATCTACATATGCATGAATTATAAAAATAAAAACAATACCTTATTCCCACCTGGAATAAGTCTGGAATAGACCTGGTATTGCTAGGATAGCGGGAATAACTTTATTCCCGTAGTCTTCAAGCTCCAGCACATTGAAGCTCTGTTTTTTTTTTTTTGTTTCAACAGCAACTATCCAAAGCAAATGGCAGTCCCTTGGTCTCTTCTGCCGGTACAACAGCAAGGGAATACGTTCTTCCTTGTAAGGAGAATGAATTGGGATCAAACCTTCCACAGTTGGGTGCTCTTTGTACTGCAATTCCAGCAAACCTGCAACTTAAAATAAAAACCAAGAACAGCAGCAAATGAGATCGTTCTAGCTCTCAGATGCACTTAGGAGCACCCTTTAGAGGGGAGACACGCGCCGGGCTCCTCTGATCCAATTTTCAGGCGATGCTAGTCGCCGGAAAATCCTTGGACGGTGGGAATAAGCAGAGCTTTCTTCTTCCTGTTGAGCACAAAGAACAGAGGCTTGTGGTTGATGGTTTCTCTTTCAAACACTCAACAAGAGTGAGGCCAAAGAATAGACAATGGATAAAAGGGTCTCTCAGGCGGGTGGAAAGGATGAACAAGCATTCTTTCTCACGGCCTTTTTGCTCTCAGTTTTCTGCCTCAAAACAGCACCTTCAAAATTCAGCAGCAGGCAGCAGGTTTTATGTGTGGTGATCAAGGTAAACAACCGGTGGAATGGGGAGCTAAGAGGACGGGAGGGAGAGGGGAAAGGAAGAACGCTTGGATCATGGCATTTAACGAATTCAGTCCAGTTGAATTCGTGGAGAACGGAAGAAGGAGAAGAGACGCCCAAAGCTCTGTTCGGCCATTCAATAAAGACCGGTTGGAAGGGATTAAAAAAAAATGGTTTAAAACAATTTAAACCGAGTCAAAGGGTTTTTAAAAAATCCCAAAAGGTGTGAAATGGGTTCAACCATGTAATTAGATCAAAATCTAATTATTAGAAGGTTAGGTCAAGTCCTGGTTAATCAGAAAAAATTCTTGATAAACTGGGACAAACTCTGAATGACCCAAAACCCGAGGGCAGTCCAATGTGCTCAATCAAACCATCACCGATAAGATTCCTAATCAAATACCAGTAACTGGATCAGGGAGTTATCCTCTATGGCGTGTGACCTCATAGGTTCGAACCTAGGCGATAGCACTGGAACAATTCCAGTACCAGCACAAGATACGATCTAGCAATGGATCCCGGCATCCGGATAGGTCGAAGATGCGAGAGCAATCGAACCTCTGGCATATGGTTACCGTATAATTCATCCCTTTGACCTCCAATGCTCAGGACGACTGAGATTGGGCTGCCAACCCAGACAGAGTCAGTCCACTACGTGTCTCAACCTTGCAAGCCCAGTGACTCTTCACTAGGGCTACCCCGGCCGAGGATTTGCTAAATTAAGATACTGCGAGCCATTCAATCCAAACTGTTTGGACAGGTCAATTCCATCTTGGTCCATCACTGCTCCACAAGTACTTGCCTGTACCTAGAAACCTTCCATCACCGGATTAAAAATCCGGGTAGTCTGGCACCAAAGCACAGGGAGTTGCTTGCAAGCTACCGTGATGACCTCAGGTCAGAGGGACACATATATCCATATCCTATCATGAGTATCCCTTTGGCAGAAAGGGGCTGCACGGAGTCATGTTTAATGAGATATCACATATCCCACTTGCAGATCACATCAGTGTCACCGCACTCATTTGGTCAAGAGGACAACCAAACGATGTGAACTACAACAACCTATACTTGATATATTGTCGTCCAGTATAATGTATCCTTTGGTTGTGAACCTGGTTTAAGGACCACTCGATACATCCTCTCTGTATCGAAGTCAGTGTAGTCCTAAGGACTTCATCACATGGAAAGAGTTCATTTCAGGGAAATAATATGTGATGAGATGCCAAATTTTATTAATTCATAAAAAGAATACAATACTGAGCACAACCGCCTACAACCCAGGCGATTGGCTTTGGGACACAATTCCCAACAGAAAATTGCCTTATATCCCCAATCATGTATCTTGAGCAACCGCTGTCAAGATACCACATTCTTCTTTTATCCTTGGTTGCAAGACATACCTACAAAATAAGTCAAGTAAAAATTTTAGGTACCCAAGTCATCTTGGATCCTTTTGAATTAGTTGAAGTGGTTCTTTTGGGAACCCAAACCTTTCTAACAGCATTTAACTTTCTTTTGTCACACATATAAGATTTGTGTCCTATTTTACCACAAGCATAACAAGTAATACTAGAGAAAGCAGGTACAAATAAATTTTTAAAATATTTTGCTTTTTTTGTGGTTTAAAACCTAAGCCAGCTTTGTTAAAGACTGCTCTTTGGTTGTTTAAAAGCATGTTTAGTTTTTCAGAACTATAGGTAAACTTTTCAACAAATGGCTTCACTTTTTCAAGTTCTTCTTTGTATTTTTTATTTTCTAGCAAAAACTTTTTATTTTGTTTAGCAAGATTTCCATTTGTAGCAAAAATCTTATTCTTCTTCAAAGAGTCCTCTTCTTTCACAAGATCTTCTTTTTCCTTTTTCAAAACAATGATTTGTTCATTCATGTTTTTGTTTTCTTGAATCAAACTTTCATTTTCTATCAAAAATTTATTAGTTGATTTTGAAAGCTCTAAGTTTTGCTTTTTCAAATCTTTGTTTTTCAATTTAAGTTTTTGATATTCCATAACTAATTCATCAAAAACATCACATAATTCATCAAATGTAAATTCATTTTCAGGTTCAAGGCTTACCTCTTCTTCATTAGCCATAAAGCAAAGGTTGGCCACTTATTATTGTTCTTCATCGGAACTTGAGTCTTCACTCTCGCTCCATGTTGCCATCATGGCCTTTTTTCTGAATTTATTTTTGCTCTTCTTGAGTATGGGGCAATCCATATTGTAGTGTCCGGGTTTCTTACGCTCAAAACATATTGGTTGCTCTCTTTTTTTTTCTTTTTCTTTTTCCTTGCTATGATCTCCTTTTTGTGGCTTTTTCTTGTAATTGAACCTCTTTCTTCTCATGAATTTCTTAAATTTTCTTGAAATGAGAGCTGTCTCATCTTCTTCATCCTCATTATCAGATTCATCACTTGACTCTTCCTTGGTTGTGGACTTGAATGTAATAGCTTTCTTCTTCTTATCATTGTCCACCATTTTCTACTTTAATGATAGCTCATAGGTCATCAATGATCCCAAGAGTTGCTCAAGTGGAAGAGTATTGACATCTTTGGCTTCCTTAATGGCAATGACTTTAGGATCCTAAGAAGTCAGAAGAGACCAGAGAATTTTGTTAACAAGTTTAGCATTAGAAATCACTTTTCCTAAACTTCTCATGCCATTAACAATGTTTGTAAATCTAGTATATATTTTACTAATTATTTCAGCTAGTTCCATCCTAAACATTTCATAAGTACGAATGAGCATGTTTACTTTGATGGTCTTCACTTGATGTGTACCCTCATGGATAACTTCAAGTGTATCCCAAATTTCTTTGATAAAAGTATAGTTGGATATTCTATTAAATTCACTTGGATCAAGTGCACAAAATAATAAGTTCATAGCCTTAGCATTAAGCTCTACTTGCTTACTTTCATTCTCATCCCAATCTTCTTCTAATTTAGAGATGGAAATGCCATTAATCAAGATTGTGGGATGATGAGGGCCTTTAACTATAGTTCTCCAAAAGTTATAATCAATAGCTTGAATATCTATGTGCATACGAGTCTTCCAATAAGTATAGTTTGTACCATTAAACAGTGGGGGATGGTTTGAGGCTTGTTCTTCTATAATACCAGTATCGATTTGAGTTGCCATGATCTTTAACTCAAGATCATTGGACCTACAAGCAGAGTACCACTCTTTGATACCACTTGTTGCCCAACAAGGTAGCCTAAGAAAGGGGTGAATTAGATATTTTAAAAAATAGTTTAAATAGTTATGTGATGAACTTAGAGTGATTGTGTAGCAAGGTGATTATGCTAAATGAGAAATGCAGCAGAAGTAGCAAATTAAGTGCAAAGCAATAAAAAGCAAGTGAGAAAAGTAGCAAACAATCACAAACACATAGATATATAGTAGTTTGGTGCACTCCAAGCACCTACATCCACTCCCCAAGCTTTTTCTTAAAAATTTTTACTATAATATATCCAAGATTACAGCCGACTTATTTTTTAAGTCTTACAAGTCAAACCTCGTTGGTTTTATCACCTAGGCTCACCAATAACCTACACAACTTATTTTTAATCTGGGCTTACAAGTCAAACCCTAGTTGGTTTTATCTCTTAGGCTCATCAACAACCTTTAACACTAGTTTCAATACCTTTGAAACTAGCAACAACAAATAAAAGCAAGTATAAAACTAAGCATAAGAAATAGCTCCTAAATGAACGAAAATAAATATCGATAAAGCTCTTCTTGAATGCTTGAGTTGTCTCCTTCTTGGAATCTTTGAATGCTCTCTTTTTGGCTAATGATTTAAAGGCTCAAAGCTGAGTTGAAGACTTTTTCAGGTGGAATCAACTTTTTAGCTCACACTTGTCTTTTCTCAAAAGATAAACTTTGTCTCTTCTTGGATTCTTGTCTTCAATGAGTTTGGTGAGTGATAAATAGCTCAACAACACTGAAAAGACCGTCGGAGATCGTTAGAGTGAAGAAACTAGCTATTTGTAGCCATTTGGAATCAATTTTAAGCTTCTGGAAAACTAGCTGTTATACTAAGTATTGACACTGAATTTCTTCATGAGTCGATCTGTGAGTCGACACCTAGGATTTGTGAGTCAACACTTTGGTCGACACTTGAACAAAAATTTAAATTTCAACTTTCTGCTTCACTTCTGGTCTCAGGCTATGAGTTGACCTATGAGTCGATACTTGGAGTTTGTGAGTCGACACTTGAGTCTGTGAGTTATTCTTCTGAGTCGACGCTAGGCAAAAAGACCTTGAAATAACATGTTATGTTCATTTTTTGTTCTCAGGCCTTAAGTCAACCTGTGAGTCGACACCTGGCATGCCATCTGAAACTTTGCATGCCAGTCTTCTGAAGTGTCAATACTTTCTTCATGAGTCGACCTGTGAGTCGACACTTGATCCATGAGTTGATATTTGAGTCGACACTTGCAATGTGCCATTTCAAAAAATGTGCCAAACTCTGAAATTTTCAAATTTCATCCAAGAATCTCTTAGACTTATCTTCATGAGGGCCAAACCGATCATTTTATCAGTATTCCAAGGTGAGAAAACAACTTAAACATCGAAAATCATCTTGCTTTGATGTTAGCAGTTTTGATACACTTGAGTGAAGAAATTGATGTACCTATGTCCTGAAATTCATACTCTAATTAAAATATTAGTCCAAACATATACTCAACATTTTGTTATTCATCAAAATCAGGGATCCAAAGTCGATAAATGGAAACTCATAGAAAGAGATATAAAATCAAGGATTAAGCACAAAACAAAGAGACAAAAGTGAGATTTATTGAAAAACAAAAAAAACTATGAGAATTCATTATAAACTCAAGAGAACTCAACTACTTTCCAACTACTTCTTTCGAAGCAATTAGTGAGCAACAAGAAGAGAATTAAAGAGTATTTGTTGAGGCACTCAGGTGACTTTTAGTCAAGCTTCACCAATAACAAATTAGCTCATTGAAGAAACTTTTTCTTTTCTTATTATAGATTCTAGTTCTATTCTTTTTTGGTTTTTAAGTTTTAATGCAACTAAAACTTGGGTAGTTAATTGGCTTTATTCATGAGCCCATGAAAACAAATGTGTAACCTAGAAAAAGTTGTGAGATTTTGATTGGCTGTCCTAATAAAGCCAATTGGATTTGTTTGTGAGCCAGTAAAATAAATGGTTGTATTCTTAGGGGAATATAGTAAAAAAAAAATTATATGGATCTTAGGAAGTGGATATAGGTGCTGGGAATGCATCGAACAACTATAAATTCTATTTGTTTGTGAGTGTGCTTCTATATTCATCATCTTTACATCTAGTATAACTTATACCACACTTGGCTCATTAACTTAAAGACTTCAAAGTGCACATACTTGCTAAATTTTTTTGAAAACCCAATTTACCCCTCTCTTGGATTGTCGATCTAGGCAACAGATGTTGAATGTGGAGTTTGGCATAGATGTCCTTGAACACTCAGTTATTGAACTATTGGCCATTGTCGATGATGATGACATGGAAAAGTCTAAATCAGCAAATGATAGATTTTTAGGAGAAATTATTGACCTTGCTCTTGGTAATGTATGCCAAAGGTTCTACCTTTACCCATTTTGCAAAGTAGTCCATAGTGATGATTAGAAACTTCAGCTAACCGGCTGCCAGGGGAAATGGACAGAGTATACCCATACTTCACTAGGCAAATGGCCAGGAGGAAGAGAGCTGGGTCGATTGGCTTACTAGTTGCCACTAGATTTTGGCATACCGCTAACACTGATTGCACTTTCGAATAAGCTTCATAGTTCTTCTCGTATGGTAGGCCAGCGTATCCTTGCCTCAGAGCTCTATAGGCCAAGGCCTGCCCCCCTGATGATTCCCACAAATCCCTTCATGGATCTCCCCAAATGCATAGTTAGCACCAATGGGTTGTAAGTACTTGAGTAAAGGAAACAAGTAAGACCTTTTATGGAGTTGCCCGTCCAGCAATATGAACAAAGAAGCTTTCCATTTAAATTTCTTCATTTTCAATGAATTGTCGAGTAGGATGCCTTTTGTCAAAAATTTGATGAACAAGTCCATCCAACTCGTTTCATGGGTGACCTATTGGACCTCTTTCATTTCTTTGATACTAGGAGCCTCCATGTACTTGATGTAAGTCCGTCTAAGAACATTGTTGGTAGAGGTTGCTAGTCAGGAAAATGTATCTGTCCAAGCATTTTCCTATCTTGGGATGTGAGAATGTCAAAGTACATAAGGACTAATGTGAAAATTCATACCTTGTCAAGATACTTGGTCATTATCAAGTCCCAAGCTTTATACTCGCTTGTAACTTAGTCAGCTATGAGCTAGGAGTCAATGAAAACCTGGAGGCTTTTCACCCCAAGCTCCTTAGTGAGCTTCAATTCAGCTAGCAAGGCTTCGTACTTAGCTCAATTGTTGGTTGCCTTAAATGAGAAGCAAAGTTCAAACTCGGCAACCACTCCTTCTAAGTTCATGAGAATAAGTCATACTCTGCTCTCTTAAGAGTTAGAAGTTCCATCCACAGGAAGAATCTAGGTCAGACTGCTATGTAGGTGCCTTTCAAGCTTGTCATTTGTCCAGGTATACTCGACCAAAAAGTTTGCTAAAATTTGGGCTTTCATTGCCAACCTTGGTTGGTAAGAAATATCAAACTCATTAAGCTTAATTACCCACTTGACCATTCTCCCAGAGGTGTCCAACTATTGCAGGATAGTTTTGAGTGGTTGGTTGATTAAGATGATGACTGCGTGAGCTTGAAAGTAAGGCCTGAGATGCTGTGCAGAGATGATTAGCATATAAATAATCTTCTTAGGTTTAGAATACCTGGTCTCTACATCATGAAGTACTCAACTGGTATAGTAGATTGGCTTTTGGGCTCCTTTATCATCCAGCCAAATAAGCACAGAGCTTATAACTTCTGGGGATGCTGCTAGGTACAAGTAAAGTTCTTCTCTGACTTCTAGTTTACAGAGTAAACATGGAGAACCAAGGAGCTTCCTCGGCTCCTTAAAGACTTGTCGGCACTCATCCATCCAAGAGAAGTCTTTCATTCTCTAGAGAAATTTGAAGAAAGACAAGAAATGCTTTGTAGACTTTGATATAAGGTGACTAAATACTACAATCCGCCCGATTAGCTACTATTCTTTTTTCTTGGAAGTCGGATATCACATGTCAAGAATAGCTTGAATTTTTTGCCTCGATGCCCTGCTTCATGACAATAAATCTGAGGAACTTACCGGCAGTAATGCTGAAGGTGCATTTACTCGATTCAACTTCACTAGTACCGATGAAGGGTGCTGAAAGCTTTTTCTAGGTCTTTAATGTGGTCAACTTTCTTGGAGCTTTTGATGAGCATGTCATAAACATAAATCTCTATGTTCTAACCAATTTGGTCTTTGAAGACCTTGTTGACTAGCCATTAGTAGGTAGCTCCTATATTTTTCAAATTGAAAAGCATTACTTTGTAAAAATAAATACCTTTTTCGGTGATGAAAGCAATGTTTTCCTTGTCCTCAAGAGCCATCCTTATTTGGTTGTAGCCCGATAAGGCATCCATAAAGCTCAGTAGCTTATACCCAGAGTTTATATCAACTAAATGATCAATCTTTGATAATAAAAACTATCTTTTGAGCATACTTTATTCAAGTTGGTATAAGCAATGCAAATTCTTCACTTTCTGTTATCTTTATTACCTATGACCACGTTGGCTACAGTCAGGATAGTGGACTTCTTGGATGAATCCAACAGTTGAGAGCTTATTGACTTCCTCGTCAATAGCCTTCTGCCTCTTGGGAGCAAAGTTTCTTTTCTTCTACTAAATTAGCTTGAATTTGGGGTCAATATTTAGCTTGTGAGTAATGACCTCGAGAGGAATCCAAGACATCAAATACTGACCAGGCGAAGATATCTATATTTTGCCAAAGGAACTCTAGTAGTCAGTTTCATTCCAACTCGAGCAAAAGAGTTCTATTTTGCATGGTCCTAAAAGGATCATCCTTCAATGGAAACGAGAGTAACTAATCAACTGGTTCTCCCCTCTTCTTGGGCTCTCTTTGGTCAAGCTGCTTAGTGGTTGGCATCTCATTGGCCTTTTTCTCTTTAATTAACATCATAAAGCATTGTTAGTCGAATTGCTGATTTTTGTGCATCTCCTCGACTCCATTCGTGGTCGATAAGTGGACAAGAAGGTGTTTAGTTGAGACAACTCTATCCAATTTGTTTAATCCTGGCCGTCCAAGAGTGATGTTATAGGATAAGGGTACTCAAACAACTGTGAAGGTTACAAAGATAGTACTCTATCAGGGTGGAGTTCCTACAGTGATAGGAAGAGTGATTCTTCTTTGATCCTGATGGATTGTCTAGAGAAGCCGACTAGGGGAATAGAAACCCACTTCAATTAGTTTTTAGGCAAATTCATTCGAACAAAAGAATCATAAAATAAGACATCAATCGAGCTTCTACTATCAATTAAAACTTCTTTTGTATTATGCTTTTCTATTGTCATAGATACAATAATAGCATCATCATAGAGATTTTGGATCCCAACTAGATCTTTGTTGGAAAATGAAATTATATTCTCTTCTTCCTCTCTCCTCTGCCTCTTTAGAGACCGCTCTACCCCTAGGAGATCATGTTCACCCACCCAGTCATCGGTTGATTGTTGATCTCCACTTGGACTTGCTGTTGGCTAGGTTTCTAGGCATTGGGTCAGACTTCTTCCTTGCAGATGTACCTCCCAAGGTAGCCACGCCAAATAAAATCTTTGATTTCATTCTTCAAGATAATGTAGTACTTGGTATCGTGGCCATGATCTCGGTGAAAGCGACAATACTTGTTCTGTATTCCTCTTTAATTTCTATAAAAGTATTAGTTCTAGAGTTGAGGAGAGGAGTGTAATTACCATATTTGCCGACTAGGTTCTTTGGTTTGGGACTCTATCAGTGGGATGAGTTGGTCTTCTCAATCCGACTTTCACTCGGCTCTTCTTGGGCTTGCTTTTTTTTGGCTTTCCATTGTCCTTTCTCTGAGTAAAAGCACCCTCCTCTACATGAATGTACTTCTAGGCACTAGCCAGCAACTCTAAATAAGACTTGGGATAAATCTAATCCAGTGAATAGGTGAATCAAGAGGGGCAAGGTCCCATTTTCATGGCCAACATAGCCATTGACTCATCCAAGTTGTAGATCTCCAGTATAGCTACCTTGAATCAAGCCACATAGTCTTATAAAGATTCTCCATCTTGTTGTCGGATGGAGAAGAGAGTATCAAGTTCCCATGGCATCCTCTAACTAGCATTGAAGTACGCCACAAATTGTTTCTCCAACTATTTAAAGTAGTGAATACTCCTCGACTCAAGTCCGAAGTACCACACTCAGGTTGCTTTGCAAAGAGTAGATGGGAAGGCAAGGAGTGCAAAGCATCGATAGTGCCTTGAATTAGCACGAGAGCCTTATAGCTTTCCATGTGGTCCAGGGATCCATAATGCCATCGTAGGGATCCAACTGGGACATTTTGAACTAACTTAGGATTCATTCCTCCATGATTCATCAAGAGTAAGGAGGATGAGTGTTGAACTTAGTCAGGTCCCAACTCACTCCTTATAGATCAACAAGTCAATGATTGATCTCGCTCAACTTGCAATTGTAGTCATCGAAACGGTATTTGACCTGACATGGAATAGCCTCCTTAGTGGATCCCTTCTGGAAGGATTAGACCTTTGCTCTCTTCCTCATCATTGATCCTCGTGCTGGGGACTTGCTCATTGTGGAGATGAAGATGGTGACCAGTAGATAGTTGGTCGATAAGAGGACCTCCCACAAGGGGATCTGTGGCTTACTTAATGCAACAAGTAGGACCATGACCAATGAGAAGTCCACCGGTAAAAGGATTTTCCATGGGGAGACAGATAACTGGGACAAGTAGCAGTAGCAATGGAAATAGCTAAGGCCTCTGGTTGCTAATGTTTTATCACAAGAAGTTGCTACTATAGTCCCTTCACTACTATAGTCAATGCTTGGGCCTGCTATGCTGAGGTGGAAAGCAGATCCTACTAAGTAAGTGGTGGTGGTGGTGGAGCAAGAGGCTCCATCGCCTGGCTAGGTGGCCCTCCATGAAGCGAAGAGCATCCGGTGTGATTGACAAAGGTGTCCTATGTTTGAATCTTCATTTCATCATCTGGCTCCCTAGGTTTCGAAATCTTCTTCAAGATGCTCCCCCTTCCTAGAGCACTAATCTATTACCGTCAAATCACCTTCCACCAAAATTGCATGGTAACTAAGGTTCTCCTAGTCTTCTTTGATAGGATAGGGCATTGCTTCCCAGTGGCTCTAGAACATAGACCTGCAAGAACCATTCCTTGACTAGTGGTAACCAATGGGAGACCCTCCAATGCTCAAATCAGTGGAAAGATAAGATAGGCTATAGTAGTCAAAGCTAAGAGCGATGATGAGGAAGATGATTGAATGAAAGTGTGAGTAGTTTCGGGATGTACCACATCGGAGGTCCCATCTTACCAATTTATAAGGTTATTCAGGATAACGGAATGCCGTTAGGAAGATAGCTTCTGCTGACGTGGATAACAAGTTTCTAGTAGGATGTTAAGATCATCTTTGAGATCCTCTCAATTGGAATCTTTCTGTTATGATAGTGATATCTGCTAGAATCTTGTCCACCACTCCATTGGGGCAGCTGGAAGTTGCTCGCTTTTGTCATATACTTGGAATTGCCAACTCCGAGTAGCAAGTAAACTTGCAATTACAGATAAAGATCTTTGACATTATATCCTAACATACCTAACTAATGCTATGCTATGAACTAGTTAGATCTAAGTACTCAGTGAATACCTTTTATAACATACTCGGCTAGGACTATACTGATAACTAATTAGGTCCAAGTGATTACTCGATGAACACATACAATGGAATATTTTGTCAGTCAAGTCTAATCATTTATAGCTTCTCAATCTGGATTATAAAATAACTAGTCAATGATATATCTATCTTAGTCATCCCCTTCTTAATTAGTAATATAGTCGATAATCCGAGTATTCCATGATCAATGATCCAATTAATCCTCGAGATTAAATAAGCGATCACCATAATATAATATATATTATATCATTATTATAATAATATGACTATATCATTATATGATTAAAGGTATATTAAAATAAAATAAAAAATATATTTTGTAGGAAACAAACTTATCCACTTTCTAGATGAATAAAACATTTCTTTCTTGCTGTGGATAAATACTATCCATGAAAAATAATTTTCTTATCTAGAAAAGCACAAGAACATGAATAAATTGATCAATGAAAAAGTTAACCTACTTTTTCATAATATTTACTTATCAAAAAACATATCTTAGATTGTTCATATTTATCAAAGAGCAAATTTGGTGGTAAACTACTTGGTTTGCATTCCATTATTGATTTTGCGATTGATTCATAGTTTCCTTTGTAATTTAAATACAAGTTTCAAATTATTACAAATCACAATACCATTAACAAACCTAACCATACTACAATATAATCTTCAAAGTCCTGTTCTTTCAGCCTGATCAGTGAAGATTGCCAAAGCTTCGTGCTTAAGACAGCAATGACTAGCCCTATGGACGATGTGACCAGACAGGCAGACCAATAATCAGCATATCAGAACTTAAGATATGCGCTAATGAGATACATTGTAAACAATGAACATGCGACCAAGGTCGATAACGCCAATGTGGCAAGAAGCTTTGTAGAAGCCATGACACTCCTTTACGTTCATGAAGCTATTACCACATATAAAATTAAGTATAACTTCAATACATTGTTCACCGCCAACGGTCTGAAAAATAAAACAAATAAGCTCTCAAAAAAGAAAGGTGGGGTGAGGAAAGAGAACATCGAGGCCTCAATTCCTTTAGTCATAGTCGATCGGTTAATCACACATGTCAGACCAAACACCTCCAGAAAATGCAATGCTGTTTCTGAATCTGAATGCAGCTTCATCGACGCCAGAAACGGTTATGTTGCCTCTGTTCTTGCATCCGCCTGCAAAATAAATGATAAATAATAAATGCTTTCAGATAGGCAACAGCCAATTTTTTGAAGCAAGGACCAAGCAGTGTTACCATTTTAAAAAAAAAAAAAAGGTTTCTGTGCAAATACTACATACTGCATGTCATTCCATTTGTAACAATTTTCTACATAAATAAAAAAATCAATTAAAAAATTTTATTCCATGTACATAGAGCCAACTCCATGGTTGAACGTACATGTTTTCATAGCAGTTCTCAACTTGTATAAACCAATTAAGGGCCTGTTTGGATTAATTCCGCATGATCAGAGAGGATGGGCCAGGAGAGAGCAAGGTGAAGGAAGAACGGGAGCAGGAGAAGGAGAGGGAGTGTGTATGGGGTCGTGGAGCCCAATCCCCATAGAACAGGTTTACCAACAGGATGAGGGTAGGTGATTTTTCCTTTCTGCTAGGATCGGGCGCCTGACACTCCATGCTCTCTCCCCCACCCCCCCCACCCCCTTTCAGCCTGTGCTCTCTCCCACTCCATCCAGCCGGATCCTGAGGGATTAACCCAAACGGGCCCTGAATGGTGCTAAATTCCTGGTCTAGGCAAGAAAGAATGGACCTTCTTGCTAGTCAGTAATACCATCCAATGGTGAATGAACCTCTAAAGATCCTTGGAAACAGTTTAGGCATCGTGAAGTAAAGGATTCAAGGGAGATTGCAGTCATCATAGGGTACACATTATAAGCAAAGTGACAAGGATGAAAATAACCCATAAATAATTGAATAAAGAACTGATAAAATAAAAACCAGAAAGATAACTCGGCACTGGTGTCCATACAGGTATCTTACTGGTTCGGTACAGACCAGTATGATACTATACTACTCCGCAGTACACATCCATGTGCCCGCACATCAAAAGTAAGGGAATTATCTGTGTCAATACAATAACGGTACAGGAGCATACTGCTTTTGGTAGTTTAGCAGTACGATCTGCTACCAACCAGCATGTAAGGGCACTTAAATCCTTGGTTAGCACTGATAACTTCTAATTCTGTAATTGGAAAAAGAACACAAGAAGACTACAAACTTTGAAATATGACAGTTTCCACGTGGAATCTGTTTTTTTTCTGATTCTTATATTGGTGAAGAATTGAAAGCTAATTGTTATGCCATTTCGTACTGAAGCAGATGTACAAGAAACAGAATACATACCTCTGGTGTTCTTTTGAGCGCTCAATAAATTCACTTGCTATATCATGGCCTTGATAAGAAGCAAGTACAGGTCTTATATCGGCTGGTCTGTGGATAGCAACATCTGCAATGAAAGGTCAAATTTATGAATATTTTATTCCAGACTTACCTTAGGTAGCTCAAATACTATAAAGCTATTTACATGGTTAGGAAATATAAAATGGCTCACACTCAAGAAATGGAATAAGATCCAGTAGTGAAGTATCATCCATTTCAAGTTTCCAAGGTTTAATTGGTACACAGTTCGCTGGCTGAAGGCTAGTTTCCAAAGCATGCCCACTGACATAAATAATTCGTGAAGGATCTCTGTTCAGCTTCTCTAGGTCCTGTAAGAAGCTTCCCATCATACAAGTATACAATATTTGTCCACCAAGTGAAAACAAAGTGTATGGAACAACATAAATTTAGACTTTACAGTCACGGAAATGATTTAGCACTTTCAAGTAACTAAGTGCATGCCAAGTTGAGTGTCAGCATGACTTGTGGTGTTGTAGCTTCTTCAAATAAAGAGAGCAACTATATACAACAGAGTAATATTGAGTTCATATTCATATAGTAGTTCTGGATCACTGCTTTTATTTATATAGGAGTTCATCTTAAGGGGGGGGGGGGCAAGAAAACAGGAAGAAAACACCTCATAAAGGGGGGGAAAAGAAAACACCTCATAAATCCAAAAAAAATGAAAAGTTGGAAAAAAAGAAAAAACATTCTTCCAATATTGCTGGTTTGGAAACTTTCCCAGCTATGTTCAAAGGTGTGATTAATGAATTATATGTAGGATTGACACCAAGCACAAGACTAAGTGAACCCTTTATCAAATACAGTATAGCGAAAATGACATGCCTAAGGAGCTGGTATTGGTGGATATCATTCCTTTTTTTTTGATTTTTTCTAGCCTACCATGTTCAAGCCTACCAAAAAGAACTATCATGATTCATGCATGATTTTGATACATAAATTTGAAGACCCATCTTCTGAACCCATTTACTTAACTGGATCATGTTATTTACAAAGAATGTGCCCCCATGTATTGTGTACTCATGTCACATCTTTGCAAATGCCTACATTGAATCATTGTCTTTGTTCACAATATTTAAATGATTGCTCCAATTACACAGTACTAAAGCCAATAGTCATCATCCTAGACTAATTCTGACATCTAGGAAGCCACATCATGCAATCTTGCTTAAGCCATTGCCCATCTTCACTTGGTATTTGACTTACTAGTATGTGGAAATACTTATAATAGCATGTCATATTTGTATCTGATACACACACGATACAGATACCGGATGTAGTAAGGAATGTATAAAACACTTAAGGTAGTTTATTTTTAAAATTATCATAATGCTATGAATACCCTCTAGATACACTACAAATACTTGCGATATAACAGGGGATTAAGAGCTCTCTCTCTCTCTCATTGTTTTATGGATGTTTTATGGATGCTCTTCTCTCTCTCTATATATATATATGTATGTAAATGTGTATATGTAATGTATATGTGCATATCCTCTAGATACACTACAAATACTTGCGAAATAACAGGGGATTAAGAGCTCTCTCTCTCTCATTGTTTTGTGTGTCCTCTAGATACACTACAAATACTTGCAAAATAACAGGGGATTATATGTAATGTATATGTGCATATATATGTGTGCGCGCGTGTACATATATATATATATATGCACATGCGTGCAATGTACATGTATATGTATATCCATGTATATGTATGTATATGTGCGTGCAATGTACATGTATATATAGATAGACATATATATATATATACACACACATATATATAATGTATGTATGTATGTATGTATAGGGTTTGAGGGGATGGGTTCTCTCTCTTTTTGTTTTCTTAATAAATGTTTGACCTAATGGACATGATAGCTACTTAAATTTTAAAGTTTATTTAAATCAAAAAATATTTGGAGTTCATGTTAATATTGTGATATGGAGTATGCATTATGATGTTGATGTTATTATATCGAGTATGTGTTATTCTTTGTAGATGCTTGTCTCTCTGTCTCTTCGTGTCCTATACATGTACATTGTACATTGTGTGGATGGGTTCTCTCTTTTTGTTTTCTAAATGAATGTTTGCCCCTCTAACGGACATGACGGCTGCTTAAATTTTAAGGTTTATTTAAATCAAAAAAAAATTTGGAGTTCATGTTAATATTGTATGGAGTATGCATTATGATGTTAATGTTATTATATCAAGTATGTGTTATTCTTTGTAGATGCTTTTCTGTCTCTGTGTGGCATATACCTATACGTGTACATTGTACATTGTGTGGCATGCATACATGCATACATACCTATACATAGCTATACATATTATGATGTTGATGTTATTATATCGAGTATGTGTTATTCTTTGTAGATGCTTCTCTCCGTCTCTTTGGGTGGAAAATACCTACACATGTACATTGTACATGTACATTGTATGTGTATACATATATGTATATATATACACATATACATGTACATACATATATATGTATATATATACATGCATGCATACATACATGTACATATATAAATATATGGATATATATATATATATATATCAAGGTCCGCTGAACCGGTACCGGGACCCGTACCGATCAGCGGGCGGTACAGTACGGTCCGTACCGTAAGGTGTACCGACATGCCAAATTAAATAAAAAAACAATCTTTCTCCCCACTCTCACTGAACCGACCCGAACCGGGCTGAACCGAGCCCGAACCGACCCGAACCGGGCGGTTCATACCGGTACGATACCATACCGTACCGGTATGAAAAAAAATTTTATTTGTTTTTGTCAACGGTCCGATGTCTCGACCGTTTTTCGGTGGCGAACCGTACGGAACACCCTGTATCGATCGGTACGGGACGGTTCCGGGAACCCATATATATATATATATATATATATATATATATATATATGCATAGATATACATGCATATACGTACATATATATATATGCATGTATATCTATGCATGTGTGTGTATATATATATGTGTGTGAGTATATATATATATATACAGATGCATGTAGATATGTAGATGCATGTGTGTGCGTGCATGTATATGTATGTATATGCATCTATGCATCCATATATATATGTGTGTATGTGTGTATGCATCTATATGTATGCGTCTATGTACGGACATATACATGCATACATACATACATGTATATGTATATCTATGTATAGGTATGTATATATATGTATATACATATACATGTACGTACATATGCATAGGTATATGTATATACAAATACCTATGCATATGTACATACATGTATATGCATATACATATACAAGGATCGCTGAACCGATACCGGGACCCATACCAATCAGCGATCGATACGGTACGGTACGGTCCGTCCATACCGTACCGTACCGGTACGTATACCGGTCTTAAAAAATTGACAAAAAACTCTTCCTTCCCCCCTCTCAAGCAAGAATCGTTGAGCCAGACCTAAACCATACCCGAATCGAGCCAGACCGAGCCCGAACCGGGCAGTATGCACCGGTACGATACCGTACCGTACCGGTATAGAATATATTTTTTTTATTTTTTCAACAGTCCGGAGGCCAGACTGTTTTTTATAGGTGAACCGTACCGGCTCTTGACCGGTACGGTATGGTGCACCCCGTACCGGGCGGTACAGGATGGTACCGCAAGCCCTGTACATATATACATACCTATACATAAATATGCATATGTATATATGTATGCATGTATACATACGTACGCACATTGTACATATACATACATGTATGTATATATATATACATATATATGTGTGTGTGTGTGTGTGTGTATAGGTATGTATATATATCTATATGTATGTATGTATGTATAGGGGATGAGGGGATGGGTTTTCTCTTTTTGTTTTCTGAATAAACGTTTGACTAATGGACATGATGGCTGCTTAAATTTTAGCATTTATTTAAATCAAAAAAAGTTAAGAGTTTATGTTAATATTGTGATATGGAGTATGCATTATGATGTTGATGTTATTATATCGAGTATGGAGTATGCATTATGATGTTGATGTTATTATATCGAGTATGTGTTAGTCTTTGTAGATGCTTCTCTCTCTGTCTCTGTGTGTGAAACTTTATTTTCAACAATATGGTATCCTATTTTTTAAATAGTTGTTATAATCATGCATCCATATCATACCATACACATATGTAGTATATATGTGCATGCTTCTTAGCTTCCATACCATATCATACTTAGAAACTTATGCCACACTTAGCTGAATCCAATGATCTATATCCTGCATTCACTGGGGAAGGCATTTGCATAAGTCTAAAATATGATGCCTCATAGATCTCTGTGAAAGATCAAATGATGCTTGATTATCTGGCTTCCAATTGGATCATTTAGTGCTAATCTTGCTTGCAAATGAATAGTGTAGAAAGTGACTGGAGTATAATTTTTGGTTGCTGAAACTTCTCTGTGGAATATTTTGACAAAAACCTACATCACTCATGTTGTTTTAATTAATAGGCTAAGGACAGAAGCTATGCTAGCAGGCCCATGTTTAAACCAAGCTCCCACTCCTTTGCTTACTCTTGTTTCTTGCTCAACTTCAACATGATAAATAATTCTTATGTTTCCCTCAATTGGATCTCGTACTTTCTTGGAATATAAGGTCAATTTCTAGCTCGTACAGCTGATACAGCATATTCTGAACAGCAATACAGCATGCCTGACTCAGCATGGAACTATACAACCGTTGCTTACACCACATTGAATGAGGACATATTTCAAAGCTTCTTTAATTTATTTATAGTCAATCTAAAATCAATCCTCCACTCTTTTTATCTGTTCTTGGGATTACATGTTCTCTTATTTAAAGAAGTGTCTACTCCGTTCTGTTTTATTGTTGTAGTGTTCTTGTTTTACCAAATTTGCTCTCACTTAGGTGAACCCTACTGTTACACCCACCTCTACTTTCCAAACCCGTTGCACATTCATTTGGTTATTTAACCTTATAAGTCCCTTTTTTTTTCCCACTTCCTTTGAGCCACGAACCGACCACCATCTTTAATTAAAGCTTTGATTATATTTTACCTCACTTATCAATCTATGCTTTAGAGTTTGTTGCTCTTATTTTTGAATTATTCAAGCCTCTAATGCTCTCATCTGAAAGCAACAGTTAGACCTGTTGTCCACTATAAATTCTTAATGCCAAAGATCCCGTTACACCAACCCCACTTGAACACTTCCTTTCCTAACATGACATTTCAAGTCCAATATAATATTCTTTAGAATCCTCTTTGCCTCCGAAGTCAGGATTCTAACAGAATGAATATTCACATTCTTGCATCATCCACTTTCTTTCTTTGCTTTTTCTTTTCTCAGTGTGTGAATGCTTGTGTATGTGTCCTGGGGCTTCTTTCTGTCAAGTGATCATTTGATTGGGAAATGTCAAGAAAGGCTCCAGCAGCAGATCCAGGAGGATTTCATAGATTATCAACCACAAACACCCACATACACTACACAACTCAGCTGTCCTCATTCAGATAATACAATTTTATGACTGATGTGTCAAACCTCCATTCATGGTTCCTATAGGACTCAACCAGGGGTGGCAAAAATTGACCCAACCAAGAAAACCCAACTTCTTAGCCTACTCTATTCAGGTTTGGATAACAGGTTTTCTTTAGTTCAGGTTGGGAATGGGTCATCAGAATTTCAAACCAAAAATTTATGGGTCAATTATAGGTCAAAGCTTTGACCCCATTCAAGTCATAAACATAAAGTTCTATTTCGGTCAAAATTATATAGGTTGGATTGAGTCATGATTTTGTATCACTATTTTTTGGGTTATTCGTCTTTTTCTTGATACTGGTTGTTTAAAATTTAAATCATTTCAGAAATTAGCCAGTAAGAGCTGTAAATATTGGATTTGATAGGCCAAAGTAGGTTTAACCAGGATTGAGTCTTGCAAAATAGATTAGGT
This sequence comes from Areca catechu, assembly GCA_021397845.1. Taxonomy (NCBI): domain Eukaryota; kingdom Viridiplantae; phylum Streptophyta; class Magnoliopsida; order Arecales; family Arecaceae; genus Areca; species Areca catechu. The sequence goes on along the minus strand of CM038039.1, from coordinate 167,274,242 downwards.
TGGACCCAAAATGATCCATGGTGGTATAGGTCGAGAGGCCTTGACCGATATCAGGCCGAGTATGGGTCAAGGTTTGTATGTTGTCCTTACTTGATCCAACCCAAACTCAACCTAACTCAACCCATTCCACCAAATAGACTCAACCATGTTAGGTTGAGCACTATACTTTTGCATCCTATATTAATCATCTTGCATGACCTAATGTGGCATGCAGGTCCTTGATTTTGGACAAATAAAAGTCTGACGTATCAGTTTATAATGTTGTATCCTATTTGAAAGGAGACATTTGACCTATTGCACCTCTATGTAAACAGATACCTACACGTATATCTATACATCCATATCTATGAACACGGTTTAAGCCAGCATCCTTTTGACAGGATTGAAGCCTCAACCCTACCAATCTAAAATTAACAAAGGACCTTTCAAATTGAACATCTGCACTATTGACATGATCTATTACTTAAAATACTTAAAAATGAAAAAAGTTCATATGAGGTCTCATGCATATACAGCAAATGGACACAAAGGACGATCTCAGTAGAGTTAGTGTGCTAAAATATATATTGCACACATATAATTTGAGACTTCAAAGCATCGATCTTGATATAGACATCTAAATTAAATATTCACCCAAAAAAAAAACTATTTGGATGCTTCTAAACTTGGAATAATATAAAAACATTAGATTATCATTAAAATTGTCCACTTCAAAGACACTTCATGCAAAAATACATAATCAACAAAATCTTAGACTTTTGTTTATAGGCATTTAAAATATTTTAAAACATGTCTAACAAAGCAAATTCTCAATTTAGATGATTTGTCATTAATTTTGCATCAGCAGCATTTAGGCTTCAATCCTGCTGACAAGATACTAAATAAAGTCTCTTAACCAAAGCAGAAACTCCAGCAACCAAATGCAACCTTCAATTCCTTCTAACCACCACTATCCTCAGAGAAATCAATATCATTTTGCTAGGAGCGAACACAGAGATTAACTACAAAAAATCTAGAACCACAAACTCCACTGCTCATTCAGAAACTTGAAATCAGAACTTCCTCATAGTTTAACTGCCAAGAACTAATACCATCTTTATTGTTGGGTATTACACCTCAAATTCAGCCTTGAAAGAAGCCTGTGACGAATTCCAGCCCAAGAAATAGACCCAGCCCAAAAGACTAAAAAAATAAAAAAGGCTGAGTCGAGGTCTCGGCGACTCCGACACAGCCCACGAGCCTTAGTGGAAGGCAGCCCAAGCCGGCCAGCCTGGGCACGCATGCACGGCCCAGGCAGGCATGCGGCCTAGGATGCACGTGCAGCATGCGTGTGGCGGCCCAAGATGCACACGTGCAGCAGCCCAAGGCCCAAGCGACGTGTTCCTGGTTTCTTTCACGGACCACGGTGGACCGACGGTGCATGGGTACTGTTGCACGATCTATGCACCCGATCAGATGGCAGCACACATTCTGCTTGCTGATTAGATGGCTGACATTGATTTTGGCACGATGGTGAATTTACGCTGGGTTTTCGGTGCAATCAAGGCCGATCAATGGCCGGAAGTGATTTGGAGTTCAACTACGAATTGAGAAGCTAGAGGATTCTGATTTGGATGCAATTTAGACCGTTGGACTTCTAGTGAGACGATCTTCGTAGCAGAAACTATAAAAATGTGGGCATAAGACCAGGCTAGGCATGAGGATCAAAAGAATAATGATCTTCAGAGCAACCGAGTTAAGAGCTTGTGCAAGGGATTTGGAATTTCTTGTTGAAAAAAACTATACGGGATTGAGAATGAGTTTTAATCTTGTAAGTTTTTTACTTTTTCATAGTGAAATCTTGCATGCCTAAATAATTATACTTTTTTTTTATTTTTCTCTTCTTTCTCCTGCAACATGGACACCAACAATCATGATCCTGGAGACAGAGCTCCGTATTCTACATGAAAGATTCCTCAACGAGAGTAACATCAGTGCAATTGGTACCACAACCGATATCAAAGCTCCAGATTGTCCTTGATCAAGATCGAAGAAGATGGCGAGCGCAATCAAAGTCGATCTCAATCAATTCAATGTAAAGAGCAATCTCTCTGACAAGCAAGGATAAAAAATATGCTCATCCATCAGGGATTGATCGACGCTCTCATATACTAGGAGAGGCCAGCCACCGCATGAAAGAGAAGACTTAGAGGCAGCACCAAATGTAGGCGATGAGTATGATCCGCTTATATTTGGCATATGAAGTGGTGATCCATATACTGAATGAGACTTTTCCAATGATACTATGGACAAAACTCAAGGAACTATACATGATGACGTCCCTCACCAACACTTCCTTTGAAAGTTGTTCTACCAATTGCAGATGACCGAACGGCAAAGCATACAGAAGCACCTATCTTCCAAAGGATCCTCACTGATCTTCTCAATGTCGATAAGAAAAATAAAAAAACCAGGGCACTAGTCTACATGCCCGATCAAACGACAGCGCATGTTCCGCACGCTAATCGGATAGCTGGTGTTGATTTTGGCATGATATGCTGCATGTTCGATAGACTTACGTGCAATTTTCAATGCAATCAAGGCCGATCGATAGCTAAGAGTGATTTGGAGTTCAACTACGAATTGGAAAGGCTAGAGGGCTCCAATTTGGATACAATTTGGATCGTTGAACTCCTAGTGAGACGTTCTTCGCAACAAAGACTATACAAACATGGACAGAGAATCAGGCTGGGTGTAAAGATCAAACGAATGGTAAAGGATCTCCAGAGAGTGATTGAGTTAAGAACTTGTACGAGAGATTTGAATATTCTTATTAAGATAACTGTATAGGATTGAGAGTGAGAGTTCCAATCTTATAAATTTTTATTTTCTCATAGCAAAATCTTGCATGTCCAAATAATTATGCTTTCCTTTTATTTTTCTCTTCTTTCTCCTGCAACATCGACACCGATAATTGTGATCCTAAAAATAGGGATCCATATTTCACATGAAAGATTTCTCGACGAGAGTGGTATCAGTATAGTTTGTTCCACAACATTTATGCCGTAGCAACATCAACCAACTGATGCATGCAAGATACACTACATAAATGAATTAAAATTGTGCATATTTTAAATTCTAGCCTTGTACATTATTCAATTTTTAATTAAAATTGACTTTGCAAGACATGACACTTAGGTTATATGACAAGGAATATATGGTGAATTATTTATATCAAATATTTTAAGAATATGAAATTTTAGCTTTGGCTTGATTCGAGGTTAATAAATATTGCAGTGGACTCCCACAATAGCCATGTTAGGGGAGGGTCATATATATATAATCTTACCCCCGCATGTAAAGAGGCTGTTTCATGTTTTGAACCCATGACCTCCAAGTCATAATGAAGCAGCCTTACCACTGTACCAAGGCATACCTTCTAATATCAGGTTTAATATTTAAGACTGATATAGTTTATGTTTAGTCTGACTTCTCCAATTCATGATTAAAGTAAAACCATTTCCAATTTTATGTAAACAAACCTAACCTAATTGATCTCATTACCATGATACAAGTTCATGTCTGAATCCGTCAATGCATTAGTTTAAGCTAAATTAGCTAAATCCACGTTTTTTTTGGATTTGGACCTACTACAACTTAAAATTGGATTCAGTCTGGTTCGTTTTAAGTCAGCTTAAACTCCAGTGAAAGGTATAAAACAGCCTCTTTTCACCATCTATAGCAGGCCTAGATACATCAGGTTGGATTATGATTAAATCCATTAATTGAGTTGGGCAAACCTAGTTCATTTAACAAAGCAATTAGGTTCTAATTGGTGACAAATGTCAACATTGGATATAACCCAATACAATCAGGTCAAGTCTGACTATATCTAGGTTGGCTCATACTTCGCTAAAGGAAATAAAATGATCTCAGTTTGCCATGCATGGTCTGGCAAGAAATCACCCCAAGCACACTGACTCAGGTCTTAGCATGCTTGAACCTCAAAACATTGATGGACTTACACCCAACTGTAGCCAGGGTTTTAAGGAAGACTCAACTGCTTATTATTTAATTAGCTTGCTCAAATCAGGTTCTTGTTATTAGGTCACTATATTTAAAATACTGCTCTTATCTTCAACCTCCAATGCTTCAGTTACTGTTCTTCCATGACAGCGAAGATTTAGTTCATGTAAAAAACCCAGCAATCTGCTAGGACATAGGAGGATTGTGTAGTAAAGTTTTTGCAAAAAAGAATTTGTAAGAGTGTTTACATAGTGGATAATTCTACTTTACAAGTTATTTATTGATGTCCATTGATTTAGAACCTTTATATTTCTTGTGTCTATTGTTCAACATCAGCTTTAAGTCTTATTCCTATTGGAGTTTGAATTCTTTTAAAGACACTGAACTTCAGCAATTGCTTTGCTAAGAAAAAATCTGATTTTATTATAAATGATCATAACATGTATGATTTTCCAAAATCTCTTCTAAACAACGGTGACAATTACCTTTGGAAACCTGTTCCTTGTGTTTTGAATGATTTAGTAACAATTGTATTTATACACCAGCTATGTTGCCTAAATCGAAACTTATATGGCATCAGACAATAGCTGTTGAAAGTACTTTTAAGTTTTAACAATTATACTTCTTAATAATGAAATATTTAATAGCCTATGGATTGAACAAAAACTTCCGGTCAGTCAGTGATCCCTAACCAGCGGGTCAAATAGGTGGTTACCAAGAAACCCTAGTCAGAAAGTATAAAAGTTAGCATCAGTTACCAGCAGGTATAATAGTTGTCTAGGCGTATCCTTAGCTAATGGGTTTGTTGATCAGTGAACCAATGATCAACAGGTATAGTAGTTGGTTTTAACCAATTGGTATTGAAATGATTGTAATAATCAATATAAAGTTTCAGTGTATTCAAGTACTTTATAGTGAATCCCAGCATTTTTAAAAGTAATTGCTTTCAGTGATACAATTCAAGGTATATATCTTCATGACATTAATTGGTAATGTACTCTAATGTTTCCAAAATGAATGATAATAGCAAATGCACTTATTTCCACAACTTTCATAAAACATCTTTTTGTAATTGTTCAAATTTCAATAACAATTGATTCTTATTGATCAGTTTTACCTTTTTGTAATTTTATGTTCGCTACCTAATTTTATGTTTTCTTTGCAGGTGTCTACATTTGTCAGATATATATCCTTAGCAGAAAGTGATTGAAAAGGAAACTTTGGTCTTAAGAAAATCACTCTGGATTTCTTTTGGCAGGAAAAAAAACTATCAAGCAGTAGAAGACATCCACTGTAGTCTTTTCCTTCATATTCCTTCTACTAAAAAGATGGTTTTGTATTAAAAAAAAAAGGGTTTTGTATTTTTTCTTGTATACATACCCTCCTAAATATTAGAATTTACATGAATACCCTCCTAAAATTAATATTTGCATACATACCCTCATAAAACACTCGTTTTGCATGCATACCATTCTTTTTGCTTTTCTTCTTTTTGTATATTTTTCTTGTATACATACCCTCCTAAATATTAGAATTTACATGAATACCCTCCTAAAATTAATATTTGCATACATACCCTCATAAAACACTCGTTTTGCATGCATACCATTCTTTTTGCTTTTCTTCTTTTTGTATATTTACCCATGCCATCTAATGCTACTAAAAATTAGTGGTTTAAAATTAATATAACTGAAATATCCTTAATGGATAGACAAGCAAAAAGAAATATTTATAAAGGTATACATGCAAAAAAACAACTTCTTGAGGGTATTCTTGCAATTTCACATATAAAAAAATCTAACTTTATTATCTATTTTAATTTGTTTTAACACTCAAATTAGTCTAATACTTGCTCCACAAAAAATATTTCTTGAGAAAAAGATCGATTCAACAAAATCCATTAACTTGTTACTCACTTCAAGAGTAAAAGGTAATTTCATAATTTTATTTAATTTTTAATTTTAAATAAATATCATTTTGGCTAATGATGTTAGTTGAACAATCATATCAAGGTATTTATGAAACAATAATGTTTTATGAGAGTATGCATGCAAATATTAATTTGGGAATGCTATTTATGCAAATTCCAATATTTAGGAGGGTATTCATGTAAAAAACCTAAGTTTTTTTTTTACATGTATTTTTCTAAATATATGAAATTGCATGAATATCCTTGTAAAATTGTTGTTTACATGTATACCCTTATAAATGCTTCATTTCACATTTTTACTTGTTAAGGATATTTCGGTCATTTCAATTTTAAACTGTTAATTTATTAACAGTGTTAGATGGTGTGGGTATATATGCAAAAAATTAAAAAAAAAAAAAAAGATGAAGGTTTCACATGCAAAGCAAGTATTTTATGAAGGTAACATGCAAATACCAATTTTGGGAGGGATTCATGTGCAAATTCCAATATTTAGGATGATATGCATGGAAAAAATCCAGAAAAAGGTGAATCCCAGCATTTTTAAAAGTAATTGATTTCCATGATACAATTCAAGGTATATATCTTCATGACATTAATTGGTAATGTACTCTAATGTTTCCAAAATGAATGATAATAGCAAATGCACTTATTTCCACAACTTTCATAAAACATCTTTTTGTAATTGTTCAAATTTCAATAACAATTGATTCTTATTGATCAGTTTTACCTTTTTGTAATTTTATGTTCGCTACCTAATTTTATGTTTTCTTTGCAGGTGTCTACATTTGTCAGATATATATCCTTAGCAGAAAGTGATTGAAAAGGAAACTTTGGTCTTAAGAAAATCACTCTGGATTTCTTTTGGCAGGAAAAAAAACTATCAAGCAGTAGAAGACATCCACTGTAGTCTTTTCCTTCATATTCCTTCTACTAAAAAGATGGTTTTGTATTAAAAAAAAAAGGGGTTTTCTTGTATACATACCCTCCTAAATATTAGAATTTACATGAATACCCTCCTAAAATTAATATTTGCATACATACCCTCATAAAACACTCGTTTTGCATGCATACCATTCTTTTTGCTTTTCTTCTTTTTGTATATTTACCCATGCCATCTAATGCTACTAAAAATTAGTGGTTTAAAATTAATATAACTGAAATATCCTTAATGGATAGACAAGCAAAAAGAAATATTTATAGAGGTATACATGCAAAAAAACAACTTCTTGAGGGTATTCTTGCAATTTCACATATAAAAAAATCTAACTTTATTATCTATTTTAATTTGTTTTAACACTCAAATTAGTCTAATACTTGCTCCACAAAAAATATTTCTTGAGAAAAAGATCGATTCAACAAAATCCATTAACTTGTTACTCACTTCAAGAGTAAAAGGTAATTTCATAATTTTATTTAATTTTTAATTTTAAATAAATATCATTTTGGCTAATGATGTTAGTTGAACAATCATATCAAGGTATTTATGAAACAATAATGTTTTATGAGAGTATGCATGCAAATATTAATTTGGGAATGCTATTTATGCAAATTCCAATATTTAGGAGGATATTCATGTAAAAAACCTAAGTTTTTTTTTTACGTGTATTTTTCTAAATATATGAAATTGCATGAATATCCTTGTAAAATTGTTGTTTACATGTATACCCTTATAAATGCTTCATTTCACATTTTTACTTGTTAAGGATATTTCGGTCATTTCAATTTTAAACTGTTAATTTCTTAACGGTGTTAGATGGTGTGGGTATATATGCAAAAAATTTTAAAAAAAAAAAAGATGAAGGTTTCACATGCAAAGCAAGTATTTTATGAAGGTAACATGCAAATACCAATTTTGCGAGGGATTCATGTGCAAATTCCAATATTTAGGATGATATGCATGGAAAAAATCCAAAAAAGGGTGAAAACAGGAAAAACAGGCAATACCCATACGATCATCCTCTTAACCGATTTCTTCAAATATAATGTGTTTTTGAGATGATATAGCTTGAAGATCAACCTAATAAACTCATGATCATAAATCTGTATGCTAAGTAGTAGTTGAATTCTTTTATAAGGAAAAAAGAGAGGCCAAAGATAAAATCAAATGAACTTCAATTTCCATGTATGGTGAAAGATCATAGGAGAAAAAAAAATATATTTTTGGCTTGAGCAATAAAGCAAATCCTTGAGCAATAGCAAGATGGAGAAGCAAAGAGTATACCCAAACAATGGCTTACCCGATAATGCTTTCCATTCAGATATCTGGTTGCTGCTCTTGACAACCGATATCGAATGCAACCTTTCTGATCCAACCTCTCAATAACAGGATCAACATACTGCAAGCAAAACCAATATGAAGTTAGAAATGTTGGTAGACAGTCTCCAACTTTGAAAAGCAAATGAAGTGCTTTTTACCATATTCAGCTGATCTGAGTAGATGACAATTTCGTAAAACTTTGCAAGATGTTCCAAAAAAGCATCAACTCCAGGTCTTTTAAATGTTCTCCAGCCTCTGTCACGCTTTAAATAGAAGTAATTTATATTATGCCCTTCAAAATCCAAAATCAAATAAAACATAAAAACAATATGTAGGGTGAAAAAAAACTAGTTGTTTTTAGCATGTTCAAAAACTCATGTTAAGGAATTAAGGCTTTAGGTGTTACAAAACAAGCATCAATCAGTGCAGCACAAGATAAACTGCAGCAACAAGCAGAACCTTCAAACAATATATAAACTTCTAATAGACACCATGGGGTAGAAAAAGAAAGATCGAATGATGCAAACATTACAAAAAATAGAGCCAGCAAATTTTGACCAACTTGTTAACCAGATTTGACAAAGCAGACTATGTACCAGGCATGGGCAAGCATTGTTGTATCCATGTCAGTTAACAGGTTTGATCAAACATGTATAGCAAGTTAGATGAATATTATAGTAGCATATGCTTGTATGTGGCAATTCCAAACTCATAATATCAGATGGCGATGTCCAATTTGAATATTAAAGAACTTTAGGAAGGCTAGGTCAACATGAATGGCACATCCCCAAAATTGGAAAGTAGATAATTATATAAAAGGTTAAAAAAAAACTACGGGAATCTGAGTGTGCTTTCCTTTTTTCTTGATTTACACAAAGTACATTATCTTCCTCTTTTGTAGTGAGGCAGAAGCATGGTGCTCTTCTGTTATGGCAAAAAAGGCCTTCCATGCTGCATTATATGCTCTTTTTGTTAGACTATATAGGATTACACCATACAAACAATATCCTTTTTATGTAACACTGGCTGTACATGTATATATACATTATGTTTTCTACAATGTATAAGTAAACAGATTGCATGATTCGTGCTTGCCTTCATCAACCTTTTTGATGTATCATGATATGAAAGCATCCCCAAACCATCATCACAAATCATAATTGGCTTGATCCTTCATTTGATATTAGGTCTCCTGAATTCCTTAAGGTCTGTTTGGGAAATCTAGCAGGATTGGGCTGGATTTCCCATTGGATTCATGGAGCGGGTAGTCTATTTGAGTAGGCCCATATCAGTCCAATACCTTCACAGCCAAAAATCCTGTGGAGGGGAGGAAGGACCCATGGAGGTCTTTTCTTCCTGTGGGCCAACGAGCTCACAGATGGGATTTAGGCTAGGAATAGGATGGACCTCTAGAAAAATATGTGCTGGGCAGGCTAACAGGCCCAATTTCTGTAGGAAATCCAGCATAAGCCTGCTGGATTTCCCAAACAGGTCCTTAATAGGATGACTCTGAAACCTTCCCTAAGCTACTGATGTCAACCAGTGGGTTGCTGAAATTAGCAGTCACTAAGTGTTAGGTCATACTGGAAATAAAATCTTCTAACCAAAGTCCAAATACTGTTCTTCTGTAGCCATATGATCTATAACAGTTGTCAAAGCTTGATTTCTCTACTTTATTTGAATATAGAAGCATCACCAAATTACTGAAGACATTGGATCGTCTTTTCAACCTCCACCCTTACTCAGTTGTGGACAGGATATCATTACAAAGTACCTCAGCATTCAAGCTTGCTGTCAAGATCATTAAAAATAATCTTACCAATCATTCTGGATATTAAAACCTAGGAAACAAAAGAGTTAGCAAACATCCAAGACATAGAACATGCAAAAGGCATGAAATAAGCAATAGAGAACGAAGGTAAAGAAACTATAATCCATGAAGTGGAGTATCGAAAGAACAAGCTGATACTAAAGCATTAGCATAAGATACTGCAAACAAGCTTCTATCTCCGATGGAAATTTTACTACTATGAAGAAAATAGTGGTGTCTCATAGTTTCTATGTTCTGTACCTGACAAAGGACAAGATATCAAACTCTATAGGGTCTCACTATGAACTTTCCACTAAAGAGAGGGTTATCTTCATGACTTTTTGCTTGCATCATAATTTTTTCCTTCCTTTTTTCCCAATTTGTCCAGCAGTCTCTCCAAATACTTTATTGTGTGGTAAATAATTTGATTTAATGAATTTTCACTTATATATCTAATGTGTGATACTTAATCTATTTGTGCTTGAGTAAAAAAGCATAGGGAAAGAATGTGATTAAAATTTGATATGGAGGATATTGTCAAATGTAATATAGTTTGTTGGTTTTCATCACTAGAAAACTCTTTCAAATTAGATGTAAGAGCAATGCATCATAACTGAAATGTTCTCCTGGACTGCAATCAGTTCTCATTAAATCCTTCCATGTAAACCACATCCCTTTCCCCCCCCCCCAAAAAAAAAAAAAAAAATGTTCATTACTCAAAAAAAAAAGCAGATGTCAGGTAGCGAAAGATCATTGAACCATAAGAATTTCCACCTGAATGCTTCACACCAGTGAAGGTATTGGCTTCCTGAGTTTTATCACACAATCTATCACATGGTGTCTGAGAAACGCACCATTGAGTATTGACTGTTGGCTATGTGTACTTGGAGAAGTTGGCAGAGAACGATCTGCTGATCCTTGTAGGACAAATTCACCAATTGATATATATGTTACATGGATTACTAGCAGTTCCCACACTACATAAAGCGCAGTCAAACAAACAAGCCAGTCATAAGAGGCTCAAGTTCAGCTTGAAATTTAGCTTGGTACATGGCTTGCTTGATTGCTAAGCAGAACACAAGCCAGGATTGCTTGGCACATGGCTTGCTTGATTACTAAATGAGCTTAAGAAACAAATGAACCAAACACAAGCTAGACCACGCTTGCTCATGTTTAACAAGATATAGGCCCAAATATATATAAAGAGTTAAGTAAATAATTTTTACTAGCAGATGTGATATGAGATTTTTTTTTTTTTGTTCAAGTGTATTTGACACATACAAGCTCAATTTTATAAGGTGCACTTCTCTTGTTTCTCTCCTTTAGAGAAAAGAACTAAACCTAGTGAAGTATATTAGTACAAAATGAGAATGGTCATACTGCCATATGGAGTAGAGCCAATATAGGGGAAAAGCAAACTCGTCAAGTTCCATTACCTTGTGCAAACCTCCACATCCCCACCCCAAAAAAAACCTAATGCAGGACAACTTAGAGATGGTCAGCTTATGCATTGGAGGACCTAACAATTAGGAGGTTAAGGGTTTTGATATCCTTTTATGCTTTTATCTTGCTGCAAGAGTTAGGACCAACATTTGCAAAATCAATGTGGTAACCCGAGCCGGATTGGTATGGAGCAATATGGTACCATACTGACATACGGTATGATATAATGTGACACTGTACCTACACAGTACACATTCAATGCCAATTAGGTTTTAGTTCACCCAATCTAGGGTTTTCCCTAGATATGGAGGAGAGGAAGGCAAACTAATCACGTGTTTGGTCCAGATTTTGAAAGGGGCATAGGTCGGCATCCTACCGATGACCATAGAGCTATAGAGAAGGTGGTGGTAGACGTGGTGGAGAAGGTTGGCATCCTATCAGTGGCCCAAGTGGATGAGGGCAATTAGGTGCCAGGTGCTCAATCTAGAGGACGGTCGGTTGGACGATCTTCAGTGACGGAGGGTGAAGAGCATCCATTAGCAGATCAGATCAAGAGAGAGCAATCGAGAGAAGATCAAACGAATGAGGGTGCAAGAAGGTCAGGAGATTTTTAATCGATTGGTTTGACCATAAACAGGCAGGTGCCGGCCAAAACCAAGCCAAATCAAGCAAGACCAGGCACCTTTTCCAAACTGATATGATGAAGTAATTTAGTTCCACACCGATTTGCTTCAATATGCCCTAAATCAGGTGGTTTGAGATGGTTCTACTTACATGGTCAAGAGTGAACAATCTAGTAGATTAAATGGAAAAGGGAAGCTTTCTAGTTACCATCTAGGGTTAGTCCTTGGTTGTAGAAAGAGCTTTCTTAGGATGTTAGGGTTAAAGTGGAAGGATTTCTATCAACCTATAATTGATTTCCAGGATATAATTCAAATTTCAGCAAACCTAGAGAGAGGACTATATGAAGAAAGTGAAGAAGAGAAAGGGAAAAAGCAAGAAGATAGAGAAAGGAAAAGAAAGAACTAAAGAAAAGGAGAGAGAGAGAGAGGAGAGAAGCAACTTTCTTTCTCAGCAATACAATTTCATTCAATTGAAGTTATGATTCAAGCCTAGCATTTTAGCTATTTCATACACTATATATATAGCCCACATGACTCAGCAACGAAGTTACCAAATAAAAAAGGATAACTTAGAGACCAACTAATTTAAAGGCTTGCCTACCAAGTAACTTGTAAGTTACTCAAGGACAAAGCAATCAAATATATTAAAAATAAATAACTTCAGACCTAAGCAACTTATATGTTAAGTAACATAAAGACCAAGTAATCTAATCTAATAATAAAAAAAATAATACAAACTCATTTTATGATCAAATCTAGACTAATTATAAAAGCAATGATTGCTTCATCGATGCTCCAAATAAACTGGATGAGGGCTTGAATCGTCATGATATAGCTTGTGATACAGGATCCAAGTTCTAGACTTCATTACATGCTTCCTATACGTGGATATCGTCTTCAAGATTTTAATGTTGTTTTGATGCTTGATCCATCTATGTATCTCCAAGACTTGATTGCAAGGACCAGTTTAAAACTTTCTTATGATCAATGATTTAGATCCCATGGGACAACGCTGTCCTAATTCTTCCATGAAACGGAGTACAAAGGTGTCCTGTCCCATGCTGACACTTTGGAGGGGGATGTCCCGAGATGCGCCAAATGGACACTAGGACAACAGTGGCATGGTCCTATCTCGACACTTAGGATGGTGCCCAATTACCGATATCTGCAAGACATCCCATCAGAATTTGAATCCTTGCTTATAATTGTACTCTCAGCTGGTTGTTTCGGTGCCCTTGGATCATCAACCATGAAGCTTTTGATCATTTGATTGATGGTATGCTTTGATGAATCCACAAAATCAACAAAGAATGGATCCTTGAAATGTTTGATACATCATAACCTCTAAAAGATTGTAATCCATGCCTTGTTTGAAGGCACTAGTCCTTTGGTGCTTTCATGCTTCTCAATCAAGTTCTTAGGACATAGCATATCTTTAATGGAAAACTCTTTACATGAAGAATTACCTTTAGTAGGATCTTTGATGGGCATATCTTTGATCACAACATTCTTGTTTGATGGACTTTCAACTACAAGACTTTAGATTCAAGGTGCTTCATGTAGTTGGACTTGCTAGCTTGCTGATGAATAAAGGTTAAAGAAGATGACCCTACTACAAAAGACTGTCTAACATCCAAAGCTGCTGACATTGTCCGCAACCGAGAATTCATTGACACCAGCACATTGTTGAGAGTTACCAATCTAGTGTTGATTGAAGCCTACTTGTATGCAAGCCCAAAGTCCGTCCTTATGTGTTGACAAAGAATCTCAAACTTGGAACTTGATGCATTATTTGATCATATGATGAAAAGAGAATCAATCTGAATGTAGAAAGGTCCAGGAAAAGAAATGATGGATACAATAGGATCTTTTTACCCAGATACCAAACTGATGCAGGACAATTTAAGGGGTTGCCCACTTATGTGTTAGTGAACCTAACAATTAGAAGTTTAAAGTTTTCGCATCTCTGTATGCTTGTTGTCCTGTTGCAGAGAATAGGGCAGAAGACTGAAAAGAAGAGGGAAGCTTTCTAGGTCCTTCCTAGGTTTAGTGATACTGTTTGGTGTTAGGAAGAGCTTTCCTAGGGTTTTAAGGTAAATATGGATGTGTTGGAATTGACCTATAATCTATTTCCAGGATATAACTCAGATTTCAACAAACCCGAAGCAGATTGATGAAGGGAGAAAGAGAAAGCAAAAGAGAAAAGAGAGAGAAATGAAAGAACACACTATGGACAAGAGAGTAAAGAGAAAAGAGAGAAGCAAATGTCTTTCTCAAGATGCAAACACAAAGCAACTATTTGGCCTGCCATAAGTGGGCTGAATTGAAGTCCACATTGCTTTAGTGACTTTGGCTCCCCTTGACCCAAAGCAACTTCGAGCCATTTCTCACTACATTAAGCCACGACAGAACCACCTTAGCTCTATTTCAAGCCAACTAAATGCCCGGTGGACAACCCTTGGCTTGAACTAAGTGTGGATGCTTAGTTATGGGCAAACAATCAAGCTTATAGAAAGTAAATCATGATTCAAGTCTATCCTTTTAGTTATTTCATATACTACATATACATATATAAATACATACATTCATATAGTTAGACTCAAAAGTCCAAGCAAAATGTCCTATGAATATCATGACGAGATATCATCCTAAGTGTCAAGACAAGATCGTATCACCATTGTCCCAACCAACACATCTTGGGACATCCCCTATACCAAGCATCCCATGTCCCGAGTGTTGGGACCATGGGGGATGGTGGCATATCCCATTTCATAGAAAAATCGGAACAACACATCCCGTTCCATGGAAAAATTGAGATAACCATCCCATGGGATTTAAAACATTGCATACAGATACATGCATGCATACGTGCGCACAAACACATATATAATATATTATATATGTATATAATATAATATAATATATATATATAATATTATATAATATTATATATATGCATGTATATGCATATATATATATACACACACACACACACCAGATGGCTTACAGATTAAGTAATCACATAAAATTAAAAAAAAAAAAGATAACTTAAAGACCAACTAATCTAACATAATAACTCTCAAAGAAATACACTCAATCTATAATCATAGCCGAACCATTTATAACTCAAGGGTTGTGATTGATTTCATTGGTGCTGCAAGCAATTGAACAAGGGCTTGAATCATCATGATATAGATCAAGGCCTATAGTATCGAAACTGGCACCTATGCCAGTAGGCTGGTAGTACAATACAGTATCATGCTATGATGTTCCAACATGAACCAACAAGGGAGGGGGATTAGAAGAAGGAGAGAGAGAAAAAGAGAGAGAAGAGGGAGGGAGGGTGGGAGACGGAGAGGAGGGGAGGAGAGAGAGGCGAAGGGAGGGGGAGAGGGAGAAGGAACGAGAGGAAAAGACAGAGGGAGGGAGAGAGGGAGAAAGAGAGGAAGGGAAGGCGAGGGCAATAGAGAGCGAGAGAGGTGAAAGTAGGGGGAAGCGACTTAAAAAAATTCAAAAAAATAACAAGTGAAGTTGGTAGACGCTACCAACTTTACTTAAAATATATATATAAAGGGCGGCGGGGGGGGGGGGGGGGGTGCAGGGAGAGGGTGAAGCCCCTATTCCAACACTGCAGAGGAGAGGGTTTCAAAAGCCCTCTCTTCCCCCTCCCTCCACCTCTCTTGCTCTCTACCGCCCTCTCTCTCCCTACTTCTCCCTCCCTTCCTCTCCCTCTCCCTCCCTTTCTCTCTCTTTTCCTCTCTTTCCTTCTCCCTTTCTCTGAAGGCAAACCATCTCAATTGGCCTCCAATACAAGTTGGTATGCCCCAAACTGGATAGTTCGGGATGGCACTGTCAACCTTGATATATATTGTGATACAAGATCCAAGGACTTGACTTCATCACCCACCCTCCATAGTAAGAACAGAACTATTGTAGTGTGTTTGATATTATGTCATCCACCACAAATGTTTGTTCAGGCCATTACCCTGTGCCCTTGGTCCCAACTGTAGAATAAAAGGTAAAACAAACAACTAAATAGAGGTAAAATGTTCAGAAGGATTGGCAATACATATATCTAAGCTATTATACCACTTAATGCTTCTGCTCCTTCCACGATCTCTCACATACACACTTATCAGGAGTAACTGCATGGTCACACATCACTACTTCCCATCTATGTGCCCCCTTGGCTCCTCCCCCCTTCCATCCTCTTCTACAACCATGACCACACCTCTCCAGCCCACCCTTCCTTTTTTCCCTCTCCTCCTATCCCCTATATATCAACTTACATAGGTGCTCAAACCTCCATTCTCCATCCCTCCTCAACACCTTGCTTGATTCCATTGTATTTATTTGGCTACAACTCATGCCTAGAAAAGGGTCGATATGATCTAGCTTATTTACTTACCATCTCTTTATTCTTGGGCAAAGAAAGTCCAAGGATGTTTTAGGGTTTTTCCCATCTCTCTTTGATATATTAATACTACCATAATCAATCAAAGCCTAGTTTTGATCTTGGGTTTAACGAGATCGGACATAGCCACTAGAGGGAGAGTTACCAAATTTTTCAAAATAAAAGGAAACAATGAGAGGAAGGGAGGGATGGTTTCTCACAAAGGAAAAAAGAGCAAGGGTGGGGTGACTTGTTCTTAATATAGAGAGAGAGAGAGCCTTGATTCTCATTTTTGTGTATTGCCCTTCTAAATGTTTTCAAAATTAAAATTGATATGTTTAGCAGTCTTGCCCTCCAACAGTCCAAGGGATTTGTTCTCTACAATCTACCAAACACCAGGAAAGTTTTTGGCCTGTTTGGAATTGCTGCCACTTTCCATTTTTTGTTTTTGATTAAGAAAACACAGAAACTGAGGTTGGAAACTTGTTTGGTTACCCATTTCGCCTTTCGATTTTCTAAAGATGCCTGCTAAAATTTCTAAAAAAAATAAAAGCTCTCGGGAGTGGCTTTCACTTTCATTGAAAATGGAGACCATCCATAAACACCACTCCATCGCCTTTGTTGCCACTATTGCCACCACCCCCATAGGCCACTGTCATTGGCCATCACTGCTCACCAGTGAGCCTCCATTGCCACCACCACAACCCAAGTTGACTACCAAGCAAATTTTGGTTTCCATTTCAAAAAAAGAAAAAGGGAAGGAAACCAGTTTTGATTTTCATAAAAACTGAAAACTGAAAGTGATGCCAAACAAAACCTTTGCTTTTCACAAAGTTATATTTCTGAATTGATCACCAACAATTACATTATCATGCTAGTTAATAGCTGATTTAAAATAATAATGGGTAATAGCTGATGTTTGTTAATATAATCTTCTATTTAATTGATTTAAATCTGTTAGTTCTTTAACCGGTCATGTATGTGGTATTATATAACGGTAATGTAAAGCATTTGATGATGATACAAATTGTTCAAACATGGTGATCAAGGAATAATGTCCTATGGTGACGCAATTAAGAAATGGTTTATTAGTAAAAGGAAATAACTTACTATTCTCTAATTGAAGTTTTATTATTTCTATTATATATTTTAATAAAAAAGATTATGACCGAGATATGATCATCAATCAATTAACAATGGTGCCACCCTAACAAATTTTTTGTCAAATGCCATGCCTGAAGCCCCAGTTAAAATTTAGAGCTGCAATTTTAAACTTCACAGATATATCAGATATGAGAATGAAGAAGCAATGGAGAACTTGGGGAGAAACCCTGAGAGGATAATGAAGATGAAACTAAAGTAGGAGTGTTGGGTACAACTTGAATTTCAAGTATTTTTTGTCCAGTAAATGTGATTTGGTTACCATTATTGAGAGAGAACTGTAGCTCCCGCACTAATCAAGCATGGTGAACCAAACTCAAGTTTGCCTAGCACTAGAATGACCTGAACTTGAGCTTTGTGAACTAACCATGTAGCATGTCATGTTGAGCTCAAACTCAGCCAAGTTCATTCATGTTTGGATCACTTACCACACCAAATTCACATAGTTTAATGGTTGAGGTAATTATTTTCTAACCATATATTATATTCTATATTTATTATTAGCACCCAGTGTACAATCAAACAAATGTATAATATCCTTCAACTTCAAAAGAACATGGGAAAACATGATCATTATCATAACCAATTAATCCAAAGTATACAGAGACCAAAACAGATATAAAATTCTATATATGAGCTCCTATAACATATATGCTACATCGGTCATGTGCTTAAGCCCTGGCTATGACTTGGATGATTGTCCTTAATGGCAATTTGTGGATGTATGGAAGCAGGTTTATAACACTAAGGATATTGGATACAAAAGTACAGCATGCTAAGTTGTACACAAAATATACAACAAACCAGAAATTAACGTACAAATGAAATTTTAAATGAATAAAGAATATCAAAAACCAAAGCCTAGAATGGAGTGTTGACTTAGAGTCTTAGATGAACTTGAGTGATATAATAATCCATTACACATAATAAGTGAAGAAAACTCCATATATCAATTGGGTTGAGAAGAGAAATAATTGTGCAAGCAAAGACCGATTGGGCTGATAAGAAAAGTGATTGTGGAAGTTTGCTACCAATGTGAATAAACATTGTGATACATCAAGTGCCACTCCGGAAAAAATACAAGTTTATTATGTTGAATATTTGATAAATGAGCTGGAGTCAATAGAGGGAGCAAAGTTTTGCAAACCATCCTGAATTGCCTGATTTGAGACATACCAAACTATACCGGCCAAGAACTAATATAGTTCGACCATGAAAAATGGTCTGAAAGCCCGAATCGGCTAAAAATGCCTGAACCAGACCGATACAATATGGTATGGTACCATACCGGTGCGTTTCGCCCGGTTCAGGTCAGACAATGTAGCAATAGGGGAGGGATGCATTTTTTCTCATTTTCACGAAGTGCGGTACGCATCCCGGTATGGTACCATACCATAACGGTCGACCGGTACAGCTTTCGGTTTTGGTTTAGTGTTCCTTGAGAGGGAGTGTAGTAACAACTTTATTGTTGGCATATATTTACCATAACAAAATAGAAACAAACTAACACATCTCCATGCAATAAATAAAAAAGTTACCTTCCAGTCAGAGTATACCAAAGTCTCATTGAGGTCTAGAACAAGAGTAAAGACACCTTGCTCTTGAGGATGCAAGTCTGGAAGAAGCTTCTCTGACGATGGTTCAGTAAATCCCTACATGGGGTAAATGAAGCAGAAGTGATTGCAAATGATAGAAAAAAAACTGGGCAATCTGAAGGAATTGAAATTGCTAGGCATAAGGGATAAATATGTTACATACCCGAACTTGTTCTTCAATTTCCCTCCTAAGATCCATGTATAGCTCTATACACTTAACAGGAACTGCATTGCCAGAAAAAGAAACATTGCTAAAACTAGATGAGCAAAAACAAAATCCACTACCATGCCAATGTTACTTGCAACATGCAAGTTGTACAACAACACGTACCACCATAGACAATAAATATTGGGCAACTAAAAAAATCAAGTTCATACACCTGAATCAATGCTCATGAAACAATATTAAGAATAAATTTCAGTATAAAAAGCATTGTATCCCAATTAACTAATACGATTCATAATTTTCCTATGGCCCAAATTTCTATCAATAGTTTTTATATAATTGTGGCATAAAATAGCAAGCTTGAATAGAATGCTACTTAAGCATATAGGTCTAGATATGTGCATATATTAGAGTATGTATTCTGTGAAGTTTGTACACATGAAGTTTTAATTTTGCAATTCTGTGATTGTCACTGATGGCCACCCCAAACCCTGAAACACAACTTGGAATTATTAACTCATTTTTGGAGTTATGGCTCTCAACCAAGATAAGACCAAAGATGGTCCGACAACTCCTACAATGTATGCTCAACGTAGCATGAACCTTCCATAAGTTGGCATCAGAGTCCCATAAATGCAACTCCCCATAAATGCAACTCTAGGCAACAATGAAATTGCCATGAATCTTTAAGAAATTTGGCAGAAAGTGAATCCCAAATTTATTGGTAGAGTTAACTTTTGCAACAAGTGAGAAACCATATAATATTCCCCCACACCTAGAAAGGGTCTAAGTGATTATTAACAAATATGAAGGTCTAGCACAAGGAACTGCATTATCCTATGAAGCATATAACAAAATCCATGCAAGAAAGAAATATCTCTGATTAAGCATTGCAACAATTGAGAAACCATATAATATTCTCCAATACCTAAAACAAACATTACCAACACCACCAATATGGTGCTAGTACATGGGTCCAATACCAAGATTGCAAACCCTGCACTTGAACATCTTATACTCATGCCAATAGCATTCAATGGACAATTTGATAAAAAAATGCCCTAAGAGGCAATCATTGTGTGGGTCTTTTTGTAAACTTCCAACTCATGTATGACATCATTATTTATAATAAAGGCATTTGATTCATCATATACTGTTGTGTCATATTTTTGACTATGATGAACCTTATATAGTAGGGCAATGGAATTAGGATTATGATAAAATAACAGTGAGACCTAATTCCCATAAATCCTAATCTAGATGTTCCTAGTCATTGGACCATCGATTCGGGGATCGATGAATCAGGTAAGACTAACTTATCCTATATATGCTCAGTTAATGAGGGTGGTTGGTCTCGCAGCCACTTGTGTAGAGACACTGATACAAAAATAAGGGTGCTCATTAAGTTATGAATATACTGAACTGATCCGCACCGGGACTATCTTATGAAAGTCTTACTCATTGTCAAAAGATAGGTCCTAGAGTAGAAGTTGTACATGTGATCTTCAGACTTGAGATCACCATGGTTCCTTGTGCACACTAAGCCATACTTTGGTTCATACTCATTCATGGCATTGCGACATGTACGGGATGTTCTGGGTATGGTAGAAGGTGTACGAAGGATATGAGTGGACCAACAAGGAATTGATCAATCCTGGTAAGAGGATATGTTATCCCGTATAATCTCTTCGATGAGTGACTCAAGGAATCTTTGCAAAGTGGGATGAGATTAGAAGTGGCTTCTAATCAGTCATCAACTGAGTCCTCATGATCGAGCTGAGATTTAATATGATTAAGTGTTAGAGTTTGACATTTATCCATACCCATCACTTAATCGGGATAATAAAAGATCAAAAGATTGAATTGCACGGTAACTTACTACTGAAGGGTATTTTGGTAAGTTCCATCAAATTCCTCATCTTCCGGGTAGGCATGATACGTTGCGAGACGTCAATCTTGTCTTATGAGTTTTCATGAACCAATTGGATTGGTTTCATGAGTCAATTCGATGTGTGATTCGAATTGGACAATTAGGTGAGCCGATTTGACCTAATTAGGTCAATCGGGTTCGATCGAATCGAATCGACTCAAACCTAAACCTACTACTGGCTAGATGTGGAGCCCAATGGGTCACACACAATAGAGAGTTGCCCAAGGAAGTCACTCATGGTTTAATTAGGATCATGGGATCCTAATTGGTTAACCATATTGCAAACTAGCATATGTAGGCTAACCCAATTCCTAACCCAATTGGATTGGATCCGGTTGCTTGTTAATTGGGCTAACCTAATTAAGGAAAACCTAAATTAGGTTGAGTCCTAAGTGGGATAGCCAAATCAGAGCTTGATCTGATTTTATTTTGGTATTTTGGATGTCTTATTGAAGAGTCCATTTGAGTTAGGACTCTAGATGCCAAAATGATACCTTGGCATTCAAAAAGGCCTAAAAGAGTCTATAGTCCTCTGATCTGAAAAATATTTATATGGATGGAAAGAGGACTTAATGCTCTTTCTTTTGACACCCATATTGCATATACTTTGACTAGTCAAAGGTTGCATGGAGTGTGGATAAAGTTGACCACGAAATAAAGGGACTCTTGGCGCCTCTTGGCGCGCGCGGGAGATGAAGGTGCGGGCAGAAGGACAAAGGTCCTTCTGCAAATGAAACACTGGAGTGTTTCATTTCAAGGTGGCGCCTTCTCATCTTACCCCATGCCTCTTGGATATGTTTGACCGGTCAAGGCCTATTTTGAAAGAGCGTGAAAAAGGGATGGAAGCAAAAGCGCGCATGAAGAAACGCGTCTCTTCATGTGGCGCACGCCCTGAAGCAGTCCTACTTTCAGGACTCTTCATATTCTTCAGTATTTGGAAATTGAAGAGGCGCCTCTTAGCTTCCCAGGGACCGGTACTTGCCATGTGGCAAGTCACAGATTGTCCAGGAAAATGGACGGATGCCAATATGTCTTTTGGTGCATGAGAAGACATATTGGATATGATTTTTCAGTCTTGAAAAATCATATATGATAACCTGTTGGAGGATATATCACACGCCCCTCTTAAAACTATTAATAGGGGCGGTGATATGAGTTTCAGATCTTCCTTTTCACCGTAAAGATATTTTGAGTGTTCTTCCACTTCTCTCTCCCTCTTTACTTTAGGACAAGGCTTGTCTTGTTAAGACAAGGTCTTTTCTACTAAGACAAGGCTTAATTTTAGGATATAAGCCTGAGGGGTCCTAGAGAAGGGTTGTCCTGAAACCAAGAGTTGTTTAGGACTGTGTCCGGAGACTCCTACCTTAGGACAGGGTCTCCTACAGTAGTCAAAGGTCAAAAAGCTGATAAAAGAGTTCTGTTGAATCAAGCAATCCCGGTAGGGATTCTTTCTTGGTACTATTCTCGTGTGGATCGCCGTTGGAGGGCTTGCACTTGTAAGCCTCGAGGAAAGGATTGGATTTTAGCGATCCAGGTATGTATTCTGACTTCATTTATGTTTTGTTGATTGGTATTGCATAAGGGGTTCCTGGGAATTAGGGTTTTCTAGCCATATTAGGGTTTCATGCGTAGAATTTTGTTTTGAAATTCACTTCCGCATGCTGCATGATTCCCGGTACCTTGGGAGAATTCCCATCAGTGGTATCAAAGCCATCCTTGTGGCATACCAGTTATGAACAATTTTTGGAGTTTTATGAAATTCTATTGTCGAGCCGACCTGAACCCTGTCGAGCGGACCCGAACCCTATCGAGTCGACCCGACTAAACTCATATGTATGATTTCTGGTTTCTTTATGAAATGACCTGATAATGCAATTATATGAAATTTTGCATATTATGGTAATATGTTTAATTTCAAATTTTTTATAAAATGCATAATATTATGTCAAGTATGAAATTATGCATGTTGATTATACCTAGTAACTGCTTTGGATTGGGTTAATCACCATGGCCGTCCGGTCATAGAAGCCAAGTAGAGTTTAAAGGCCCTCTCCTCTCATTCAATGGGTCTCCTATAGCATGTAGGGGTGCCGCTGTGACCATATCCTATGAAAAAGTGAGGTGAAAGGTATTTTTATGTATCTATCATGCCTTGATTTGCATATTAGTTATAATATGCTTGTTTAACATAACATGTTATGTTATGATGTTATGTTATGATGATATGTTATATGTTTATATATGTTATAAGCATAGTAATCATGATAATTTAGAATATGTTTTTGAGACCATCAAAGCCTTCATAAAAATCATATTTAGTCATAGTAAAAAAATTAGTCATGATGCAAAACCGATTAGGGTTTGATCAGCCGATTGGTATCTAGGCAAGTGGTTCTGGGAAGGTAAAGAGAATGAAGTTTTTAATTGGTTCCGTTGACTAACCTGGCCAATCTAATTGGTATCTAAGGAAAGCAACGGGGGAACCCCCTCGCCCCTTCCACTCACCTGACCAATTTGGTCATATCTAAATCTTAATTTAGTAATGCTAATTGGTTAAGTGTACTATATTTTGCCTTCCTTCATGCTAAGCCAAATTTATGTCAAGACTATAGTAGGTTTGTTATGCATACACAAGGCCTACTCTAGGGTTTGATATAAGATTTGTCTTGGTGCACTTAGTGCTTTATGGCATGGTTAGAAATATTGCTTTGTTGTGCATATACAAGGATAACATTATTCAATCATGGCTATATGGAAATGAAGGGTCCGATTAAACTAAGACATTATCGTTTATTATGCATACATAAGGTCATAAGTGTCTTAAAGGTAAAGATAATTGTTGAGAATTGCACGGGTTGCAATTGGAAAGGTTGTCCTACATTTAAACTCATGTGTGTTTGTTGTGCATACACAAGGCACTCATGAGAAATAAGGATCTCAACCCCACTAAGGAAACCAGGAATGGTTTCTTGCTTACCATAGTTGAGGGTTATAGTATTTGAAGAAAATAGTGGGAAACATAATTAGATAGAAAGTCCTTATCTAGTTATGAATGTCATCTTGAATGGTCTGCTGATATTGTTCTTTAATTAAATGTAGGACATTTATTTTAATGGCTTCAAATTTATCATTGCATGGCATCTTGGATGCTAATAAGTTAACCGGTTCAAACTATGTGGACTGGTTAAGGAAGAAGGCTGATGGAGCCTGTTTCCATTTCAGCATGTTTGGGCATTGGAAGAAGGATCGCAAGACTTGTCTTGCAAATGTGAAGCTAGATGCAAGTGGTGCATCTAGGGGTTTGTACATGATACAAACCAATTTATAATTGAGTGAATCTATTTCTAATTCATGGATATTGGATATCGCATGTGGGTCATATATTTGTAAATCTTTACAAGTACTCCACAGAATTACAATTTGAAGAAAGGTGACTTTAAATTATATGGGGCAAGTGGAGAACCCATATATGCTAAAGCTGTGGGCACCTATCTTCTGTTATTACCTTCGGGTAATATCATAAGGTTGGAAGAATGCTACTATGTGCCAAATATTGTAAGAAACATTATTTCTATATTCTTGTTATTAAAACAAGGATATGAAATAAGTATAAAGAGTAGTGGCTGCTCTATTATTTATAATAATACAATATTTGGGCATGATTGCTTTGTAAATGGTCTTCTAACTTTAGTATTCAATGATGAAATACTTCTTGTAGATGACAAGAAGAGAAAAAGAGATAATGTCAATGTCACATATCTCTGGCATTGCCGGTTAGGTCATATCAGTGAGTCAAGGATAAACTAGTTAGTCAAAGAGGATTACTTTGACCCTGATGATTTTCAATCATTAGGAACTTGTGAGTCTTGCTTCAAAGGGAAAATGACCAAGTCTCCATTCACTGTATATGGAGAAAGGGCAACTGAATTGTTAGGTCGTGTACATACTAATATGTGTGGACCTATGTCAACTCAGGCCAAAGGAAGATATTCTTATTTCATCACTTTTATTGATGATTTATCAAGATTCGGTTATGTGTATCTTATAAAACACAAGTCCGAAACCTTTGATAAGTTTAAAGAATATCAGAGTATAGTTGAAAGACAAACTGGACTTAGTATTAAAGCTCTTCGGTCTGATCGAGGAGGGGAATACTTGTCTAATGAGTTTTTGAACCATCTCAAAGACAAAGACATTATTTCTGAATGGACCCCTCTTTATACATCCCAGTTAAATGGAGTGGCAGAAAGAAGATATCGTACCTTGTTGGACATGGTGAGGTCCATGATGAGCTTCACTGATCTTTTCATTTCCTTCTAGGGACATGCCTTAGAGACTGCTGCATATATATTAAACAGGGTTTCATCTAAGTCAATAAGTAGCACTCCTTTTGAGTTATGGAATGGTAAAAGACCAAGTCTTTAAGTACTTAAAGATTTGAGGTTGCCATGCTTATGTCAAAAATAACTTTGGACATAAGTTAAGTGCTAGGGCTGACAAGTGTAGGTTTGTTGGTTACCCAAAAAAAGGTAAGGGATACCTCTTTTATAATGCTACTGAGCAAAAGATAATTGTTAGTAGGTATGCCACATTCTTGGAACAAGAGTTTATCCAAGAAGGATGTAGTGATTCTTCACTTGAGTTGTGTAAAGAATAGAATCAACAAACCGATGAGCCTTCAAGTGAAGTTCCTCAACCAGAGGTTCTTGTGGATCAAGAACAGCCACAATATACACCTCCTCTCCAAAGGTCAGAGAGGGTGCGGGGAGCACCTCTCAGATATGGCTTTGTCATCAGGGATGACAATGAAGCCAGTATCATACAGGATGATGATCCTGTGACCTATTCAGAAGCTATCGAGATTAGGGACTCCGACAAGTGGCTTGGTGCCATGAAATCTAAAATGGACTCCATGTATTCCAATCAGGTTTGGACCTTGGTAGATCCACCTGAAGGAATTAACCCGATAAGGTGTAAATGGGTCTTCAAGAAGAAGATTGGAGCCGATGATCAAGTTGAGACTTATAAGGCTAGGCTGGTAGCAAAAGGTTTTAGACAAAAACATGGTATAGACTATGATAAAACCTTTTCTCCAGTAGCCATGCTCAAGTCAATTCGAATACTGCTTGTCATAGTAGCATACTATGATTATGAGATCTGGCAAATGGATGTAAAGACTGCTTTCCTCAATG
The DNA here is from genome assembly GCA_021397845.1 of Areca catechu. Taxonomy (NCBI): domain Eukaryota; kingdom Viridiplantae; phylum Streptophyta; class Magnoliopsida; order Arecales; family Arecaceae; genus Areca; species Areca catechu. Next base: position 167,247,737 of record CM038039.1, on the reverse strand, counting down.
GAAACCTTGAGGAAGAAGTCTATATGTCATAGCCAGAGGAGTTTGTCTCAAGTGGGAGACCAAACCAGATATGCAAGTTAAAGAATTCCATTTATGGACTTAAGCAAGTATCGAGGAGTTCGAACATCCGTTTTGATGAAACAATCAAAGGATTTGGTTTTATCAAAAATATGGATGAACCATGTGTGTATAAGAAGACAAGTGGGAGTGCCATTGTTTTCTTAGTTTTGTATGTAGATGACATACTGATCATTGGAAATGATATCCCAATGTTGCAATCGGTTAAAACTTGGCTATCATCAAAGTTTTCCATGAAGGATTTGGGAGAAGCATCCTATATACTAAGTATAAGGATCTGTAGAGATAGATCCAAGAGGATGCTGGGCTTTTCCCAATCTAGGTACATTGACTTAGTGTTGAAGAGCTTCAACATGGATTGAAGTAAGAAAGGTTACTTGCCAATGAGTCAAGGCATACAACTCTCTAAGAAGATGTCTTCTAAGACATCAGAAGAAAGAGAGATGATGGCTATGATTTCTTATGCTTCGGCTGTAGGATCGATTATGTATGCCATGTTATGTACCAGGCCTGATGTTGCTTATGCCTTGGACATAGTGAGTAGGTTTCAAGTAGATCCAGGGGAGGATCATTGGAAAGCTGTAAAAATTATTCTTGAGTACCTGAGAAGGATAAAGATATTTTTCAAGTATATGTAGGATCTGAGTTGAAACTAGAAGGCTATACAGATTCTAGTTTTCAATCAGATCCAGATGATAACAAATCCACATCGGGGCATGTCTTCACCCTGAATGGTGGTGCAGTGAGTTGGAAGAGTCCAAGCAGCCTACTGTTGCTGACTCAGTCACTGAGACAGAGTATATAGCTGCTAGTGAAGCCACAAAGGAAGCTGTCTGGATAAAGAAATTCATCATGGAATTGGGCATGGATCCTTATGTACAACAGCTAGTGCCATATACTGTGATAACACTGGGACTATTGCACAAGCTAAGGAACCAAGGTCTCATTACAAGTCCAAGCACATTCAAAGGCGGTTCTACCTCGTTCGAGAGATTATAGAAAGACAAGATGTTGTCGAACGAGTTGACACAAAGAACAATATAGCAGACCCATTCACTAAAGCATTAGCCAAGCAGCAGTTAGATCGCCACTTGGATTATATGAGCATAAAGTATAAGGGCGATTGCCTTTAGTGCAAGTGGGAGTTTGATAGAAAAATGCCCTAAGAGCCAATCATTGTATGGGCCTTTTTATAAACTTCCAACTCATGTACGACATCATTAATTATAATAAAGGCATTTGATTCATCATATACTGCTGTGTCATGTTTTTGACTATGATGAACCTTATAGAGTAGGGCAATGGAATTAGGGTTATGATAAAATAACAGTGAGACCTAATTCCTATAAACCCTAATCTAGAATGTTCCTGGTCATTGGACCATCGATTCGGGGATCGATGAATCCGATAAGACTAGCTTATCCTATGTATGCTTAGTTGATGAGAGTGGTTGGTCTCACAGCCACTTGTGTAGAGACACTAATACAAGGATAAAGGTGCTTATTAAGTTATGAATACACTGAACTGATCCGCACCGGGACTATTTTATGGAAGTCTTACTCCTTGTCAAAAGATAGGTCCTAGAGTAGAAGTTATGTATGTGATCTTCAGACCTGAGGTCACCATGGTTCCTTGTGCACACTAAGCCATATTTTGGTTCATACACATTCATAGCATTGCGACATGTACGGGGTGTTATGGGTATGGTGGAAGGTGTACGAAGGATGTGAGTGGACCAACAAGGAATTGATCAATCCTGGTAAGAGGATATGTTATCCCGTGTAATCTCTTCGATGAGTGATTCAAGAAATCTTTGTAAAGTGGGATGAAATTAGAAGTGGCTTCTAATCAGTCATTAGCTGAGTCCTCATGATCGAGCTGAGATTCGATATGATTAAGTATTAGGATTTGACATTTATCCATACCCATCACTTAATTGGGATAATGGAAGATCAAAAGATTGAATTGCACGGTAACTTACTACTGAAGAGTATTTTGGTAATTTCCACCAAATTCCTCATCTTACGGGTAGGCATGACACGTTGCTAGATGTCACTCTTGTCTTGTGGGTTTTCATGAACCAATTGGATTGGTTTCATGAGTCAATTCGATGTGTGATTCGAATTGGACAATTAGGTGAGCCGATTTGACCTAATTAGGTCAATCGGGTTCGATCGGATCGAAACAGCTCAAACCTAAACTTACTGCTGGCTAGATGTGGAACCCAATGGGTCAACACAATAGAGAATTGGCCAAGGAAGTCACTCATGGTTTAATTAGGGTCATGGGATCCTAATTGGTTAGCCTGATTGCATAATAGCATATGTAGGCTAACCCAATTCCTAATCCAATTGGATTGGGTCCGGTTGCTTGCTAATTGGGCTAACCTAATTAAGGGAAACCTAAATTAGGTTGAGTCCTAAGTGGGATAGCAAAATCAGAGCTTGATCTGATTTTATTTTGGTATTTTGGACGTCTTATTGAAGAGTCCATTTGAGTTAGGACTCTGGATGCCAAAATGATACCTTGACATTCAAAAAGGCCTAGAAGAGTCTATAGTCCTCTGATCTGAAAAATATTTATATGGATGGAAAGATGACTTAATGCTCTTTCTTTTAACACCTATATTGCATATGCTTTGACTAGTCAAAGGTTGGAGTGTGGGTAAAGTTGACCACGAGATAAAGGGACTCTTGGCGCGCACGGGAGATGAAGGTGCGCAGAAGGACAAAAGTCCTTCTGCAGATGAAACACTAGAGTGTTTCATTTCAAGGGGGCGCCTTCTCATCTTACCCCATGCCTCTTGGATATGTTTGACCAGTCAAGGCCTTTTTTGAAAGGGCGTGAAAAAGGGATGGAAGCAAAAGCACGCATGAAGAGACGCGTCTCTTCATGTGGCGCGCGTCCTGAAGCAGAGTCCTTCTGCTTTCAGGATTCTTCATATTCTCCAGTATTTGGAGATTGAAGAGGCGCCTCTTAGCTTCCCTGGGACCGTTACTTGCCATGTGGCAAGTCACAGATTATCCAGAAAAATGGACGGATGCCAATATGTCTTTTGGTGCATGAGGAGACATGTTGGATATGATTTTTCAGTCTTGAAAAATTATATCTGATAACCTGTTAGAGGACATATCACACGCCCCTCTTAAAACTATAAATAGGGACGGTGATATAAGTTTCAGATCTTCCTTTTCACCGTAAAGATATTCTGAGTGTTCTTCCACTTCTCTCTCCTCCTTTACTTTAGGACAAGACTTGTCTTGTTAAGACAAGGTCTTTTCCACTAAGACAAGGCTTAGTTTTAGGACATAAGTCTAAGGGATCCTAGAAGAAGGTTGTCCTAAAACCAAGAGTGGTTTAGAACTGTCCAGAGAGCCCTACCTTAGGACAGAATGTCCTACAGTGGTCAAAGGTCAAAAGGCTGACAAAAGAGTTTTGTTGAAACAAGCAATCCCGGTAGGGATTCTTTCTTGATACCATTCTCGTGTGGATCGCCGTTGGAGGGCTTGCACTTGTGAGCCACGAAGAAAGGATTGGATTTTAGCGATCCAGGTATGTATTCTGACTTCATTTATGTTTCGTTGATTGATATTGCATAAGGGGTTCCTAGAAATTAGGGTTTTGTAGCTATATTAGGATTTCATGCTTAGAATTTTGTTTTGAAATTCACTTCCGTATGCTGCATGATTCTCGGCACCCTGGGAGAATTGCCATAAGACAATTTATATTCATAACAATTTTGAAACCCTTATTTAAAAAACATAGACTAGTGCACCAGGATCAGATACGTGAATAATTTAACTACCATCCCAATATATCTAGTTCCAAAATTGGGATCCAACCACACCTGGTCCAGTAATTTTTCAATGAACATTATTTAGCAGTAAATCATGTTTTACATTATTAATTTCTGAATGTCTGGCTCACGAACAATAGTACTAAAACCTAATAAAGTTCAAGAACACCATATTCATTTATTTTCCTTCAAACCAGCTTTTAGTGTTCAAAAATAATCAGAACATAAAGAAACATGAGACTGTAAATGGGTCATTGCATACTCTCTTATCACAGATTTCCTATCTGAACTTAATTCCTAAGGGGGAGAAAATTTCATGAATAATTTACACATTACAAATATGAAATAAGTATAAAGAGAGCAAATAAAATATCACATTCATTCACAAATGAAATAAGCATAGTGAAGGAAAAGATAAGATATTATACATCATTTGCCCTACCTTTCATTAATGTTGAGTAAACCAAAGCCTGAAATTTCTGCATGAAGAAAAAAATGATGGAATTACTCTTCCACTAAAAAATCAATGGAAAAACAAACTGTAGTCACAAACAATAATAAATCAAACAGATACTAATGGTTTTAGACAACATTAAAAAAAAAAAAAAAAAACAGCCAAATATAATCAATCACATACTAAATGATTATTAGCATGGAGACAGTTAAAACTGAAAAGAATGATAAAGAAGAGCAAATATGTTCCCTAGTCTTGAATGATAACAAAATAAGAATATAGCAAAGAACTATAGAATGAAGACTCAGCAGCAATGATTCCACCAAGTTTGCACTTCTCCTTCAAACTACTAAATATATATTTAGAAAACAGACTTACTTCAAAATCAGATGCACTATCCCCTACTGAATATTTTGAAATTGTCCGCAAAGTCCTTGCCTTCTGTTCCACTTCATCTAGAGAATAAGCTGTGCATTCAAAGAGAATAAAGTCCCGATATAAAAATTAGGAAATGAGATGACAGATACATATAGATAAAGCTAGATGGATTGTTCAAGTAGTTTAGGACTAAATTGGGTTTAGTTCATTTGCTATTGTCATCAAGTCTAATGGAATGGGTTAAGTATTTCTTCTTCTTTTTTTTTTTTTTTGCAATGTTTGTAATGTTTTTATAGTCTTTTTTCTAGTGGGCTTCTAATTCCAATTATGAGTAGCCTTATCATCTAAAGGTTCTACTTTAACTCTAGGCAAGATTAGAAAAGTTTTAAACTGATAGGAATGTGATTGGGAAAGGTTTTGATAGGTCCTATGGAATCATGAATTTGTTATGTTAGAAAAGCTTTTACTATCTTTGTCAAAAAGCTAATACATTTGATACAATAGAGTTTTCAATTAATTTGGAGAGCTAATTAGGACAACAAATGGGTCCCAGCCAGCTCAAGGTCCATTGAGTTGGCTAGCTTCGAGTAGGGCTTTGGGCCCACCCATAAAAAGTACATGTTAGGATCAACCTTAGAAATCAAAACCCAATTGAGTTTCAGGCTGAATTTGGGTCAATACTTGGTTCAACATGCAACCCAACCTGAAGACCAAGCCCAATGCCAATCCCAATACATGGCCCAAGCCTAACTGGATTGAACCCAGACCTTTATCATAATCCAAACCCAATAGATCCCCACATGCTCATCCCAGCCCTACCCTAACATCAATTCTGTGCAACGATACTCTTGTTCCATCCCCTCTCTGGCTCTCCTAAATGGATGAAATAGTGGATCGTGGATGATGATCAACAAATCAATCCTCTTCCTTACTCCATTTGACTCCCATCTCCATTCCTCTCACCCACTCCCTTCTCATTCCTATAAATACTCTCTATACACTCTCCATCCTCCCCCATTGCTCTCTTCTTCTTTCTCCCCCCTACCTCACTCTCTCAATCAAATGTTGTAGTAGAAAGGTGGACACAAAGGGGCACACTCTCTTTCCATCCAACTTAAGTCAAGTTAGGCCCACTCAAGCTCTAGACAGGCTCAAGTTCAAGCTCAGGCCCAGATTTTGCATGTGAGTTTCAAGCTTAGGCCTAGCTAGAAGCTCAAAAGTATTTCAAGCTAGGCTTTGGCAAGAGGGAAGCCCAACTTGACCCGGCCCTTTTCTAGCTCTAAGCCTAATGTTAGTTAAATAATATAAGCTAGTGTCCTAGATCCATTAAAAGAAAATAAAGACGTTTCTATGATTAGAAACTTTGTTTTAGGGTCATTTAATTGTCTATAAACACAAGTCCACAAGGAGAGACAAATTATATATAATTTATAGATTTTATTGAATGAAGTAACTCTATCATGGATATCTTACACTTTGTTATTACCTCTCTTCTTTATATTATCCTTCTCCTTTATACACACCCTTCTTTTTCTCCTAAATTCAGAACCAAGATTTGCAATGCCAAAACCGGACCCCATGTCGGTTGGCCAATGGTATGGTTTAGTACATCTTGTACCATCCCATACGAAGCCCAAATCGACATGGCAAAGAAAGTGAGGAAAAGGGAGAACCGAAGAGAGATGAGAGAGAGGGGGAGGGAGAGAGAGGAACCAAAGCAGGAGTGGGCGAGGAGGCCGATGGTGGCCACCAGATGGTCACGAAGGCCCCCAAAGCATGAAATCTTCCTCCCCGCCCTCCATCGGGTCGAAACAGCGGCAACCATCCCTATTTTGATATTGATTCTATTTTTTTCATCACGATCATTGCCACCTTCACTATGGATCGCAAAAAAATAAAATAAAATGGATCACGATTGAAACATGGACAATCACCTTATTTCGACTTGACGGAGGGTGGGGAGGAAGATCCCGCCCTCCAAAGGCCTTTACAGCACTTCGATGGTCACTGTGATCTCCTCGCCCACTCTCCCTCCTTACATTCCTCTCCCTCCCTCTCTCTTTGTCTCTCTCTATTTTTCTCTATACATACGAGGGTAGAGCTCTAGAGGCCTCAACAGCCCTCTAGTGGCCTCAATGGGCCTCCGATAGCCTCCAACAGCCTCTCCAACCTTTCATCTACTTCCCTCCCCCCTCTCTTTTGTTTCCTCTTCTTTCTTCTTTCTCCTCACCAGTGTACCATTTTTGATGCCAGAACCGTGCTGGTCAGAGGCTGATACAGTTCAGCTTGTCTTAAGCCAGCCAGCTCACAGTGGTTCAGCGAACACTATTCAGAACCTTTTTTTACTCTACTTCTACCATCTTTCTTGTTGCATTATCTACCGTAAAAGAAGAAAACTCAGATAGGTCCAGATCTGAAATCTATTTTAGAATACATCCATTTTGTTTACAGCTCTAAAGTTAAGGAGATAAACCAATTGCATTGCCAGCAGGCATTAATAAGAGAAATGTTTAACAAATACACCTTAGATCAAAAAATGAGTGTTACAAAACATTTCAAGCTTTTTTAAGCTCAAAATTTAATTAGTTTTCTTTTTTTTTTTTTTCTCCTTTTGGATTCATTAGTTGAGCTAATAACATAATGAGTGATAGCACATTTTCTATTATTCCACTAGTCTTATAATTCTTCTTCTGGCTAATCACACGGTTATATGATTATTCCATCTCCAATGCAGGTCTATCTAAGCAAAACCCTCTCCAGTGGCCTCTCTGCAAAAAAAAAAATAGGACCCAAGAAAGCAAATAACATTAGTTATTTTTTAAGTCTGGAATCATGTTTTTTTTTATCATAAACTCTTTTTTTCAGTTGTTCGTCAGTTAAGCTCATGACTCATCCACTGAGCATTCTCTAATATATCAACTCTCCAGCATTACATGTTCTTCCAGTTACTACAAATTTATAAACTAATCTCGTCTCCAATTTAGATATATCGACATGAAACACTCTAACATGATCTCTCTAAACCAGGATTAGGTTTAAGAAATAGGATACCGTTTTTTTAATTATTAATATAAGAGAAAATGCCAATAGTGATCAAGGAGCACATATGATTCTTATTCAAAAGACAAACAATTAATCTATCAGATAATTCAGATAGATCAAATTAATTCTCTGACCAAATCAAAACTGGATAAAATGGAAAAAAAAAAAAAAACCAAAAAAGGGATGAAAAATGGATCGAGAATTAGATTTAGAAAATGAGAAGGAAACTGATTAGATTAGATGCATAAAGGGAGAAAGAGAGAGAACCGAAGGTAGCGTAGGCGGTGGTTCCAATGGCTCCCGTAAAAGCCGCCAAGGCCCCGAACTTGAGAATACCCCAGGATTTCCTGGCGCCTGGGGAGGGAGCAGAGGACTGGGGAGGTGGCGGCGGTGATTGGTCGTTGAGGAGGGCATCGGCAGCGACAATAGGCTCCTTAGGGGGTGCGGCAGCGGAGACGGTGGAGGAGCTGAAGGGCCTGCCGCTGCTTCGCTTCGAGAAATAGGGAAGGATTCGAGATCGAACGAGCCGAGACATGGCTTGGCTGTCGTTTCCCTTCCCCCTCCCTTATTTCTCACTTTGCGATTGCGAGAGAGAGAGCGAGGCGACGGCTACGGGGAGGAAGGGTTTTGCATCGGGTTTTTTATGTTTCTCTCTGTTAGGCGGACGGAGATGCCTGCCAATCCCACGCCGCCCCTGTCCATAACCCGTTTTATATTTTCTTAAATAAATATATTATATTTAAAATATTATATAAATTTGATAAAATGATCATTGTGCTACCACGATATTGTACCAACCAACCTAGGATGCATTCGATGGATTACCAAAATATTCTGTTCCATAATATGGATTATCTATATCATAAATTATTATTAGGTAGATTATCAATAATATTAATTACTATATTTAGTATACATAGATAATTTATCATTAAAATTAATTATTGTATCTGGTATAATAAATAGATTACTAGTAATCTAAACTCAAATGTTCAAAAAAATTTTAAATCAAATTTATTAAAAATATATTATAATATAATATAGTAATGTAATATAATATTATTTTAATATAATATATTATAAAAAATATATTAAATTATATCATATGTAAAATAATATAATATATTTATTTAACATAGTATATTTATTTGAAATATATTTATATATAATATAATATATATTTAAATTATACATTTATGTAGAATATAAATATATTATTTTAAATTTAATAATATAATATATATAAATTTAATATATTACCTAGTATATTTAAAAAATTATTTATAATTTTTTTACATTTATTTAGTATAAAAATAATTTTTAGTTTTTCAATTTTAATACAAAAATATTAAATATTTTATATTTAATAATATAAAATATTTAAAAATAATATTTTTAATAAATAGCTAAAATATAAAAAATATATTTTTATAAATAAAATATAGATTTAAGAAGAGATTCCAATTAGTACCCAAACGATATAGATGAGAGGAAGAAGAGAAATATTTTGTTCTCATCGAAGCAAAAGGGATAGGATAATTTTATAAAAATAAAAAATACCAGATTATCACATCTCCAGTAATCTGGATAGCCACCACTCCCTGAGGTAATCTAGATTATCACATGAGAGGTAATCCAGATTACCACTACAACATAGATTACCGATTTAAAAAAATACCAAACATGGTTATCTGGTGGGCCCAGTTTAAAATTACCGGTAATCTGGATAGATTACCGTCTACCAAACGCAACCTTACAGTAAATTACATATTTTTAGACTAAATTATAGATTTAATAAATTTTGTTGGCATAAAATCCCTTTTCCGACCGGACGAAGCTACTAGATCGCAGTCCACTCCCTGATTTATCTGTAAAATAAATTCCTGGCCGAATTTGCTCTGGCGGGGGACACTTTGATGCTTAAGTCAGAGATGGGCTCCAGCCACAGAATGGGGAAGATTCTGAGGAGGATGGAGAGGAAATGACTGATATTTTCAGGGCTATCTTGTGCCTTACCTAGAGCATCCCCTCTTACCAGTATTTATATTGATTCGTCCGACCTGCGGTTATGATGGGGAAAGTTAATTCCTTTCCCTCCGTTCGTAATCATTGGCGGTTATTAAATGGTTTCGGCCAAGCCAAAGACGTTGCTATTATTAGAGTTAATGGGCACATGGTCATTTTGACGTGGTTATGCTTTGGAGATAGTTGGACAGTCGATGATAACCGTTATCCATCACGTTCGTGAGGATTTGAGACAGATCAAAGATCTGTCTTCAGGTTTCTTCTTTGGGAGTGTTTGTAGCTGAATTGGATGAGCGCTTTTATCTTCAGACACCTTCAAGATAGCCCCTATGGCTGATGTCGAGGACCATGCTTTCGGCATAGGTAGAAGACTATGTCTTCGATGCATGCCGAAGATTATGTCTTCGGTGCATGCCGAAAACTATGCCATCGGTCAATCATGAAGATCATGCCTTTGGCTAAGGCTGAGAGCCCTATCTTCAACAAGGGGCCGAAGGCTGACTATTCGGTTGAGGTTGAAAGCTATGGCTTTGGCTTGTTCGTCAGTCGTTCGGCTTGTCCTAGGCACTTTGGTTCAAAGTGCATGGTTCGGAAGGGACGTCTTCTGCCGGTCAAACCGGTGGTTGATCTGTACTTGAATCGATATATCCCAATAATTGTCCCCTACTCTCAGTTTTCGAAGCGATGATCTGCCTTGAAGAGTGAGAGTATCACTGAGTTGTCATTTTTCCCTGGGAAGTGGTGCAGCGGATGATTGCAAAATCTTTGATTGGACCGTTTGCCATAACTACTGGTTGATTGGAGGATCAGGTGGTGGATAGCTGTCACCCCCTGATTAGCATGTGGAGAAAAGGAGCGGGTGAACCAGGGACTGTTTCTCCTTTTTCTATTGTGCGATGATTCAGCCGATCTTTCTATTGGGATTTGGGTGGAGGTCGTGGCCTCTTCCTGTCCTTTGGAAAAGTAGCGTACTCCATCTTAGTCGTTGATTGGTGTTGCGCGGACTTTGACCTTCAGTCCATACCGTGTCAAATCAATGGAGGGCTGTTTGGGATTGCGCACCCATTACGAGCATCTGTGGCGGAATTGGGGAGATGGTTCCTCTTATCGAGGTGTGGCCCTGAAGTTTCCTTGTCCCTTTATGAGAAGGAGAAAATGTATGGCTGAGGAAGCTTCTTCATCCTTGCATACCTTCAGCTTTGGTCTAGCTTTCCTTGTTCTTGGCCATTGGTCCATTCCGTAGATAGAACCTTCCTTTTGTTTCTTTATTCCTTTTTCTTGTCATGGCTGAGACCGTAGAAAGTAAAAGGGAAAAGGCTAGGCCCTCTGGGACTGATGATGTGGTGAGTTTGGAGTTAGTTTCCAGCTTCGTCTCACCGAGGAAGATTGCCCATCTTCGAGAGCGTTATTATGTTTCCGAAGGGTTTCCTCTTATACTTCCCACATATGATGAGCGAGTACATAAACCTCCAATTGGGTGTCTTGCCATATGTAGATCATTTGAAGGCTGGTCTTCGATTTCCCTTGCATCCCTTCTTCATCAAAATCTTTTATATATACCAAATAGTGCCCACGCAGTTAACTCCGAACAGTATTCGGAATATTTGCGGGTTCTTGTTCCAGTGCCACATAGCCAATGTGAACCCCGGGACCAATCTGTTCACCACTCTTTTTGTTCTCAAGAGAGATTTACATGGTCACGGATGGTGGGTGATCGGTCCTCGGCCTGGTCGCAAGTTCATAAAGGATATGCCCAGTGCCATCCATGGGTGGAAGCCCAATTTTATTTTTATTTCGTCTACCAAACCGTGGGATTTCAGTAGTGAGTGGAGGGAGCCACGCCTGGTTGCCAATGATGCAAAAAAGGTTTTGGCAGCCGATCTGTCCGATTACGCCTTACTGACTAGTTCGGAGGCCATTCACATCCGCGAACTATTGGAGGAGAGGAATCTCCATCTTGCAGGGATCAGCGAGTTCCCTGTATTAGGTATAGTGGTGGAAGTTTTCAGCTCTCCTCTTCTAACTCCTTTGTGGTCCAGCTGATTCAGTGAGGTATTTTTATTCGCAGGTGGTGGAATGAGGCCTGATTTGGGCTGGCTTCATCAGTCTTCCAAAAAGAAGGTGGCTCAGGCTCCCCTTTTAGGGTCAGAGGTCTAGAAGAAGATGCATGGGGATGATCTTGAGAGAAGTGGAAGCGCTTCGTCCTCCAGAGGAACATCTGGGGGAAATGGAGTATCGACAATGGAGGCTCCAAGAGGGCCTCTACCAGTTGAGTCTCTGCCGACGATCAGCTCTCCGGTTCAGATATGGGAGAGTCCGTCTCCGGTGGTCGATGCACCACCACCTTGCCCCCCTGCGGTGGATAGGGGTAAGGCACCGCAACTCGAAGAGGAGTCCATCCAGGAGGTTCCTTTAAGTGGGAGTCATCTCATGGACTCTTCGGAGCTTTCCCCCACTAGGGGTCTTTTGGTCCCCGTCGTTGCTAGGCGGGCCCTAAAGGATACTTTGCTGCATCATGATTTGCCAGTCATCCAAGGTCGGAGCCTCGCTAGGGTGTCCGATTCTGCTTATTCCTCCCTGCAACATGTGAGATTTGTATCGTCCCTCCTTTGCCCAATGGGTCGTTCTGCTTGTGACTGGTCTTATACCTTGTTTTGCTAGTGTAGCGGTCTACGACATTACTTTTATGGAAGAGGGCCTGGGGAACGTTGATAGACTCATTCACAGCCAGAAGGAAGAGCTTCACGTGGCCAGGACCAAAAGGGAGGTGGCCGAGGAACTGAAGCAGTCCATGGAGAATCAGCTCACTCATGTGGATGCTGAAGTTCGAGGCCTGAGGGGCGAAATGAAGAACGCCCACTTGATGATCTCAAGGTAGGAGGCGAAGTTAAGGAGGAATAAGGAGCAGATCGACTCCTTGGAACATTCTGCTAAAGAAAACCAAGAGAGGGCTGAAGACCTGGCCAGGGTGGCTGAGGAGGTGACCAAGAGGGCTGAAGAAGCATCTTCAAGAGCCGAAGAGGCATCTTCAAGAGCTGAAGAGGCGGCCCTGGAGGCCAAAGCAGCCAGGAAGGAGTCCGAAGCCATGAGAGAGCAAGCGGCTAATGCTGTTGTGGATTTCAGGAAATCTTCACAGTTCCAGATGGAAATGAATGAAGCGAGTTTGTACAGCTATCAACATGGCTTCAATGATGGACTCGCCAAGGTCAGCATGGCCTTCCTTGATCTTGATCTTTCTAGTATCCCCATGTTTGATATCGAGGAGGAGGAAGAAGAAGAAGTCGGGACCCCTGATGAGATTGAGGAGATGCCTAGTCGAAGCGAAGGAGTCCTGGTCGTAGCTGATGAGTTGGCCATGGCCAATACTGCGGTTACGACCCAGGCTGGAGAGGTGATCCAGGTCGAAAGTTCTTTGGCTCTGGACCAGGTAGAGGAGATCATCTCCGCTCAAATTAAGGAGATACTCCGTTCTACCAATGCTGGGTCTTCCTCAACTGATTAGTAGGGGTCCATCAAGCTTCGAGCCTTGCATTTGTGTTTCCTCTTTTCTTTCTTTTGGAATGTAATTGATGAATCTTCCTGGTTTAATAAATATTTTGCTTTTTGTGAATGCTGGATACTATGGGGCTTCCCAAATGTAGCTTTCTAAGTGTAGAATCCTTTGTCAAGTCGATTTTTCTTGGACATAGGCTCCTCTTTTGAGCTGCAAAACATGTAGGGAAGTTTCTACGTGAGAGGAACCTCTGGCTTACCAGTTTACCGGGAGGGTGGTGACTGTCATGCTATTGCCTGGAGAGGTGGTGGTGATCAGGGCCATAATGACTGTGCTTGAGAACAAGAATCATCGTGGCTGTAGCCTTTTGGTGGTCCCTCCCAACACATCAGTTGAGGCCCTTGATTTACTAGGGCGTACGCGCATGGCATGCCTGGGAAACCACTGCAAATGAGGGCATTTGACCTAGGCCTCTCCCGTCTCGATATAAGGAAGAGGATTTTCTTGGATCGACTTCCATTTGCTCCTGGCAACGCCATTCCCAACACCATTCCCGCCTTCCTATCCTCACGCCATTCTGAGGGTTTGCCGTGGCATGAAGATGAACCTAGCACAACTCAAGCGGGCAGCTAAAGGGAAGCCAATGAGAGGCTTCCAGTTGAGGAGATCAGATCGAAGGCGAAGGTGTATATTGGCATTGCTGTGCACCTAGGCTGGGGGTAGTGTTCCAATCGAGATAGGTTCTTCCTCAAGGGAGGAACCGGTTTCTCCCAGGAGGGCTATGCCGGCCGAGCTATCTGAGAGGTCGAGCCCATAAGATGTTTGTGGGGTTTCCTCGCACGTCGAAGATGCCAAGCCTGCGGCTCTGGTTGCGGGAGAGAGAAATCCGGTGGGGTGTGACACCTCCGCCACTGGAGTCGGGAGGCAGGAATCTAGGAATCCTTTTCCTATATCCTCCTTAGGATACAACAGGTAACCTCTAGTGTGCGTGTTACCTGTCCACATTTGTCGACTGAACTGGCCTTGTATGTACTTCCTATTATGTAGATTTCTCGCGATCTTTTTTTGCTGGAGAAAGGTGCCCATGAATCTATCAACTATAGTGAAGACCTCTGAAGCCAAGTGGCCCCAGCTGTAGCTGAGATAAATGTCGCCAAAAAGCTTCGGGCCGCTATAAAAGAAGAGATGGGCAAGGTAGTTGCCTCGAACGATGTCTTGAGAAACCATTGCGTAGGAGAGGAGGAGGAAGGTGGTTTCTCTTAAGTGGATGCTGAAGGAGACCCTACGGGATGCTGAGGAGCTAAAGTCTTGTCGGGCCGAATTGAAGAGAATGGTCGATGAGCTGGAGACAAGCCTTTCGGTGGCCAACCAAAGGGCTGTGCAGGCTGAAGAGAGGTCTTCCAGGGCTGTTGAGGTTTACAAAAATTCTCAGGCCTTCAAAGATGAGGTAAGCAAAGCCATGTCGGAAGGATACTCTTCGGGTTACGCCGCTTGCCTGGGTAAAATTAAGAAACTTTACCCTAGCATGGACTTGTCTTTGGTTGTAGTCTCAAAGGATGAGGCTGAGGACACCAAGGTTCAACCTGATGCGACGTCGACCCTTACTCCTGTTTCAGCTGTTGAAGAGGTTGGCAAGGAATAAAGTTGTTGTATTTTTCCTTTTTTAGCTATCTGTAATATTTTCCTTCTGGATAAAGGTTTTTTATCCTTGAAACAAATGAATAATTTTTTTCAAATTAGTCTCTTCTGAGTTGATTCTTTTTGGTGTTGTTCCTCTCTGGTGGGTAAACCGAAGACTATTCGGTTCGAGGTCGATATTCCTGGTATGACTGAAGATGAACTCCGAAATAGGATTGGAATGCCGCTGCCATTTTTCGGTCCTTTGGGCTAGGATTAACCTCGATTAGGTTGATGTCAGTTACCCATCATAATTGTCCCTTCTATCTCGAAAAGGATGTGGCAGACAGGTGTTATTTTTCTATTGGCCATCGATTGAGGAACATTAAATATATTTTTTCGTTGCCCGTGTCGAGTGCGTGGATATCTGAACGGTCGCATCTCCACTCGTCCTGGATGCCGCCATGTTTTCCCTTTCCGAGAAAAGGCCATTAATGTTGTAACCATTTGAGGGAGATCATTCTGGATTCAAAGCGCAGACGGTCTCTATCCCCGAGAATAGTTATTGGCGATCATACCATTCCCAGGTGGCCATCTGGGCTCCGAGGCATTGTTTCAACATGTGGCACCCTTTGGCGTGTCTGGGGAAAGGAGTAAAGCATGTTTCTCTACGACCGTCCATGGATGCAGGATCCTTTTTAAATAGGACCCTGCTCTTCTCTTTCGTAGGCCATCGAAATTTTAAACTCTCATTTTGAAAGTCATTCTCCTTCCCTTAGCACATCACCGAGATGAAGTTTAGCATTTTCGATCTTCAGAAGGTGACTAGGAAGAGGGCCACCAACACTCCGGTAGAGGGCGAGCCTAGTTCAAAGACTCCCAGGGGAAGTGATTATGACGACCCACAGGGGATCAGTGCTCGCTTGGAGAAAAAGGTCCGGGTCTTGGAGGCCCATCTGGAGGAGGCCAGGGCTCGAGTCAAGGCGGTCGCTGCAAAGGTAGAGGAAGCCAAGAAAAAGGCGGTGGAGGCCGTCTCAAATTTCATAGCGTCTTATACCTATAAGGACGAGGTCACCAAGGAGATTCTGGACTCTTACCACCGGGGGTTCCGGGAGTATCGGGACAATGCTTCAAGTTCTATCATTTGAAGGGCCTGAAAAATATTAGGCCTTCTGTCCCCTTCCTCGGTCACGAACTTGACTCTGACTTCGAAGAGGAGTCAGAGTCTGAATCAGAAGGGAACTCTGGAGCCTCCCCATCCTCCTTCCAGGATTTCGACACCCCCCGCCAGCATGGGAAAGGGCCGGCAGGTGGTTCTTAACCTGCTTTCCCGTTATCTGCAATGTTCTCTTTTTCTCCTCTCTTTTTTCTTTCCTTTTTTTTTGTAAAATTTCCAAGAATGAAATGAAGAAACTGACTTCTTTCTTTCTATGTGAATGGTGTATCTTAAAGTACTATGAAGTGTAGACCTTGTAATATGACGAGGGTGTAGATTTTGCAAAGCCATTAGGGATCTGCAGATGGGATGGGATCGATTGAGCCATCTTATCGAATGTTTGCGGCTAACAGGATGAGTGATGTAGATTCACTTCAGCACGTTTTCGAATTTACCATAGGGTAAGGCATCTTAGCCGTCCCTGTGCATCCTTATTGTGGTTAAGGTAGGCTATTCAGTCCTGCCCCGGCGCGTTTTCGGGTTTACCGTATGGTAGGTTATACGAACCATCCGTGCACCTTCTTTAGTATAAGGTAGGCTGGTTAAGCCCATCTCGGCGCGTCTTTGGATTCACCGTAGGGTAGGTTTCATGAACCATCCATATGCCTTTGATCATCTGGCAGCTTAATTGGGTTGTCCGTTGCACTTGTCGAGCATACCGATAAGGTGAGTGGATCAGACTCGTCTTCGTACTGTTGGCCGATTCTTTCGATCGGGCCATTAAAACCGTTGTCATTCTGCTGGTACAACGAGCTGTTTAGAGTTGAACAGATTTTTATAAAAAATAATGGGGTCTGTTTATTGATAGTACTTGCAAAGGTTTTGTACATTCCAAGGCCGAGATAGGACTTTGCCATCCAGGGTCTTGAGTCGATACATTCCCGGACGTATGACTTCTTCAACCTGGTGTGGTTCTTCCCAGTTGGGAGAAAGCTTGCCTTGCTCCATTGGCCTGGAAACTTCAGTTCTTTGCAGCACCATGTCCCCAATGCAAAAGATCTGCTCTTTTACTCTAGAGTTGTAATATTTGGCGACTTTTTGTTGATAAGTCACTGTTGCGGCGTCAACTCCTAGACCGGGGACCGGGGCGGCTGGATGTGCTGGAGCGCTCTTCTCCCGGGCGAACCTGCAACAAAGTCCCTAAAGGCGCTGGTGTTGTTCCGGCGGGAGACCCTTCGATGCTTAAGTTAGCAGAAGATTGAAGGCAACAAAATGGAGGAATCAAAGAAGGAACAGCGTATGGAGAGGGAAGAGTTGTTCTACCTTCGAACGGGATCCCCTAAGTACCTTATATAGGCGCGGAATAGTCCAAAATCCGTTAGGAGAGAGGCTGAGAAAGATCGATCTGCCCGTAGGAGAATCTGGAGAGTGGCCACGTGGCACACGGATATGGCGGCATCATGGAAGTAGTGGAGCAGGGCCGTTGGGATAGCAGGATCCCGCAGTAACAGAAAGGTATTTCTGGAATACCCTGGATGCTAAGGCTCGCCTGTCGGACGTCGACCGTGGGAACGTCGGTCGGTCGGACCAAAGGCCAAACCTCCGAAGGAGAGAGATGGGCCGAACCCCAGTAGGAAAGGGTCGTTCGGACCTCAGCTCTGGTGGGTCGGACCTCTGAAGGAGAGCTATGGGCCGGATCCTAGAAGAAGAGAGTCGTTCGGACCTCAGCTCCAGCGGGTCGGACCATTAAAGGAGAGCGACGGGTCGGACCCCAGCGGGAGAGGGTCGTTCGGAC
Organism: Areca catechu; assembly: GCA_021397845.1. Taxonomy (NCBI): domain Eukaryota; kingdom Viridiplantae; phylum Streptophyta; class Magnoliopsida; order Arecales; family Arecaceae; genus Areca; species Areca catechu. The sequence goes on along the minus strand of CM038039.1, from coordinate 167,229,903 downwards.
CTCAGCTCTAGTGGGTCGAATCGCTGAAGGAGAACAACGGGCCGGACCCTAGCAAGAGAGGGTCGTTCAGACTTCAGCTCCGATGGATCAGATCGCTCTGAAGGAGAGCAACGGGCCAGACCCCAGCAGAAGAGGGGTCGTTCGAACCTCAGCTCTGGTGGGTCGGATCGCTAAAGGAGAGCGACGGGCCGGACCCCGGCAGGAGAGTGTCGTTCGGACCTCAGCTCTGGTGGGTTGGACTGCTGAAGGAGAGCGACGGGCCGGACCCCAGCAGGAGAGGGTCGTTTGGACCTCAGCTTTGGTAGGTCGGACCGCTCTTAGGTGAGCCTTGAAAGGGGCGGTCGGGTCAAACCGCAAGACTGGGCCAGTTCTAGCTGAAGGTGAGCCGTCATGGTACAATAGTCGCCATTTTCATTTAGGCTTGGAACCTAGTGCTCGGTAGTAGATCCAGGTCAATTCTTCTACGATCAGAGTTCTCAGGATTTTCATACTTATCGATTCTCAAAGATTGGAGAGAGACTTCGATAAAGAAGACTGCTTCAGTACCGTATGCCAAGTTGAATGGAGATTTGCCGGTGGCTATTCTCGGGATCATTGGTATGCCTAGAGAACGGAGGTCAACTCTTCTGTCCAAAGTCCTTTGGCAGCATTTAGCCTCGTCTTCAGGCCATGGAGAATGGTCCGATTCATCACTTCGGCCTCTCCATTAGATTGTGGATGGATGACGGAGGTCAGTCTGTGCTACACATGGTATCGAGCATAGAAGTTTTTAAACTTAGGGTTGTCAAACTGCCTCCCATTATCGGTAATGATTGTATGTGGAATTCCAAACTGAAATATGATGGAATTTCTGACAAAATCCTTGACTTTGCCTTCTGTGATGTGAGCCAGTGGTTCGGCTTCGATCCACTTGGTAAAGTATTCGATCGCCACAATGAGGAACTTTCTTTGCCCGGACGCTGGTGGAAATGGGCCAAGGATATTCATGCCCCATTGGGCGAAGGGCCAGGGTGTTGTCAGCTAGGTCAGATGACTCGCAACCTATCTTTGTATATTAGCATATCTCTGGCACTGATCACATTTCCGTACAAAGTCGGCTGAATCTTTTTGGATGGAGGGCCAATAGTATCCCTAGTGTATTATTTTATACGCCAAAGACCTTCCTCCCAAGTGGTCACCACATATTCCTTCATGGACTTCCCTCAAAGTATAGTCAGCATCTGATGGTCTCAAATATTTCAGTAGAGGCTCAAAAAATGATCTTTTGTAGAGTGTCCCGTCTAAAATGATATATTGGGATGCCATCCAGCGGATCTTTTTGGCCTCTGATTTATCTTCCGGCAGTATACCCACATTTAAAAACTTGAGGATGGGATCCATCCAGCTAAATTCGGTCCTGATTTGGTGTACCTCCAAAGTTTCTTCAACTATACTTGGAGTTTCGAGGTGTTCGATGAAGGTATGACCGAGGGACTCCGGGATGGTGGTGGCAAGTCTAGATAATGCATCCATCTGGGAGTTCTCTGATCGAGGAACATGAATGATTTCGAAGAACTCTAATTGAGAAGATAGAGCTTGTACCTTCTCCAGGTACTGTACTATGGTGGGATCTCTAGCTTCAAATTCTCCTTTGACCTGGTTTACCACCAACTGGGAGTCCTAAAAGATTTGGAGTCTTTGAACCTCTAAACTCTTGGCGATTCGAAGTCCTGCAAGTAGGGCTTCGTATTCGGCCTGGTTGTTCGAAGCACGGAAGGAAAATCGGAGGGTATACTCCACTGTGTGCCCGTTTGGTTCGGCCAATATGAGACCTGCTCCACATCCAACGGAGTTGGAGGCCCCATCCACGTGGAGTACCCAAACAGACTCTATATCCTTCGAAGTGTCTCCTTCATCTTCGGGCAGACACACCTCATCTTCAGACTTCCATGTGCACTTTTCCAAGAAGTCGGATAGCACCTGGGCTTTCTGGTGCAGGCACCAAGGTTAAAAGAAGACTTCAATCAAACCTAGTCAACACCAATTTCTTATGGATTGTAAATTGAGTTCCAACCTTGTTAACTTGTTCCTAGTCTGAGTCTTGAGTCTAGTTAAGTCTTCTTGTATCATGAATTTTATGTTTGAGTCTTGCTAAGTATTAGGTCTTGAAGCCTTGGGTCAATTGAGTTGTAAGAGTCAAATATACTCAAGTCCAAATTGAGTTGTAATTTTTCTTTTGAGCTTGAGTCAAGTCCAACCAAGGGAGCATATAATTGGACTAAGGGATGAACCAAAGCTACATCAAGTAAATCTTCAAATCAAGGGTGCATGAAATAAGAGCCATTGGATGGAATGAAGCTTTGATTGAAGCCACCTCACCAAGACACCTTATCCAAGAGAATGGACACTTGGCACCCATACATGAAGATTTTTAGATTTGGACACTTAGCACCCATACATGAAGATTTTCAGATTTGGACACTTGGCACCCATGCATGCAGATTTTCATATTGGACACTTGGCACCCATATATGAGGATTTTCATATTTAGACACTTGGCACCCATGCATGTAGATTTTCAGATTTGGTGTCCCCCTTTTTATGATTTTTGAAATTCAAATATGTAACTATATTTCCTCCTATTTTTATATAAAATCTGAATTTCAAATGGGGTTTAGAAGGTTAAAATAGGCCCCTAATCTCTTTGTAAAAGGATGATTTTGATTGAATGAAATCCAGAATTTTTTTATCTCCATTTGTGTTTACAAATGCCATCCATGAGGGATTGAGTGAGAGGCTTAACTAAGTGCTTTAGTTCTCAAATTCCAGCAAAAGTTCTTCTTCCATTGACGCCTACCTCATCTTCAAGAGCAGCCGGCCACACTCCACCAAGATCACCAACAATCCTCTACTTCCCTCCCTTCCATTATTTCTATTCCATACTATCTTCCATCTCCTCCACAATACTAATGGTTGTTCTTGCAGGATCTTAAAGAGTATCCAGTCTAGGATGAAGTCCTCCTTGCCTTCAACTCAACATCAGGAACCTTTACTTCCAACGGGTCGGTTAGCTTGATCAGTTAGTCGCCAATCTTGAGTGTGAAGGAGTGAACCTAGTGTAAGGTTATTGGAGAGTCATTATTGTTATCTAAATCCTTTCCTTTCCTCTTGTGGTCTGAACTTTTGAATAGGGTATAGTTCTAATTAGATGGATCTTCTAGCTACGTAGGTCCTAGTTCATTAATTTAATTCAAATTTGCACTGCGAAGCATATGAGCCTTCTAGTTTAGTCTTCTTTAATGCATCTTAATGACTCCACTATGATTGAAATTAGATCATATGTTTTAAAGTTTTAATTAGCTTAATTGCTTTAGTTATTCATGCCATATTTTCTATAAGTATGCCGCATCACTTTCATAGCCGATTGGGGCTGGAAACTAATGTCAAATTCACTTAACTTTATAGCCCATTTGGCTATTCTTTCTGAAGTATCAGGGCATCGGAAAACGGCCTTAAGAGGCTAATCAGTTAGCACCACGATGGCGTGGGCATGGATGTAAGGCCGTAGTCACTTTGTCGCAATTATTAAAGAATAAATCAGCTTCTGCATTTTTGAATATCTTGTTTCAATATCATGCAGAACTTTACTGATGTAGTAGATCGGCTTGTAGGAGCCGTCTTCTTCTCTTTGGACGGGGACCGAACTGACTGCTTCGTTCGAAGCGAAAAGGTATAGGTAGAGTACTTTCCTCTCTTGAGGTATAGAGAGTAAGGGTGGGGTCTCCAAGTACTTCTTCAGTTCTTCAAAAGCAATACGACTGTCTTTGGTCCATTCGAAGCCTCGAGATTGCCGAAGTACTTTGAAGAATGGGAGGCATTTCTTGGCCAATCGGGAGATGAATCTGCTTAAGTGATTCTTCCTATCAGCTATTATACTTCCTTCTTGCAAGATGGATGCCTCATATCTTTAAGGGCATGGATTTTCTCAGGATTTGCTTCAATCCCCTGTTTGGTAATGAGGAACCCCAAGAACTAGCCCGAATTAATCCCGAAGGCACACTTCGTTGGGTTCAACTTCATACGGTGACGTTGTAGAGCATCGAATGATTCTTTCTGGTCTTTGATATGATATTTTCTCAGAAGGCTCTTGACGATCATATCATTGACATAGGCCTCCATGTTTCTCCCCAACTACTTCTTGAACACCTTATTGACCAATCTTTGGAATGTCGCCCGAGTATTTTTGAGCCCAAATGGCATTATTTTGTAGCAATATAGATCTTTGTTTGTGACAAAGGCCGTCTTCTCCTCATCTTGGGAATTCATTTGAATTTGATTATATCCAGAGAAAGCATCCATGAAGCTTAATAGCTGGTGACCGGTGATGGCATCAACCAGTTGGTCGATCTTCGGGAGAAGAAAGCTATCTTTTGGGCAGGCCTTATTGAGGTATGTGTAATCAATGCAGATCCTCCACTTATCATTAGCTTTCTTCACCATTACCACATTGGCTAACCATTCAGGATAATGAGCTTCTCGAATGAATCTTGCCTTGAGGAGCTTGCTCACTTCTTCATCTATTGCTTTTTGTCTTTTAGGGATGAAGCTCCTCTTCTTCTGCCATACCGGCTTATATTCAGAAGCAACTTCCAGTCGATGAGTAATCACTTCGGATAGAATCCCTGGCATGTCCGAAGCTGACCAAGCGAAGACATCAGCATTGTTTCTGAGAAAATAGATAAGCTCTACTTTGGTTTCCTCGTCAAGCATAGTCCTGATCTGCATAACCTTAGTGGGGTCCTCTTCAGTTAGTGGCACTAAGATGGTTCTTTCAATGGGTTCACCAGAGTCTGCAGTAGGATCTCTTGGATCTAACTGATCCCAAGTTGTAGGATTATTACACTGCTTATCCTGGATCATCAAGCATTGTCGTGCCATTCTCTGATCTCCCTTGGCTTCTCGGACACCACTCCTGGTGGGAAAACATACAATGAGATAGTAAGTTAACACTATGGCCCAAAATTTGTTTAGGGCGGGCCGTCCCAGAATCATGTTGTAGGCCGAAGAGGTTCGAACCACCGTGAAGTTGATTGGTAGTGTCTTCTGTCGAGGTTCAGTACCGAGGGTTACAGGTAGTATTATTTCTCCCTCGACATCGACCTGGTTGCCTCCAAATCCAGTAAGTGGTATAGGAGATCTTTGTAATTGGTTTTTAGACAAGAACATCCGAGAGAATGCATCGTAGAGCAAGACATCGGCTAAGCTTCCATTATCAACCAAAATTTGTTTTACATCATAATTGGCCACGATGACCAAAATTATAATAGCATCATCATGCGGGAGTCGAACCCCCGGTCATCATCAGAGAAGAGAATAGCATTGTTATCCTTGAGCCGCTTCGGGGCATCGTCTTCGGCTCCTCTCCAGTTGGTGGGTCGATGTATCATCCCCACATCACCATTGGTGGGTCTCTAGTTCGGTAGTTCAGCCTCTTTAGGGGCCCTCCGAGGAACTGTAGCTTCTGATCGAGGTTCTTGGCGACTAACATACCGCCCCAAATATCCTCTCTTGATAAGATCTTCTATAGCATCTCTCAGCTGGATGCATTCTTCAGTGTCATGGCCGTGGTCCCGGTAGAATCGGCAATATTTGTTCCTATTCCTTGTGGAAGAGGATGCCTTCATGGGACATGGCCGTTGGAGATAGTTTCATTTTTTTATCTCCAAGAGGATCTTTTCTCGATAGAGGTTGAGGGGGATATAGGAGTTGAATCTCTCGCCTGATGCCCTGGGCCTAGGACTCCATCGTCGATCAGTATATTTGTTGTTGTTGTTGTTGTTATTGGGAGCAGGGAGGCCTTGTCCCCTGTTGTTGTTCTTCTTTGAAGGGGACTTCCCTTCAGCTAAATGCCGGTTCGCCGCTTACTCTTCGACGTCGGCATACTTCTAAACTTCGATAAGAGCTCAGCATAGCTTTTAGGAAACTTCTTATCCAGAAAAAATGTGAGCCTGGATGTACGAAGCCCCTTTTTAAAGGCAGATATGGCCATGTGCTCGTTGAGATTAGGGATCTCGAGCGTGGCCGAATTAAATCTAGAGAGATAAAGATAGAAAGGTAAATGAAAAACCCTATGGCTCGAACTAAAAAGAGACGACTCGACATCCGAGTCGACTCGACCGAAAAGACATCTGCTCGAGTCGGCTCGAGCAGAGGGAGCACAAAAGTAAATGTAAGGCTTTACTCAAAGTCATTTTACTAAAAAAAAATTAAGGAGGTCACCTAGATAATTTTTCCTTAAGTTTATGGGAATGTTTCTAGTGTGGGTCACATAAACCTAGTTTATAACTAATCATTGAAAATCTATCAAAATTTAAAGGTTTAGTAAAAATATCAGCAAGTTGGTTTTCAGTTGGCACGAATTCAAGTACAATATTACTATTCAATACATGATCTCTTATAAAATGGTACCTAACTTCAATGTGCTTAGTTCTTGAATGCTGAACATGATTTTTAGTCAAATTTATAGCACTATGTTATCACATTTGATTGGAATTTTATATTATGAAACACCAAAATCTTCTAGTTGTTGTTTAATCCATAACATTTGAGCACAACAACTACCAGCAGCAACGTACTCTACCTCAACAATGGACAATGCTACGGAGTTTTGCTTCTTATAGTGCCATGAAATTAAATTCAATCTTAGAAATTGACATGTACCACTAGTGCTCTTTCTATCAATTTTGCAGCCAGCATAGTCAGCATCTGAAAAACCAATTAAATTCAAAGATGATTCTTTAGAATACCAAAGACCTAAATTACTCGTACCTTTTAAATACTTGATGATTCTTTTAACAGCAAGCATATGTGTTTATTTAGGATTACATTGAAATCTAGCACACACATATACACTGTACAAGATATCCGATCTACTAGTAGTAAGATATAATAGGGATCCGATCATATCTCTATATAGCTTTTGGTCAACATTGGATCCATTTTCATCTTTGTCTAGTCTTTAGGTAGAACTCATGGATGTGCTAGCCTCTTTGCTTGTTTCCATGCCAAATTTCTTGATTATTTCTTTGATATACTTGGCTTGGCTTATAAAGATGCTTTCCTTCATTTGTTTAACTTATAATCCAAGGAAGTAGTTGACTTCACCTAAAAGGATCATTTCAAACTCACCTTGCATCAACTCAGCAAATTCTCCACAAAAATTTTCATTAGTTGTACCAAAAATAATATCATCAATGTAAATTTGTACAACTAACATGTCATTCTCTTTGTTTTTTAATGAAAAGAGTTTTATAAACATTTCCTCTTTTGAAATAATTTTCAAGTGAAAATTTGCTTAGTCTGTCATACCAGGCCCTAGGTGCTTATTTCAAACTATATAAAGCCTTATTTAATTTAAACATGTGATTTGGAAAGGCATGATTTTCAAAACCTGGTGGCTGTTCTACAAAAACTTGTTCAGAAATAAATCTATTTAGAAAAGCACTTTTTACATCCATTTGAAAGAGTTTAAAATTCATGTAGCAAGCAAATGCAAGAAGTAATCTAATGGCTTCAAGTCTTGCTACAGGAGCATATGTTTCATCAAAATCATTTCTCTCTTTTTGATTGTACCCTTTAGCTACCAACCTTGCTTTATTTCTAATAACCTTATCATTCTCATCTAGTTTATTCCTATAAACCTATTTGGTTCCTATGATGGGATGGTCTGTAGGTCTATCAACTAGTGTCCAAATATTATTTCTTTCAAACTGATTTAATTCATCATGCATGGCCATCATTCAGTTTAGATCAGTTTCAGCTTCTTCTAAACTATGTGGTTTAATTTGTGAGACAAATGCTAGATAGTTATGTGCATCTCTATGTGCAGCCCTAGTCCTAACACCATGAGAAGAATTACCAATAATTAGATCTTTAGGATGTGAAGTTACGTACTTCCATTCCTTTGGTAAATCAGTATGATCATTACTTACCACTTCATTTCCATCTTATGTTAGCTTGTCTTATATGCTTAGATCTTCTATTTCCTTTTGTAGTATACATGCATCATTATCTATACACTCATCTTTTTTAGATGGTGAGAGATTAACTTCATAAAAAACAACATGAATTGACTCTTCTATAGTCAGAGTCTTCTTATTAAATACTCTATATGCTTTACTGTACAGTGAATAACCAAAGAATATAGATTCATCAGATTTTGCATCAAATTTTTCTAAGATATCTTTACCATTATTCAACACAAAGCATTTACACCCACAAACATGAACATAATTAATATTCGGTTTTCTTCCATTCCAAAGCTCATAGGGGGTTTTCTTTGAAATTAGTCATATTAAAACTCGGTTTAATATATAACAGGCAATGTTCACTGCTTCTGTCCAAAAGTACCTTGGAAGATTACCTTCACACAATATGGTTCAGGTCATTTCTTCCAAAGTCCTATTTTTTCTCTCTATAATATCATTTTGTTGCGGTGTTCTAGGAGCGGATAAGTTATGATCAATGTTGTGCTCAGTTTCATCGAAATATTGATTTTGAAATTCAGTTCTGTGATCACTTCTTATAGAAATAATAGAAAGACTTTTCTCATTTGAAACTTTCTTATGAAATTTTTGAAATACATCAAAATTTTCATCTTTATGTGTAATAAATAATACCCATGTGAATCTAGAAAAGTCATCTACAATCACAAGGCCATATTTTATACCTCCTAGGCTTGTGGTCCTAGTTGGTCCAAATAAGTCCATATGAAGAGCTCAAGGGATCTAGTAGTTGAAATAATATTTTTCGATTTAAAACTCTCCTTAGTTTGTTTGCATAATTGACAAGCATCACATACATAATCAAGGTTAACTTTAAAATGTGGCAAATGTCTAAGTAACTTTTTAGAAATTAATTTAGCAATTGTATACATGCTAGCATGACCTAATTGTCTATGCCAAAGTAAACATGACTCCTTGGTCTTAGCATTCATTGCTACTATGCTGGAACTACTAGTCATGGTTAGATCATTTAGATCTACCACATAGATGTTTCCAAGTCTATGACCAATGAATTTGTTGCTAGAGTCAAGAGAGTTAGTTATTATACACATAGATGATTCAAAGAAAACCTTGAAGCCTTTAATACAAAGTTGACTAATACTTAATAAATTATGCTTCAATTTATCTACTAGCAGCACATCTTCAATAAAAGTACAGGGGGTTATTTTGATCTTATCGATTCTGATTATTCTCCCCTTACCATTATCACTGAAAGTAACCAATCCTCATTCTTTCATTTATAGGATGATGAACTGATCCTTATCACTCATCATATGCCTTGAACAGCCACTGTCAAGATACTATCTTTTCTTCAATTTATGGACTACAAAACAATCATGCAAAATAATCAAGGAGTGATTTTAGGTACCCAAGCTAACTTGGATCCTTTCGGGTCAGCAAAATTGGTTCTTTTTGGAACCCAAATAGTTATATATTTCAATGTATCAATTTTGGAATTTTTCATGAAATTGCATTGATGTACTTTATGCCCAAATCTATGACATGCATAATAAATAATTTTATCATATTTGAATGATGCATACTTTGAAGCTTTAACAGATGCATAAATAGATATATTTGATCTAAAAGATTTTTGAACATAATTCTTAGGAATGTACTTTAAGCCACTTGAACCAGAATTTGATTGAAAAGCTTTTTGAAATTTTATATTTGAAGCTGAAGCTTTTGAAGATATAAATTTTGTTGCTGAAATTCCTTTAGCATTTAAAGCATTAAATCTAATTCCAGCTTTACTTTTTGAATCTTTTTGCTCATTCAGAATTAGCTCAAGCATATTGGAACTCAAAGTAAGTTTTTTTACTAAAGGCTTAAGCTTTTCTACCTCCTTTTTTAAATCATTATTTTCGACAACTAAAACTTTGTTTGTTTCATTTAAAGCATTTTTCTCTTTTTTCAAAGCAAGAATATTATCCGAAAAGATATTCAGCTCTTTTTGCAAAATATTATTCTTTTCAAAAATCTCATCCTTGTCTTATAGTAATAAATCATTTTGTTTCTTCAAGGATTTGATTTTAACCCCAGCTTTCTTGAATTCAATAAGCAAATCATGGAATGTAGAATTCAATTCATCATATGTAAATTCAGTTTGAAGCTCAGGGGATGATACCTCATTTTCAAGACCCATTAGATATAAATTTGTAGATTTCGTGGTCTCTTCTTCTTCAATTGATGTGGATGCTTCGCTGTTGCTCCACATCGCTACCATTGCTCTTTTTTTCTATTTCTTGAATCCCTTTTTCAATAAAGGACAATCTGGTTGTATGTGCCCCGGTTTTTTGCATTCATAGCATACAGGCACTTCTTTTTCCTTCTCTGTCTCCTTGTCTTTTTCTTTATTGTATTCTTTGTTCATATGGAATTTTCTGTAGTTTCTTCCTTTTCATTTTCCCAAGAACCTTTTGAATCTTCTAACGACCATGGCAACATCTTCATCTTCCATGTCGCTTTCAGTAGAGGAACATTCTTTTTTCAATTCATCATCTTTTCTTGAATCCATAGCAGCTTTGAAGGTAATTGATTTCTTCTTCTTTTGATCATCCTTAATTCTGTGCTGCATGGTCAGTTCATGTGTGATGAGAGATCCTAGCAGTTCATCCAGCAGTAAGGTATTCAAATCTTTTGCTTCCTAGATGGTGGACACTTTTGGATTCCATTTATCTGGAAGAGATTTTAGAATATTATGTACAAGATCTACATTAGACTATACCCTGCCAAGACTTTTTAAGCTGTTAATAATATCAATGAAACATGAAAACATAGCAGAGATTGTTTTATTAGGTTCCATTTTGAATAATTCATAACTATGCACAAGAAGATTAATTTTTGAAGACTTCATTTGAGAAGTTCCTTAATGGATCACCTCAAGTTTATCTCAAATTTTCTTTGCAAAGGAGCAAATAAAAATTTGATTAAACTCATTACTATCCAAAGCATAATATAGCAAATTCATTGCTTTGGCATTTAACTCATCCATTTTCATGTCATGTTCATCCCAATTATCTTCAGGTTTTGGAACGTCCACTCCATCAATTTTAATCATGGGGATATAAGAACCCTTTAGAATGACCTTCCATAACTAAAAATCAACTGCTTGAACATAAATTTTCATTCTAGCTTTCCAGTATGCATAATTTGTGCCAGTGAAGAGCAAAGGTCTATTAGTCGATTGGCCTTCTACCAAGGACGTACTCATTAGATGAGCCATCAATCTTTACTCTTATGTATTCAGAAACACTACTCTTATACCAGTTGTTGCCTAGGTGGCTATCTAAGAGGGGGGTGAATTGGAAATTTAAAAAAATTAAACAGATAATGTGTAATTAAAAATCCCTTTTAAAGTGTTAGGTGCTATGGCAGATTAATGATTTGCAGAAGCTAAATGAGAGTGAAGAAGTACAACACAAACATACGAGATTTATAGTGGTTTGGAGCAACCCAGCTCCTACGTCCACTATCCAAGATACCACTTGGAATTTCTACTATATTCACAATCGAATACAGTAGGATTATTTTATAGGATCACAATCCAAAACCTCTACACTTTGGTTTTAACGAGATCACCAAAGAAAACCCAACACTCATTGGTTTTAAACAGGATCATCAAAGAAATCCAACTTGATTTTCACATGATCACCAATAACCTAACTTGGTTTTACCAGGATCACCAAGAACCCAATACTTGGTTTTTATTAAAGGCTCACTAATAACCTATTTGTTTTTAAACGGGCTCACTAATAACCCAGAAAATTCAGAAATGAATTGAAATAAATGCAACAATAATGACAAACTCTAATTGTTGGATAGTTGCCGGTGCAGCTTGAGAGAAGTCCACTTGAATATGTTTCAAGGTGCTTTAATTGCTTTGGTGGTTTCTTTCCAAATTGCTTCAAGCTTCAGATTAGAGTTGGTGAAGACTTGAAGACTGACTTGAATGCTCTTGTGCTCTTTTCCTTATTGGTAGGTAGGATATTCAATGAAGCTTTCAAAACTTTGAGGAACTCACTAAAAACTTATCCAAGGAAGTTCAAAATCCTCAAATATAAGGTCTTTCATCACTCCAAGACAGTTTGAGATGTTGTAGACCATTGGAATGTGACATATGACCGTTGGAGCACTTTTTGGCATTCAAAAAGAAATTCTGGAACTAGCCGTTATGTACCTAAAGATGATATTCGAGTCGGCTCGAATTCCTTCGAGTCGGCTCGGATCCTTTGAGTCGATAGGTCGAGTCGCCAATTCTTTAGTGCAGTCAGTTCTTTGTCTTAGGGTACAAAACTTCACTATGGACAAGTTAGCTCTTTATAGCTCGGGTCGACTCGAACTTTCATCTTTGAAAATCTTGAACTCGAGGAGTTGGCTCTCTTGAACTTTGGTTGGCTCTTCTTCTCAAGTTCTAAAATCTTTACTCTGGAAAAGTCGGCTTATTGCAGTTTGGGTCGGCTCGCTTTCTCAGGTCTTCAAAATTAGGTCTGGTAGAGTCAGCTCTTTCTGGTTTAGATCGGCTCGCCTAGCTTGTTCTTAGAAAACTTCAAAACTTGACTCTGGAAGAGTCGGCTCGGACTTATTCCAATCGACTCGGATTTACTAGAGTCGGCTCGGATTGCTGCATACCAGAATCCTTATTGCGTGCCATAAGGTAGAGTCGGCTCTTCATTATACTGGGTCAGCTCGAGTGACTTCTTCAGGATTTTTATAATTAAACTGCAAGAAAACTCTTGCCAGCACTCTTACACTTTTCATGCACACCAATTCAAAATAAATTTAAGGCACACATTCATAGAAGTAACCCTTTTTACAGATTTTTCTTAACTTTTTCTTTGTGTTTTTCTTTACAAAATCAGATTACAACATAACTCAAAACAAGAAGTAAAGATGTAGGACTTAAAATTTGAACAAATAAATCATCATACAAAAACTTATAAAACACTTGAAGAGTTGTTAGAAATAAATGTGCATGCTCCAATATTTGGTTATCATCAAAATCACTTATAGGGTCAACAATCTTCCCCTTTTTGACGATGACAAAACACTGGGCATGAAAAAGTAAGATAAAACTTTACATTTACAGATTTACTTGTATACTTATATTTGCAAGAGTGTATGAACAAGTAAAAAAAAATGACTTTAAATAGTGCCAAACTATGGAAGGAGAATTAGAGTAATGAGAGGTAATCTCCCCCTCAATAAGATACTCCATGTTTTAACACACTTTCCATGCAAGTTCAAAGCTCAAAAGTTTCTAAGAAAACTTCAAATATCAGAGCTTATTAAAATATTTAAAACAATGTATATCAGAGCATGAACTATTATGGATCAGAGCTTAAATATTGTACGTCAGATCTTAAAAGGATTAAAGCATATTGTGTTCATGTATCAGAGCATAAGCAAATAGATTTTATCATTTTCAAGCTTTATGTATCAGAGCTTAAAATTAAGAATATTTTATCCTTTTCATGCAATATCTTTACAAATTTCTCCCCCTTTTTGTCAATCAGTCAAAAAGGTGAAGTTGGAATGAAGCTCAGATAGAATAAGAAAGTATTTAAAATTTGTTTGAGATAATTTCACTTTCTCGTATTCATCCTGATATTCTAATTAAAAAAATCAATCATTGGATGAGCAAAATATGAACTTTCATTGTATAAAGAGATAGAACAATTCAAGAGACAAAATATAAACTTTCATTTCATTTCAAGATGTTCAATACAAAGTACAAAATGAAAGAAAGTACAAAATTCATCTAGTCACTATCTATATCTATTTTAGGGTTTGGAGGTTGACCTGAAATTTGGATGCCTGGAGGCATAGATGCAATTGGATCAGGATCTAACACACCAAATGGTGGAGTAGTATAGAATCCCTGTGGCCTAAAATGAGGAGCTGGTTGTCTGGGATGAACAGACTGACTAGCAAAGGATTGAGGCCTAGGTCTAGAGGAAGTAGGTAGGATCCAGTAATGTTGAGGGAGGTACACTCTGAGTAGCTTGAAGGTCTTCAACCTTAGTCATCAGCTTCCACAAAAAATTGTTGATAGTCTTTAATTCAGCTTTAATTTTCTTTGTATTCTTGGAAGCAGTTAGTTTTTCCATTGATACTTTTATTTTTGCAACTTCTTTTTGCATTGAAAGAATTTTAGAGGCTTGTACATTTGCAAATGCTTCGGCTGATCCTCTTAGCCTTCCAAATTCTGCTCTTATAACTCAAATTCCTCTAGTGTAGTCTTCTTCCATCCTTTTGCCTTCTTCTGCTGAGCCCATTCTGATTCTTAAATTGTCCATTTCAATTCTATATGCCTCAAGTATTTGACTAATAGAGTTCTTAATTATTTCAGAACTTGATGAAATTAATTGAAAAATAGATTGCAGATTTGTCTTTGTTGCACATGCTGTATTCTTGGAGGCTTCAAGAGTATCAATTCTGCTACGCAGATTATCAATCTGACTTCCAAATTGATCAAGTTTCACATTAACAGTCTGGCAAAATTCACCAAACATTGTAGCCATTGTAGAATTGATAGAGTCAGTCAAATTACCCATCTGTTATGCAATAAAATCTTGCAAAGTTGAAGTATCCACAATAGGTGCAGTAGCAACAAAACTAGGAGCAGGAATATCAGTAGTCTGAGTATAAATAGGTGTACCTAGAGGCATGTCAGGCACTAAAATATCAGGAAAAGGAGCATCAAAAGCTATTCGAACTGGTGAACATTGTAGTGGTTGTGGCTCAGGAATGTGAATTGAGGTGCCTTCACCCTTTTCCATCTCAGCTTGTTCTTGTTCTTTTTCTAGTTCTTCAATGACTGGTGCTTCATATTTCTTCTTCCAAGTCCCCTCAGATAGCAAGTAACCCATCCTCTGTAAGGTTTTAGTTGTATAAGTGTCAGTATGTATGAGGGATTTACTATCTTCTCCTAATAGATCAATGTTTGCTGCTTGGAAGAAAAGAGTAAGAATCATCCCATAAGGCAAACATGCCTTCACCTTTCTTATTGCCTCTTTCATTTGACTTACCATTATAGTAGGAAGATTGATTTTATCTCCAATTATTAGTAGTTCCATAAAGCATAAGTCGTGCTCACTTACCTAGTCAAATCGACCTGTCCTGGATAGGAAAATCCGACTAATGAAGTTGTGAAGTAATCTTAGTTTAATGGATAATGAGCTAGCTTTAAGGATTCAAACCTCATTAACATCAGTCTGCTCTAATACAGTCTGTAAAGCTCTTGTCCTATCCTTTAGGACTAAATATTATGTACCTTCAAATGGCATTTCCAGGGTATTCCCAAGTAGTTGTTCTAAAATAATAATCATTTTCCCTTTAACCAGAGACTCAATGTGGTTCTCTCCAAATCTCATGTTCTCATAAAATGTTCTGACCATATTTTGATAAGTTTTAATGTCCAAAGAACACATATTCTGCCAGCCTTGATTTTCGATTAAATCCCCAACTATAAACCTTATGTTTTTAAGGTATTCAAATAAAATTCTTTTACCTCTTGTTACAGGCCTCATACCCAAGGAAATTTGTTGACTTGGAGAAATGGGGCTGGGTTCTTCAACCGGTTGAGGAGGAACTTGAGAAGAGCTGTCTTCACGGAATTTGGTCCTTCTTTCCTGTGGAGCTTCCTCGATTTCCCGTCAAGATTTCTTTCCCACTACCCTTTTTGGAGCCGTCCCACGAGCACACTGAGATCCGAAGGAGTTTTGGAAGGATGGAGTTTTTGGAAAAGGGTTCCTTGGAGGGAAAGAGTGTAAAGCTAAAGATAGAAAGGTAAATGAAAAATCCTACAGCTCGAACTAAAAAGAGATGACTCGACATCCGAGTCGACTCGACCGAAAAGATATCTGCTCGAGTCGGCTCGAGCAGAGGGAGCACAAAAGTAATTTTTAGGCTTTACTCAAAGTCATTTTACTCAAAAAAAATTAAGGAGGTCACCTAGATAATTTTTCCTTAAGTTTGTGGGAATGTTTCTAGAATGGGTCACACAACCCTAGTTCACATCTAATCATTGCAAATCTATCAAAATTTAGAGGTTTAGTAAAAATATCAGCAAGTTGGTTTTCAGTTGACACGAATTCAAGTACAGTGTCACTGTTCAATACATGATCTCTTATAAAATGGTGCCTAACTTCAATGTGTTTAGTTCTTGAATGCTGAATAGGATATTTAGTCAAATTTATAGTACTTGTGTTATCACATTTGATTGGAATTTTAGATTATGTAACACCAAAGTCTTCTAGCTATTGTTTAATCCATAATACTTGAGCACAACAACTACCAGCAGCAACGTACTATGTCTCAGTAATGGACAATGCTACAGAGTTTTGCTTCTTACAGTGCCATGAAATTATATTCAATCCTAGAAATTAACATGTACCACTAGTACTCTTTCTATCAATTTTGTAGCCAGCATAGTCAGTATCCGAAAAACTAATTAAATTCAAAGATGAATTTTTAGAATACCAAAGATCTAAATTACTTGTACTTTTTAAATACTTGATGATTCTTTTAACAGCAAGTATATGTGTTTCTTTAGGATTACATTGAAATCTAGCACACACACATACACTATACAAGATGTCCGGTCTACTAGCAGTAAAATATAATAGGGATCCGATCATATCTCTATATAGCTTTTGGTCAATATTGGATCCATTTTCATCTTTGTCTAGTCTTTAGGTATAACTCATGGGTGTGCTAGCCTCTTTGCTTGTTTCCATGCCAAATTTCTCGATTATTTCTTTGATATACTTGGCTGGCTTATAAAGATGCCTTCTTTTATTTGTTTAACTTGTAATCCAAGGAAGTAGTTGAGTTCATCCATAAAGTTTATTTCAAACTCACCCTGCATCAACTCAACAAATTCTCCACAAAGATTTTTATTAGTTACACCAAAAATAATATCATCAACGTAAATTTGTACAACTAATATGTCATTCTCTTTGTTTTTAATGAAAAGAGTTTTATCAACATTTCCTCTTTTGAAATCATTTTCAAGTAAAAATTTGTTTAGTCTGTCATACCAGGCCCTAGGTGCTTGTTTCAAACCATATAAAGCCTTATTTAATTTAAACACATGATTTGGAAAGGCATGATTTTTAAAACCTGGTGGCTGTTCTACAAAAACTTGTTCAGAAATAAATCTATTTAGAAAAGCACTTTTTACATCCATTTGAAAGAGTTTAAAATTCATGTTGCAAGCAAATGCAAGAAGTAATCTAATGGCTTCAAGTCTTGCTACAGGAGCATATGTTTCATCAAAATCAATGCTCTCTTCTTGATTGTACCCTTTAGCTACCAACCTTGCTTTATTTCTCATAACCTTACCATTCTCATCTAGTTTGTTCCTAGAGACCCATTTGGTTCCTATGATGGGATGGTCTGTAGGTCTATCAACTAGTGTCCAAACATTATTTCTTGTAAACTGGTTTAATTCATCATGCATGGCCATCATCCAGTTTAGATTAGTTTCAGCTTCTTCTAAACTATGTGGTTCAATTTGTGAGACAAAGGCTAAGTAGTCATGTGCAACTCTATGTGCAGCCCTAGTCCTAACACCATGAGAAGGATCACCAATAATTAGATCTTTAGGATGTGAAGTTACGTACCTCCATTCCTTTGGTAAATCAGTATGATCCTTACTTATCACTTTATTTTTATCATGTGTTGGCTTGTCTTGTATGCTTAGATCTTCCATTTTCTTTTGTAGTGTACCTGCATCGTTGTTTATATACTCATCTTTTCTAGATGGTGAGGGGTTAGCTTCATCAAAAGCAACATGAATTGACTCTTCTATAGTAAGAGTCTTCTTATTAAATACTCTATATGCTTTACTATGCAGTGAATAACCAAGTAATATAGATTCATCAGATTTTGCATCAAATTTTCTTAGGTTATCTTTACCATTATTCAACACAAAGCACTTACACCCAAAAACATGAAAATAATTAATATTCGATTTTCTTCCATTCCAAAGCTCATAAGGGGTTTTCTTTGAAATTGGTCATATTAAAACTCGGTTTAATATGTAACAGGCAGTGTTTACTGCTTCTGCCTAAAAGTACCTTGGAAGATTACCTTCACACAACATGGTTCGGGCCATTTTTTTCAAAGTCCTATTATTTCTCTCTACAACATCATTTTGTTATGGTGTTCTAGGAGCGGAGAAGTTGTGATCAATGCCGTGCTCAGTGCAATATTCATTGAAATATTGATTTTAAAATTCAGTTTTGTGATTACTTTTTATAGAAATAACAGAAAGATTTTTCGCATTTGAAATTTTTTTATTAAATTTTTGAAATACATCAAAAGTTTCATTTTTATGTGCAATAAATAATTCCCATGTGAATTTATAAAAGTCATCTACAATTACAAGGCCATATTTCATACCTTCTAGGCTTGTAGTCCTTGTTGGTCCACATAAGTCCTTGTGAAGTAGCTCAAGGGGTATAGAAGTTGAAATAATAATTTTCGATTTAAAACTCTTCCTAGTTTATTTGCCTAATTGACAAGCATCATATACATAATCAAGATCAACTTTAAAATGTGGCATACATCTAACTAGATGTTTAAAGATTAATTTGGCAATTGTATGCATACTAGCATGACCTAATCGTCTATGCCAAAGTAAACATGACTCCTTGGTCTTAGTATTCATTGCTAGAAGGCTGGAACTACTAGTCATGGTTATATCATTTAGATCTACCACATAGATGTTTTCAAGTCTATGGCCAATGAATTTTTTGCTAGATTTAAGAGAGTTAGTTACTATACACATAGATGATTCAAAGATAACCGTGAAACCTTTATCACAAAGTTGACTAATACTTAATAAATTATGCTTCAGTTTATCTACCAGCAACACACTTCAATAAAGGTACAGAGGATTATTTTGATTTTACCGATTCTGATTATTCTCCCCTTGCCATTATCACCGAAAGTAACCAATCCTCCTCCTTTCATTTGTAGGGTGATGAACTGATCATTGTCACCCGTCATATGCCTTGAACAGCCACTGTCAAGATACCATCTTTTCTTCAATTTGTGGACTGCAAGACAATCTTGCAAAATAATCAAGGAGTGATTTTAGGTATCCAAGCTAACTTGGGTCCTTTCGGGTTAGCAAAATTGGTTCCTTTTTGAACCCAAACAATTATATATTTCAATGTATCAATTTTGGAATTTTTCATGAAATTGCATTGATGTACTTTATGCCGAAATCTATAACATGCATAACAAACAATTTTATCATATTTAAATGATGCACGCTTTGAAGCTTTAACAGATGCAGAAATATACATATTTGATCTAGAAGATTTTTAAACAGAATTTTTAGGAATGTACTTTAAGCCACCTGAACCAGAATTTGATGGAAAAGCTTTCTGAAATTTTATATTTGAAGCTGAAGCTTTTGAAGATATAAATTTTATTGCTGAAATTCCTTTAGTATTTAAAGCATTAAATCCAATTCCAGCTTTGCTTTTTGAATCTTTTTGCTCATTCAAAATTAGCTCAAGCTTATTGGAGCTCAAAGTAAGTTTTTCTACTAAAGGTTTAAGCTTTTCTACCTCCTTTTTTAAATCATCATTTTTAGCGACTAAAACTTTGTTTGTCTCATTTAAAACATTTTTCTCTTTTTTCAAAGCAAGAACATTATCCGGAAAGATATTTAGTTCTTTTTGCAAAATATTATTCTTTTCAGAAATTTCATCCT
The DNA here is from genome assembly GCA_021397845.1 of Areca catechu. Lineage (NCBI taxonomy): Eukaryota > Viridiplantae > Streptophyta > Magnoliopsida > Arecales > Arecaceae > Areca > Areca catechu. The sequence goes on along the minus strand of CM038039.1, from coordinate 167,210,127 downwards.
TGTCTTTTAGTAATAAATCATTTTGTTTCTTCAAAGATTTGATTTTAACCCCAGCTTTCTTGAATTTAATAAGCAAATCCTAGAATGCAGAATTCAATTCATCATATCTAAATTTAGTTTGAAGCTCAGGGGATGATACCTCATTTTCAAGACCCATTAGACATAAATTCATAGATTTCGTCATCTCTTCATCTTCAATTGATGTGGACATTTTGCTGTTACTCCATGCCGCTACCATTGCTATCTTTTTCTTTTTCTTGAATCCTTTTTTCAATAAAGGACAATCTGGTCATATGTGCCCTAGTTTTTTGCATTCATAGCATACAGGCACTTCTTTTTCTTTCTCTTTCTCCTTGCCTTTTCTTTATTGTATTCTTTGTTCCCATGGAATTTTTTATAGTTTCTTCCTTTTTATCTTCCCAAGAACCTTTTGAATATTTTAACGACCATGGCAACATTTTCATCTTCCATTTCGATTTTAGTAGAGGAGCCTTCTTCTTCCGATTCATCATCTTTTCTTGAATCCAAGCAGCTTTGAAGGTAATTGATTTCTTCTTCTTTTGATCATCCTCAGTTCTGTGCTGCATAGTCAGTTCATGTGTGATGAGAGATCCTAGCAGTTCATCTAGCAGTAAGGTATTCAAATCTTTTGCTTCATGGATGGCTGTCACTTTTGGATCCCATTTGTCTGAAAGAGATCTTAGAATCTTCTATACAAGATCTGCATTAGAATATACCTTGTCAAGACTTTTTAAGCCGTTAATAATATCAGTAAAATATGAAAACATAGTAGATATTGTTTCATTAGGTTCCATTTTGAATAATTCGTAACTATGCATAAGAAGATTGATTTTTGAAGACTTCACTTGAGAAGTTCCTTCGTGGGTCACCCCAAGTTTATCCCAAATTTCCTTTGCAGAGGAGCAAATAAAAATTCGATTAAACTTATTACTATCCAAAGCACAATATAGCAAATTCATTGCTTTGGCATTTAACTCACACATTTTCATGTCATGTTCGTCCTAATCCTTTTTAGATTTTGGAACATCCACTCCATCAATTTTAATCCTGGGAATATAGGGATCCTTTAGAATGACCTTCCACAACTGAAAATTAACTGCTTGAATATAAATTTTCATTATAGCTTTCCAGTATGCATAATTTGTGCTAGTGAAGAGTGGAGGTCTATTAGTCGATTGGCCTTCTGCCAAGGACGTACTTATTGGATGAGCCATCAATCTTTACTTTTATGTATTCAGAGATACTGCTCTGATACCAGTTGTTGCCCAGGTGGCTACCTAAGAGGGGGGTGAATTGAGAATTTAAAAATTTAAACAGATAATGTATAATTAAAATTCCCTTTTAATGTGTTAAGTGTTGTGGCAGATTAATGATTTGCAAAAGCTAAATGAGAGTGAAGAAGCACAATACAAATACACAAGATTTATAGTGGTTTGGAGCAACCCAGCTCCTACATCCACTATCCAAGATACCACTTGGGATTTCTACTATATTCACACCCGAATACAGTAGGATTATTTTACAGGATCACAATCCAAAACCTCTACACTTTGGTTTTAACGGGATCACCAAAGAGAATCCAACACCCTTTAGTTTTAAACTGGATTACTAAAGAAACCCAAGTTGGTTTTCACAGGATCACCAAGACTCTAACTTGGTTTTTCTAGGATCACCAAGAATCCAACGCTTGGTTTTTATCAAAGGCTCACAAAGAACCTATTTGGTTTTTCAAACAGGCTCACCAATAACCCAAATAATTCAGAAATGAATTGAAATAATTACAACAATAATGATAAACTCTAATTATCGGATAGTTGCCGGTGCAGCTTGAGAGAAGTCCACTTGAATGTGCTTCAAGGTGCTTTAATTGCTTTAGTGGCTTCTTTCCAAATTGCTTCAAGCTTTAGATTAGAGTTGGTGAAGACTTGAAGACTGACTTGAATGCTCTCGTACTCTTTTCCTTATTGGTAGGTAGGATATTCAATGAAGCTTTCAAAACTTTGAGGAACTCACTAAAAACTTATTCAAGGAAGTTCAAAATTCTCAAATATAAGGTCTTCCATCACTCCAAGATAGTTGAGATGTTGTAGACCATTTGGATATGACATATGACCGTTGGAGTACTTTTTGGCATTTAAAAAGAAATTCTGGAACTAGCCATTATGTACCTGAAGATGATATTCGAGTCGGCTTGGATTCCTTCGAGTCAGCTCGGATCCTTCGAGTCGATAGGTCGAGTCATCAATTCTTCAGTGCAGTCGACTCTTTGTCTCAGGGTGCAAACCTTTACTCTAGACGAGTCGACTCTTTATAGCTTGGGTCAGCTCAAACTTTCATCTTTGAAAATCTTGAACTCAAGGAGTCGGCTCTCTTGAACTTTGGTTGGCTCTTCTTCTCAGGTTCTGAAATCTTTACTCTGGAAGAGTCGGCTTGTTGCAGTTCGGGTTGGCTCACTTTCTCAGGTCTTCAAAATTAGGTTTCGCAAAGTCGTCTCTTTCTGGTTCGGGTCGGCTTGCTTGGCTTGTTCTCAGAAAACTTCAAAACTGGACTCTGGAAGAGTCGGCTCCGACTTATTCCAGTCAACTCGGATTTACTAGAGTCGGCTCGGATTGCTGCGTACTAGAATCCTTGTTGCATGCCATGTGATAGAGTTGGTTCCTCATTGTACTGGGTCAGCTCGAGTGACTTCTTTAGCATTTTTACAATTAAACTTCAAGAAAACTCTTGCCAACACTCTTACACTTTTCATGTACACCAACTCAAAATAAATTTAATGCATACACATTCATAGAAATAACCCTTTTTACAAATTTTTCTTAACTTTTTCATTGGGTTCTTTACAAAATCAGATTACAACATAACTCAAAACAAGAAGTAAAGATGTAGGAGTTGAAGTTTAAACAAATAAATCATCCTACAAAAACTTGTAAAGCACTTGAAGAGTTGTTAGAAATAAATGTGCATGCTCCAATGTTTGGTTATCATCAAAATCACTTATGGGGTCAACACCGGGAATGCGAGGCAGTACAATGCATCCGAAGCTCCTTGGATCATCGTGTGGGCTTTGAAATTGCCTAGGTGATCAAGAGGATTGGAGATGCCATCGTAGGGCTCCATCTGGGGGACTCTAAAGTACCGGGGAACAACTTTGGCCATGATACGGTCAGTGTAAGGAGGGCGCTGTTCACACGCCACTAGATTATTATGGTCCCTTCGATCCCAAAGCTTCACAACCTCTGATTCGAGGGTTTTAAATTTCTCGTCATAATCGGGAAGAATTTGCATCGATGAATTCTCCATGGGAGTGGAGTCTTCAGAGGAAGGAGAAGGAGTTTGCCTAGGCCTCTTTCCCTTCCACAGCGAATCAGTGGGCCCAGGCATTCTTAAGCTTCTGTCCTTAGTAGAGGGTCGAAGATGGAAAGAAAGATGAGTGGACTCTCCTCGAGGGGCTCTTTTCCTCCAAGATTGAGAGCTATGTCTGGAGGTAGCTGGTGGATGCTCCACATGGAAAGCTTTGTCTTGGAAGTCCTGAACCATGGCCATGAGGGAATTGACCTGGTTCAGGAGAGTTTTGAACTGCTACTGTCCCACGACGAGTGTGGGAGGTGGAATATCATTCCCCATCGGAGGTTCATCCCCCTGGGAAGGAACACGACTTCTACTTGCTGAGACGATATGAGTCTTTCCTCTCACCATCGAGAACTTCTTACACTTCCTCTTTTTCAAATAGGGGAGCTTGTCGTTGGATACTTAGATCTCCCCTTCCTGGTGTACCAATCTGTTGGCGTAGAATCCCTTTTCCGACCGAGCGAAGCTACTAGATTATAGGTCCGCTCCCTGGTTTACCTGCAAAATAAATCCCTAGCCAGATTTGCTCCGGCAGGGGATACTCCAATGCCCAAGTCAGAGACGGGCTCTAGCCACAGAATGGAGAAGATTTTGAGGAGGATGGAGAGGAAAGGACTCTAATATTTTCAGGGCTATCTTGTGCCTTACTTGGAGCGTCCCCTCTTACCAGTATTTATATTGATTCGTTCGGCCTGTGGTTTTGTTCTCTCTCCTACGGTTACGATGGGGGAAGTTAATTCCTTTCCCTCCATTCACAATCATCGACGGTTATTAAATGGTTCCAGCCAGGCTAGAGACATTGCTGTTGGAGTTAATGGGCACGTGGTCATTTTGATGTGGTTATGCTTTGGAGATAGTTGGATAGTCGATGATAACCATTATCTACCACGTCCATGAGGATTTGAGATAGATCGGAGATCTATCTTTAGGTTTCTTCTTTGGGAGTATTTGTAGCTGAATTGGAGGAGCACTTTCATCTTCAGAGACCTTCGAGACAGTCCCTGTGGCTGATGTCGAGGACCATGCTTTTGGCATAGGTAGAAGACTATGTCTTCGGTGCATGCCGAAGACTATGTCTTCGGTGCAGGTCGAAGACTATGCCTTCGGTCGATCGTGAAGATCATGCCTTCGGCTAAGGCTGAGAGCCTTGTATTTAGCAAGGGGGCGAAGGCGACTCTTCGATTGAGGTTGAAAGCTATGGCTTCGGCTTGTCCGTCAGTCATTCGGCTTGTCCTAGGCACTTTGGTTCGAAGTGCATGGTTCGGAAGGGACATCTTCGGCCGGTCGTATCAGCGGTTGATCTGTGCTTGAACCGACATATCCTAATAAATTTCAAGACCACATAGCTATCAATTGGCTTTTGTTTCAGTTAAAATAAAATTATGAATATGTAATTGTTATATTTGATATTAAATATTGATGTAGCGGGATCGCTGACATGGAACCCCTGTCAAACACCACACCGAACGAAGCTGTCATGTGGGACATTTCTGCCCGGACTCCTTCGTCCGGCTGCTCTCCCTCCGGGTCGAGACACCGTGGCTGAAGTCGAGCTCTACCCTCCTTCGCTCGATCGCACTCCCTCCAGGTCAAGATGCCATGGTGGAAGTCGAGCTCCGCCCTCCTTCGCCTGGCCGTGCTCCCTTCGGGTCGAGACATTGAGGCCGAAGTTGAGCTCCGCCCTCTTTTGCCCGGCCGCGCTCCCTCCTGGTCGAGACGTCGAGGCCGAAGTCAAGCTCCGCCCTCCTTCGCCCATCCATGCTCCCTCCGGGTCGAGATGCCGTGGTTAAAGTCAAGCTCCATCCTCCTTCGCTTGGCCAAGCTCCATCCGGGTCGAGACGCCAAGGCTGAAGTTGAGCTCTGCCACTCCTTCACCCGGCGTGCTCCCTCCAGGTTGAGATACCATGGCTGAAGTTGAGCTCCACCCTCCTTCTCCCGGTTGCACTCCCTCCGGGTCGAGACACCGTGGTCGAAGTCGAGCTCCGCCCTCCTTCACCCGACCGCGCTCCCTCCAGGTTGAGACGTCGAGGCCAAAGTCGAGCTCCGCCTTCCTTCACCCGGCTGCGCTCCCTTCGGGTTGAGACATCGAGGCCAAAGTTGAGCTCCGCCCTCCTTCCCCGGCCGTGCTCCCTCCAGGTCGAGATGCCATGGATGAAGTCGATTTTCGCCCTCCTTCGCCTGACCTCACTCCCTCCGGGTCGAGACGCCGAGGCCGAAGTCGAGCTCCGCCACTCCTTTGCCCGGCATGCTCCCTCCGGGTCGAGAAACAGAGGCCGAAGTCAAGCTCCGCCTCTCTAGATTAGCTCCAGCTTGGATGAAGAGATCTGTAGCCGAATGAAGTTACCGCCCACCTGGATGATGGCCCGATGCCCGAGGACCACGAAAAGATGCTTGCCAGGATACTATGATGGTCCCAGCTGCCACTTATACCGAAATGGAAGGAATCATTCGATTGAGGCTCTGCATTCTCCACCAACCGGCTGCACCCTCCAAAACTAGATGTCAACCAATGGATCCGGATCTAGGAGGCGATGGCCCATTGATCAAGGCTCTGCTAAGTTACCCAAAAGGGAGTGACTAGAAGGAATGTCAGCGTAAACGGTAGCTTCCACATCATTAAAATGGAAAGGCTACCTGGCCACGGCATGAAACATCGCCGCACGCACCCATAAGCATAGAGAAGATCCCGAGGTAAGCGGCGCACAACACCCCCAGCTAAAAGGGGGCCTCTCATATTCAAACAAAGTAAGTGGAAGCTTCTCAAGCATTCATTCAAGTGAAGATTCAGTCGAGTAAGGTCCAACGAGCAAGAAGGGGGCAGCGCATAGGACGATAATGCTCGAGGCTACTGCGAAATCCCCAGGAGGGGTTTAGACGGACACAACCACTCAGTTCGAGCTCTCCTCTACTGCCATTCCCATACTCTGTGCTCGGCCCGCTCGCAATCTTTTACTTTACAAATTCTCCTCCTAGTGTGGAGTCCATCTCCGGGGCTCGACTAGGAGGATCTATTTTCTTGGATCATTACTGACTTGGCCGTCGAAGTGCCCTCGCCAGAATCCTCAGCCCGGGTCACTGACTCTATTTTGCAGGTTCGGGCGATCGAGCAGGATCCCCAGCAACAGGAGCACGTTCTGACCTCGACCTCAGCTACAGGCTACGACGATCTTGGCGACAATAGATTGACGCACCAGGTAGGGGGGCAGGACACATTTGATCCAACCTAATCCCTTTTGCAAGTAGTCCACTGGAAGAATGGTGATGACGTGAGTGAGGGAAGTCTCTACCAGACATGCGGGAGATCCCCCTTCCCGTGGAGACCCGTATAGCCCAGAAGGGGAACTCCTCGCTCCAGCTCAACCACCTCTGATGGACACTCAGCTAGCCACACTCACCCAGCAGATGTAGATTCTCACTGCAGCAGTGCACCAGCTCCAGTACCAACACCAGTCCTTGGCTACCCACTAGTAGCCAGGGACTCCCACAGCCTATGCTGCAGCACCCCGTGACAGCCTGCGTTCCTTCCAAGAAAGGCCTTCGTAGTTGCGGATCACCACTGACCACCCGGGAAGCCACCAGACACTGACAAAGAGATAACGGGCTGGATCTATCGATCGGGAGAGCCGGTCCCCGACCCTCAAGCGAGTAACAGCTAGAGCCCATTGAGGTTGAAAAGGCAAGATCCCCCATCATGGACACCATCTCATGTCACGTTCTCCGGCTCCTTCAGCCTCCGTGGAGGCTTCTACCGACGAGGCCATCAGGTGCATGGTAGAGAAGCATCTAGAGGAGTAAGAATGCAAGCTGGCGGAGCTTACCCATCAGTTTGCAAATCTACAAGGCTCGAGCCGGTGGACTACGATGCCCATCCCCCTTTCTCCTGAGAAATCTAAAAGGAGCCGATTCCGAGTCGGTTCTACATGCCGTAGGTGGATCCCTATGATGGGACCACCGATCCCCTAGATCATCTCGAGAGCTACAAGGCTCTCATAAAAATCCAGGGATCAACCGACGCTCTCCTCTGCGTCACCTTTCCTGCTACTCTCTGGAAAGCAGTCCGGGTGTGGTTCACTCACCTGGAGTCGGAGAGCATTAGTTCATTCGCTCAGCTGGAGTGGATGTTCGTGGCCTACTTCGATGCCTGCCGGAAGGTGCCACGAGAGGTAGATAGCCTCTTCTCCATCAGGCAGTAGGATCACAAGCTCCTATGGGACTATGTAGCCCACTTCAAGGTTGACGCGCTGGAGATCTATAACCTTGATGAGCCAGTCGCTATGCTGGCACTGAAGAGAGGACTCAAAACTTCCCGCCTGACCTACTCTCTCGACAAGAAGTCCCCCAAGACTTATTCTGAGCTCCTCCTCCATGTCCAAAAGTATATCCATATCGAGGAGATGGATCACATGAGGAGGGAGCTGGACGAAAGGCCTCTGATGAAGCCAGCTCCCAGGGAGACCTCTCGGATACGAAAGCCTGGACCGGCCACCCCGAACTTCTGCTAAAGGCCAAAGTCGAGAATAGACCCCATCCCAGAAGAGAACTTTACTCCTCTCCTCACCCCAAGGGCGAAGATCCTTATGGAGATCGAGGGTGAGCATTATTTAAGGTGCCCATCTCCGTTGAAGCCATCCAATGGTCGCGACAAGATAAAGTACTGCCAGTTCCACCATGACCATGGTTACGACATTGAGGAGTGCCACAACCTCAAGAGGGAAATTGAAGAACTCATAAAGAGGGGCTACCTCGGAAGGTTCATGGGGGGCAGACCCCCAACGGAACCTCAGGTGATCGCCGCACTCCCTCCAGTCCCTATCGTCGGCAACCACCCTATCGAGAAGCCGGTGGGAATGATATGCTGGGGAGTCGAGCACGCTTCCAAGAAGACCCGGGGTGGGAAAAATTTTGAGAATGTACTTCCCTTCGCGAGGAAAGGGGGATGAAAATAAAAATATAAACAATGATGTTGTGGTCGTCGAGATGATGATTGCAAAATTGTTGCCCAGAAATGGAGCCCAAGAGGGGGGGTGAATTGGGTCTTTTAAAAATTTTAAGACAATAATGAGAGGGACTAGTGGTGCTTATGAACAATGATAAATTCAATGCAAGATGTTAGCAATAATTAAAGAGCAAGAGAGGAAGAGAGCAATCACTCACAAACACAAGGTTTATAGTGGTTCGGTGCAAACCTAGCACCTGTATCCACTCCCCAAGCCACCCTTGGGAATTTCACTATAATCCAAACTAGATTACAGTTGACTTGTTTTTCACAAGGCTCACAAGTCAAAACCTAAGTTGGTTTTATCACTTAGGCTTACCAACAAACCTTAACACTTGTTTTGTCTTCGGGCTCACAAGTTAACCCTAGTTGGTTTTATCCCTTTGGCTCACCAACAAACCACAATAATCTTCTTTCAAGACACCCTTGAAAGCAAGGCCAAATCACAATAAAATAGATATACAATTTAAAACTAAAATAAACTCTCTTCAAGAGTAGATTAGAATCTTTGAAGCTCAAGTGGATGCTTTGTCTTCACTCTTCCTTGGAATCTCCTTCAAAGTGCCTCTTTTGGAATGAAATAAGGATGAGCTTGTAGGCTTTTCAAGGAATCAAACTATAAAAGGTTTTTGATGTGAAGTATTTGGGAGAATATTGGCTTTTTGGCTTTTGAGTAGACTTGAATGCACGTGAATACACTTCTCTTCCTTTAAAATGAGGTTGGTGGAGGTTAAATACACCAAGAACCTTCCAAAAAATGGTTTGTGACCGTTGGTACCTCAGAAATAGCCATTTGGAGCTTGAAAAGCAAGTTCTGCAAGCCAGAAAAATAGATCCGTTAGAGCTGTCAGGCTGCAAGTGTCGACACTTGGCTGTCAGGTATCGACACTTGGCTATCAAGTGTCGACACTTGATCTCTGGGTATCGACACTTGAACATTTAAGTGTCGACACTTGATGCATAGGCGTCGACACTTGATACAAAAATCCTCAATATTATAAAGTTCTGTATTTTCAAAATTCTCAGGTCTTAAGTCGACACTTGGAACCTAAGTGTCGACACTTGGTGTCGACACTTGGATATAGGTGTCGATACTTGGCGTGCCAAGGATTTTTATCAGTGCCAAATGCTAAAGTGTCGACACTTGACTGTCCAGGTGTCGATACTTGAGACTGAAAAATATCAGATTCAAGTGTAAATGCCTCGAAAACATAAATATAATTCTAGAAAATTTAAACACATAATATTTAAACATTTAGATGCCCTTTTTCAATGTAGAGGATGCCCTTTTTCAATGAAGAGGATGCCCGGATTTGTGAGAATTGCATCGTGCCATTTCGTGCCATACACCATAAGTTTTTGAGATTTTGAGGTGCTTTCTTCCTGAAAACTCACAACTTGAAATCCTCATTAGAATACAATATGCACTCAATGTTTTGTTATTCATCAAAATCACTGGGTAGAGCCAATAAAAATATCCTGTAAAACACATCATGGTAGATAGTGGGAGCTCCATCGATGTGCTTTTTTATGATGCTTTCTCCAGGATGAACCTATCTTCTGCTCAGCTCAGACCTGTGCACACACCCCTCATCGGTTTCACAAGTAACTCCGTAGGAGTCAAGGGAGATATCACTCTCCCCGTTATCGCCGGGATGCCACCTCGATAGAGTACCGTCATGATGACTTTCATGGTTGTTAAGCTCCCCTCAGCCTATAACGTGATCCTTGGCCAACCCGGGCTCAACCTACTCGATGTGGTCATTTCCATAAAGCGGCTATCGGTGCAGTTCCTAACTCTCAACGGTGTCAGGGAGATGAGGGGGGCACCTCAACCAAGCCAACATTGCCTCCAAACCATCGTCGGGGCCAAGGCTACTGAGGACGACCCAAGGGCGGACAACCTCGACCAAAGGGTACAGGACCTCAGAGGTGGCCTGTTCGAGCGCTTGCTGTCGTATCCTCTCGAAACTGACCCGGTGAAGATGGTGCGCATCTGCAAGATGATGAACGTGCCAACCTTCTGGAGTTTCTCTGGGCGAATGTTGACGTGTTCGCTTGGATGGTGGTTGACATGCCTGGGATCTCGCTAGAGATCATCATCCACAAGCTGAGCATCGATCCAAAGTATCATCCTGTGCGGCAAAAGAGAAGAAGTTTTGCACCGGAGAGAAAAAGGGTGATCAACGAGGAGGTGGACAAACTCCTCATAGCCGGCTTCGTTCGGGAAGTGCAATACCCAAGCTGGCTGGCAAATATGGTTATGGTAAAGAAGAATAATGAGAAGTGGAGGATCTGTGTGGACTACACCGACCTCAACTAGGCCTATCCGAAGGATAGCTTCCCTCTGTGAAATATCAACCAATTAGTGGACGCCACCTCGGGGCACCGCTTGCTCTTCTTTATGGATGCATTCTCTGGATACAACCTGATCCAGAAGCACCCAGAGGACGAGGAGCACACTACCTTCATCACCGACCTTGGGACGTACTACTATCGGATGATGCCGTTCAGCTTGAAGAACACTGGCATCACATACCAGTGCCTGGTCAATCAGGTCTTTAGGGACTAGATCGGTAGGAACATGCAAGTCTATGTAGACGACATGCTCGTCATGAGCGAGCTGAGTTCGGACCACATAGCCAACCTCGCGGAAGCTTTCCAAAATCTCCGGGAGCACAAGATGAAGCTGAACCTGGTGAAGTATGCTTTTGGGATAGCAGCAGGAAAATTTCTTGGCTTCATGGCGACCCAAAGAAGTATCGAGGTGAACCCGGAGAAGGTCGGGCGATCATCGATATGGAACATCCGACCTCGAAGAAGTAGGTTCAGCGCCTGATGGGTCGAATTGCCGCATTGAGCTGATTCATCTCGAGGTTGGTGGATTGCTGCCTTCTTTTCTTCAAGGTGCTATGCAAGATGAACGATTTCACCTAGACAGAGCAGTGCAAGGTGGCCTTTTAGGAGCTTAAAGACTTCCTGGCATCACCACCACTACTCTTGAGGCAGGAGACAGGAGAAGAGCTCCTGTTGTACTTGGAGGTCACCCCTGGAGCCGTCAGTTCGGTCCTCGTCTGCATGGATCAGGACGGGTCCCAAAAATTGGTGTACTATGCTAGCAAGATCCTCCAGGATGCTGAGATCACGTACACCCGATCCGAAAAACTCATTTTTGCTCTTATCATGTCTGTTCAACATCTCAGGCCATACTTTCAAATACATCCGATCGCGGTCTTGATGGACCAGCCCCTGAGGGCTGTGCTTAGCTGCCCCAACACATCTGGACGTTTGGCCAAGTGGGCACTAAAGCTCAGCGAGTTTGACATCATATACCGACTGAGGTCATCTTAGAAGGCCCAAGTGCTGGCCGACTTTCTGGTCGAGTGTGCAGGACTTGTCGAAGAGCCAGAGTAGACTGCCTCGGAGCACCAAGTGGATCTCAGAGCTGAGGAGGAGCCCTAGATACTCCACGTTGATGGTGCATCCAACACGGACGAAAGCGGTGCAGGTATAATCCTCGCCAATAATTATGGAGTTGTAGCTGAATGCGCACTCCACTTCAAGTTCACTGTGATAAATAACTAGGCAGAGTATGAGGTACGCCTCACAGGCTTCAGGGTCTCTCGTGAGCTGGGTGTATGAAACCTGAAGGTCTTCACCGACTCCCTACTGGTGGCCATACATGTCTCCGTAGAATATGAGGCAGAGATCCCTAGATGATGAAGTACTTGGAATCGGTCTGCTCAAGCGCAATAGGTTTCCTATGCTTTAGCATCTCTTATATCCCCCGAGGTGAGAATGCTTGCACCGATACACTGTCAAGGCTTGCGACATTGCTGGACTCGTCACTAGGGCATGCCCAATTCAAGTACCTCGAAAATCCAAGCAACGAAGCTCCCGTAGAGGTACAGCAAGTCACCTCGTAGATGGATAGGTACTTTAGATATATTACCGATGGCACCCTGCCGGAAGACCGAGCTGAGACTAGCCTTATAAAAAAAAGGCCTCGCAGTTCGTCCTCATGGAAGGATGGCTTTATCGCCTATCCTACTCCTATCCACTCTTGAGATGCCTGAGATCTTTAGAGGCAGCCTTCATGCTCCGGGAGATACACGAAGGCCTTTGCGGAAACCATATCGGAGGGAGGACTATTGCATACAAGGCCCTCCGATAAGGATACTACTAGGAGACCATGAGGGTGGACGCCGCTGACTTTGTAAAGAGATGTGACCGGTGCCAGTGCCACGCACACATACAGCGTCAACTAGCAGCGCCACTCTCCTAGCTCTCCGCTCTATGGCCATTCATCTAGTGGGGAATGGACATCCTGGGTCCATTTCCCCTGCATCCGGGCAATGAAAGTTTTTGATAGTGGCTATCGACTACTTCACCAAGTGGGTAAAAGCAGAGCCACTGGCACGGATCACGGAAGCCAAGGTCCGCCAGTTCTTTTGGAAATTGATCATCTACCACTTTGGGCTTCCCCACTGTATCATCATTGATAACAGGCGACAGTTCGATAACCGGGAGTTCGAAGAGTTTTGTGCCGAACTCGGCATCTAACATCATTTCACCTTGGTGGCCCATCCCCAAACCAATGGAGAAGCCAAGGTGACCAACCGGACCATTCTCCAAGGGGAGGTGGGCCAAAAAACTTTCCAACATTCTTTGGGCCTACCACACAATGCTCAGGATGGCAACGGACGAAACACCTCTTAACCTCACTTTCGGCATGGAGGCCGTTGTCCTAGTTGAACTCGGCATGCCCATGCTATGGATAAAGTAATACAATGAAGTAGAGAACCCAGGGCACCTCTTGTTGGGGTTTCCGGTGCACCGCAGCGGAAGTGTAATTTCAAAATGATGAAATTTGCACCATAATCCCTTAGCCAAAATCTCCTTATTCAGGATTAAAACATATATATAGAACATTTAAACATACATTGTTAGAATTGGAGTACCAACCTGTAATCGCTAATTCCAACAAAGTTGATGTTGAAGGGGCTGATTGAATTCACCAGGCGTCCAAGTGTCCGCCTCTGATGGTGATCCACATAGAGCAGTGATCAAGACAACTCTATCTTCTTTTCAAAGGTTCCTTCTATTGAGTTCTTCTTCCCAGAACTCAATTGCTTGGACTATGGCTTGAATTCCTCCACACAAAAGCTTGCTTTCCTTTCCTTGACTCCTTCTCCTCCTTCCACCAAGACCTTGGCCCTTTAGACACCCTTGTCTTGAAGAAAAAGACCTTGTCCCAAGAGGACATAGGCTTGTCTTAAGTTGGAGAAGAAATTAAGACAATGATGTCTTAATGTAAGAAAGAAAGGAAGAAATCAGAACTTCTTTCTTTCCTTTACCGTCGGAGACTTTTACTTTTATTCTTGTTCAGTAGCAGAGTTTCGACAGAGGTTTACTCTGTAAAGGAAACAATGCAAGAGCAAGAAAAAAATAAAAGAGTCTTCAGGAGAGGAAGAAAGAAAAGATTACCTTGTTCTGAATTTTCCCGACCCTTTAAATAATTCTCAGATAGGCGCCTAAACACCTCTCCGTAATGACTTTCTCACGCCCTTCTCAATTTCTCACGCCCCATCCTCCTATCTCACGGCCTTCCAGATTAAATTCCATGACTTTTCTTAAAGGAAAAACCGCGGTGTTTAAAAAGGAAAGGGGTCGCGACTTTTCATCTCCGAAGAGATGTTATTTCGCGCGTCCGGGAGGAGTTAGCGCATTCCTTCTTTCTCAAAATCCCATCAGCCATTGGATTCTCATCCAAGGGGAGAGAGATGGTGCGCTAATTGCTTAAGAAAGAGGCCACCCCAAATAAAATCATCGGAGAAATTTTTGGGGCGCGCCAAGAGTCCATGCGCCATGGACTCTTCCTTAAGGCGCGCCAAGAGTCCATGCGCGCATGGACTCTTAGCATTTGGCGTGAAAAAATAAAGGAGGCGGGTGGGGAGGCTAGCCAAGCTACATGGCTAGCCAATAGGGTTATCCATATTCCTGTTTTCTCAATTAGGGTCTAATTAGGTCCAATTAGAACCCAATTTGAACCAATCCGGAACCCTAATTCGAATCCGATCCGAATAGAAGCTAGGGTTTGCAACACCTGCTAGAGTGTTATCCTGCAAAGATGATTTAATTCCAAATTAAACTCTTGATCAATCCTCTTAAGTGTGTGACCCATTGGGTTCCATATCTAGCCAGCAGTGGGTTCGAATACAAGTTAACCTAATTTGATTAGAACTCTTTCTAATCGATTTAGGTCAAACCGGGCTTACCCGATTCGATCAATTAGGACTCTTCCTAACATGTGATCTTTGAACTTGATCAACCCACAAGACAAGATTGACATCTAGCAACGTGTCATGTCTACCCGGAAGATATGGAAATTCTGGTGAAATACCAAAATTACCCTTCAGTAGAGAGTTACCGTACAATTAAATCTTTCGATCAGCCAACACCCAAAATATAACTATGGATATGGATATATGTCAAATCCAATATTATATTTATTTCTAGCTCAATCTTATAATGATGATTCGATTATCTTGATATTAGAAACCATCTCTAATATCTTCACTTTGATCAAAGATTCCCTGAATCATCATGCGATTGTTGACTAGCTAGATGCAATCTCCTCTTACTAAGAGTGATCGATTCCTTGTTGACCTACTCATTACCTTCACATCCAATTCACCATTCCCAGTATCAATCTTGTGCATGGCTCAGTGTCATGATTAGGATTGAACCAAAGAATGGGTTCATGTACATAAGGTACTTATGGTAGTCTCAGGTCAGAAGATTACTTGTACCACTCCCACTATGAGAACCTTCTATTGACATGTAGCTAAGACTCCATTAGATGTTCTCAAGTTGGATCATATCAGTGAACTCATTCTCCAATGAGCACCCACATCCCAGTATTAGTGTCATACACAAGTGACTGTGAGAGCAGTCACCCTTTCCAGTATACCCGGGATGTGCTAGTCTTATCGGAAAAACCCTGATCCCCTACTCAGGGTTCCTTTGACTAGGAATACTTTAGATTACGGTTTTAAGATTTTAGGTCTTACTGGTATGATCTCATCATAACCCAAAAATCATAGCCCTAATCTATGGGGTTCATCATATAACACAGCGTATGATGAAAAAATAATGCCTTTATTTAGAAAATTGTCAATTACAATGGTTTGGGAGATACAACATAGATTGGCTTGTAGGGCATATCCCTTTCAATCTCCCACTTGCACTAAAGCCAATCGCCTTTAAATCTTAATCCCATACATTCGAGGTGGCGATCAAAATCTCGCTGTGGTAGAGCCTTAGTGAACGGGTCTGCTACATTGTTCTTTGTATCAACTCTATCTATGTAGACATCTTGTCTCTCTACTATTTCTCGGACGAGATGGAAGCGTCTCAGAATGTGCTTGGACTTATGATGAGCTCTTGGTTCCTTAGCTTGAGCAACAGCTCCAGTGTTGTCACAGTAAAGTGGCACTGGGTTTTCAATTTGAGGAACAACACCCAACTCTGTGATGAATTTCTTCATACAGACTGCTTCCTTGGCGGCTTCACTAACAGCTATGTATTCTGCCTCTGTGGTTGAGTTAGCTACAGTCTGCTGCTTGGTACTCTTCCAACTCACTGCTCCACCATTTAGGGTAAAAACATATCCCGAAATGGATTTGCTATCATCAGGATCTGATTGAAAACTAGAATCAGAATAAGCTTCTAGTTTAAGATCAGAACCACCATAAACCAGAAAAATATCCTTAGTCCTTCTTAGGTACTTAAGAATATTTTTAACTGCTTTCCAATGATCCTCTCCTAGATCAGCCTGAAACCTACTGACAATGCCTAAAGCATATGCCACATCAGGCCTGGTACATAACATGGCATACATTATGGACCCTATTGCTGAAGTATAGGGTATAGAATTCATTCTATTTCTTTCTTCAGGTGTCTTAGGAGACATCCTTTTAGAAAGATGTATGCCTTGACTCATAGGAAGATAACCTCTTTTACTTCCTTCCATGCTGAATCTTTTCAGCACTAAGTCAATGTATCTAGATTGGGATAAACCTAGCATCCTCTTAGATCTATCTCTATAGATCTTAATACCTAGTATATAGGATGCTTCTCCCAAATCTTTCATGGAAAACTGGTTTGATAGCCAAACCTTGACAGATTGCAACATTGGGATATCATTCCCAATGAGGAGTATGTCATCTACATACAGAACCAAGAAGACTATGGCACTCCCACTAGTCTTCTTATAAACACAGGGTTCATCCACATTTTTGATAAAACCAAACCTTTTAATAGTTTCATCAAAGCGGATGTTCCAACTCCTGGAAGCTTGCTTTAATCCATAAATGGATTTCTTTAGCTTGCATACTTGATTAGGTTTATTCTTTGAAATAAAACCTTCTGGCTGTGACATGTAGACTTCTTCCTTAAGGAAACCATTGAGGAATGCAGTCTTTACATCCATCTGCCATATCTCATAATCGTGGTATGCTGCTATAGCAAGTAAAATCCGAATTGATTTCAGCATGGCAACAGGTGAAAATGTTTCATCATAATCAATTCCCTGTTTTTGTCTAAAACCTTTAGCCACTAACCTGGCTTTATAGGTTTCAACTTGGCCATCAGTCCCAATCTTTTTCTTATAGACCCATTTACACCCAATAGGATTAACACCCTCTGGTGCATCAACCAAAGACCATACTTGGTTTACATACATAGAGTCTATTTCGGATTCCATGGCTTCTTGCCATTTATCTGAGTCAGTGCTCAAGATAGCTTACGTATAGGTCAGAGGTTCATCAATTTGAATGACTTGAGCTTCATTATTTTCAATAATAAACCCATACCTCTCAGGTGCCCGTGGCACTCTGTCAAACCTACGAGGAGGAGTTTTGTATTCTGGTTCTATCCTAACTATATGTTCTAATGGTTGAGAATTATCTATCTGTATTTCTTGTACTTCTCCAAGTTCAATAGTTCTACCATTGCCCTTTTCTAAGATGAACTCTTTTTCTAGAAAAGTGGCATGCCTGCTGACAAAAATCTTTTGTTCAGTAGGATGGTAGAATAGATATCCTCTACCTTCTTTAGGATATCCTACAAATAGACATTTATCCGCTCTAGGTTCCAACTTATGTCCAAAATTTCTTTTAACATAAGCTGGACATCCCCATACCTTGAAAAATTTAAGATATGGTTTCTTTCCACTCCAAATTTCATATGGAGTACTAACAACGGATTTAGAAGGTACCTTGTTCAGAATGTAAACAGCAGTTTCTAGGGCATGACCCCAGAAGGAAATGGGTAAATTTGTGAAGCACATCATGGATCGTACCATATCTAATAAGGTACGATTCCTCCTTTCAGCTATACCATTTAGCTGTGGTGTATAAGGAGGGGTCCATTCAGAAAGGATTCCATTAACTTTAAGATAGTCTAAAAACTCCGTGGATAAGTATTCTCCTCCTCGATCAGAACGAAGAACTTTAATACTTTTCCCGGTTTGTTTTTCGACCATACTTTGATACTCCTTAAATTTATCAAAGGCTTCAGATTTGTGTTTCATAAGCTACACATATCCAAACCTAGATAAATCATCTGTAAAAGTGATAAAATATGAGTATCCTCCTCTGGCCTGAGTTGTCATTGGACCACATACATCAGTATGTATAAGTCCTAATAACTCAGTTGACCTTTCCCCATGTCTAGTGAATGGAGTTTTTGTCATCTTACCCGTGAGACATGATTCGCAAGTTCCTAATGATTCATACTCATAAGGATCAAGGAATTTTTCCTTGTATAACTTGCTAATCCTAGACTCATTAACATGACCAAGTCTATGATGCCAAAGTAAAGTATCATTAAAGTCTTTTCTTTTCCTTTTAGTATTGACATGAAAAATACTATCATTGGAAGAAAGAGTTAAGAGCCCATTGCTAAAAATGCCAGAACAAATAATTTTATTAGATAACATTATCGAGCAACCAGTGCTCGTTACATCCATTACATATCCTTGTTTTAATAACAAAGGAATAGATATAATGTTCCTAATAATCTTTGGCATATAGTAACAATTTTCTAACTCCAAGATCTTCCCTGAAGGCAACTTCAGAATATATGTTCCTACAGCTTCTGCTTGGATGATATCACCACCAGCACCGTAGAGATTGAAGTCACCTTCCTTCAATACTTTAAGCTTGTGGAGGTCCTGCAAAGATTTGCATATATGATAACCACAAGCGGTATCCAATACCCAAGTATTTGATATAGACGAATTTAATGTCAATATAGTATGTATCTCATACATACCTTTTGGTGCGTCTACCGCACCAGGCTTCACAGTTGCAAGGTAAGCCTTGCAATTCCTTTTCCAATGTCCCGCTTTGCCGCAAAAGAAACAGGTTGACTGTTTTGAGGCCTTCTTTCCTTTCTTGTTCTTATTGATGCCACCCTTAGGGTTTAGCCTCCTACTAAAACCCTTTTTCCCGATTTCTTCTTATTGGTCTTATCAACAAGAAGAAGTGGAGCCTTTTCTTTCTTAACGTGGCTCTCTGCTATTTTTAACATATTTAACAGCTCAGGCAAGGAAGTGTTCAGTTTGTTCATGTGATAATTCAAGACAAACTGAGAAAATGACTCCGGGAGTGATTGCAGGATTAAATCCTGATTCAGCTCCCCATCCATAATAAACCCTAATTGATCCAATCTGGTGATTAAGTCAATTACCTTCAGGACATGATCCTGAACAGATGTACCCTCTATCATCCTAGCACGGAATAACTGCTTAGATATTTCGTATCTAGCAGTTCTGCTTTGTTCTCCATAAAGCTCATTTAAATTGAGCATTATGGATTGAGTATCCATGCTTTCATGCTGCCTCTGTAACTCATTGGTCATAGAGGCCAGTATGATACACTTGACAGTGAGGGAGTCATTCTGCCACATTTTGTATGTGGCCATATCTTCCTGTGTGGCATCATCCCCTAGTGGATTAAGACTAGGGGTATCAAGAATATAAGAAAGTTTTTCTGAACTCAGTACAATCTTTAAGTTTCTCAACCAGTCCACATAGTTTGGACCAGTCAATTTGTTGGTATCTAAAATGCTTCTCAGTGATAATGAAGATGCCATTTATCTACATTTAATTAAGAACAATACATAAGCAAACAACCATGAAATGACTTACATAATTAAATTAGGTCTTCAATTTAACTATGTCTCCCACTATTTTATAAAAAATCATAGCCCTCACTATGATAATCGAGAAGAACCCTGATCGGTTTTTCTTAGTGAGATCGAGATCCTTATAACTTATAAAAGATCTTGCAGATAACACAACAAATCTTTTGTAAGTTCAAAGGTAGATAACTCTTCCAATTATATCTCATATAATTCTCAAAAATAACTTGGCCTCTAGAACATTATAAGTCTTGCAGAAAACACAACAAACCATAATGTTCCAGTTAAGTCAAGACCCTTTCATTTCTATACAGTCAGTATTCAAATATAATGCCCTTGCAGATAACACAACAAGGCATTATACTGAATATACTGTAAGCATATTTTTTGCACTAGACCAATATTATGTCAATCACCCTATTAGGTCTTGCAGATAACACAACAAACCTAATGTGGTTCATAACACAGTAATGATCCAGCATGAAGGAAGACCAACATATAGCATTTTTTAACATTAAGCATATAAGTCAAGATTTAAATATAATCAAATCGGCCAGGTAAGTGGAAGAGATGTGGGAGTCCCCCCGTTGCTTTCCTAGACACCAATAAAAATTGGCCAGGTCAGTCAACGGAACCAATTAAAAACCACGATTCTCTTTACCTTCCCAGAACCACCTTTCTAGACACCGAATGATCAATTGTTCATCATGACTAGTGATGCTTATTAGTTAAATATACTATGACTTAATATAATTTTAAGAAGAGGGCTTTATAAAATTGCCAGCACATTTTATAAAAACATATCATAATGATATCACTCTGATAAACATATATGTGCTAAGTGTGTCATCATACTAGGACAACCATTTACCACATAATGGATCCACCATTATGCCAGGGCAACCTTATTTCAGTATGATGACTTCAAAACTAATCATATCTCTATAATAATTAGGGTTTGAGTGAAAAACCCTAATTAGTGGCATACATCAAAACATTAATTATCATATATGCATTCCTTAAATTATGCTAAGTGTGTCAGCATTCAAGGGTTTAAAACCCTAATTGCGATACTACAACAAAAACGCATATAAATAATTTTCATATGTTTTAACTGTAATAAGGATGGCTCTGATACCACTATTGGGGTTTCCGGTGCACCGCAGCGGAAGTGTAATTTCAAAATGATGAAATTTGCACCATAATCCCTTAGCCAAAATCTCCTTATTCAGGATTAAAACATATATATAGAACATTTAAATATACATTGTTAGAATTGGAGTACCAACCTGTAATCGCTAATTCCAACAAAGTTGATGTTGAAGGGGCTGATTGAATTCACCAGGTGTCCAAGTGTCCGCCCTCCAATGGTGATCCACACAGAGCAGTGATCAAGACAACTCTATCTTCTTTTCAAAGGTTCCTTCTATTGAGTTCTTCTTCCCAGAACTCAATTGCTTGGACTATGGCTTGAATTCCTCCACACAAAAGCTTGCTTTCCTTTCCTTGACTCCTTCTCCTCCTTCCACCAAGACCTTGGCCCTTTAGACACCCTTGTCTTGAAGAAAAAGACCTTGTCCTAAGAGGACATAGGCTTGTCTTAAGTTGGAGGAGAAATTAAGACAATGATGTCTTAATGTAAGAAAGAAAGGAAGAAATCATAACTTCTTTCTTTCCTTTACCGTCGGAGACTTTTACTTTTATTCTTGTTCAGTAGCAGAGTTTCGACAGAGGTTTACTCTGTAAAGGAAACAATGCAAGAGCAAGAAAAAAATAAAAGAGTCTTCAAGAGAGGAAGAAAGAAAAGATTACCTTGTTCTGAATTTTCCCGACCCTTTAAATAATTCTCAGATAGGCGCCTACACACCTCTCCGTAATGACTTTCTCACGCCCTTCTCAATTTCTCATGCCCCATCCTCTTATCTCACGGCCTTCCAAATTAAATCCCACGGCTTTTCTTAAAGGAAAAACCGCGGTGTTTAAAAAGGAAAGGGGTCGCAACTTTTCATCTCTGAAGAGATGTTATTTCGTGCGCCCGGGAGGAGTTAGCGCATTCCTTCTTTCTCAAAATCCCATCAGCCATTGGATTCTCATCCAAGGGGGGAGAGATGGTGCGCTAATTGCTTAAGAAAGAGGCCACCCCAAATAAAATCATCGGAGAAATTTTTGGGGCGCGCCAAGAGTCCATGCACCATGGACTCTTCCTTAAGGCGCGCCCGCATGGACTCTTGGCATTTGGCGTGAAAAAATAAAGGGGGTGGGTGGGGAGGCTAGCCAAGCTACATGGCTAGCCAATAGGGTTAGCCATATTCCTGTTTTCTCAATTAGGATCTAATTAGGTCCAATTAGAACCCAATTTGAACCAATCCGGAACCCTAATTCGAATCCGATCCGAATAGAAGCTAGGGTTTGCAACACCTGCTAGAGTGTTATCCTGCAAAGATGATTTAATTCCAAATTAAACTCTTGATCAATCCTCTTAAGTGTGTGACCCATTGGGTTCCATATCTAGCCAGCAGTGGGTTCGAATACAAGTTAACCTAATTTGATTAGAACTCTTTCTAATCGATTTAGGTCAAACCGGGCTTACCCGATTCGATCAATTAGGACTCTTCCTAACATGTGATCTTTGAACTTGATCAACCCACAAGACAAGATTGACATCTAGCAACGTGTCATGTCTACCCGGAAGATATGGAAATTCTGGTGAAATACCAAAATTACCCTTCAGTAGAGAGTTACCGTACAATTAAATCTTTCGATCAGCCAACACCCAAAATATAACTATGGATATGGATATATGTCAAATCCAATATTATATTTATTTCTAGCTCAATCTTATAATGATGATTCGATTATCTTGATATTAGAAACCATCTCTAATATCTTCACTTTGATCAAAGATTCCCTGAATCATCATGCGATTGTTGACTAGCTAGATGCAATCTCCTCTTACTAAGAGTGATCGATTCCTTGTTGACCTACTCATTACCTTCACATCCAATTCACCATTCCCAGTATCAATCTTGTGCATGGCTCAGTGTCATGATTAGGATTGAACCAAAGAATGGGTTCATGTACATAAGGTACTTATGGTAGTCTCAGGTCAGAAGATTACTTGTACCACTCCCACTATGAGAACCTTCTATTGACATGTAGCTAAGACTCCATTAGATGTTCTCAAGTTGGATCATATCAGTGAACTCATTCTCCAATGAGCACCCACATCCCAGTATTAGTGTCATACACAAGTGACTGTGAGAGCAGTCACCCTTTCCAGTATACCCGGGATGTGCTAGTCTTATCGGAAAAACCCTGATCCCCTACTCAGGGTTCCTTTGACTAGGAATACTTTAGATTACGGTTTTAAGATTTTAGGTCTTACTGGTATGATCTCATCATAACCCAAAAATCATAGCCCTAATCTATGGGGTTCATCATATAACACAGCGTATGATGAAAAAATAATGCCTTTATTTAGAAAATTGTCAATTACAATGGTTTGGGAGATACAACATAGATTGGCTTGTAGGGCATATCCCTTTCAATCTCCCACTTGCACTAAAGCCAATCGCCTTTAAATCTTAATCCCATACATTCGAGGTGGCGATCAAAATCTCGCTGTGGTAGAGCCTTAGTGAACGGGTCTGCTACATTGTTCTTTGTATCAACTCTATCTATGTAGACATCTTGTCTCTCTACTATTTCTCGGACGAGATGGAAGCGTCTCAGAATGTGCTTGGACTTATGATGAGCTCTTGGTTCCTTAGCTTGAGCAACAGCTCCAGTGTTGTCACAGTAAAGTGGCACTGGGTTTTCAATTTGAGGAACAACACCCAACTCTGTGATGAATTTCTTCATACAGACTGCTTCCTTGGCGGCTTCACTAACAGCTATGTATTCTGCCTCTGTGGTTGAGTTAGCTACAGTCTGCTGCTTGGTACTCTTCCAACTCACTGCTCCACCATTTAGGGTAAAAACATATCCCGAAATGGATTTGCTATCATCAGGATCTGATTGAAAACTAGAATCAGAATAAGCTTCTAGTTTAAGATCAGAACCACCATAAACCAGAAAAATATCCTTAGTCCTTCTTAGGTACTTAAGAATATTTTTAACTGCTTTCCAATGATCCTCTCCTAGATCAGCCTGAAACCTACTGACAATGCCTAAAGCATATGCCACATCAGGCCTGGTACATAACATGGCATACATTATGGACCCTATTGCTGAAGTATAGGGTATAGAATTCATTCTATTTCTTTCTTCAGGTGTCTTAGGAGACATCCTTTTAGAAAGATGTATGCCTTGACTCATAGGAAGATAACCTCTTTTACTTCCTTCCATGCTGAATCTTTTCAGCACTAAGTCAATGTATCTAGATTGGGATAAACCTAGCATCCTCTTAGATCTATCTCTATAGATCTTAATACCTAGTATATAGGATGCTTCTCCCAAATCTTTCATGGAAAACTGGTTTGATAGCCAAACCTTGACAGATTGCAACATTGGGATATCATTCCCAATGAGGAGTATGTCATCTACATACAGAACCAAGAAGACTATGGCACTCCCACTAGTCTTCTTATAAACACAGGGTTCATCCACATTTTTGATAAAACCAAACCTTTTAATAGTTTCATCAAAGCGGATGTTCCAACTCCTGGAAGCTTGCTTTAATCCATAAATGGATTTCTTTAGCTTGCATACTTGATTAGGTTTATTCTTTGAAATAAAACCTTCTGGCTGTGACATGTAGACTTCTTCCTTAAGGAAACCATTGAGGAATGCAGTCTTTACATCCATCTGCCATATCTCATAATCGTGGTATGCTGCTATAGCAAGTAAAATCCGAATTGATTTCAGCATGGCAACAGGTGAAAATGTTTCATCATAATCAATTCCCTGTTTTTGTCTAAAACCTTTAGCCACTAACCTGGCTTTATAGGTTTCAACTTGGCCATCAGTCCCAATCTTTTTCTTATAGACCCATTTACACCCAATAGGATTAACACCCTCTGGTGCATCAACCAAAGACCATACTTGGTTTACATACATAGAGTCTATTTCGGATTCCATGGCTTCTTGCCATTTATCTGAGTCAGTGCTCAAGATAGCTTACGTATAGGTCAGAGGTTCATCAATTTGAATGACTTGAGCTTCATTATTTTCAATAATAAACCCATACCTCTCAGGTGCCCGTGGCACTCTGTCAAACCTACGAGGAGGAGTTTTGTATTCTGGTTCTATCCTAACTATATGTTCTAATGGTTGAGAATTATCTATCTGTATTTCTTGTACTTCTCCAAGTTCAATAGTTCTACCATTGCCCTTTTCTAAGATGAACTCTTTTTCTAGAAAAGTGGCATGCCTGCTGACAAAAATCTTTTGTTCAGTAGGATGGTAGAATAGATATCCTCTACCTTCTTTAGGATATCCTACAAATAGACATTTATCCGCTCTAGGTTCCAACTTATGTCCAAAATTTCTTTTAACATAAGCTGGACATCCCCATACCTTGAAAAATTTAAGATATGGTTTCTTTCCACTCCAAATTTCATATGGAGTACTAACAACGGATTTAGAAGGTACCTTGTTCAGAATGTAAACAGCAGTTTCTAGGGCATGACCCCAGAAGGAAATGGGTAAATTTGTGAAGCACATCATGGATCGTACCATATCTAATAAGGTACGATTCCTCCTTTCAGCTATACCATTTAGCTGTGGTGTATAAGGAGGGGTCCATTCAGAAAGGATTCCATTAACTTTAAGATAGTCTAAAAACTCCGTGGATAAGTATTCTCCTCCTCGATCAGAACGAAGAACTTTAATACTTTTCCCGGTTTGTTTTTCGACCATACTTTGATACTCCTTAAATTTATCAAAGGCTTCAGATTTGTGTTTCATAAGCTACACATATCCAAACCTAGATAAATCATCTGTAAAAGTGATAAAATATGAGTATCCTCCTCTGGCCTGAGTTGTCATTGGACCACATACATCAGTATGTATAAGTCCTAATAACTCAGTTGACCTTTCCCCATGTCTAGTGAATGGAGTTTTTGTCATCTTACCCGTGAGACATGATTCGCAAGTTCCTAATGATTCATACTCATAAGGATCAAGGAATTTTTCCTTGTATAACTTGCTAATCCTAGACTCATTAACATGACCAAGTCTATGATGCCAAAGTAAAGTATCATTAAAGTCTTTTCTTTTCCTTTTAGTATTGACATGAAAAATACTATCATTGGAAGAAAGAGTTAAGAGCCCATTGCTAAAAATGCCAGAACAAATAATTTTATTAGATAACATTATCGAGCAACCAGTGCTCGTTACATCCATTACATATCCTTGTTTTAATAACAAAGGAATAGATATAATGTTCCTAATAATCTTTGGCATATAGTAACAATTTTCTAACTCCAAGATCTTCCCTGAAGGCAACTTCAGAATATATGTTCCTACAGCTTCTGCTTGGATGATATCACCACCAGCACCGTAGAGATTGAAGTCACCTTCCTTCAATACTTTAAGCTTGTGGAGGTCCTGCAAAGATTTGCATATATGATAACCACAAGCGGTATCCAATACCCAAGTATTTGATATAGACGAATTTAATGTCAATATAGTATGTATCTCATACATACCTTTTGGTGCGTCTACCGCACCAGGCTTCACAGTTGCAAGGTAAGCCTTGCAATTCCTTTTCCAATGTCCCGCTTTGCCGCAAAAGAAACAGGTTGACTGTTTTGAGGCCTTCTTTCCTTTCTTGTTCTTATTGATGCCACCCTTAGGGTTTAGCCTCCTACTAAAACCCTTTTTTCCCGATTTCTTCTTATTGGTCTTATCAACAAGAAGAAGTGGAGCCTTTTCTTTCTTAACGTGGCTCTCTGCTATTTTTAACATATTTAACAGCTCAGGCAAGGAAGTGTTCAGTTTGTTCATGTGATAATTCAAGACAAACTGAGAAAATGACTCCGGGAGTGATTGCAGGATTAAATCCTGATTCAGCTCCCCATCCATAATAAACCCTAATTGATCCAATCTGGTGATTAAGTCAATTACCTTCAGGACATGATCCTGAACAGATGTACCCTCTATCATCCTAGCACGGAATAACTGCTTAGATATTTCGTATCTAGCAGTTCTGCTTTGTTCTCCATAAAGCTCATTTAAATTGAGCATTATGGATTGAGTATCCATGCTTTCATGCTGCCTCTGTAACTCATTGGTCATAGAGGCCAGTATGATACACTTGACAGTGAGGGAGTCATTCTGCCACATTTTGTATGTGGCCATATCTTCCTGTGTGGCATCATCCCCTAGTGGATTAAGACTAGGGGTATCAAGAATATAAGAAAGTTTTTCTGAACTCAGTACAATCTTTAAGTTTCTCAACCAGTCCACATAGTTTGGACCAGTCAATTTGTTGGTATCTAAAATGCTTCTCAGTGATAATGAAGATGCCATTTATCTACATTTAATTAAGAACAATACATAAGCAAACAACCATGAAATGACTTACATAATTAAATTAGGTCTTCAATTTAACTATGTCTCCCACTATTTTATAAAAAATCATAGCCCTCACTATGATAATCGAGAAGAACCCTGATCGGTTTTTCTTAGTGAGATCGAGATCCTTATAACTTATAAAAGATCTTGCAGATAACACAACAAATCTTTTGTAAGTTCAAAGGTAGATAACTCTTCCAATTATATCTCATATAATTCTCAAAAATAACTTGGCCTCTAGAACATTATAAGTCTTGCAGAAAACACAACAAACCATAATGTTCCAGTTAAGTCAAGACCCTTTCATTTCTATACAGTCAGTATTCAAATATAATGCCCTTGCAGATAACACAACAAGGCATTATACTGAATATACTGTAAGCATATTTTTTGCACTAGACCAATATTATGTCAATCACCCTATTAGGTCTTGCAGATAACACAACAAACCTAATGTGGTTCATAACACAGTAATGATCCAGCATGAAGGAAGACCAACATATAGCATTTTTTAACATTAAGCATATAAGTCAAGATTTAAATATAATCAAATCGGCCAGGTAAGTGGAAGAGATGTGGGAGTCCCCCCGTTGCTTTCCTAGACACCAATAAAAATTGGCCAGGTCAGTCAACGGAACCAATTAAAAACCACGATTCTCTTTACCTTCCCAGAACCACCTTTCTAGACACCGAATGATCAATTGTTCATCATGACTAGTGATGCTTATTAGTTAAATATACTATGACTTAATATAATTTTAAGAAGAGGGCTTTATAAAATTGCCAGCACATTTTATAAAAACATATCATAATGATATCACTCTGATAAACATATATGTGCTAAGTGTGTCATCATACTAGGACAACCATTTACCACATAATGGATCCACCATTATGCCAGGGCAACCTTATTTCAGTATGATGACTTCAAAACTAATCATATCTCTATAATAATTAGGGTTTGAGTGAAAAACCCTAATTAGTGGCATACATCAAAACATTAATTATCATATATGCATTCCTTAAATTATGCTAAGTGTGTCAGCATTCAAGGGTTTAAAACCCTAATTGCGATACTACAACAAAAACGCATATAAATAATTTTCATATGTTTTAACTGTAATAAGGATGGCTCTGATACCACTGTTGGGGTTTCCGGTGCACCGCAGCGGAAGTGTAATTTAAAAATGATGAAATTTGCACCATAATCCCTTAGCCAAAATCTCCTTATTCAGGATTAAAACATATATATAGAACATTTAAATATACATTGTTAGAATTGGAGTACCAACCTGTAATCGCTAATTCCAACAAAGTTGATGTTGAAGGGGCTGATTGAATTCACCAGGTGTCCAAGTGTCCGCCCTCCAATGGTGATCCACACAGAGCAGTGATCAAGACAACTCTATCTTCTTTTCAAAGGTTCCTTCTATTGAGTTCTTCTTCCCAGAACTCAATTGCTTGGACTATGGCTTGAATTCCTCCACACAAAAGCTTGCTTTCCTTTCCTTGACTCCTTCTCCTCCTTCCACCAAGACCTTGGCCCTTTAGACACCCTTGTCTTGAAGAAAAAGACCTTGTCCTAAGAGGACATAGGCTTGTCTTAAGTTGGAGGAGAAATTAAGACAATGATGTCTTAATGTAAGAAAGAAAGGAAGAAATCATAACTTCTTTCTTTCCTTTACCGTCGGAGACTTTTACTTTTATTCTTGTTCAGTAGCAGAGTTTCGACAGAGGTTTACTCTGTAAAGGAAACAATGCAAGAGCAAGAAAAAAATAAAAGAGTCTTCAAGAGAGGAAGAAAGAAAAGATTACCTTGTTCTGAATTTTCCCGACCCTTTAAATAATTCTCAGATAGGCGCCTACACACCTCTCCGTAATGACTTTCTCACGCCCTTCTCAATTTCTCATGCCCCATCCTCTTATCTCACGGCCTTCCAAATTAAATCCCACGGCTTTTCTTAAAGGAAAAACCGCGGTGTTTAAAAAGGAAAGGGGTCGCAACTTTTCATCTCTGAAGAGATGTTATTTCGCGCGCCCGGGAGGAGTTAGCGCATTCCTTCTTTCTCAAAATCCCATCAGCCATTGGATTCTCATCCAAGGGGGGAGAGATGGTGCGCTAATTGCTTAAGAAAGAGGCCACCCCAAATAAAATCATCGGAGAAATTTTTGGGGCGCGCCAAGAGTCCATGCACCATGGACTCTTCCTTAAGGCGCGCCAAGAGTCCATGCGCGCATGGACTCTTGGCATTTGGCGTGAAAAAATAAAGGGGGTGGGTGGGGAGGCTAGCCAAGCTACATGGCTAGCCAATAGGGTTAGCCATATTCCTGTTTTCTCAATTAGGATCTAATTAGGTCCAATTAGAACCCAATTTGAACCAATCCGGAACCCTAATTCGAATCCGATCCGAATAGAAGCTAGGGTTTGCAACACCTGCTAGAGTGTTATCCTGCAAAGATGATTTAATTCCAAATTAAACTCTTGATCAATCCTCTTAAGTGTGTGACCCATTGGGTTCCATATCTAGCCAGCAGTGGGTTCGAATACAAGTTGACCTAATTTGATTAGAACTCTTTCTAATCGATTTAGGTCAAACCGGGCTTACCCGATTCGATCAATTAGGACTCTTCCTAACATGTGATCTTTGAACTTGATCAACCCACAAGACAAGATTGACGTCTAGCAACGTGTCATGTCTACCCGGAAGATATGGAAATTCTGGTGAAATACCAAAATTACCCTTCAGTAAAGAGTTACCGTACAATTAAATCTTTCGATCAGCCAGCACCCAAAATATAACTATGGATATGGATATATGTCAAATCCAATATTATATTTATTTCTAGCTCAATCTTATAATGATGATTCGATTATCTTGATATTAAAAACCATCTCTAATATCTTCACTTTGATCAAAGATTCTCTAAATCATCATGCGATTGTTGACTAGCTAGATGCAATCTCCTCTTACTAAGAGAGATCGATTCCTTGTTGACCTACTCATTACCTTCACATCCAATTCACCATTCCCAGTATCAATCCTGTGCATGGCTCAGTGTCATGATTAGGATTGAACCAAAGAATGGGTTCATGTACATAAGATACTTATGGCAGTCTCAGGTCAGAAGATTACTTGTACCACTCCCACTATGAGAACCTTCTATTGACATGTAGCTAAGACTCCATTAGATGTTCTCAAGTTGGATCATATCAGTGAACTCATTCTCCAATGAGCACCCACATCCCAGTATTAGTGTCATACACAAGTGACTGTGAGAGCAGTCACCCTTTCCAGTATACCCGGGATGTGCTAGTCTTATTGGAAAAACCCTGATCCCCTACTCAGGGTTCCTTTGACTAGGAATACTTTAGATTACGGTTTTAAGATTTTAGGTCTCACTGGTATGATCTCATCATAATCCAAAAATCATAGCCCTAATCTATGGGGTTCATCATATAACACAGCATATGATAAAAAAATAATGCCTTTATTTAGAAAATTGTCAATTACAATGGTTTGGGAGATACAACATAGATTGGCTTGTAGGGCATATCGCTTTCACCTCTTTCTCAACCTGGACCTCCTTGAGAAAACCAGGGACAAGGCCCGACTCTGGATGGCAGCTTACCGGCAGCGTGTGGCCCGATACTACAATACACGGATAAAGCCGAAGATCTTCCATCCCGGCGACCTGGTGTTGCGCTGAGCTGAAGCATCTCAATCTCGAGAGTGCGGCAAGCTCTCGCCAAACTGGGAAGGTCCCTACAAGGTGGTCGAAGCTCTTCCACATGGAGCATACTATCTCGCGAGTCTGGATGGTGCTAGATTTCCATGGACATGGAATGCCTGCAACCTGAAAATATACTATCAATAATGTAAGGCCTTTTCCTAATAATAATAAAGATCCCTGTTTGTGCAAACTATTTTTGCCTTGCTGGGATGTCGCTGCCAGGCCCGAGGTCCGGCACGCCGAAGCCTAGAGTCCAATACTTCGACACCAAGGCCCGGAGTCCAATCCTCCAACACTCAAGCCCGGAGCCCAGCTCTCAAGCTCCAAGGCCCAGAGTCCAATCCTCCGGCTCTTAAGCCCAGAGCCCAGTTCTTCGACTCCAAGGCCTAGAGTCCAATCCTCTAGCACTCAAGCCTGGAGCCCAACTCTCCGGCTCCAAAGCTCGGATCCCACGACCTCTGGCACTCAAGCTCGGAGCCCAGTTCTTCGGCACCAAGGCCCGGAGTCCAATACCTCGTCACCAAGGCCCGGAGTCTAATCCTCCGGCACTCAAGCCCGGAGCCCAGCTCTCCGACTCCAAGGCCGGAGTCCAATCCTCTGGCACTCAAGCCCAGAGCCCAGCTCTTCGTCTTCAAAGCTTGGATCCCATGACCTCTGGCACTCAAGCCTGGAGCCTAGCTCTCCGATGCCAAAGCCCGGATCCCACGACCTCCGACACTCAAGCTCAGAGCCCAGCTCTCCGGTGCCAAAGCCCGGATCCCATGACCTTTGGCACTCAAGCTCGGAGCCTAGCTCTCCAGCACCAAATCACGGATCCCATGACCTCCGGCACTCAAGCTCGTAGCCTAGCTCTCTGGCACCTAAGCCCGGATCCCACAACCTCCGTCACTCAAGCATGGAGTCCAGTCCTTCAGCACCAAAGCCCGGAGCCCGCCCGGAGCCCAGCTCTCCGGCACCAAAGCCCGGATCCCACTACCTCTGGTACTCAAGCCCGAATTCCAGTCCTTCGGCACCATAGCTCGGAGCCTTGCTCTCTGGTACCGAAGCCCGGAGTCCAATCCTTCGGCACCAAAGCCCGGAGCCTAGCTCTTCGGTACCGAAGCCCAGAGTCCAATCCTTCGACACCAAAGCCTAGAGCCTAGCTCTTCGGTACTGAAGCCCGGAGTCCAGTCCTTTGGCACCAAAGCCCGGAGTCCAGCTCTCCGCAACTGCTGAAGACCGATCAACCCGGCAAATCAGGCCCGGAAACTGCTGAAGACCAGAGCCTTGCAGTCACTTGGCATTTCTAACGAGTGCAACCTCTAAGCCTGGCCTTGCCGTGCACACCTGGAGCTGATCTCGGCGAGACCGAAAGGATCTTATCAAAAAAGGCATTCGAAAACATTCATCCACTTCATGCATGAAGTAGGAACAACTTGACAAGTTGAGGAACTTCTCTCTAACTTCATCACATGTTCCAAAAAAAAAAATGGAGAAAAGAAGAGAAGAAGGGAGAAGAAGTTTCAAGCTAAGGTGATTGAAAAGAGTTACTTCATTGATAAGTAATTGTTCATTACAAGTGTCTCTGGGCCCCGACATGCCGGGCAGCCCAAGCCAAAAACAAAGAAAAGGAAAATGACAAACGGTCCCTACCTTACTTAGCCGGTCCCTTCCCGTGATGGTGCATTGACGAGACATCATCCTTCAGAGCCTCAGGCTGCATAGCCTCAGTGACCACCACCGGCAAAGCAGGATTGGAGGCCGCGGCCAGCTCCTCGATAGTGCTCAAACCTGGGGCCACCTCCCCATCCGGGATCCCAAGATACCTGAGGAAGCTCTGGCCCTTATCTGAGACAAAGCCCACCACCCTGGAGTGGAGGTACATGAAGTCCTTGAAGAAGGAGTCCGATGCCATTTCGTGGAACTCAACGACGAACTCCTTCGAGGCCCCGTACATCAACATGGCCTCCTCAGCTCCCTTCTTTGTGGCCTCGGCCTGGCTGACCACCTCGGCGGCTTACTTCATTGTTGCCTCTACAAACTCAATTGTTGCTGCTGCCTCCTTCTCAACAGTGATAACCCTCTTCTCAGTGGCGATCAACCTCTCCCCGGTCGCCTCCAACTCGACCTGGAGAGTTTGGGCATGCCCCTTCGACCAGATGGCTTCGGCATTGAACTCAATCAGCCTCGACTCAGTGGCCTTGAGCTCCTTTGCCTTGCTCTTCGATCGGCTCTGCTCCTGGTCCAGACTCTCCTAGAGCTCCTTCGAGTGCCTCTTAGCACTTGTGAGCTCCTTTTGAAGCTCTTTGTTCTTTAGGCTGATGATGCAGGACAAAGGGGGGGCTAGGAGGATCGTTGGAGAGTTGAGAAGTCTCTTGTGATTATGATCAAGAAGGCAGAAAAAATATGTAGGGGCAAGAAAGATGGATACTCTATGGACTCGGGACTTACCTTCACGGAGAGACATCGCACTTCTAGGGTATCTCTCCCACCCCACTACATATAGTCTAGGCCGTCCAACCCATCTCACTATATGCGGAGCCTAGGGCGTCCCACCCAAATTGCTATCTGGGGCCATGAAGGAGAAGCTCCAAGATCATAGAGGGGACTCGGCAATGGAAAGAGATAACTAGGGCCTCTCGCCCCTCGACGCTCGAAAGTAAAGGAAGTGGGGTCTCACACCCCTCGACACCCGCAGGTGGAGGAAAGACGAGCCTCATGCCCAGGCAGAACCAAGAACACTCTTTTTAAAAATTCATATTCATCATCATTTTATTCAAGTGAGGAGGTGCCTTTATATAGGCTTACAAAACTTGGGGTCCAAGTAAATAATACAAGGTATGCAGCCCAAAAAAAGGTGACATCCCAAACCTACTTTGTTTATAGCCTGAAAATATGGTAGAAAACTAAACACAATCCTCCCCATATGGTGAAAAAAATCAAACTAATCCTAATATAAAACTTATTTAAAAAAAACTTCCCATCTTGTTCATACATCCAGATTTAAAATAAATAAATTAGGCATAATCTGGATTTACCAAAATCAGTACCTATTCTGAAATCTATGTGACTTGATAATTGTGCAAAAATTTTTTGCTCTAAGAAGCATGCTGCTCTGAGATCTGTGTAAAGCTATTTTTTGCTGCTCTGAGATCCGTACAAAAACTAAATCCTTTGTGACCGTGGAACAGGGGTGGCGGACGGAGAAGAGGGTCTTCAGGAGACTTCACCGGTGCTAGTGCTGGGGAAGGAGGTGGCACAGCCGGTGGCTGGGGAAGGTGGCGGCATGATGGCGGTATGGCGGCGGCATGGTGGCAGCACGGCGGTGGCACGTGATGGCAGCAGGGAGGAGCACCGTGGGCCAGTTGAGGACGACTCCCAGTGGAGGGCAGGGCTGAGGAGATGGCATGGATGGGGGTAGAGCGGGAGAGCGGGGCGGCGGATAGGAGTGCGGCATGGGCGGACGGCCATGGGAGGAGCCGCATGAGGGGGAACGACTATGGGCGGTTCGTGGGATTCACCAGCGTTCCCACGAGAAGATCGACACCGGGAGAAGGTGGACAGCTATCGGGGTCACCGGTGCTCAGGCGTTGCATATCCAGGTCAAATGGAAAGAAAAACAAAAAAGAATGGAGGTTCTGTAAGTTTTCTAGGAGGTTGAAGATGAAAGGAATAAGGAGGAATAAGTCAAGAATAAAATGGGAATAGTAGGAATACATGGAATAGCTGGGATAAAAATTTAAACTAAAATAAAAAAAAATTTGAAAAAATAAAAGCAAAACCCGGATGGGTTTTGATGTCCCCATCATTCCCCTGGGGTGGGGAAAACTCGACTTCGTCGAGTCAGGCTCGCTGCAATTTTTTTTTTCTCTTCTTTTTTTCTCCTTTTTTTTTTCAACCCTAATCCTCTCTTGCTCTGATACCAAACTGATGCGAGATAACTCTGAGACTACTAAACATGCATGAAAAATAGTAAAATAATTTTTTTGTAATTTTATAATTTTATTTGTAGGCTAGATTCTTAAAATAAAGTAAGAACTAGCGGAAACACTAGCAGTGTAAAGAATCATCGGATCGCAGGCAAACTCATGCAAACTAATGGAATAGCCAGGACCCAAGAGTTGAGGAACTCCCAGTTTAGGATAGTTTGTCTTCATTCAAATCAGATAATAAGAGAATGGAAGGTTTCTTACCGGTCAGAGATTAAAATTTAGTAGCAGCAGGGATCACATGCACTCTGATCGGAGCCTGGAAGAAGAAGCCTTGTTTCCTTTGAATCTGATGGCGGATTTGGATGGTCCGGGCAGCAAAGAAGGTATCCTCAAGAGAGGGGAAGCACCTTGGGGATCCTGCAAGCGTCAAAGGTTAATCAAAATAGCAAATAAAAATTAGAAAAGGAACTAGGTTTGAAGGGATTCAGGATTAGGGCTAAAAGCTGGCAGTCGGGGAAGAAGGAGCTCTTGGGCTTGGACGGCAGCAAGGACTCCTATTCCTTGGGCATGGCTAATCTCCAGGGATGCCAAGGGATGCTAGGGCAGTAGGGTATCAATTCAGGAACACAAGGAGAGCACTCAAAGAGAGAATCAAAACTCAAACTCAAGATAATTTCACAAAATTTCAGCAAGGTTTATGCATAAGAAAAAGATGATTATAAGAGGGGGAGGGGTGGGATATTTATAGAGTTCCCATGCCCTCACTAACCATGGTTACACTTGGATTATAAGTCCTCTTCCAAATTGGAATGCATGTCCTTTCCTAGCTATGTTAGAATTACAAGGTGTAAAGGGATTAGGAATCCTAACTAGGTTAGAATAACTTGGTCTTCTCCTTTTTTTCTTCAACTTGGATTTAGTCAAACCTCTTAGGGCACCCCTCCTTTGGCGTGTGGGATTTAGGGCAGCAAGGGGAGGTCAGCCATGGGCTTGGAGAGCTTGGGCTTGGGTCCCTTGGAAGCTGGGGTGCCTGGTTCTCTAGGCTGGCATATTCCCGGCATCAAAAGGGAATCTTGGTTCTTCTTGCTTGGGCTTGCTTCCTGGGCTTGAATTTAGAGCCTAGAGTGCTGGGATAACCTGGTAAACATAGATTCTTGGCATATGGAATATTTCAAAAGCATCTGGAGAAAATCTGGCATCTAAAATGGCAACTAGAAAAAATCAGGGCACAATTAGGGCACCTGGGTATCGATTGAGCTCCCCTAAGCTGGTGTAACTGCTTCTGGCTTCAGAATGAGGTCTGGTGGAACTTCAAAATAGCATAGCCTCCTCTTTTGTACAAGAAGTGAACTCACACTAGACTCATACTGGTATACAGGACTCAATGTACTGGACTAGGTTGAGGGTTGAGACAAATCAACTAACCTCAACTTATTATAGGACTCAATTCTAGTTGATTACAAAATTTGATACATGGCTAGGTAAACCAAATAGGGCCCAGTAATCTATGTCTGATCCTGGTGCCCCCACTAGCTGAGCTCCCAGGAGTCGTCGTTCTTTTGCCTTAGCTCGGTCTTCTTAGACTCGAGCTCCGCCTCTCGTTGCCGATCCTTCTTCAACCAGTTCTTGCAGCAGTCTCTGATTAGAAGAAGCTTGGCACTGAGCTGTACCAAACATAATCTCAGCAACCAATGCAGAAAAGAGAAAGAAGAAGTGAAGCAGATGAAGTTACTTACAGAGAAGAGCTGGGGGAATGTGCTGCCGATCGCATCCCCCAGCAATTTTCTAGCCTTCTCTCGTCGGTTGCATGATTGGATTATAAAATCCATTATGCGCTCCGCCAGCCCCTGGTCCTGAACCAGGGAGACATTCGGTGCCTGTTTGAATGGGACTCAGTGGTAGTCCCTTTCCCTCCTGCTCACCCCGGACACGGAGTCGCTTGCTCCACCGGTAGAAGAAGCCTCGGGGATGTGGTGGGAGCCCAGCACCTCCTCGGACAGTGCTCCTGGTGTCGGCTCTGCTCCTCCTTACTCTACATCCTCCTCGATGATGATGACCTTCGGTGGAGGAGGAGACATCATAGTAGTGGCTACAGTAGCGGCCCTGGCTCGGACGACCACCTCAAGCTCTGGGGCCGGGACCAGCTCTCGCCTCCTCGGCCGCTCTGGCATGGGCTTAGCAACCCTCTGGCCAAGCTCAGGCTTCACCTCGACCGCCCCCCTCCCTTGCTCAGGGACGGTCTCGGCTTTCCTTCTGCCCGACCCGAACGATGCGATGGGAGTAGTCACCACGTCGCCTTCGTCGTGAGCCCTCTTCAAGGGGGACTCGATGACTGCCACTAGAGGACCTCTCTTCCTGATGATCGAGAGCAGATCATCCATTGAGAACTTCATACCTGCACATAGAATGAAGAAAGTCAGCTCCAAGTTCAGAAAAAACAAAGACAAAAGATACAAGGGGAGAAGTTTGAGCCGAACTCACCCAACTCCCTCGTTGGATTGACCCCGGCCTCGAAAAGGTTCTGCTCTGACAGTAGAACCTCGAGAGAAGGAATCTAGGCGGTGCGGAGCTGCTCAAAGACCTCTCAGTCAGCTGCTTGCACCATGGAGTTTCGGTTAGGGGACCGATCTGGGCCGCTCCAAACCAGTCGACCCCCTCAACCGTTACAAAAAAGTATTTACTCTTCCATCCCTTGATAGAAGAGGGGAGTTCAAATTTGATGCCCTTCGAGCAAGAAAAGATAGACCACCACCCCTCCTCGAAAGGGTGGCGCTTCAGGGTAAAAAAGGCCTTGAACAAGGAAAAACAGGCTACAATCCTATAAAAGTGACAGAGTACTATGAAGCAAAAAATGGTCTTCACAGCATTCGGGATGAGCTAAGTAGGGACAAGACGGTAATTGCTTAGCATTGATAGAAAGAAGGGATGGAAAGGAAATCGAAGTTCTCTTGCGAAGTCCCCAGACCACTGGAGGTGACCCATTCCCCTGGTTGAGTGACCAAGAGCTGGACAGAGTACGGGATGCCATAGACATCCCGGATGGTTGCCAGTTCCTCAGCATAGATTGTCGAAGCAACCCTGCTAGGACTAGTTGACCGACCAGGTTCAGGGACAGGTTTAGGTGGAGGAGGAGGAGGGCTAGCTCTGGGCTCCCTAATGACTGTCCCAGTGGGCGGGCGCCTCCTACTAAGCTCGAATTGTGTTTCTTCCCCCTCCCCATCGGAGGAAGAAGAAGAAGGTGGCTTCGGCGTAGAAGGCCCAGCCTCCCCCTGGTTGGTTGAGGGACGGAAGTTAGGGCCGAAACGAGACATCTACAAAGATGGAGAAGATGAAGGTTGAAGAAGAAGAGGGAGACGGACTACTTCCGAGAATACCCTAAGCTCAAAGGGAATCCTACTCTGCTAGGAGACGGGGGGAGAAAGACGAACCTGATTTCTGGGGGAGTCTAAGATGGCTGGGGGAGAAGAAAAAACTTTGGTATGATGGTGGGCACGCGAGATTTGAAAGAGAAGGCATTTTGGAAAAATCAGCCTTTCATTTTGAAGTGACCCGATATCTAATCGTACCGTTATAGCATCTCCGTCGACGGATCTACATCACGTGTCAACCATCGGTGAATTGGATGCCTCGCATCAACCACGACTGCTTTGAATCCCGTGCTAGTAATAACTGCTCCTTGGACGTGGTCACATGGCTCCTCTGCATTGGCTTGAAGAACTGCCTCACAAAGTGCCAGCGATCGTGGTCATTATTGTGCCGGATCTTTGCCTTTCCATGTTAGCATCATATTTACTCCCTTCGCCCCAAGCGCCGCCCGCTAACAGACCTCAG
This sequence comes from Areca catechu, assembly GCA_021397845.1. Classification (NCBI taxonomy): domain Eukaryota; kingdom Viridiplantae; phylum Streptophyta; class Magnoliopsida; order Arecales; family Arecaceae; genus Areca; species Areca catechu. Next base: position 167,171,562 of record CM038039.1, on the reverse strand, counting down.
GAGTGGGGGCAAATGATGTAGCAGGATCGCTGATGTGGAACCCCTGTCAGATGCCATTCCGGACGAAGCTGCCACGTAGGACATCTCTGCCTGGACTCCTTCGCCCGACTGCACTCCCTCCGAGTTGAGATGCCATGGCTGAAGTCGAGCTCCGCCCTCCTTCACCCAGCCACGCTCCCTCCGGGTCAAGATGCCATGGCTGAAGTCGAGCTCCACCCTCCTTCACCCAGCCACGCTCCCTCCGGGTCAAGATGCCGTGGCTGAAGTCGAGCTTCGCCCTCCTTCACCCGGCCATGCTCCCTCCGGGTCGAGACACCGAGGCCGAAGTCGAGCTCTGCCCTCCTTTGCTCGGTCGTGCTCTCTCTGGGTCGAGACATCGAGGCCGAAATCGAGCTCCGCCCTCCTTCGCCCGGCCACACTCCCTCTGGGTCGAGACGTCGTGGATGAAGTCAAGCTCTGCCCTCCTTCGCCTGGCCGCACTCCCTTCGGGTTGAGATGCCGAGGCCAAAGTCGAGCTCCGCCACTCCTTCACCCGGTGCGCTCCCTCTGGGTCGAGACGGCATGGCTGAAGTCGAGCTCTGCCCTCCTTCGCCTGGCCGCACTCACTCTGGGTCGAGATGCCATGGCTGAAGTCGAGCTCTGCCCTCCTTCGCCCGGCCGCACTCCCTCTAAGTCGAGACGTTAAGGCCGAAGTCGAGCTCCGCCCTCCTTCGCCCGGTCGTGCTCCCTCCGGGTTGAGACGTCGAGGTCGAAGTCGAGCTCCGCCCTCCTTCGCCCGACTGTGCTCCCTTCGGGTCAAGACACCATGGCTGAAGTCGAGCTCCACCCTCCTTCGCCTGGTCGCGCTCCCTTCGGGTTGAGACGCTGAGGCCAAAGTCAAGCTCCGCCACTCCTTCGCTCGGCATGCTCCCTCCAAGTCGAGACACCGAGGTCGAAGCCAAGCTCCACCTCTCCAGATTGGCCCCAGGTTGGATGAAGAGATTTGCAGCCGAAGGAAGTTGCCGCTCCCCCTAGATGATGGCCCGATGCCCGAGAACCACAAAAAGATGCTTGCCAGGATGCTATGATGGTCCTAACTGCCACTTACACTGAAATGGAAGGAATCCTCTGATCGAGGCTCTGCATTCTCCACCAACTAGCTGCACCCTCCAAAATTGGAAGTCAACCAGTGGATCCGGATCCAGGAGGCGGTGGCCCGTCGATCGAGGCTCTGCTAAGTTACCCAAAAGGGAGCGCCAGAAGGAATGTCAGCATGAACGGTAGCTTCCATATCACCAAAATGGAAAGGCAACCTGGCCACAGTATGAAACATCGCCGCACGTGCCCACAAGCATGGAGAAGATCCCAAGGTAAGAGGCGTGTAATACCCCCAGCTAAAAGGGGGCCTCTTAGATTCAGACAAAGTAAGTGGAAGCTTCTCAAGCATTCATTCAAGTGAAGATTCAGTTGAGTGAGGTCCAACGAGTAAGAAGGGGGCAGCGCATAGGGCGATAATGCTCGAGGCTACCGCGAAACCCCCTGGAGGGGTTTAGACGGACACAGCCACTCAGTTCGAGTTCTCCTCTACTTGCATTCCCACACTCTATGCTCGGCCCCCTCGCAATCTTTCACTTTACAAATTCTCCTCCTAGTGTGGAGTCCATCTTCGGGGCTCGACCAGGAGGATCTGTTTTCCTGGATCGTTACTGACTTGACCATCGAAGTGCCCCCGCCGGAATCCTCGGCTCGGGTCACTGAGTCTGTTTTGTAGATTCGGGCGATCGAACAGGATCCCGAGCGACAGGAGCGCATTCTGATCTCGACCTCAGCTACAGGACACGACGATCTTGACGGCAACAAATATATTTTTATAATAAATTAAAAATATATTTTTTGTTATTATTATATTATATTATATTATTAACATTTGATATATTTATTTCAATTGTTATATTTTTTATAATTATTATAATATTTTGTATAACAAATAAAAAATCATTATTCTATAGTCCATGGTTGTTTATTTACATTTTCAGCATTCTTGCCTCAATTAATTTAATTAATATATGACTTTATCTTGTTAATAATAAAGGGGATGTAAAAAGAATTTAAATTTTTATATTAATAATAGTATCCATGTAAACAGTAATTAAAAAATATTATTACGTAGCTTATAATTAATTAATACATGACTTTAGATGATATGTTGATCTTAGGTGGCTTTCACCTAATTAATAATAATATAAAATATGAAAAAGATTTAAATTCTATCATTAACATTAGTTTCCACGTAGCATATGAAAAGCTCAACACATGCAACGATGTAATAATTATTACAATTAAAAAAATAAATCACATATAAATAAAAAATATAATAATAATTATTGGATATTTTTTTAGAATTTCTATCTTTCAATATTTTCATAGTATTTATTGACTTACATTAATTGAAAAAAAAATACTAAACAAATATTTCTTATATGTATATGAATTATTCTTATTTTCAAGATCTTATTTTCACTTTTTTCTTCCCTCACTAAAATAAGATATCATTTTTATTGAAATATATTATTTGATTTGTGTAGTGCTTCATCCTTAAATTTATAAAGAATTATCTAAATTAAGTTACTCTTTGACAGGATCACTTTACTGCATGAAATTGATATAATTATGCTTTTTATGACCATTAATAAGATAACTTTTATATTTATTATATTTATATTTGTTGGTGATGAAATTTGTCAAGCACCGGAAAGGATTGCTGGAGTGAGTAGATGTATTGGAGTAGGCAATGTAGGTCGATTTCTGAAAAAAGATACCTAAAAAAAAATCCCGCTAGATGTGGCCCGGCAATGGCACTCTGATACTTAAGTCAATATGGATTCCAACAGTGAGAAGCGTAAACGTAAAAGCTCGCTTACCTCTTGGATCCACCTAGAATCCTTTTTGTAGGCTGCTGCCTTGATGGTGATTCAACCTTAGACAAGATCCTGCTTGATTCTGTAAGAGATGACAAAGCCTTCCATATGTCGTATAGGGCTTTATTGTCTGCGAAGACATCCCATTCATTAAATGTCCATGTCGTCATCTGAATATATTGTATACTTCATTAAATGATGGATCTTGATACAAGGAATCTGGGCACACCTTCCTTATTTACCTAGATTTGGTGATGATTAGAGATTTTGGGATGTGGCAAGAAGCTGGTGATAGTTATTAAAAATATATTAATTAAATCAATCTTATTTGAATAAAATCGATATTTTTATGAAGTATTTTATAAGAAAAAATCTCGCCAACGTGAAGAACTTGATTTTAGAAGTCCAACAGCATAAGCAGTTTCCAAATCAGACTTGAAATGAGCTCAGAATCATATTTTGAAGATTTAAGTATGAATTGCATAGATTTTAAAGCACCGGTCCACCATGGACCGGCTGCTTGGTTCACGAGTTACCGCACGGTCCACAACAGCCATTGCTGCCGATCCATAGAACAAATCCATGGACCATCGGCCTCCCTAAGCTAAATCTTCACTAGAGAAGCCGCCAACTCCCTCCTCTCACCGTCGAGAGCCTTCCACGGCCAGAAAATCCATGCTCCAACCGTCTGAGCCACCTCCAAAGCCACCGAAAGTCACCATCTTCCCATTTCTTTCCCTTTCACCAAATTCGCCGCCACCCGTGGTCGGAAGGGATGCCAGATAAGCCATCAACCGTTGCCGGAGCCGCTGTTGGAGCTGCAATCCATTCCTGAGACACCGTCGGTCGTTGTTGGTCTCCCACCGCCCACCTCCACGGACAAGCAGCCAACCCACAAGCTTCCTCCACCGCTTCTCCTTCTTGGTTGCCAGTCAAAGAACCTATCTCCTCTTCTCTTTCCAGCTGGAGACCTACCTACCGTTGTTGGAGCAATGCAACTCTTCCTCCATGCCAAGCCATCGCACTAGTCATCCTCATCATCTGACCCCCTATCATCGATTCAAGCCATTAAATGACAGTGGCTATTGTATTCTCCCCTGGCCAGAGACGTCGTTCATCATGGAGCCATTACCAAATCACCGACCCATCCCTCCACCAGCAAGCAAGACCATCACCGTCGGCCCTCCTCTTCTCCACTAAAGCTACTATTGCCCTGATGTCCATCTTCCTTGTTCCGAACTTGAGATCCTGGACAATACTAGAGTGATGTCCGAACCACAGGAAAGAGTGGTCGGAATGAACTAATGTGTTTGGATTGTTCAACAAGGAAGGATAAGCGGACTTCAGTTGGAACAGAACAGTGGGGATCAATGATTGAGCGGGTGCGGATAAGAATATGGAATTGAATATGGTTGGGGGAGATTACAATGGAAACTGATGCGGTACTCATGCATTCTCTTCTGCCTTTAACAGAAGTACCGTAACTCGAGAGATGGGGATTCAATTTTCAACCATTCTCCACTCCACAAACTATCCTCTCCGCTTTCTCTTCACTTCTCCGCTCCTTCCACTTCCATCTTCTCGCCCTTTCGCCCTCCCATTCACTTCACTTATTCCTTGGTTTCCATCGCAACACTGCTCCACTTTCCCCGAACCATTGATGTTGGGTCCACCTTCCCCAAATGATTGCTGCTGGGTCTTCATGGAAGAGAGAAGAGTAATTTTGTTTTTGAAATTTATTTTAATTAATTATGTATTTTTTTATGAAATAAAAGATCTTATTGCTTCATGTTTGTGCTAAATGTTCTTTTAAGTATATTGTTTGAGTAATATAATCTTGGACTGATCTATTCTTAAAAGGAACGGGCCGTGATCTATGGGTACGGATTGTACTCTCATTAAGATAGATCATATCTTGATTATATTCTCTGAATTCTCTTTTTATTTGATTATTACGCAGTATTCAAAATAACTCAAAAGTCCCAGTGAATTCAACCCTTACTACTGCTATTCTACTTAGAATAGTAGAATTAAGGTATTAAATCGATGCATAGTGATGCGCACCAGATTTTTGATACTGTTGTTGGAGACTTTTAGCATTATTTTTTAAAAAAATAAAAAAATATTAATTAAAAATTAGTAGTTAGTATTTATCAATCTTGAGTATCCAGATATAAGGTTGTCATGGCATAACTTTTAGTTATGTTGAATGGTTGTCCTAGGATACAAAAAGGTTAAGCATGCTTAAAAAAAATTTAAAAAAAATCTAAAAAATAAAAAATTTAAAAAACAAATAAAATCTTAGCATCCTCATAACTTATTAGAAGATTAGAGACTTAACCACCTAATTTAAAAATAAAAAATAATTAATTTAATTTTATTTGTGTGATAACTCTAAAGTTGGATACATGTTTGTTGCATTGCATCTCTCCATAATTAACTTTAAGGGCATAACCCACTAATCAGATAAGGTGGGAAGTTTATCACCCTTTCTTGGTCCATAAATCACCATTCTGCATGAGTATTAACCCAGACCTTAACTACTAAAATTAATTAGACATCGATCCTAAGAATTTTGAGCTCAATAGGACAAGGGAACTTCAGAGTTGGACCAAGTTCAGTTCAGTTAATTTCTCGGTGTCTAAGAAAAGTGGTTCAGGGATAAGAGCCCGAAAGAAGATGATTCTTTAATTGGTTCCATTTACTTACCTGGCCAATTTTAATTGGTCTCTAAGGAAAGCAACAGGAGGACCCCCACCAACCTTACACATACCTGGCCGAGTTAGTTAGTTGATTTTGGACTTCGAGTACTCAAAGGTAATCTTGGAATAGTTAGAGCTGTCTAGACCTAGGTTAACCCTAGGATAGAAGTGATTTTGATTATCACTTTTTTAAAAAAAAGTTAATTAAAATAACTCTCTCTTCTCTCTAGTTTAGGACTCTCTTAGGAGCCTTTCTTTTAATCCTCCTCTCATTCCTCCAATTTTCTTAATTTAAAAATAAAAAATATATTATTAAAAAATAAATTGAACTATTGTTTGCTTTAGAAAACTACTGTAAGGTGTATGCTAGATCGTTGGTTATTAGAACCTGAAATCATACCCCTAAATCCTGAGATAGACAAAACTTATAGAGCAAACAGATCTAGAATTATGGATCCTAATCAAGAAATCGATCCACCACGAAAATTGAAGGAGTACTTTACTCCTTCTAAATATACCTATTCTCCCTGTATTCTGATACCTCCTCCAATAGAGGCTGTCCAGTATGAAATAAGTCTAGTATAATTCAGATATTACCATCTTTCTATGGACTTGTAAATGGGGACCCTTATAAACACTTAGACAAATTTCTCAAAATATGTTCGACTATTAAGATCCAGAATTTCTTCGATGATGTCCTTAGGTTTAAGTTATTCTCTTTTTCCCTGAAAGATAAGGCCAAGTACTGGTTGAATTCCCTAGACACTGTAATAATTTCAACTTAGGACCAACTTCAGAGAGAATTTCTTAAGAAATACTTCCCAATAGAAAAAATAAATCAAATTAGGAAAGCCATAACCAGTTTTTTTCAATTAGATGGAGAAATGTTTCATGAAACATAGGAGAGATTAAAAGAATTGATTAAAAAATGTCTGCACCCTGCTATACCTAAATAGCAATTAGTTCAGTGCTTTTATGACGGTCTATTAGAAAGGCACCGGTAAATGGCTGATGCCTCATGTGGAGGAACATTCATGCTCAAAAATGAACATAAGGCATGGCAGCCTTTTGAAACTTTAAATGAAAATTCCTCGCATCACTTGTCTGCTGCCGTAGATATCCTCCCATAGGACCTAAGAGAGTGTATGAAGTAGGTCATTCTATAGATATCTATAGCAAGGTAGATGAACTATCTCAAAAGCTTGACCGAATCTTACAAGTCGAAAATACTTCCTCCTCACCTGCTCAAGTTCATGGTGTATGTATTATTTGTTCAAGTCCCAATCATTTGATAGGTGATTGTCCAGCTATTTACCAAGTTTTTGAGCTTGTTTAGGAGCAAGCCCATCAAGCCCAAACCCGAATGGCTCCTAGATCAGGAAATGATCCTTACTCGAATACTTACAATCATGGCTGGCGAAATCACTCAGATTTTTCTTGGAAACCCCAACCTATCGTTAATCCAATATCAATTAGGCCAAACCATCAGGAGACGTAGTACAGAAGCATGCCCTATTCCTAATACTCGAGTATCCCATAACCTTAACCTCCACCAAATAATCATGATCCTACTTTTGAAGAGAAGGTGCTCCAAGCACTGAAGGGACTAAAAATGAATACCCAACTCCTTCACCCCCACACACAATCTATTGCAAAGCTAGAGACCCAGATAGGTCAGCTAGCTATAGCTTTCAATAGAAGAGCGGAAGGTAAGTTACCTAGCCAGCCCATTAGTAATCCAAAAGGATAATACATGGTTGAGAGCTCCATTGGTCCTGAGACTTTTCCAGAATATGCTAAATCAGTCATAACCCTAAGAAGTGGGAAAACATTAAACTAGCCTGACCTAACTCACAAGCTAGAGTTGGCTAAGCCAGAGAAAAAAAATAGAGAAGAGGAAAAGGAATCCACTAGCCAAGCACCTATACTTAAGACTCCCTTCCCTAGTGCTTTAGAATCTCCTTTATCTTTGGATAAGAAGAGTCTAAAAATAAATGAGATGCTTGAGCTATTCAAGAAAGTCCAAGTAAACTTACCTCTTCTCGATGCTATCAAACAAGTTTCGGCTTATGCTAAATTTTTAAGGATCTGTGCATATAGAAATGAAAATCTAAAGCTCACATACCAAAGAAGATCCAATTGACTGAGCAAGCTAGTTTAGTTTTTTAGCAAATAGCCCCATCCAAACTTAAAAATCTTGGTATCCCGATTATATCCTGTATCATAGAGGACCTTACAATTAAAAAAGCCATACTAGATTTGGATGCAAATGTAAACACTCTTCCCAGTTTAGGTATGATTTATTCGGATTCGGAGATTTGAAATCCACAGGAGTGACTTTACAATTGGCAGACCAATCTGTTAAAGTATCCCATAGAATGCTAGAAGATATTTTGGTGAAACTAGATAAATTCTACTTTCCTGTTGATTTTCTTGTATTAGATATGGAAACTAGCGATAATCCTAGTCAAATACCCATCATTATTAGAAAACCCTTCCTAGCAACCGCTAATGCTTATATAAATTATAGGACGAGAGTCATGGATGTATCTTTTGAAAACAAGAAGATGAGGTTGAATATTTTTAATGCATCCCAATGACCATTGGTGTATGATCATATGAGGTGAACATGCTAGAGGAAGTTATAGATAAGAAACTCCTTATTTTGCTTGATTCGGACCCTCTACAAGAATGTCTGACATATTTTGGAACAGATGATTTTGATGTTAATGGATATACCAAAGATATAAATATGTTATTAGAATCACCTAAGTTTAGCACCACTCCTCCCTAGATTGTGAAATATGAACAATTACTGACTCAACCAAGCCTTTAGTACCATCCTTAGAAGCACCACCCCTGTTAGAGTTGAAACCTCTACCTGCAGAGTTGAAATATTCTTTTCTTAGACCTAATGATACCCTTCCGGTAATCATTATATCTACCCTAACTTCTGATCAAGAAGATAAATTGGTGGATGTACTTAAATAACATAAAGAAATAATTGGATGGACAATAGCTGATCTTAATGAAATTGACCCTTCTGTTTGCTTGCATTACATTCACTATGAAGCATAAGCCAAACCATATAGGAACATGTAACAGAGGCTAAATCCAAACATGTGGGAAGTTGTTAAGAAAGAAGTGGTAAAATGGCTTGATGCTGGTATTATTTACCCAATTTGGATTGCTAATGGATCAATCCAACCCAAGTAGTACCTAAAAAGTCAGGTATTACTTTCATAAAGAATGAAAAGGGTGAGTCAATTCTTACTCGTACAAGTTGGAGAGTGTATAGATTATCGGAAACTGAATGTCGTTACTAGGAAAGATCACTTTCTTTTACCCTTTATTGACCAAATTTTAGAATGGCTAGCAGGATAGAGTTTCTTTTGTTTCCTGGATGGATATTTAGGATATAACCAGATCTCGGTATTTCCCATAGATCAAGAAAAGACCACCTTCACCTTTTCTTTAGAATATTTGCTTTTAGATGTATGCCATTTGGTCTCTGTAATGCACTAGCCACTTTTCAACGATGTATGTTGGCCATATTTTTTGACATGGTTGGTCAATTTCTTGAAGTGTTTATAGATGACTTTTTAGTATTTGGATCATCATTTGATACCTATCTCCACAACTTAACTGAGGTACTGAAATGATGTAGGGAGACGAATTTAGTTTTAAGTTGGAAGAAGAGCCATTTTATAGTTCGTGAGGGAATCATACTCGGCCATATTATTTCCTAGCGAGGAATTGAGGTCGATAAAGCTAAGATCAATTTAATCTCGAAATTGCCTCCCCTGATCTTGGTTAGACAAGTATGATCCTTCTTGGCCATGCTAGTTTTAATAGCCATTTTATCAAGGATTTTTGTAAAATTTCTTGATCATTATGTAATTTGCTTACCAAAGATAATTCTTTTGATTTCAATGAATAATGTCTGGCCACTTACAATACTCTTAGAATGGCTTTAACCACTACACCGATTATTAAGCCTTTAGATTGGACCTTACCTTTTGAAATCATGTACGATGCCTCTAATTTTGTTGTAGGGATAGTTTTAGGACAGAGGCTTAATTGGAAACCACATGTAATATATTGTGCTAACAAAACACTCTTAGATGCATAATTGAATTATACTACCACTGAAAAGGAGTTACTAGCGATTATATTTGTCCTGGAAAAATTTTGATCATATCGTTAGGATCTAAGGTCCTAGTTTATTCTGATCATGCAGCACTGAAGCATCTGTTATCTAAAAAAGATACAAAACCTATACTAATTAGATGGATCCTTCTATTACAGGAATTTAATTTAGAAATTTTAGATAAGAAGGATTCTAAAAATATGGTAGCAGATCATATTTCTAGAATCTTAGTAGAATATAATAAAGAAATAATCAGAGATAGGTTCTCTGATGAATAATTGTTCATAATTTCTTCTAGTAGTCTTTCCTGGTTTGCCTATATTGTCAATTACTTAGCAACAGGACAAATTCCTTCTCAGTGGTCTAAACAGGAAAAAGATAGATTTTTCTTGCATATCAAATATTATTTTTGGGAGGACCTGAACTATTTAAGTACTGTTCATATTAGGTGATTAGACGATGTGTCCCTGACAGTGAATTCAAAAGCATACTTATTTTTTATCATTTTCTTGTCTGTGGAGGACACTTTAGTGGAAGGAAAACTGCTGCGAAGGTGCTGTAGAGTGAATTTTACTGGCCAATTCTTTTCAAAGATGCACATAAATTTGGCTATAATTATCTTAAATGTCAACAAACAGGGAATATTTCATGGAAAGATATGATGCCCTTAACCCCTATCTTAGTTGTTGAAATTTTTAATGTATGGGGTATTGACTTCATTGGACCATTCCTTCATTCCTTCGGATTTGAGTACATTATGGTAGCAGTGGATTATATGTCAAAATTGATAGAAGCTATGGCAACTCGAACCAATAACCATAAAGTTGTGGCTAGGTTTATTCAACATAATATCCTTAGTCGATTTAGGTGCCCAAGGGCTATTACTAGTGATGGGGTGCGCATTTCACAAATAAACACTTTGAAGGACTGATGAAAAAATATGGAATTACTCATAAAGTAGCCACACCTTATCACCCCTAGATTAGTAGCCAGGTTGAGGTATCAAACAGAGAGATTAAACATATCCTTGAGAAAATAGTAAGACTCGATAAGAAAGATTGGTCAGAACATTTGGATGATGCATTATGGGCTTACCGAACTGCTTTCAAGACTCCTCTAGGAATGTCGCCTTATCAATTAGTGTTTGGCAAGGCTTGTCATTTACCTATAGAATTGGAACACTGTGCATTTTGGGCTATCAAGTAATTCAATTTTGATATGAAGAATGCAGGTTCCAATAGAAAACTTCAATTGAATGAGTTAGAAGAGCTACAAAATGAAGCTTATAAGAGTTCAAAAATTTATAAGGCTCGAACTAAGGCATATCATAATAAATTCATTAACAGATAAACATTCGAGCCTAAATAAAAAGTGTGGCTCTATAATTCTAGATTTTCTTATGGAGCCATAGAACTTAAAGATCCCAAGCAGGAAAATACTTTTAAGGTAAATGGCCAGCATTTGAAACCCTATATAGGAGAAATTAATGATGGAGAAGTTGTTGAATCCATTAATCTTATGACCCAGCATTATCGTGATGATCAACATAGTCCAGCTGAAGACTTTAAACTTAGCACTCCTAGAAGGCAACCTAGTTTATGCTTTTATTTTTAACCATGTGCTTTTCTCTTTTTAGAAAAATCTAAAAAAAGAATAATAAAGTTAAATTGAGAGGACTATGGCGACAAAAAAATATCCAGTCCTTGAGTACCCCTTTCAGGTGGTATCCTTCCTTGTCACTTTTAATATTTCTTTTCATTAGAGACAATGAAAATTAAGTTGGGGGGAATAATTTAATCAAATCCCCAAGTAAAACTTTAATCAAGTTTTGTGTACTAAATTTTATTTCGATTTGAGAATAATCAAGCCTTCTAACTAATGAATGATTAACAATTTAGATAATTTTAGAGATACTGAGAAAAGAATTATCAAAAAAATCTAATAAATGTAGAGTTTAGACTAAAAATTCTTTTTCAATAATTCCAGACCCTTCTGCCTATTGATCTCAATAAAGAATCTACCTTGTAATGGTATAGGTGGAAGTATTAAAAGAATCATAAAAGTTCCTTTTAAAATTTAATAAATAAGGTTTTTAGCATCTCTCACTGAGTAACTGGGCTCCTTCGTCTAAGTAAGTATTGTTGTTCACGTTAAAAGATGAGGATATAAAGAAACTTTTTGTAGAGATAGTCTTAACACGTAGATTTTTTGACTCAAGTTAGTAAGCCTGAAGGGTGTGTTACACCTAATGCCCTAAAGCCAACTGGTTTAGGAGTCATTGGCTTAAAGCTCGCTATAAGAGTTATCTAGAAAGCAAGATTTTAGGACATTGCATTGACTCTACTTTCAACCATAAAAAAAAGAGACTAAATAAATTGATACTACACCAAAACCAAAGTAAGTTAAAGGATTTAAAGAGTGAGATAGAAAGTTGGGAAATGAAGAACTCTTGAAATTTCTATGACTTCACTCGACCACTAAATAGGTGATGGTGGCTGCTGTTTTCTTCCCTGGCCAGAGATGTCGTTCATTGTGGAGACACTACCAAATCACCGCCCCATCCCTCCACCAGTAAGCAAGATCATCATCGTCGACCCTCCTCTTCTCCATTGAAGCTACTGTTGCCTTGATGTCAATTTTCCTTATTCCAAACTTAAGATCCTGGATAGTACTGGAGTGATGTTCGAACCATAAGAAGGAGTGGTCGGAAGGAATTAATGTATTTGGATTGTTCGACGAGGAAGGATAAGCAGAGTTCAGTTGGAACAGAACAACAGGGATCGATGATTGAGCGGGTGTGGATAAGAATATGGAACTGAATATGGTTGGGGGACATTACGATGGGAACTGACGCGGTACTCATGCATTCTCTTTTACCTTTAAAAGAAGTACCGTAACTCGAGAGCTGGGGATTCAATTTTTGATCCATTCTCCACTCCATAAACTATCCTCTCCGCTTTCTCTTCACTTCTCTGCTCCTTCCACTTCCATCTTCTCGCCCTTTTGCCCTCCCATTCACTTTGCTTATTCACTGGTTTCCATCACAACACTACTCCACTTTTCCTGAACCATTGCTGCTGTGCCACCTTCCTCGAACTGTTGCTACTAGGTCTTCATGGAAGTGAGAAGGGTAATTTTATTTCAGAAATTTGTTTTAATTAATTATGTATTTTTTTATTTTATGAAATAAAATATCTTATTGCTTCATGTTTGTGCTAAATGTTTTTTTAAGTGTATCCTTTGAGTAATATATTCTTGGACTAATCTATTCCTAAAAGGGATGGGCCATGATCTATGGATACGGACCGTACTCTCGTTAAGATAGATCATATCTTGATTATATTCTTTGAATTCTCTTTTTATTTGATTATTATGTACTATTCAAAATAACTCAAAAGTCCCTAAGGATTCGACCCTTACTTCTGCTACTCTATCAGCATAGTAGAATTAAGGTATTAAAATCGATGCATAGCAATGTGTACCAGCTGGCCACATGATGGAGACTATAGCAATGGTTGTCTAGATATTGCTACTCAAGAACTGAGATGGGTATGCTGCCAAGGTCTAGTAGCTTGGAGTGCTTATGGGGAGTTTAAGGCCTAGAAACTCATGGCTAAACTCTTTCTGAATGGTTGGTAAGGCTTGTTGATACCTGAGGACATAGAAGTTGGCCTCTACTAATGCTTGCCCAAGGACTTGTGGCTGAAGACTCATAGTCGAACACTCCCTTAGTGGTCAGCAAGGCTCGCTAATGCCTAAGGGCATAGGAGTTGGCCTATACTGGTGCTCGCTCAGGGGCTCATGGTCGAGCACTCCATAAGTGGTCGGTGAGACTCACTGATGCCTAAGGGCATAGGAGTTGGTCTCTGTTGGTGCTCACTCAAGGGCTTATGGCTAAAGGCTTATGGTCGAGCTCTTCAGCGGTCGGAAAGGCTCTCTAATCTTGAGGGCATAGGAGTTGGCCTCTATTGGTGCTCGCCCAGAGGCTCATGGTTGAAGACTCATGGATGAGCCTTCTTAAACGGTCAGCGAGGTTTGCTGATGCCTGAGGGCAAAAAAATTAGCCTCTATCAGTGCTCACCTAGGGGCTCGTGGCTAAAGGCTCATGGCTGAGCACTTCTTGAGCAGTCAGCGAGGCTCGCTGATGCCTAAGGACATAGGAGTTAGCCTCTATTGGTGCTCATCCAGGGGCTTGTGGCTGAAGACTCATGGCTGAGCGCTCCTTTAACGATCATTGAGGCTCACTGATGCCTAAGAGTATAGGAGTTGGCCTTTGCTAGTGCTTGCCCAGGGGCTCATGGTTGAAGGCTCATAGCCAAGCGAAGATCGCTGATGCCTATTAAGGGCTCTATGTCTCTGATTGCTATTGTAGGCGGTTAAAAATAATTCACTAATTGAACTCTATAGCTATGGTGAGTCGAGATCATATCCTCAAGGATTGAAGGGCTGAGTTATGATTGAAAAAGAATAAGGAGAATGATTTGATTTAATTAGAAAGAAAAATAAAAAGAAAACAAAAATTAAACTAATCTAACAGTGGGATCTCATGAAAGTATATATCTTGGAGGTTGTAAGTAACTTGTAACTAACAAAGTTAAATTTCTTTTATAATTTAACTCAAAATAATACCTATCTTTTCTCGACATGCCCTGTATCCATAATAGATCATGATGTGTCTCCAGAAAGTATAAAGAATATCTCTTTTACAAAATAATGGTAATTAAGCTTAAGAAAATACATGTCTTCCCTCAGCACACCCCGTATCCATAGATCATGGTACATCTCTGGGAAGTACTAGGTGTTAAACTCTTCTTCTCTTGGCACGCTCCGTACCCATAGATCACGGTGCATCTCTAGGAAGCAAGAGTTGTCCTTAATCCTAATTTAACATGAAAGCATAGAAGAAATATAACAAAAGAAAGCAGACAAATAATTCATAATTAAACGCATAGTCTTTTATTGCATATAAAAATAAAAGAAATACAAGAAATGTGTAGAACAAAAGAACTGCTTTGCTTTGCTATAAGATCTCCTCTCCCCTCCCGAGATTTCTGCATTAGTCGCTCATGGATTGATCCCCTCCTATCCCTCTATGCAAAGGCTCTAGAAGAACTCCAAGGAGTTGATTGTCCCAGGTAGAGGCATGGGAGCCTCTTTATAGGGTTTAACAAGGAAGAGATCATTATGGGTTTTTGATATGAGACTAAATAAAAGAATCAAAAGAGTGGCTAGGATTTAATTTTATAATAGATCAATGGTTAGATGGTAAACCCAAATCCCAGTTGAAGTAGATTGTAGAGTCCTGCTCCAAATCAATGCTTGACCAGCTGAGGGTTGGTTGCCAATAGATCTTGATCAAAGGTCCAGAAATCAATCATAATAGGAAAATCACATGAACCTTTCGATTGCTTTGAGATCTATGATGCCTCCTCCTTCCATTGACAACCTAGTTCTGGAATCTCCCGAATGCCACCACCATCTCCTCTTGGGCCATAGCCGCCACCATTGGGACCTCATCGGAGTCATTATTGGACTCGCCCGCACGTCACCGAGACCCTCCACCAGGAAGAAGGTTGGTGATGCTCAATGGAATGGCTTGATCTAGAGGAGGAGATGGCACGGTCATGGAGAGTGATCACAGGCTATGGGGAAGAGGATTGAGCGAAGGGTTGGCCAAATTTTAGCAGCTCGGACCAAAAATGAGATGGATGGCAGTGATCTATGCATCTTCTGGCGGTTCTCCGACATGAATAGCAACATGCCATGTGGAGGGAGGAGAAAAATAGGGGGGACAACGAGGAAATCGACTGGCTGTGGCTTTTGGTTGTGCTCCGGGTAGAGAAAGTGGCACAGGTGAGTTCCAATGGTGGTAAGGGGGCATCTCCAACTAGCTCGACTCAAAAGAGGCTTCACGGTCCATGACTCTAAGCCATGGACTGTAGTCATGGCTATCCATGGACTGCAGGGCCTTCTGTAGACCAGGCAGCTAGTCCACCATGGATCGGTTGCTTTAAACTATGTGCAATTTCATATTAAATCTTCAAAAATTGATTTTGGGCTCATTTCAGATCTGATTCACTTCAAACTTATTTTATTTGAACCCATAAATCGAGCTCTTCACATTGGCACTCTTCTTTCCTACAAATGATGTATAAAAATATTAATTTAAAATAAATAAAGATAATTTAATTATTAAATTAATATTTTTATATATGTATATAATATAATTATCAGCTCCTAGCTCCACCATATTTCTTACTAATAGATATCCCCTGCTTTCTAATCCGGACTTCGATCAAATCTAGAAAGCATTTAGAGGAAAAGGAGGGTCAGGGGCATAGAGTTCTTTCTCCTAACTTGAGGGCTTACAGTCTTCGAGGTGAATCTAGATGGATAGAGCAATGATGTGCTTCACCTTATTTTGTTGATGATGCCCTGTAGGACACACCACATTTTCTTTGGGTGATGAAATGTCAATAACTTGCCAGTTTTGTGGCTCCACGTGGTAGTCACTAGCTGTGCCTTTTCATTTAAAAAGATAGAGTCGATCCCCTTTCCACCTTTTTCCTTGTCCTCACATGGGATGGTTTCTTTCTTCCTTAGGGTATCCTTTATCGTTCTTTTCCTTCCAATCGTCCATCTTATGCTTCTCCCTATGTGCTTTTTCCTCCCCAGGAGTTCTTTCCAAAGAGTTCACCATCCTCGACCCTTTGTTCTTTCTTCTCCCCAGGTCAGCCTTTCTTCCTCTTTTTGTATTTTTTCTTTCTTTCTTTTATTTCTCCTTCTTCTAGATACTTGGTTCATGGAGGGTCCTAGGAAAGAGTAATCACCTAGGAAAAGTAGTAAAGGAGAGGGGTCAAAGGATTCGACCGTCTCACACCCAGAACATGCTAAGCCAATGACTGATGGCCCAAAAGCATATCGACCCTTGGTGAACTAAGAAGATTTGACACTCATTCGTGTTGGATTTTGCATCCCCAAAGATTTTGAAATAGAGCTGCCCGAACCCGATGCGCAGATAGACAATCCTCCTAGTAGGCTGAGCATCTACGAGGACACGTTCGAAGCTAGACTTAAGTTTCCCCTCTACCCCTTTATTCTTGAACTTCTTAGGGCATACAGTATACCTTAAGTGTCCTAACCTCGAATTCGATTAGGCACATTATAGGATTTCTGGGGTTATACTTCTTAGCTTAGATCCAATCATCCATTCCTTTGTTTCATTCCTTCTTTACTACCCAATGACACCCATGCACCAAATTATGGTGGTACCTCCTGGCCAGAAAGGTGGTCGACCCCCTAATCTTAGGTGCTCCTTCTACCATCAAAGGATGGAAGGAGTACTTTTATTTTATATCATCTCCTTTGGTAGATGATTAGGGTCTACCAATTTGAGGTCAACTAGTTGATCTCTTACTGAGCACTCCAAAATTTTTGGGGCTCTCAATAAATTTGTGGTCCTTGATTTGAAGGCTCTTATCCAAAGAGTCCCTCCAAAGAGCAGACTTAGCCAACTCCCTAAAGGTTGGTCTGGAAATCCTATTCCCTTTTTATTCCAATTCATCATGTTCCTGTTTCTGATTGATCGACTGGTCCATAAGTATGAGGCTCAAAGATGCCAAGGCTATGAGGCAGAGGTTGGCCAAGAAGAGAGAGGGACGAGCCTTTGTTGGGAGTTCCAAGAAGGTCAAGCTTTCTAATCCTGAACCCGAACTTGAGCTGACAAGGGCTTTGTTCAACTCGACCATTTTGAGAAGGTTGTTTTTTTTTCAATAAGCATCATTGATCCTCTTGAGGCATTGATTGCTCACCCAGCATCAGCTGCTTATGCATCTAGATCTTCTACCCTAATGGCAGTGATCTCAAAAACTCTTGCTGATTGCAAGGTTAAAGGGACCCCAAATTGTCAATCATGGGAGGTTTGTCAAGAGGTCTTTAAAATGAGTTTCTTTATATAAGAATTGAACGAGCTCAAAGTTATATGCTATGATGATCTGAAGAAGAATGCGATACTGTTGGTGCAGCAAGTACTTCAAATTTAGCCTTTATTTTTTATTTTAGACCAATCGATTGCCAAGCTTGCTCTTTTTACAATTAGCACATAGCACCACTGATCTATTGAATCGAGCCTTCAATAATGGGAGCCTCATCAATAAGTTGAGGAGGGGTGTTGTGGAGGTTCAGTAGATGAGGGGGTGATGGATGTAGCATCTAAGCGCTTAGAAGAAGCATTTTCTAATGTGGCTAAGCACCAATGTGGCACCAAAGGGCCCCCCAGCCGAGCTAGGCTCCCAAGCCAAGCAGGGCTCTGGGTTAACTAGAGCCCCTGACCAAGCTGAGTCCCAAACCAAGCAGAGCTCCAAGTCGATAGGAGATCTTGACCGAGTAGAGTCCTGGACTGAGTAGAGTTCTAGGCCAGCAAGAGCCTCAAGTCGAGTTAGGCCCCGAGCCGGCTAAAGCCCATGGCTAGGTTAAACCTCGGGTCAAGCTGTGCCACAAGCCTAGGGAAACCCCCTGTAGGTCATGGTGGGCAGCGAGTTGATAAAGGCTGCCACCCTCAACAGAACATGTACGACCCATCAGATTCTAGAGCCACTATGGGAAATCTTGACAACCATGACTCGGAGGCATGGTGTCACCACCTCCATCGGATTCATGAAGGTACACTCCATAGAAAAGTTCTTTACAAGGCTTTCAGACTCTGTAGGGGAGTACTCAGCCAAGCTTCCAGACCCTATCCCCCGGTGTCATCTTCTATTTAGATAAAAGGGACCTCCAACCAAGGTAAAAGACAAGCAACCCCCCATTTACTTATAGAGAAAGATTCTCACCCTTCTCTCCATGACGGTCTAAGCCACCTGGTGCGGGCACCAGGATTAGAAAGAGGCTACACCCAAGTCAGAGCTCATTATGGATTATCTGAGTCAATTGAGTCCTGTAATAAAGCAGAGTCAATTGAGTTCTGCAATAAATTGAGTCCATTGGATAAAGTGTTGGGAATTATGTCCCAAAGCCAATCGTCTAGGCTGTAGACGGTTGTACTATCTTGTAACTGTATATGATTTTTGAATGAATAAAAGTTATTCTTTTCTTATTGGCTGTTCATCATATTTACATTTTCCTGAAATGAACTCTTGTATGATGGAGTCCTTAGAACTACATTGTTTGATATAGAGAGGATATATCAAGTAGTTCTTAAACTATTTCACAACCAAATGATATATTGTTATAGGACGACGATATATCAAGTGTAGGTTGTTGTATGTCACATTTGTTGGTTGTCCTCTTAACCAAGGAGAGTGGAGACACTGGTGTGACATGAATGTAAAATGTATGATATTTCATTGAATGTGACCATCTACGGAGCTCCCTTCTGCCAAAGGATTGCTCGCGAAGGGATATGGGTATATATGTCCCTCAGACCTAAGGTCACCATGGCAGCTTGCAAGCAACTCACTGTACTTTGGTGCCAGATTACCTGGATTTCTAATCCAGTGATGGAAGGTTTCTAGGTGTAGTCAAGTACTTGTGGAGCGGTGGTGGATCAAGATGGAATTGATTTCTCCAAATAGTTTGGAGTGAATGACTCACTATATCTCAAGTTAGCAAAACCTTGGCTAGGATAGTTTTTGTGAGGAGTCACAGAACTTGTGAGGCTGAGACATGATCTGGATAAACCATATTAGGGTTGGCAGTCGAACCTAGGTCATCCTGAGCATTATGAGGTCAAAGGGATGAATTATGTGGCAACTATATACTAGAGGTTCTTGTGAGGTGCTCTGCATCTTCGACCTATCTGGATATCGGGTATCATTGCTAGACAAGGACTTTGACTGGTACTAGAAATGTTCCAGTGCTACCAGCTTAGTGTTCGAACCTATGAGGTCACACACCATAGAGGATTTCTATCTGATCTTAAGGCTAATCAATGATTGAGAATCATTTGCAATCACTGGAAATTAATATGATTAACTTTGTTCCAAGTATCGACACTGGGAATTTTACAGGTGTCGACACTTGGTGAAGTGTTGACACTTGACAATTTTCATGAGTCGACACTTCCTATGATGACCAGATTTCTGGAAAGAAATTTTGGAAGGATTTTGGACAAGTTTTGACCTGATTTGAATTTCAAATTCAAACTAGTTTTGGCTCCAAGGTTATTTGGTATGATAGTCATACTTACCTTCTTGGGTTGGACCCATTTGGTATGGCCTGATCCTCTCCCTCATTCTCTCCCCTCATCTCTCCTCCTTCCTCTTTCTCCTTCTCATGGCTGCACCTATAAATGAAGGTCATTCTATAGGCTGCAGAGGTTATAACAACAACAACTAGAGAGACACAACAAGAGAAAAGAGAGAAGATAAAGAAGGGTTGTGAGAGGTCTAGGGATCGGGTGTGAGAATCCTAGCATTCTAGCTAGGTCTTGGGAAGAGAGTTCTTTTGGGAAAGGGATCCATCTCTCCTCCTAGTCTTCTCAAAAGAAGAAGATCGGTCCAAGGATCCCAAAGAGCTAGCACTCCAAGGGAGTTGATCAGAGTCGAGCCCAGGTGTGGATTACCCGTAGAGGCCAGACATGTGAGTGGCTCGAGCGCCCTCCTCCTTCTACAGCTTTTCTCCAATATAAAGGTATGGTACTTTTATATTGGTGTTTTTATCTTTCTCTGATGTTATAATGCATGCTATTACATTATACTAGATCCTGTTGTGGGCAGATTGGTAGATCATTTAGATCTATCTACCGAGCCTTCCACTGTACATATTTTAAAATTATTTTAAAATGCATATTTTCTGCCCTACTTTCATGAATGCATGTTTGCATATTGGTATGCTTCTTAGATGCACTTCACCTTCATAAAGTTGAGTCAATTTGCTTTCATCTGAGTCCAGTCAATTAGGTCTACTTTGAGTTTCGTAATTTTCTTTCATTCAAGTCAAAGTCCAAGAGGAGACCCACTAGTCCCCACTGAAGACCTCTTATGCCACCTCCACTGGACCCCACTTCAGTCGCCCAAGCTCAGTATGAAAGATATGTGGCGCCTAAGCAAAGAAGGAAGGTAGATGGTGCCCTCCCTATTTTATGCAAGCTAGAAGAGGAAGAAAAGTGGCGCCTAGCCTTGAAGTGGTCCTCCTCCCTATTTCATGCAACCACTCCAGGCAAACATGGAAGTAACTTGGTGCCCAAGCATCCTCCTCCTTATCCCATGCAAAGTGCCGCAGGCAAAGGAAGCAAGCAAGCAGGAGCCTTAGATTTTCTTCTCTCTTTATTGTCCATGTATAGCCAACAAATATAGAAAATTTGTGGCACCCTCTCTTTTCTCTCTTATTCCATGTATTCACTCCAACTTTGAAAGGAAGTCTAGGAGGTCTAGGTGATCTATAAATACCCCTCCTCCCTCTTGTAAAATTAATAAGGAATTGAATGAATGAAATTAGTCTTCTTCTAATTTTCCTGTGCTTGTGAGCATTGACACTTCGTGAGGGAGAGGGTGAGAGGCCCAACACCAGTTCCAAATACCAAAACCTAGCCTTAGCCACCTACTCCAGAACCCCCAGCCAGGTGTCTTCACTACTCCAGGCCACCAACTCCAAAGCCCAGGCATCCTCCCTCCTCCAGGCCGCCAACCATCTTCTACGCCCCTCCTGCCTTCTCTCTACTTTCATCCCTTTGAATCCTATCTTTCCTATCTTCTAAATCTCTAACTCTTAGATCCCTCCAGTACTACGATCCTTGGAGGAGGTCTTTTTTGCCTTCGGGATCATCTGACGAAAAGTTGGTGCATCCGCGGGAACGAGCTTCTTCTTCCAGGCACCGATCCTGAGAGGTGTGACCCCATCTACAACAAGGAAGAAATTATTGCTAGGTAATCAGACCCATCCCTTCTCTCTATTTCTATTTTATTAAAAATCAAGCATGTTCTAAATTGGTGGTTTCTTAACTCTAGGATCCTACTTTCTTTATCACTTCTTAAAATCTTAATCTGCAGAAGAACTTTAATCTTCACATGACAACCCTTACTTGCTCTTAACCTTTTTTTTGAGGAACAAAACCATCATAAAAAAAATCTGAACTTATTGCTCTATAGAACTGCAATTTCTTTATGATAATCTCTAGCATGTCTCATCCAGCATCACCACCATGAGAAAAGGCTATTGCCCTCGATCGCCACACTAACTTGAGTGTTAGAGTGTTCCCACCGATGCTCTCAGCCTGGGCTCTCTTTTTTGCAAGCCTAACCCTTTGGATTTAGGTCATAAGGAGCATGGGAGCCGGTCTTGTTTGGGATACTAGATGTGGCCTCTGGACCCACTGGAGTCACAAGCGAAGGTGATCTAGGCAGCAATAGATTGGTGTGGTAGGAAAGGGGGTGGGCCTCATTATAACAATGCCATGGCTATGACACGTGCTCGTGAAGCCTCAGCCCGCCACGTTAGGATTCCATCCCACCATGATAATTGGTGCAGTCAGGAGGTGGAACTCTCGGTTCCATCACCTTCATCACTGGTAGACCAACAGAAGCAAATTGTTGCACTGGCCCAGTAAGTCTAGACACTGATCGCAATAGTCTAGTGGCTTCAGCATCAGCATTGTTCTATGATGACACAGCAGCAGCCAGGGATCCCCGAGGTCCCTATCACTGCTGCTCATGCGAATCTTCGATCCTTCCAGGGGGCCATCTTGTGGCGGGTGACATCCTTCCTACGACCCCTGCGTCACCCTCAGGGGAGCCATCGCTTAGTCGAGAGGGGGCCACTGGGCCGTTCAGCTGACCAGTAGGCTTACTCTCTTGTCTCGAACTATGATGGCCCTACAAGCCTCCGATGCCGGCACAGGAGGGGGCTAAAGCATGAGCTCCCTCAGTCTCCCTCTGCCACCCCTCCTATGGCCTCCATAGAGGGATTAACTAATGAGGCCATCTAACAATGGGCCAAAAAGCATTTAGAGTAGCATGAGCGCAGGATGGCTGACCTTGCCTTCCAGTTCACTGACCTTTAGGCATTTCCCATAAGCCTACAGGCTTCGACGCCCTCCATCCTTTCTCTCGCCAGATCCAAGAGGAGCCAATCCTCGATAGGTTTTGTATGCCCTAGCTGGATCCCTACGATGGGACCACAGATCCCCTTGATCATCTCAAGAGCTACAAGGCCCTAATGAGAGTCCAAGGGATAATTGATGTATTTCTTTACACCGCCTTCCTAGATACACTTTACAAGATGGCTCGTGTCTAGTACTCTCATCTAAGTCGAGAAACATTGATTCCTTCAAGCAGTTGGAGAAGAAGTTTGTGGCATACTTCATGCCTGCCAGAAGGTGCCACAAGAGGCCAACAGTCTCTTCTCAATTTGCCACAGGACTAGGAGCTTCATATGGACTACATGACCCATTTCAAGGTGGTTACCTTGGAGATATATAACCTAGATGAGCCTGTCATCATGCTAGCTTTGAAAAGGGGGCTCAAGACATCTCGGTTCACTTACTCCCTTGATAAAAAACCTTTGAAGACCTATTTAGAGCTCCTCACCCGTGCTCAAAAGTATATTCATGAAGAGAAGGCTGATTGTACTCGGAGGGAGCTCGATGGGAGGCCCAAGAAGAAGCAAGCCTAGGAGAGCCGAGTGAGCCCCGAGAGTAGAAGGCCATCTCACCCACCGGGAAGCCCCCAAGTTGAAGGATGTCCCTGCCAGTGACAAGAAGTATATCCCTCTACTTATCCTAAGATCTAAGATCCTGATGGAGATCGAGGGCATACGCTACTTGTGTCACCCTCCCTCATTAAGGCCATCAGGAGGTCGTGACAACTCTAAGTACTGCCAGTTCCACCTGGATCATAGCCATGACACCAAGGAGCTCGCCATTTAAAAAAGAAGATCGAAGAACTAATCTGGCATGGCTACCTTGGGAAGTTTATCGAAGGAGAAGCTCCGTGCAAAATCCAAGGCATGGAGGCCTACTACGCTGACATCGATAACCAGCCGACGGAGAAGTCGGTTGGGATGATTGCTTGAGGGGTAGGGCGGGGTCCAAAGAGGGCTAGGTGGGAGAGGGGAGCTGACATTATAATCCCTTTTATGAAAGGAGACCTAGTTGGGGTAGAGAATCCAAATAATGACACAATTGTTATAGACATGATGATAGCAAAACATCTTATAAAGAGAATCATGGTTGATAGTGGAAGCTCCACCTATCTCCTTTTTTATGTGCCTTTGTCAAGGTGATTCTACCTCCTAGCTTGTTAAAACTAGTCTTTAGCCCTCTAGTCGGCTTCACAGGGGACTCGATTGGGGTTGAGGGAGAAATCATCCTTCCAGTCATGGATGGAACCCCATCTCGGTAGAGCACAATCCTAGTGACCTTCATCATCGTCCAACTTTCCTCGGCTTATAATATGATCCTAAAATGGCTTGGGCTGAACCAGCTCGATGCAGTTATCTCTACCAAAAATCTTCTCATCTGGTTCCTAATCCTGTATGGAATCGGGGAAATGTGGGGATATCGGCAGGTAACCCGGCATTGTTTCCAAACAATCCTAGGGGTCCAAAAGCTGAGGGACCATTGGTGGACCAATTAAACTAAAGGGAGTTGAAGGCAAAGGAGGGACTTGGTGAGTAGCTATTATCCTTTCCCCTTAGAGAAGACCCCTAAAAGATGGTGTAGGTTGGGGTGCTCCTGGTAGAGGAGGAAAGGGCTTGCCTACTTGACTTTCTATGGACTAATGCAGACATTTTTGCTTGGACCATATCAGACATATTGGGGATTCTCCCCGAAGTGATCATGCATAAGCTGAACATCAACCCCAAGAGTTGGTAAGTCTAATAGAAGAAGAGAAGCTTCGCTCCGAAAAGGCGGAAGGCGATAGATGAAGAAGTTTGGAAGCTACTTATTGCAGGCTTCATTTAGGAAGTACTCTACCCCCATTGGCTCATGAATATGGTTATGGTCAAGAAAGCTAGTGAAAAGTGGAGGATCTGTGTTGACTATATCGACCTTAACCAGGCATATCCAAAAGATAGCTTCCCACCATCCAAGATCAACTAGCTTGTGGATGTGATGTCTTGGCATAGACTGCTTAGCTTCATGGATGCTTTTTCAAGATATAACTAGATCTGCATGGACCCGGGGGATGAAGAGCACAGGCATTTATGATAGATAGGGGTACGTTTTGCTACAAGGTAATGATGTTTGGTTTGAAGAATGCAGGAGCAACTTACTAGTGCCTAATCAATAGGATTTTCAAAGATCTGATAGGCCACAACATGCAGGTCTACGTCGATGACATGCTCGTTATGAGCAGTCAGGAGGTTGACCACATCGCTAACCTAAGAGAGACCTTTGACAATCTCCACCTTCACTGAATGAAGTTGAACCCAGCTAAATGTGCTTCGGTGTTACAGCAAGAAAGTCTCTTAGTTTCATGGTCACTTAGCATGGGATCGAGGTGAACTTGAAGAAAATACAAGTGATCATGGACATGAGGCACCCAACTTCAAAGAAGGAGGTCCGATGTTTGACTGGTTGCATCATCGCCCTTAACCACTTCATCTCTCATTTCACTAAGCAGTGCTTACTGTTCTTTAAAGTGTTGGGCATGATGCATGACTTTGCTTAGATGGAGGAGTGCAAGGGAGCCTTCGAAAAGCGAAGAAGTTCCTCACTTCATCCCCTTACTCTCTAGACCAGAGGTCAGAGAAGAGCTTTTCCTGTATTTAGCCATATCTTTAGAGGCGGTCAGCTTGGTGCTCATCCGCATCGACAAAGACAATACCCAAAAGCCTATCTATTATGCCAGTAAAGTACTACATGATGTGGAAACCAGGTATACCCGATCCAAAAAAAATTATTTTCATGCTTATTGCCTTTACTCAATGTCTCAAGCCATACTTCCAAGCTCACCTGGTTGCAGTCCTCATCGACCAGCCCTTGAGGGCTATGCTGAGTCGACCGGACACGTCGGGATGCCTGGCCAAGTGGACGATAAAGCTTAGTGAGTTTGACATCTCGTATTGCCCGAGGCCATCCTAGAAAGCCCAGGTCTTATCTAACTTCTAGGTGGAATGCATATGGGTAGATGGTGACCTAGAGGAGGACCCAATTGAGCTGATGCGATGGCAACCCCATGAGGACGCCACTTGGATTCTCTATATCAATAGTGTGTCCAATTCAATGGGAAGCAGGGCTAGACTCATCCTCACCAACTTAGACAAAGTAGTCACTGAGTATGTGTTGCACTTCCTTTTCCAAGCGATGAATATGGTGCGGACACCAAAGGCACCAGAATAAGGCAGAGGCTTCTCAACCCTCTGTAATTGATCAATAATTTATGAGTCCATCTGTAATAAGGGCTTAGCTCATCTGAGTCCATTTTAGTTGTTATTTGAGTATTTTTAGTTGTTATTTCACTTCTGTACTAGTCAGCTCATGTTGAGCTAGTTCAGTCCAATGCTAGTTAGCTCATGTTGAGCTAATTTTATTTTTTTGAGTCCTGTCCAAGCATACTGAAGACTCAAGACTATATTATACAAGTGAAGACCAAGTCCAGCCAGATTGAAGACATGGAAGTTTAGCCCAAGTCCAACCCAGCTTGAAGATTTGAAAACCCCAGGAGAAAAATCAGAAACCCTGATTCCTTGCAGATGCCCTCCAGATGCCCAGATTCCCTTCCAGATGCCAAAGTATATTCATAAATAAGGGCATCCATGATTCCAGAGGTCCATCTGCATCCTAGCCCAATGAAATCAAGCCCAGGTGCCAAGCCCAAGCCCCTAAGAAGCAAGATACCAGGGAATATTCCTGCTACCTGGCTACCAGGCCACCCCAGCTTCTAGAGGCCCAAACCCATGCACCCGGGCCCCTTTGGGCTGGCCTTTTGCTGCTCCTAGAAGCCCAACACGCCCCCCTAGGCATCCTTGGAGTCTTGACCAAGTCAAGAAAAATTTTAGGGATTTTTCTACCTAATATTTCCTTATTTTCTAGCTAGGGTTTGAGAGGGAAAAGGATTCTTATGTAAAGACTTATGTACCCTTACTTGGAGCCCAAGGTTAAGGGTCTATTTAAGGGACCCTAGCCTCTTGTATGAGGGAATTTTTGATGAATGAAAACCTTAAGTTCTTCTATTGAGTTGTGTGATACCCTGCTGTGTGCATAAAGGGGTTTGCGAGAGTTCTTCTTCCCAGTGCTGCAATCATCTTCCTGCTACCAACAAGCATCTCAGATCCCTGGACGCCCACTCCAAAAGAAGCCTTCCCTTGCTGTTTTTCCTTTGTTTTCTTGTTCCTTTGTGAGTTTTCTAACCCCTGACAGGTCGTTTGCAAGTCCCCGAGTTCCTACGAATCCAACGACTCCAGCCAAGCCTCAATCGGATCACCGAGCAGAAAGCCGGGTATCCGCGGGTCTTTGGCTCGATTTTCCAGGCCGCATCCGTCGAGGAACGAGAGACCCTTTTGCTGCGATCTTCACAGACGTTGTCAGGTACACCCCTCTATCTCCAGTAGTTTTATTGTAGGAGAACTTGCCCTAACCGAGGCTTCTCAGCCCCGGCAATCCTTCTTTTCTACTTTTCTAGGTCCTAATCTGCATGCTGATCTTCTAAAATTCATATAAAATTCCCTATAACTTATTTTAATATAAAATTCGGGAATTAATCACCCAACCCCACATATAAAATATATAAAAAAAATTGCATGCATATTAGTTCCCCATCAGAATAACTGTTCTGAGTATGAGGTGCTCCTAGCAGGACTAAGATTGTCCTGTGAGCTTGGGGGTAGAGAGCCTGAGGGTCTTCATTAACTCACAACTTGTGGCAGGCCAAGTCATTGGCAAGTTTGAAGCCCGAGACCCCAAGATGGTTAAATATCTGGACAAGGTGTGCACCTACATGGTGATCTTTTGGCACTTTGACATCTCTCACATCCCTCGAGAAGAAAATGCTCATGCGAACACCCTCTGATAGGGAACATAAGGCATGCAAATGATCATCATAAAGAAGAAAGCAATTTCAGATTAATAGGTGCAAGATTTTAGATTTTAAGGTGCTTTTATCCCTGAAAACAAATTAAGGAACATGCAAGGTTAATGATGATAAAAGTCACAATCCCCATAAAGTCTAACCCTCAAAGAAAAAAAAAAAAGGATCATTAGGATTAAGAAACCCTAACTAGAACATGCTCGATCTACCCTTCAACAAAATAGATTTAGGGGAAGGGAAAGGTTTGGAATACCTGGCAACGATTATCCCTTCTCTTGAAAGCAGCAGGATCACACAATATCTTGAAGGAGGCGCCTGGATGAAGAGGCTAGGTTTTCCTGAACTCTTGGCTCCTGGCTGGCAGTTAAATTATCAAAGAGGACCTCCTCTACAGGGTGTAGTACCTGAGGGATCTTGCAAACACCAAGGAAAAAGAGATCCTTCGATTAGGGAAAATAAAGGTGTGCAATAAGAGACATTGGAAGATAGGAGAAAAGATAGAGAAGGATTGAAGATAAAGCCATGGCTTGATGTAGATCCTGGAGTGCTTGAGGATGCCTGGACTCTTGGCTAGAAGGAAGAAGCTTGCGTTGCCTTGGACTGGAGGAGGACCTGGCGGCCTAGGGTTTTGGTGGAAGGAAGGGGATGGCCTAGGGTTTTGGGATGGAAGGATGGTTGGCGGCCTAGGGTTTTGGATGGAAGGAAGGGCATCTAGGGCTTGAAGATGAAAGATAGTGGTTGGTTGGGCCTCTCATCATCTCCCTCACGGAGTGTCAATGCTCAAAGCAAAGGAAACTAGAAGAAGAACACTTTCATTCATTAATCATTAAGCATCATTCTTACAAGAGGGAGGAGGAGTATTTATAAGTCACCCAGTCCTCTTGACTCCCTATCAAAGTTAGAGTATATACATGGAAAAAAGGTGGTGCCCCAAAGTTTGAGTGGGATAAGGAGACTTGAGTCCTTGTTGAACTAGGAGGCTTGATTCCTTGTTGGACTGGGAGGCTTGATTCCTTGTTGGGCTAGGAGGTGCCAATCCCTTGTGGGCTTGGGAGGTGCCAATTGACTTGTGGGATTGGGGAGGCGCCAACTCCTTGTGGGCTTGGCCGTCTTCAATTACTTGTGGGCTTGGGCGGCTTGAGTGGGGACCAGTGGTTTGGTGCATGAGGTCTTCTTCCCTGCTTCAGGTGGGGCCTGGTGACTCTCCTCTTGGACTTGACTTGAACGAAAGAACTCGATATTACAGGACTTAGACTGAAAACAAATGGTCTCAATTGACTTAAGGGACTTAATTGACTTAATGGACACAATTGACTTGATGAACTCAATTGACTTAATGGACTTAATTGACTCAACTTTATTACAGGACTCAAGTGACTCAGGACTAATGAAAAAGGTGATAGCCTCCTAATACATTAATCAAAGATCCAACTGGAGCCTTGCAATCTTTGTTTGATCATGGTGCCCTCATCAATTCTCCCGAGATAGGAAGAACTCGACCTTGTCGAGTAAAGATCAATCTAGCTCTGGTACTTCTCTAATAGTTCCGGATCAATGCACTGCAGATCCCCTCGAGTGATGCATGAGTCCTCAGTTTTTAGTCGACCTTGCCAACAAACCAGGTATCACTAGTAATCTTTGTTTCAGGTAGTAATAGCCTGGTCATCCAGAATATGCTCGATCCCTTTCTCCTCTCTTAGGCCAATTTGTTGGTCGACACTCTGATGGGTTCACTCTCAAGAATGGGGTCAGGTCCAAATGGCTCACTGGGTATCACTGTCGGTTCCCTATACTCAACTAGGTTTGAGATATTGAAGGTTGAGCTAATACCTAATTCGGGTGGTGACTCGAGCATATAGGCATTGGGTCCGACTTTCTTAATCACCTTAAAGGTTCCAGCTCCATGGGCATGTAACATTTTCATGGTTCCCAGGGGGAGCTGCTCAGGTCTAAGCCTAATCATCACAAAATCTCCCTCAGCAAATTCTTTAGTTTGTTTTCGAGAATTAGCCATTTGTTTATAAGTATCATTGCTCAATTTAATCTTATCACTAATTTTCTTATGCAGATCCCTAATATGGTATGCAAACGATTTAGCTGACTCAGAGACTCGTGCATGTATAGGCAAAAGAATTAGATCTATGGGTCTGTTAGGCTAATAACCATGGACAATTTCAAATGGACTCTTGCCGGTGGACCTATTAACTGAATTGTTGTAGGTGAATTTGGGTATATCTAACAAAAGGTCCCAATTTCCAGTGTTTTCACCTATAAGACATTTCAACAAATTTCCAAGGCTTCGATTCACTACTTCGGTCTGGCCACGATTTGAGGGTGGTAGGAGATAGAAAAATTGAGCTTGGTTTCTAACATATGCTAGAGGGTCTTCCAAAAGTAACTGGTGAATCGAACATCCCTATCAGACACAATGGTTTTAGGAAGGTCATGTAACCAAACCACATTATCAAGAAAAAGTTTGGCTACCTTGGAGGCATCAAAAGTTTGGAAACAAGGTACGAAGTGTGTTATCTTAGATAACCTATCGACCATAACACAGATAGAATCATGTCTCCTTAAGGTCTTAGGCAATCCTAGTACAAAATCCATACTAAGGTCTTGCCAAGGACAATCAAGTACAGGTAAAGGGGTATACAAGCTAGTATTTTACTTTTGCTATTTGGCAACAGCACAAGTTTGACACCTAGCCATAATTTGGGCAACATCCCTTTTTAGACTTGGCCAATAGAATTGGTCTTCAATAGCTAGAATGGTCTTGTTCCTACCAAAGTGACCAGCTAGACCTCCAACATGGATCTTCCAAACTAGAAATTTTCTAAGGGAAGTCTTGAGAATACACAACTTGTTATCTTTAAAGAGGTAACTATCCTGAAGGGTATACTCACTATGCGAACTAGATGGTCCTTGTCTCATGGATTGATATATCTCATTAAAGTTAGGACATGTCTCATATTCTTCTTTCAGTCTATCAAATCCTCTGACTTCAATTCTAACAGAATTCAAGAGCAGGAATCGATGGCTAAGGGCATCAGCAACCTTATTTTCAGTACCAGCATGGTATTTCAGAATAAAGGTGTAAGCTTGAATGTATTCTACCCACTTACTGTGCCTAAAATTTAGTTTTTGCTGGGAATTGAGGAATTGGAGTGCTTCATGATCACAGTATAAAACAAACTCCTATGGTAGTAGGTAATGTCTCCAATATATAAGGGCTTGAACTATCACGTAAAACTCATCATAGCTTGAGTACTTAAGCTTAGCCTCATTCAATTTCTTACTAAAGAAGGCTATGGGATGACTCTCTTGACTTATGACTCCTCCTATACCAATTCAAGAAGCATCACAAGCAACCTCAAAAACCTTGGAGAAATCGGGTAACCTCAAAATGGGTGCCTGGGTCATCTTTTCCTTAATGTCTAGGAAGGCTTTATTTGTAGCTTTGGTCCACTCAAAGTTTTCCTTCCTAACACAGTCAGTGATGGGTGTAACAATTGGGCTAAATCTCCGAATAAATTGTCTATAGAAGGTAGCAAGGCCATGAAAGCTATGCATGTCATGCACACTAGTAGGTACTGGCCACTCAACTATGGACTTAATTTTTTTCGGATCTGCTGATACTCCTTTGGGGGTCACTACAAATCCTAGGAAGATGACTCTATGGATCAAGAACTTGTATTTCTTCAAATTGGCATAGAGGCTATCTTTCCTAAGGGCTTGATAGACTTGTCAGATATGGCTTAGGTGGTCTTCCTTAGTCTACTGTAGATCAAAATATCATCAAAATAAACTATAACAAATTTTTTAAAGAACACTCTTAGGACTTGGGTCATGATCTTAATGAAGGTACTAGGAGCATTGGACAATCCAAAAGGCATCACTACCCACTCATAGAGACTATCCTTAGTCTTGAAGGCTATTTTCCACTCATCCCTAGGTCTGATCCTAACTTGGTGATAGCCATTCTTAAGTTCAATCTTAGAGAAAATGGTTGCTCCGGCCATCATATCTAGCATGTCATCCAAACGGGAAATGGAAAATCTATACTTAATTGTTGTCTTGTTTATAACATTGACTATCGACACATATTCTCTAAGTGCTATCTTTCTTAGGGGTTAAAAGGGTAGGTACTGTACATGAACTTAGACTCTCCCTAATAAATCCTTTTCTTAGGAGTTCTCCAACCTGTTTCTATAATTCTAAGTGCTCAATGGGATTCATCCTATAATGTGGGAGGTTCGGAAAAGTGGCTCCTAGGATTAGATCTATGGCATGTTGTACATCCCTTAAAGGTGGTAGGTAGTCAAGAAGATCTTCGGGAAATACATCTTGAAACTCTTTCAAAAACTTCCCAACTTCCTGAGGGTGCTCCTCCTGGGGGTGGTCACGAACTTCCTTAGCGGTCAAAATCCAAACTGGTGAACCCTCATTGATCTCACGCTCCAGTTCTTTAGCATTGATCAAATTTAATCCTGGTTTCTTCTCTTTTAGGTTGCTAGACCCCCTCTTGATATTATCCTTAGATGGGGTTGGGTTTATCACAATCTTCTTCCCATAGTAGTTAAAAGAACAGGAATTGGATCGGCCATACAGGGTAGCATCATGGTCATATAGCCAAGGTCGTCCTAAGATGATACTGCTAACTCTCATAGGAAGGACATCACACCACACATTCTCTTGACAGGATTGAAGTTGGATCATGACTTGGCATCTAAGTTTGATGGGGATGGAAGTCGAGTCTATCCAGGAAACTTTATAGGGATTAGGATGGGTAATAGGGGATAAACCTAGGGTTTTGATAGCACTGGTTGAGATGGCATTCATGCAGCTCCCACTATCTATGATGATCTTACATATCTTATCCCCTAACTTCACAAAGGTCTGTAGGATATTGGTCCTATGCCAATCCTTTTGTTCCTTCATTTGGGCTATGATACACCTAACAACTCCTAATAGATCAAATGACTCAAAGGTTTCCTCATCTACATCATATTCATCCATTAGGTTTTCTTTAGCTTCATACACTTCCTCCTCAACTTCTTAAGTGGGTTTAGGGTCTTCTTCCTCTAGTTCTCCTATGTGTAGGGATCGGGTTGGGCATTGACTAGCATAGTGTCCTAATTTATGATATTTAAAACAGGCAATATTAGGGTTAGGATTCCTCTGAACTTTAGGTGCCTTACCCTTCTCATCCTTACGGGTCACTAGGGTGCTAGTCTCTAGCTATTTGATAAGTGATGGGGATGGGATAAGGGGAAGGACCGTCGACGAGCTGAGAAGTCATCAAAAATTAAGGTACCACTAAATTTTTATTTCTTTTTTTTAAGAAGGTGGTGAAGGAAATAATGAATATGGAAGGTATAGGTTTGGACTCTCATGGACTTTGGGACTCACACTCATGGAGAGATCTCTCACCTCTAGGGCATCTCACCCACCTCGCTACATGGAGCCGTCAGGATGAATCTCAAAGGTCATGAGGGTGGTAAAGAAGATGGAATAAAAGGGTAGAAGGATAATTAGACATGATGCAAAGCAACATATCCTGGGATACACCTCTCGTGCTCTCCTTACGAATCGAAAGTTGGGCTTTTCATCCTCTCCATGTGGAGGGAAGAAGAATCACTCTTCTCTAAAAACTCATCTTCATTAACCAATTCTTTACAAATGACCGAGGGTGGTATTAATAGACCTTTCTATTCCCTCATTTGAATTTGAATACAAGATAGAAAGATAAGGGTTCAAATTCAAATACAAGATAAGGATAAGGGGTTTAAACACAAGTTAAGATAAATCCTAAAATAACAAACTAATCCTAAAGATAAATTCAAATAGACTCCTAACAACCGATGATGATAAATCCTAAAATAATGAACAAACTATCTTAGAGGTATCCCAAAGCATTAGGATTCATGCTTAAGGTTCGTGCTAGGATATCCGCATCATTTCCATGGAGTGGGGAGAACTCGATCCAATTGAGTTTAGATCAGGGGGAACTTTGGTGGAATTGAATCCAATCAAATCAAAAGAAGCTCTGCTCTGAGATTTGTGTGGCTCTAAAAATTGTGCATCTCTGAAATTCGTGTAGTTCTAAAAATTGTGCAGTAATGAAATTGACAAAGGAGGGCAGTTATGTTTTAAGAAGCATGCGATGTCCTTGCTTGCTTTCATGTTCGTGCGCTTCCTCATAAACCAGCTGATGCAGAGAGAACATGGGAGGTCTTCGGAGGGGCAAATCTGGCAGGTTCTTATCAAAGGTGGTGCTGGACTGAAGGTGGTGGCATGGAAGGGCGGTGGTGGTCACGATAGAGTTGGCGGCGGCTGGCAACGGTGGAGATCTGGGTGGTGGCACGGGCGGTCTGGAGCGGGGGTGGATTCGGAGAGGGAGTTGGTGGCTTGGGGAGAGGGGAGGCACGGGTAGTGTGCTGGCCGCAAACATTGCAGGTGAAAGTGACGAGCATCCAATGTCGACGGGACTTGGTGAAGAGCAATCAGGGAAAGGTGGAGACCGTCTGATTGGTGGAGTCGGAGTCGGCGGGAATGGGGGGTGTTGGGTTCGGGAACCAGTGCGGAAGCGTGGATTTCAAAAACTTATGAAATCAGGTCCGAACCCTAATCCCAAAATCTCCTTATTAGCAATTAAAACTGTGACTACATGCATGTCCAAATTTAAACATTATTTAAATACTAACCTCAGATCGCTATTACCAGTCTGATGCAGAAATGAACTCCAAATTGAGTAGCCTCTTGAACACACCAGGCGTCCACTTGTCCGCCCTTCGATGGTGATCCACACGGGCAGATGATCAAGACACTGACTCCTTAATTGGGTTCCTTCCAATCAAGTTCTACCCTAAGAACTTGATATATGGGCTATTGGCTAGGACTCCTCTAGCCAAACTGGGACTAAACCTTCTCTCTTACCCTTCTCCTCGTCTTCTAGCAACTTTGGCCCCTTAAGACACTCTTGTCTTAAGAATAAGCCCTTGTCCTAAAATGGGACAAGGCTTGTCTTGGAGGGAGAAGAAAATTAAGACAAGATTGTCTTAATGTAAGAAAGAAAGGAGAGGCGCCTTCTTCCTTTACCGTCGGAGAGTTTCTCTCTGACTCTCCTTCTGTTCTGAGATTCGACAGAGCCTAGGCTTTGTAAAGGAATCAAAGAGGAAAGAGAGGAGGGGGAAACAATCTTCTGGAGAGGGAGAGGGAAAAAGAAGCAAGGCTTCGCCGTAGAAAATATGGAATAAATTTTACGGTGAAGTCTTCTCCTTAAATAGGCGACAGAGAGGCGCCTTCTCATCTGTAATCATCCTCTCACGTCCCTCTCTCCCTTCTCACGTCCTTTCCCTTTATCTCACGGCCCTTGGGATTAATCTCACGGCCTTTGGGATGGGAAGACGCAAGGAAGAATCGCGAAAAACACAGAAGGGCGCGCGCAGAAAGAGAGGAGTCGCGCCCCTTCGGTGTTTTCTTTCTTTCTTTCATGGTAATCCCCTTTTTGAAGAGTCCACGCCTAGGTGGACTCTCTTCCATGCCCCTTCAGCCAAAAAACGCCGACCCCTTTTAATTTTTCACGCAAAGACGCCACTTGGAAAGAGTCCACGCGCGCGTGGACTCTTCTCCTTGCGCGCGCGCGTGGGAAGAGAGGGGGAGGGACTTAGGCGATGTGGGAAAGGGGTTTAGCCTCTTAGGTTAGCCCAATTGCTAGCCTACTATTAGCCCAATGTCTTAAATCTTCAATTAGATTCAAACCGGAATGAATTTGGATCTAAAAAAGACCAAATCGGAACCCTAACTCGAATCCGATTCAAGTAGAATCCATGGTTTGCAACACATGCTAGTGTGTTCATCTGCAAACGAGATTTAATTCCAAATTAAATCCTTGATTATCTGTCCTAAGTGTGTGACCCATTGGGTTCCATACCTAGCCAGCAGTGGGTCCGAGTGCAAGTTGACCTAATTTGATCAGAACTCATTCTAATCGATTTAGGTCAAATCGAGCTATCTCGAGTCAGTCAATTAGGACTCCTCCTAATTAGTGATCCAATTAAACCATTTAATTTGATCAACTCACAAGACAAGATTGACGTCTAGCAACGTGTCATGTCTACCCAGAAGATATGGAAATTCTGGTGAAATTCCAAAACTACCCTTCAGTGGAAAGTTCCCGTACAATTCGATCCTTCAATCATCTTGCATCCCGAATATAACTATGGATATGGAATCATGTCAAATCCAGTTTATACTCATTCCCAGCTCAGTCATACACTAATGATTCAATTAATTCGATATTAGAAATCATTTCTAATATCTGTACTTTGATCAAAGATTTTCTGAATCATCATCTGACCTAATTTGGCTGGATGCAATCTCCTCCTACTAGGAGTGATCAATTCCTTGTTGACCTACTCATTTCCTTCATATACAATTCACCACACCCAGCATCAACCTTGTGCATGACCCAGTGTCATGAATGAGATTGAACCAAAGCATGGGTTCATGTACATAAGGTATTATGGCAGTCTCAGGTCATAGGACTACTTGTACAACTCCCACTATGAGAAACATCTATTGACATGCAGCTAAGGCTCCATTAGATGTTCTCAAACTGGATCTATTCAGTGAACTCATTCGCTAATGAGCACCCATATCCTTGATTAGTGTCCTACACAAGTGACTGTGAGAGCAGTCACCCTTTTCAGCATACATAGGATGTGCCAGTCTTACCGGAAACCCTGATCCCCAACTCAGGGTTCCTATGACTAGGAATATTCTAGATTAGGGTTTTAAGGCCTTAGATCTCACTGGTATGATCTTATCATAGGCCTAGGACCATAGCCCTAACCTATGGGGTTCATCATATAATGACACAGCGAATGATGAAAAAATATTGCCTTTATTAACTTGTCAATTTACAATGGTCTGGGAGATACAAATATTGGCTTATAGGGCATAATCCTTTCAATCTCCCACTTGCACTAAAGCCAATCGCTCTTATTCTTTAACCCCATACAATCGAGGTGGCGATCAAACTCCCGCTGTGGTAGAGCCTTAGTGAACGGGTCTGCTATGTTGTTCTTTGTATCCACTCTGTTGATGCAGACTTCTTGTCTCTCGATTATCTCTCGGACAAGATGGAAGCGTCTCAGAATGTGCTTGGACTTGTGATGGGCTCTCGGTTCCTTAGCTTGAGCAACTGCTCCAGTGTTATCACAATAGAGTGGCACCGGGCTCTCAATCTCAGGAACTACTCCCAACTCTGTGATGAATTTCTTCATCCAGACAGCTTCCTTGGTGGCTTCACTAACAGCTATGTACTCTGCCTCGGTAGTTGAGTCAGCTACAGTCTGCTGTTTAGTGCTCTTCCAACTTACTGCTCCACCATTCAAGGTAAAGACATACCCTGAAATGGATTTACTATCATCTGGGTCTGATTGAAAACTATAGTCTGAATAGGCTTCTAGTTTAAGATCAGACCCTCCGTATATGAGAAAAATATCCTTAGTCCTTCTCAGGTACTTAAGAATATTTTTCACAGCCTTCCAGTGATCCTCTCCTGGATCAGCCTGAAATCTACTGGCTACACCCAAGGCATATGCCACATCAGGCCTGGTACATAACATAGCATACATAATCGACCCTATAGCTGAAGCATAAGGTATAGAACTCATTCTATTTCTTTCTTCAGGTGTCTTAGGAGACATCCTCTTAGAAAGACGTATGCCATGACCAATAGGTAAGTAACCTCTTTTACTTTCCTCCATGCTAAATCTCTTTAGCACCTGGTTAATGTACCTAGACTGGGATAAACCTAGCATCCTTCTTGATCTTTCTCTATAGATCTTTATACCTAGTACATAGGATGCTTCTCCCAAGTCTTTCATGGAAAACTGTTTCGATAACCACACTTTGACTGATTGTAATATTGGGATATCATTCCCAATAAGAAGTATATCATCAACATATAGAACTAAGAAAACTATGGCACTCCCACTAGTCTTCTTGTACACACAAGGTTCATCCTCATTTTTGAAAAAATCAAATTCTTTGACTGTTTTATCAAATCGGATGTTCCAACTCCTGGATGCTTGCTTTAATCCATAAATGGATTTCTTTAGCCTACATACCTGATTAGGTTTAGTCTCCAAGACAAAACCTTCTGGCTGTGACATATAAACCTCTTCCTCAAGGAAACCATTGAGGAATGCAGTTTTTACATCCATTTGCCAGATCTCATAATCATGATATGCTGCTATGGCAAGCATAATCCGAATAGATTTGAGCATGGCAACAGGGAAAAATGTTTCATCATAATCTATTCCCTGTTTTTGTCTGAAACCCTTAGCCACCAATCTGGCTTTATAAGTTTCAACTTGGCCATCTGCCTCAATCTTCCTTTTATAGACCCATTTACACCCAATGGGGTTAATACCCTCTGGTGCATCAACCAAAGACCATACTTGGTTGACATACATGGAGTCCATCTCGGATCTCATGGCTTCCAGCCATCTGTCTGAGTCTCTACTCATGACTGCTTCCGTATAGGTTAGAGGCTCATCATTTTGAATGATTTGGGCTTCATTATTTTCAATTATGAACCCATACCTCTCAGGTGCCTGTCGCACCCTATCAGACCTACGGATAGGAGTGTGTTCAGGTTCTATATTAACTATGTTGTTACTTGACTGAGATGTGTCTATTTGTTGAATTTCATTAAGTTCGATATTTCTACCAGTGCCCTTTTGTAGGATGAATTCTTTTTCCATAAAAGTGGCATGCCTACTGACCAAAACCTTTTGCTCAGTAGGGTGGTAGAACAGATATCCTATACTATCTCTAGGATATCCGATAAATAGACATTTGTCTGCTCTAGCATCTAGTTTATGTCCAAAATTTCTTTTTACATAGGCTGGACATCCCCATATCTTAATATACTTAAGATTGGGCTTCTTACCTCTCCATAATTCATATGGAGTGCTAGAGACAGTTTTAGATGGTACTCTATTCAAGATATAAGTTGCTGTTTCCAAAGCATATCCCCAGAAAGAAAAAGGTAACTCCGTGAAGCACATCATGGACCGTACCATATCCAATAAAGTACGATTCCTCCTTTCAGCAACACCATTTAATTGTGGTGTGTAAGGAGGAGTCCATTCAGAGATGATCCCCTTATCTTTAAGGTGATCAAGAAACTCAATGGATAAGTACTCACCTCCTCTATCTGATCGGAGGATCTTTATACTTTTTCCTGTCTGTTTCTCTACCATACTTTGATACTCTAAAAATTTTTCAAAAGCATCGGACTTATGTTTCATTAGATACACAAATCCATACCTTGAAAAATCATCAGTAAATGTGATGAAGTATGAGTATCCACCATAGGCTTGAGTTGTCATAGGCCCACATATATCTGTGTGTATGAGTCCCAATAACTCTTTTGTCCTTTCTCCATGTCCACTAAATGGAGTCTTGGTCATCTTACCCATGAGACATGATTCACAAGTTCCTAATGACTCATAGTCATAAGGATCAAAGAAATTTTCTTTGTATAACTTGTTAATCCTAATCTCACTAATATGTCCAAGTCGACAATGCCAAAGTAAGGTATTGTTTACATCATCTCTTTTCCGTTTGTTAGAAACATGAAAAATATTGTCATTAGTGGAAAGAGTTAATAGACCATTGCAGAATATGCCATAACATATAATTTCATTAGATAAAGAAATTGAGCAGCCACTGCTCATTACATTCATAGTATATCCTTGTTTAAGTAACAAGGGTACAGATATGATATTTCTAATGATTTTTGGCATATAGTAACAATTCCTTAGCTCAAAGATCTTCCCTGAAGGTAACTTCAAAACATAAGTCCCTACAGCTTCTGCTTGGATGGGGTCCCCTCCAGCACCGTAGAGCTCAAAGTTACCTTCCTTCAATACTTTAAGCCCCTGAAGTCCCTGCAATGATTTGCAGATGTTATGACCACAGGCGGTATCCAACACCTAAGTATTTGAAATGGAAGAATCCAATGACAAAATAGTATGAACTTCTTTCATACCTTTTGGTGCCTCTGATGCACCAGGCTTCACACCTGCAAGGTAAACCTTGCAGTTCCTTTTCCAATGACCCGGCTTGCCACAATGAAAGCAGGTCATCTGTCCGGAGGCCTTCTTTCCTTTCTTCTTCTTAATGCCCCCTTTGGGATTCATCCTCTTACTGGAACCCTTTTTGCCTGTCTTCTTCTTATCCACAAGAAGAACTGGAGCCTTATTTTTCTTTACATGGCTCTCTGCTGTCTTCAACATATTCAACAACTCAGGCAAGGAAGAATTAAGTTTGTTCATATGGTAATTAAGAACAAACTGTGAAAATGACTCTGGGAGTGATTGCAAGATCAAGTCTTGATTCAACTCCCCATCCATTACAAAACCTAATTGACCTAATCGAGTGATTAGATCAATTATCTTTAATACATGGTCTTGTACTGATGTACCTTCTGTCATCCTTGCACGGAACAACTGCTTAGATATTTCATATCTAGCAGTTCTACTGTGTTCTCCATAAAGCTCTTTTAAATTGAGCAGTATGGAGTTAGTATCCATGCTATCATGCTGCCTCTGCAACTCATTAGTCATAGAGGCAAGCATAACACACTTGACAGTAAGTGAGTCATTTTGCCACATATTATATGTGGTCTTCTCCTCTTGCGAGGCATCTTCCCTTGGTGGTTCCAAAATTGGGGTATCAAGAATATAGGAAATTCTTTCTTGACTGAGTACTATTTTTAAATTTCTCAGCCAATCAACATAATTAGGCCCAGTCAATTTGTTGGCATCTAAAATACTACGGAGTGAGAGTGAAGAGGCCATTTATCTACATTTAAACAAAAAACAATACATAAGCAAACAACCATGAAATGATAATATATAATTAAATTAGGACTTTAATTTAATTATGTCTCCCACTATTTTATCGAGCATCATAACCCTCTATACGATGATCGAGAAAACCCTAATTAGTTTTCTTAGTGGGGTTGAGATCCCAATCCCTTATAAAAGACCTTGTGTGTACACAACAAATCTTATATAAGTTCATAGGTAGGAAAACTCTCTCCAATTGTAACCCGTACAATTCTCAACTTATCCCGGCCTCTAAAATATTAATAGCCTTGTGTGTACATAACAAACTATAATATTTCAGTTAAGTAAGACCCTTCATAGCCATACAGTCATGACTTTAATAGTAATACCCTTGTGTGTACACAACAAAATATTACATTAAATCATGCCATAAACAAATAATTATATTAGGCCAAAAATTGTGTTAGTCACCATATTAGGTCTTGTGTGTACACAACAAACCTAGTATTGATCGTAACACAATAATGACCTATCATGAAGGAAGGCCAATAATAGTATTTTAACACCAAGCATGTTAGTCAAGAATTAAATCAATCAGATCGGCCAGGCTAGTGGAAGAGATGTGGGGGTCCCCCCGTTTCTTTCCTAGACACCAATTTAAAATTGGCCAGGTCAGACAACGGAACCAATTAAAAACCACGATTCCCTTTACCTTCCCAGAACCACCTTTCTAGACACCGAAATGACTAATTATCCATCATGACTAATAATGCTTATCAGTTAACTATACTACCACTTAATATAATTTTAAGAGGGATTTATGCAATGCCAGCACATTCAATTAAAAGCTATCACATATATTAATACATGCTTTAAACTAAGCAAATATGTGAAATGTGTGCCATCATACTAGGACAACCATTTACCACATAATGGATACACCATTATGCCAGGGCAACCTTATTTCAGTATGATGGCTCCAGGGCTAATCATATCTCTAAGACAATTAGGATTTGAGTGGAAAACCCTAACTGGTGGCAATCATCAAACTCATGTTCAATCAAAGACATGCATTGTGCATCAATAAAGACTTTATCATGATACTACATCATTCAATAAAACATGAATTGAATTGCATAAGTTTTAATCCTAATAAGGAGGCTCTGATACCACTGTTGGGTTCGGGAACCAGTGCGGAAGCATGGATTTCAAAAATTTATGAAATCAGGTTCGAACCCTAATCCCAAAATCTCCTTATTAGCAATTAAAACTGTGACTACATGCATGTCCAAATTTAAACATTGTTTAAATACTAACTTCAGATCGCTATTACCAGTCTGATGCAGAAATGAACTCCAAATTGAGTAGCCTCTTGAACACACCAGGCGTCCACTTGTCCGCCCTCCGATGGTGATCCACACGGGCAGATGATCAAGACACTGACTCCTTAATTGGGTTCCTTCCAATCAAGTTCTACCCTAAGAACTTGATATATGGGCTATTGGCTAGGACTCCTCTAGCCAAACTGGGACTAAACCTTCTCTCTTACCCTTCTCCTCGTCTTCTAGCAACTTTGGCCCCTTAAGACACTCTTGTCTTAAGAATAAGCCCTTGTCCTAAAATGGGACAAGGCTTGTCTTGGAGGGAGAAGAAAATTAAGACAAGATTGTCTTAATGTAAGAAAGAAAGGAGAGGTGCCTTCTTCCTTTACCGTCGGAGAGTTTCTCTCTGACTCTCCTTCTGTTCTGAGATTCGACAGAGCCTAGGCTTTGTAAAGGAATCAAAGAGGAAAGAGAGGAGGGGGAAACAATCTTCTGGAGAGGGAGAGGGAAAAAGAAGCAAGGCTTCGCCGTAGAAAATATGGAATAAATTTTACGGTAAAGTCTTCTCCTTAAATAGGCGACAGAGAGGCGCCTTCTCATCTGTAATCATCCTCTCACGTCCCTCTCTCCCTTCTCACGTCCTTTCCCTTTATCTCACGGCCCTTGGGATTAATCTCACGGCCTTTGGGAATGGAAGACGCAAGGAAGAATCGCGAAAAACACAGAAGGGCGCGCGCAGAAAGAGAGGAGTCGCGCCCCTTCGGTGTTTTCTTTCTTTATTTCATGGTAATCCCCTTTTTGAAGAGACCACGCCTAGGTGGACTCTCTTCCATGCCCCTTCAGCCAAAAAATGCCGACCCCTTTTCCTTTTTCATGCAAAGACGCCACTTGGAAAGAGTCCACGCGCGCGTGGACTCTTCTCCTTGCGCGCGCGCGTGGGAAGAGAGGGGGAGGGACTTAGGCGATGTGGGAAAGGGGTTTAGCCTCTTAGGTTAGCCCAATTGCTAGCCTACTATTAGCCCAATGTCTTAAATCTTCAATTAGATTCAAACCGGAATGAATTTGGATCTAAAAAAGACCAAATCGGAACCCTAACTCGAATCCGATTCAAGTAGAAGCCATGGTTTGCAACACATGCTAGTGTGTTCATCTGCAAACGAGATTTAATTCCAAATTAAATCCTTGATTATCTGTCCTAAGTGTGTGACCCATTGGGTTCCATACCTAGCCAGCAGTGGGTCCGAGTGCAAGTTGACCTAATTTGATCAGAACTCATTCTAATCGATTTAGGTCAAATCGAGCTAACTCGAGTCAGTCAATTAGGACTCCTCCTAATTAGTGATCCAATTAAACCATTTAATTTGATCAACCCACAAGACAAGATTGACGTCTAGCAACGTGTCATGTCTACCTGGAAGATATGGAAATTCTGGTGAAATTCCAAAACTACCCTTCAGTGGAAAGTTCCCGTACAATTCGATCCTTCAATCATCTTGCATCCCGAATATAACTATGGATATGGAATCATGTCAAATCCAGTTTATACTCATTCCCAGCTCAGTCATACACTAATGATTCAATTAATTCGATATTAGAAATCATTTCTAATATCTGTACTTTGATCAAAGATTTCCTGAATCATCATCTGACCTAATTTGGCTGGATGCAATCTCCTCCTACTAGGAGTGATCAATTCCTTGTTGACCTACTCATTTCCTTCATATACAATTCACCACACCCAGCATCAACCTTGTGCATGACCCAGTGTCATGAATGAGATTGAACCAAAGCATGGGTTCATGTACATAAGGTATTATGGCAGTCTCAGGTCATAGGACTACTTGTACAACTCCCACTATGAGAAACATCTATTGACATGCAGCTAAGGCTCCATTAGATGTTCTCAAACTGGATCTATTCAGTGAACTCATTCGCTAATGAGCACCCACATCCTTGTATTAGTGTCCTACACAAGTGACTGTGAGAGCAGTCACCCTTTTCAGCATACATAGGATGTGCCAGTCTTACCGGAAACCCTGATCCCCAACTCAGGGTTCCTATGACTAGGAATATTCTAGATTAGGGTTTTAAGGCCTTAGATCTCACTGGTATGATCTTATCATAGGCCTAGGACCATAGCCCTAACCTATGGGGTTCATCATATAATGACACAGCGAATGATGAAAAAATATTGCCTTTATTAACTTGTCAATTTACAATGGTCTGGGAGATACAAATATTGGCTTATACGGCATAATCCTTTCAATCTCCCACTTGCACTAAAGCCAATCGCTCTTATTCTTTAACCCCATACAATCGAGGTGGCGATCAAACTCCCGCTGTGGTAGAGCCTTAGTGAACGGGTCTGCTATGTTGTTCTTTGTATCCACTCTGTTGATGCAGACTTCTTGTCTCTCGATTATCTCTCGGACAAGATGGAAGCGTCTCAGAATGT
This sequence comes from Areca catechu, assembly GCA_021397845.1. NCBI lineage: Eukaryota > Viridiplantae > Streptophyta > Magnoliopsida > Arecales > Arecaceae > Areca > Areca catechu. The sequence goes on along the minus strand of CM038039.1, from coordinate 167,127,201 downwards.
GCTTGGACTTGTGATGGGCTCTCGGTTCCTTAGCTTGAGCAACTGCTCCAGTGTTATCACAATAGAGTGGCACCGGGCTCTCAATCTCAGGAACTACTCCCAACTCTGTGATGAATTTCTTCATCCAAACAGCTTCCTTGGCGGCTTCACTAACAGCTATGTACTCTGCCTCGGTAGTTGAGTCAGCTACAGTCTGCTGTTTAGTGCTCTTCCAACTTACTGCTCCACCATTCAAGGTAAAGACATACCCTGAAATGGATTTACTATCATCTGGGTCTGATTGAAAACTATAGTCTGAATAGGCTTCTAGTTTAAGATCAGACCCTCCGTATATGAGAAAAATATCCTTAGTCCTTCTCAGGTACTTAAGAATATTTTTTCACAGCCTTCCAGTGATCCTCTCCTGGATCAGCCTGAAATCTACTGGCTACACCCAAGGCATATGCCACATCAGGCCTGGTACATAACATAGCATACATAATCGACCCTATAGCCGAAGCATAAGGTATAGAACTCATTCTATTTCTTTCTTCAGGTGTCTTAGGAGACATCCTCTTAGAAAGACGTATGCCATGACCAATAGGTAAGTAACCTCTTTTACTTTCCTCCATGCTAAATCTCTTTAGCACCTGGTCAATGTACCTAGACTGGGATAAACCTAGCATCCTTCTTGATCTTTCTCTATAGATCTTTATACCTAGTACATAGGATGCTTCTCCCAAGTCTTTCATGGAAAACTGTTTCGATAACCACACTTTGACTGATTGTAATATTTGGATATCATTCCCAATAAGAAGTATATCATCAACATATAGAACTAAGAAAACTATGGCACTCCCACTAGTCTTCTTGTACACACAAGGTTCATCCTCATTTTTGAAAAAATCAAATTCTTTGACTGTTTTATCAAATCGGATGTTCCAACTCCTGGATGCTTGCTTTAATCCATAAATGGATTTCTTTAGCCTACATACCTGATTAGGTTTAGTCTCCAAGACAAAACCTTCTGGCTGTGACATATAAACCTCTTCCTCAAGGAAACCATTGAGGAATGCAGTTTTTACATCCATTTGCCAGATCTCATAATCATGATATGCTGCTATGGCAAGCATAATCCGAATAGATTTGAGCATGGCAACAGGGAAAAATGTTTCATCATAATCTATTCCCTGTTTTTGTCTGAAACCCTTAGCCACCAATCTGGCTTTATAAGTTTCAACTTGGCCATCTGCCTCAATCTTCCTTTTATAGACCCATTTACACCCAATGGGGTTAATACCCTCTGGTGCATCAACCAAAGACCATACTTGGTTGACATACATGGAGTCCATCTCGGATCTCATGGCTTCCAGCCATCTGTCTGAGTCTCTACTCATGACTGCTTCCGTATAGGTTAGAGGCTCATCATTTTGAATGATTTGGGCTTCATTATTTTCAATTATGAACCCATACCTCTCAGGTGCCTGTCGCACCCTATCAGACCTACGGATAGGAGTGTGTTCAGGTTCTATATTAACTATGTTGTTACTTGACTGAGATGTGTCTATTTGTTGAATTTCATTAAGTTCGATATTTCTACCAGTGCCCTTTTGTAGGATGAATTCTTTTTCCATAAAAGTGGCATGCCTACTGACCAAAACCTTTTGCTCAGTAGGGTGGTAGAACAGATATCCTATACTATCTCTAGGATATCCGATAAATAGACATTTGTCTGCTCTAGCATCTAGTTTATGTCCAAAATTTCTTTTTACATAGGCTGGACATCCCCATATCTTAATATACTTAAGATTGGGCTTCTTACCTCTCCATAATTCATATGGAGTGCTAGAGACAGTTTTAGATGGTACTCTATTCAAGATATAAGTTGCTGTTTCCAAAGCATATCCCCAGAAAGAAAAAGGTAACTCCGTGAAGCACATCATGGACCGTACCATATCCAATAAAGTATGATTCCTCCTTTCAGCAACACCATTTAATTGTGGTGTGTAAGGAGGAGTCCATTCAGAGATGATCCCCTTATCTTTAAGGTGATCAAGAAACTCAGTGGATAAGTACTCACCTCCTCTATCTGATCGGAGGATCTTTATACTTTTTCCTGTCTGTTTCTCTACCATACTTTGATACTCTAAAAATTTTTCAAAAGCATCGGACTTATGTTTCATTAGATACACAAATCCATACCTTGAAAAATCATCAGTAAATGTGATGAAGTATGAGTATCCACCATAGGCTTGAGTTGTCATAGGCCCACATATATCTGTGTGTATGAGTCCCAATAACTCTTTTGTCCTTTCTCCATGTCCACTAAATGGAGTCTTGGTCATCTTACCCATGAGACATGATTCACAAGTTCCTAATGACTCATAGTCATAAGGATCAAAGAAATTTTCTTTGTATAACTTGTTAATCCTAATCTCACTAATATGTCCAAGTCGACAATGCCAAAGTAAGGTATTGTTTACATCATCTCTTTTCCGTTTGTTAGAAACATGAAAAATATTGTCATTAGTGGAAAGAGTTAATAGACCATTGCAGAATATGCCATAACATATAATTTCATTAGATAAAGAAATTGAGCAGCCACTGCTCATTACATTCATAGTATATCCTTGTTTAAGTAACAAGGGTACAGATATGATATTTCTAATGATTTTTGGCATATAGTAACAATTCCTTAGCTCAAAGATCTTCCCTGAAGGTAACTTCAAAACATAAGTCCCTACAGCTTCTGCTTGGATGGGGTCCCCTCCAGCACCGTAGAGCTCAAAGTTACCTTCCTTCAATACTTTAAGCCCCTGAAGTCCCTGCAATGATTTGCAGATGTTATGACCACAGGCGGTATCCAACACCCAAGTATTTGAAATGGAAGAATCCAATGACAAAATAGTATGAACTTCTTTCATACCTTTTGGTGCCTCTGATGCACCAGGCTTCACACCTGCAAGGTAAACCTTGCAGTTCCTTTTCCAATGACCCGGCTTGCCACAATGAAAGCAGGTCATCTGTCCGGAGGCCTTCTTTCATTTCTTCTTCTTAATGCCCCCTTTGGGATTCATCCTCTTACTGGAACCCTTTTTGCCTGTCTTCTTCTTATCCACAAGAAGAACTGGAGCCTTATTTTTCTTTACATGGCTCTCTGCTGTCTTCAACATATTCAATAACTCAGGCAAGGAAGAATTAAGTTTGTTCATATGGTAATTAAGAACAAACTGTGAAAATGACTCTGGGAGTGATTGCAAGATCAAGTCTTGATTCAACTCCCCATCCATTACAAAACCTAATTGACCTAATCGAGTGATTAGATCAATTATCTTTAATACATGATCTTGTACTGATGTACCTTCTGTCATCCTTGCATGGAACAACTGCTTAGATATTTCATATCTAGCAGTTCTACTGTGTTCTCCATAAAGCTCTTTTAAATTGAGCAGTATGGAGTTAGTATCCATGCTATCATGCTGCCTCTGCAACTCATTAGTCATAGAGGCAAGCATAACACACTTGACAGTAAGTGAGTCATTTTGCCACATATTATATGTGATCTTCTCCTCTTGCGAGGCATCTTCCCTTGGTGGTTCCAAAATTGGGGTATCAAGAATATAGGAAATTCTTTCTTGACTGAGTACTATTTTTAAATTTCTCAGCCAATCAACATAATTAGGCCTAGTCAATTTGTTGGTATCTAAAATACTACGGAGTGAGAGTGAAGAGGCCATTTATCTACATTTAAACAAAAAACAATACATAAGCAAACAACCATGAAATGATAATATATAATTAAATTAGGACTTTAATTTAATTATGTCTCCCACTATTTTATCGAGCATCATAACCCTCTATACGATGATCGAGAAAATCCTAATTAGTTTTCTTAGTGGGGTTGAGATCCCAATCCCTTATAAAAGACCTTGTGTGTACACAACAAATCTTGTATAAGTTCATAGGTAGGAAAACTCTCTCCAATTGTAACCCGTACAATTCTCAACTTATCCCGGCCTCTAAAATATTAATAGCCTTGTGTGTACACAACAAACTATAATATTTCAGTTAAGTAAGACCCTTCATAGCCATTCAGTCATGACTTTAATAGTAATACCCTTGTGTGTACACAACAAAATATTACATTAAATCATGCCATAAACAAATAATTGTATTAGGCCAAAAATTGTGTTAGTCACCATATTAGGTCTTGTGTGTACACAACAAACCTAGTATAGATCGTAACACAATAATGACCTATCATGAAGGAAGGCCAATAATAGTATTTTAACACCAAGCATGTTAGTCAAGAATTAAATCAATCAGATCGGCCAGGCTAGTGGAAGAGATGTGGGGGTCCCCCCGTTTCTTTCCTAGACACCAATTTAAAATTGGCCAGGTCAGACAACGGAACCAATTAAAAACCACGATTCCCTTTACCTTCCCAGAACCACCTTTCTAGACACCGAAATGACTAATTATCCATCATGACTAAAAATGCTTATCGGTTAACTATACTACCACTTAATATAATTTTAAGAGGGATTTATGCAATGCCAGCACATTCAATTAAAAGCTATCACATATATTAATACATGCTTTAAACTAAGCAAATATGTGAAATGTGTGCCATCATACTAGGACAACCATTTACCACATAATGGATACACCATTATGCCAGGGCAAACTTATTTCAGTATGATGGCTCCAGGGCTAATCATATCTCTAAGATAATTAGGATTTGAGTGGAAAACCCTAACTGGTGGCAATCATCAAACTCATGTTCAATCAAAGACATGCATTGTGCATCAATAAAGACTTTATCATGATACTACATCATTCAATAAAACATGAATTGAATTGCATAAGTTTTAATCCTAATAAGGAGGCTCTGATACCACTGTTGGGTTCGGGAACCAGTGCGGAAGCATGGATTTCAAAAATTTATGAAATCAGGTCCGAACCCTAATCCCAAAATCTCCTTATTAGCAATTAAAACTGTGACTACATGCATGTCCAAATTTAAACATTGTTTAAATACTAACCTCAGATCGCTATTACCAGTCTGATGCAGAAATGAACTCCAAATTGAGTAGCCTCTTGAACACACCAGGCGTCCACTTGTCCGCCCTCCGATGGTGATCCACACGGGCAGATGATCAAGACACTGACTCCTTAATTGGGTTCCTTCCAATCAAGTTCTACCCTAAGAACTTGATATATGGGCTATTGGCTAGGACTCCTCTAGCCAAACTGGGACTAAACCTTCTCTCTTACCCTTCTCCTCGTCTTCTAGCAACTTTGGCCCCTTAAGACACTCTTGTCTTAAGAATAAGCCCTTGTCCTAAAATGGGACAAGGCTTGTCTTGGAGGGAGAAGAAAATTAAGACAAGATTGTCTTAATGTAAGAAAGAAAGGAGAGGTGCCTTCTTCCTTTACCGTCGGAGAGTTTCTCTCTGACTCTCCTTCTGTTCTGAGATTCGACAGAGCCTAGGCTCTGTAAAGGAATCAAAGAGGAAAGAGAGGAGGGGGAAACAATCTTCTGGAGAGGGAGAGGGAAAAAGAAGCAAGGCTTCGCCGTAGAAAATCTGGAATAAATTTTACGGTGAAGTCTTCTCCTTAAATAGGCGACAGAGAGGCGCCTTCTCATCTGTAATCATCCTCTCACGTCCCTCTCTCCCTTCTCATGTCCTTTCCCTTTATCTCACGGCCCTTGGGATTAATCTCACGGCCTTTGGGATGGGAAGATGCAAGGAAGAATCGTGAAAAACACAGAAGGGCGCGCGCAGAAAGAGAGGAGTCGCGCCCCTTCGGTGTTTTCTTTCTTTCTTTCACGGTAATCCCCTTTTTGAAGAGTCCACGCCCAGGTGGACTCTCTTCCACGCCCCTTCAGCCAAAATACGCCGACCCCTTTTCCTTTTTCATGCAAAGATGCCACTTGGAAAGAGTCCACGCGCGCGTGGACTCTTCTCCTTGCGCGCGCGCGTGGGAAGAGAGGGGGAGGGACTTAGGCGATGTGAGAAAGGGGTTTAGCCTCTTAGGTTAGCCCAATTGCTAGCCTACTATTAGCCCAATGTCTTAAATCTTCAATTAGATTCAAACCGGAATGAATTTGGATCTAAAAAAGACCAAATCGGAACCCTAACTCGAATTCGATTCAAGTAGAATCCATGGTTTGCAACACATGCTAGTGTGTTCATCTGCAAACGAGATTTAATTCCAAATTAAATCCTTGATTATCTGTCCTAAGTGTGTGACCCATTGGGTTCCATACCTAGCCAGCAGTGGGTCCGAGTGCAAGTTGACCTAATTTGATCAGAACTCATTCTAATCGATTTAGGTCAAATCGAGCTATCTCGAGTCAGTCAATTAGGACTCCTCCTAATTAGTGATCCAATTAAACCATTTAATTTGATCAACTCACAAGACAAGATTGACGTCTAGCAACGTGTCATGTCTACCCAGAAGATATGGAAATTCTGGTGAAATTCCAAAACTACCCTTCAGTGGAAAGTTCCCGTACAATTCGATCCTTCAATCATCTTGCATCCCGAATATAACTATGGATATGGAATCATGTCAAATCCAGTTTATACTCATTCCCAGCTCAGTCATACACTAATGATTCAGTTAATTCGATATTAGAAATCATTTCTAATATCTGTACTTTGATCAAAGATTTCCTGAATCATCATCTGACCTAATTTGGCTGGATGCAATCTCCTCCTACTAGGAGTGATCAATTCCTTGTTGACCTACTCATTTCCTTCATATACAATTCACCACACCCAGCATCAACCTTGTGCATGACCCAGTGTCATGAATGAGATTGAACCAAAGCATGGGTTCATGTACATAAGGTATTATGGCAGTCTCAGGTCATAGGATTACTTGTACAACTCCCACTATGAGAAACATCTATTGACATGCAGCTAAGGCTCCATTAGATGTTCTCAAACTGGATCTATTCAGTGAACTCATTCGCTAATGAGCACCCACATCCTTGTATTAGTGTCCTACACAAGTGACTGTGAGAGCAGTCACCCTTTTCAGCATACATAGGATGTGCCAGTCTTACCGGAAATCCTGATCCCCAACTCAGGGTTCCTATGACTAGGAATATTCTAGATTAGGGTTTTAAGGCCTTAGATCTCACTGGTATGATCTTATCATAGGCCTAGGACCATAGCCCTAACCTATGGGGTTCATCATATAATGACACAGCGAATGATGAAAAAATATTGCCTTTATTAACTTGTCAATTTACAATGGTCTGGGAGATACAAATATTGGCTTATAGGGCATCATCCTTTCAGGGGGAAACCTCCATTCTCGATCCCATGGTCCAGCCTCTCCCAGTCACGGTGTTCAGAATGAGACATCCTAGCACAAACCTTGAGCATGAATCTTGATGCACATTGATGTGGGAGTAAGATGCTAAGATGCATGCTAATGAGCAAATGATTTTTTCTTTTATGATTTTTATGTTTTTTTTATGGAGTTAAGGATTCTCGAAGACAAGTAGAAAAGCAGATCTAGTGATTCTATAACAATTAAAACTTCTAACAAGCAAATTAGCCCCTAAACAAGGATAATGAGAGGATCTCGGGATTGAGAAACCCCGTAGGACTTAGCTCTTAGAACAATATTGACTTAGGAGTTTAGGGATGCAAACCTTAATAAACTCTAATGCACCCGATGCCAAGTTCACTCGCGGATGCGGCCTGGAGGATCAAGCCTTCAATCCTACGGGTTCGCCGGCTTTCTATCCGATGGTCGCAAAGGCAAGGGAGACCGAATCCGTTGTCCGTGGTACCTGGAGGACCTGCGAGCAATCAAGAGGAGGGTTATGAATCATCAAGAAGTAAGTAAGAAGTGAAGGGATGAAAGTTGAGAATGGTGGAGGATGTGGTTCTTCTTGCTAGGCGCCCAGATGGATCTTCTAGATGGCTTCCAAACTTGAAGAATGGTTGGTGGCTTGAAGATAGTAACTCAGGGCCTCACACCCCTTGATGCCCGAAGGTGAAGGCGCTCCCTCACGGAGATCCTAGTCTAGAAGACAAGGGCTAGAAGAAAACTCTTCAAGATTTTTTTTTTCATTTCATAAGTGATTTGGGTGGGATGCCCTAGGCTCCGCATGTAGTGAGATGGATGGGATGTCCTAGGCTACGTGTAGTGGGGTGGGTGAGATGCCCTAGAGGTGAGAGGTCTCTTCGTGAAGGTAAGTCCCAAGTCCATAGAGTATCCATTTTTCTTTCCCCTACATTTTTTTTCCACCTTCTTGACCCTAATCACAGGAGACTTCTCAACTCTCCAACGATCCTCCTAGATTAGTCCCACATCACACATCCCAGCGTGAATCATGATGCTTTGGGATATCTCTAAGATAGTTTGTTTCGTTGTTTTAGGATTTATCTTCATCGATTGTTAGGAGTTTATTTGAATTTATCTTTAGGATTAGTTTGTTATTTTAGGATTTATCTTATCTTGTGTTTAAACCCCTTATCCTTATCTTGTATTTGAGTTTGAACCCTTATCTTTCTATCTTGTATTCAAATTTAAATAAGGGCTTAGAAAGGTCTATTAATACCACCCTTATTCCTTTGTAAAGAATTGGTTAATGAAGATGAGTTTTTAGAGAAGAGTGATTCTTCTTCGCTCCACATGGAGAGAGTGAGAAGCCCATCTTTCACTCCATAAGGAGAGCATGAGAGGTGCATCCTAGGACATGTTGCTTCGCATCATATCTAGTTATCTCCCTACCTTTTGATTCCATCTTCTTTATCGCCCTCATGACTTTTGAGATTCACCTTGACGGCTCCATGTAGTGACGTGGATGAGATACCCTAGAGGTGAGAGATCTCTGTGTGAGTGTGAGTCCCAAAATCCATGAGAGTCCAAATCTATACCTTCCATATCCATTATTTCCTTCACCACCTCCTTAGAAAAAAAAGAAATAAAAATTTAGCGATACCCTAATCTTCGATGACTTCTCAGCTTACCGACGGTCCTTTCCCTCATCCCATCCCCCATCAATAAGCCTGCTCAAGATCATGGACTTCTCTCAAAAATAATTCTCTTTGAATGTCCTCATGTAGTCCAGCCCTAAACCTAGATAGGGTCATAGCTTCAGACTCATCTATACTACACCTCATGACAAATTTATCAAATTTGGCTATGTACTCAGATACAGTCCTGTTTCTCTGACTCAGCCTCTGCCATTGATCTAAAAGTCTCTGGTGGTAGGATATGGAGAGGTACTTCTCTCTAAGCTTAAGTTTCATGGCTCTTCAGGTAGCTATGGGTATGTCTCTTCTTTGTCTAGTCATCATTTCAAATTTTTCCAGTATAGTCTAGCCTAGCGAACTAACCTGAGTTTAGCAAATTTAAACTTCCTCTCTTCAGACATTTCATACCACTCAAAGTACTGGTCCATATCTCCTTCCCAATCAGTGTATACCTTAGGGTCAAGGCACCACCAAATGTAGGTGCTTCTAACCTAATGTTCCTAATGGCTCTCTCATCTTGGTCAAGGAAATCATGATTGGATCTCCTCTGATTATACTCTAAGATTGGGTCATGGCATGGGGCTCTTTTAGGGTTGGGAGGTATGGGAACAGGTGTCTCAAGTTCAAATTCAGTATGGGTCTCATGGTGATGAGGGATAGGATTCTAATATGATGCAAGATGATATGCAAGGAATGAAGATGAAGAAAATCAGATTAAAGCAAGCAAATATTTTTGGATTTTTTTATGGTTTTGATTCCCGAAACTAGATAAGACTAGGTTAGGATTATCCTGTATCAATTAGCATCTACCCACATGCTAGATCAATCAAAAAAAGAGAAAATCAGGATCCTAGGTCTAAGAAGGCCTATTAGGAGCATGTTCACCTTCAAGAAATCAGACAAAAAGAGATGGGAATTAAATTTAACATACCAGGCAATGATTTCTAGTTGCTGTGGAAGAGATAGCTCTGCTCAGATCGGTGCCGGGATGATCCGGTCACTTTCCCGCCAATTTGTTGACTTTTTATCAATTTCATTCAGAGGCAAAGAAGACTTCATCCGAGGAACGTAGTGAAGGGAAAAGGCAAAGGAAAGCAGGCATGCAAGGCAAGAACATGATATTTTAAAACTATTTTAAAATATGCAGTGGAAGGCTCAGTAGATAGATCAAAATGATTTACTGATTTACTTGCAACAAAACCTAGTATAACAATGTAGCATGCTGTAAAACGTCAATAGCAAGAAAAGAGTTAATAGGCATAAAGGTACCTTACCGTTATACCTTAAAGATGGAGGTAGTGAAAAGCTCTTAAGCCATACACGTGTTTGGCCTCTACGAGTAGTTCATACCAGGGCTCGACTCTGATCAACTTCCTCGGAGTGCTAGCTCCTTGGGATCCTTCAGGCAGATCTTTTTCTTCTCGGAAGACAAGGAGGAGAGATGGAACCCTTCCTAACTAGATCTCTTCCCAAGATCTAGCTTGAGTGCTAGGTATTCTCACACCCAATTCCAAATCCTCACAAACCCCTTTTTTCTTTTTAGTTCTTCAACCAACCAGCAGCCCCTAAAACAATCTTTATTTATAAAGGCAACCATGAGAGGGAGAAAGAGGAAGGAGGAGTGATTGGGGGAGAAGGTCAAGGGCCATACCAAATGGGTCCAAGCTAAAATGGCAAGTATAACCATCATACCATGAAAGCCTGGAGCCAAAAATGTCCAGAATTCGAAATTCGACTTCAAAACTCGAAGTCAAAACTTTTCCAGAAAACTTTCCAGAATTTCTGCTCGTCAGTCAAGTGTCGACACTTCTATTTTACCAAGTGTTGACACTTGCAAGTGTCGAAACTTTGAACATGGTCAATCACATTAATCTCCAGTGATGGCAAACGATTCTCAATCACCGATAAGCCTTCAGATCAGATAGAAGCCCCTATGGTGTGTGACCCCATAGGTTTGAACATTAAGCCGGTAGCACTGGAACACTTCCAGTACCAGTCAAAGTCCTTACTAGCAATGATACCTGATGTCCGGATAGGTCAAAGATTACAGAGCAACTTACAATAACCTCTGGCATATGGTTACCGTATAGTTCATCCCTTTGACCTCATAATGCTTAGGATGGCCTAGGATTTGACTGCCAACCCTAATTTGGTTCATCCAGATTATGTTACAACTTTACAAGTTCTGTGACTCCTCATAAGAACTATCTTGGCAAGGTTTTGATAAATTGAGACACAGTGAGTCATTCACTCCAAACTATTTGGAGGGGTCAATTCCATCTTGATCCACCACCGCTCCACAAGTACTTGACTGTACCCAAAAACCTTTAGAAATCTAGGTAGTCTGGCACCAAAGTACAGTGAGTTGCTCGCAAGCTACTATGGTGACTTCAGGTCTGAGAGACACATATACCCATATCCCTTTGCAAGCAACCCTTTGGCAGAAGGGAGCTCCATAGATGGTCACATTTAGTGAGATGTCACACATTTCACTTGTATGTCGCATCAGTGTCACCACACTCCTTGGTCAAGAGGATAACCAACCAATACGAGATACAATAACCTATACTTGATACATCATCGTCCTATAACAATGTATCCTTTAGTTGTGAACCAGTTCAAGAACTACTTGATATATCCTCTCTATATCAAATATAATGTAGTTCTAAGGACTCCATCATATAAGAGTTCTTTTCAGGAAAATGCATATGTGATGAACAGCCAAAAGAATAACTTGTATTCATTAAGAAATTCATATACAATTACAAAATTAGCATAACCGTCTACAGCCTAGATGATTGGCTTTGGGACATAATTTCCAACACGTAGCACTAGAAGGATCCTGCAAACGTCAGGGGTTAGGGTCATAGATGATGAGAAAATAATAAACTGGAAGAAGATGGAAGGGGGAAGAGAGGGGCTGTTGGAGAGGCTGGCGGTCTGCTTGAGAAAATGGATGCCTGGTCTTAGATGAGGGTGGCCTGGCAGCAAGGAGGGCATCTTGGATTGAGGAAGAAGGCTGGATGGCTTGGCTTAGAGGGAGGAGAGAGATTAGCAGGGGGCGGCTAGGGTTTGTAAAGTTAGGGCACACAAGCCTCACACACACTTCCAAAGAACACAATTATCACAAGAAAATTCACCAGATTTTTAATTTATGAATAAGAGATCTGATTACAAGAGGGGAAGGGGGTGGGTATTTATAGGCTCACCTAGGTCCTCTCCTTATTAGAATTGGAGTACAAGATTTGAGTAGGAAAATGATTACAAAATTTGATTAGGAAGAGGATTACAAAATTTGAATAAAACTACACTTCCTAATTGACTTGGAAAAGAATATTCTCCTTTGACCTGGTCTTCTCTTGGGATGCCTGGGCTTGTGGGCTGACTCTGGGGTGCCATTCTTTATTGGACTGGGTAGGGCACCAATCATGAATGTGGTGCGGGCACCAGACTCAGAAGAAGACTTCAGAGCTCCATCTGGATCTCTGATTAACCTTGCCCGAAGAATTAGGGTTTTTTTGGTATTTAATAAGAGTTGACTAGATCAACTTAATTTAGCTTGAGTCTACATTACTTGCATTTTATTTTGTTGAGTCATGTTGACTCAGTAGTGGACTAGGGTTTCAAAATGGGATGTTACACTTTCTTCCAAGACCAGGCAAGTGGACACCACACTCCCAGCCACACTCCCAGTCCAGGGGGCGCCATATCCACATCCAGCAGCTTTTGGTCCCCACTCCACAGATGGCAACCTCCTTCTCTCATGCGCCAGATAAGGAGAAGTCCACCAAGAGACCACCAATCAAGGGGGCGGCCAAGACTTTCCCAAGAAAATCCAAGCAAAGAAGGGAAGAAATTTCTCTTGGAAGAGCATATCAAGGGGCGCCCATTACCTGCCAAAAAAACCTAAAACAAAGATGGGAAGGGCCTTGACTTAGGGAGGAAGAAAAGGAGGAGTCCAAAAGAGTTCATCCAGGGAAGGAAGAAAATTTTTCTTGAAAAATCCAAGCAAGGTGGCGCCATCTACCTGCCATTTATAACCCAAATCCTAATTTTTGGTATTTTGGCCGACCATATGTAAGGGATTTGCCCTAATTTGGAGATCCCCTCCTTTAGTCCCACATGGGAAAATATGAAACCCTTCTCCCTTGTAAAGCATTATAAATTAAACCCCTCTTGTAAGTTGAAAGGAATCAGATGAATGAAAGAAATTTTTCTTGAGCAAACTTGTGTTTTCTCTTGTCCGCACTTGCTTCCAGGTGTTGAGCTCCGTGAGGGAGTAAATTCGGGTTCCCCTGGAACCTTGAGGAGGTGAGAGATCTCCAAAACCCTAAACCCTAGGTTAGCCACTCAATTCCCAAACCCTAGCCGCCAACACCCTTCTCTTTCCACCAAGCCCTAGTCTGTTCTACTTCTCACGGCCACCCTCTCCAAGCCCTGGCCGGCCACCAGCATCCAACTCCGGTCCAGATACTTCAGGTCTGCAGCAACTCTAAGAGGAAGTCAGATCGGCCTCCAGGAGAATCCTGATCTCAGCAGCCTCGGCTTTCAAGTTCTTCAGCCTGGTAAGATCTCTTCTTGAGTTTCTGAATTCCATCTTTTGTTCCTCTTCTCTCCCAGATCCTGAGTCCAGAAGAAGCCGACCAAACCACGAAACCAGTATTAGAGGATCCATTACGAAGATAGCCGACTCCGAGGATCCCACAATCTGCTCGAGAGAGTTCTTCCACCAAACCCTGAGAAGATCACAAGTCTGGTTAGTAAACCATCTCTTCTCTCTATTTTTGTTCTGTTGAAAGTTCAGAGCGAAACCCTAGGTCTGGGAGTTTCTCAACCCCCAGCGATCCATTACTTCTGAACTACTCTGATAATTTAGTTGCTTCTAAACTGTGCTTTCAATCATTACCTAGTTTCCTTTAACGTAGTTTAGCTTTACTTTGAGTCGACGCCAATTTCTAAAATATATATAAAAAAAAAAGAATTAATCTTAATTTTACTTCCGCATACGCTTCTTTGTTCTTTGTTCTGCATCATTTTTGGTATCAGAGCATGAAAACTTATCATGGGTGCCTAGTAGGTGCCATAAGGTCTTCCAGAAGTAGGTGGCAAACCTAATAGGTTCTGACACGTGGTTCACTCTAAAGACTTCGACAAAGTATACTTGGATGGTGTAAGAAGCATTAGAAGTCCTAGAGAAAGGGAGGAGATATGAGGTGGGGTCTCGAATTACTTGTTGACGAAAGGTGGTGACCTGAAGGTTTGAATGGTGATCTATGAGTGTCAACTGGTCATCCTTATGAAAGGAAAAGTTTGCTACTCCCAGGAATGGATCAAGAGATGGTTCGGGAAGTAGCCTAGGACATGTGATTGCAACAGTTAAGGTTTGTTCTCTAAGCAAATAATGATCCACTTTCTCAAGAACTAGATTAGAGAATGATTCATGGAAGGGCCTATGGATGATGACCTCAAGACTTGAAATTTGACCTATGGGTGCGAAAAGGTATACTCTATAGAAGAGGTCTGGGGTCATAAGGAGGACTTCTACTGGATTGGGCGAATCAATCCGCTCAAGACAAGGATGTTCAACTGAGATTACGGGAGAGACCTTAGTGGCTGGGCATGGGACAAGGTCCAATTGTAAGAGGCTTGATTCAGTCATCCTATGGAGAGGATCTACCATAGGGTGGGCAAACGTAAACAGTTCAATGCAAAGATCTTCAATTGGTACTTGGGGTATGACTATCATTAGAGGGTACGAACTAATAGCTCGGGCTAACACTATGAGTTCTTCCTGGGGGTATTTGACTAAAGGAACCTGGTTCTCACAAATCTCTTGAATTTCTGAACTAGGTCCTACCAGTTGGTTGCTCTCCAAGGTCTCCTCAGGTAAGGAACCAATAGTATTGATGTCACATTCTTCTAGTTCTTCCCCCTCATATTCATCATATACTTCCTCGATGCCATCTTCAATGGGTTTCGGGTCAGTGGTGATCGGGTCAACTGATTCTAGGCTTGTCATACCTAACCTTTCTTCCTCATTGGTAGGCTTGGGTTCTCCCTCATTAATGTCATCCTTAGGATTCTTACCACTTAGCTGTGCACAAGCCAGTCCTATGCATGGGCACTGACTAGATTTATGGCCTCTTTCTCCACAAAACAAACATTCTTGAGATATAGGAACCTGGGTCACACTGGGTTTCAAGCTAGTAGAGACCTTACTTGGGCATGGGTGTGGATCTAAATGGTTTGATCTAGAAGACTTGGGTTGTTGAGTGACTGGTCTAGAATATTGTAAGGACCTCTCATAGACACGATCCATACTATAGATATCATGGTTAGGCTTCCTAAGGTTATGCTCGGGATCACAGTATAAGGTCCTCCTAGGTTCCTGGCATGGGTGAGGTTGGGGCCTATTAAATTTTGGATCAGGGGTCCAATTTTGATGTCTACGTTTCTCAAGTACTTGAGGAACCTAGGCATCAGAATTGGACTCCTGACCCAGATTTTAATGTGCCTCAACCTCACCCACACCAAGAGCCTATAAGACCTTTATACCGAGATCCTGAACCTAATCATAGGAGACCTGACCTAGAACCTGAGGATAGAGATGATAGGTTCATTCGGAACATCAAGTTAGATGCACCCACTTTTGATGGTAGCCTAAATCCTAAGGTGTATTCTGATTGGGAGGGTGAGATGGACCAGTACTTTGAGTGGTATGCCATGTCTGAGGAGAGGAAATTCAAGTTTGCCAAAATGAAATTAATACGTCAAGCTAGGTTATACTGGGGGAACATTGAGCTGACCACTAGAAGACGAAATGTAGAGCCCATAACCACTTGGCAGGGTATGAAAGAGAAACTTAGAGACAAGTACCTACCCATTTCATACCAGCAGAATCTGTTAGACCAATGGCAGACTTTGAAACAAGGGAACCGATCTGTTTCAGACTACATAACCACCTTTGATGAATACCTGATGAGATGTGATGTGAGTGAAGCCCATGAAGTCACTTTGTCTAGATTTAGGGCTGGGCTTAGGGAAGATATTAAGAGAGAATTGTTTCTGAGAGAGGTTACTGACCTAGACCAAGCCTATCAGATTGCACTGAACACTGAGAAGTTTCAGAGAGGACCCATGCCATCTAGGGTTAGTGCCCCAATCCCAAGAAATGGACCTAGCCAGGTTACCCCTAGCAAGCCTAATCAGGGTATCCCCACCCCTAGGCCCATGGACAAAGGTAAGGCACCTGACACCCAGAGAACCCCTAGTATCGTCTGTTTTAAGTGTCAGAAGCCCGATCATATCTCCACTCAGTGCACAGCCATAGCTTGTTTTAAGTGTCATAAGGTAGGTCATGTCTCTAGCCAGTGCCCTCGTAGATCCCTATATATAGAAGAGGGAGGAGAAGAGAATTCCGAGCCTAATGAGGAGTTTGAAGAAGAAGTTTATGAGGCCGGAATGAATTTGGTTGATGAGTATGAGGGACAGGAAGAATCCACTGAATCTGACCACTTATGGGTTGTAAGATGCATCCTGTCCCAGACTAAAGTTCAGGAAGATTGGCGTAGGACCAACATCCTACAGACTTTCCTTAAACTAGGGGATAAGGTTTGTAAAATCATCATAGATAGTGGGAGCTGTGTGAATGCCATTTCTACTAGCACTGTCAAAATGTTAGGCTTAACCCCAGTTCCCCACCCCAACCCCTATAAGGTTTCTTGGGTAGACTCTACCTCTATACCCATCCAGTCTAGATGTCAAGTCCAAATCCAAATGCAATCCTATCAAGAAAAGATTTGGTGTGATGTCTTGCCCATGGGGGTGAGCAGTATAATTCTTGGAAGACCTTGGTTGTATGATCATGATGCCACCCTCTTAGGAAAATCCAACACATGTGTCTTTAGTTTCAATGGAAAGAAAATCACAATCCAGTCAGTCCCTCCTAAGGACAAGGTAGCTAAAGGAACCAGTAAGGTTAGGGAGATGAAGACTGGAGTGAACCTAATTAGTGCCAAGGATCTAGAACAAGAAATTCATAGTGGTTCACCCATTTGGATGTTGACTGCTAAGGAACTTAGGACTCCTACACCCTCAGAGCCTCCTCAGGAAGTTAAGCCTTTATTAGAAGAATTTGAGGATGTTTTTCCCGAGGATCTGCCAGACCACCTTCCACCTCTTAGGGATATTCAGCATTCCATAGATTTAGTCCCAGGAGCTACTTTACCCAACTTGCCCCATTATAGGATGAATCCATCTGAGCATAAAGAACTGCAAAAGCAGGTTGGCGAATTGTTGAGGAAGGGGTTCATTAGAGAGAGTCTTAGCCCTTGTGCAGTCCCTGCACTTCTAACCCCGAAGAAGGATGGCACGTGGAGGATGTGTGTTGACAGTCGTGCCATCAATAAGATCACAATCAAGTATAGGTTCCCCATCCCTAGACTAGATGACATGCTTGATATGATGGCCGGTGCCATGGTTTTTTCTAAAATTGATCTCAAGAGCGGCTATCATCAGGTTAGGATTAGACCAGGGGATGAGTGGAAAACAGCCTTCAAAACTAAGGATGGTCTCTATGAATGGGTTGTTATGCCTTTTGGGTTGTCCAATGCCCCTAGTACTTTCATGAGGATTATGACCCAGGTACTTAGAGCTTTCATAGGGAAGTTTGTAGTGGTCTATTTTGATGACATCCTGATCTATAGTAAGACCCCTGCAGATCACCTAGGCCACCTTAGACAAGTCTGTCAAGTTTTAAGGAATGATAGTCTCTACGGTAATCTCAAAAAGTGTGAATTTATGACCAGTAGAATTATCTTCCTTGGATTTGTTGTAACCCCTGACGGCGTGGCTGTCGATCCTGAAAAGATTAGGTCCATAGTAGAATGGCCAGAGCCGACCAGTGTACATGAAGTCAGAAGTTTCCATGGCTTGGCTACCTTCTATAGGCGATTCATCAAGGGGTTTAGTACCATAGTTGCTCCTATCACAGACTGCATCAGGAAGGGAGAATTTCAGTGGACCAAAGCAGCCCATAAAGCCTTCCTAGATCTTAAGGATAGGATGACCCAGGCACCCATTTTGAGACTACCGGACTTTTCAAAGGTATTTGAGGTTGCCTGCGATGCTTCAGGAGTTGGTATAGGTGGAGTCCTAAGCCAAGAGAACCATCCCGTAGCATTCTTTAGTGAAAAACTTAATGATGCTAAGCTTAGGTATTCTACCTATGATAAGGAATTTTATGCGGTAGTGCAAGCTTTGCGTTACTGGAGACATTATTTACTACCGCAAGAATTTGTGCTGTTTTCGGACCATGAGGCTCTTAGATTCTTGAATTCTCAGAAGAAGCTTAACCCTAGGCATGCTAAGTGGGTAGAGTATATCCAGTCCTATACTTTTGTTTTGAAGCATAAGGCTGGGTCTGAAAATAAGGTAGCTGATGCCCTTAGTCGTCGATCTTTGTTGTTGAATTCTGTTAGGGCTGAGTCATAGGGTTTGAGCAAATCAAAGAAGAATATGAGTCATGTCCGGATTTCAAGACTGTGTACCAGGATCTAACTCAAGGACCATCTAGTGAACATAAGGATTATTCCTTTTTAGATGGCTTTCTGTTCTTTAAGAATAGGCTTTGCATCCCTAGAACCTCTCTTAGGGAATTCTTGATTTGGGAAACTCATGCGGGAGGTTTAGTTGGCCATTTCGGAAAAGATAAGACCACCCTGGCTATTGAAGACCATTTTTTCTGGCCTAGCTTAAAAAGAGATGTAGCACACATTGTGGCTAGGTGTCAGACCTGCGCTGTTGCCAAACAGCGAAAACAGAACACCGGCCTTTATACCCCACTCCCTGTCCCAGATCGTCCTTGGCAAGATGTGAGCATGGACTTTGTGTTAGGTTTGCCTAAGACCCAGAGGAGGCATGACTCTATCTGTGTTGTAGTAGACCGATTTTCCAAGATGGCCCATTTCTTGCCTTGTTCCCAAACATTTGATGCGTCTAAGGTAGCCACCCTATTCTTTAATGAGATAGTTCGACTCCATGGCCTACCCAAGACCATTGTTTCAGATAGGGATGTTTGGTTCACCAGCTATTTCTGGAAAACCCTTTGGCATAAGTTAGGGACGAAACTTAAGTTTTCAACTGCCTATCATCCCCAGACTGACGGCCAAACTGAAGTAGTGAATCGTAGTTTAGGCAATCTGCTAAGGTGTCTTGTTGGTGAAAACATTAGGAACTGGGATTTGTACTTACCTAGAGCTGAATTTGCATATAATGACTCGGTCAATAGGTCTACGGGTAAAAGTCCATTTGAAATTGTGCATGGTTACAAACCCCACACACCTCTTGACCTAGCTCCTTTACCAGTCCACACACGGGTCTCCGAGTCTGCCGAAGTTTTTGCACAGCATATAAAAGACTTGCATAAAGAAATTCAAGCCAAAATAAATTTAAGTAACGAAACTTATAAGAAATTGGCTGATTCTCAAAGGCGAGTCAAAACTTTTGACGAAGGAGACTATGTAATGATTAGGTTAAGGCCTGAACGGTTTCCTCCTGGAACCGTTAGAAAGTTACATGCTAGGGGAGCTGGACCATTTAGAGTGGTAAAGAGAGTAGGATCCAATGCCTATGTACTCGAGTTGCCTCCAGAACTAGGCATTAGCTCCACTTTCAACATTACAGACCTAGTAGAGTATAGGGAGCCAGCTGTGATCCCAGTGAGGCTTTTGAACCTAATCCTGCTCTTGAGAGTGAACCTGACCCTGTGTGTCCACCAACAAATTGGCCTGTGAGGAAAGAGCAGATTGAAAAGATCCTGGATGATCAGGTTATCTCTACTCGTAATCGAGGATACCAAAGATACCTGGTCTGCTGGCTAGGAAGGCCAGATTCTGATGACTCTTGGATCTCCCGAGAAGAGTTACAAGAGCTGGACCCAGACCTCTTGGAGAGATACCAGAGCCAACTTGATCCATAATCGACAGGGTCGAGTTCCTCCCACCCTGGGAGAATTGGTGCGGGCACCAGACTTAGAAGAAAACTTCAGAGCTCCATCTGGATCTCTGATTAACCTTGCCCGAAGAATTAGGGTTTTTTTGGTTTTTAATAAGAGTTGACTAGATCAACTTAATTTAGCTTGAGTCTACATTACTTGCATTTTATTTTGTTGAGTCATGTTGACTCAGTAGTGGACTAGGGTTTCAAAATGGGATGTTACACTTTCTTCCAAGACCAGGCAAGTGGACACCACACTCCCAGCCACACTCCCAATCCAGGGGGTGCCATATCCACATCCAGCAGCTTTTGGTCCCCACTCCACAGATGGCAACCTCCTTCTCTCATGCGTCAGATAAGGAGAAGTCCACCAAGAGACCACCAATCAAGGGGGCGGCCAAGACTTTCCCAAGAAAATCCAAGCAAAGAAGGGAAGAAATTTCTCTTGGAAGAGCATATCAAGGGGCGCCCATTACCTGCCAAAAAAACCTAAAACAAAGATGGGAAGGGCCTTGACTTAGGGAGGAAGAAAAGGAGGAGTCCAAAAGAGTTCATCCAAGGAAGGAAGAAAATTTTTCTTGAAAAATCCAAGCAAGGTGGCGCCATCTACCTGCCATTTATAACCCAAATCCTAATTTTTGGTATTTTGGCCGACCATATGTAAGGGATTTGCCCTAATTTGGAGATCCCCTCCTTTAGTCCCACATGGGAAAATATGAAACCCTTCTCCCTTGTAAAGCATTATAAATTAAACCCCTCTTGTAAGTTGAAAGGAATCAGATGAATGAAAGAAATTTTTCTTGAGCAAACTTGTGTTTTCTCTTGTCCGCACTTGCTTCCAGGTGTTGAGCTCCGTGAGGGAGTAAATCCGGGTTCCCCTGGAACCTTGAGGAGGTGAGAGATCTCCAAAACCCTAAACCCTAGGTTAGCCACTCAATTCCCAAACCCTAGCCGCCAACACCCTTCTCTTTCCACCAAGCCCTAGTCTGTTCTACTTCTCACGGCCACCCTCTCCAAGCCCTGGCCGGCCACCAGCATCCAACTCCGGTCTAGATACTTCAGGTCTGTAGCAACTCTAAGAGGAAGTCAGATCAGCCTCCAGGAGAATCCTGATCTCAGCAGCCTCGGCTTTCAAGTTCTTCAGCCTGGTAAGATCTCTTCTTGAGTTTCTGAATTCCATCTTTTGTTCCTCTTCTCTCCCAGATCCTGAGTCCAGAAGAAGCTGACCAAACCACGAAACCAGTATTAGAGGATCCATTACGAAGATAGCCGACTCCGAGGATCCCACAATCTGCTCGAGAGAGTTCTTCCACCAAACCCTGAGAAGATCACAAGTCTGGTTAGTAAACCATCTCTTCTCTCTATTTCTGTTCTATTGAAAGTTCAGAGCGAAACCCTAGGTCTGGGAGTTTCTCAACCCCCAGCGATCCATTACTTCTGAACTACTCTGATAATTTAGTTGCTTCTAAACTGTGCTTTCAATCCTTACCTAGTTTCCTTCAACGTAGTTTAGCTTTACTTTGAGTCGAAGCCAATTTCTAAAATATATATAAAAAAAAGAATTAATCTTAATTTTACTTCCGCATACGCTTCTTTGTTCTTTGTTCTGCATCAGAATGGGCCTAGGGTGCCAACTCCTGATGGGCTTCTAGGCTAGGGTGCTTGGGAGAAGGAATATTCCATGGGGTGCCTGGTATCTTCAAGTATGTAGGCTCCATGGGCTTGGGCGGCATGAAAGGTCTAGGGCAGTTTGAGTAGGGTGCAGTTGCAAGGTCTCCAGCTCCTGGGTGAGGCCTGATAAACTTCTGATATGGGGATCCTCTCCCGTTGTTCTTGAAAATTATAGGACTCAAGTAAACTCAACTTACAAATGGACTCAAGTAATAGGACTCAATGAATTCAACTTATTACAAAACTTGGCTCACTTAGATATAAGTGACATAGTACTGATGAACTACAGGAATCATGAGATTGAGACAAGGGATTCATTGGACTTGATTGGGTTTCTTGCCTTACTTATTACAGGACTTAAAATTAAATTCCATTACAGGACTCAAAATTGACCAACACATGACTTAGAGAACAAAATGAAGCTTGAAGTCTATGTCTAATCTGATGTCCCTATCAATTCTCCCGGGGTGGGAGGAACTTGACCCTGTCAAGTAAGAAGGTCGATCTAGCTCGGGTACTGCTCTGATGGGTCTGGGTTAAGGCATTGCAGATCCTCTAGAGTGATCCACAAATTCTCAGATCTCGGTCGACCTTGCCAATGAACCAAGTGACATGGAAGCCTTTGATTTGGGTACTAGTGGCTTGGTCATCCAGGAAATGCTCAATCGTTCCTCTTATAGGCTAATTTGATGGTGGGCACTCAAGGTTGGGCTCGCTCTCAAAGAAAAGGGTTAGGCTCAAAACTCACTGGGTATCATTGCTGGCTCCCTATACTCTACTAAGTCTGAGATATTGAAGGTTGAGCTTAATTCCTAATTAGGTAACTTAGGTACTAGGTCCAATCTTCTTTATTACTTTGATGGATCTAGCTCTACGGGTATGTAGCCTAATCATCACAAGATTTTCCTAGTGAACTCTTAGACTTATTTCGAGAATTAACCATGTTCTTATAAACATCATTGCTTACATTAATCTGATGATTAATTTTTCATGCAGATCTCTAATCATGCAGTGCAAAAACTCATAACAACACCTAATGACATGCAGGCAAACACCTAATGCCAACATCTAATGCAGGCAAACAAATGACTAAACCCTAAACTACAACTGTTGGTTTAACCCTTTGCCAGGAGGGTTACATGCAGATGAGAATGGTGCATGGACTCCTACTAGGTGCCATAGGGTCCTCCGAAAGTAAGATGCAAATATGACATGCTCAATGAATGAATGCAGTATGCTAATATCAACAAATTGCGATCTAATGGTCTTAGAAATGCTGGAAGCTTCCGAAAAGGGCAGAAAATAAGAGGTGGTTCAAGGTTAGTCGGGTAGGGTAGGAAATAAGAAAAGGGTTCAGGGTTGACTGGAAAGAGTAGGATGTAAGAAGAGGCTTCAAGGATTAGTCCTAGACTAATAAGGTTAACCTTACGAGGCTGAGGTATCTCTACAGGATTTGTATAATGGAAGAATGGGTCACTAATTTCAGGGAAGAGATCATCAATGGGAACTATACGAGAGAATTCTTCCTGAGGGTACTGGTTTAAAGAGATCAGGTCCTTAATAAATTTTTCAGGTTCTTGAATCTTAGGACCAGACTCTATAATTGGGCTTTCTTCTAAAGTTTCCTTAGGTGGTACTCTAGTAGCAATATTAGGGTTCTTTTCCTCTAATTGGTCTTCCACTACAGGTTCAGTTTGGGTGTGGTCAGGGTCAACTAACTTTGGGTTGGCTTCTATCTGGGTATGGTCAGGGTCAACTAATTCTAGGTCTTTTATAGGTATCTCTTCTTCTTCTTCCTCATACTCATCCACTAAGCTCGCATCAGCTTCATATATCTCCTCTTCAATGTCTTCCTTGTGAACCAATGGGGTGGTAGGAGGGGGTTGGCTAAGGAAAAATTGACTAGTGGCTGGGGTAGGGATGGGTTGACTAAGAGGAAGTGGACTAATACTAGGCTCATTCTAGGGATAATAATCCTATGGGGTTTAGGCTGACCAGCGAAAACTAGGTTATACCCATAGGTACTAATCCTATCAGATTCGGGTTGGCTAAGGGAAACTGGCCTAGCATTGGACTCATATCTAGGGGTACTATTTCCATTGGATTTAGGTTGACTAAGGGTCATGGGTCCCTTGGGCTGATAGGATGTGGGCTCAGGTCTATGAGTTATGGGTTTCTTGGGCTTATAGGACATGGGCTCAGATCTACGGGTTATGGGTTCCTTAGACTCATAGGACGTGGGTACGTAGAATCTGGGTTTAGAGGGTCTGGGTGCATAGGAACTAGGTTCATAGGATTTGGAATCAGATCTATAGGTTGTGGATCTCCTGGGTTCAGGATATGGGGCTCTCCTAAGGTTAGGTTTCGAGTATGGGTCAGGGTATGGGGCTCTCCTAGGATTGGGCTCTGAGTGTGGGTCAAGGTATTGGGCTCTCATAGGGTTGGGCTCCAAGAATGGGTTAGGGTGTGTCTCAAATTTAGGTTTAGGGTAGGTCTTACGTGTCCTTTCTAGGTTCTCTAAACGGTCTCCTATTTGGTCAAACCTATTGGTCAATTGATTGTGATTATGGTTCATTTGGTCGAATCTTTGGTCCACTTGGTCAAATCTATGGTTAATTTAGGCAAGTTGATCAGTGATGGTCTTCATGAAAGTCCCAAAATTGGATTCTATGGTGGAACTGGGTTGGAATTTAGACCGTTGGTATTGGATCCCTAACCTAGTGGTCATACAATCAATCAATCAAGGTGTTATGATGCAGTCAAGCACATAAAGTTTAACACGTGCTAGGGTTTGCTAGACCTAGAGTCAAAACCTAATGAGTTAACTCGACTTACACTCAACACAGTACCTAATCCTTCCACTAGCCAGGTAAGAGGTGGGGTGGTGGGAGGCTCCCCCTACCTGTGACAGGGTCTTAATTAGAGAACCACCAGTCTACTTAGGGCGTTTGCCACTAGACCTCTAGCCTTAGACACCAGCTTTCAGTAATAGATGATGGGTTAGGTGCACTAGTTCCCTCACTAGACTCAGACCTGACCTGTTGGTGTCCCTAAATTAGGTTTCTACTCAGTTTTAATTAAGGCTTGGGTTCATATGAGGATGGTTGTTTTGGACCCAGGACAGGTGATGAAATCCTGGCTTGATCTGAGATAGAGAGAGTGCCCTTAAGATGAGTTTAATGATATGATGCACAATCGATGAACCCTAATGCGATCTAGTAACAAAATAGAGAAGATTTTTTTTGATCTTTTTATGAGGTGACTATTTAATTATAAGTGGGTTAGGTGAGCAAACAAAATTGGCTTGGGTTTGGGGGTGTTTGGATGTAAGTTAGGTTTGGTTTAGTCAGGTGTGCAGAAATTACAGAAACTAAAATTAAGGTTTGTTTTGATGTAGAAGTTAGCATGGATTTCATTGCATAAAAATTCTAAAAATCTAAAGATCAGAGAATGATGTGTGAGGATGATTTCTACCAAATTTTATGCAAAACAAAAATGGTATGATGATTCAAAACCTAGGGTTTCTATCTGGGTGCAGGAAAACAAAATTCTGGTTAGGGTTTTTTTTGGATGCAGAATTTAATTATTCTTTTTGACTTATAAAATTACCAAAAATGCTGAAAAAAACAGAGGACTCAATAGAGAAGACGTGATACAAATTTTAGAGAAGAAAAATATGTTTAAGTTGATGAAACAAATCTAAACTCAGACCCCTAGTGCAGATGACAGGATGCAGATTTTTGTTAGGGTTTTATTTTTACCATTTTTTTATTTATTTTAAGATTTGAAAAATTTTACAAAAATAATAAAAAAATAGAGGACAAAACATAGGTTAATTACCATGAAAATTAGAGAAAAAAAAAGTTTGATGGGGGAAGCAATCCTATGTTTTGAGGGGTTATGCAGAAAACATCATGCAGAAAATATCATGCAGAAATCTAGACTATGATGCAAGAACATGCTCTAATCCCGCTCTGATACCAAAATTGATGAGGGATGGGATTCTAATATGATGCAGGATGATATGCAAGGGATGAAGATGAAGGAAATCAGAATAAAGCAAGTAAATATTTTTAGATTTTTTTATGTTTTGATTCCCGAAACTAGACAAGACTAGGTTAGGATTATCATGTATCAATTAGCATCCTACCCACATGCTAGATCAATCAAAAAGAGAAGAAAATCAAGATCCTAGGTCTAAGAAGGCCTATTAGGAGCATGTTCACCTTCAAGAAATCAGACAAAAAGAGATGGAAATTAGGTTTAACATACCAGGTAATGATTTTTAGTTGCTGTGGAAGAGATCACTTCGCTCAGATAGGTGCCTGGATAATCTGGTCACTTTCTTGCAAATCCGCTAGCTTTTTATCAGTTTCATTCGGAGGCAAAGAAGCCTTCATCTGAGGAATGTAGCACTGGAGGGACCCTACAAATGTTAAGGGTCAGGGTCATAGATGATGAGAAAAATAATAAACTGGAAGAAGATGGAAGGTGGAAGAGAGGGGCTACTGGAGAGGCTGGCGGTCTGCTTGAGAAGATGGATGCCTGGTCTTAGATGAGGGTGGCCTGGCAGTGAGGAGGGCATCTTGGCTTAAGGAAGAAGGCTGGACAGCTTGGCTTAGAGGGAGGAGAGAGATTAGCAAGGGGTGGCTAGGGTTTGTAAAGTTAGGGCACTCAAGTCTCACACACTTCCAAAGAACACAATTGTCACAGGAAAATTCACCAGAGTTTTAATTCATGAATAAGAGATTTGATTACAAGAGGGGGAGGGGGTGAGTATTTATAGGCTCACCCAGGTCTTCTCCTTGTTAGGATTGGAGTACAAAATTTGAGTAGGAAAAGGATTACAAAATTTGATTAGGAAGAGGATTACAAAATTTGAATAAAACTATACTTCCTAATTGACTTGGGAAAGAATATTCTCCTTTGACCTGGTCTTCTCTTTGGGCGCCTGGGCTTGTGGGCTTACTCTAGGGCACCATTCTTTACTGGACTGGGTAGGGCGCCACTCATGAATGGGCTTGGGGCACCAACTCTTGATGGGCTTCTGGGCTGGGGCACCTAGGAGAAGGAATATTTCATAGGGCGCCTAGTATCTTCAAGTGTGTAGGCTCCATGGGCTTGGGCGGCATTAAAGGTCTAGGGTGGTTCGAGTAGAGTGCAGTTGCAAGGTCTCCAGCTCATGGGTGAAGCCTGATAAACTTTTGATCTAGGGATCCTCTCCTATTGTTCTTGAAAATTACAGGACTCAAGTAAACTCAACTTACAAATGGATTCAATTAATAGGACTCAATGAATTCAACTTATTACAAAACTTGGCTCACTTTGATATAAGTGACACAGTACTGATGAACTATAGGACTCATGAGATTGAGACAAGGGATTCACTAGACTTGATTAGGTTTCTAGCCTCACTTATTATAGGACTCAAAATTAAATTCCATTACAGGACTCAAAATTGACAACACATGACTTATAGAACAAAATGAACCTCGAAGTCTATGTCTAATCTGATGTCCCCATCACATGGGTTCTCTCTAGGTTTCCAACATGTTCCTACATCTGATCAAACCTATTATTCAATTGGGCGAATTATTCAAATATGATCCTCAATAAGGTTTCAAAGTTAGGTTACATGGTCAGATTGGGTGGAGTTTGAGATTGCTGGTACTAGACTCTTGATCTAGTAGTCATGCAACAAGCACATAAATCGTTCTAGGGTGTTGCTAGACCTAGCAGCTCAAGTAGAATGAGTTAGCTCAACTTATAGCCAAGTCAACAATTATCCTTTCCACTGGCCAAGCAAGAGGTGGAAGTGTGGGAGGCTCCCCCTACTCTCACAGGGTCCTAATTAAGTAACCATAGCTCTGCTTAGGGCATGTGCTTGTGGACCTCTAGCCTAGACACCAATTTCAAGAGATAAGTGATGAATTGAGTGCACTAGCTTTCTCACAATACCACAAATTAGACCTGTTGGTTTTCCTAGCTGCTTTAGGTTTCTACTCAATTTTAATTAGGCTTGGGATTGAGATGAGGGTGATTATTTTGGGCCAAGAAAAGATGATGAAATCCTTCCCTTATCTGAGATAGAGAGATTACCCTAAGTGAATTAGTTATGCATGCACACACATGAAATATGCAACATGAAACTAAAATAAAAAATATGCAGAAAATAAAATATATTTTTTATTTCTTTTATGCAAATGGTAGATTTAACAAAGACTAATAATAGTTAATTAAATGTAAAGAAAACTAAGTTTTGAAGGTTTCACTGCAAACAAAATTCAGCCCTAATCTAGTTATGTAGAAATTTCAGCAATGCAGACTTTAGGGTTTCATGCAGATTTTTTTTTTTATATTTTTATATTTTCAGATCTGAAAATTAAAAAAAAAGTTGTAGAATTAAAGAAGATTAATTATGTGATTGATGGATGCAAAGATTGGTGCTAAACAAAAGGGTTTTAATAAGAAACAAGTCATAGGTTTGACTACTATGCAGAAATTTCAGCATGCGGAATTTTCTAAGTACTATGCATGAATATGTCCTAAACCATGCTCTGATACCAAAGATGATGGGGAACATAGGGCATGCAAATGATCATCATAAAGAAAAAAGCAATTTCAGTTTAATAGGAACAATATTTTATATTTTTAGGTGCTTTTATCCGTGAAAACAAATTAAGGAACATGCAAGGTTAACGATGATCAAAGTGACAATCCTCATAAAGTTTAACCCTCAAAGAAAAAAGGAAAGCATGATCATAAGGATTAAGAAACCCTAAGTAGAACATGCTCGATCTACCCTTCAACAAAATAGATCTAGGGGAAGGGAAAGGTTTGGAATACTTGGCAACGATTATCCCTTCTCTTGAAAGCAGCGGGATCACACAATATCTCGAAGGAAGCACCTAGATGAAGAGGCTAGGTTTCCCTGAACTCTTGGCTCATGGCTGGCAGTTCAATTATCAAAGAGGACCTCCTCTGTAGGGCATAGTACCTGAGGAATCCTGCAAACACCAAGGAAAAAGAGATCCTTCGATTAGGGAAAATAAAGGTGTGTAACAAGAGACACTGGAAGATAAGAGAAAAGATGGAGAAGGTTTGAAGATAAAGCCATGACTTGTTGTAGATCCTGGAGTGCTTGAGGATGCCTGGACTCCTGGCTGGAAGGAAGAAGCTTGCATTGCCTTGGACTAGAGGAGGACCTGGCGACCTAGGGTTTTGGTGGAAGGAAGGAAATGGCCTAGGGTTTTGGGATGGAAGGATGGTTGGCGGCCTAGGGTTTTGGATGGAAGGAAGGGCATCTAGGGCTTAAAGATGGAAGATAGTGGTTGGTTGGGCCTCTCACCATCTCCCTCACGGAGTGTCAATGCTCAAAGCAAAGGAAACTAGAAGAAGAAGAACACTTTCATTCATTAATCATTAAGCACCATTCTTACAAGGAGGAGGAGTATTTATAAGTCACCTAGTCATCTTGACTCCCTGTCAAAGTTGGAGTATAAATGATGCGGGATGCAAAGAGGAGATCTAACTTAACTACTTAGCAATTTAAATTGAGCAATGGCACCTACTTACATTAACAAGATTCATGCATAAGAATGGGCCAAAATAAACCAAATGATAAGACTACTTAATGAAAATTAAGCCTACCCGCAATGTAGTGTCAATTTAATCAAAGGAAGAAAAGACCTAATGGTTGAGAAACCATTCAGACTAGGACATAGACCTTCAAATGATCAGACTTAAGAGTGTAGGAAGGGTCACTAACCAATGATGAGCTCTCACTCCTTTGGTGGTGGGTTAATTTCAGCTTTTCATGGAACTGCGAATGAACTTGAAGACTGTCACTCCCTGGATGAAGACTCCCTCCATAGTTGGTTCTGAAGCAAAGTAGACCTTCTCTTTAACCCGAAGTCATAGAGGACCCTGCATTGAAAGAAATTAGTGGCATGGTATGGATGAGGAAAATGGAAAGAAGATGTCAATAATAAGAGTAGAGTTGTTGGTGTCTTTTGGATTGGATGGGTGATGGTTTGAGTGGGGAAGGGCTGGCGTCCTTGAATGAAGAAGGAATGGCTCCCTGGGAAGAAGAAGGGGGCATCCTTGAATGAAAAAGAGATGGGTCCTTGGGATGAAGAAGGATGGCATCCTTGGATGTTGGTGATGGCGACCTTGGAAGGATGATGGGCGGCCCTCTTGGTTGAAAGAAGGGTTGGCTTACTTTGGTAGGTTAATTGCTATTTGGTGGATAGGTTGAACCTCACACTCACTCCCTCATGGAGGTCATTTGCAAATATACAAATGAAAAAGAAGGAACTCAAATTTTTATTCACTCATTATATGCATTACAAGGGGTTTGGAGAGGTATTTATAGATCTCCCAAAGCTTTTGAAATTTTGAATTACATGGAAGAAAATAAGGAAAGTTAAGCAAGATACATGGAGGGGTTGTAACCATGAAGAGAGTGGGGAGTTGCAACCATGCTTGATTCATGGAGAAGGAAGTGGTCGGTCACTCTTCTTTTGAATTTGAAATTGGCCACCTGAGTGGAGGGGTGTGAGGTGTCTTCCATGTTGGCATGGCTGCCACCTATGCCTTGTGATGTGGCGATCCAACTTGGCATGGTGGTTGGGAAGTTACTCCAAAGTAGTTGAGTTGCTAAATTATTCCAAGTAGCTGAATTATTCCAAGTGCTGAATTATTCCAAGTAGCTGAATTATTCCAAGTGTTGAATTATTCCAAGTAGCTAAATTAATTCAAGTGCTGAATTATTCCAGGTAGTTGAATTATTCCAAATGTTGAAGTGGTAGAAGATTGAGGTAGCAAAGTTCTCTAATCGAGTCGGCTCTAGTGCTCGAGTTGACTCTCAAGGTTGTGGTTGAGCTAGCTCCAATTCTTGAAAAAAAGGGGGCGCCATAAAGTTTGAGTGGGATAAGGAGACTTTAGTCCTTGTTGAACTGGGAGGCTTGATTCCTTGTTGGACTGGGAGGCTTGATTCCTTGTTAGGATGGGAGGCTTGATTCCTTGTTGGGCTGGGAGGCGCCAATCCCTTGTGGGCTTGGGAGGTCCCAATTGACTTGTGGGCTTGGGGAGGCGCCAACTCCTTGTGGGCTTGGGCGTCTCTAATTACTTGTGGGCTTGGGTGGCTTGAGTGGGGACCAGGGGTTGGCGCATGAGGTCTTCATTCCTTGCTTCGGTGGGGGCCTGGTGACTCTCCTCTTGGACTTGACTTGAATAAAAGAACTCGACATTACAGGACTTGGATTGAAAATAAATGGACTCAATGGACTCAGTTGACTTAAGGGACTCAATTGACTTAATGGATACAATTGACTTAATGAACTCAATTGACTCAACTTTATTACAGGACACAAGTGACTCAAGACTAATAAAAAAGGTGACAGACTCCCAATACATTAATCAGAGATCTAAATGGAGCCCTGCAATCTTTGTCTGATCCTGGTGCCCTCACCACCCCCTCCAGGCTTAAGACCTCAACTATCTCCTTGTTGGGGTAAGCACTCATTGAGTACCTGGAGGCCCCCAGCATCGCGGTAGCTAATGAGGTCTAGTAGGTCATTCATGAGCTGAACTAGATGGACCCTACGTCAAATACATAATCGAGGGAGCCCTACTCGATAATCACTTGGAAGCCAGCCTCCTCAAGTGGAATGCTGCCTGATTCATGCTAATGGATGGGTAGCTTTACAGGAGGTCCTATTCCTACCCTTTATTGAAGTGTTTGAGACATTCGGAGGCCTCTCACATCTTCCAGGAGATCCACGAAGGCATCTACAGTAATCACGTGGGGGATAGAACTCTCGCCTCTAAAGCCCTCAAGTAGGGATATTATTGGGACACCATGCAAGAGGACGCAGCCGAGTTCGTGAAAAAGTATGACCACTACCAGCGGCATGCCTATATCTAGTGGTAGTCGACCACCCTGTTGTCCCAACTTTCTTCTCCTGGCCATTTGCCCAGTGGGGAATGGACATTCTGGGATCGTTTCCATTAGCATCCAGCCATCGAAAATACTTGCTCATCACCATCGACTATTTCACTAAATGCATGGAAGCGAAAGCCCTGGCATAGATAATTGAACACAAAGTGAGATCCTTCTTCTAGAAGTCTGTCATTTGCCATTTTGGGCTCCCTCATACCATCATCATGGATGATAAATGATAGTTTGATAACCAGGTATTTAAAGAGTTTTGCACCGACTTGAACATTTGTCATAGATTCTTGTTGGTAGGTCATCCACAGACCAATGGGGAGGTAGAGGTGACAAACTGAAAGATCCTCCAAGGTCTCCATACTAGGCTAGATGAAGCCAAGGATAGGTGGGTGGAGGAGCTCCCTAGTGTGTTGTGGGCATACCATACTATGCCTCGATCTTCGACCAACAAAACACCATTCAACCTGATCTTCAGCATCGAGGTGGTAATACTGATGGAGGTTAGCCTTCCAACACTATGGGTAGAATAGCTCGACGAGTCGAGCAACCCCACATGACTGCTTCTTAACCTCGACCTACTAGACAAGATGAGAGACAAGGCCAGCCTTCGCATGGCCGTATATCGATAGTGGGTGGCTCAGTATTACAACTCACATTGGAGGCCCAGGTCCTTCCGACCAAGGGACCTCATCCTATGACAGGCAGAGGTTTCTCGACTGGTCGAACATGGCAAGCTATCCCCAAATTGGGAAAGCCCCTTCTAGGTAGTCGAAGCACTACACCGAGGAGCATATCGAATCACCGAACTCGATGAAACTGAAATCCCGCAGACATGGAATGCTGAGAACTTGAGAATGTACTATCGATGATTTATATTCCCTGTCTAGAAATGGAATATAGTTACTTTTTGGCTGAACTTCTTGATCTCTTTCCTTGGGGAGTGCCTATCCATTTGACCTGGAGTTGGATGAAGCTTGTAGGGATGCTTTGCAGTACTGTTCCTTCAGATGGAATGCTCCATAGTACTTATGCCTATCCATCTGACTTAGAGTGAAGCAAAGCCCAATGGGATGCTCTACAGCACTGTTCCTTCAAATGGAATGCTTCATAGCACCCATGCCTATCCATCTAACTTGGAGTCAGGCGAAGCCCAACGGGATGCTTTACAATACCGTTCCTTCGAATGCAATGCTCCATAGCACCCATACCTATCTATCTAACCTAGAGTCAAGCGAAGCCTAATAAGATGCTCTATAGCACTATTCCTTTGGATGGAATGGTCCATAACACCTGTGCCTATCCATCTAACATGGAGTCAGGTGAAGCCTAACAGGATGCTCTATAGCATCATTCCTTCAGATATAATGCTCCACAGCACTTGTGCCTATCTATCTAACCCGAAGTTAGATGAAGCCCACAGAGATGCTCTATAGCCTCATTCCTCTGAATGATATGCTCCATAGCACCCTCTCCTCTTCACTTGGCCAATAATTGGGCATAATTTTATGAACCCCTCGTGGCACTGTTACCTTGGATGGCTTGTTCTGTGGTGCTAGCCTCTGCCCATCCTGCTTGGAACCGAGTGGAGTTCAACAAGGTGGCAGTAAGGGTTCGAAGAAAGAAGGAGAAATGATGAGAAGAGGAGAGGAAAAATGATGATACTAAGATAAAATGATTTCATTTCTATTTAAGGGACATTTCAAAAGGAAGAGCTGATGGGGGACAGGATGAGGGAAAGGATTGTCGGCGAGCTAAGAAGTCACCGAAGATTAGGGTACCGCTAAATTTTTATTTCTTTTTTTTCTAAGGAGGTGGTGAAGGTGGTGTGGGCACCAGGTTTAGGAAGAGACTTCAACTAATATTAATTAGGCAAGATTCTCTATGGTTGGAAGATTGAGAGTTCGAGTCCTGTAATAAGTTTTAATTGGATCTATTAGTCCTGTATTTATTTCATTTTGGTAATTGAGTCCTGTATTTGTTTCAATTGGGTTCTTCATTGTAATTGAGTCAAGAAGAGTTCAGCCAAGTCAAATATGGTTTTAGCACAACCAAATCAAGAAGGCTAGTGGGTGCATGGACCATGGGATCACCAACTTGGAAGCCACTTCATCATTCCTCCTTGCCACATCACCAAGACACCTCACCAAGGAATGCCGCCCAAGAGAAGAATGAATTTGAAATGGCCCACAAAATCTCCACAAATGCCGCCCCTCTTCATGAGATGCCCACTATTTTCTCCCTTTATTTTGTTGTTGTTTGAAATTTGAATTTGAATTTCAAATGGCTTGGTGGTCTATAAAAAAAGGGCTCCAAACCTTATTGTAATCATCATGATGAATCAATGAAGAAAAAAAACTTTTCTTGAAATTTCCCTTGCTTATTAGCTTGGTCCCTTGTGAGAAGGTGGGCATGAGGCCTAGAGTGATCTTCCCTTCCATCTCCATACAACCATCTTAGCTTCATCCCTTCCATCTTACAATCCATACGACCAACCAAAGGATCCTTACTTTAGTCTACGCCTAGTCTTAATCCCCTCCATCTCCAATGACTCCAATCCACCAAGGAGTTCTTCATACAATCCGACAAGGAGTTATCAATCCAAAGATGCCATAGAAGATCCTCGCCAAGACTAGTCCAAGCTTCCCTTCTCATTTTAATGATTCTTCCCTCCATTTCCTATGTCAATCTATCCTCTAATCCCCTCTACATCTCTTTATTGCAAGATCCCCAGACTACCAGGTTCCAAAGAAGAAGGTCTACCGTGTCAAGAGCTAGATACAAGAAGCTTTGCAACCTAGAGGATTCTCCTTGTCATCCAGGAACTTCCTCTTCGAGTGTTTCCAGTTCCAAATTTTAAAATATTGATTGCCGGGTACCCCTCTCTAGATAAACTTTCAGATCTGAAATATTAAGATTAACTTAGCCCTAATCTGAGTAGTTTCTTAACCACAAAGGTCCTCCTCTTATTTACTTTGAATGGTTTTATTTCTAGTCAAGTTTAATATTTAGAATCCTATCATAGAAATTCTACTTCTTTACTTTGAATAGCTGAATCTATTTACTTCATTTCTCATTTAGTCATTACTAATTCTATTAGGGATGCATCATTTCATTATCATCCCCCATCATCTTGGTATCAGAGCATGGTAGGTTAGGGCTTAGCATCTTCTTCAGTACTTGGATTGGGTGCTTCACCATGACCGTTTGGTCATAGGAAACAAAGTAGGGATGCAAGACCCTCACATCCCATTCCACGGGGATTTCCTATGGCATGTAGGGGTGCCGATGTGATTGACCCTTGATGGGAAATACAAGAAGATAAGTTTTAAATTCTAAAAAATAGTTTTGCATCATTGGAATCTAGCATCTTTAAAATTTCTGTTGTTCTGTCCTGTTTGCATTATCTGAGTTCCAGGAACTATCTAGCATAGCACAGATTTTATTTTTTAATTTCCTTTCATCTGATATATCCTCTATAAGTTAGGAATGTTTTGTGATTTTTTTGGAATTTTCTGAGATTAATACATAGCACTACTCTACCCCACTTCAGAACTGCAATACACAAAATTCTACACCTGAAATTAGGGTTCATATGCATGCTTGCACTCATCCCATGATAAATCAATTTAAGGGCATCATTATGACATGGGGGCAGGATTTCATTACCTGTCCTTAGCCCAAAACCACCACCCTGCATAGCGAACCGAATCTTTAATTAAAATTGAGTAGTACTCTAATTTCTAGGGACATGCACAGGTCTAGTTCAAGTCATTTGGGAAAACTAGTGCACCCACTCCTGCATCTATTTTTGAAAGCTGGTGTCTAGGCTAGGGTTCAAGTGGCAAATGCCCTAAGCGGTCCCTGTGGTTTTTAATTAGGACCCAGTGAGAGCTGGGGGAGCCTCCCACAGACCCACTCCTTACCTGGCCAGTGGACAGGATAGCTGTTGATTTGGTTGTACCTAGTCAACTTACCTTACTTGAGCTACTAGGTCTAGCAAACCCCTAGCTCGAGTTTGAGTCCGTGTGTGCATAGAAACTAGATCAGGAGCACCCTACCAACAAACCCAAGCTCAATTGAGTGCAACCATGGACCAAAATTTTGAGACCTTAATGAAAACCTTGAATGATCAAATGGCCCGACTGAACCAAAACCTGACTGACCAATTGGCCCAGACCAACCAAAGCATGACTGATTAAATGGCCCTCATCACTGCTAGGCTTGACCGGTTAGAGGCTCGTACCCCTGGAAGAATCCATGAAGTCCAGAATGAATTAGAGCCTGAACCAAAGTTTGGTACACCCATCAACCCTAGAAGGGCTCCGCACCAAGACCTTTTCCCTGAACAAAACCCTAGGAGGCCTCATCAAGACCCTTTCCTTAAGCCAAATCCTAGGAGACCCAATCCTGACTGAGTCCATGATCCGAACCCTAGGAGAGCACACCATGACCCAGCTTATGAGCCAAATCTTAGGAGACCCAATCAGGATCAAATGGACCATGATGACCGAATCCTTAGGAACATTAGGTTGGAAGTGCCCACTTTTGATGGGCATCTGGATCCTAAGGTTTATATAGATTGGGAGGGAGAGATGGACTAGTATTTTGAGTGGTATGACATGACTGAAAAGAGGAAGTGCAAGTTTGCGAAGCTTAGGCTAGTCTGTTAGGCCAGGCTGTACTGGGGAAATGTTGAAAGGTTCATTAGACAAAAAGGTAATATTCCCATAGTAACTTGGAGGGCAATGAAGCTTAGGCTTAGAGAGAAGTACCTTCCCATGTCCTACCACCAAATACTTTTAGACCAGTGGCAGAGATTGACCCAGGGAACCAAGAGTGTAGCTGAGTACATTGCAAAATTTGATGAGTTTGTGATGAGATGCAATGTTAATGAGTCTGAATCAGTTACCCTATCTAGGTTTAGAGCCGGATTAAGAGAAGAGATCCAGAAGGAGTTGTTCTTGAGAGAAGTCCACAATCTAGAGCTAGCCTACCAGGTAGCATGAGATGCTGAGAGATTTAATAGGGGACCAATTTATCATAGACTAGAACCCCCTAGAACTAGTGTACCTAGTTAGTAGCCAGGAACAAGTCATATGTGACCCAACCGACCCAACCCTAGTACACCTCTGACCTGTAGAGACGATAGTGGTAAAGCATCATAAGTTCAAAAAATCCCAAACCCTAATGCTCCTTGCTTCAGATGTCATAAGATAGGCCATTATCCTAGCAATTGCCCAACTAGAGCCTTGCACATCGAAGAATTAGCAGAGAATGAGTCTGAACCCATAAAGCCCCTAGATGATTGCGTTGAGGAAGTATATCAGGATAAGGATAATTTGGTAGATGAGTATGAATGTGACAAGGATCTTGTAGAGCACGACCATTTAGGAGTAGTTTGATGCATCCTTACCCAGACTGAGACCCAGGAAGATTGGCGTAGGACTAACATCCTACAAACCTTTATCAAGATAGGGGATAAGGTGTGTAAGATCATAGTTGATAGTGGGAGCTGTGTCAATGCCATCTCTTTAAGTACTGTCAAAGCCCTAGGATTGACCCCAGTTCCTCACCCCAACCCTTATAAGGTCTCCTGGATAGATTCAACTTCCATACCCATAAAGTCTAGATGCCAAGTCATGATCAAATTACAATCATATGAAGAGATGATTTGGTGTGATGTCCTTCCCATGGGCATCAGTAGCATTATCCTAGGTCAACCCTGGCTTTACGATCACGATGCCACCCTTTATGGTCGGACCAATACCTGTACCTTTTATCACCATGGGAAGAAATTTACAATCAGTCCAACTCAGCCTAAGGACCAGGTTAAAAGAGAATCGACTAGCCTACAGAAAAAGAAGCCAGAAGTTAACCTGATCAAGGCCAAAGAGTTAGAGAATGTGATAACTGAGGGAACCCCTGCCATAAAAGAGATTCATGAACCAACCCAGAGAGAAGAACCTTCTGACAAATTTCAGGGAGAAAAGATTGAGCCCACTGAGAATTTAAGTGAAGAATCCTTGAGCCTATTGAGGAATCCAAAGAAGACATTAGTGAATCAAGTCTAGTAGAGAAATGTGATGAAGATGGACCCAAGGTTGAAATCACTAAGGGACTCATAGAAAAGATCCTGAACCCACTATAGAATTTGAAGGAGTGACTGAACTAGGATCAAATATAGCAAATGAAAGTGAAGTATTGCCTATAGAGAAGGTTCAGGAACAAGTCCCTAACGGACAACCCCAAGAAGTAGACATTAGTTTAGAGGACTTTCAAGATAAACTTTTCAAAGACCTTCCTAATGACCTTCCACCATCTAGGAACATCTAGCCTGCCCTAGAACTTGCACCCATAGATCAATGTCCAAATTTTAAGATCATCCTGACTAACCAAGGTCTGTTTCATGCCTCCCATAGATTGCCCCAAGACTCTGATTCCTATTTCCTACCCGTTTTTGAGTCTATACATGTTTTTAAAGCCATTAGGTTACATTATATTGAGATCACCAGGTTGCATGAACCCTTAGAGCCCATCCCATTTGCGACCTACTTTTGGAAGACCTTATGGCATTTGCTAAGGATCCATGATAATTTTTCATATCAAACGAGGGTCAAACCTAGAGAGTCAATAATCTATTAGGTTTAGGCCCTAGAGAGTCCAATAAAATTCCTCTTAATAGGAATATATAGTTGAGTCTATTTTTGTCATGTGTCAGTATGAGTCTCAGAGTCCACAAAATCATTTGCACAGCATATTAAGAACTTGCATAAAGAAATTAGTAAAAAGATTCAAATGAGCATGAAGTCTATAAGCATATGGCTAATTCACATAAATGAATGAAAGAATTTAATGAAGGAGACTCTGTAATGATTAAACTTAGACCTGAAAGGTTTCCACCAGGAACTATG
Source organism: Areca catechu (assembly GCA_021397845.1). Classification (NCBI taxonomy): domain Eukaryota; kingdom Viridiplantae; phylum Streptophyta; class Magnoliopsida; order Arecales; family Arecaceae; genus Areca; species Areca catechu. The sequence continues at coordinate 167,088,682 of CM038039.1, read as the reverse complement.
AAGAAACTGCATGCCCAGGGAGCTGGACCTATCAAAGTAATTAAGAGAATTGGACCTAATGCATATGTATTAGAGTTACCACCAAATTATGTCATTAGTTCAACATTTAATACTTATGATATGAAAGAATACAAAGAGCATACATTAATTCCTAGCGAGCCTTTTGGGCCTTATCCTGCCTTTGAGAGCGAAACCCTACTTGAGTGTCCATCTACAATTCCACCAAAGCAGAGAGATAGAGTTGAACATATCTTGGATGACCAGGTGATTACCACTAGAAGTAAGGGCTATCAATGTTATCTGGTTCGTTGGCAAGGTCGACCAGAATCTGAGGACCCCTGGATCATCCGAGAGGATCTGCAGCAAATTGACCAAGACCTACTAAAAAGATATCACAGTCAGGCCGATCCTTACTCGACAGGGTCGAGTTCCTCCCACCCGGGAAGAATTGGTACGGGCACCAGGTTCAGGAAGAGACTTCAACCAATACAAATTAGGCAAGATTCTCTATGGTTGGAAGATTGAGAGTTCGAGTCATGTAATAAGTTTTGATTGGGTCTACTAGTCCTGTATTTATTTCATTTTGGTAATTGAGTCCTGTATTTGTTTCAATTGGGTTCTTCATTGTAATTGAGTCAAGAAGAGTTCAGCCAAGTCGAATCTGGTTTCAGCATAACCAAGTCAAGAAGGCTAGTGGGCGCATGGACCATGGGATCACCAACTTGGAAGCCACTTCATCATTCGTCCTTGCCACATCACCAAGACACCTGACCAAGGAATGTCGCCCAAGAGAAGAATGAATTTGAAATGGCCCACAAAATCTCCACAAATGCCGCCCCTCTTCATGAGATGCCCACTATTTTCTCCCTTTATTTTGTTGTTGTTTGAAATTTGAATTTGAATTTCAAATGGCTTGGTGGTCTATAAAAAAAGGGCTCCAAACCTTATTGTAATCATCATGATGAATCAATGAACAAAAAAAACTTTTCTTGAAATTTTCCTTGCTTATTAGCTTGGTCCCTTGTGAGAAGGTGGGTGTGAGGCCTAGAGTGATCTTCCCTTCCATCTCCATACAACCATCTTAGCTTCATCCCTTCCATCTTACAATCCATACGATCAACCAAAGGATCCTTACTTTAGTCTATGCCTTGTCTTAATCCTCCCCCTCTCCAATGACTCCAATCTGCCAAGGAGTTATCAATCCAAAGATGCCATAGAAGATCCTCGCCAAGACTAGTCCAAGCTTCCCTTCTCATTTCAAACATTCTTCCCTCCATTTCCCATTTCAATCTATCCTTTAATCCCCTCTACATCTCTTTGTTGCAGGATCCCCGAGCTACCAGGTTCCAAAGAAGAAGGTTTACCATGTCAAGAGCCGGATACAAGAAGCTTTGCAACCTAGAGGAATATCCTTGTCATCCAGGAACTTCCTCTTTGAGTGTTTCCAGTTCCAGATTTTAAAATATTGATTGCAGGGTAGCCCTCTCTAGATAATCTTTCAGATCTAAAATATTAAGATTAACATAGCCCTAATATGATTGGTTTCTTAACCACAAAGGTCCTCCTCTTATTTACTTTGAATGGTTTTATTTCTAGTAAAGTTTAATATTTAGAATCCTATCATAGAAATTCTACTTCTTTACTTTGAATAGCTACATCTATTTACTTCATTTCTCATTTAGTAATTACTAATTCCATTAGGGATGCATCATTTCATTTTTGTCCCCCATAAGAAGGAAACAATGGATATGGAAGGTATAGGTTTGGACTCTCATAGACTTTGGGACTCACACTCACGGAGAGATCTCTCACCTTTAGGGCATCTCACCCATCTCGCTACATGGAGCCGTCAGGATGAATCTCAAAGGTCATGAGGGAAGTAAAGAAGATGAAATCAAAGGGTAGGGGGATAACTAGACATGATGCGATGCGACATGTCCAGGGATGCACCTCTTGTGCTCTCCTTATGGAGTGAAAGTTGGGCCTCTCACCCTCTCCACACAGAGCGAAAAAAAGAATCTCTCTTTTCTAAAAACTCATCTTCATTCACTAATTATTTTTTACAAAGGAATGAGGATGGTATTTATAGACCTTTCCAAGCCCTCATTTGAATTTGAATACAAGATAGAAAGATTAGGGTTCAAATTCAAATATAAGATAAGGATAAGGGGTTTAAACATAAAATAAGGCCTATCCATGCTAGATAAGATAAGGAATTTTAAATTTAAAAACAAGCTGGAATAATAAGATAAAACAAACTAAACAAACTAAGAAGATAAAAATATTCAAAACAAATAGATCCTAGAATCTCTGATCTTAACTTATGTGCTGGATGTGCATCGAGATCTGTACTGCATCAGGATCTGTGCTACTCGATATCCCCATCATTGCCCTGGAGTAGGGAGAACTGGACTCCATCAAGTCAAGCTTCAGCAATCTTCTGGCTCCAAGATAAGCAAGGCCTGTAGACTTTTTTTCATCAACTTTGCTCTAAGAATCATGTAGCTTTAAGATCCATGCAGCTTTGAGATCAGTGTAGAGCTTGAAGTCGATAACAGTGAATGGGATTGCTTTCATGATCGTGCATGGTTTCTTCCTCCTCCTTAGATGGAGATTAGGTGGAATAGAGGAGGGACTCCCAACGGCTTTGCCAGCAATGACACTGGGATGGAGATGGTGGTACGGATGGGGACGTCTCGGCCAGTCATGGATCTCTTCGATCAAGGGAAGGTAGCAAATGATGAGGGTGAGCTTGGCCTGGGTGTGTGTCTGGAGGAGTTTGGTATCGTCAATGGTTGCAAGGGCAGGGAGGAGATCAGGTGGGTGGCACGAGCGGCCGGATCACAAGCATACTGGACTGCTCGGACCATGGCTTTGGCATACTTTTCAAGGCCGAATTCGATGGACATGTCTGACCTGCTAGAGTGGGAGCCATCGTAGTCGATGCGAGGCTGCCCCCCATGTCGATCATGCGCATCGCCACACTCAGATGTGCTAGCTCGTAGTAGATCTGGGCAGTCTCACCAATGCCATCCACCAGGAGGGTGGTAGATGGGATTTTCGAGACGATATGGAAGTGGAGGAGCTAGGGGTAGTCGAGCATCTCGATTTGCTGGAGCTTTCGGGCCACCGAGAGGATCCGTGGTGTGGACACCAGGGCTAGAAAATATCAATAGGTTGAACCCACATCCTTGTGGATCACCTATGAATAAAGCTCTGGATCCAATCCATTTTATCATATAAATATTTTATTTTAATTTCTATTATTTTGGGTTAGTTAGGGTTAGCCCCTTTTACCAATTGTAATTAGGGTTTTGTTTTTTAGCCTTTTGGGCTAAACCCTTTTTACCACATTGATCAAAACCCCATTTATAGGTTGTGTCAAACCCTATTGGGCCAAACCCTATTTACCAAATCTATTCTTTTCGTTACATGAAGTTAAGCTTTTTGATCAATTGATCAATTGGGCTTTAGTTAATTAGTTTTGAGTCTTGTAAATATTAGTTATTGAGTTCTGTATTACAAGGGGGACCCAATTGAAGACCCATGTGACTTTATGTGCATCCAATTGAAGACCCATGTGCTAGCCCAAGACAATTTGTTTTTGGCACCATCTTTGCTAGATTTTTGGACATCATTGCCACATCACCATGGGGATATCAGCACATGTCATGTTTGGACATGTCATGCCACTTCATTTTAGGACAACTTCACACTCCATGTCACACTTCATTGGCCGGCCCATGTGAGAATAATTAGCACCTACATGAGAAATATTTGGCGCCCTCCTTTTTAAGATAAGTAAGTGTGAAGGATTCCTCTTAATTGGCGCCCTCCACTCAAGTCATTCCATGCCAAAATGAAAGAGTTCGGCCAAGCAATTCTTCCTCTTCCTTGATGCCATTTGCCAAAGAGTTTCAAGCCAAATTAATTCATCTAAAGTGTTGGAGGTCCAAGGGTTTCTACTATCAGTATTTCAATCAAACAGGTTACCAACTGCTTAAATTCCTAGAATTTAAGAGTTTCATCAAAATTCTTGAGTCTTCATCCATCCAAACTGAAGAGTCCATGGTGTGGGCACTAGGATCAGACAAAGGCTCCTCAACCTTCTGTGGATATCTGATTAGGTGTTGGCTTTGGCTCCGTAGTTTTGATGATTAACAAAAGGTTGAGTATATGTTTGGACTAATGTTTCATTTCAAGATAAAGTTTCAGGACTTAGGTTATTCAAAAAGAGTATCAAGAGTACAATGATGAAACCAAGCTTGCCTGATTTGGGAAAGAGCTCTTCTACCTTGAACAAAATCAAATTTCTCATATTGGACCTTCTTATTAAGAAGAAATTCACAAAAGAAACAAAGGCTTAGAGAAACTCAAGCATGGCACGCACCTCTCCAAGAGTTTCAGAAAAATTCAGACCAGAGGTCGACCACCAGAGGTCGACACCTTGCTAAAGGTCGACCACCAGAGGTCGACTCATGAAGAAAAGAAAAGTTCAGCTAGGTCGGCATGGCAAAATTTCAGTGGCACGCTCCAGAGGTCGACCACCAGAGGTCGACACCTGTCCAGAAGTCGACACCAGAGGTTGACTCATCGCCTGAGAATTCAAACTGGGCAGAACTATGGTTTTCTGGATTTTTGCCTAAGATAAACTGGAGGTCAACTCATGAGGTCGACACTTGATCCAGAGGTCGACTCATGAGGTCAACTCATGGCATAACGGCTAGTTTTTCTGAACTTTTGATTTGATTTCTAACGGCCATAAACGGCCATATTTTTGATTCTAACGGTCTTGTGGAGTTGTTTCAGCTTGAATGAGGTATTTAACCTCCACCTAACTTCAAAAAAGACAAGGAGACAAAGTGAAAAGGAATAGAGTGAAAGTACAAAGCCTTCAATCAATTCCAAGCCAAAAAGAGTGAGAAAACCAAGAGATTCCTTAGCCAAAAGCTTTCCATCTTTGAGGAATCCAACTTTCAAGTGTTTGGCATTTAGTGAGGTCCAAGATTCCAAGAGAAAGGCTTGAAGAGTCTCCATCAAGAGCTACATCGAATTACTTTTTGCTCAAAAGGAGTTTGTCTTGATTTATTCATTGTATTCATATTCTTTTTGTCTTAGGCTAGTTTTAAGGGAATTTGAAACTAGTGTGAGGTTTGTTGGTGAGCCAATTGATAAAACCAACTAGGGTTGCTTGTAAGCCCGAAGCCAAAACAAGTGAGTGAGGTTTGTTGGTGAGCCAATTGATAAAACCAACTAGGGTTGCTTGTAAGCCCGAAGCCAAAACAAGTGTGTAAGGTTTTGACTTGTGATCCTTGGAAAACAAGTCGACTGTAATCTAGAAAAGATTATAGTGGAATTTCCCGAGTGGAGCTTGGGGAGTGGATGTAGGTGTTAGGTGCACCGAACCACTATACTTCTTGTGTGTTTGCATTGCTTTACTCTTCTTTAGCTCTTTAATTGTTGCTATCTTTCATTGCTTCCGTTGAACAAATTACTTGAGCACTATCGCACTTCACTTTTGAACTTGATAGCACATATATTGCTTTAATTTTTAAAATACCCAATTCACCCCCCCTCTTGGGCACCATTTCTGGGCAACATTAGGGTTTCAATTTATCAGGCCATGTAATAAGGCTTCAAGCCTATGCATTTATTTTGAGTCATAAATTTAGTCTCAATTGCTTTTGTTTTAGTCATGTACCTTGACCAATTTGGTTAAATTGTGTCTATGGGTCCTGTAATGATTTCAGTCCAAGTCTGTTTAAAGATTGGGCCCAAGCCAGAGTGGTCTTTGAGTCTAGTCCAGTTTTAATGGGTCAAGCCATCTCCCAAGCCTTGAAAGATGCCACTTCAGCCCTTGGGCACCACCTCATCCATCCCATGTGGTGCCAAATCACCTTGACAAGTGGGTGGCCAAGGCAAGGGGGAATGCTGATTTTTGTGGGTGCCATTCCTTGATCTTTTCCTTCCTTCCCTCCCCATCTCAAGCCTCTTGCTAAAGGAGTCATGGGCGGCCAATGGAAGGTCAATGGGAGTTAAAGATTGTGAAGACAAGTCCTTTTCTCTAAGCCCCCATATATCAAGCCATCTTCCCAAAATGCTTGGTCATCCATGGAAGGTCGATAGGAGTTAAAGATATGAGAAGACAAGTCCCTTGCTGAAGCCCTCATATCAAGCTTTCTTCCCAAAAGATTTGATCAACTATGGAAGGGAAATCAAGAGTCCAAGGGCGCCAAGACAACCTCCATCTTCCAAGCCCCATATCATGTTTCTCACCAAAGGTGGGTGGGCGACCAAGGAAAGAAGGAAGACATAAGCCTTGCTACAAGCCCCATATCATGCCACGCCCAACCACAAGCAAGCTTTGGTCGGCCAAGGAGAAGGGATTTCAGATTTTTGGGCGCCTTATCAAGAGAAGACTTGTAATTTTCTTTTTGAATTTGAAAAGGGTCCTAAGGTGCCTATATAAAGGACCTTACCCCTCATTTGTATGGCTAATTTTGATGAATGAAAGAAAAAATTTTGAGTGCTACTCTTCTAGTTGTTGCTTTCGTTCCTTAAGAACGTCGATCTTCGTGAGGGAGCGCCTTCACCTTCGGACATCGAGAGGTGTGAGGTCTCAAGTTACCTTCTCTTTCATGCAAGCCATTTTCCATCTTTGAGTTCGGAGACCGTCTGGATGATCGATCTCGATGCCTAGCAAGAAGATCCCCCATTCACCACCATCTTCAACTTTTCCTCCTTAATTACTTCTTGTTTCTTGCTAACATCCAACATTTCTCTTGATTGCTCGTAGGTCCTCCAAGTGCCATGAATACGGAGTCAGTCTCCCTTGCCTTCATGACCTTCAGACAGAAAGCCGGTGCATCCACAGGGTTAAAGGCTCGATCATCCAGGCTGCATCCGTGAGAGTGAGTGAACTCGGTATTGGGCACATCAGAACTTTATAAGGTTTGCCACCCTAACTCCTAAGTTGGTATTGATCCAAGAGCTAAGTCTTACGGGGTTTCTCAATCCCGGGGTCCTTTTCTTATCCTTGTTTAGGGACTTATTTGCTTGCTTGAAGTTCTTATTATCATAGAAACCCTAGATCTACTCTTGCTTATCTTCGGGAATCCTTAACCTCATTTAAAAATCTAAAAATCATAAAAGAAAAATCACTTGCATCATTCCATCTCTAGTTAGTCCCACATCATCTGGTATCAGAGCATGGTTAGGACTTAGCATCTTCTTAAGTACTTGGATTAGGTACTTTACCCTAGCCGTCCGATCATAGAAAAAAGAAGGGCTACAAGACCCTCACATCCCATTCCATGGGAATTTCTTATAGTGTGTAGGGGTGCTGATGTGATTGACCTTTGAAGGGGAACACAAGAAGATAAGTTTTGAATCTTAAAGAATAGTTTTGCATCATTAGAATCTAGCATCAAATTTCTGCATTTTTTTTATTTCAATACATAGTATGATAATTTAGTTGTTTTTGCCTGTAGAAATGTCAGATTTTTATGATTTTTATTTTTCTTGATTCTGCATAATTTGAAGTATTTTCTAGAATTTTTTTAAATTTTATTTCAATCTATAAAATTTCTACAAGGCTGATTACCACCTGAGAAAAAAAATTCTACTCTGAAAATTCAGCAAGTGCACTCTTCATATCTTCATTTTCCATATAGTTTAATTTTTGCATTTAGGTTCATAATTTTTAATTCTCAGCATCTTATTTCCGCTAGCATACATCAAAAATCCAAAAAAACAAAACTTAGGTATATCTCATTAGATCATTTGTATGCCATCATTCTCATAATTCACTTAAGGGCGTCAATATCATAAGATAAGGGAAGGAAGTCATTACCTTTCCTTAGCCCAAAAACAACTACCCTTGCATTTCGATCCCAAACCTAATCTAAAATATAGTAGCAACCTAATAGATTAGGGACATCAATGTGTTGGGTTTGACCATTTTGGGGAAGCTGGTTGCATACAACCCTTCAATTGGTACCAGGAAGCTGGTATCTAAGGCAAGAGGTCTAGCATCAAATGACCTAAGTGGTGTTGTGGTTCCTTAATTGGGTCCTTGCGAAAGCAAGGGGGGCCTCCCACACTCCCACCTCTTACTTGGCTGGTGAAAGGGCTAGTTGATTGTGCTGTGTGTCTTCTACGTGGACTCATTGTGATTGAACTCCTAGGTCTAGCAAACCCGTAGCACCTTTCGTTGTGTGTTACATATTGACTAGGTCAGGAGTCCCCTATCACTCTAATCATTTCCAATCAAGTGAACCCATGGAGAATGACCACGAGGATCCATTAAAGGTCATCATTGAACATCTAGCTAGGTTGAATAAAAGGTTTGATGAGTTTGAAATCATAATTGAAACAAGGCTAGAAACTCTGGAGAGAACCTGGGAGCCTTCCACTGAACTTGAGTCTGAGTCACCTCCCACACCAAGTTTGGTAGAAGATCAATTATTAGAAGAATATAAGGGAGAGGAAGAACTGTTTGAATCTGAAGACCTTTTAGGAGTAGGTAGATGCATCCTTACCCAAAACATAGTGCAAGAAGATTGGCGTAGGACCAATATCCTACAAACCTTTGTCAGACTAGGGGATAAGGTGTGCAAGATCATAGTTGATAGTGGGAGCTGTGTCAATGCCATCTCTTTAAGTACTGTCAAATCCATAGGATTGACCCCAGTTCCTCACCCCAACCCTTATAAGGTCTCATGGATAGATTCAACTTCCATACCCATAAAGTCTAGATGCCAAGTCATGATCAAATTGCAGTCATATGAAAAGATGATTTGGTGTGATGTCCTTCCCATGGGCATCAGTAGCATTATCCTAGGTCAACCCTAGCTTTACGATCATGATGCCATCCTTTATGGTCGGACCAATACCTGTACCTTTAACCACCATGGGAAGAAATTTACAATCAATCCAATTCAGCCTAAGGACCATGTTAAAAGAGGATTAGCAGCCTAAAGGAAGAGAAGCCAGAAGTCAACCTGATCAAGGCCAAAGAGTTAGAGAATGTGATGACTGAGGGAACTCTTGCCATAAAAGAGATTTATGAACCAACCCAGAGAGAAGAACCTTTTGAAGAATTTCAGGGAGAAAGGATTGAGCCCACTAAGAATTTAAGTGAAGAAACCCCATAGCCTATTGAGGAATCTCAAGAAGAAATCCATGAATCAAGTTTAGTGGAGAAGTGTGATGAAGATGAACCCAAGGTTGAAATCATTAAGGAATCAAAGAAAAATGATCCTGAACCCACTACAGAATCTGAAGAAGAAATGACCGAGTCAGGGTCAAACAAAGTAGATGAAAGTGAAGGTTCTCAAGTATTGCCCATATAGAAGGTCCAAGAACAAGTCCCTAAGGAACAACCCCAAGAAGTAGATATTAGTTTAGAGGACTTTTAAGATAAACTTTTCAAAGACCTTCCTGATGACCTTCCACCTTCTAGGAGCACCCAACTTGCCCTAGAACTTGTACCTATATATCCTCCTAGTACTAATTATGAGGTTAGGACAAGTACGCCCATAGATCAATATTCATACATTAAGATCAGTCTCTTTAGCTTTGAACCAGTCCCTGAGTCTCCTTTATATTTCCTACCCTTCCCTGAGTCTTCTCATGTTTCTAGAGCCATGGGGCTACATTTTGTTGAGATTACTAGATTGCATGAATCCTTAGAGCCCATCCCTTTTGCTACCTACTTATGGTATACCTTATGGCATTTGCTAGGGATTCATGATAATTTTTCATGTGCATACCATACCAGGGTCAAACCTAGAGAGTCAATAATCTATTAGGTTTAGGCCCTAGAGAGTCCAATAAAATTTCTCTCAATAGGAATACATAGTTGAGTCTACTTTTTGTCAAGCATCAGTATGAGTCTCAGAGTTCGCCAAAATCATTTGCACTGCATATTAGAGGCATGCATAAGAAATTTAGCCAGAAAATTAATCTAAGCAATAACATATATAAAAAATTGGCTGATTCCTGGAAATGAGCTAAAGAGTTTGAAATTGGAGATTCTATAATGATTAGGCTTAGGCCTGAACAGTTTCTACCAGGAACCATTAAGAAACTTCATGCTCGTGGAGCTGGCCCTTTTAGGATGATAAGGAGAGTTGGCCCTAATGCCTTTGTGCTTGAGCTACCCTCGGATTATGGCATTAGCTCGACTTTCAATATCTCAGACTTAGTCAAGTATAGGGAATCAGCAAGCATACCCAGTGAGCCAATTGGGCATGACCTTTCATTTGAGAGCAAACCCGACCCAGAGTGTCCACCACCAATATTACCTGAGAAAGGAGAGCGGACCGAGCGTGTCCTGGATGATCAAGCTATCACCACCTGGGGCAAAAGCTATCAACATTACTTGGTCCGATGGCAAGGCTGTCTGGAGTCCGATGATTCATGGATCACCCGGGAGGACTTGCAGTGCCTCAACCCCGACCTTCTGGAAAAGTACCAAAGCCAAATCCACTCTTACTCGACAGGGTCGAGTTCCTCCCATCCCGAGAGAACTGGTGTGGGCACCAGGATCAGATTGAGGCTGGTGGGAACACCGAAGGCACCAGAATAAGATAGAGACTTTTCAACCCTCTGTGAATTGATTAATAATTTATGAGTCCATCTGTAATAAGGGCCTAGCCCATCTAAGTCCATTTTAGTTGTTATTTGAGTCTTTTGAGTTGTCATTTCAGTTCTGTAATAGTCAGCTCATGTTGAGCTAGTTCAGTCCAGTGTTAGTCAGCTCATGTCGAGCTAATTTTATTTTTTTGAGTCCTGTTCAACCATATTGAAGACTCAAGACCCCATCATACAAGTGAAGACCAAGTCCAACCTGATTGAAGACATGGAAGTTGAGCCCAAGTCCAACCCAGCTTGAAGATTTGAAGACCCCAGGAGGAAAATTCAGAAAACCATGATTCCTTGTAGATGCCCTCCAGATGCCCAAATTCCCTTCCAGATGCCAAAGTATATTCATAGACCAGGGCATCCATGATTCCAAAGGTCTATCTGCATCCTAGCCCAAAGAAATCAAGCCCAGGCGCCAAGCCCAAGCCCCTAAGAAGCAAGATACCAGGGAATATTCCTGCTACCTGGCTACCAGGCCACCTCAGCTTCCAGAGGCCCAAACCCATGCACCCGAGCCCCTTTAGGCCAGCCTCTTACTGCTCCTAGAAGCCCAACACACCCCCCTAGGCATCCTTGGAGTGTTGGCCAAGTCAAGAGAATTTTTAGAAATTTTTCTACCTAATGTTTCCTTATTTTCTAGCTAGGGTTTGAGAGGGAAAATGAGTCTTATGTAAAGACTTATGTGCCCTTACTTGGAGCCCAAGGTTAAGGGTCTATTTAAAGGACCCTAGCCTCTTGTATGAAGGGAGATTTTTGATATGAAATAAACCTTGATTTCTTCAATTGCTTTGTGTGATTACCCTGCTGTGTGCATAAAGGGGTTTGAGAGTTCTTCTTCCCGATGTTTGCAACCATCTTCCAGCCGCCAACCATCCTTCCAGCCTCCTCCAAAACTTTCTTTCCTTTGCTATTTTCCTTTATTTTCTTGATTTTCTCTGAGTTTTCTAACCCCTGATAGGTCGTTTGCAGGTCCTCGAGTTCCTATGAATCCAACGACTCCAGCCATGCCTCAATCGGACCACCGAGCAGAAAGCCAAAAATTCGTGGGTCTTTGGCTCGATTTTCCAGGCCGCATCCATCGAGGAACGAGAGACCCCTTCGCTGTGATCTTCACCGGGTACTTTAGACATTGTCAGGTACACCCCCTCTACCTCCAGTCTTTATATTGTAGGAGAACTTGCCCTAACCGAGGCTTCTTAGCCCCGGCGATTCTTCTTTAATACTTTTCTAGGTTCTAATCTGCATGCTCGGCTTCAAAAACTCATATAAAATTTCCTAAAACTAATTTTGATTTAAAATTTGGGAATTAATCACCTAACCCCACATATAAAACATACAAAAAGAATTGCAAGTATATTAGTCCCGCATCATTTGGTATCAGAGCTTAGATTAGGGCTTATTTTCTGCGATTTCTCAGTCCGTATATGCTCTGTTATTTAAATTATTTCTCTCTGATAAAAACTACAAAAATTTTGAAATTTATTTTTATGGATTCATAATAATTCAAAATAATCTTAAGAATTTTTTTAAATTTTATTATGGCCTGTGAATTTTCTGCAAGCTGAAATATAGCCTACAAAACTTTGGCTCTATTTTTTTTTCAACAAGACAAGTTTGGAAATTTTAGGGTTTTGTTTAGCATTTTTTGCATATCTTTTAATTTTAGTATATTTCCTACATATTAGGCCATAATTTTCAAGTTTTCTTCTATTTAAAAAAATACCAAAAAAAAAAACATATTCTCCAAAAATACCAAAAACATCTAAATCCTAATTTGCATCCTCATCTGCCTGCCATCATTGCATAATTTACTTTTAAGGGCACTCTTGCTATATTAGATGGGGGGAGGATTTGATCACCTCTCCTTAGCCCAAAACCACATCCCTTACATTCGGTCCCAAGCCTTAACCTAAAATTAACTAGACTTAATTTGCCCTAGTAGGCTAGGGACACCAACTGGTCCGGTCTGGGCTAAGTCTTAGATCATTGTGTCAAGCTAACCTGTGTGTGCTTTGTGCTCGGTGTCTAGAACGGTGGTTTAGAGATTCAATCCCGAAGGGCTTGTGTGCTGGTCCGCCTACCTGGCCAATCTCTGATTGGTGTCTAGGATTAGCAATCAGGGACCTAACACTCCCCTTACACCTGCCTGGCTGAGTACAGGATTACTATAGGCTAGTTTGCCACCCTGATTGAGTATCTAGTTTTGGACTCTAGGTCTAGTCAACTATAGTTGGTTTGATCGAGTCTTGCAAGAGTATCAGCTTAGGAGTCCCATCTCATCCACCATCTCCCTGAACCTATGGATAAGCAGGAAGCTAGGATTCGAGCCCTTATAGACCAAATGACCCAGATGGCTACCCAGATGACTACCCAGATGACCTAGTTAACTCAGTCTGGTACCCAAACCAACAATAGAATTGACCATCTTGCCAATAGGTTTGATCAGTTAGAAGGCCATGTAGGGATCCTAGGAAGAACCCATGGATCACAGTCTGAGCCAGATCCTCAGTCCCCTCAACCTAGGAGGATCCCAAACCCTGATCTATACCATGAGATCGAACCTAGGAAAGCCCCTTATCCTGACCCGTACTACAATCCTCAACCTAGAAGGACCCCAAATCCTGATCCATACCGAGAGGTTGAACCTAGGAGAGCCCCTCAGCCTGACCCATACTATAATACTGAACCTAGAAGAACCCCTTACCATGACCCTTATTATGATACTCAACCTAGAAGAACCCCTTACCATGACCCTTATTATGATACTGAACCCAGGAGAATCCAATACTCTGACCCATATAGGGAGTCCAACCCTAGGAGAACCCAATATCCTGATCCATATAGAGAGCCCAACCTTAGGAGGACCCCATACCATGATCCATCCTTAGAACCTGACCATAGAGCTGACCCAAAATCCTATGACCCCAGATCCTATAATTCCATGACCTATAGATCTGCACCCTTGTCCTATGAGCCCAGAGAACCCATAACCCCTAGGTATCAATCTAGTACTAGTCAGGTTTCCCTTAGTCAACTTGAACCCCATAGGATTAGTACCCCTAAATATGAACCCAGTAGTGAGCCACTACCCCTTAGGCAACCTGAACCTACTAGGACTAGTGTCCATAATCAGAAACTAGGACCTAACCAATTTTTCCCTAGTCGACCTTCTCCAACCATTCCTGAGATTGACAAGGCTTACATTAACGCGGAAGTGTATGAAGCTGATGCGAGCCTAGTGGATGAGTATGAAGGAGAAGAGGAGACACCTTTAGTAGACCTAGAATTAGCTGACCCAGTAGATACCCAGGTAGAAACCACCCTAGAGCTAGTTGACCTTGACCACATCCAACCTAAAGCTATAGTGGAAGAACAATTTGAGGAAGAGAACTATGATACTAGGATTTTACCTGAGGAAACTCTAGAAAAGGATCTAATTGTAGAACCTAATCCTAAATTCCATGAACAAGAAGACTTTATTCAGGATTTGGCTTACTTAACCCATTGCCCTCAGGATGAATCCCTTCCTGCCATTCCTATTGAAGATCTCTTCCCAGAAATTGTTGACCCATCCTTCCATAGAATGGACCTTTTCTTGCCCATAGATATACCGCAACCTCGTCAGGTTAGCCTCATTAGTCAAGGATTAGTCCCTGACATGCCTTCTTATATAGAACTTTATCCAACTAACCTCGAACCTTTTTCCCTACCCTACCAAACTAATTCTGAACCCACTTCCTATTTTCTGCCCTTTCCTGACACCTCAAGCATTTCTAGGATTATTAGATTGCATTTAACTGAGATTAGCATACTGCATGCATTCATCATGCATGTTAGGTTTGCATCTTACTTCTGGCACACTCTTTGGAATTTGCTAGGAGTTCACTGTAAATTTTCATGTGCATGTCAAGCTAGGATCAAACCTAGGGAACCTATAATCTGTTAGGTTTAGATCCAAAGAGTTCAATAAAATTTTCTTCTATAGGAATGCATAGTCAAGTCTGTTAGGTATCAGTATGAGTCCTTTGAATCATTTGTTAGGAGTCTGCATGTGCCCAGCATGTTCACCACCTACACTAATTTTAAACAAACTGTCTAATTCCCGAAGATGGACCAAAGAATTTGATGTAGTGAATTCTATCTTGGTTAGGCTTAGGCCTAAAAGAAGCTTCATGCTCGTAGAGCTGGACCTTTTAAAGTGATAGAGAAGGTTGGATCAAATGCCTAGGTGTTGGACTTGCCTTTGGATTTGGGCATTAGTTCTACCTTCAATATTACAGACTTGGTTGAGTATAGGGAACCGGCAGCAATACCTAGTGAGGTCTTTGGACCAATTCCTTTTCATTGTGAGTGATCCTAACCCAGAGTGTCCACTAACAAATTGGCCTGAGAGAGGAGAACGGATCGAGCGTATCCTGGACGATCAAGCCATCACGACTCGGGGCTGTGACTATCAACGCTTCCTGGTCCGATGGCAAGGCCAGCCAGAGTCGGACGATTCATGGATTTCTTGAGAGGACTTGCAACACCTCAACCTAGACCTTCTCGAGAGATATGTGAGCCAGTCTGATCTTCACTCGACAGGGACGAGTTCCTCCTACCCCGGGAGAATTGGTGGGGACACCGGAGGCACCATAATAAGACAGAGGCTTTTCAACCCTCTGTGAATTGATCAATAATTTATGAGTCCATCTGTAATAAGGGCCTAGCCCATCTAAGTCCATTTTAGTTATTATTTGAGTCTTTTGAGTTGTTATTTCAGTTCTGTACTAGTCAACTCATGTTGAGCTAGTTCAGTCTAGTATAAGTCAGCTCATGTCGAGCTAATTTTATTTTTTTAAGTCCTATTCAACCATATTGAAGACTCAAGACCACATCATACAAGTGAAGACCAAGTCCAACCTGATTGAAGACATGGAAGTTGAGCCCAAGTCCAACCCAGCTTGAAGATTTGAAGACCCCAGGAGGAAAATTCAGAAAACCCTGATTCCTTGCAGATGCCCTCCAGATGCCCAAATTTCCTTCCAGATGCCAAAGTATATTCATAGACCAGGGCATCCATGATTCCAGAGGTCCATCTGCATCCTAGCCCAAAGAAATCAAGCCCAGGCGCCAAGCCCAAGCCCCTAAGAAGCAAGATACCAGGGAATATTCCTGCTACCTGGCTACCAGGCCACCCCAGCTTCCAGAGGCGCAAACCCATGCGCCCGAGCCCCTTTGGGCCGGCCTCTTGCTGCTCCTAGAAGCCCAACATGCCCCCCTAGGCATCCTTGGAGTGTTGGCCAAGTCAAGAGAATTTTTAGGAATTTTTCTACCTAATGTTTCCTTATTTTCTAGCTAGGGTTTGAGAGAGAAAATGATTTTTATGTAAAGACTTATGTGCCCTTACTTGGAGCCCAAGGTTAAGGGTCTATTTAAAGGACCCTAGCCTCTTGTATGAAGGGAGATTTTTGATATGAAATAAACCTTGAGTTCTTCAAATGCTTTGTGCGATTACCCTGCTGTGTGCATAAAGGGGTTTGAGAGTTCTTCTTCCTAGTGTTTGCAACCATCTTCCTGCCGCCAACCATCCTTCCAGCCCCCTCCAAAACTTTCTTCCCTTTGCTGTTTTCCTTTGTTTTCTTGATTTCATCTAAGTTTTCTAACCCCTGATAGGTCATTTGAAGGTCCCCAAGTTCCTACGAATCCAACGACTCCAGCCACGCCTCAATCGGACCACCGAGCAGAAAGCCGGGAATCCGCGGGTCTTTGGCTTGGTTTTCCAGGCCACATTCATCGAGAAATGAGAGATCCCTTCGCTGCGATCTTCACCGGGTACTTCAGACATTGTCAAGTACACCCCCTCTACCTCCAGTCTTTATATTGTAGGAAAACTTTGGTGCGGCCACCAGAATCAGAAGAAGACTTTAGGGTTCCATCTGGATCTCTGATTGACCTTGACCAAGAAAATTAGGATTTGTAATAGGGATTGACCTGATCAACCCAATTTTGAGTCTGTAATTTTGTCATTTCAATTTTTGTTGAGTCATGTTGACTCAGTCCAAGTCCAGGTCCAGGTTGGCGCCATTCCCTTTGCCATAGGGTGCCTCATTTTTTCTTCCATGGTCCAGCTACAAGTGGGTGCCACACTTCCTGCCACACCTCCATCCAGTGTCTTTGGTCCCCACACCATAAGAAGTAAGTTCCCCTTTTTCTTGCACCACTTGGGGGAGAAATCCATCAAGATACCTCAATCCAAGGAGGAGCCAACTTCTTTCCAGATAAACCCAAGCCAGGATGGCAAGAATTTTTCTTGAAGAGAGGATCATGGAGGTGCCCCACAATGTTCCATAAAAATCCAAGTTATAAAAGGGAAGAGAGCATGTCTTGGGGAGAAAATCAAGGAGGCACCCAAAAGTTTTCTAAAGTGCCAAAGCCATGAAAAGAAGAAGCCTAAACTTGTGGAGCAAGACTAGGAGGTGTCCAAAAGAGCCAAACCATGAAGGAAAAATCCTTGATTCATGGAGAGATACTAGGAGACACCCCCATAACCTGCCATTTGGAGCTAATTTTCAAGTTTTCTTGGAGTTTTTGGGCCGCTCACTCATGGAAGGAGTCTTGGTTGGCCAAGGGAAGAGAATTTGATGCCTAAAGTGTAGATTTGTCCTATTAGTCCCACATGGGAACTTGTATGGTTTTGATTTTTCTTATAGGTCTATATATTAGACCCCTTTTGTAACTTGAACTTATCTTATGAAATCTTATGAATGAAATCCCTTGTTTTTGAGCAAAGTCTTGTTCTTCCGCACTTATTCTGAGTGTTGAGCTCCGTGAGGGAGTAAATTCGGGTTCCCTAGGAACCTTGAGGAGGTGTGAGATCTCCAACCCCAAAACCCTAGCTTAGTCCACCCATCTCTACTCCACCACCACCAAACCCTAGCCTCTACACCATCTCCAAGGTTCTTCTTCCAAAGGGTGGCCGATCACCAGGACCCCAGTCCAGCCATCTTCTAGTCAGCTACCACTGCTTCAGAGTCCATCCAGCAGATCCAGGAGAAGAAGTCCCAAATCTGCAGCCTAGGAGTTCCAGATCAGCTGAAGACCTTCAGATCCCATCCTTTCTTCTACTCTGGTAACTCTCTTCCCTGAGTCTCTTGTTCCTAACCTTGTTCTTCTTCTCTCCAGGATCCAGGGTTCAAGAAGAGGCCAACTTTGCCAAGGACCATTATCGTAGGATCCATTGCGAAGATACCTTGACTCCCGGGATCCAATAATCTGCTCGAGAGAGTCTTTTTCCACCAAATGGAGAGATATCACTGCTAGGTAACAAGAACCTTCCCTTCTCACTTTGTCTGTTTCGTTGAAACTCAGAGCAAACCCTAGATCTGGGGGTTTCTCAATCCCCAGCGATCCTACTTCTGAGTTACTCTGATAATCCACTCCTTTTAACTGTGCTTTCTGTCATTTCTTAGTTTCTTTCAACATTAGTTTATCTTTCCTTTGAGTCAAAGCCGACTTCTGAATATATATATATATATATATATATATATATATATATATATATATATATATATATATACATATATATAATACATTAATTTTAATTTGCTTCCGCATTCCACATATCCGTTCTACATCATTTTTGGTATCAGAGTTTTCGTTCTGCATCACTTTTGGTATCAGAACTTTCGTTCTGCATCAATTTTGGTATCAGAGCCCTGTCTAGGGTTCTTGCTTGTTTGATTGTTTTTTCGTTCCTTTTTACTTTTGCTGCCTGGAGTAGACTCCCATGGCCATCTAGTCCTAGGAACAAGCGAGATGCAAGCCTCCTCCTCCCATTCCATGGGGGTTCCTAGGGCGTGTAGGGGTGCCGCTGGGTTATAACTTCTAGGCAGGGATTGTAAACGGGACACACGTTCTGTTTTCTACCAGTAACTATCCTGTTATTTGAATTGTTTCTCCCTGCAAAAAATTTTAAATTAAGTAATTCTTGTTTTATTGGAACCAGTATAATTGAAAGTAATTTACAAAAAATTTTCATGATTTATTAATTTCTTTAGATTTTCTGAGATCAATTTTACTGCTGTTTTGCTTTTTATTTTCTGCAAGCTTTATTTTTATTTGAGTGTACATAAATTGAATCTATCTTAAGGGCACCGAAGTTGCAACATAAGGGGAGGATTGAGACCCTCTCCTTAGCCCAAAACCACCTCCCGTGCATTCAAACCTAAGCCTTTAATCTTAAAATTAATTAGACCTAATTTGCCTTAGTGGGCTAGGGACACCAACTGGTCGGGTCTAGGCTAGTGTTGAGTCAGTTTGTCTAGTTACTCTGTGTGTGCTTTGTACTTAGTGTCTAGAACGGTGGTTCAGGGATTCTACCCCGAAGGGCTTGTGTGCTGGTCCGCCTACCTGGCCAATCACTGATTGGTGTCCAGGATTGGCAATTAGGGACCTAACACTCCCCTTACACCTGCCTGGCTGAGTTCCGAGTTACTACAGGCTAGCTTGCCACTCTGATTGGGCATCTAGTTTGGGCTCTAGGTCTAGTTAGCCCGTAGTCATTTCAGTCGAGTCTCATTTGGTGTGCTAACTTGCATCATCATGTCCACCCGGAACGGAGTACCCTACCAACCTGGTCAAACCCAACCTGATTTAGAGGCCATGATTAGAACTTTTACCGAAAGTATGACCAAATTGAGTCAGGATATGAATGAGGGTTTTGCCTAGTTTAGAGACCGAGCCCAGGGACTTGAGAAACATAGACATCAAAATTGGACCCCTGATCCAAAATTTAATAGGCCCCAACCTCACCCATGCCAGGAGCCTAGGAGGACCTTATATCGTGATCCCGAGCATAACCCTAGGAGCCTATACCCATACTTGGTTGACTCAGAGAAGGGACCCGTTAGGAACACCGAACCTTATGCACCCATTTTTGATGGAAGACAAGAGACATATATTAAGTGGGAAGAACAAATGGATCAATATTTTGAGTGCACTAACATATCGGAATTAGGACAAGTTAGGTTGGCCAAAACCAAGTTCACCAAACATGCTAGGTCGCATTGGTATGCTATTGAGCGTGAGTGTTATCAAAGAAAAGAGAAAATATATACTTGGAGAGATATGAGAAGTAAGTTGAGAGATAGGTATCTAGGTAGATCCTATGAGAAAAGACTTTTAGACCAATGGTACCAATTGCAACAAGGTAATAGGCCCGTGTCTAAATATATCGAGGACTTCCAGTGGTATGACATGAAATGCAATACCATTAAGACCGAAGCTTAGATCACATCGAGGTTCAGGGTTGGGTTACACCCAGACATTTATAGGAAGCTATGCCTTGAAAACATCAATAAGTTAGACCGAGCCTACCAAGAAGCCCAAGACTATGAGCGGTCTTTAAGATATAACCAATCAAGTACTTTGGACTTAAAGCCAACCTCTACCAACTTGAGTCAAGTTCCGATTGATCCGACACCCGTAGTGAACCAGACTTTTGTTTGTCAATTCCCACTTATGTCACCTCTTGACCAGAAGGATAACACTGAGAAGGAGTTAGGCATGGCCATCCCAAAATTAGTTGACCTGACCAGAGCCATACTTAAAGAGGAATCAAAGGAGAATAGATTAGAACCTTTCAGTGAGATTGAGGAAGAAATATATGAGCCTGACATAAGTTTGATAGATGAATATGAAGAAGAAGAATTTGAGGATATCTCTCTCGATAATTCAATTAACCAACTCCTACCTGATGGGGTTATTGAGGGGACCCCTACCACTCAAGGAATTCAGGAGCTAACCCTAAGAGAAGACCCTTTTGAGGAAGTTCAGGAAGAGAAAATTGCACCCAATGAGAGTTTAAGTGAGAATACCCCTGAACTCATTGAAGAATCCAAAGAAGACACCCCTGAGTCAAATCTGGTAGAGAAGTGTGAAGAAGGAAGGGGTTCACAAGAATTGTCCATTGAGAAGGTCCAAGAACAAGAAAAAGACAGTAGCTTAGAAGACTTTCTAGATAAACATTCCAAAGACCTTCCTGATAACCTTCCACCTTCTAGGAGCACCCAGCCTACCCTAGAACTTGCACTTGTAGACCCTCCTAGAGCAAATCATGAGGTTTGGATGAGTGCACCTATAGAACAATGTCCTCATTTTAAGGTCATCCTGAATAACCAAGGTATGTTTCTTATTTCCTATAAGCCATCTCAAAACTCTGATTCTTATTTCCTACCCTTCCCTGAATCTTCTCATGTTTCTAGAGCTATGGGATTACACTTTACTGAGATTTCTAGGTTGCAAGACTCCTTAGAACCTATTAGGTTTGCCACCTACTTCTGGAAGACCTTATGGCACCTACTAGGTACCCTTGATAAGTTCTCATGCTCTGCATGCCATCCTCCGACCCAAGGTCAAACCTAGAGAGCCTTAGTTTGTTAGGTTTAGACCTAGGGTTCCTTTGAATAAAGTCCATTCTTTAGGAATGCGTCGTCGTCGAGTTTAGGACAATGACTCAGATTTTGGTTGAGTGAGAATACCAGGAATTGGGATTTGTATTTACCCAGGGCTGAATTTGCATATAATGACTCGGTCAATAGGTCTATAGGTAAAAGCCCTTTTGAGATTGTTCATGGGTACAAGCCTCACACACCACATGACCTAGTTCCTTTGCCAGTCCACACACGAGTCTCCGAGTCTGCTGAAGACTTTGCACAGCATGTAAAGAACTTGCATAAAGAAATTCATGTCAAAATGAAACTTATAAGAAGTTGGCTGATTCTCAAAGGCGAGTCAAAACTTTTGTTGAGGGAGACTATGTAATGATTAGGTTAAGGCCTGAGCGGTTTCCTCCTGGAACTGTTAGAAAGCTTCATGCTAGAGGAGCTGGACCATTTAGAGTGATGAAGAGAGTGGGACCCAATGCCTATGTTGCCTCCAAAGCTAGGCATTAGCTCCACTTTCAACATTACAGACCTAGTAGAGTACAGGGAGCTAGCTGTGATTCCAAGTGAGCCTTTTGAACCTAATCCTGTTATTGAGAGTGATCCCGACCCTATGTGTCCACCAACAAACTGGCCTGTGAGGAAAGAGCAGATTGAAAAGATCCTGGATGATCAGGTTATCTCTACTCGTAATCGAGGATACCAAAGATACCTGGTCCACTGGCAAGGAAGGCCAGATTCTGATGACTCTTGGATCTCCCGAGAAGAATTAGAAGAATTGGACCCAGACCTCTTGGAGAGATACCAGAGCCAGCTTGATCCATACTCGACAGGGTCGAGTTCCTCCCACCCCGGGAGAATTGGTGCGGGCACCAGAATCAGAAGAAGACTTCAGGGTTCTATCTGGATCTCTGATTGACCTTGACCGAGAAAATTAGGATTTGTAATAGGGATTGACCTGATCAACCCAATTTTGAGTCTGTAATTTTGTCATTTCAATTTTTGTTGAGTCATGTTGACTCAGTCCAAGTCCAGGTCCAGGTTGGCACCATTCCCTTTGCCATAGGGTGCCATATTTTTTCTTTCATGGTCCAGCTACAAGTGGTTGCCACACTCCCTGCCATATCTCTATCCAGTATCTTTGGTCCCCACACCATAAGAAGTAAGTTCCCCTTTTTCTTACACCACTTGGGGGAGAAATCCATCAAGATACCTCAATCCAAGGAGGAGCCAACTTCTTTCCAGATAAACCAAAGCCAGGATGGCAAGAATTTTTCTTGAAGAGAGGATCAAGGAGGTGCCCCACAATGTTCCATAAAAATCCAAGTTATAAAAGGGAAGAGAGCATGTCTTGGGGAGAAAATCAAGGAGGCACCCAAAAGTTTCCTAAAGTGCCAAAGCCATGAAAAGAAGAAGCCTAAACTTGTGGAGCAAGACTAGGAGGTGTCCAAAAGAGCCAAACCATGAAGGGAAAATCCTTGATTCATGGAGAGATACTAGGAGGCACCCCCATAACCTGCCATTTGGAGCTAATTTTCAAGTTTTCTTGGAGTTTTTGGGCCGCTCACTCATGGAAGGAGTCTTGGTTGGCCAAGGGAAGAGAATTTGATGCCTAAAGTGTAGATTTGTCCTATTAGTCCCACATGGGAACTTGTATGGTTTTGATTTTTCTTATAGGTCTATATATTAGACCCCTTTTGTAACTTGAACTTATCTTATGAAATCTTATGAATGAAATCCCTTATTTTTGAGCAAAGTCTTATTCTTCCGCACTTATTCTGAGTGTTGAGCTCCGTGAGGGAGTAAATCCGGGTTCCCTAGGAACCTTGAGGAGGTGTGAGATCTCCAACCCCAAAACCCCAGCTTAGTCCACCCATCTCTACTCCACCACCACCAAACCCTAGCCTCTACACCATCTCCAAGGTTCTTCTTCCAAAGGGTGGCCGACCACCAGGACTCCAGTCCAACCATCTTCAAGTCAGCTACCACTGCTTCAGAGTCCATCCAGCAAATCCAGGAGAAGAAGTCCCAAATTTGCAGCCTAGGAGTTCCAGATCAGCTGAAGACCTTCAGATCCCATCCTTTCTTCTACTCTGGTAACTCTCTTCCCTGAGTCTCTTGTTCCTAACCTTGTTCTTCTTCTCTCCAGGATCCAGGGTTCAAGAAGAGGCCAACTTTGCCAAGGACCATTATCAGAGGATCCATTGCGAAGATACCTTAACTCCCGGGATCTAATAATCTGCTCGAGAGAGTCTTTTTCCACCAAATGGAGAGATATCACTGCTAGGTAACAAGAACCTTCCCTTCTTACTTTATCTGTTTCATTGAAACTCAGAGTAAACCCTAGATCTGGGGGTTTCTCAATCCCCAGCGATCCTACTTCTGAGTTACTCTGATAATCCACTCCTTTTAATTGTGCTTTCTGTCATTTCTTAGTTTCTTTCAACATTAGTTTATCTTTCCTTTGAGTCAAAGTCGACTTCTGAAAATATATATAAAAAAAAAATACATTAATTTTAATTTGCTTCCGCATTCCACATATCCATTATGCATCATTTTTGGTATCAGAGTTTTCGTTCTGCATCACTTTTGGTATCAGAGCTTTCGTTCTGCATCAAATTTGCCCTAACCGAGGCTTCTCAGCCCCGACGATCCTTCTTTAGTACTTTTCTAGGTTCTAATCTGCATGCTCAGCTTCAAAAATTCATATAAAATTCCCTATAACTAATTTTGATCTGAAATTCGGGAATTAATCACCTAACCCCACATATAAAACATACAAAAAGAATTGCATGCATATTAGTCCCGCATCAGAGGCTCCTCAACCCTCTATGGATATCTGATTAGGATTTTAATTTATCGGGCCATGTAATAAGGCTTCAAGCCTATGCATTTATTTTGAGTTATGAATTTAGTTTCAATTGCTTTTGTTTTAGTCATGTACCTTGACCAATTTGGTCAAGTTGTGTCTATGAGTCCTGTAATGATTCCAGTCCGAGTCTGTTTAAAGATTGGGCCCAAGCCAGAGTGGTCTTTGAGTCTAGTCCAATTGTAATGGGTCAAGCCAAGCCATCTCCCAAGCCTTGAAAGATGCCACTTCAACCCTTGGGCTCTACCTAACCCATCCCATGTTGCGCCACATCACCTTGACAAGTGGGCAGCCAAGGCAAGGAGGAATGCTGATTTTTATGGGCACCATTCCTTGATCTTTTCCTTCCTTCCCTCCCCCTCTCAAGCCTCTTGCTAAAGGAGTCATTGATGGGGACTCGAAACCCATCCAGGTTTCTCTTTTATTTTTTTTTAGATTTTTTTTAGTTATTCCCACTATTCCAGCTATCCCTTTTATTCCCATTTTATTCCAGGTTTATCCCCATTTTATTCCTAGCTTATTCCATCATCAGCCTTCTCCAACCCGTTCATGTTCTTTTCTAAAACCTAGCCGCCACCCCCTTTCACCCCCATTCGGGTTGTCCGACCCCCAGCCGCCCCCGCCGGTCCGTCGCTGATGCTTGCAGGCCCCCGCCTTCGCCGGAGAAACTGCCACCCCGCCCACACCCGTGGGAAGATGAACGGATGCAGGAGGCATCCGTCTGCCCACCTGCGGCCGTGCCAGCCTGTGCCGCTGCTGGCCTGCTGCCCGTCGTCGGCTTGCTGCCCGCCGTCGTCCCTGCAGTCCGCTGGCCCCTGCCCGGCCGCCGGTGGGATCCGCCACTGCCCATGCCCGTGGGAAGATGAACGGACGTGGAAGGCATCTGTCTGCCCCGTGCGCCCGCATGACACCGCCGTCGTGCCGCCCTGCCATCGCCGCTCGCTCGGCGGTGCACCGTTGATCCGTCGCCCCGTCGCCTCGCCGGCGTCCCTGGGTCCCACGCCCGCGGGAAGACCAAACGGCATGCTCGTGCATGCCGTGCGGCCGTCCCACCCCTGTGCCGCTGCCCGCAGCCACCGTCCATAGCCTGGCTGCCGCCCGGCCACCACCGCCCGCCGGCCGCGCTGCCGCCCACCATCCGCTGGCCCCTGGCCGACCAGAGTTCGGGTTTTTCCCTCCCTGTTACTCGGCCGAGAAGAAATACTTGCACGCCTCTTAAAGCATCCCAAGAAGCCTCTGCATGCTTCTCAAAGCAGCTGGAAGGAGACTGTGTACGATTTTTGGAGTGGCACGACTTTCAGAGCAGGGGGATTTCAAAATTCAAATAAACATGTTTTATTTGGTATTATTTTTTAATGAATGTAATTTGGGAAATTTGGAATTTTGATTTTGAATTTGAATTCAAAATCAAGGAAGGATTTCAGGGGATTTTATTTTTGAATTTCAAAAGGAATATGGGCATCTATAAATATCCATACTCCTCTTGTAATAAAATAGTTGTTAAAAATAAATTTTTGAGAGTGTTTTTCCACTTGTGTGTGGTTATGGGCTGAGGCCCGATTGCCTTCGTCCTTCGGGACGTCGAGGGGTGTGAGGCCCCAACTTGCCTTCGTCCTTCGGGACGTCAAGGGATGTGAGGCCCCAGGTATCCCCATTCTTTTCTTCCATCTTCATGTCTCTCCCTATTTCTCCTCGTAACCTTGAGATTCATCCTAGCGCCTCCAAGTATCGGGGAGGGCGTAATGCCTTAGAGGTGAGAGGTCTCTTCGTTAGGATGAGTCCCAAGGTCCATGAGTTCCAGTTCCCTGTCTCCCATCCCCGTCCTTTCTTCGCCACCTCCGCCAAGAAAACTGAAAATCAAAAGAGTCTGGTTGTTTTAGGACTTTCAGGGTTGTCCTATCCTAGTCTCGGGAGGCTTTTTAGCCCTCCCACGATCCTTGGTTTGCTTTAGATATTTTTTCCCATTTCCGAATAATCCCAGGTTTCTTCATGTCTGTCATCACCACATCAAATTGGTATCAGAGCCAGCAGTGGACTAGGATTTGCTTCGTCTTCAAACTCGTCGGAGTCGAGTTCTTCGCGTTGTAGGAGAATGATGGGGACCCGAAACCCATCCGGGTTTCTCTTTTATTTTTTTTAGATTTTTTTTAGTTATTCCCACTATTCCAGCTATCCCTTTTATTCCCATTTTATTCCAAGTTTATCCCCATTTTATTCCCAGCTTATTCCATCATCACCCTTCTCCAACCCGTTCGTGTTTTTTTCTAAAACCTAGCCGCCACCCCCTTTCCCCCCCATCTGGGCTGTCCGACCCCCAGACGCCCCCGCCGGTCCGCCGCCGACGCTCGCCGGCCCCCGCCCTCGTCGGAGAAACTACAACCGCCGCCCATGCCCATGGGAAGACGAACGGATGCAAGAGGCATTTGTCCGCCCACCTGCGGCCGTGCCGCCCTGCCACCGTCGCCCGCCCGCCAGCGCACTGCCGATCCGCTGTCCCATCGCCTCACCGGCGTCCCTGGGCCCCACGCCCGTGGGAAGACCAAACGGCATGCTCGTGCATGCCGTGCGGCCGTCCCACCCCTGCATCGCTTCCCGCAGCCACCGTCCGCAGCCTGGCTGCCGCCCCGCCGTGACCGCCCGCCGGTCGCGCTACCACCTGCTGGCCCCCGGCCGACCGGAGTACGGGTTTTTCCCTCCCCGTTGCTCGACTGAGAAGAAAGACCTGCACGCCTCTCAAAGCATCCTAAGAAGCCTCTACACGCTTCTTAAAGCAGCTGGAAGGAGACTGTCTACGATTTTTGGAGCGGCATGACTTTCAGAGCGGGGGGGTTTCAAAATTCAAATAAATATGATTTATTTGGTATTTTTTTTAATAAATGTAATTTGGGAAATTTGGAATTTTGATTTTGAATTTGAATTCAAAATCAAGGGAGGATTTCAGGGGATTTTATTTTTGAATTTCAAAAGGATTATGGGCATCTATAAATACCCATACTCCTCTTGTAATAAAATAGTTGATAAAAAATAAATTTTTGAGTGTTTTTCCACTTGTGTGTGGTTATGGGCTGAGGCCCGTTTGCCTTCGTCCTTCGGGATGTCGAGGGGTGTGAGGCCCTAACTTGCCTTTGTCCTTCGGGACGTCGAGGGATGTGAGGCCCCAGGTATCCCCATTCTTTTCTTCCATCTTCATGTCTCTCCCTGTTTTCCCTCATAACCTTGAGATTCATCCTAGTGCCTCCAAGTATCGAGGAGGGCGTAATGCCTTAGAGGTGAGAGGTCTCTTCGTTAGGATGAGTCCCAAGGTCCATGAGTTCCAGTCCCCTGTCTCCCATCCCCGTCCTTCCTTCGCCACCTCCGCCAAGAAAATTGAAAATCAAAAGAGTTTTGTTGTTTTAGGACTTTCGGGGTCGTCCTATCCTAATCCCGGGAGGCTTCTTAGCCCTCCCACGATCCTTGGTTTGCTTTAGGTTTTTTTTTCCATTTCCGAAAAACCCCAGGTTTCTTCGTGTCCGTCATCACCACATCAATCATGGGCGGCCAATGGAAGGTCAATGGGAGTTGAAGATTGTGAAGACAAGTCCCTTGCTCCAAGCCCCCCCATATCAAGCCATCTTCCCAAAATGCTTGGTCGTCCATGGAAGGTCAATAGGAGTTAAAGATATGAGAAGACAAGTCCTTTGCTTCAAGCCCTCATATCAAGCTTTCTTTCCAAAATATTTGATCAGCTATGGAAGAGAAATCAAGAGTCCAAGGGCGCCAAGACAACCTCCATCTTCCAAGCCCCATATCATGTTTCTCACCAAAGATGGGTGGGCAACCAAGGAAAGAAAGAAAACATGAGCCTTGCTATAAGCCCCATATCATGCCACACCCAATCACAAGCAAGCTTTGGTCATCCAAGGAGAAGGGATTCCAGATTTTTGGGCACCTTATCAAGAGAAGACTTGTAATTTTCTTTTTGAATTTGAAAAGGGTCCTAGTGCCTATATAAAGACCTTACCCCTCATTTGTATGGCTAATTTTGATGAATGAAAGAAAAGATTTTGAGTGCTACTCTTCTAGTTATTGCTTTAATTCCTTAGGAACGTCGATCTCTGTGAGGGAGCGCCTTCGCCTTCGGGCGTTGAGAGGTGTGAGGCCTCAAGTTACCTTCTCTTCCATACAAGCCATCTTCCATCTTCGAGTTCGGAGGCCATCTGGATGATCCAACTTGGCGCCTAGCAAGAAGATCCCCCATTCATCACCATCTTCAACTTTTCTCTCTCATTGCTTCTTGTTTCTTGCTAACTCCCAACATTTCTCTTGATTGCTCGTAGGTCCTCCAGGTGCCATGAATATAGAGTCGGTCTCCCTTGCCTTTGCGACCTTCAGATGGAAAGCCAGCGCATCCGTTGGGTTGAAGGCTCGATCATCTAGGCCGCATCCGCGAGAGCGAGTGAACTCGGCATCGGGCACATCAGAACTTCATAAGGTTTGCCACCCTAACTCCTAAGTTGGTATTGATCCGAGAGCTAAGTCCTATGGAATTTCTCAATCATAAGGTCCTCTTCTTATCCTTGTTCAGGGACTTATTTGCTTGCTTGAAGTTCTTATTGTCATAGAAATCCTAGATCTACTCTTACTTGTCTTTGGGAATCCTTAACCTCAATTAAAAACCTAAAAATCATAAAAGAAAAATCACTTGCATCATTCTATCTCTAGTTAATCCCACATTAGTCCACTTACCACAGAAGCCTATAACATGAAGACTTCAGAGTCCAACAACAATGACCAAGTGATGGAGCATCTTGACCTTACATCAAGCCACCTCACTAATCCTCATAAATGGCACCCAAGATGGATGTTCACTTCATGATTGCCGCCCATTTTAGATAAAAGTCTAGATCAGCCCAACAAGCATGAGTCCAGGTCACATTGACCATAATTCCAGGAATTGTAGTCCAAGGGAGAAGGAGTTTATTGTTCAAATCCCTTACACTACTGATTATGGGTCTATAAATACCCATCAATCCCCTGTAATTTTAATTCATTCATTCATCAATAAAAAAAGTTATTCTACCAAAATTTCTTCCTTTGTTGTGTGCATCGTGGGGTGTGAGGCCCTTTCTTTGTTCTACGGAACATCGTGGGGTGCGAGGCCCTACCTATCCAGCCGACAATAAAATCCAACCATCACTTCTAACCCTTCCCTTTCCTTCTTTTCCTTTCTTTGATGATTCCTAACTTGAATTTCCTTTGTTGAGTGTTTGTAGGTGGTCAGGAATCGAAGTTAGGTATTCTTGCCTTGGAACCGGTATCATACGGAAGATCGAAGCCCAAGAACCAGTTCTTGAAATCCTGCCGCGATAATCTTGAGAGTCCTGTTAGATTTGAAGAATCGATCTTCATTGGAAACTTTGAACCTCTTCCTTCCTCTTTAGTTTCTGATTAGTTGAAAGTTAATCCTAGTTTTGGTGGTTTCTTAGCCACAAGATCCTGCTTTTCTAATTATTTTGTTAGGTTTACTTGTGCAGGTAGTTAACTAAACTAGTTTCCTTCACTGTCTCCTTCAAGTCTTTTTTTAAAATCTAAAAAAAATATAAAAATTATTCTTTATTTTCCCCAGATAATTAGATCTTACTTATAGTAATTTAGTTTAATTTATTTGTCCTGCATTAATTTTGGTATCAAAGCCAGGTTAAACTAGGGTTTAATCTCTCTTGTGCTGATTTAGTTTCTCTTTAAGTACTCGAATCGGGTGCTTCACCATGGCCATCCAGTCATAAGAAAAAGTAGGGCTGCAAGACCCTCACCTTCCATTCAAATGAGATTTCCTATGGTGTGTAGGGGTGCCGCTGTGAATTGACCCTTGAAGAAGAAAACAAAGAGATAGGCATCTTTAGGATTTATTTTCTGCATCACATCTATCATAGTATATAGTTTGTTGTTTTGATTGTTTCTATATGTACGTAACTCAAAATCACTTGATTCTTATTTTTCTAGATCAATCATAATTGATAGTATTTTTTAGAACTTTCTCATGAATTATTTCAGTCTGTAAATTTTCTGCTCGTCAAAATACTGCCTGAGAATAGTTCTACCCTGAATTTCAGTAATTCTAGTTTAAGGTTCTTTTTGCATAAATTTTGCATATTTTAATTTTCTGCATATTTCCTACATATTAGGTACTTTTCTATAAAATATATATTTCTTAAAAAAAAAAAAACTTGGAAACCCTAATTGCATCTTCATATGCTTGCTATCATTATTCAAACCTAATCTTAAGGGCACTCAATATCTACATAAGAGAGGGATTTCATTACCCTTCCTTGGCCCACAACCACCACTTTTGCATCGATCATAACCTAATTAAAATTAATTAGACTTAATTGCTCTAGTGAGCTAGGGACACTAATAGGTCGGGCTCCAAGTATTGTGTGTAAGCTAGTGCACCAAATCCTTTGATTATCACTTGAATTTAGTGTCTAAGGCTAGAGGTCCAGAGGCCAACGCCCTAAGTGATTTCATAGTTTTTAATTAGGATCCTGCGAGAGTAGGGAGAGCCTCCCACTACCCCACCTCTTACCTGGCCAGTGGATAGGGTAATTACTGAATTGGCTATAATTTGAGTTGACCCATTCTACTTGATCTCTAGGGCTAGGAAACCCTAGTTCGAGTCGAGTTCTGTATGATTGTATTGCATGGCTACTAGATTAGGAACTCCATACCAGTAGTCTCACCCAAACCCAACCCAATTTAATCATAGATCCCAATTTTGAGACCTTCCTTAGGTTCATGACTAAACAATATACCCAAATGAACAATAAGTTTGATCGAATAGATGACTGATTAAGTAACCTAGAAAAAACCAGTAAGACCCATGTTGAACCTCAACTTGAGATACCTTTCTCCACACCTCCCAACCCTAGGAGAGACCCACACCAGGACCAAATCTGGGAATCTAACCATAGGAGACCCAATTATGATTTTATAGACCAGGATGAGAGAACCAATAGGAATTTTAAGTTAGAAGCACCTACTTTTGGTGGTGATCTTGATCTTGAGAACTATATTGATTGGGAAGAAGGTATGGATCTATATTTTGAGAGGGAATTAGTGTTTGATGAAAGAAAGTTTAAGATTGCTAAGCTTAAGTTAGTACGCTAGGTTAGAATTTATTGGGATGATGTCGAAAGAATGATCAGACGAAGAAGAGACATACCCATAACTCCTGGAGTGACAAGAAACTTAAACTTAGGGAAAAGTATCTACCCAGATCATATGAACCTAGTTCCTATGCACCCAGATCCTATAAACCCAGCTCCTACGAACCCATATCCATAACCCATAGGTCTGAACCTATATCCTATGAACCTAAGGAACCCATAACCCCTAGGTATCAGCCAAATGTTAGTCAAGTTTCTCTTAGTCAGCCATAACCCATTAGGATTAGTACTCTTTATCAAAACTTAGGATTTAGCCAAGTCCACCCGAGTCGACTCAACCCTATTCCGAGCTGACCCACCACTGTTATCCCATATACTAGTTAATGTCCCAATAATCGACCTACTCCTACTACTCCATTGATTCATAAAGATAACATTGAAGAATAAGTGTATGAAGCTGATGTAAACTTAGTGGATGAGTATGAGAGAGAAGAGGGAATATATATGGCTAACCTAGAATTAGCTGACCCGATAAACAACCAGACTGAAGTTAGCCTAGAGTTAGTTGACCATGACCGTACCCTGACTGAAACTATACTGGTAGGACCCTTAGAAAAAGAGATCCATGATGAACCTAACCCTACTACTGAGACGTTACCTAGGAAAACCCTATAAAAGAGTCAAGCTATATAACTTAGTCCTGAAGTAATCAGTGAGGACTTAATTTGTCCAAACCAGAAATCTCAAGAAGAATTCATTCCATCAGTCCCCATTGAAGATATTTTTCCTGAAATTCTTGACTCGTCCTTTCTTTAGGCTGACCCTTTATTACCTATTTGTGTGAATCAATGTCCAAACCTTAAGGTCAACCCTATTAGTTTAGGACAAATTCCTGAACCCTTTTCTTATTTCCTACCCTACCAAGTCACCCCCGAATCTATTTTTTATTTTTTACCTTTTCCTAAAGCTTCCCATATTTCCAAGACCATTAGTTTGCATTTTGTAGAGGTTAGTATGTTGTATAAGCCCATTGAGCATGTTAGGTTTACAACCTATTTCTAGAGAACCTTATGGCATCTATTAGGAGTTTATGTTAAATTTTCATCTGCATGTCACCCACCAACCAAGGGTCAAACTCAGTTATAGTTTAGGATTTACATGCATGTCAATAATAATAATAATAATAATTAATGAAAGCAATGGATATTTTCAAGAAAAAAGACTCAAAGAATACAATGAAGGAGACTTTGTTATGGTTAAACTACGACATGAACGGTTCTTACCTGGAACCATGAAAATGTTACATGCCCATAGTAGTGGACCATACAAAGTGATTAGAAAAATTGGACCTAATGCCTATGTGTTTGAGTTACCACGTGAACTAGGCATTAGCTCTACTTTCAACATTTCAGACCTTATTGAGATAAGAAGCCAACGTTGATTCCTGGTGAGCCATTTGGGCCTAATCCTGTCCTTGAGAGTGAACCAATCCAAGTGTGTCCACCTGCCATACCATAAACTCGGAGAGACAAGATTGAGTAGATCTTAGATGACAAGATCATTGCTACCCGGAGTAAAGATTACCAGTATATCTGGTTCGATGGTAAGGATGACCTGAAACTGATGATTCTTGGATCACTAGAGAGGACTTGCTGAGTGTTGACCCAGACTTGCTAGAGCGCTATTATAGCGGCATTGACCCATATCAACAGGATCAAGTTCCTCCCACCCGGGGAGAATTGGTGTGGACACCAGGACCAGAAAATATCGACAGGTTGAACCCACATCCTTGAGAATCACCTGTGAATAAAGCCCTGGACCCAACCCCTTTTACCATGTAAATATTTTATTTTAATTTCTGTTATTATGGGTTAGTTAGGGTTAGTCCCTTTTACTAACTGTAATTAGGGTTTTGTTATTTAGCCTTTTGGGCTAAACCCTTTTTACCATATTGATCAAAACTCCATTTATAGGTTGTGTCAAACCCTATTGGGCCAAACCTTGTTTACCAAATCTATTCTTTTTGTTACATGAAGTTAAGCCTTTTGATCAATTGATCAATTGGGCTTTAATTATTTAGTTTTGAGTCTTGTAAATATTAATTATTGAATCCTGTATTACAAGGGGGACCCAATTGAAGATCCATGTGAATTCATGTGCATCCAATTAAAGACCCATGTGCTAGCCTAAGATAAGTCATGTGCTAGCCCAAGACAAGCCATGTGCTAGTCTAAGACAATTTGTTTTTGGCACCATCTTTGCTAGATTTTTGGACATCACTGCCACATCACCAGGGGACATCAGCACATGTCATATTTGGACTTGTCATGCCACTTCATTTTTGGACAACTTCACACTCCATGTCACACTTCATTGGTTGGCCCATGTGAGAATAATTAGCACCTACATGAGAAATATTTGGCGCATTCCTTTTTAAGATAAGTAAGTGTGAAGGACTCCTCTTAATTGGTGCCCTCCACTCAAGTCATTCCATGCCAAAATGAAAGAGTTCGGCCAAGCAATTCTTCCTCTTCCTTGATGCCATTTGCCAAAGAATTTCAAGCCAAATTAACTCATCTAAAGTGTTGGAGGTTCAAGGGTTTCTACTACCAGTATTTCAATCAAATAGGTTACCAACTGCTTAAATTCCTAGAACTCAAGAGTTTTATCAAAATTCTTGAGTCTTCTTCCATCCAAATTGAAGAGTCCACTTACCACAGTAGCCTACAACATCAAGACTCCAAAGTCCAACAACAATGACCAAGTGATGGAGCATCTTGACCTTACATCAAGCCACCTCACTAATCCTCATAAATGGCATCCAAGATGGATGATCACTTCATGATTGCCATCCACTTTGGATAAGAGTCTAGATCAGCCCAACAAGCATGAGTCCAGGCCACATTGACCATAATTCCAGGAGTTGTAGTCCAAGGGAGAAGGAGTTTACTGTTTGAATCACTTACACTACTGATTATGGGTTTATAAATACCCATCAATCCCTTGTAATTTTAATTCATTCATTCATCAATAAAGAAAGTTATTTTACCAAAATTTCTTTCTTTGCTATGTGCATCGTGGGGTGTGAGGCCATTCCTTTGTTCTACGGAACATCGTGGGGTGCGAGGCCCTACCTATCCAGCCAACAAGAAAATCCAACCATCGCTTCTAACCCTTCCCTATCATTCTTTTCCTTTCTTTGCAGATTCCTAACTTGAATTTTCTTTGTTGAGTGTTTGCAGGTGATCAGAAATCAAAGTCAGGTATTCTTGCCTTGGAATCGGCATCGCGTGGAAGATCAGAGCCCGGGAACAAGTTCTTGAAACCTTGTCATGACAATCTTGAGAGTCCTATTATATCTGAAGAATCGATCTTTGTTGATAACTTTAAACCTCTACCTTCTTCTTTAGTTTCTGATTAGTTGAAAGTTAATCCTAGTTTCGGTGGTTTCTTAGCCACCAGATCCTACTTTCCTAGTTATTTTGTTAGGTTTACTTGTGTGGGTAGTTAACTAAACTAGTTTCCTTCGCTGTCTCATTCAAGTCTTCTTTTAAAATCTAAAAAAAATATAAAAATTATTCACTACTTTCCTCAGATAATTAGAGCTTACTCATAGTAATTTAGTTTAATTTATTGGTCCTGTATCAATCTGGGCCATCATCAGATCGAACTTGCCCTTCTCATCGGAGGTGGACCCGAAGTGGCCAGAGCATCACATTCGTAGCTTTGCCCGGAGACCGATAACCAATCGAACACTGAGCCTCTATGATGCGGGACTAATATGCCTGCAATTATTTTTGTATGTTTTATATGTGGGGTTAGGTGATTAATTCCCGAGTTTCAGATCAAAATTAGTTGTAGGGAATTATGTATGAAATTTTGAAGTCAAGCATGCAGATTAGAACCTAGCAAAGCAGTAAAGAAGGATCGTCAGGGCTGAGAAGCCTCGGTTAGGGCAAGTTCTCATACAATATAATTACTGGAGGTAAAGGGGATGTACCTACCAACGTCTGAAGTGCCCGGTGAAGATTGCAGTGAAGAGATCTCTCGTTCCTCGATGGATGTGGCCTGAAAAACTGAGCCAAAGACCCGCGGATTCCTGGCTTTCTGCTCGATGGTCCGATTGAGGCTTGGCTGGATTCGTTGGATTCGTAGGAACTCGAGGATCTGCAAACAACCTGTCAGGGGTTAGAAAGCTCATAAGGGAACAAGGAAACAAGAGAAAATAGAAAGGGAAAGAAAGTTTTGGAGGAGGGCGGCCAGGGCTCTGGAAGGTTGGTTGGCGGCAGGAAAATAGTTGCAACACCGAGAATAAAAACTCTCAAATCCCTTTATGCACACAGCAGGGTAACACACAGCAATTGAAGAGAACTCAAGTTTTAATTCATATATCAAAATCAATCTCATACAAGAGACTAGGGTCCTTTAAATAGACCCTTAGTCTTGGGCTCCAAGTAAGGGTACATTAGACATTACATAAGAATCCTTTTCCCTCTCAAACCCTAGCCAAAAAATAAGGAAACATTAGGTAGAAAAAATCCCTAAAAATTCTCTTGACTTGGTCAATACTCCAAGGATGCCTAGGGGGGCATGTTGGACTTCTAGGAGCAGTAAGGGGCTGGCCCAAAGGGGCTCGGGCACATGGGCTTGGGCCTCTGGAAGCTGGGGTGACCTGGTAGCCAGGTAGCAGGAATATTTCCTTGTATCTTGCTTTTTAAGGGCTTGGGCTTGGCGCCTGGGCTTGATTTCTTTGGACTAGGATGCAGATGGACCTCTAAAATCATGGATGCCCTGGTCTATGAATATACTTTGGCATCTGGAAGGGAATCTGGGCATCTGGAGGGCATCTGCAAGGAATCAAGGTTTCTGATTTTCCTCGTGGGGTCTTCAAATCTTCATGCTGGGTTGGACTTGGGCTATACTTCCATGTCTTCAATCTGGTTGGACTTGGTCTTCACTTGTATGATGTAGTCTTGAGTTTTCAGTGTACTTGGACATGACTCAAACAAAATAAAATTAGCTTAACATGAGCGACTAGCATTGGACTGAACTAGCTCAACATGAGCTGACTAGTACAGAACTGAAATAACAACTCAAAAGACTCAAATAATAACTAAAATGGACTCAGATGGACTAAGCCCTTATTATAGATGTACTTATAAATTATTGATCAACCCATAGAGGGTTGAAAAGTCTCTGTCTTATTCCGGTGCCTTTGGTGTCCCCACCACTCTGGCTGGTCTCCACCACCATGTCGAGCTCCTCTTCCTGTTTAAGAACAATCACTACATTCAGATCCAGAGTCTGCATGAGGAGGGCCAGGGCGACATACTCCTGGTCCTTGTAGCCATTGTAGATGAGGAGGGGGGCTCAGCCTGGGCAAAGTTTGACGGAGGTGTGGGCATTGATTTGTCGGCAGTGGGCGAAGAGACGGGTGGTTGTTGGTGTTCGGTAGATACAGGGCTTCACGGGAGGTAGAGTGGAGGGGGCTCGATGGTGCAGGCACCAGGCTCAGGAAGAGGCTTCAACTAATGCCAAGCTCTTTATGGTTAGAAGACTAGGAATTTAAGTCCTATAATAAGTCTTTGAGTCCTGTATTTATTTTATTTGAATAATTGAGTTCTATTTTATTTTAATTTGGATCCAATTAGAGTTCAATTAGGCTTTGTATTAAGTTGGGTCCAAAAGCTACTTGAGGCTGGGTTTCAATTAAGCTAGATTAAGTGCAACCAGCTTCTCAACTACTTGGAGCACCACATCATCATTGAACCATGCCACCTTGGAAGACAAGTGATGCCACTTGGAGGAGAGAACATGCCACATCACCAAGACAAGTCAACCATGGATTCCCACCCAAGAAAAATTCAAATGAAGCTCCACTCTTCTTGGGATGCCACCTTGCAAGAGCCATTCCACCTTCTTTGGGATGCCCTTGATTTTCTCCCTTGTAAATAGGAATTTCAAATTTGAAAGGGCCCTCCTTTCTTCATGGGATGCCCCTTGAATTTCTCCATGAAAGGAGGTGTAGTTTGAATTTTGAAAGGAAGCTTAAAGTTTATAAAAGCTCCTAAGTTCTCTTGTAATGGGGATGATGAATGAAATGAAATTTTTTCCTAAGAAAGCTTTCTTCCTTTGCTAGCCAAAGATCCTTGAGAGAAGGTAGGTGTGAGACCTAGGATACTTAACCAAACAAGCCACTAATCCCTCTTCCAATCCCATTCGGCCACCCTTGAAGAACCCTCTTCAAGCTTCTCCAAATTCGTCCATCCCACCTTCCAAAGGAGATCATCTACAATGGAGTTCCCCACGCCAACAAGCAAAGCAGATTCAAGCTATGGGCGCCAAATTGGATCTACTTCATTCCAAGCCTAAACCTCTTCTTCTATTCCTAATTTTCCACTTCCATTCCTCCAACCTTCCTTCTTAACCATTTAATGTTTCCATCTATTTGTGCAGGATCCCCGGGTCTCATGGTTTCCAAGATGAAGGTCTAGTGTGCCAAAGATTCAAATACGGAGTGCCTTGAAACCTAGAGTAATCTCTTAGTCATTTAGTACTTCTTCTTGAGTGTCCTTTTCCTCATTTCAGAATATTAACGCCGGATAACCATCTTAATCTTCCTTCAGATTTGAAATAGTAAGTTAACCCTAATCTATGTGATTTCCTAACCACGAAGATCCCTTTTTTAGTTATTTTGATAGGGTCTTTTCTATTCTAGTTTATTTCATTATGTTCCTTTCATGTAATCATGTTCCTTTTACGTAGAATAGCTGCATGTTTATCTATTTCATTTTCGTTTAGTCCCTCTAATTCCTAGAAATCATTATTCGATACTTGTCCCACATCATTTTGGTATCAGAGCATGGTAGGTTAGGGTTACTTTTGAATTTGTGCATTTAGGTAGGTTGCTGAAATTTTTGCATGCATAGCATTCATACATGCTACTTAGTTATTGTTTTTAAAATCCAATCTAGATCTAAAATTCATGCCTCCTGAGTGGGTGTACACCAGTACACTGTCACAACCCATGGGAATAATGAGCCCCTGGCCGGACGTGAATTTTTAGGTTGAAGTTTGGTATCTAAATGTCTTTGTTTGTTTAAATTCTGCTTGTAGTATTTCTGAGTGGGCTGACTGAGATTCGCATAAAAGTCTGAATGAAAGTAGTTAATTATTTATTGAATTAATTTTTTTCCTACTCCATATTAAGTTAGTTATTATCATGTGAAATTTCATCCTCATAAAAAAATCAAAAAAAAAATAAAAATTCCCGCATTCCATCACTATCACTGAAATTCCTTTATGTTCAGTCCTGTTTTTTTTTTTTTCTCATTATCTAGTTTTCAGTATCTGCTCAGCATAGTATAGATTTTATTTTTAAATTTTATTTTGTATGGCATATCATCTAGAAGTTAGAAATCTTCTGTGAATTTTTAAATTTTTTTTGAATCTGTTACATTGCACTTTTTCATCACTTTAGAACTGCAACACACTAATTCTGCACCTGAAATTTGGATCCATATGTTTGTTGCATTCATTTCATGGTAAACCAAATTAAGGGCATCAAATTGACATAGGGTCAGGATTTCATTACCTGTCCCTAGCCCAAAAATCACCAACTTGCATAACGAACCCAACCCTAATTAAAACGGATTAGACATTTAATTGCTTTAGCGAGCTAGGGACACCCACAAGGTCGGGTCGAATCAAGTGTCAAGCCAACTTTGACACCCTGTTTGTGTGTGCTTGTATCTGGTGTCTAGGCAAGTGGTTCAGGGACAAGAGCCCGAAAGAAAGTGGGCTGGTTCGCTTACCTGGCCAATTTCAAATTGGTGTCTAAGGCAAGCAAAGAGGAACCTCCACTAACCTTACACTTATTTAGCCAGGTGCCAAGTTACTACAACCCGGATTGTCAATTTGACCTTACATTTGATTTATACTCTAGGTCTAGCAAAACCCCTAGTCCGAGTTGAGTCCGTGTGCATGGCAACTAGATCAGGAGCACCTTATCAGCAAACATAAGCCCAATCTAGTATAACCATGGAACAAAACTTTGAGAGTCTGATGAAATCTTTGAATGACCAAATGACCAGGCTGAACCAAAACTTAACTGATCAATTAGCCCAGACCAATCAAAACTTGACTGATCAGA
The DNA here is from genome assembly GCA_021397845.1 of Areca catechu. Taxonomy (NCBI): domain Eukaryota; kingdom Viridiplantae; phylum Streptophyta; class Magnoliopsida; order Arecales; family Arecaceae; genus Areca; species Areca catechu. The sequence goes on along the minus strand of CM038039.1, from coordinate 167,049,445 downwards.
TAACCCACATCACTGCTAGACTTGATCGATTAGAAGCTCATACCCCTGGAGGAAATCATGAAGTCCAAAATGAGTTAGAGCCTGAATCTGAGTTTGAGACACCCATCAACCCTAGAAGAGCTCTTCATCAAGACCATTTCTTCGAGCCAAATCCTAGGAGGCCCAATCCTGATCGAGTCCATGACCCAAACCCTAAGATAGCACACCATGATCCAGTCTATGAGCCAAACCCTAGGAGACACAATCAGGATCAAATAGAATGTGACGAGCGAACCCTTAGGAGTATTAGGTTGGAAGCACCAACATTCGATGGAAATCTAGATCCTAAGGTTTACATAGATTGGGAGGGAGAGATGGATCAGTACTTCGATTGGTATGACATGACGGAGGAGAGAAAATGCAAGTTCGCGAAGCTTAGGTTAATTCATCAGGCTAGGCTTTACTGGGGAAACGTCGAGAGGTTCATTAGACAAAGGGGTGATGTTCCCGTAGTAACCTGGAGGGCAATGAAACTTAGGCTTCGAGAGAAATACCTTCCTATGTCCTACCACCAGAGACTTTTAGACCAGTGGCAGAGATTGACCCAGGGAACTAAGAGTGTAGCTGAATACATTGCAAAGTTTGACGAATTTGTGATGAGATGCAATGTAGATGAGTCCGAGTCAGTTACTTTATCTAGGTTTAGGGAAGGATTGAGAGAAGAGATCCAGAAGGAGTTATTTTTGAGAGAAGTCCTTGACTTAGAGCTAGCTTACCAGGTAGCACGAGATGCCGAGAGATTTTATAGGGGACCATTTTATCGCAGACCCGAACCCCCTAGAACTAGTGCACCTAGTCAGCAGCCAGGATCAAATCAGATGCGACCCAGCCGACCCAACCCTAGCACCCCTCTGACCCGTAAAGATGATAGGGGTAAAGCACCAGAAGTTCAGAGGACTCCAAATTCTAATGTGGCTTGCTATAGATGTCATAAGTTAGGCCATTACGCTAGCAATTGTCCAACTAGGGCCTTACACATAGGAGAATTAGAAGAAAGTGAGTCTGAACCCAAAGAACCCCTAGGTGATAATGTCGAGGAAGTATATCAGGCTGAGGATAATTTGGCTGAAGAGTATGAAGGAGATGAGGAACAAATAGAGCCTGATATATTGGGAGTAGTTAGATGCATCCTTACCCAAAACACGACACAGGAAGATTGGCGTAGGACTAACATCTTACAAACATTCGTCAAGTTAGGGAATAAGGTATGTAAAATAATCATAGATAGTGGGAGTTGTATAAATGCCATATCCACTAGTGTTGTCAAAACTTTAGGCTTGTCCACAGTTCCCCATCCGACTCCCTATAAGGTTTCTTGGATAGACTCCACTTCAATTCCTATCAAACATAGGTGCCTAGTCCAAATCCAGTTACAGTCCTATCAGGAGAAAGTGTGGTGTGATGTCTTACCAATGGGAGTGAGCAGTATCATCTTAGGTCGACCCTAGTTATTTGACCATGATGCGACCCTATATGGCCGATCAAATTCCTGCTCATTCATGCACCTAGGAAAGAAGTTTGTGATCAACCCAACACCACCTAAGGACACTGTTAAGAGAGGATCAAGCCACCTAAAGGAAAAGAAAATGGGAGTCAATTTGATCACTGAAAAGGAAATTGAGAAAGAGCTCACTGAGGGTACACATGTTTGGATTTTAACCACTAAGGAAATTCAGGAACCTTCCCAGAAAGAACGCCCTCAGGAAGTGGCTAAAGTGTTATAAGACTTTAAGGATGTGTTTCCAGATGACCTACCTGATCAACTTCCACCACTTAGGGACATCTAGCATGCCATTGACTTAGTCCCAGGAGCCACCCTACCCAACCTTCCACACTATAGCATGAACCCTACCGAACATTTAGAGTTACAAAGACAAGTAGGGGATCTCCTTAGGAAAGGATTTATTAGAGAGAGTTTGAGTCCCTGTGCAGACCCGCATTACTGACCCCTAAGAAAGATGGCACTTGGAAGATGTGCGTTGATAGTCATGACATTAATAAGATCACAACAAAATATAGATTTTCCATACCCTGTTTGGATGACATGTTAGATATGATGGCCGGAGCAACAATATTCTCAAAGATTGACCTTAAGAGTGGCTATCATCAGGTTAGGATTAGACCTGGGGATGAGTGGAAAAATGCGTTCAAGACCAAGGAGGGTCTTTTTGAGTGGGTAGTAATGCCATTCGGACTGTCCAATGCTCCTAGTACCTTTATGCGGATTATGAATCAAGTCCTACGGTTATTTATAGGAAAGTTTGTCGTAGTTTACTTCGATGACATTCTTAGATATAGCAAGACCAAGAAGGATCATTTGGACCATTTGAATCAAGTCTGTTTAGCTCTTAGGGAAAATAGTCTCTTTGCAAACCTTAAAAAATATGATTTTTTTACCCATAGAGTCATTTTCCTAGGCTTTGTAGTCACACCTGACGGAGTTTCTGCTGACCCTGAAAAGATTAATTCAATTGTAGAGTGGCCTGTGCCCAAAAATGTTCATGAAGTACGAAGTTTTCATGGCCTCGCTACTTTCTATAGAAGGTTCATTTGGGGGTTTAGTACCATAGTTGCACCAATCACAGATTGCATTAGGAAAGGCCAATTTGAATGGACAAAAGCTACTGATAGGGCTTTCCTAGATGTTAAGAAGAAAATGATACAAGCACCTATTTTAAGATTGCCTGATTTTTCCAAGGTTTTTGAGGTTGCTTGTGATGCATCTGGAGTTGGAATAGGTGGAGTTTTAAGCCAAGAGAGCCACCCCATAGCTTTCTTTAGTGAAAAATTAAATGAAGCCAAGCTTAAGTATTCCACCTATGATAAGGAGCTCTATGTGGTAGTGCAAGCTTTAAGGTATTGGAGGCACTATCTACTACCGCATGAATTTGTCTTGTTTTCCGATCACAAGGCCCTTAGATTCCTTAGTTCCCAGAAGAAGCTGAATCCTAGGTATGTTAAGTGGGTAGAATACATACAGGCCTACACATTTGTCTTGAAACACCATGCTGGAACTGAGAATAAGGTAGCCGATGCTTTTAGTCGTAGAGTCCTGCTTCTAAACTTGATTAGCACTGAAGTTGTTGGATTTGAAAGACTTACAAATGAATATGATAATTGTTCAGACTTTGGTGAAGTTTACCAAGCTTTGAAATTAGGACCATCTAGTGACCATAGTGAGTACACCCTTTTAGATGGTTATCTGTTTAAGGAAAACAAGCTTTGTGTCCCAAAGACTTCCCTGAGAGATTTTTTAATTTGGGAAACCCATGCTGGAGGTTTGGCTGTCCATTTTGGAAGAAACAAGACCATATTGATAATTGAGAAGAAACTTTACTGGCCAGGCCTTAAGAGATAGGTAGCTAATGTTGTTTCCCGATGTAGGATATGTGCGGTTGCCAAACATCAAAGACAAAACACCAGGTTATACACTCCTTTACCTATGCCAGATTGTCCATGGCAGGATCTTAGCATGGACTTCATTTTAGGACTGCCCAAGACCCTTAGAAAACACGATTCTATCTTTGTAGTGGTCGATCGATTTTCAAAAATGGCCCATTTTATACCATGCTCCCAAACTTTTGATGCCTCCAGGGTAGCCAAGCTTTCTCGATCAAGTAGTCAAGTTACATGGGTTACCTAAGACCATTGTTTCTGATAGGGATGTCCGATTCACAAGATATTTTTAGAAAACCCTTTGGCACCTATTAGGAACAAAATTGAAATTCTCAACTGCTTACCACTCTCAAACTGATGGACAAACTGAAGTTGTAAATAGAAGTCTAGGGAACTTATTAAGGTGCCTTGTTGGAGAGAGTCTGGGAAATTGGGATTTACTTCTGCCTCATGCTGAGTTCACATACAACAGTTTGGTCAATAGGTCTACCGGTAAAAGTCCCTTTGAAATTGTCCATGGTTATAGACCTAGGAGACCTATCGACCTTATCCCATTACCCACACACTCACGTGTATCTGAGTCTGCCGAGTCATATGCACAACACCTTAAAGAATTACATAAAGAAATTAGTAAGAAAACTCAAATTCAAATGAAGTTTATAAACATGTGGCTGATTCACATAAACGGATAAAAGAATTTAATGAAGGGGACTTAGTCATGATAAAACTTATACCTGAAAGGTTTCCACCAGGAACTATAAAGAAATTGCATGCCCGGGGAGCTAGACCTTTCAAAATAATTAAGAAAATAGGATCTAATGCATATGTGTTAGAGTTACCACCTGATTATGGCATTAGCTCCACTTTTAATATTTCTGATCTGAAAGAATTTAAAGAATCGGCATTAATTCCTAGTGAGCCTTTTGGACCTCACCCTGCCTTTGAGAGCGAAACCTTACCTGAGTGTCCACCAGCAATTCCACTAGACCTGAGGGACAAGATTGAATGTATCTTAGATGACCAAGTGATTACTACTAGAAATAAGGGTTATCAGCGTTATCTGATTCGTTGGCACGGTCGACCAGAATCTGAAGACTCCTGGATTATCCAAGAGGATCTACAACAAATTGACCCAGACATATTAGAAAAATACTACAGTCAAACCAATCCTTACTTGACAGGGTCGAGTTCCTCCCACCCAGGGAGAATTGGTGCGGGCACCAGGCTCAGGAAGAGGCTTCAACTAATGCCAAGCTCTTTATGGTTAGAAGACTAGGAATTTAAGTCTTGTAATAAGTCTCTAAGTACTGTATTTATTTTATTTGAATAATTGAGTTATGTTTTATTTTAATTTGGGTCCAATTAGAGTTTAATTAGGCTTTGTATTAAGTTGGGTCCAAAAGCTACTTGAAGCTGGGTTTTAATTAAGCCAGATTAAGTGCAACCAACTTCACCAACTACTTGGAGCACCACATCATCATTGAACCATGCCACCTTGGAAGACAAGTCATGCCACATGGAGGAGAGAACATGCCACATCACCGAGACAAGTCAACCATGGATTCCCACCCAAGAAAAATTCAAATGAAGCTCCACTCTTCTTGGGATGCCACCTTGCAAGAGCCATTCCACCTTCTTTGGGATGCCCTTGATTTTCTCCCTTGTAAGTAGGAATTTCAAATTTGAAAGGGCCCTCCTTTCTTCATGGGACGCCCCTTGATTTTCTCCATGAAAGGAGGTGTAGTTTAAATTTTGAAAGGAAGCTTAAAGTTTATAAAAGCTCCTAAGTTCTCTTGTAATGGGGATGATGAATGAAATAAAATTTTTTCTTAAGAAAGCTTTCTTCCTTTGCTAGCCAAAGACCCTTGACAGAAGGTAGGTGTGAGACCTAGGATACTTAACCAAACAAGCCACTAATCCCTCTTCCAATCCCATTCAGCCACCCTTGAAGAACCCTCTTCAAGCTTCTCCAAATTCGTCCATCCTACCTTCCAAAGGAGATCATCTACAATGGAGTTCCCACGCCAACAAGCAAAGCAGATTCAAGCTATGGGCGCCAAATTGGATCTACTTCATTCCAAGCCTAAACTTCTTCTTCTATTCCTAATTTTCCACTTCCATTCCTCCAACCTTCCTTCTTAACCATTTAATGTTTCCATCTATTTGTGCAGGATCCCTGGGTCTCATGGTTTCCAAGATGAAGGTCTAGTGTGCCAAAGATTCAAATACGGAGTGCCTTGAAACCTAGAGTAATCTCTTAGTCATTTAGTACTTCTTCTTGAGTGTCCTTTTCCTCATTTCAGAATATTAACGACGGATAACCATCTTAATCTTCCTTCAGATCTGAAATAGTGAGTAAGTTAACCCTAATCTATATGGTTTCCTAACCATGAAGATCCCTTTTTTAGTTATTTTGATAGAGTCTTTTCTAGTCTAGTTTATTTCATTATATTCCTTTCATATAATCCTGTTCCTTTTACGTAGAATAGCTACATGTTTATCTGTTTCATTTTTGTTTAGTCTCTCTAATTCCTAGAAATGCATCATTTGATACTTGTCCCCCATCACTCGGCCTGGGCAGAGGTGTTCTGATTAGAGGAGCAGGGGATTGGGTATTGAAACAGCGGAGAGGGGGGGATGGGGGGCCTAGGATGTTGTCACTGGTTTGATAACAGGCTTGGGGAGGATGTGAAAGGAACTGTTCCTAAGGGCGATGCATGCATTTTAAAACTTTTCTAAGAGCATGTAGCAGCGGAAAGCAATAAAACTATTTTTTCAAGATGTTAATCTAATCAACATAACCCCTTTACCACGATCTAGATGCATCTAGAGGAATAAAAATATGAAATCATGCATCCATAGTTTGAAATATGGAACTATTCGTATAACCATGCAATGATGCGGTATGGATAATTATGTCATACATAAACAATCACATACCTTGGTGACATTCATCGAGAAGAACCTGATGTTGCAGAAATGCCCACCTCTCAGTTGTGATTCCCAAGATGGCACAAACCTATAAAAAAATATGACTCTGCAAGCATTACTTGTGTACTGCCTCCACGGATGATTCACACCGTGTAGCATGACTCCTTCTTCCTTTTGAGGTGCTAGCCCCTACAGAAGCTTTGTCGGGTGGACTCCTTCTTCAACTCCTTAAAGAGAGTGAGACTCCTTCAAATCCTTGAAGTGCTAATTACTGTAGCAGTGCTAGAACAGAACGAGGACTCTCCCAGTTCTCTCTATCCCAAACCTTCAATAGAAGGTATGCACTCAAAGATCCCACCTAAAGCTCAATCAACCCTATGATTTAATCTCTCAATCTCCAAGAGATCTTAGAAGATCTCCAACCCAAGGAGAAAGTCTCAACCTCAGAATAGGTGGAACAGCAAATCTGATATACTCTCTTTCCACAATCTGCCTAGCAGAAATAAATAGTACCAGCAGCCCTCAAAACAATTAAGAGGGATTATGAGAGATTATTGGAGAGTTATGGGATCTCTTGAAATTCCAGGGAGGTTAGAAGTTCCTTGGAATTCAGCAACAGCAATAATTAAAACTCGAAACTCCTAGCATTAAATCCCATAACAATTATAGCATGAAGGGTTTTCAAATTTTAGCAGTCCGTCAAACGAGTCGACTTGACCATTCGAGTCGACTTGGCTCGAGTCGACTGGTTCAAGAAGAGTCGGCTCGAACATAAGTTTTGATAACAACTTACCAAATGAGTCCAGAACGAATCCCAATCGTTCACATGCCAACAAAGCAAGAAGAAACCCTCGATGTGCGACTTCATAGGTTCAAACACTAAACCAGTAGCATAAAAACATTTTCAGTACCAGCCAAAGTCGCCATCTAGCAATGACACTCGGCATCCAGATAGGTTGAAGGTTGCAGAGTAATAAGAACCTGTCGAACATGGAATAGCATTGAACTTATTCCTTGCATCTCCTAATGCTCTAGATGGCATAGGGTTAAACTACCCAACCCTAAGCAGTCCATCTGAATATGTCTCAAAGAATCCCTGTAACTCTTTACAAGGAATGCCCTAGCCAAGGTCTTTCTCAATTGAGGCACATAAAGCATTCAATCCAAATTATTTGGTGAGGTCAATCCTATCTTGATCCTACTACCGCTACATAAGTACTTGACTATACCCAGAAACCTTCCATCAAGGGATTAGAAATCCGGGTAGTCCGGTGCCTAAGCACAGTGAGTTACTTACAAGCTGCCATAGTGATCTCAAGTCAAAGGAATAATTCATGTCCATATTCTAATGCAAGACTTCTCTTCGGTAGAAAGAGAATCTTGCATGAGAGTCACATTCAGTGAAGTGTCAAACACAACACCTAATGTTATATCAGCATCTCCATGCTATTTGGTTAAGAGGACAACCAATATATATGACATCAACGACATACTCTTGATACACCATCATCCTGAAATAGCATATCCTTTGGTTACGAACCAATTTATGAACTACATGATGCATCATCTCTATATCACATACAAGGTAGCTCAAAGGACATCATCACAAAAGAGTTTAAATAAAGAAAAATGAACCTCTGATGAATAGCTAAAATATAACTTTTATTTATATCAAAATTCATATACAAATAGTGAAAGGAAAACTAGGGCAACGGACGCCTACCCTAGGTATGCTACATTTGGGAGTAGGTATTGCATAATTAAAATTTTTAACATGCATATGGAAAAACCTACTAATGCACAGGATCTAACATAAACATGATGCATGAAATAGATACACGGCATGTAAAGGAAAGTGCAATAATTATAAATAATATGATAAAATCTAGATCTAAACATGCATGATAACAAAAAGAAATAACATACCTTATAGTGCTTCCTTTTATTCTAAATTCTGGATCGAAGCAGGAAGAAACCGACTCCCTTCAATAGCAAATCAATGCATCCTGTTGAACTCCAGCAGTCTTCAACTTGATATGCAATAGCAAGAAGAAAAAAGGATCGGTCCAATCTCTCAAGGTGTCCAAATATCCACCCTCTAGAGTATCCATGCACGGGCTCTCGTTGATCCAACTCCCGGATGGATGCTAGTCCTCCAGGAATCAATGAATAGGTCACCGAAATATGGAGCAGGGAAAACCAAACTATTCTTCATGGACAGTCTTCTCCAAGACCGTCCTTGCTCCACCAAAAGCACACAGTATAAACCTAAAAGATCAGGGAAGAAAACAAGGGATGCTCAACGAATTTTTCACTCAGATATTCATCCCAAAATTCTCTCACAGATTGCTGAAACTTGCTCTCTACTCCTTTTTTATGCTCTATTTTTCCCCTCTCATTTTCTTCTCTCATGGTCTGCAACCCAGAAAACCGATGCTGAGAAAACCCGTGATGGCAAGGAAGTAATCATGAGATGAGATTAGATAAAACAAAAACACTTTGAATTGGCTCTCTTGATCGGAAGGGGAAGCAAGGAACCATAGGCAATATCACGATGAAAAACAGGCACCGAGAGAGAAAGACGTGCGGGAGGATATCACGGAGAGACCCAATCCAGAACATGATGCAAAAGATCAAAAAAAAAATCGGATAACCCAAGCAGCAATGATCAACATGTTGATCTTACCATTTACATGGTAATAACATAGGGGAACTGATAGCAGGGGAAGTGGAAAAACATCGTGTAAAACAGCCCATGTTTTAAAACCGGTTCATCAAACCAAAAAATGGTTCATAAAAACCCCGGTTCGACCAAACCCGATCAGTAAGAAAAATGAATCCAGTCCTGGTCTACCAGGAACAGTTTCTGGTTGACTCAAACCAATCCTGGTCGATTCAAATCAGACTAGGTTGACCAGAAAAAATCCAATGTGTACTCAATCAGACCATTTGACCTTAATACCGAAACAACTCCCAATCATTGATCAGCTCTCGAATCAGGAAGAAATCCTCTATGGCATGTGACCTCATAGGTTCGAACCTGAATGGTAGCACTGGAACACTTCCAGTATCAGCACAAGATACCATCTAGCAATGGGTCTCGGCGTCCGGATAGGCTGAAGATGCGAGAGCAATCTATCAAACCTCTAGCATATGGTTACCATATAATTCATCCCTTTAACCTCCAATGCTTAAGATGACCTAGGGTTAGACTGCCAACCCTAACTGAGTCAATCCACAACATATCTCAACCTCGTAAGTCTAGTGAATCCTCACTAGGACTACCCCGTCCGAGGATTTGCTAAATTGAGACACTGCAAGATACTCAATCCAAACAATTTGGACAAGTCAATTTCATCTTGGTCCACCACTGCTCTACAAGTACATGTCTATACCCAGAAACCTTCCATCACCGAATTAGAAATCCGGGTTGTCCGGCACCAAAGCATAGGAAGTTGCTTGCAAACTACCATGGTGACCTTAGGTCGGAGGGACACATATACCCATATCCGATCACGAGCAATCCTTTGACAGAAAGGAGCTCCACGGAGTCACGTTCAATGAGATATCATACATCCTACTTGCAGATCACATAAGTGTCACCACACTCCTTTGGTCAAGAAGACAACCAAACGATGTGAACCACAACAACCTACACTTGATACATTGCCGTCATGTACAATGTATCCTTTGGTTATGAACCTTTTAAAGGACCACTCGATATATCCTCTCTATATCAAAGTCAGTGCAGTCCTAAGGACTTCATCACATAAATATAGTTTATTACAGAAAAATGAATAATATGATGAGCTACCAAAATAAAGTTTTATTAATTCATATACAAATTACAATACAGAGCACAACCGTTTATAGCTTAGGCGATTGGCTTTGGGACATAATTCCCAACAACTTCCACTTGTACTAAAGCTAATCAGAACAGTATCTAATATCCATCCCATGTACAATAGTCGAACTCTTTGATTCCAAGGGCTTTAGTGAAGGGGTTAGCCAGATTCTCCTTTCCATCGATCTTCATAAGATTGATGTCATCTCGATCCACGATCTCTCGTACGAGGTGATAGCACCGCAGAATATGCTTGGTGCGGTGATGAGACTTTGGCTCCTTAACTTAAGCAATGGCACTTGTGTTGTTACAATACACTAGAACAGGACTATCTAGGGAAGGTGCTACCCCTAGCTCTCTAAGGAACTTTCGCAACCACATAGCTTCCGTTGCTGCATTTGATGTTACAATATACTCTACTTCGCATACCGAGTCTGCAACTGTTGCCTACTTGGAACTCTTCCAGCAGATCGCTCCTCCATTCAGGGTAAACACAAACCCTGACATACTCTTGCTATCATTTCTATCAGACTAGAAACTGGAGTTAGTATACCCCACAAGTTTCAAGTCAGGTTCTCCATAAATCAGCCATTGGTCTTTAGTATTTCTTAAATACTTCAGGATGGTCTTAACCACCTTCCAATGCACCTTGGCAACCAGATGGGCTTTATAGGTCTCTACCTTCCCATCTGCGCCCCTTTTCCTTTTGAAAATCCACTTGCACCCGATGGATTTTATCCCTTCAGGTAGATCAACCAATGTCTATACATTATTGATCTCCATGGACTCCATTTTGGATCGCATGGCTTCAAGCCATGCCTCAGAGTCAGATCTCTGAAGTGCATCCATATAGGTGATCGGATCCTCATCATTCTCGTTGAGCTCAATGGGATCACCGTCTCAGACCAAGAAACCGTAGTATCTGTCTGGCTGACGTGGTACTCTACCAGATCTCTTAATAATGGGTTCTGGGTGTGATTCAATCATTGCCAGTCTATGATGTCCTTAGAGTGTGCAGGTACTTCCACTGGTTGAACTTCACCAAGTTCAATCTTAGAAGCTACAGTTCCTTCTCCAAGGAACTCCTTTTCCAAAAAGATAGCTCTAAGAGCAATGAACACTTTCTATTCATCCTCCAAGTAGAAGAAATACCCTTTTATTTTCTTAGGGTACCCAATAAATAGGCACCGATCAGACCTAAGACCAAGTTTATCTGAGTCTAAATGCTTTACATAAGCCGGACAAACCCAGACCCGAAGGTGTGAAATTGAGGGCTTACGTCCAGTCCATAGCTCATATGGAGTGGAGACAACAGACTTACTCGAGACTTTATTCAGCAAGTAACAAGCTATTTTAAGTGCATATCCCCAGAAGGATAGTGGCAGTGTTACAAAGCCTATCATGGATTGAACCATGTCCAATAGGATTCGATTCCTCCTTTCAGACACACCATTCAACTGGGATGTACCTGGAGGAGTCCACTGAGAGAGAATCCCATTCTCCTCAAGATATGTCATGAACTCACCGGATAGGTATTCATCGCCTCGATCAGATCGAAGAGTTTTAATACTCTTTCCAATTTGTTTCTCAACTTCATTACGATATCGTTTGAACATTTCAAACGACTCAGATTTATGCCTCATTAAGAAGACATAACCATACCTGGACAAGTCATCTGTAAATGTAATGAAATATCTGTATCCACCTCTGGCACTAACTGTCATGGGTCCACACACATCAGTATATATGAGACTTAAAAGTTCTGTAGCTCATTCACCTTTTCCAGTAAAAGGTGACTTGGTCATTTTACCAAGCATACAGGATTCACAAGTGGGCAGTGAGTCAGAATCACTGACCTCGAGAAGACCATCTTCTCGCATCTTGTTTATCCTATTCTGGTTAACATGACCTAGCCTAGAGTGTCATAGATATAAGTCACTGACATTTTCTATCCTTGGGCGTTTGCTAGACGTGTACATTATATTAACAGGCCGTGACAAAACATAAACGCCATTATTCAACTTAGCTTTCATTATCATAGAGTTATTCATAATAACTTGGCAAAAATCTCCTTTTATTGAAAGTTCATAACCACAATTAGCCAATAGGCCTACAAAGATAATGCTCATAATGAAACTAGGACAATAATGACAGTCGACTAAATCGACAATACTAGACTCTAAAAGAAGAATAAGAACCCCGATCGCCAGCACTGGAACACGATTTCTATTTCCGACGCTCAGGAACTGCTCCCCTTCCTTGAATCTTTTGCTAACCTGCAGTCCCTGCAACGAATTGTAAACATGAATAGGACTACCAGTATCTAATACCCAGTTAGCAGTGTCACAAATAGAGAAAGTACAAGATTTTTTCATATAAATACCTTGTGTAGCACATTGCTAGTTTCCCTTGCTTGGCCTGTTTGGGTCTAAGGACGCCTGATAAAGAGGATAGTTCCTCTTCCAGTGTCCTTGCTTCTTACAGTAGAAGCACTCTGCTTTATTTTGATCAGCTTTCACTTTCTTGGTCTGATTTATGCCAGGAGCATATTGCACCTTCTTTCCCTTATTTTTCTTTTTCCCTTTCTTAAAGGGACGACAACCTCTAGAACCTCCCACTAAATTCACCACCCCATTATTCAGTTGGTGGTCCTTCTCGTAAGTCTACAGCAACCCATCAAATCATGATAATTACTGCAGGCTTATTCATTCTATAATGATCAAGAAAGTCAAGATAGGAGGAAGGTGGAGAATTCAGAATCGCATCCTTGCCGAGTTGCTCGTGCAAGGGACAACTGAGCTTGCCTAATCGTTCGATCATCTCGATCATGTACAATACATGATCAGTGACCGAACCACTATTATGCATTTTGGCATTGTAGATGGCACAAGACACTTTGTACCACTTTATATCATCTGGCATGCCGAAAGATTCTTTCAACTTTTAAAGGATCTCGTCTGGCTGGGCCTCCTCAAATTTGCGATTGAACTCGTCGTTCATAGCCGCCAACATTATGCATCGAACAGTAGTCCGATCAGAAACCCACTTCAAATAAGTGTCCCTGACCAAACTCCGAGCATTGGCAGAAGGGATTTCGGGTGCTAGATCCATTATCACATAAAGGATCCGCTCGTGCTCCAGGACAATCCTCAACTTTCGATACCAACTATCGAAATTGGGACCCTTTAACTTCTTGCTATCGAGAAGTGACCGGAGTGAAAGGTTTGAAGACATCTGAAAGGAAAATTGAGACCATGTTAGTATATGAATTAATCAATTAAACCAAAAGACTTGGACTTTAGTCTAAAGGTCCCTCCCACTAATTTTTCAGACTAGGAGCCTCTAACTCCAATCCGTGAAATTAACATTTCATAGTGGGTACTGAAATCCAATAGACCAGGTATGAGCCCAACTTTGGCCAGCTCACCCATACGCGCCTAAAGGTAGGTTCTTTAACCAATTACTTCCCTAAGTAACTTCCAGTAATCAATTTTGCCCCACAGAACCCCCAATTAGCCTTTGGGCCTCCTATTGCGGGTCTCTGGTTAGGTCCAACCATCAATATGATAAATCCAATGCTTCCAGCTAACGAATGACCAAGCCCGACTTTGGCCGGCCCACCCGATCACCATTAAGAAGGTTGCACTGAACCATCATCTATGAGAGAGTAATTCCAGTAACCGGATGCACACCCGTTCTTTGGAACTGCCGATGTATACCAGGCTAAAGGACACATTACTAACCCACTTAATGGGAGGCTAAGACACCATCAAATCATTGACTTAGTCTTTTTCAGGACCTAAAAATTTTAGAGGATTTTAATTAAATTGTGACAGAAGAATAGAGAGAAGAACATGGATCAACCTTCTACTGATCAAATCAATTTCAGGAAGGTTGAATTCAATTCAACGAATTGGTCCATGGGCACCTAAAGATCAGTCAAGCTGATCAACCTAGGCGACATGGGTTAACTCGAATCAATAAGCTTTTCTAATCAATTCTGGTTGATCATATTGGCCAGGTAGGTGAGATCATGGGTGAGTAACCGCAATTAACCGTCTTTCCTAGACACCAACCAAGTTGGCCAGGAAAGAGGTAGCCTCATGCAACCATGATAAAAAATGCCAAACCTGCCTAGACACTAATCGATTAACCAGACTTGATTAGACCAGCCTAAGGACTTGGGCTTTCTACAGAGCCACTAATTAGATCCATTTAGAAGAATGGACTAACCTGTCTAACTATTAGATAGATACTAAAGAGAAGGTCCTTAATTAACATTTGATTAGTTCTCTTAAATCCAATTCAACTAACCTCAGGTCTAACCCAATTAATGGACCCAATCAGACAGCTAACCCAATTAACTCGGATGGCTTATTCAAATGATATAAAGTTTCATAAACCCTAATTAAACTTGTCATTTAATTAATCTTTAAAATCATAATTGTTAGATTAATAAACCATCTTTTAATTAAAATATTTTTAATTAAATTCATGTAAAACTCTTTTTACATGTTTCATGTATCATATCTAGTTTCATCATATCAATTACAATATTGCAAGCCCTAAACATTTTAGACATGCCAATGTACATGAATCAGGATTAAAACACTTTTAATACCATAGGTTTACTTTAAGGATCTTTCTGAAAAGGCCAACATAGATGAACCGCCTCATAACGTAGAAAATTAGGGTTTCAAACCCTGATTAACAAGGACACACGGCCATGGTGAAGGTCTCAACTAGGTTCCTAAAAGTAATCCCTAACACATGCAATCATGATATGCTACATAGAAATCTGTGGCTTTAATACCACTGAAGGAAAAACTGGTGTAGCAGAAGCCTACTCTAGGCATGTAACACTATGGAGCAGATATTGCATAATTAAAAATTTTTAAACGTGCAGCGGAAAGTACCTACTCATGCACAGGATATAACATATCATGATGCATGTAACATAATATACAGGTATAGGAAATTGCAACAATTATAAATCATATGATAACTAGATCTAGGCATGCATGATCTCAAAATAAAATATACCTGATCGAAGCCGACTCCCTCAGTCTTCAGATCAGATCAGCAGCGACTGGTTGAACTCTTTCAACAGCAAAATAAGATCTACAATAGCAAAATAAATAGGTCGATGTAACCTCTCAAGGTGTCCAAGCATCCACCCTCTAGAGTATCCATGCGCTGGGCTCTCACTGATCCGCCTTTTAGATGGATGCTAGTCCACCAGAAATTAATAAATTGGTCATGGAAGATGGAGTAAGAAAACAAATAGATCTCACGGACAGTCTTCTCCAAGATCGCCTAGACTCCACAAATAGCACACACTAGAAACTAAAAATAATAGGAGGTTTTCTCGGATGCTCCCTGCTTCACTCAATAGGCAGATGCTCGGTACTTCTTAATTCCCTCACGGCCTTGAAACCCAGTAAACAAAATTACTTAGAAATCCTTTGAATGCCAACAGAAAAATCTGCTATTCTCTTCTCCCTCTCGCTACTCTTCTCTTACTTCTTTCTTACTTCTCTCTTGTACCTCTTGGCGTTCAACCCTTGGGCCTTATTTATAGGCATAGAAACCAAACCGTGAAGGGAAGGGAAGTGCAGTCCAGATTGGTGTATAAGAAAGAGTTTTCCCAAGTGCAAACAAAACTCACTTGCAGGAAGAGAACCACACGGCTGAGAACTCCCAAAAGGCTTGGCATCCACCATGAGAGCTCTCTCGGATTGCTGGGAATACCCATGAAGTAGCAGGGAGACCTCTCCCGGTCCAAAACAAAATGATCTCCCAAGCCGAAGAGAACAACTGGAGTTGTAACCTGATCACCAAAATGGAACGTCCAAAACTCCTTCGGATGATAAAGAATTCATTTAGGGCTGGGAAGAGAGTTCACGAGAGAATGGAAGACATGCTGGAGTGTTCCACCGAGAGTCAAAGAAGAGTTCATGAGAGAGAGGGAAAGAGGCAAGCGGGGCTGGACGAAACCATCTCAAGTTTGTTTGGGAAGCAAGGAACTGCAGGCGTGCGGGAGTAATCCATCCATGGGAGAAGAACCAAGATCGTGAAACAGGGGAGGGGCATCCAATAACACGTTGATCAAATCACCGTGTAAACCAACCCAAAAAAAACCGGTTCAACTATTCCAAATAAGAAAACCAATTCATTAAAACTGGTTCACCAATTTAAAATTGGTTTAATAAATCTGGTCCGACTAAACCCAATAATAAAATCTAGTTCAGTCCTGGTCTTCTAGAAACAATTCCTGGCTGAACCAAACCCATCCTGGTCGATCCAAATCAGACCAGAAAAATCCAATTTGTGCTTAATCAATCAGTGTGACCTAAATATCGAAACAATTTCCAATCGTTGATCGGTTCCTGGATCAGGAAAAAATCCTCGATGGTGTGTGACCTCATAGGTTCGAACCTAAATGGTAGCACTGGAACACTTCCAGTACCAGCACAAGATACCATCTAGTAATGGATCCAGGCATCCGGATAGGCCGAAGATGCGAGAGCAATCTATCGAACCTTTGGCATATGGTTACCGTATAATTCATCCCTTTGACCTCCAATGCTCTAGATGACCTAGGGTTAGACTACCAACCCTAGCCGAGTCAATCCACAACATGTCTCAACCTCGCAAGTCCAGTGACTCATCACTGGGACTACCCCGGTCGAGGATTTGCTAAATTGAGACACTGCGAGACATTCAATCCAAACGATTTAGACAGATCAATTCCATCTTGGTCCATGATGCACGTCGCAACGCACCGATTTAATTACCTTAAAACTACTATTCTAAAATAGGATAGCAGGAGCAAGGGTCGAATCCACAAGGACTTTTTTAATTACTTTGAAGACAATCAATATGCAACAGAAATTGAAATCTTAAAACTATAAAAGAAAATTAACAAGTAATCAGCAGTAAGGGTAACTCAAGAAATGATCTATTCGATAGAGAGCACGGCCCGTATCCATGAATCATGACTCATCCCTTATCGGGAATAGACTGGTCTAAATGCTAGTGAAATAACCTAGATCTGATCTATCTCACGAGAGTACAACCCGTACTCATTTGGGAATAGGTTAGTCAGGATTAATTTCACTTAACTTACCTCCAAAGCTTTGCCCTAGCAATGCATCTGAATCAAAAACAAAAACAAAAACAACATAACATCAATTACTCGAATGATTTCTTTATTTCAAGTAAGAGGGAGTACATCAAAGTAATAAAACCAAAAATAAAATCCCCTTTCCCAAGTGAAGCTCCGGACTCGGTTGATTTCTGCATGAAGATGGCGCTGACCGGTAGAGAATAGGTCTACTAGAATAATGTTGGGATAAACTTGGAATAGTGTTGGAATAGTGGGAATAAAGCTGGAATAAGTGGAATAGTAGAAAACCAAAAGATCGCAGGGAAGATTTTCGGGATTGTGACTAAACTGAGGGTTTGGGAGAACGAAGAAATGGATTGTACTCTGGAATGGGATCGACCTCTGCAACTACGCTGGAATGGTGGGAAGAAAGCTCACTGCTCTCTGTGATGGAGAAGAAGAAGCATGGAGAAGAAGAACACAGTGGAACTCTCTATATGGAGAAGAAAAAAAATACAAATGACCGGATGATCGAATACCCCCCTCTGGCTCTCCTGGACCCCTTTATATAGGCTCTCCCTGCTCCCAACCCGCTCCACTGTTTGAACCAACCTGCTCCACCGTTGCACCAACCCAACAGAGCAACAGACACCGCTCCACGGTTGCAACGAAGCTCAAGCTCCCATCGATCTCCAGCTCATCCGGCGACGCTCTGGAAGTTTCTCCCCAGTTTGGTCCAACCTAGCACATGGTTTGGTCCACCCAGCACATGGCTCGGTCCACATTTGGTCCAAACCGAAGAACACCGTCAACGGCTGCAATTCATCGTGAGGAATCTCCTAGCGGTGAGGAAGAGTGCACCGCCGTCTTCTCCGGTTGGCGGTGGACTGGGTAGGCGGTCCGACGGTGAGGAACAGTGGGTGCGGTGAGGTTCGGCCAAGAGAAAAGAAAACAATGAAAACAGCCCCCTTCGGAAGCATTTTTCTGGCCACCGGGGCTTCTCCGGCCGGTGGTGAGCATGCCGGCGACCTCCCCGGCGGTGGGGACAGCTCTCCGGCGAGTCTCGGAGTGACTGGGGCATGGCGGTCCATGGCTCTACTTTCGTGGACCGCATCAATGGCAGATCGCGGCCCATGGATCGTTCGGTGGACCAAGCGGCCGGTCCACTATGGACTGGCTGCTCTAAACTTCGTGCAAACTCTTAGTTAATTCTTCAAAAATTCATTTTGGGCCCGTTCTGAGTTCGATTCGAGTGCCGTTTGCGCCGTTAGACTTCTAAAATCGGGCTCTCCATATTGGTGATATTCTTTCCTATAAATGACATATAAAAGTATTAATTTTAAAAAAATAATGATATTTTAATATTAAATTAATACTTTTATATTTATGCTTATTGTAGTTATCACACCTCCCAACTTGAACTTTGCTCATCATTGAGTAAAGCAGATAGATTATCTATGTGTATCAACCCATCCTTGAATTAGATGTTAACCCAAGCAACCCTAAAAGCAGATGATACCTGGTCAGACTATTACTGAGATACTTCATTGGATTATTAATTTAACTCTTTTAGTGATCAGGTAGAGCTCATAAAGATTTCTAGAGTTCTTCTTCTGCCAACTTTCCATCTCACTCTTAAAATCCTCTTACTTTCTAGGTTTATGTCAATACCTTTCTGCTAGATGATTTTTCCCCTTTCAGTTTTTTTTTTATATGTGTTATATCCAAGCCTCGTAAGTATTAGTATTCTCCCCTTTTGACATGAACCACAACGTTTACTTAGGCGAAGGGGCCCGTTACTTAGGGAGGTACCATTGCTTAACAGATTTCTTGACCTTCTCACATTTTGACGCGAACTATAACGCTTACTTAGGCGAAGGGGCCCGGTTACTTAGTAAGAGTTCAAGTAAAGCTGTGGGACTAGACTAACTTTTTTTTTTTTTTTTGTAAAGGAAAAATCTTAGCATACTTGATCTTTTGATTTATATTCCAAAAAGTAGACTCTTTATTAAGATCAATGGTCAAAAGGCTTTGGAATTACTCCATGAAATTATTTATGATCCATACCCTACCATTTATTGAGTTTCTTTAATGATTTATCCCTCAGTATCTCTAGTATTATCTAGGCCATTAATCAATCATTTGATTAAGGTGCATAAGTAACTCTAGTTCGAGACAATAATTAGGTACACATAACCTAATCATTTCTAACTGCACTCGAAGATCTAAGCAAGTCAAGTAAATCTTCCCTTCCCAACTTAATCGACATTGTCCTCAATGGAGTAGGAAAGAAAATGAGAAGTATAATAGGAAAGAATACACCTTGGGAAAATGTGCTTCGAAGGTTTCATGAAGTATTGGATTCATTTGTTGCTGCACTCCCTCACTTTATTCTTCTAAAAAGAAAAGAAAAGAAACTAGTTAAAAATTAAAAGCATAAATTGGGTTGCCTCCCAGGAGCGCTAAGTTTAAAGTCTTCAGCCAGACTCAGCTGATGGTAGTACTGGATCCATAAGATCAAGAATTTCAACAATTTGTCCATTATGAATATCCTCAACATAGGGTTTCAAGCGTTGGCCATTTACTTTAAAAATATTTCCTTGTTTGGGATCTTTAAGTTCAATCGTGCCATGAGGAAATACTTGAGTAATGATGAAGGGTCCATCCCATCGTGAGCGAAGTTTTCCAGGAAAAAGGCGCATCCTAGAATTGTAGAGCCACACTTTCTGATCAGGCTTAAACATTTTTCGATTAATGAATTTATCATGATATGCCTTAGTTCGAGCCTTATAAATTTTTGAACTTTCATAAGCTTCATTTCGCAGCTCTTCTAATTCACTCAATTGAAGTTTCCTATTAGAATCCGCAGTCTTCAAATCAAAATTACATTGCTTGATAGCCCAAAATGCACGATGTTCTAACTCTACCGATAAATGACATGCCTTGCCAAATACTAACCGGTATGGAGACATTCCTAGGGGAGTCTTAAAGGCAGTCCGGTAAGCCCATAATGCATCATTCAAATGTTCTGACCAATCTTTCCTATCAGGCCTTACCGTTTTCTCCAGGATGTGTTTAATTTCTCTGTTTGATACTTCAACCTGGCCACAAGTTTGGGGATGGTAAGGTGTGGCTACCTTATGTGTAATTCCATATTTCTTCATTAATCCTTCAAAATGTTTATTTGTGAAATGCGCACCCCCTCACTAATAATTGCCCTTGGGCACCCAAACTGACTAAGGATGTTACACTGAATGAACTTGATTACAACTTTGTGATCATTGGTTCGGGTTGCTATGGCTTCGATCCATTTAGACACATAATCAACTGCAACCAGAATATACTCAAACCCAAAAGAAGAAGGGAATAGCCCCATGAAGTCAATGCCCCATACATCAAAAATTTCAACAACTAAAATAGGGGTCAGAGGGATCATATCTCTACGCGAAATATTCCCTGTTTGTTGACATCTCAGACAATTACGGCCAAATTCGTGTGCATCTTTAAAAAGAGTTGGCCAGTAGAACCCACTCTGCAATACTTTTGCTGCAGTTTTCCTTCCACTAAAATGTCCCCCATAAGCAAGAGAATGACAAAAAGTGAGTATGCCTTGGAATTCACTCTCAAGGACACATCATCTAATCACCTAATCTGAACAGTACTTAAACAACTCAGGCTCCTTCCAAAAGTAATATTTGATTTGTGAGAAAAATCTGTCTTTTTCTTGTTTGGACCAGTGGGAAGGAACTTGCCCTGTTGCTAAGTAATTCACAATATGGGCAAACCAGGATAGGTCATCAGATAAAATAGAGAAAAGCTTCTCATCAGGAAACTGATCTCTAATTATTTCTTTGTTGCATTCTACTAAGATCCTAGAAATATGATCTGCTACCAAATTTTCAAAACCCTTCTTATCTAAGATTTCTAAGTCAAATTCCTGCAGTAGAAGGATCCACCTAATCAGTCTGGGCTTTGTGTCTTTCTTAGATAGCAGATGTCGCAATGCTGCATGATCAGTGTAAACTAAGATCTTAGACCCTAACAGATATGATCAAAATTTCTCCAGGGCAAAAACAACTGCTAGCAACTCCTTTTCAGTAGTGGTGTAATTTATTTATGCATCCGAAAGAGTTTTACTAGTATAATAAATCACATGTGGTTCCTTATTAAACTTCTGTCCCAAAACTGCCCCTACAGCATAGTCAGAGGCATCACACATGATTTCGAAGGGAAGGGTCCAATCGGGAGGCTTGATAACTGGTGTAATGGTCAAAGCAGTTCTCAGAATGTCATAAGCAGCCACACATTCCTTATTAAAATCAAATGGATTGTCTTTAACAAGCAGATTACACAAAGGTCATGAAATTTTGCTGAAATCCTTGATAAAACATCTATAAAATCCAGCAAGACCAAGGAAGGATCGTACTTGTTTAACCATGGTTGGGGGAGGCAATTTCGAGATCAATTCTATCTTAGCTTTGTCAACCTCAATACCTCGCTCCGAAACAATATGTCTGAGCACGATTCCCTCACGAACCATAAAATGGATGTTCTCCTAACTTAGGACTAGGTTTGTTTCTATACATCATTTCAAAACCTTAGTCAAGTTTCGGAGACAATCATCAAATGAAGATCCAAACACCGAAAAGTCATCCATAAATATTTCAAGAAATTGACCAACCATATCAGAAAATATGGATAACATACATCGTTGAAAAGTGGCTGGTGCATTGCACAGACCAAATGGCATACGTCTAAAGGCAAATGTTCTAAAGGGGCAGGTAAAGGTGATTTTTTCTTGATTAGCAGGAAATACCGGAACTTGGTTATATCCTGAATATCCATCTAGAAAATAGAAGAAACTCTGCCCAGCTAGCCGTTCTAAAATTTGATCAATGAAAGGCAAAGGAAAGTGATCTTTCCTTGTAACGTCATTCAGTTTTCGATAGTCTATACATACTCTCCAACTAGTTGTCATTCGAGTAGGAATTGTCTCACCCTTTTCATTCTCAACAACAGTAATACCTGACTTCTTAGGTACTACCTGAGTTGGACTGACCCATTGGCTATCCGAGATTGGGTAAATGATTCCAGCATCGAGCCATTTTACCACTTCTTTCTTAACAACTTCCCTCATGTTCGGATTAAGCCTTTGTTGCATGTCCCTATGTGGTTTAGATTCAGGCTCACAGTGAATATGATGCATGCAAACAGAAGGGTCAATTCCCTTAAGATCAGCTACTACCCATCCTATTGCTTCTCTATGTTCCATAAGTACTTCCACCAATTTCTTTTCCTGATTTGAGGTTAAAGTAGATGCAATGATCACTGGGAGAGTATCCTTGGGTCCAAGAAAAGAATATTTCAACTTTTTAGGAAGAGGCTTCAACTCAAGCATGGGTGGTGTTTCTAAGGATGGCACTAAAGGGATTGATTGAGTCGATAAAGGTTCAAACTTGACAGTCCAAGGAGGAGTAGTGTTAGACTTTGGTGGCTCTAACAAAGCACTTACTTCATCAAACTCATATGATCCAACATGTGTCAAACATGCTTGCAGAGGGTCCACCTCGAGTAGAATGGGGAGTTTCTTGTCTATAACTTCCTCAAGCATGTTCACTTCATCAAATACAGGTGGTCCTTGGGATGCATTAAAAATATTCAATCTCATATTTTTATTTCCAAAAGATACATCAATAACCCCTGTCCTATAGTTTATACAGGCATTAGCGGTAGCTAGAAAAGGTCTTCCAAGAATAATGGGTATTTGGCTAGGATTACCGCTAGACTTCATGTCCAAGACAAGAAAGTCAACAGGAAAGTAAAACTCATCGACTTTCACCAATACGTTCTCTAATAATCCATGGGGTACCTTAATGATCGATCTGCTAACTACAACGTTATCGACATGGGTTTCAGTTCCCCAAATCCAAATAAATCGTACATTGAGCTCGGGAGAAGGTTCACACTCGCACCCAAATCTAATAAAGCTTTCTTAATTGTGAGGTCCCCTATGACACAAAAAATAGTTGGGGTACCGGGGTCTTTCAATTTGGATGGGACAATTTGCTAAAAAACTGAGCTTGCTTGCTCAGTCAACTGGATCTTTTTTGGTATGTGTGTTTTAGATTTTCATTTCTGCGTGCACAAATCCTTAAAAAATTTGGCATAAGCCAGCACTTGTTTGATGGCATCAAGAAAGGGTAGGTTTATCTGGACTTGTTTGAATAGCTCAAGCATTTCATTCATTTTTAGGCTCTTCTTATCCAAAAATACAAGTGATTCTAAGGCTTTAGGAAATGGAGCCCTAGGTGTTGGTGCTTGGCTAATAGGTTCCTTTCTCTCTTCATTCTTTTCATCTTCTGGCTTAGCCAACTCAAGTTTTTGGGTCAGGTCAGGCTGATTCAGTATTTTCCCACTTCTTAAAATTGTGATCGATTTAGCTTATTTTGGGAATGTTTCAGGTTTGGTAGAACTTTCAGCCATGTAATGTCCTTTTGGGTTACTGATGGGCTGACTAGGCAACTACCTTCCTCTCTTCTATTGAAAGATGTAGCTAGCTGACCTATCTGAGTTTCTAGCTTTGCAATGGATTGCATGTGGGAGTGAAGGAGTTGGGTGTTCATTTCTAGCCCTTTTAATGCTTGAAGTACCTTCTCTTCAAATATAGGACCATGATTATTCGGTGGAGGTTGTGGAGCACTTGGGTATTGGGAATAAGGCATGTTTCCAAAGTTGGTCTCCTGATAGTTGGTTCTAATTGGTGTTGGATTATTAACAGCTTGGGGTTTCCAAGAAAAATTTGGATGGTTTCGCCAGCCAGGATTGTAAGTATTTGCAAATGGGTCATTTCCTGGTCTAGGAACCATACGGGTTTGTGCTTGATGGACATGTTCCTGAACAAGCTCGGGGAATTGATAGGCAGCTGGACAATCACCTATCGAATGGGTAGGACTTGAACAAATGATGCAAACATCATGGTTTTGATGAAGGTTTTGATGAGGTGAGGAAGAGAGATTTCCACTTTGTAGAATTCGGTCAAGCTTTTGGGACAATTCATCTACCTTGCTGTAGATGTCTATAGAGTGACCTATTTCATACATTCCTCCTCTCTTGGGTCCTAGGGGAGGATCTCTACGGGCAGCAGACATGTGATGTAATGAATTTTCACTAAGGGTTTCAAATAGCTGCCAAGCTTCATGTTCATTTTTAAGCATAAATGTTCCTCCACATGAAGCATCTACCATTTGTCGGTATCTTTCAGACAGACCATTATAAAAACATTGAACCAATTGCCATTTTGGTATAGCATGATGGGGACATTTTCTAATCAGATCCTTTAATCTCTCCCATGTTTCATGAAACATCTCTCCGTCTAACTGGGAAAAACTGGTTATGGCTTTTCTAATATGGTTTGTTTTTCCAATTGGAAAGTACTTCTTAAGAAATTCCCTCTGAAGTTGATCCCAAGTTGAAATTGTTACAGTGTCTAGGGAATTCAACCAGTACTTAGCTCTATCTTTTAGGGAAAAAGGGAACAACTTAAGCCTAAGAGCATCATCAGAGAAATGTTGGATTTTGACAGTTGAACATATTTCCAGGAACTCATCTAAATGTTTGTAAGGGACTTCATTTGTAAGTCCATAGAAAGATGGTAACATCTGGATTATGCTAGACTTAATTTCATACTGGACAGCTTCAATTGGAGGTGCTTGGATACAAGGTGAATAGGTATACTTTGAAGGAGTGAAGTACTCCCTCAACTGACGTGGAGGATCAATTTCATGATTGGGGTCCATAGTACATAATTTGTTTGCGCTACAAGTTCTGTCAATTTCTAGGTCTAGGGGTACAAGTTCCGGTTTTAGTGACTGATGACCTAACATACACCCTACAATGGTATTCTAGAGCAAACAACAACAGAATTTTTATAAGATTTTTTTTTTATATGCAAAAATGAGAAAAGGTCTAAAGGAAAGACTCCTAAGAGAATCCTAGAACTAGATGAATTTTTTTTTTCTTTTTTTTTTTTTTTTTTCTTTTCTTTTTTTCAAACAATTTACACAAACAATTTACAAAACTCTATCCTAGGGTTAGCTTAGACCTGGATAGCTCCTAACTATTCCAAGGTCACCTTTGAGCACTCCAAGTCCAAAATCATCCAACTAACTTGGCCAGGTAAGTGTAAGGTTGGTGAAGGTTCCCTTATCGCTTGCCTTAGACACCAATTAAAAATTGGCCAGGTAAGCGGAACCAAAGCACCTCCCTACGGGCTCTTGTCCCTGAACCACTTTCCTTAGACACCAAGTAGTTAACTGATCTGAACCCGGTATAACTCTAGGGTTTCCTTGTCCTATTGAGCTCGAATTCCTTAAGGCTGGCATCTAATTGATTTTAGGGTTAGAGGCTTAGGTGAATGCAAATGATGGGAAATGATTTGTGGACCAAGGAAGGATAATGAAATCCCCACCTTATATGATTAATGAGGTTAATGCCCTTAAGATGAATTATGGAGAAATGAAATGGATGCAATAAGCAAGGTGTCTATATCTTGAAATTATCAAACAAAACAAAACTAATTACTTTTTTTTAAAATTTTGATGATTAAGTATCTAATTCCCTAATGAATTATGAATTTTTTTTTTTTTGATTTGATTTTGCAGGAAAGTAAGTTTACCTAAGTAATTTTAAAAAGGAGATCAAATAGAACAAAACAAAAATACCAAAAATTTGAATTTTTGAAATTTGAATTTTTTTTGAATTTTTTGAAATTTTTAAAATAATGCCAAAAGTCCTCGGCAACGGCGCCAAAAATCTGATGCGCATCGTAATGCACCGATTTAATTACCTTAAAACTACTATTCTAAAATAGGATAGCAGGAGCAAGGATCAAATCCACAGGGACTTTCTTGATTACTTTGAAAACAATCAATATGCAAAAGAAATTGAAATCTTAAAACTATAAAAGAAAATTAACAAGTAATCAGCAGTAAAGGTAACTCAAGAAATGATCTATCCGATAGAGAGCATGGCCCGTATCCGTGAATCACGACCTATCCCTTGTCGGGAATAGACTGGTCTAAATGCTAGTGAAATAACCTAGATATGATCTATCTCACAAGAGTACAGCCCGTACTCACTTGGGAATAGGTCAGTCAGGATTAATTTCACTTGACTTACCTCCAAAGCTTTGCCCTAGCAACGCATCTAAATCAAAAACAAAAACAAAAACAACAGAACATCAATTACTCGAATGATTTCTTTATTTCAAGTAAGAGGGAGTACATCAAAGTAATAAAACCAAAAATAAAACCCCCTTTCCCAAGTGAAGCTCCGAACTCGGTTGATTTCTGCATGAAGATGGCGCTGACCGGTAGAGAATAAGTCTACTGGAATAAAGTTGGGATAAACTTAGAATAATGTTGGAATAGTGGGAATAAAGCTAGAATAAGTGGAATAGCAGAAAACCAAAAGATCGCAGGGAAGATTTTCGGGACTGTGACTGAACCGAGGGTTTGGGAGAATGAAGAAATGGATTGTACTCTGGAATGGGATCGACCTCTGCAACTATGCTGGAATGGTGGGAAGAAAGCTCACTGCTCTCTGTGATGGAGAAGAACATAGTGGAACTCTCTATGATGGAGAAAAAAAAAACACAAATGACTGGATGATCGAATATCCCCCTCTGGCTTCCCTAGATCGCTTTATATAGGCTCTCCCTGCTCCCAACCCGCTCCACTGTTTTAACCAACCCGCTCCACTGTTGCACCAACCCAACAGAACAACAGACACCGCTCCATGGTTGCAATGAAGCTCGAGCTCCCATCAATCTCTAGCTCATCCGGCGATGCTCTGGAAGTTTCTCCCTGGTTTGGTCCAACCCAGCACATGGTTCAGTCCACCCAGCACATGGCTCGGTCCATATTTGGTCCAAACCGAAGAACATCGTCAACGGCTACAATTCATCGTGAGGAACCTCCCGGCAGTGAGGAAGAGTGCACCGCCGTCTTCTCCGGTCGATGGTGGACTGGGTAGGCGGTCTGGTGGCGAGGAACGGTGGGTGCGGTGAGGTTCGGCCAAGAGAAAAGAAAACAATGAAAATAGCCCCCTTCGGAAGCATTTTTCCAGCCACCGGGGCTTCTCCAGCCAGTGGTGAGCATGCCGGTGACCTCCCCGGCGATGGGGACAGCTCTCCGGCGAGTCTCGGCGTGACTGGGGCATGGTGGTCCACGGCTCTGCTTCCATGGACCGCGTCAATGGCATATCGCGGCCCATGGATCGTTCGGTGGACCGAGCGACCGGTCCACTATGGACTCGTTGCTCTAAACTTCGTGCAAACTCTTAGTTAATTCTTCAAAAATTCATTTTGGGCCCGTTCTGAGTCCGATTCGAGTGCCGTTCATGCCGTTAGACTTCTAAAATCGGGCTCTCCATGTTGGTGATGTTCTTTCCTGTAAATGACATATAAAAGTATTAATTTTGAAAGAATAATGATATTTTAATATTAAATTAATACTTTTATATTTATGCTTAATGTAGTTATCAGTCCATCACTGCTCCACAAGTACTTGCCTGTACCTAGAAACCTTCGATCACCGGATTAGAAATCCAGGTAGTCCGGCACCAAAGCACAGGGAGTTGCTTGCAAGCTACCATGATGACCTTAGGTCAGAGGGACACATATACCCATATCCAATCGCGAGCAATCCTTTGGTAAAAAAGAGCTCCATGGAGTCACGTTCAATGAGATGTCACACATCCCACTTGCAGATCACATCAGTGTCACCACACTCCTTTGGTCAAGAGGACAACCAAACGATGTGAACCACAATAACCTACACTTGATACATTGCCGTCCTGTACAATGTATCTTTTGGTTGTGAACCTTTTTAAAGGACCACTCGATATATCCTCTCTATATCGAAGTCAGTACAGTCCTAAGGACTTCATCACATAAACAGAGTTTATTACAGGGAAATGTAGAATGTGATGAGCTGCCAAAATAAAGTTTTATTAATTCATATCCTAATTACAATACTGAGCACAACCGCCTACAACCTAGGTGATTGGCTTTGGGACATAATTCCCAACAGTATGAGACTCAAAAATTCTGTAGCTCGTTTACCTTTTCCAGTAAAAAGTGACTTGGTCATTTTACTAAGCAAACAGGATTCATAAGTGGACAGTGAGTCAGAATCACTGACCTCAAGGAGGCCATCTCCTCGCAACTTGTTTATCCTATTCTGGTTAACATGACCTAGCCTATAGTGCCATAGATACAAGTCACTGACATTTTCTATCCTTGGGTGTTTTCTAGATGTGTACATTACATTAACAGGCTATGACAAAACATAGATGCCATTATTTAACTTAGCTTTCATTATCACAGAGTTATCATAATAACTTGGCAAAAATCTCCTTTTATTGAAAGTTCATAACCACAATTGGCTAATAGGCCTTCAGAGATAATGCCCATAATAAAACTAGGACAATAATGACAGTCGACTAATTTGACAGTACTAGACTCAAAAACAAGACTCAGAACTCTGTCCGCTAGCACTGGAACACGATTTCCATTTTCGATGCTCAGGAACTGCTCCCCATCCTTGAATCTCTTGCTAACTTACAGTCCCTGCAACGAATTGCAAACATGAATAGGACTACCAGTATCCAATACCCAGTTAGCAGTGTCACAAATAGAGAAATTACAAGGTTTTATTATATAAATACCTTGTCCAGTGCCCTGCTACTTTCCCTTCCTTGGCCTGTTCGGATCTAAGAATGCTTGATAAAGAGGACAATTCCTCTTCTAGTGTCCCTGCTTCTTACAATTGAAACACTTCATACTAGTTTGATCAGCTTTCACTTTCTTGGCCTGACTTGGGCCAGGAGCACTTTGCACCTTCTTTCCCTTACCTTTCTTCTTCTCTTTCTTAAAGGGATGATGACCTTTAAGACCTCCCACTAAATTCACCACTCCCTTATTCAGTTGGTGGTCCTTCTCATAAGTCTGTAGCAACCCCATCAAACCATGGTAATTAAATGCAGGCTTATTCATTCTATAATGATCGAGAAAGTCAAGATAGGAGTGATGTGGGACAGGGATTGGACTGGATCGCTGGCGAGCATGAAAGTCACCAGAGATTAGGATTTGCAAAGGAGGAAAGAAGAGGGTGCAGGGTTAAGAAAAATACTGGGGTTCACATAGATTCCCCAAGAAGAACAAGCATATAACAAAGGGGCTCACACAGATGCCCTAGAAGATCAAGCACATAGCAAAGGGGCTCACATAGATGCCCTGGGCTCACACAGATGCCCAAAATCAGGGATCACACAAGAACCCTGGAAAGATGGAGAAGGGATCATATAGATACCCTAGGATCACACAGATCCTTCACACAGAATAATAGAAATTTTATTCATCCATCCTCCTCATTACAAAAGGCTGAGGGTGGTATTTATAGATTTTCCAACCCTCATTTGAATTTGAATACAAGATAAAAAGATAAGAACGAATCAAATTCAAATATAAGATAGGATAAGATAAGCCTATCCATATATCAATCCTAACCAACCAAATCCTAATTCAAATTTTAAACAAAAGATAAATCCTAAATAAAGTTATTCCAAAAAATGCTTCAAGATCTGCGCCACTCCAAGAATTATGCTTGCTCCAAGATCTGTGCTTGAGATGTCCCCATCATTCTCCTACGGTGGGGAAAAAACTCGACTCTGTCGAGTTTGGGTTAGGCTCCAGCTTCAGCTTGACTTCAGCTCCAGGAACTCCAAACTTTTAGCTTGACATAACCATGATTTTTTTTAATCAACTTTGCTTTAAAAATGGTGCAACTTTGAGATCGATGTGCTTTGAAATCTGTGCTTTGAAAATGGCCTGCAGGCAGTTCTTGGAGAGCTTGGCATAGATGAAGCAGAAAACAGGGGTGAGGGCTGGAAGAGAGGAATGGTGGTGGGTGACCGGCTGGGGGGAGGGTGGTCCGACGTCGATGTTGGGGAAGGATCCATGGACGAGATTTGAAATAGGGAAGAAAGAGAACAGTGGGCCGGTGATGAAATAGAAAAATCCTAATCCTTTAGCTTTGATACCACTTGCCTTTGCAGTTCCTGGTGTTCAGTTGGGTTCATCCTATAGTGAGGCAAATTAGGTAAAGTCACTCCAGGGATTAAATCTATTGCGTGTTGTATGCCTCTTAAAGGTGGGAGGTTATCGGGGAGATCTTCTGGAAACACATCCTCAAATTCTTTCAATAATTAGACCACCTCTTGAGGGTGTTCTACAGGGCTGTGGTCCTTAATTTTCTTAGCAGCTACTACCCAAATAGGTGCTCCTTCCATGATATCTTGCTCTAATTCTTTTGCACCTATTAAATTTAATCCAGTCCTCTTATCTTTCAAGCTGCTAGCTCCTCTCTTAACATTATCCTTAGGCTGGGTTGGATGAATGATAATTTTCTTGCCATTGAAATTGAAAGCACAGGAGTTTGATCGACAAAAGATGGTCACATCATGATCAAATAGCCATGGCCTGCCTAAGATGATGCTACTTACCCCCATAGGAAGCACATCACACCAGATCTTTTCCTGATAGGATTGAAGCTGGACTTGAACCTGACATCTTGACTTGATTGGTATAGAAGTGGAATCGATCCAGGACACCTTATATGGATTGGGATGTGGTACAACGGGTAATCCTAGACTTTTGGCTGCGTTAGTGGAAATGGCATTGACACAGCTTCCACTATCGATGATAATCTTACAGACCTTTTCTCCTATCTTAACAAATGTGTGTAGGATGCTAGTTCTATGCCAGTCTTCTTGCTCCTTGGTCTGTGTCATGATACGTCTTACAAGTCCTAGCAAATCTGATGAGTCTATGTTCTCTTCATCTCCTTCATACTCATCAGCCAAGCAATCCCCTGCTTCATAAACCTCCTCTTCATCATTCTCCAGGGGTTCCGATTCACCTTCTTCTGCCTTCCCTATATGTAAAGCTCTAGAGGGACATTGGCTCACAAAATGACCTGGTTTTCGACACTTATAGCATACTCGCTCCCTCTCACCTCGAACTTCAGGGCTCTTTCCTTTATCTTCTCTAGGAATTGGGGGAATGGCAGGGTTGTGCCTAGGGGTTGGATTCGAGCTGGATCTTGGTCTATTGGTTGTACCAGGGACTGAACTAGGCCTGCTAACAGGAGGGTTAAACCTAATAGGTTCAGGTCGTCTAAATGTAGCTCTCCTTTGAAACCTCTCATAGTCCGTGGCAACTTGGTATGCCTGATCTAAATCATGGACTTCCCTTAAAAATAGTTTCCCTTTTATATCATCATTCAACCCTGATCTAAACCTTGATAAAGTGGTTGCTTCAGACTCGACTACGTTGCATCGCATCACAAACTCATCAAATTTAGCAACGTATTCAGAAACGGTCTTGTTACCCTGTGTCAATCGTTGCCACTGATCTAATAACCTTTGCTGATAAGACATAGGCAGATATTTCTCTCTAAGTTTCCTCTTCATATCTCTCCATGTTGCTATAGGTAAATCTCCCCTTTGCCTTGATATGCGTTCCATGTTTCCCCAATATAACCGAGCCTGACGAACTAGTCTGATTTTGGCAAACTTAAATCTTCTCTCTTCAGACATATCATACTAGTCAAAATACTGGTCCATGTCAGCCTCCCAGTCTGTGTACACCTTAGGATCTAAGCTTCCCTCAAAGGTTGGTGCATCTAGACGGATGTTCCTTAGGGCCCGATCATCCTGATCAAAAGTATCATAGTGAGGCCTTCTAGGAGGTGGCTCTGGAGTATGATCAACATAATCCTGATGCGGTCTTCTTTGAATTGGGTCAGGTGTGTGTTCCTGTCGTTGGGCTCTAGGATGAACTGAAGGTAATCTGGGTGAAGGTGGTTCAGTTAGGGTCAACCTAGCTTCTTCTAGGATTCCTACCATTTCCTCGAACTGACCAAATTTAGCATCCAAACGGCCCATCTTCTCGATCATAGTTCTCATAAGGCTTTCCATACTAGTATCCATGGATGAACTAGGTTGGGCTTGTGAAGGGTGGTAAGGTGTGCCTGACCTAGTTGTCATGCAAACAATTAGACTCAGACCCGAACTACGAGTTTTCTAAACCGGTTAGTCCAAATAAACTGAGTTGACTAGATATAATCAAATCAACAGCTACTCTCTTCCACTGGCCAGTCAGGAGGTGGGTCTGTGGGAGGTTCCCCCAGCTTTCACTGGGTCCTAATTAAAAACAACAAGAACCGCTTAGGCTTGAGCCACTTAACCTCGATCCTTGACACCAGCTTTCAATAATAGATGAAGAAATGGGTTGCACAAGCTTTCCCAATTGAATTGAACTGGACCTAGAGCTCCAAGCTAGTTGCCTAATCAAGGTGGCAAGCTAGATTGTAGTAACTCTATACTTGGCCAGGTTTTAGAACAAGGGGAGTGTGAGATCTTGTCTCTAGCCTACCTAGGCCCGGTGGAATTGGCCCGATAGACGGATCAGCACCCAAGCCCTTAGTCCCAATTCTAGACACCAAGTAATAGGGCACACACAAGACTAGTTGACACAATGAGTTGACAATAACCCGGGCTCGACCAAATTGATGTTCCTAACCCACTAGGGCAATTAATGTCTAATCAATTTTAGTTAGGGATTGGGTCGATATGTAATTTGGTGATTTTTGGGCTAGGGACAGGTGATGAAATCCTGACCCTATGTCAATTTCGTGCCCTTAATTTGATTTGTCATGAGATGCATGCAAATTTCAAATTTCAGGTGCAGAAGTAGTGTGTTGCAGTTTAAAAGTGGTGTTGATAAGTGCAGAAAAAAATGTCAGAAAAATCTAAAAAAATCACAGAAAACTCCTAACTTCTAGTTGACATACCAGATGAAACAAAAATTCAAAATAAAATCTATACTATTCTAGGCTGATTCTGAAATGAAGATAATGAAAAGGAACAGAACAGAACAGAAACCCTAATAACACTGATGGACTGCAGGAATTTTTATTTTTTTTTGTAAATCTTTTCTCAGATTGAAATTTAAAACGGTGATAAGCAACTTAAAATGGAACAGGAAAAAAAATATTCCAACGAGGAATGTGATACTTGCCTTTGGAGTTGCAGGCGGATTACAGTCAGCCTACAGAAAATACAGCAAGCAGAAAAACAGAACGTGCCCAATGCAAAATTCACAAATGAAATCTAAGAAGTCCTTTGGCTTTCTTTTTTGCGGGTCAATCACAATGACACCCCGACATTCCTTAGGAGATCCCCGTGGAATGGGAAGAGAGGGTGTTTAAACCCTACTTTCTCCTAAGACCGGATGGCCTGGTAACGCCCCCATCCAAGTACTTCAAGGACTTAATGCTATGCAATCAAGAACTTATTCTACCATGCTCTGATACCACTTGATGCGGGACAGGGATTGGACTGGATCACTGGTGAGCATGAAAGTCACCAGAGATTAGGATTTGCAAAGGAGGAAAGAAGAGGGTGCAGGGTTAAGAAAAATACTGGGGTTCACATAGATTCCCAAAGAAGAACAAGCACATAGCAAAGGAGCTCACACAGATGCCCTAGAAGATCAAGCACATAGCAAAGGGGCTCACATAGATGCCCTGGGCTCACACAGATGCCCAAAATCAGGGATCACACAAAAACCCTGGGAAGATGGAGAAGGGATCATACAGATACCCTAGGATCACACAGATCCTTCACACAGAATAATAGAAATTTTATTCATCCATCCTCCTCATTACAAAAGGCTGAGGGTGGTATTTATAGATTTTCCAACCCTCATTTGAATTTGAATACAAGATAAAAAGATAAGAACGAATCAAATTCAAATATAAGATAGGATAAGATAAGCCTATCCATATATCAATCCTAACCAACCAAATCCTAATTCAAATCTTAAACAAAAGATAAATCCTAAATAAAGTTATTCCAAAAAATGCTTCAAGATCTGTGCCACTCCAAGAATTATGCTTGCTCCAAGATCCATGCTTGAGATGTCCCCATCAAGGAGGAGGGTAGAGAATTCAGAATCGCATCCTTACCGAGTTGCTCGTGCAAAGGACATCCAAGCTTGCCTAATTGTTCGATCATCTTGATCATGTACAATACATGATCAGTGATTGAAGTGCCATTCCATATTTTGGCATTGTAGATGGCAAAAGACACTTTGTACCGCTCCACATCATTTGGCATGCCAAAAGATTTCTTCAACTTTTGAAGAATCTTGTCTGGCTGGGCCTCCTCGAATTTGTGACTGAACTCGTCGTTCATCGTCGCCAACATTATGCACGGACAGTAGTCCGATCATAAATCCATTTTAAATAAGTGTCTCTGACTGAACTCCGAGCATTGGCAGGAGAGGTTTTGGGTGCTGGATCCGTTATCACATAAAGGATCCACTCGTGCTCCAGGACTATCCTCAATTTTTGATACCAGCTATCAAAATTGGGACCCTTTAACTTCTCGCTATCGAGAAGTGACCGGAGCGAAAGGTTTGAAGACATCTAAAAGGAAAACTAAGACCAAATAAGTATATGAATTAACAATTAAACCAAAAGACTTAAACTTTAGTCTAAAGGTCCCTCCCACTAATTTTTCAGATTGGGAGCCTCTAACTCTAATCCGTGAAATCATCATTTCATAGTGGGTACTGAAATCCAATAAATCAAGTATGAGCTCGACGTTGGCCGGCTCACCCATACGCGTCTAAAGGTAGGTTCTCTAACCAATTGCTTCCCTAAGCAACTTCCAGAAATAAATTTTGTCCGACAGAACCCCCAATCGACCTTGGGGCCTCCTATTATGGGTTTCTGGTTAGATCCAACAATTAATATGACAAATCCGATGCTTCTAGCTAACGAATGACTAAGCCCGACTTTGACCGGCCCACCTAATCACCGTTAAGAAGGTTGCATTGAATCATTATCAATGGGAGAGTAATCCCAGTAACCGGATGCATACCCGTTCTTTGGAACTGCCGATATACACCAAGCTAAAGGACTCATTACTAACCCACTTAATGGAAGGCTAAGACACCATCAACTCATTGACTTAGTCTTTTTCAGGCTCTAATAATTTTAGAGGATTTTAATTAAATTATGATAGAAGGATAGAGAGAAGAACATGGATCAACCTCCCACTGATCAAATCAATTCTTAGGAGGGTTGAATTAAATTCAACAAGTTGGTCCATGGGCACCTAAAGATCAGACAGGCTGATCAACTTGAGTGACATGGGTTAACTCGAATCAATAAGCTCTTCTAATTAGTTCTGGTTGACCGGATTGGCCAGGTAGGTGAGATCATGGGTGAGTATCCACCATTAACCATCTTTCCTAGATACCAACCAAGTAGGCCAGGAAAGAGAGAGCCTCATGCAGCCATGATCAAAATTGCCAAACCTACCTAGACACCAATCGATTTACCAGACTTGATTAGACCAGCCTAAGAACTCGGGCTTACCACAGAGCCACTAATTAGATCCATTTTAGAAGAATGGACTAACCCATCTAACTATTAGATAGATACTAAAGAGAAGGTCCTTAATCAACATTTGATTAGTTCTCTTAAGTCCAATTCAACTAATCTTAGGTCTAACCCAATCAATGGACCCAATCAGACAGCTAACCCAATTAACCCGGATGGCTTATTCAAATGACATTAGGTTTCATAAACCCTAATCTGGCTTGTCATTTAATTAATCTTTTAATTCATAATTGTTAGATTATAAGCCAACTTTTAATTAAAATATTTTTAATTAAATTCATGTAAAACTTTTTTACATCTTTCATGCATCATATCTAGTCCTATCATATCAATTTATAATATTGCAAGCCTTAATAATTATAGACATGCCAATGTATAATCATGTATCAGGATTAAAATATTTTTAATACCGTAGGTTTCCTTTAAGGATCCTTCTGAAAAGGCCAACACAGATGAATGCCTTGTGCTATAGAAACTTAGGGGTTTTAAACCCTGATTAATCTCTACGGACACATGGCCATGGTGAAGGTCTCAACTAGGTTCCTAAAAGTAATCCTTAAACTAGATACAAATGCAAATACATGTAATCATGATATGCTACATAGGAATCTGTGGCTCTGATACTACTGAAAGGAAAACCAGTGCAACGGATGCCTACCCTAGGCATGCTACACTAGGGAGTAGGTATTGCATAATTAAAATTTTTAACATGCATACGGAAAAACTTACTAATGCATAGGATCTAACATAAACATGATGCATAAAATAGATACACAGGCATGTAAAGCCAAGTGCAATAATTATAAATAATATGATAAAATCTAGATCTAAACATCCATGATAACAAAAGAAATAACATAGTTTATAGCACTTTCTTTTGTTCTGAATTTTGGATCGAAGCAGGAAGAAACTGACTCCCTTCAATAGCAAATCAATGCAGCCTGTTGAACTCCAGCAGTCTTCAACTTGATTTACAATAGCAAGAAGAAGAAAGGATCGGTCCAATCTCTCAAGGTATCCAAATGTCTACCTTTTAGAGTATCCACGCACGGGCTCTCGCTGATCCAACTCTTGGATGGATGCTAGTCCTCCAGGAATCAATGAATTAGTCATCGAAATATGGAGCAAGGAAAACCAAACGGTTCTTCACGGACAATCTTCTCCAAGACCATCCTTGCTCCATCAAAAGCACACAGTATAAACCTAAAAGATCAGGGAAGAAAACAAGGGATGCTCAACAAATTTTTCACTCAGATATTCATCCCAAAATTCTCTTACAGATCGCTGAAACTTGCTCTCTACTCCTTTTTTATGCTCTGTTTTTCCCCTCTCATTTTCTTCTTTCACGGTCTGCAACCTAGAAAACCGATGCTGAGAAAACCCGTGATGGCAGGGGAGTAATCGTGAGATGAGATTAGATAAAACCTAAACACTTTGAATTGGCTCTCTTGATCGAAAGGGGAAGCAAGGAACCGCAGGCAATATCATGGTGAAAAATAGGAATCGAGAGAGGAAGACGTGCGGGAGGAAATCACGGAGAGACCCAATCCAGAACACGGTGCAAAAGATCAAAAAAAAACCCGGATAACCTAAGCAGCAATGATCAACATGTTGATCTTATCCATTTACATGGTAAAAACACGAGAACCAATAGCAGGGGAAGTGGGAAAACACCGTGTAAAACAACCCATGATTTAAAATCGGTTCATCAAACCAAAAAATGGTTCACAAAATTCCCGGTCTGACCAAACCCGATCAATAAGAAAAATGGGTCCAGTCCTGGTCTACCAGGAATAGTTCCTGGTTGACCCAAACCAATCCTTGTCGATCCAAATTAGACCAGGTTGACCAGAAAAAATCCAATGTGTGCTCAATCAGACCGTTTGACCTTAATACCGAAATGATTCCCAATCATTGATCGGCTCTCGGATCAGGAAGAAATCCTTTATGGTGTGTGACCTCATAAATTCAAACCTAAACGGTAGCACTGGAACACTTCCAGTACTAGCACAAGATACCATATTGCAATGGGTCCCGGCATCCAGATAGGCCGAAGATGCGAAAGCAATCTATCGAACCTCTGGTATATGGTTACCGTATAATTCATTCGTTTGACCTCCAATGCTCAAGATGACCTAGGGTTAGACTGCCAACCCTAACTGAGTCAATCCACAACATGTCTCAACCTCGCAAGTCTAGTGACTCCTCACTAGGACTACCCCGGCTGAGGATTTGCTAAATTGAGACATTGCGAGACATTCAATCCAAACAATTTGGACAGGTCAATTCCATCTTGGTCCACCACTGCTCCATAAATACTTTTCTGTACCCAGAAACCTTCCATCATTAGATTAGAAATCTGGATTGTCCAGCACCAAAGCACAGGGAGGTGCTTGCAAGCTACCATGGTGATCTCAGGTCGGAGGGACACATATACCCATATCCAATCGCAAGCAATCCTTTGGTAGAAAGGAGCTCCACGGAGTCATATTCAATGAGATGCCACACATCCCACTTGCAGATCACATCAGTGTCACCATACTTCTTTGGTTAAGAGAACAACCAAACGATGTGAACCATAACAACCTACACTTGAAACATTGCCATCCTGTACAATGTATCATTTGGTTGAGAACCTTTTAAAGGACCACTCGATATATCCTCTCTATATCGAAGTCAGTGCAGTCCTAAGGACTTCATCACATAAATATAGTTCATTACAGGAAAATGAATAATGTGATGAGCTACCAAAATAAAGTTTTATTAATTCATATACAAACTACAATACAGAGCACAACCGCCTATAGCCTAGGCGATTGACTTTGGAACATAATTCTCAATAAATAGCACAACCGTCTACAGCCTAGATTATTGGCTTGGGACACAATTCCCAATAACTCCCACTTAGACTAAAGCCAATCAGAACAGAATCACATTCTCATTTTCTAATTACAATCTTTAAACTCTTGAATTTCGACAGCTTTAGTGAAGGGGTTGGCCAGATTTTCCTTTCCATTAATCTTCTGAAGGTCGATGTCTCCTCATGCTATAATCTCTCACATGAGGTGGTAGCTACGTAGAATGTGCTTGGTGTGCTGGTGGGACTTTGGCTCTTTGGCTTGAGCTATGGCTCTAGTGCTGTCACAAAATACTGGAACAGGGTCATCCAGGGAAGGTGCCACTCACAACTCGCTTAGGAACTTTCATAGCCATAAAACTTCCTTTGCTGCATCAAATGCTGTAATGTATTCTGATTCGCAAATTGAGTCCACCATAGTGTGTTGCTTAGAACGTTTCCAGTAGATTGCACCTCCATTTAGGGTAAATACGAAGCCCGACATACTTTTTCTATCATCTCTATCTGACTGAAAACTTGAATCGGTATAACCAATAAGTTTTAAGTCAGGCTCTCCATAGATAAGCCATTGATCTTTAGTATTTCTCAAATACTTTCGGATGGTTTTCACCACCTTCCAATGCGCTTCACCTGGGTCAGACTGGTATCTGCTCACCACTCCTAGTGAATATGCCATGTCTGGTCTAGTGCATGTCATTGCATATATAATAGATCCCACTGCCGAAGCATATGGGACTCAACTCATATGCTCTCTCTCCTTAGGAGTTGATGTACAATCCTTTTTTGAGAGAGTAATTCCATGGCCTATCGGAAGATAACCTTTCTTGGAATTTTTCATGCTGAATCGTTTCAGCACGGTATCAATGTATGTTGACTAGGACAATCCCAGAAGCCTCTTAGATCTATCTCTATAGATCTTCATACCTAGTATGAATAAGGTTTCACCCAAGTCTTTCATAGAAAATTGAGATGAAAGCTAGACCTTTATTCCCTGTAATGCTGAAATGTCATTCGCGATTAGGAAAATGTCATCCATATACAATACAAGGAATACAACCACAAAACCATTAGCCCACTTATAAATACAAGGTTCTTCTCCATTCTTAACGAAGCCATTTGACTTGATACACTTATCAAATCTTATGTTCCAACTCTGAGATGCCTGCTTCAGTCTATAGATAGACCTTTGAAGCTTGCAAACCATTGACTCATCTATGGATATGAACCCTTTAGGTTGTATCATATACACCTCCTCTTCCAGCTCACCATTTAGGAAGGCTATTCGGACATCCATTTGCCAGATTTTGTAGTTGAAGTATGCAGCTAAAGCAAGCATAATCCGAATGGATTTGAGCATTGCCACAGGAAAAAATGTCTCATCATAGTCAATACCATAACGTTGACGATATCCCTTGGCAACCAGACAGGCTTTGTAGGTCTCTACCTTTCCACGCCTTGTTTCCTCTTGAAAATCTATCTGCACCCAATGGGTTTTATCCCTTTAGGTGGATCAACTAATATCCACACATTATTGATCTCCATGGACTTCATTTCAGATTTCATGGCTTCTAGCCACTTATTAGAGTCAGACCTTTATAGAGCATCCATATAGGTGATGAGATCCTCATTATTTTCATCAAGTTCAATGGGATCTCCGTCTTGGACCAAGAAACCATAGTATCTATCTGGTTGATCTAGTACTCTACCGGATCTCCTTGGTGGATGCTCAAAGGGCACTGGATTTGAATAAGTCAAATCCATTTCTGAGGTGTCTCTTAAATGTGTCAGTCCTTCTACCTGTTGAACTTCACTAAGTTCAATCTTAGTGGCTACAGTTCCTTCACTAAGGAACTCTTTTTCCAAAAAGATAGCCCTAAGATCAACAAATAGTTTTTGTTCATCAGGTAGAGTAGCAAACATATGCTGGACACCTCCAGACCCTAAGGTGTGAGAGCACCGGTTAGACCACATCTTATATGGAGTCCTGTCCACAAACTTACTAGGAGACCTATTAAGAAGATAACAAGCAGAATCTAGGGCATAACCCCAGAAAGAGATAGGCAGAGTAGGAAACCCCATCATGGACTAGACCATGTCCAACAAAGTTCTATTCCTCCTTTCAGACACACCATTTAGTTGGGGTGTCCCCGGAGGTGTCCATTGAGAGAGAATCACATTCTCTTGAAGATAAGTCAGAAACTTACTAGAAAGATATTCGCCTCCTTGATCAGATCGAAGAGTCTTTATACTCTTTTCGATTTGCTTTTCAACTTCGTTATGATATTGTTTGAACATTTCAAACGACTTAGACTTATGTCTCATAAGATAGACATAACCGAACCTTGATAGGTCATCTTAAAAGTAATGAAATAATTATACCTACCTCTAGCACTGACATTCATAGGTCCACATACATCTGTATGTACTAGACTTAGAATTTCTTTGGCTCTTTCACCTTTTTCAGGAAAAGATGATTTGGTCATTTTTTCAAGTAAACAAGATTTACAGGTAGATAATGATTCAAAATCATTTACCTTTAAGAGACCTTATCTTAACCTGTTCATCCTGTTCTTATTTATATGATCCAGCCTACAGTGCCAGAGATAAGCATCACTGACATTATCCATTCTAGGGCGTTTGCTAGCTGTGTACATTACACTCACAGGCTGTGATAGCAAATAAATGCCATTTACCAAATTTCCATTCATTACAACTAAACCATTCAAAGTAATGTTGCAAACATTTCTCTTTATTGAAAGTTCAAAAAATTCATTGGCTAATAAGCCTATAGAGATAATGTTTACAAGAAATGTAGGACAAAAATAGCTGTCATATAAAATGACTTTACAAGATTCAAAAACAAGAGAGAAATCTCCTAATGACATAACTGGAACTCAAGTTCCATCTCCAACGTTCAAAAACCTTTCCCCATCCTCGGACCTCCTACTAATTCGAAGTCCTTGCAATTTATTGCAAATGTGATAAGGACTCCTAGTATCAAGTACCCAATTCATAGTATCATAAAAAGAATAGGTATAGGGATTTATCATATAAATATGTTGAACAATAACATCTTGCTGCTTCCTCTTCTTCGGTCTGTTTGGGTCAAGGGATGCAATATACAAAGGATAATTCCTCTTCCAGTGACCTTGCTTCTTATAGTAGAAGCACTCCGCCTGACTCTAGTCTACCTTTTTCTTCCTAGCCTGATAGGGCCCACCAACACTCTGCCCCTTTTTGGTCTTTTTCTTTTTATCTTTCTTCCCCTTCCCAAGGGGATGATGCACTGCCCTGTTTCCTTCCACCAAGTACACCAACCTCTTATTGAGGTTGTGGTCCTTCTTATAGTTCTGTAGTAACCCCAATAAACTGTGGTAGTTCACTACAGGCCTATGCATCCAGAACTGATCAAGGAAATCAAGGTAAGAAGGGGACAGAGAATTCAGTATAGCATCCTTTCCCAGCTGTTCATGTAGGGGACATCCAAGTTTGGCCAGGCATTCAAATAACTCAGTCATGTACAATACATGATCAGTTACTGATGCCCCATCTTGCATATGGATGTTATAGATGGCATAGGAGGTCCTGTACCACTCTACATCATCATGCGTGTTGAAGGATTCCCGTAACTTTTGCAAGATTTCCTCCGGTTGGGCCTCCTCGAATTTGCAACTGAACTCATCGTTCATAGCTACTAGCATAATGCAACGTATAGTAGTTCTATCAAAAACCCACTTCTGATAAGTGTCCCTAACAGATGTCAGAGCATTAGCTATGGGGACCTCAGGTGCCGGATCCGATACAACATATAGGATCCTTTCATGCTCTAAGACAATCTTGAGCCTTCGATACCAATTATTGAAGTTTGGGCCAGAAAGTTTTTCATTATCAAGTAATGAGCGGAGGGACAAGTTGGCAGACATTTTTCTGAAAAGAAAACCATAAGACCAATTAGTACATAAATTTCAATTTTAATCCTAAAGACATGGACTTTAGTCTAAAGGTTTTCCCATATTTTATTTAGATTAGTAGCCTCTACCTCTAATCCGAGGAATTATACTTAATTCCTTAGTGGGTACTAGAATCCTAAAGGTGCCACATGAGCCCGACTTTGGCCGGCTCACCCACGTGAACCTAAAGGTAGGTTCAATAAACCAATTGCTTCTTCAAAGCAATTTCTAGTATTTAAAATTTTGCCCTAGGAACACTTCAATCGGCCTTTGGGCTTCCTGCTAAAGATGGTCCTGGTTAGGTCCAACCATTAACATGACTGAATTCAGTGCTTCTAGCTAATGAATAATCAAGCTCGACTTTGGCTGGCTCACCTGACCACCATTAAGAGAGTTGCACTGAGCCATCATATTATGAATGGCAATTCCAACAGCCCAATGACCACCCGTACTTTGGTATTGCCGATGATCACCAAACTAAAGGATACATTACCATCCAACTTAATGGGAGGCTAATACTCAGTTATCCCTATAACTTCATCTTTTTAAGGACCTAATAATTTAGAGGATTTAAAAATGTGACATATGAAGAATACATGGACCATGATCAAGAATCCTCCCACTAACTTGTAGAAGGTTCATGAACATCTTGGTCCATGGGCACCTGAAATCAGACAAATCTGATTAACCTTAGGTAACATGGGTTAATCCAGTTTAATGAGCTTCTCATGAGTTAATTCCAGTTAGCTGTATCGACTAGGTAAGCACAGTCAAGGAATGAGTTACGGCATTAACCATCTTTCCTTAGACACTAGCTACAAAGGAGCTAGCCAGGAAAGAGGTACCCTCAAAACCATAGACCATAAGGCAGCTTGCCTAGACACAAATTCGGTTCACCTTCCTTAACCAAATTAGACTCAAAGAACCAGATCAAACATTGAGCCATAATAGATCTTTTTGGATGTACTTTCTAACTATTAGAAACTATAGAGAAATGAAACCTAATTCAACTTTTGATTAGTTTCTTATCTCTAATTAATCCAATTGTATCTAAACATAGGTCTAACCCAAATAAGGATCTATTCCTAGCCCTTCCCATTAACCCATGATTTATGAATCATGACTTAAGATTAGAATCATATCCTAGATCATAAAATTATATATCATAATTCATAATTAATTGCATCACACTATTTGAAACATTTTCAAAGTGAAATGAAATAATTTCATAAAAGTTTGAAGCTTAAAATCACTATTTCATAATTTTTTGGTCGAGTCAGCTCTTCCAGAATACACATTTCTGGTCAGGTCGGCTCTTTTGTCAGTTCTGCTGCTCGAGCCGACTCTTCAATCAGCTCTATCTAAACAAGCCAGCTCTTCTAGACGAGCTAGCTCTTCCAGTCAACTCTTCTAGACGAGCCAGCTCTTCCAGACAGCTCTTTTGAATGAGCCAGCTCTTCCAGACAGCTCTTCTGAAAGAGCCATCTCTTTTGAAAGAGCCAGCTCTTCTGAAAGAGCCAGCTCTTCTGAAAGAGCCAGCTCTTCCAGAACATAGTTTTTCCAAACTTCAAACATTACACATAAACTTTTCAAGGTTTTTAGATCAAA
This sequence comes from Areca catechu, assembly GCA_021397845.1. Lineage (NCBI taxonomy): Eukaryota > Viridiplantae > Streptophyta > Magnoliopsida > Arecales > Arecaceae > Areca > Areca catechu. The sequence goes on along the minus strand of CM038039.1, from coordinate 167,005,179 downwards.
TTTCTTTTAGATCTTATCTAAACATAATAATGATCTATAAATCAAAGATTAAAACACATTTAATCCATTAAATTCCTTACTTTCTTTTTCATAAGATCATGATGCATCGACACCCCTACATGCCATAGGAGAACCCCTTAGAATGGGAAGAGATGGTCTTTAAACCATACTTCTCTCCTATGACCGGACGGCCATGGAAAATTCACCTTAATCCGAGTACTACATGAAGGAAATCAAATTGATTTCATAAAAAAAAATATTAAACTAGATGCATGCACCAACCTGGCTCTGATACCAATGAATGGAACTGTTCCTAGGGATGATGCATGTATTTTAAAACTTTTCTAAAAGCATGCAGCAGCGAAAAGCGATAAAACTATTTTATCAAGTTGTTAATCTAATCAACATAACCTCTTTACCAGGATCTAGATGCATCTAGAGGAATAAAAATATGAAATTATGCATCCATAGTATGAAATATGGAACTATTCATATAACACATAATGATGCGGTATGGATAATTATGTCATACATAAATAATCACATACCTTGGTGACGTTCACCGGGAAGAACCGGATGTTGCAGAAACGCCCACCTCTTAGTTGAGATTCCCGGGATGGCACAAACCTATAAAAAAATATGACTCTGCAAGCAGTACTCGTGTATTGCCTCCACGGATGATTCGCACCATGTAGCGCGACTCCTTCCTTTTGAGGTGCTAGTCCCTACGGAAGCTTTGTCGGGTAGACTCCTTCTTCAACTCCTTGAAGAGAGTGGGACTCCTTCAACTCCTTGAAGTGCTAATTGCTGTAGCAGTGCTGGAACAGAACGAGGACTCTCCCAATTCTCTCAATCCCAAACCTTCAATAGAAGGTACGCACTCAAAGACCCCACCCAAAGCTCAATCAACCCTGTGATTTAATCTCTCAATCTCTAAGAGGTCTTAGAAGATCTCCAACCCAAGGAGAAAGTCTCGACCTTAGAACAGGTGGAACAACAAATCTGATCTGCTCTCTTTCCACAATTTGCCCAGCAGAAATAAATAGTAGCAGCATCCCTCAAAATAATTAAGAGGGATTAATGAGAGATTATTGGGGAGTTATGGGGTCTCTTGAAATTCCAGGGAGGTTAGAAGTCCCTTGGAATTCAGCAACAACAATAATTAAAACTCGAAACTCCCAGCATTAAATCTCATAACAATTATAGCATGAAGGGTTTTCGAATTTCAGCAGTCTATTAAACGAGTCGACTTGACCATTCGAGTCGACTCGACCAATCGAGTTGACTTGGCATGAGTCGACTCGGCATGAGTCGACTCATTTAAGAAGAGTCAGCTCGAACAGAAGTTTTGACAAGTTGACAAGCCCAGAATAATTTTCAATCGTTCGCATGCCAACAAAGCAAGAAGAAACCCTCGGTGTGCGACTCCATAGGTTCAAACACTAAACTGGTAGCACGAAAATATTTTCAGTACCAGCCAAAGTTACCATCTAGCAATGACACTCAGCATCTGGATAGGTTGAAGGTTGCAGAGCAACAAGAACCTGTTGAACATGGAATAGCATTGAACTTATTCCCTGCACCTCCTAATGCTCCGGATGGCATAGGGTTAAACTACCTAACCCTAAGTAGTCCATCTGAATATGTCTTAAAGAATTCCTGCAACTCTTTACAAGGAATGCCCTGGCCAAGGTCTTTCTCAATTGAGGCATATAAAGTATTCAATCTAAATCATTTGGAGAGGTCAATCCTATCTCGATCCTACTACCGCTACACAAGTACTTGACTATACCCAGCAACCTTCCATCACCGGATTAGAAATCCGGGTAGTCCAGTGCCTAAGCACAGTGAGTTGCTTACAAGTTGCCATAGTGATCTCAAGTCAAAGAAATAATTCATGTCCACATTCTAATGCAAGACTTCTCTTTGGTAGCAAGAGAATCTTGCATGAGAGTCACATTCAGTGAAGTGTCAAACACAACACCCGATGTCATACCAGCATCTCCATGCTATTTGGTTAAGAGGACAACCAACAGATATGACATCAACGACCTACTCTTGATACACCATCATCCTGAAATAGCATATCCTTTGGTTGCAAACCAATTTATGAACTACATGATGCATCCTCTCTACATCACATACAAGGTAGCTCAAAGGACATCATCACAAAAGAGTTTAAATTAAGGAAAATGAACCTGTAATGAATAGCCAAAATAAAACTTTTATTTATATCAAAATTCATATAAAATAGCACAACTGTCTACAGCCTAGACGATTGGTTTTGGAATACAATTCCCAGCAGGATGAAGAAAATATCCTAATCCTCTTGCTCTAATACCAAAAATTGATGGGAGACAGGATGAGGGGAAGGACCGTCGGCGAGCTGAGAAGTCACTGAAGATTAGGGTAATGCTAAATTTTTATTTCTTTTTTTTTCTTAGGAGGTGGTGAAGGAAATAATGGATATGAAAAGTATAGGTTTGGACTCTCATGGACTTTGGGACTCACACTCATGGAGAGATCTCTCATGTCTAGGGCATCTCACCCACCTCGCTACATGGAGTCATCAAGGTGAATCTCAAAGGTCATGAGGACGGTAAAGAAGATGAAATCAAAGGGTAGGGGATAAGTAGACATGATGTGATGCAATATGTACAGGGATGCACCTCTCGTGCTCTCCTTACTGAGTGAAAGTTGGGCCTCTCCCACTCCATGTTGAGCGAAAAAAAGAATCTCTCTTTTCTAAAAACTCATCTTCATTCACTAATTATTCTTTACAAAGGAATGAGGGTGGTATTTATAATCCTTTTCAAGCCCTCATTTGAATTTGAATACAAGATAGAAAGATAAGGATTCAAGTTTAAATACAAGATAAGGATAAGGGGTTTAAACATAACATAAGTCCTATCCATGCTAGATAAGATAAGGGGTTTTAAATTTAAAAATAAGCTGGAACAATAAGATAAAACAAACTAAACAAACTAAGAAAATAAAAATATTCGAAGCAAATAGATCCTAAAATCTCCGATCCTAACTTATGTGATAGATGTGCATCAGGATCTATGCTGCATCGAGATTTATGATGCATCGAGATTTGTGCTACTCGATGTCCCCATCAAGAGCCCCCTGACAGGCTAGGGGACTTTACAAAATTCCATAAGTTAGAAACTAAGTACATTATAGGTAGTTATGCATTAAAATTTAGAGTTGGGACATTGTCAATCCTGAGGGCCTCCACGATAGTGTCGATCATCACCCCATCTCAGCCATCACATGCATGATGGTCTCCATCACCGAGCCTGGTTAGCTTGTTAGTCTAGCAACTTCAGTGGGTAAGTGCTCCTAGGGAGTCTAGTTGGCCTTAGCCTCAATGGCTTCACTGATGAGGGATAGGATTCTAACATGATGCGGGATGAGGATGCAGGAGAGGAACATAAGATATGTAGCAAATTAATTTTAGATTTTATTATGATTAAATTCTTGAAATAGGTCAAGACTAGGTTACGGTTTTTTAGTAACGGTTAGAATCCTACCCACATGCTAGAACAATCAAAGAGATAAAGTAAATAAAGGATCCTAGGACTAAGAAGGCCTATAAGGTGCATGTTCAATCTTCAAAAATTAGACAAAGAGAGATGGGAAGGGTTAGTGTTACCTAGCAATGACGATCTTGAAGCCGTAGAAGGGTTCGCTCCACTCGGATTGGTGCCTGGAAGATCAGGCCACTTTCCCGCAGATTTGCTAGTTTTTTATCAGATTGGTTCGGGAACAAGGAGGACTTCATCCAAGGATGGTTTCACCAGAGGGATCCTGCAAACATCAAAGGTTAGTGTCAAGGATGATGAGAAAAATATAAGATGGAAGATTGGAAGAGAAAAGAGAGATGGAGGGGCGCCGGGGCTGATTTGCGACCTGGAGGAGATGAAGACGCCTAATGCTACAGGGGTGGCCTGGATGGGAGATAAAGGAGGGTGGCTAGGGCTAGCATTTGGTGGAAAAGAACCAGCTAACTGGATAACTAGGGTCTCACACCCCTTGATGTTCTGAAGAACAAAGGCAAACGGGTGTCACACCCACTCCTCATGGAGGCAACAAAATAATGTAGAAAATCTCAAATTGTATTCATGAAAAGATTATTATTACAAGAGAGGGAGGGGGTGGGCATTTATAGAGTTACCCAGGGCCCTTTCGCCGTCAAAGTTGAAGTACAAGTTTGTATCAAAGTGGGAGTACAAAAGTGAATAAAATTAAAAAACTGATCTCCTTGTAGAATTGTGCTAGCTGACTCCTTGTTGGACTTGGAAGCTTTGACTTTTCTCCACGGGCTTGGGCTGGTAAGAAATCCTCTTGGATTGGTCAAGGCCTGGGCATCTTGGACTGGGTCAAAACATGGGGGTGCTAGATCATGAAGAGGCCTGGGAGGGTGCTAATGTAGATGGGCCAACTATTGGGGCGCTAAGGCCTAGGGTGCTATGGGTCTGGGGGGCACTGAAATCTTATGGACCTGGGGCACCTCCTCTTGGAGGCATAGGGCACCATTCCTTCAAGGATTTGGGCAGCATGAGGGGAGTCCAGATACTGGGCTGGTGACTTGAGTGTGGGTCCAAAGGTTCTCCTCTTGAACATGACTTGAATGAAAGCAATTATAGGACTCAAAGGGCCTAATTGACAAGACTCGAAATAGGCCAAATAATATAAATGAACTCAACTAAACTCACTAAATAGGACTCAAAGGACTTAGTGAATTCAATTGACTCACTTTATTACAGGACTCAATGTATTCATTGAAAAATTGTGACTAACTTCTCAACTCATGAAATATAGAACAAAATTGACTCCTTGAAACTCTGGTCTACTCCTGATGTCTTCATCAATTCTCCCGGGGTGGGAGAAACTCGACCCTGTCGAGTAAAAATCGATCTGGCTCTGGTGGGTCTGGGTTTAGGCATTGCGGATCCTCTCAAGTGATCCACGAATCCTCAGATCTCGATCGACCTTGCTAATGAACCAAGTGACTTGGAAGCCTTTGATCCGGGTACTAGTGGTTTGGTCATCTAGGATATGCTCAATCATTTTTCTCTTACAGGCTTAATTTAGTGGACACTCAGGGATGGTTCGCTCTCAATGAAAGGGTCAGGCTCAATAGGCTTACTGGGTATCATTGCTGGCTCCCTATACTCTACTAAGTCTGAGATACTAAAGATTGAGCTTAATGCCTAATTAAGTGATAATTTAGGCACTAGGTCCAACATTCTTTATCACTTTGAAGGATCCAGCTCATGGGTATGTAGCCTAATCATCACAAGACTTTCTTAGCAAACTTTTAGACTCTTTTCGGGAATTAACCATGTTTTTATAAAATCATTTCTCACATTAATCTGATGATTAATTTCTTATGCAGATCTCTAATCATGTAATGCAAAAACTCATAACACCTAATGCAAGCAAATGACTCATGCCAACACTTATTGATATGCAGACTTGACTAAATCCTAAACTATAACTGTCGATTTGTCCCTTGGTCAGATGGGTGACATGTAGATGAGAATGGTGCATGCACTCCTACTAAATGCCATAGAGTATGCCAGAAGTAAGATGCAAACCTAACATGCATAATGAATATATGCATTATGCTTACCTCTATAAAATACAATCAAATGGTCCTAAAAATGCTGGAAGTTTTTGAAAAGGGCAAAAAATAAGAGATGGATTTAGGGTTAGTCTGGTAGGGTAGAAAGTAAGAAGAGGGTTCGGGGTTGATTGGATAAAGTAGGATATAAGAAGGGGTGTTAGGGATTAGTCCTAGGCTATTGAGGTTAACCTTACGAGGTTGAAGTATATCTATAGGGTCTACCTTATGAAAGAATGGGTCACTAATTTTAGGGAAGAGATCTTCAATTGGGATCAAAGAAGTGACTTCAACCTAAGGGTACTAGGTTAAATAAGCCAAGTCCTCAATAAACTTTTCTGGCTTATGAAATCATGACTAGGCTCTACAATTGGGTTCTCTTCTAAAGTCTCCTCAGGTAGGACTCTAACAGCAGTATCTGGGTTCTCTTCCTCTAACTGTTCTTCCACTACAGCTTAGGTGTGGTCAGGGTCAACTAACTCTGGGTTGGTTTCAGTCTGAGTATGGTCAGGGTCAAATAATTCTAGGTTGGCTTCAATCTGAGTATGGTCAGGGTCAACTAATTCTATGTCTTCTATAGGTATCTCCTCTTCTTCTTTCTTATACTCATCCACTAAGTTCACATCAGCTTCATATACTTCTTCTTCAATGTCTTATGAACCAATGGGATGGTAGGAGGGGGTTGGCTAAGGAAAAATTGACTAGTGTCTAGGATAATAGGGGTGTGTCGACTAAGGGGTACCTGACTAATACTTGCTGATATCTAGGGATACTACTCCTATGGGATTTAGGTCGACTAAGGGTTATGGATCCCTTGGGCTCATAGGATATGGGTTCAGACCTATGGGTTATGGGTTCCTTGGGCTCATAGGCTATAGATTCAGATCTATGGGTTATAGGTTGCTTGGGCTTATAGGACATGGGCTCAGATCTATGGATCATGGATCTGGGTTTATAGGGTCTGGGTTCATAGGTTCTGGGTGCATAGTGTTGGAGTTCTCCTAGGAAGAGAATATTGCATAAAATCAGGAATAAAAAACCTGACACAGAAAAAGTAGATATAAAAACTACTTTATATCTAAGCATGCAATTTACAAATAAATCTAATTTATTTATAATAAATTCTTAAACATGCTGTTATAGATAAGAAAAATATCAGATCTAAAAATAAAATTATTTTGAACAAAATAATTTACTTGGATCGCTATCCTGGCATACTCTGAAAATTGTGCTGATCCACTTTTAAATCAGGATTCTATTGGAGCCGTGCAAATGCCCAGCCTCTAATGGTATCCACACAGAGCTCGTGAAACTGAGTCATAGAGAACACTGGACTGCTAGATCCTTGCAATCCTCTCCTCTTTCAGCAAATTAGATGCTTTAAAAACTATGCCGATCCAAATCTGAAGCGGCTTCTTCTTGAGCTGGCTTCTATCTTCCAAATTGAGATTTGCAAGACCTAGGATGGTGTGGACACCAGGGCTAGAAGAAAATGATAGGTCGAACCCACATCCTTGTGTATCACTTATGAATGAAGCCCAAAGCTCAAACCCCAGGTCACTTATAAATAGTTATCTTAAATTTTGTTATTTTAGCTTAATTGGGTTTAGCCCTAAATCCCAAAATTGAGTCCCTATAAAAACCCTTGGATCCAAAGTTGAGTTTGTAAAAAAACCCAATTTCAATTGGATCATAAACTCTGTTATAATGGTCCAGTGTTAATTAGCCCTTTTTACCAACTTTAATTAGTCTTTTATATTTGCAAGCCTAATTAAGTATGGTATGGTTCAATTATGAATTGGTTATGCTTTTTGATCAATTTGATCAAGTTGGGCTATTAGTTATTTAGTTGGTTGAGTCTTGTAATTGTTAGTTGAGTCCTATAATACAAGGGAAGACCTAATTAAAGATCCCATGTGACACCATGTGCATCCAAGTCAAGACCCATGTGACTCCATGTGCAACCGAAGTCAAGCCATGTGCCACTCCATCTTGGATGCCCAAGTCACTTGCCACATGTCATATTGCTGCCATGTTAAGCCACATCATCAGTCTATATCACATGACACTTATGTTTTGGACATCACTTGCCACCTCATCGGAATAATACCACATGTCATCTCACCTACCTTGGTTGGCCACATGGAGGATGAAGTTGATGCTAATTTAAGAGGAGTAAAGCAGAAGGAGTCCAAGCCATCTTAGTGCCATTCCCTCCTCAATTTTGTTGCCAAATCCAAGAAGTCAGCCAAGAGTTCTTTCTCAAAAGGTCGCCCAAGTTGGAGAAGATTGAAAGGAGTTTCCTACTTCAAGCTAATCAAGTTCTAAGTAATCAACAAACTCTAGAGTTCCATTTAAAAAAAAGCATTTGAATTTCAAAGAGGATGAGACGCCATATTGTCATCCAATTAAGAAGTGGATTGCTGATTTTAAGAGGAGTAAGCCAGAAAGACTCCTCACTTCATCACCCAAACTTCAATGCATTGTCGCCCATCTCATAATCCTAGTTATCGCCCATTATGGATGAAGCCAAGGAGAGCTCAAGATCAGCCCAAAGACAAGAGTCCAAGATGTCCAAGATGTCCAAGAGGAGATTCCAAGGAGTTGTTGTCTAAGAGAAACCAATGCCAGTCTTTGTAACCCTTACACTTCTAGTTGATGATCTATAAATATCCCATCAACCCTCCTATATTATTCATTCTATATTCATCAATTAAAGAGAGATTATGTCAAAATTTCTTTGTTGTGTGCATCGCGGGGTGTGAGGCCTTTCCTTTATTCTTTGGAGCATCACATGGTATGAGGCCCTAGTTATCCTACATATCCAACAATTAGAAAACCCTAGCCGCCATCTTCCATCCCTTCCCTTCCTCCTTTTTCATTTTCTTCCTTTTCTTACTATAACCATCTAATTTGAGTTTCTTTGAGTGATTGCAGGTGATCGAGGATTTGAAGTTAGGGTGTTCTTGCCTTGGAACCAACATCATGGAAGTTTGAAGCCCGAAGGTTAACCTTCTTGAAGCCCCATTGCAAGTTTCTTAAGAGTCCAGTCGGATCCACAATCAGAGCGCATAAGGTCATCGTTGGTAAATTCAAACCATCCCAAACTCTTTATTTTCTGATCGTTTGAGAAGTAGGACCCTAGTTTATGGTGGTTTCTTAGCCACCAAATCCTGTTTCCTAGTTTTACTTGCTAGATCAACTTTACGGGTTACAACTAGTTGACTAGTTTTGCTTGATTATTTACTTTGAGTCTTTAAATCTAAAAATTCTAAAAAAATTAATCTATGTTAATCTCTGTTAATTAGTTTAATAATCAATAGATTAGTTTTTGCATATTGTCTCGCATCATAGGACCTCTTTCCTTCTTCTTTCTCTTATGAAGAAGATCTCTCCAGACTCTTGAACCTCACACAAGGAAGGAGAAAACACATAAAAGGGAGAGGACACCTTGACACCTCAAGAGAGAGAAGCTCTATGTTGACGCCCAAGAGATGTTCACGCCCAAGAGAGAAATATTTCACACCAAAAAGAGAAGTCCATTGGTCGGCCATCCCCTCTCCCCTTTTATGATTTATTTCTCCCATCCCTCCAAGCCAAAATACTGGAATTTAATCTAATCTGGTTTAGGTTTTAAAAGGAGTAGAAGAGGACTCTTCCTCTCTCATTTATTCTCCATGCCAACTCCTTTTTGCGCCCACCTATTTTTTATGCCAACTCCTTTGTCACACAAAATACTTGGGCCCACTAGCTTGGCATGTGGAGACATAGGGAGAAAGGAGAGAGAGTCCCAGTCCAACAGGACTTTAAGTCATGGTCCAAATAAATTGATTTGACATTCAAATCGAAGTCAATTTTAAACCCAATCGAATCTATTTCGAAAAGGCTATTGACCCAACTCAATTAGGATTAATTAACCGAGTCTAACTCAATTAAATTAAATCTAATTCCATAATTTATTAATTCTAACATTAACAATTAGGTCGAAATGTTCTAAAATTGCCAAATTTAGTAATATTTTATTTGCTAATTGGTTACTTAAGCTCCTAATGTGTGTGATCCCTCAAGTCCTATCATGTTTGGTAATGAGATATGCTATAATCTCTATTATACATCATCAAAACTCCTTTCGATGGACTGAAATAATTTCTGCTCAACCTTAATCAGGATCATCGATCCGAGATTGATCTTAATGGGCTCTCACAATCCATCAATGACACCTAGCAGTATGTAGTAGCATCCTAGCAGAATAAGATTGGAACCCCTAGGTGTAGTTATCATGTAGTTCAGTTCCTCTATCAAAAATCTTGACATGATGTTGGTTATGGATACTCGTCAAACCCATCAGTCATATACTTAACTTAATCGACTCAAGTCTAATTGTGATACTAATGAAAATACCTTTTCATTATCACCCTGCTATGGCCATAGGCTTCTGGACTTTGTCGGGTAGATCCCTACAAGTGAACACTTTATTCCTATAATAAACTTACTACAGCCAACGAATACCACAAGGTCCCGAATAGATAGGAACCATGTGTTTGTACTGTCAAACTACAGTAATCTTATTATGAGTAGCTGAGACACTCTAGGTCAAAGAACTATTCACACAACTACAGCATTATGAAGTTATTGACGAGTGAGTAGTAATCTATATAACTTCCTGTACTTGGTCATGCTCAGTACCATTGATCTCTATCAACTACCTGCACTCTCACTCTAGTGTCACCACACTGTAGGTTAGAGACTCATCTACCCTAAGGGAAGTGATATGTGCACCAATTTTAACGGATTGATCACCATCCTCGTGACATTCCAACAATCAGGAGCTTTTAGGAGTAAATCTATAAAGACACATGCCTCAGATTCTCAACTCTTGAGAATATGTGTCATTGTCCATTAACTCCATGGACGATTCATAGATACATAAATATGAACAAAGGAAATACTTTTTTATTTATATAAAAAATTAAGTACAAAGTTCATGCCTTAAAAATTATAATGTATCAAGCCAATTTGGCTTTTAAAGCATACATCTAATAATCTCCCACTTGCACTAAAACCAATTGGCTACATATCTAAGTCCCATCTTCTCAAGGTGGACTTCAACCTTTTATTGGCTCAGAGGCTTAGTCAGTGGGTCTACTATGTTGTCCATGGAGTCTACTCTTTGCACCTCAACATACTTCTCGAGGGAGTCGTGTATGATATTAAATCGTTGCTTAATATGCTCAGACTTCTGGTGAGACCTGGCCTCCTTAGCAAGAGCTATTTGGTGGGGACACCGGAGGCACCAGAATAAGATAGAGGCTTTTCAATCCTCTGTGAATTGATCAATAATTTATGAGTCCATCTGTAATAAGGGCTTAGCTCATTTGAGTCTATTTTAGTTGTTATTTGAGTATTTTGAGTTGTTATTTCAGTTCTGTACTTGTCAGCTCATGTTGAGCTAGTTCAGTCCAATGCTAGTCAGCTCATGTTGAGCTAATTTTATTTTTTTGAGTCCTGTCCAAGCATACTGAAGACTCAAGACTATATCATACAATTGAAGACCAAGTCCAACTAGATTGAAGACATGGAAGTATAGCCCAAGTCCAACCTAGCTTGAAGATTTGAAGACCCCAGGAGAAAAATTCAGAAAACCCTGATTTCTTGCAGATGCCCTCCAGATGCCCAGATTCCCTTCCAGATGCCAAAGTATATTCATAGATAAGGGCATCCATGATTCCAAAGGTCCATCTGCATCCTAGCCCAAAGAAATCAAGCCCAGGTGCCAAGCCCAAGCCCCTAAGAAGCAAGATACTAGGGAATATTCCTGCTACCTGGCTACCAGGCCACCCCAGCTTCCAGAGGCCCAAACCCATGCACCCGAGCCCCTTTGGGCCGGCCTTTTGCTGCTCCTAGAAGCCCAACACGCCCCCCTAGGCGTCCTTGGAGTCTTGACCAAGTCAAGAAAATTTTTAGGGATTTTTCTACCTAATATTTCCTTATTTTCTAGCTAGGGTTTGAGAGGGAAAAGGATTCTTATGTAAAGACTTATGTACCCTTACTTGGAGCCCAAGGTTAAGGATCTATTTAAGGGACCCTAGACTCTTGTATGAGGAGAATTTTTGATGAATGAAAACCTTGAGTTCTTCTATTGAGTGGTGTGATACCCTGCTGTGTGCATAAAGGGGTTTGTGAGAGTTCTTCTTCCCGGTGTTTGCAATCATCTTCCTGCTGCCAACAAACCCTCCAGATCCCTGGACGCCCACTCCAAAAAAAGCATTTCCTTGCTGTTTTTACATTATTTTCTTGTTCCTTTATGAGCTTTCTAACCCCTGACAGGTCGTTTGCAGGTCCCTGAGTTCCTACGAATCCAACGACTCCAGCCAAGCCTCAATCAGATCACCGAGCAGAAAGCCGGGTATCCACGGGTCTTTGGCTCGGTTTTCTAGGCCGCATCCATCGAGAAATGAGAGACCTCTTCATTGCGATCTTCACAGATGTTGTCAGGTACACCCCTCTACCTCCAGTAGTTTTATTGTAGGAGAACTTGCCCTAACCGAGGCTTCTCAGCCCCGGCGGTCCTTCTTTGCTACTTTTCTAGGTCCTAATCTGCATGCTGATCTTCAAAAACTCATACAAAATTACCTACAAATAATTTTGATCTAAAATTTGGGAATTAATCACCTAACTCAACATGTAAAACATACAAAAAAAATTGCATGCATATTAGTTCCCCATCATTTGGTATCAGAGCTTAGATTAGGGCTTGTTTTCTACAATTTTTTAGTCCGTATATACTCTATTATTTTAATTATTTATTCCTGATAAAAACTAAAAAAATTCTAAAATTTACTTTTCTGGATTCATCATAATTCACAGTAATTTGAAGAATTTTTTCAGATTTTATTATTGCCTGTGAATTTTCTTCAAGCCGAAATACAGCATACAAATTTTTGGCTCTGTTTTTTTTTCAGCAAGACAAGTTTGGAAGTTTTAGGGTTTTGTTTAGCATCTTTTGCATATCTTTTAATTTTAGTATATTTCTTGCATATTAGGCCATGATTTGCAAGTTTTCTTCTATTTTAAAAAAATACCAAAAAAAAAAAAATTACATATTCTCCAAAAATACCAAAAAAAAATATCTAAACCCTAATTTGCATCCTCATCTGCCTGCCATCATTGCATAATTTACTTTTAAGGGCACTCTTGCTATATCAGATAGGGGGAGGATTTGATCACCTCTCCTTAGCCCAAAACCACATCCCTTGCATTCGGTCCCAAGCCTTAACCTAAAATTAATTAGACTTAATTTACCCTAGTAGGCTAGGGACACCAACTGGTCGGGTCCGGGCTAGTGTTAGATCACTATGTCAAGTTAACCTGTATGTGCCTTGTGCTCAGTGTCTAGAACGGTGGTTTAGGGATTCAATCCCGAAGGGCTTGTGTGCTGGTCCGCCTACCTGGCCAATCTCTGATTGGTGTCTAGGATTGGCAATCAGGGACCTAACACTTCCCTTACACCTGCCTGGCTGAGTACAGGGTTACTATAGGCTAGTTTGCCACCCTGATTGAGCATCTAGTTTGGACTCCAGGTCTAGTCAGCTATAGTCGGTCTGATCGAGTCTTGCATAAGCACTAGATCAGGAGTTTCATATCACCCACCTCCTTCACAAATGTCTGAATCCATGGAAAATTTACAATCTCAAATAAAAGCCCTAGCTGATCAAATGGCCCAAATGGCTACCCACATAACTACCCAGATAACTACCCAGATGACCCAGTTAACTCAGTCTCGTATTCAAACCAATGATAGAATTGACCATCTTGCCAATAGGTTTGATCAGTTAAAAGTCCGGGTAGGGACCCCAGAAAAAAACCATGGGTCATAGTCTGAGCCAGATCCTGATTCCCCTCAACCTAGGAGGACCCCAAACCCTGATCCATACCTTGAGGCTGAACCTAGGAGAGCCCATCATCCTGACCCAATCCCTAAGGTTAGTCCTAGAAGACCCAATCAGGATTTTGTAGACCAGGAAGATAGATCCTATTTACCCACATCCTCTAAGCCTAGTATACCCACAACCTATAGATCTTATGACTCCAAATCCTATGAACCTAGAACCTATGAATCCAGAACCTATGAACCTAGATCCTATGACTCTAGATCCCATGATCATAAATCCTATGCACCTACACCCTATAAGCCTAGTAGACCCAACACCCAATATTCTGACCCATATAAGGAGTCCAACCCTAGGAGAACCCAATATTCTGACCCATATAGGGAGTCCAACCCTAGGAGAACCCAGTATTCTGACCCATATAGGGAGTCCAACCCTAGGAGGACCCAATATCCTAACCCATATAGGGAGCCCAACCTCAGGAGGACCCCATACCATGATCCATCCTTAGAACCTGATCATAGAGCTGACCCAAAATGCTATGACCCCAGATCCTATAATCCCATGACCCATAGATCTGTACCCTTGTCCTATGAGCCTAGAGAACCCATAACCCCTAAGTATCAACCTAGTACTAGTCATGCTTCCCCTAGTCAACTTGAACCCCATAGGATTAGTATCCCTAAATACGAACCCAGTAGTGAGCCACTACCCCTTATACAACTTGAACCTACTAGGAGTAGTACCCATAATCAGAGACCAGAACCTAACCAATTTCCTGCTAGCCGACCTTCTCCAACCATTCCTGAGATTCACAAGGCTTACATTAACGCGGAAGTGTATGAAGCTGATGTGAGCCTAGTGGATGAGTATGAGGGAGAAGAGGAGACACCTTTAGTAGACCTAGAATTAGCTGACCCAGTAGATACCCAGGTAGAAACCAACCCAGAGCTAGTTGACCTTGACCATATCCAACCTAAAGCTATAATGGAAGAACAAATAGAGGAAGAGAACCTAGGTACTGCTACTAGAGCCTTACCTGAGGAAACCATAGAGGAGAGCCAAATTATAGAGTCTAGTCCTAAAATACAAGAACCAGAAGAATTTATTAAGGACCTGATCTCGTTGAATCAGTACCCTCAGGATGAGTCTCCTCCTATAGTTCCCATTAAGGACCTCTTTCCTGAGATTAATAACCCATCCTTCCATTATACAAACCCCGTAGATATATCGCAACCCCATAAGGTTAACCTCATTAGTCTAGGATTAGTCCCTGACATGCCTTCTTTGATTCTACTTTATCCAACTAACCCAGAACCTTTTTCCCCACCCTACCAAAGTAATTCTGAACCCACTTCCTATTTTCTACCCTTTCCTGAGTTTTCTCATGTGTCTAGAACAATTAGGTTACATTTTGTTGAGGTTACTAGGTTGCAAGGATCCATAGAGCCCATCCCATTTGCCACCTACTTTTGGCAGACCCTCTGGCACTGATTAGGAGTTACTAGCAAATTTTCTTCTGCATGTCATCCATCAACCACGACTCATGCCCCCATGCCCAAGTGGTAGTTAAGACCTAATAAACCTCTTTAGTCGAGTATGCTAGGTGTAGGTTTGAGTCCTTTGCATCATCTTGTTAGGAGTCTGCATGTGCCTAGCATGTTCACCACCCACACTAATGTTAAAACAACTGGCTAATTCCCGAAGATGGATCAAAAAATTTGATGTAGTGGATTTTATCTTGGTTAGGCTTAGGCCTAAAAGAAGCTGCCGGACCTTTTAAAGTGATAGAGAAGGTTAGATCAAATGCCTAGGTGTTAGACTTGCCTTCGGATTTGGGCATTAGTTCTACCTTCAATATTACAGACCTGGTTGAGTATAGGGAACCGGCAGCGCTACCTAGTGAGGCCTTTGGACCTATTCCTTTTCATTATGAGTGACCCTAACCTAGAGTGTCCACAAACAAATTTGGCATGAGAGAGGAGAACGGATCGAGTGTATCCTGGATGATCAAGCCATCATGACCTAGGGCTATGACTATCAACGCTTCCTGGTTCGATGGCAATGCCGGCCAGAGTCGGACGATTCGTGGATTTCTTGAGAGGACTTGCAACGCCTCAACCCAGACCTTCTCGAGAGATATGTGAGCCAGTCTGACCTTCACTCGACAGGGTCGAGTTCCTCCCACCGCGGGAGAATTGGTGGGGACACCGGAGGCACCAGAATAAGATAGAGGCTTTTCAATTCTCTGTGAATTGATCAATAATTTATGAGTCCATCTGTAATAAGGGCTTAGCTCATTTGAGTCTATTTTTGTTGTTATTTGAGTATTTTGAGTTGTTATTTCAGTTATGTACTTGTCAGCTCATGTTGAGCTAGTTCAGTCCATGCTAGTCAGCTCATGTTGAGCTAATTTTATTTTTTTGAGTCCTGTCCAAGCATACTGAAGACTCAAGACTATATCATACAAGTGAAGACCAAGTCCAACTAGATTGAAGACATGGAAGTATAGCCCAAGTCCAACCTAGCTTGAAGATTTGAAGACCCCAGGAGAAAAATTCAGAAAACCCTGATTTCTTGTAGATGCCCTCCAGATGCCCAGATTCCCTTCCAGATGCCAAAGTATATTCATAGATAAGGGCATCCATGATTCCAAAGGTCCATCTGCATCCTAGCCCAAAGAAATCAAGCCCAGGTGACAAGCCCAAGCCCCTAAGAAGCAAGATACCAGGGAATATTCCTGCTACCTGGCTACCAGGCCACCCCAGCTTCCAGAGGCCCGAACCCATGCACCCGAGCCCCTTTGGGCCAGCCTTTTGCTGCTCCTAGAAGCCCAACACGCCCCCCTAGGCATCCTTGGAGTCTTGACCAAGTCAAGAAAATTTTTAGGGATTTTTCTACCTAATATTTCCTTATTTTATAGCTAGGGTTTGAGAGGGAAAAGGATTCTTATGTAAAGACTTATGTACCCTTACTTGGAGCCCAAGGTTAAGGGTCTATTTAAGGGACCCTAGCCTCTTGTATGAGGAGAATTTTTGATGAATGAAAACCTTGATTTCTTCTATTGAGTGGTGTGATACCCTGCTGTGTGCATAAAGGGGTTTGTGAGAATTCTTCTTCCCGGTGTTTGCAATCATCTTCCTGCTGCCAACAAACCCTCCAGATCCCTGGACGCCCACTCCAAAAGAAGCCTTCCCTTGCTATTTTACATTGTTTTCTTGTCCCTTTGTGAGCTTTCTAACCCCTGACAGGTCGTTTGCAAGTCCCTGAGTTCCTACGAATCCAACGACTCCAGCCAAGCCTCAATCGGATCACCGAGCAGAAAGCCGGGTATCCGCGGGTCTTTGGCTCGGTTTTTCAGGCCGCATCCATCGAGGAACGAGAGACCCCTTCGCTGCGATCTTCACAGACGTTTTCAGGTACACCCCTCTACCTCCAGTAGTTTTATTGTAGGAGAACTTGCCCTAACCGAGGCTTCTCAGCCCCGGCGGTCCTTCTTTGTTACTTTTCTAGGTCCTAATCTGCATGCTGATCTTCAAAAATTCATACAAAATTCCCTACAAATAATTTTGATCTGAAATTTTGGAATTAATCACCTAACTCAACATGTAAAACATACAAAAAAAATTGCATGCATATTAGTTCCCCATCACTATTGCACCATTATTATCATAATATATGGGGATGGCATCAGATGGCATCACTCCAAGCTTCGCAACGAACTTTTTATACTAAAAGGCTTCTTTTGTAGCTTCAAAGTTAGCGATGTACTTTGCTTCCATTGTTGAATCTACTATAATGGGCTGCTTGGAACTTTTCCAACTAGTTGCTCCATATTGCATAAAAACACAGATCTTGATGTAGGCTTTCTATCATCAGGATCAGACATAAAGTCTAAGTCTGTATATCCCTTTATCCCTAATTCTAAACTCCCTCCAAAGACTAAGAACAAATCTTTAGTCCATCTCAAGTACTTAAGAATGTTCTTTATAGCTATCTAGTGCTTTCAACTGGATTTGACTAATATCTGCTCGTGACACTCATAGCAAGAGCTATATTAGGTCAAGTACACAACATGACATACATAAGGCTTCCAATTGCCAAAGCATATGGAATCTTGCTCATGCATTGAATCTCTTCAGGTGTGTTAGGACATATTTTCTTGGAGAGATTAATGCCATGCCGAAGAGGTAATAATCCTTTTTTAGAGTTCTCCATGCTGAACCTTTTCAGTACTTCCTCTATGTACAATTTTTGTGAAAGGCCAAGCATCCGATTAGATCTATCTCTATAGACCTTAATCTCCAAAATATAAGATGCTTCACCTAAGTCTTTCATAAAGAATTCCTTAGATAACCAACTTTTGATCGAAGTCAACATAGGAATATCATTTCTAATAAGGAGTATATCATCCATGTACAAAATAAGGAATGTCACCGCCCTCCCATTGGCCTTCCTGTAAACACATGGCTCATCCTCATTCTTGATAAAATCAAATAATTTGATTGTATCATCAAAACGAGTATTCCAACTCTGAGAAGCTTGCTTCAATCCGTAGATTGATCTATGTAGCTTGTAGACCTTTTGATCTTCATCATCGAAAGTGAAACCCAAAGGCTACTCCATATAGATATCTTTCTCAAGATATCCATTCATGAATGCAGTTTTCACATCCATCTGTCATATCTTATAATCATGATATGCTGCAATTGCAAGCAATGTACGGATGGATTTCAGCATAGCTACTGGTGAAAAGGTGTCATGATAGTCAATGCCTTCATGTTGACTATACCCTTTCATCACTAACCTAGCTTTAAAGGTCTCTACCTTACCATCTGCACCTATTTTCTTTTTGTAGATCCATTTACAACCAATAGGTATAATACCCTCTAGTGGATCCATTAAGGACCATGCATGGTTAGAATGCATTGATTCAATTTCCAACTTCATAGCATTCAACCATTTCTCGGAGTCGATGTTTGACATCGCCTCATCATAAGTTTTAGGATCAATTAATTTATCCTTGTCCCTAACTAGGAAAATTTTCTTTATGTCCTCTGTAAGCATATTGATGTACCTTTCAGGAGGTTTGGAGACTCTAGTAGACCTACGAGGTGGAAGAGCATTTATGTGAATTAGTTGATTATGTTCGATCTGATCTCTAGCTGGCTGCTCTTCAGAGACTTCTCATTAAGCTCAATTAGCCTCCCACTACCACCTACCTGAATAAATTATTTTTCAAGAAATGTGGCATGTTTGCTCACAATCACATTATGATCTTTTGGAAGGTACAAGTAATATCCTAAAGTTTCTTTAAGATATCTTATAAATCGAGCTTTCACAGATCTAGATTCTAATTTATCTGCCATTAGTCTTTTGACATAGGCTAGACATCCCCAAATCTTGAAATGAACGGATTTAGATGGAACTCTATTTAAAATATAGATTGAAGTTTGTAGGGCATATCCCCAAAGAAATAAAGGCAAGTTAGTGAAGCTCATCCTGGATTGGACCATATCTAATAGTGTCTTGTTTCTCCTCTCAGACACCCCGTTGAGTTGAGGCATACCAGGTGGAGTCCATTATGAGACTATGCCATTGTCCTTAAGATAACCTAAGAATTTCCTATTAAGGTATTTACCTCCCTGATCTGATCGAAGAACCTTAAAGGTTTTACCTGTTTGTTTTTCTACCTTATGTCTGAATTCCTTGAACTTTTCAAAAGTTTCAGATTTGTGTCTCATAAGAAACACATAACCATACCGTGAACAATCATCATTAAAGGTTATAAAGTAGTAAAAACCACTCTTGGACTGCACATCAAAAAGACCACACACATCAGTGTGTACCAAGACAAGTAATTCTGTAGCCCTCTCCCCAAGTCCTACAAAGGGTAATTTGGTCAATTTTCCTTGAAGACAAGACTCACAAGGTGGATATGATTCAGAATTAACTAAATCTAGGATCCCATCCCTTTCCAGTTTGTTAATTCTATCCTCACCTATATGATCAAGCTTTAGATGCCACGTATACTTATCATTTAGGTCATCTTTAGCATGTTTATGTCCTATGGCATTTACTTTTAATTTTTTTGTTAATATTCAAAGATGCATCGACAAGCAAATGATAGAGACTATCAATTAAAATAGCTTTTGCAACCAATTTATTTCTCAAATAAATATTACAAAAGTCTTTATTGAATGTAAATTTAAAGCCTTCCTATGCTAGCACAGAGACAGAAATCAAATTTCTACTAGCTCCAGGTATAAAATAACAATCACTAATTTGTAATCTAAACCTTAAAGGTAACACCAGAGAATATGATCCAATGGCTTGTGCAGCAACTTTGATGGGGACCTGAGAGTCTATTTGAGCCCATTAGTACCGAGTCACTTGTACTAAAGTGAGCCAATTGAGTCCTGTAATAAAGTGAGACAACTGAGTCCAGTTGAGTCCACTTAGTTAGGTCTAGTCGTTTTTAGTCCAATCAAGTCCAATGAGTCAATGTCGTTTTCATTCAAGTCATGTTCAAGAAGAGAGTCAGTAGACCAGGAGATTCACTAGGCCCCCCACCTAGAGCTGGACTTCAGGCACTTGGGCCCTTTCATGCTGCTAAGCCCACAGGGGAGTGCTCCCTCCAACCCATGAAGATGGTGCCCTAGCCCAAGCCGCCCAAGCCCAACACTTAAGATTTCTTGGCCCTCCAGTTAGGATTTCTTGACCCTCAAGTCATATAACCTGGGTGAATCTATAAATACCCCACCCCCTCTTATATTTTTCTCATGCCATGAATTAATAAAATTTTTTGAGTTTTCTCAACTTACTGTGTGATTTACTATGTGAGGGTATCTATGTGATCCCTATTGTTCTATGTAAAGGGTATTTGTGTGATCCCTATTGTTCCTAAGGATATATGTGTGATCCCTTCGTTGCCCTAGCCTCCTGCGCCCTGGCTCTATGATGCAGGACGAAAGCTCTGATACCAAAAATGATGCAAAACGAAAGCTCTGATACCAAAAATGATGCAGAACGACAGCTCTGATTCCAAAAATGATGCAGAATGAAAGAGATGATGCGATGCGGAAGTAAATTAAGACTAATTCTTTTTTTTTTTTTTATATATTTTTAGAAGTCGGCTTTGACTCAAAGGAAAGTTAAACTAAATTGAAAGAAACTATGTAATAATTGAAAGCACAATTTAAAGAAACTAGGTTATCAGAGTAGTTCAGATGTAAAGGATCACTGGGGGTTGAGAAACTCCCAGACCTAGGGTTTCGCTCTGAACTTTCAACAGGACAGAAGTAAAGAGAAGAGAAGGGTTACAGACCAGGCAATGATCTTCACAGAGTTTAGTGGAAGGACTCTCTTGAGCAGATTGTTGGATCCCCGGATTCGGATATCTTCGCAATGGATCCTCCAATACTGGTCCTTTGGTAGAGTTGGCTTCTTCTGAACTCAAGATCTAGGAAAGAAGAAGAACAAGTTATGGAACCAGATACTCAAGGAAGGATTTACCAGATAGAAGAACTTGAAAGTTGATGTTGCTGAAATCCTAATTCTCCTGGATGCTGATCTGACTTCCTCTGGGATTTGCTCTGTATTCGAAGTAGCCGATCTGGACCTGGATGTTGGTGGTCGGCCTCTACTTGGAAGAGAGGGGCCGTGAGATGATGAGGTAGATTAGGGTTTGGATGATTGGTGGAATGAAGAAGATGATGGGTGGCTAGGGTTTGGAATTGAAGTGGCTAACCTAGGGTTTTGGTAGGGTTTTGGGGTTGGAGATCTCACACCTCCTCAAGGTTCCTAGGGAACCCGGATTTACTCCCTCACGGAGCTCAATACCTGAATACAAGTGCGGAGAGAGAAACACAAAGCTGCTCACACAGAAATTGATTTCATTCATCATTTGTTTTTCAAAACTTACAAGAGGGGTTTATTTTATAGGTCTTTACAAGAGGTCAGGGTTTTACATCTTCCCATGTAGGACTGATAGGATGGATCCTCAAATTAGGCTTGTAGAATCAAATCCTTCTCATATGGCCGGCCAAGAGCTTCCATAAGTGTTGATTGGTGGCTCCAAATGGTAAGTAGGTGGTGCCTCCTAGCCTTGCTCTTCAAGAAAAATATTTTTCCTTCCATGCTTGGTTTTATTTGGAAGTATTTGGGCGCCTCCTAGCCTTGCTCTTCAAGAGAAATTTCCTTCCTTCCATACCTGGTTTTATTTGGAAATATTTGGGCGCCTCCTAGTCTTGTTCCCCAAGCTTTGCTCCTTTCTTTTCATAGCTTGGCTCTTATGGAAATAGTTTGGGCGCCTCCTTGGATTGAGGATCCTAAATTGATTTCTCCTTAAGTGGCGCATGAAAGAAGGGACCTACTTTCTTGTGGTGTGGGGACCAAAGTACACTAGATGGAGATGTGGTGCCCCTTGGACTCTGGCATGTGGCTGGGAGTGCGGTGCCCGCTTGCTTGGTCCTGGGAGAAAATGTGGCACCCTGGAGAAGACCTAGACCACTACTAGGACTTGTACTGAGTCAACATGACTCAATAAAATTTAAATTGCAGGGAAATACAGACTCAAACTATAATTGAGTTGACCAAGTCAACCCTTATTACAAAACCAGAAAATCCTAATTTTTCGGGCAAGGTCAATCAGAGATCCAGATGGAGCCCTGAAGTCTTCTTCTGAGTCTGGTGCCCGCACCAATTCTCCCGAGGTGGGAGGAACTCGACCCTGTCGAGTATGGATCAAGTTGGCTCTGGTATCTCTCCAAGAGGTCTTGGTCCAATTCTTGTAATTCTTCTCGGGAGATCCAAGAGTCATCAGAATCTGGCCTTCCTTGCCAGCGGACCAGGTATCTTTGGTATCCTTGATTACGAGTAGAGATAACCTGATCATCCAGGATCTTTTCAATATGCTCTTTCCTCACAGGCCAGTTTGTTGGTGGACACACAGGATCGGGATCACTCTCAATAACAGGATTAGGTTCAAAAGGCTCACTGGGAATCACAGCTGGCTCCCTATACTCTACTAGGTCTGTAATGTTGAAAGTAGAGCTTTTGCCTAGTTCTGGAGGCAACTCGAGCACATAGGCATTGGATCCTACTCTCTTCATTACTCTAAATGGTCCAGCTCCTCTAGCATGTAACTTTCTAACAGTTCCAGGAGAAAACCGCTCAGGCCTTAACCTAATCATTACATAGTCTCTCTCAACAAAAGTTTTGACTCATCTTTGAGAATCAGCCAACTTCTTATAAGTTTCATTACTTAAAGTTATTTTGGCATGAATCTCTTTATGCAAGTCCTTTACATGCTATGCAAGTGCATCAAGAGACTTGTGTGTGTGGGCTAATAGTGAAATCAGATCAAGTGGTGTGTGAGGCTTGTATCCATGAACAATTTCAAAGGGACTCTAGCCTATAGACCTATTGATCGAAACATTGAATGCAATTTCAGCCCTGGACAAAATACAAATCCCAATTCCTGGTGCTCTCAATCAAACCAAAATCTGAGCCAAAGCCTAGTAAAGGATCAAGAAAAACTAAACTAGACTGACGACGCATTCCTAAAGAATGGACTTTATTCCAAAGGAACCCTAGGTCTAAACCTAACAAACTAAGGCTCTCTAGGTTTGACCTTGGGTCGGAGGATGGCATGCAGAGCATGAAAACTTATCATGGGTGCCTAGTAGGTGCCATAAGGTCTGCCAGAAGTAGGTGGCAAACCTAATAGGTTCTAAGGAGTCTTGCAACCTAGAAATCTCAATAAAGTGTAATCCCATAGCTCTAGAAACATGAGAAGATTCAGGGAAGGGTAGGAAATAAGAATGAGAGTTTTGAGGTGGCTTATAGGAAACAAGAAACATACCTTGGTTATTCAGGATGACCTTAAAATAAGGACATTGTTTTATAGGTGCACTCATCCAAACCTCATGATTTGCTCTAGGAGGGTCTACAAGTGCAAGTTCTAGGATAGGCTGGGTGCTCCTAGAAGGTGGAAGGTTATCAGGAAGGTCTTTGGAATGTTTATCTAGAAAGTCCTCTAAGCTACTGTCTTTTTCTTGTTCTTGGACCTTCTCAATGGGAAATTCTTGTAAACCCCTTCCTTCTTCACACTTCTCTACCAGATTTGACTCAGGGGTGTCTTCTTTGGATTCCTCAATGAGTTTAGGGGTATTCTCACTTAAACTTTTATTTGGTGTAATTTCCTCTTCCTGAACTTCCTCAGAAGGGTCTTCTCTTAGGGTTAGCTCCTGAATTCCTTGAGTGGCAGGGGTCCCCTCAATAACCCCATTAGGTAGGAGTTGGTTAATTGAATTATCGGGAGAGATATCCTCAAATTCTTCTTCTTCATATTCATCTATCAAACTTATGTCAGGCTCATATATTTCTTCCCCAATCTCACTGAAAGGTTCTAATCTATTCTCCTTTGATTCCTCTTTAAGTACGGCTCTGGTCAGGTCAACTAATTTTGGGATGGCCATGCCAAACTCCTTCTCAGTGTTATCCTTCTGGTCAAGAGGTGACACAAGTGGAAATTGACAAACAAAAGTCTGGTTCACTACGGGTGTCGGATCAATCGAAACTTGACTCAAGTTGGTAGAGGTTGGCTTTAAGTCCAAAGTACTTGATTGGTTATATCTTAAAGATCACTCATAGTCTTGGGCTTCTTGGTAGGCTCGGTCTAACTTATTGGTCTTTTCAAGGCATAGCTTCCTATAAATGTCTGGGTGTAACCCAACCCTAAACCTCGATGTGATCTGAGCTTCGGTCTCAATGGTATTGCATTTCATGTCATACCACTAGAAGTCCTCAATATATTTAGACACAGGCCTATTACCTTGTCGCAATTGGTACCATTGGTCTAAAAGTCTTTTCTCATAGGATCTACCTAGGTACCTATCTCTCAACTTACTTCTCATATCTCTCCAAGTATATATTTCCTCTTTTCTTTGATAACACTCACGCTCAATAGCATACCAATGTGACCTAGCATGTTTGGTGAACTTGGTTTTGGCCAACCTAACTTGTCCTAATTTCGATATGTTAGTGCACTCAAAATATCGATCCATTTGTTCTTCCCACTTAATATATGTCTCTTGTCTTCCATCAAAAGTGGGTGCATAAGGTTCGGTGTTCCTAATGGGTCCCTTCTCTAAGTCAACCAAGTATGGGTATAGGCTCCTAGGACTAGACTCAGGGGCAAGATCATGGTCATAGGCTCTTAGATCAAACCTCCAATGATTAGGTTTAGGATCCCTGTATAAAGGTCTCCTAGGCTCTGGGTGTGGGTGAGGTTGGGGTCTACCAAATTCTGAGTCAGGGGTCCAATTTCGGTGCCTAGGCTCCTCAAATTCCTGGGCTCGGTCTCTAAACTGGGCAATAGTATCAGTCATATCCTGACTCAATTTGGTCATACTTTCGGTAAGAGTTCTAATCATGGCCTCTAAATCAGGTTGGATTTGACCAGGTTGGTAGGGTACTCCGTTCCGGGTGGACATGATGATGCAAGCAAGCACACCAAATGAGACTCGACTGAAACGACTATGGGCTAACTAGACCTAGAGCCTAAACTAGATGCCTAATCAGAGTGGCAAGCTAGCCTGTAGTAACTCGGGACTCAGCCAGGCAGGTGTAAGGGGAGTGTTAGGTCCCTAATTGCCAATCCTAGACACCAATCAGTGATTGGCCAGGTAGGCGGACCAGCACACAAGCCCTTCGAGACGTAGTCCCTGAATCACCGTTCTAGACACTGAGTACAAAGCACACACAGAATAACTAGACAAACTGACTAAACCCTAGGCTGGACCTGACCAGTTGGTGTTCCTAACCCACTAGGGCAAATTAAGTCTAATAAATTTTAAAATTAGGCTTAGGATCGAATGAATGGGTGGTGATTTTGGGCTAAGGAGAGGTTATCAACTCCTCCCCTTATCTTAGATGCTCAATTTCCCTTAAGATGAATTAGGAGATGATCACTCAAAAAAAAAATTGAATTGCAGAAACACAGAAATAGAATTGCTGTAATTTAACTCTCAGAAATTTCACAGAAATCAATAAATTATAGTAAAATTATGTAAAATAGTTTCAATTATACTAGTTCCAACAAAATAAAAATCATGCAATTTGGAGTTACTTATAATGAGAAACAGTTCCTGCAACAGGGCAGTTACAGACTAAAAATAGAATGCTTCCCCTGTTTACAATTCCTGCTACGAAGTTGTAACCCAGCGGATCCCCTACACGCCCTAGGAAAAAAATTGAATTGCAGAAACACAGAAATAGAATTGCTGTAATTTAACTCTCAGAAATTTCATAGAAATCAATAAATTACAGTAAAATTATGTAAAATAGCTTCAATTATACTGGTTCCAACAAAATAAAAATCATGCAATTTGGAGTTACCTATAATGAGAAACAGTTCCTGCAATAGAGCAGTTACAGACTAAAAATAGAATGCTTCCCCTGTTTACAATTCCTGCTACGAAGTTGTAACCCAGCGGATCCCCTACACGCCCTAGGAACACCCGGTGGAATGGGAAGAGGAGGTTTGCACCTCTCTTCATTCCTAGGACTAGACGTCCTGGGGAGTCTACTTCGAGCAGACAAAGTAAAAAAGAGAGACACTCAAAACATGCAAGCAAGTCAGAAACCCTAGACATGGCTCTGATACCAAAAATGATGCAGGATGAAGCTCTGATACCAAAAATGATGCAGAACGAAAGCTCTGATACCAAAAATGATGCAGAACGACAGCTTTGATTCTAAAAATGATGCAGAATGAAAGAGATGATGCGATGCAGAAGAAAATTAAGACTAATTCTTTTTTTTTAATATATTTTCAGAAGTCGGATTTGACTCAAAGGAAAGTTAAACTAAATTGAAAGAAACTATGTAATAATTGAAAGCACAATTTAAAGAAACTAGGTTATCAGAGTAGTTCAGAAGTAAAGGATCGCTGGGGGTTGAGAAACTCCCAAACCTAGGGTTTCGCTCTGAACTTTCAACAGGACAGAAGTAAAGAGAAGAGAAGGGTTACAGACCAGGCAGTGATCTTCACAGAGTTTAGTGGAAGGACTCTTTTGAGCAGATTGTTGGATCCCCGGATTCAGATATCTTCGCAATGGATCCTCCAATACTGGTCCTTTGGTAGAGTTGGCTTCTTCTGAACTCAAGATCTGGGAAAGAAGAAAAACAAGTTATGGAACCAGATACTCAAGGAAGGATTTACCAGATAGAAGAACTTGAAAGTTGATGTTGCTGAAATCTTGATTCTCTTGGATGCTGATCTGACTTCCTCTGAGATTTGATCTGTATTCGAAGTAGCCAATCTGGACCTGGATGTTGGGGTCGGCCTCTACTTGGAAGAGAGAGGCCGTGAGATGATGAGGTAGATTAGGGTTTGGATGAATGAAGAATGAAGAAGATGATGGGCAGCTAGGGTTTGGAATTGAAGTGGCTAACCTAGGGTTTTGGTAGGGTTTTGGGGTTGGAGATCTCACACCTCCTCAAGGTTCCTAGGGAACCCGGATTTACTCCCTCACAGAGCTCAACACCTAAATACAAGTGCGGAAGAGAAACACAAAGTTGCTCACACAGAAATTGATTTCATTCATCATTTGTTTTTCAAAACTTACAAGAGGGGTTTATTTTATAGGTCTTTACAAGAGGTCAGGGTTTTACATCTTCCCATGTGGGACTAATAGGATGGATCCTCAAATTAGGCTTGTAGAATCAAATCCTTCTCATATGGCCGGCCAAGAGCTTCCATAAGTGTTGATTGGTGGCTCCAAATTGTAAGTAGGTGGCACCTCCTAGCCTTGCTCTTCAAGAAAAATATTTTTCCTTCTATGCTTGGTTTTATTTGGAAGTATTTGGGCACCTCCTAGCCTTGCTCTTCAAGAGAAATTTCCTTCCTTCCATACCTGGTTTTATTTGGAAATATTTGGGCGCCTCCTAGTCTTGCTCCTCAAGCTTTGCTCCTTTCTTTTCATAGCTTGGCTCTTATGGAAATAGTTTGGGCACCTCCTTGGATTGAGGATCCTAAATTGATTTCTCCTTAAGTGGCGCATGAAAGAAGGGACCTGCTTTCTTGTGGTGTGGGGACCAAAGTACACTGGATGGAGATGTGGCACCCCTTGGACTCTGGCATGTGGCTGGGAGTGTGGCGCCCACTTGCTTGATCCTGGGAGAAAATGTGGCATCCTAGAGAAGACCTAGACCACTACTAGGACTTGTACTGAGTCAACATGACTCAACAAAATTTAAATTGCAGGGAAATACAGACTCAAACTATAATTGAGTTGACCATGTCAACCCTTATTACAAAACCAGAAAATCCTAATTCTTCGGGCAAGGTCAATCAGAGATCCAGATGGAGTCCTGAAGTCTTCTTCTGAGTCTGGTGCCCGCACCACTCTAAAGCTCCAACAAATTCCTAACTGCCCTCTTCTTTCTTCTTCCAAGCAAGCCCTAATCCCTGGTGACTTCTATGCTTGCCAGCGATCCGATCTCCGCATCCTGTCCCGCATCAGTTTGGTATCTGAGCTAGAGGATTAGTGTTTTTCTTCCTCCTTAGTGCACATCCTTCCTCCCATCCAGATTCCCCCTATGCAAGACTCCTTCTCAAACCTCAGTCAGCCATTGACCTCTATCTCTGGTTCGTCAACGACTTGGCATCCGCTTCCCTCCCGTAACCCCTAATGCCTGCATGGGATGTCCCTGTTCTGAAGCCATGCCCAAGCATTGCCATCAAGATCTCCCTCGCATGCCGGGATCCCCCGCACCGAGGACCTGGATCTCGCCACGGTCTGCTCCATGCCCTGCCTCATTAAGACCTACCTCGCTGACCTAGATGTTACCGGATCAGCACCATAGTTGCAGTGCCAACTTGGGCCTCGCCAGCCCATTTCTAGCCTTGATTTACCCTGTGGCTAGCCTCCACTCATGTTGGTATGCCTCGCCTACACATTGCTTTGGTTTGCCTGGATGTGGCTGCCAGCTTTCTCGCCGAGACCTCCATCAAAGTATGTGGAGGGGGCCGAGCATTTCCGCTGTTGTAATTGTTTTATCGATGAGTCTGACACCCAGCTCTTCTGCTTTTGCTTCACTGATGCTGGACACCTCGCCCCATCTCCTAGCTATCGTCGCCATCCTCCGCCGACTCCGCCGTGACCACCACCACCGGCGAAGCATGTCGGAAGTCCCTCTGCTCCACCTAGCCATTATCAGTGGAGATCTCCCCGTGCACGATTATGAAAGCAATTGCCTTTCATGGTTGCCGACTTCAAGGAAGAAGAGTGTGTCAGATCTCCTCCCAACCTCCTCTCGCTGCTGACGATGTTGATGCACCCCGTTTCTACCCTGCTCCCCGTCGGCCACCCACCCCCTCCACCTACAATCGGAAACATTCGACGACGATGCCAGACTCCACCAGATCACCTCCCTTCTACTGTTGACCACTGCTTCTGTCCATGTCGCCATCTCTACCTAGCACCGATGCTGGCAAAACCCCTCTACGAGCATCCCCTATTTTTCAGTATTCATCCATGAGAAGGAGAGTGCAGCGCATAAACGTGAATGCAACTTCCTTCCATGTTGCCGACTTCAGAGCTGCATGATTTTCAGGGCACATGGATTTCAAAGTAGTCCAAAGATCTATGAAGCATAGTTTTCAGAGCAGATTAAAATTAAAACATGGATCTCAATGTTGCACAAATTTCAAAGTTGCACGATTCTCAAAGCATAGCCTCTTCTTTATTCCAAGCTTATTTGGGTATATTTGGGTTTATTTGATTGGATCTATTGTATGGATTTATCTCTTTGGATATGCTTGGATTCGATCCCATCAAAGCCCTCGCTGAGCCTGACTTGATGGAGTCGAGTTCTCCCCACTTCAGGGGAATGATGGGGACTCGAGAGTCTATTTAAGTCCATTAATACTGAGTCACTTGTACTAAAGTGAGCCAATTGAGTCCTGTAATAAAGTAAGATAACTGAGTCCAGTTGAGTCCACTTAGTCAAGTCCAGTTGTTTTTAGTCCAATCAAGTCCAATCGAGTCAATGTAGTTTTCATTCAAGTCATATTCAAGAGGAGAGTCAGTAGATCAGGAGATTCACCAGGTCCCCCCAACTAGAGCCGGACTTCAGGCACCTAGGCCCTTTCATGCTACCAAGCCCACAGGGGAGCACTCCCTCCAACCCATGAAGATGGCGGCCTAGTCCAAGCCACCCCAGCCTAGCAGCCTAGCCCAAGCCCAACACTCGAGATTTCTTGGCCCTCAAGTCAGGGTTTCTTGATCCTTCATGGTGTGGACACCAGGACCAGAAAATATCAACAGGTTGAACCCACATCTCTATGGATGATGCGAAACTAATATGCATGCAATTATTTTTATGGATTTTATATATGGGGTGAAGTGATTAAATCTTGAATATTGGATCAAAATAAGTTGTAGGGAATTCTATATGAATTTTAGAAACTAAGCATGCAGATTAGGACCTAAGAAAGTAGTAAAGATGGATCGCCGGGACTGAGAAGCCTCGGTTAGGGCAAGTTCTCCTACAATAAAATTATTGGTGGCAGAGGGAGTGTACCTGACAATGTCTGATACGCCCGATGAAGATTGCAGTGAAGGGATCTCTCGTTCCTCGATGGATGCAGCCTAGAAAATCGAGCCAAAGACCCATGGATACCCGGCTTTCTGCTCGGTGGTTTGATTGAGACTTGGCTGGAGTTGTTGGATTTGTAGGAACTCGGGGACCTGCAAACGACTTGTCAGGGGTTAGAAAACTTACAAGGGAATAAGGAAACAAGGAAAAACAACAAGGGGAATAAAGTTTTGGAGGGGGTGGCCAGGGCTCTGGAAGGTTGGTTGGCGGAAGGAATCTGTTGCAACACCGGGAAGAAGAAAGCACCAATAAAACCTCTTAAGCACAAAGCAGGGTAGCACAAAGCAATTGAAGAGAACTCAATTTTTAATTCATATCAAAATCAATCCTCATACAAGAGACTAGGGTCCTTTAAATAGACCCTTAGTCTTGGGCTCCAAGTAAGGGCACATTAGTCTTTACATAAGAATCCTACTCCTACCCAAACCCTAGCTAAAAAATAAGGAAACTTAGGAAGACAAAATCCCCTTAAACTCTCCCCTCTTCATGCCTTGGTTGGCCAAGGGGGTGACCCTAAGTGGCCGACCAAGAGGAGGGTCACCATAAGGATTGGCACCCTAACTCCTTCCTGGGCCTGGGCTGGTCCAATTTGCTTCCAACTGGTTCAGGGCTTCAGGGTTTGTATTTGTTTTTAGTTTATCCTCCTGGGGTCTTCAAGTCTTCAAGCTGGGTTAGACTTGGGCTAAACTTCCATGTCTTCAATCTGGTTGGACTTGGCTTCACTTGTATAATGTAGTCTTGAGTCTTCAGTATACTTGGACAGGACTCAAAAAATAAAATTAGCTCGACATGAGCTGACTAACACTGGACTGAACTAGGTCAACATGAGCTGACTAATACAGGACTCAAATAAAGACAACTCAGCTGGACTAAGCTTTATTACAATGGACTTGAATGTCATTAAGTGATCCATAAAGGGTTGAAAAGCCTCTGTCTTATTCTGGTGCCTCTGGTGTCAGCACCAATTCTCCTGGGGTGGGAGGAACTTGACCTTGTCGAGTGAAGATCAAACTAGCTCACATATCTCTCGAGAAGGTCTGGGTTGAGGTGTTGCAAGTCCTATCAAGAAATCCATGAATCATCCGACTCTGGCCAGCCTTGCCATCGAACCAGGTAGCGTTGATAGCCACGACCCCGGGTCGTAATGGCTTGATCATCCAGGATATGCTCGATCCGTTCTCCTCTCTTAGGCCAATTAATTGGTGGACACTCTGGGTAAGGATCACTCTCAACATAAGGGATAGATCCAAAAGCCTCACTGCATATCGTTGTCGGTTCCTTGTACTCAACCAGGTCTGTAATATTGAAGGTAGAACTAATGCCCATATCTGAAGGCAAGTCTAACACATAGGCATTTGATCCAACCTTCTTTAACACTTTAAAAGGTCCGACTCCACGAGCATGAAGCTTCTTAATGGTCCCGAGTGAGAACCGCTCAAGCCTAAGCCTAATCATGATAGAATCCCCTACATCAAATTCCTTGATCTTTCTTCAGGAATTAACCAATTTTTATAAGTTTCATTGCTTAGGCTTATCTTTTGGCTAATGTCCTTGTGCAAGTCTCTAATATGCTGTGCAAATGACTTTGCAGACTCTGAGACTCATGCATGAATAGGTAAAGGAATCAGATCAATGGGACGATTAGGCTTGTACCCAAGGACTATCTCAAAAGGACTCTTACCCATTGTCCTATTTACTAAACTATTGTAGGCAAACTCTGCTCTAGGTAATAATAGATCCCAAGTTCCAATATGTTCACTTACCAGGCATCTAAGGAGGTTTCCTAAGCTATGGTTCACCACTTTAGTTTGGCCATCTGTTTGAGGGTGGTAGGCTATATAAAACTTAAGCTTGGTCCCTAACAGGTGCCATAAGGTCTTCCAGAAATAACTGGTGAACCTAACATCCCTATCAGATATGATGGTCTTGGGTAGGCCATGGAGTTTAACCACATGATCTAAGAAAAGCTTGGCTACTCTAGACGCATCAAAGGTCTTGGAACAGGGGATGAAGTGAGCCATCTTAGAGAACATATCAACCAATACAAAGATAGAATCATGTCTCTTCTGGATCTTAGGTTATCCTAACATGAAGTCCATACTTAGGTCCTGCCAAGGGCGATGAGGCACTGGTAAAGGTGTGTAAAGATTAATGTTTTGCTTCTGCTATTTTGCAACAGCACAAGTTCTACATATGGCTACAATCTGTGCAACGTGCCTTTTCAATCCTGGCCAAAAGAATTGGTCCTCTATTGCTAAGATTGTCTTATTTCTACCAAAGTGACCAGCTAAACCTCCAGCATGGGTCTCCAAAATTAGGAATTCTCTAAGGGAAGTTTTGGGTATATAGAGTCGATTGTTCTGGAAAAGGTAGCCATCCTGAATGGTATACTCACTATGGGTACTGGATGGTCCTAGCCTAAGGGTCTGGTAAATGTCTCGAAAGTCTGGGCAGGTTTCATATTCATCCTTTAACCTATCAAACCCTATAACTTGGGTGCTAACTGATCCTAACAATAAAGACCTACGGCTCAGGGCATCTGCTACCTTATTTTTAGTGCCAACACGGTGCTTTAGGATAAAAGTGTAAGCCTAAATGTACTCAATCCATTTACCGTGCCGTGGGTTCAGTTTCTTTTGGGAGTTCAAGAACCGGAGTGCCTCATGGTCAGAAAATAAGACAAATTCTTGCGGTAGTAAGTAATGTCTCTAATATCTAAGGGCCTGGACTACCGCATAAAATTCCTTGTCATAGGTAGAGTACTTAAGTTTAGCCTCATTCAGCTTTTCACTGAAGAAGGCTACAGGATGACTCTCTTGACTTAGTACCCCACCTATTCCTACTCCCGAGGCATCGCAAGCGACCTCAAACACCTTAGTGAAGTCAGGTAATCTAAGGATGGGTGCATGGGTCATCTTATCCTTAAGCTCTAGGAAGGCCTTATCAGTTGCTTTGGTCCACTCAAATGTACCCTTCCTAATGCAATCGGTGATAGGTGCGACGACTGTACTAAAACCCCTAATAAATCTCCTGTAAAAGGTTGCTAGGCCATGAAAACTATGCACATCATGGATGCTAGTGGGTGTAGGCCACTCAACAATTGCCCTAACCTTTTCAAGATTTGCAAAAACTCCCTCAGGGGTGATAACAAAACCTAGGAAGATAACCCTATGTGTCATGAAATCACACTTCTTAAAGTTGGCATAGAGGCTATTCTCCCTAAGGGTCTGGCATACTAGTCTTAGATGACTAAGGTGGTCCGTCTTAGTCCAGCTATAAATCAAGATATCATCAAAGTAGACCACAACAAATTTTCCAGTAAACTCTTTCAGGACCTGGGTCATAATCCTTATAAAAGTACTTGGTGCATTGGAAAGTCCGAAAGGCATTACAACCCACTCAAACAGGCCATCCTTAATCTTGAAAGCAGTTTTTCACTCATCCCCAGGTCTAATCCTAACCTAATGATAGTTGCTCTTAAGGTCTATCTTTGAGAAAACTCTGGCTCCGGCCATCATGTCTAATATATCATCCAATCGGGGGATGGGAAACCTATACTTCACAGTTATCTTGTTGATAGCTCTACTATCTACACACATCCTCCAGGTACCATCTTTCTTAGGGGTCAGTAGAGCAGGGACAGCACATGGACTCAGGCTCTCCCTAATGAAACCTTTCTTAAGCAATTCTCCCACTTATTTATGTAATTCTTGATGCTCACTGGGGTTCATTCTATAGTGAGGAAGGTTTGGTAAAGTGGTTCCTGGAACTAAGTCTATTGCATGTTAGATGTCTCTAAGGGATGGTAATTGACCAGGTAAATCCTCAGGGAAGACATCCTCAAATTCTTTCAAAGCCTCAACAATTTCTTTAGGGTGTTCCTTTTGGGTCGGCTCATGTATATCCTTGGAGGTCAAGATCCAAATAGTGTTACCCTCAGCAATCTCCTTTTCTAACTCCCTAGCTTTAATCAGGTTAACTCCAGGTTTCTTGTCCTTAAGGCTACTAGAACACCTCTTAACTGGGTCTCTAGGGGGAGCTGGGTGGATAACAAACTTATTCCCATGGTAGCTAAAAGCACAAACATTGGTTCGACCATACAAGGTTGTATCATGATCAAAAAGCCAAGGTCGACCTAGAATGATATTACTCACTTCCATGGGGATGACATCACACCAAATCTTTTTCTCATAGGTTTGCAATCTAATTAAGATTTGGCACCAAGATTGAACCTGGATGGAGATGTTATCTACCAAAGAAACTTTGTAAGGGCTAGGATGAGGAACCGTGGTCAATCCTAAAGATTTAACTGTGTTGGCAGAGATGGCATTGACACAACTCCCACTGTCTATGATGATCTTAAGAACCTTATCCTCTATCTTAACAAAAGTCTGTAGGATGCTAGTCCTACGCCAATCTTCCTTAACTGGGGTTTGGGTTAAGATGCACCTAACCACTCCTAACTGGTTCTCAGACTCAGGTTCCTCCTCCTCACCTTCATACTCATCTATTAACTGATCATCAGCCTCATAAATCTCTCCCTCAGGTTAGACTATGGGTTCAGGCTCTTCTTCCTCCAGTTCACCTAGGTGTAAGGCACTAACTGGGCATTAGCTCATAAAGTGGCCTAGTTTCTTGCATTTATAACAGGTCTTCTGGGGGTTGTTACTCCTATGGACCTCTATAGATTTTTCTCTATCATCTCTACGGGTCAAAGGAGTACTCGACTAGGGTCGACTCGGACCTGGCTGACTAGGAATGGGTCAACTCGGACTAGGTCAGCTGGGCATGGGTCGGCTCTGGTGGGATTGGCTAGCTCTTGGATACTGACTAGGGTATCTAGTGGGCTCAGGTTTACGGTAAACGGGCCCTCTCTGAAAATGCTCATAGTCCCTAGCAATTTGGTAAGCATGGTCCTGGTCTCTAACCTCTCTCATATAGAGCTCCTTCTTAATGTCATCTCTCTGATACCAGATGATGCGGGATTAATATGCATGCAATTATTTTTGTGGATTTTATATATGGGGTGAAATGATTAAATCCCGAATATTAGATCAAAATAAGTTGTAAGGAATTCTATATGAATTTTAGAAACTAAGCATGCAGATTAGGACCTAAGAAAGCAGTAAAGATGGATCGCCGGGGCTGAGAAGCCTTGATTAGGGCAAGTTCTCCTACAATAAAATTACTGGTGGTAGAGGGGGTGAACCTGACAATGTCTGATGCGCCCGATGAAGATCGCAGTGAAGGGATCTCTTGTTCCTCGATGGATGTGGCCTGGAAAATTGAGCCAAAGACCCACAGATACCTGGCTTTCTGTTCGGTGGTTCGATTGAGGCTTGGCTAGAGTCATTGGATTCGTAGGAACTCGGGGACATTAGTCTTTACATAAGAATCCTACTCCTACCCAAACCCCAGCTAAAAAATAAGGAAACTTAGGAAGACAAAATTCCCTTAAACTCTCCCCTCTTCATGCCTTGGTCGGCCAAGGGGGTGACCCTAAGTGGCTGACCAAGAGGAGAGTCACCATAAGAATTGGCGCCCTAACTCCTTCGTGGGCCTGGGCTGGCCCAATTTGCTTCCGGCTAGTCCAGGGCTTCAGGGTTTGTATTTGTTTATATTTTCTCCTCTTGGGGTCTTCAAGTCTTCAAGCTGGGTTGGACTTGGGCTAAACTTCCATGTCTTCAATCTAGTTGGACTTGGCTTCACTTGTATGATGTGGTCTTGAGTCTTCAGTATGCTTGGATAGGACTCAAAAAATAAAATTAACTCGACATGAGCTAACTAACACTAGACTGAACTAGCTCAACATGAGCTGACTAATACAGGACTCAAATAAAGATAACTCAACTGGACTAAGCTTTATTACAATGGATTCAAATGTCATTAAGTGATCCATAGAGGGTTGAGAAGCCTCTGTCTTATTCTGGTGCCTCTGGTGTCCGCACCAGTGGATCACCTGTGAATAAAGCCCTGAACCCAACCCGTTTTACCATGTAAATATTTTATTTTAAATTCTGGCTTAGTTAGGGTTAGCCCTTTTTTCCAACTGTAATTAGAATTTTGTTTATTTAGCATTTTTGGCTAAACCCTTTTTACCAATTAGCATTTTTGCATAAACCCAAATTATCAGGTTGTGTCAAACCCTATTGGGCCAAATCCTATTTACCAAATCTATTCTTTTTGTTGCATGAGTTATGCCTTTTGATCAAATAGATCAAATGGGGCTTTAGTTATTTGGTTTTGAGTCCTGTAATTATTAGTTAATTTAGTTATTGAGTCTTGTAACACAAGGGGGACCCAATTGAAGACTCATGTGACTTCATGTGCACCCAATTGAAGATTCTATATACTAGCCCAAGACAAGCCATGTGACTCCATGTGCTAGCCCAAGTCAGTTTATTTTTGGTGCCACCTTTTCAAGAAAATTGGACAACACCTGCCACATCATCACGGGACATCAACACATGTCATGCTTGGACATGTCATGCCATTTCATTTTGGGACAAGAATACATTCCATATCACTTTTATTTGGACATCCCACATGCCATGTTTTTTTTTTTGGTTGGCCAAATGAAAGCAAAATTCATGCCAACTTATTTTAAGATAAGTAACTAAGAAGGACTCTTCCCATTTGGCACCATTCACTTCAAGAATTCCATACCAAATCCAAGGA
The DNA here is from genome assembly GCA_021397845.1 of Areca catechu. Classification (NCBI taxonomy): domain Eukaryota; kingdom Viridiplantae; phylum Streptophyta; class Magnoliopsida; order Arecales; family Arecaceae; genus Areca; species Areca catechu. The sequence continues at coordinate 166,968,312 of CM038039.1, read as the reverse complement.
GTCGGCCCATTCTTCCTACCCTCTTTCCAATGCCAAATTCCATGAAATTTTATTTCATCATGTCGCCTAAAAAGGAGAAGGTTGGAAGGGTTTCTACTTCAAGCAATTCAATCCAACAGGTTACAAGCTGCTTAAGATCCAGGAACTCAAGTGTCTCACCAAAACTCTTGAATCTTCTTCTATCCAGACTGAAGAATCCACTTACCTGTAGAAGCTTACAACATAAATACTCAAGAGTCCAACAACCATGGCCAAGTGATGGAGCACCTTGACCCTACATCAAGCCACCTCATCAATCCTCATTGTTGGCACCTAAGATGGATGAGAATTTCATGATTGCCACCCACTTTGGATAGGAGTCCAAATCAGCCCAACAAGCAAGAGTCCAGGCCGCCCAGAGCAGAATTCTAGGAGTTGTAGTCCAAAGGAGAAAAAGTCTAGTGTTTGAATCCCTTACACCACTGGTTGAGGGTCTATAAATACCCCATTAACTCCCTTGTAATTATTATTCATTCATCAACAAAGAGACTCTATCAAAATTTCTTCCTTTGTTGTGTGCATCGCTGGGTGTGAGGCCTTTTTCCTTTATTCTTCGAAACATCATGGGGTGCGAGGCCCTAGTTATCCTGCCTATCCAGTCGACGAGAAAACCTAGCCACCTTTTCTAACCCTTTCCTTTTCCATTCAATTTCCTTTCCTTGTTGCTTCTTAACTTTAGTTTTCTTTGTTGAGTGTTTGCAAGTGATTTGGAATCAAAGACAGGTGTTCTTCCCTCAAAACCAGCATCGCATGTGTTGACCCCATAAGTGATTTTGATGATAACCAAACATTGAAGAATGTATATTTATTTCTAACAAAGAGGCTAACACATCCATGAGCACTACCTATAGGCTAGACAATGATGAAAGTGGATCCAACATTGACTAAAAGCTTTATAGAGGTATGATTGGATCTTTATTATATTTGATAGCCAGTAGACCTAATATCTTGTACAGTGTATGTGTATGTGCTAGATTTTAATTTAATCCTAAAGAAACATATATGCTTGCTGTTAAAAGAATTATTAAATATTTGAAAGGTATAAGCAATTTAGGTCTTTGGTATTCTAAAGAATCATCTTTGAATTTAATTGGTTTTTCTGACTGTCTATGCTGGTTGCCAAATTGATAGAAAGAGCACTAATGGTACATGCCAATTTCTAGGGTTAAATTTAATTTCATGGCACTATAAGAAACAAAACTTTGTAGCATTATCTACTACTGAGGCAGAGTACGTTGCTGCTGGTAGTTGTTGTGCTCAAGTGTTATGGATTAAACAACAGCTAGAAGACTTTGGTGTTACATAATCTAAAATTCCAATCAAATGTGATAACACAAGTGCCATTAATTTGACAAAAAATCCTGTTCAGCATTCACGAACTAAGCACATTAAAATTAGGCACCATTTTATAAGAGATCATATTTTGAATAATGATGTTGTACTTGAATTCGTGCCAACTGAAAACCAACTTGTTGATATTTTTACCAAACCTTTTGATAGATTTGTAATGATTAGAAGTGAACTAGGATTATGTGACCCTCTTTAGAAACACTCCCATAATCTTAAGGACAAATTATCTAGGTAACCTCCCATTCAAAATTATTGTTAAAAATCCTTGATTGAAAGCCCAAAAATCATTTTGGTGCTCCCTCTACTTGAGCCGACTCGAGTAGTTGAACTGTAGGTCGAGCTGGCTCGGATGTCGAGCCGTCTCTTTTTAGTCAGAGCTGTAGGGTTTTTCTTTCCCATTTTTATTCCTAAACCCTACTCTCTTTCCTACCAAGAAACCTTCCAAATACTTCCAACTTCCAAAAACTGTTTCGGAATTCAAGTGTTTGTGTACAATGGTACCAAAGAGGGCAGTTGGGAAGAAATCAAGACAAGATTATGAAGCTGCTCCGCAAGAAAGGAGGACAACGTTCCGAGAAGACAGTGCTTCCCAAAATCCACCATAGTTTGAGGAAGAGCCAAGTCCAGTTTCTCCTAGCCACCAGATATCTTTAGGTATGAGACCAATCACTACCGGCAGATGGATTTTATTTGAGTACCTAAAAGAAATTGGTTTTGTTATCGATGATTTTATTGAAAATCAAGGCTGGAGAGACCTATGTTCTTTGGATATCAAAACTTACCTTAATCTGGTTAGAAGTTTCTATGAAAATTTAAGATTTGGTGAAAATTTTATTGAATCATCAGTGAAAGGGAGAAGAATTATTATCTCTCAAGAAATCCTTGGTAATGCTTTAGAAATGCCATTTGAGGGCATTGAATACTTAGTACTGAAAGACAGAACTAAAGCACTGCAAACTATTTTAGAAAGAACTAAAGTTGATGAGATAGGGATTCTCAAGGCTATCATGTTATCCATTGAAATGAGAGTTCTACATAGTCTTATCAGCAGGATCTTTTTGCCCAAAATAGGCCGTTTCGATTGGGTTAGTGAACGGGATCTATGCCTCATGGAGCTTCTAATTAATGGTGATAAGATTAATCTACCAGCTATCATGATTAACCAGATGAAGGAGGCAATGAGAAAAGTCAAGGCTTGCCTGTCGTATGGAATGGTCCTCACTTTATTCTTTCAAAATGCAAATATAGATTTGACAGGAGAGGACAACAAGACACTTTTACATACCGATACCTATACTGCAAAAGCTTTTCAAAGGATGTGGTGGGGACACCAAAGGCACCAGAGTAACATAGAGGCTTTTCAACCCTCTATGAATTGATCAATAATTTATGAGTCCATCTGTGATAAGGGCTTAGCCTATCTGAGTCCATTTTAATTGATTTTGAGTTTCAGTTCTGTACTAGTCAGCTCATGTTGAGCTAGTTCAGTCCAGTGTTAGTCAGCTCATGTCGAGCTAATTTTATTTTTTTGAGTCCTATTCAACCATATTGAAGACTCAAGACCACATCATACAAGTAAAGACCAAGTCCAATCAGATTGAAGACATGGAAGTTTAGCCCAAGTCCAACCCAGCTTGAAGATTTGAAGACCCCAGGAGGAAAATCAGAAACCCTGATTCCTTGCAGATGCCCTCCAGATGCTCAGATTTCCTTCCAGATGCCAAAATATATTCATAGACCAAGGCATCCATGATTTTAGAGGTCCATCTACATCCTAGCCCAAAGAAATCAAGCCCAGGCGCCAAGACCAAGCCCCTAAGAAGCAAGATACCAGGGAATATTCCTGCTACCTGGCTACCAGGCCACCCCAGCTTCCAGAGGCCCAAACCCATGCACCTGGGCCCCTTTGGGCTGGCCCCTTGCTGCTCTTAGAAGCCCAACACTCCCCCCTAGGTGTCCTTGGAGTGTTGGCCAAGTCAAGAGAAATTTTAGGAATTTTTTCTACCTAATGTTTCCTTATTTTCTAGCTAGGGTTTGAGAGGGAAAAGGATTCTCATGTAAAGACTAATGTGCCCTTACTTGGAGCCCAAGGTTAAGGGTCTATTTAAGAGACCCTAGCCTCTTGTATGAAGGGAGAATTTTTGATGAATGAAAACCTTGAGTTATTCTATTGAGTTGTGTGATACCCTGATGTGTGCATAAAGGGATTTGCGAGAGTTTTTCTTCCCAGTGCTGCAATCATCTTCCTGCTGCCAACAAGCATCTTAGATCCCTGGACGCCCACTCCAAAAGAAGCCTTCTCTTGCTGTTTTTCCTTTGTTTTTTTGTTTCTTTGTGAGTTTTCTAACCCCTGACAGGTCATTTACAGGTCCCCGAGTTCCTATGAATCCAACGACTCCAGCCAAGCCTCAATCGGATCACCGAGCAGAAAGCCGGGTATCCGCGGGTCTTTGGCTCGGTTTTCCAGGCCGCATATGTCGAGGAACGAGAGACCCTTTTGCTACAATCTTCACAGACATTGTCAGGTATACCCCCTCTACCTCCAGTAGTTTTATTGTATGAGAACTTGCCCTAACCGAGGCTTCTCAGCCCCGGCGATCCTTCTTTTCTACTTTTCTAGGTCATAATCTGCATGCTGATCTTCTAAAATTCATATAAAATTCTCTACAACTTATTTTAATCTGAAATTTGGGAATTAATCACTCAACCCCATATATAAAACATACAAAAAAAATTGCATGCATATTAGTCCCCCATTAGGATGGGATATTTATTATAAGATGGCACCTGGAAAAAGAAGACTGATGCTCCTATGGTTGAAGAAAGTGAAGAAGTTCAAGAGCAAGTAGAAATAGAGGCTGGTGAAGGCACTACAATGCAATTCCAGAACCACAGCCATAGCTGGGAACTCTAGTCCAAGTAGAATTTGACACTTCTTTCCCAGATGTCTCAGTACCAGATATGCCCGATATGCCATATAGTACACCTCTTTTTACTCAATCTACTAATATTCCAGTTCACAGTCATGCTACTACTGCTCCTGCCGTAGACACTTCATTGTTACAAGACTTCATTACATAGCAAATGAATAACATGACTGAAATTATAAAGTCTTCTATGGTTGGAATGTTTAAAGAATTACACAAATCAGTTGATGAGAGACTCAATCAATTTGAAGGACAGATAGACTATCTGAAAAGCACAATTGACTCTCTTGAAACCTCAAAGACTACAGTACATACAATTGATACAAATATGCAACCAATTTTATAGCTGATTACTTCAAGTTCTGAAAAGATTGAGAAATTTGTTACACTAGTACTTGAAGCTTACAGAGTTGAGATGGACAACTTAAGAATAAGAATGGGGTCAGTTGAAGCAGGTAAAAGAAAGGAAGAAGACTACACCAAGGGTATTGGGATCATTAGAAGTGAGTTTGGGAGACTAAGAGGCTCGGCTAAAGCTTTTGCAAATGTACAAGTCTCAGAAATGTTTATAATGCAAAAGGAAGTGACATAAATAAAAGAAGCAAGAGAAGATTTAGCTGCTTCTAAAAGTCTAAAGAAAGTCAAAGTCTAATTGAAATCTATGAACAGCTTCTTATGGAAAATGATGAATAAAATTGAAGATATCCAAGCTGCTCAAAGTGCTCCTCCCTCTTCTTCTACACCTTTTCCTAGTCAATCTACTCATCCAAGACAACCTGCTCCACACCTTAGGCCACAAGGAACCCATAATATCCCATAATTTGTTGACCCAATTGCTTCTCTACCACCTGGCATTCAAATTCCTGGTCAACCTTCAAAACTTAGAATAGATATAGATAGTGACTAATTGTATTACTTTTCATTTTGAACTTTGTATTGAATATCTTTGCAATGAAATGAAAAGTACTCTTTTTGTCTGTCCAATTGTTTTATTTCTCTAGGAAAATGAATGTTTATGTTCAATTGTTCATACAATGACTGATTTTTTTATTAAAATTTCAAGATGAATATGAGAAAGTGAAATTATCTCAAACAAATTTTAAATACTTTCTCATTCTATCTTAAAATCTGAGCTTAACTTTTACTCTACCTTTTTGATTGATTGACAAAAAGGGGGAGAAAGTTGTGAAATTATTGCATGAAAAGGTTAAAGTATATTCATGTTCATATATTTTCTCTGATACATAAAGAATGAAAGCTCTGATACATAAAGCTTGTAAGCTAAGCTCTGATACTTAAAACATATGATAGCTGTGATACATCTGTTACAATATTTCATGCTCTGATTTAAATACTTTAAGCTTTGATATTTAGTAAGCTATGTATATTTAACATTTAATTAGAAATTGTTAAGCTTTGAAGCATGAAATTGCATATAAAGTGTGTCAAAACATGGAGTATCGTATTGTGGGGGAGATTACCTCTCTTTGCCCTAATTCTCCTTCCATTGTTTGGCACTATTTGAAGTTAATTCGTTTTACTTGTTCATATGTTCTTGCAAATATAGTCATACAAGTAATTGTAAAGTTTTATATTGCTTTTTCATGCCCGGTGTTATGTCATCATCAAAAAGGGAAAGATTGTTGACCCCATAAGTGATTTCGATGATAACCAAATATTGAAGCATGTATATTTATTTCTAACAACTCTTCAAGTATTTTACAAGTTTTTATAGGATGGGTTAATTGTTCAAACTTCAACTCCTACACCTTTGTTTCTTGTTTGAGTTATGTTGTAATTGGTTTTTGTAAAGAAGAACCCAATGAAAAAGCTAAGAAAAAATCATGTAAAAAGGGTTACTTCTATATGTGTGTGCCATAAAACTATTTTGAGTTGGTATGCTTGAAAATGTAAAAAGTTGGTGAGAGTTTTTCTTTAATGTTGACTCTGGTCTTGATTTTGATGATTGACAAAATGTTTAAGTATATATGAGTACTAATTGTATTTTAAGTATATTTTTCAGATCTTAGTACTCAATCATGTTGAATGAAGACATGCTTGTATTCAGTTGAAAAAGTCCTTAAAATTAATGGAAAATCAAAGGTCGACCACCAGAGGTCGACTCATGAAGAAAAGAAAAGTTCAGCAAGGCCGGCACGGCAAAATTTCAGTGGCACGCTTCAGAGGTCGACACCTGAGGTCAACACCTGTCCAGAGGTCGACACCAGAGGTCGACTCATAGCCTGAGAATTCAAACTGGGCAGAACTATGGTTTTCTGGATTTTTGCCTAAGATAAACTGGAGGTCGACTCATGAGGTCGACACTTGATCCAGAGGTCGACTCATGAGGTCGACTCATGGTATAACGGCTAGTTTTTCTGAACTTTTGATTTGATTTCTAACGGCCATAAACGGCCATATTTTTGATTCTAACGGTCTTGTGGAGTTGTTTCAGCATGAATGAGGTATTTAACCTCCACCAAACTTCAAAAAAAGACATGGAGACAAGGTGAAAAGGATTAGAGTGAAAGTAAAAAGCCTTCAAGCAATTCCAAGCCAAAAAGAGTGAGAAATCCAAGAGATTCCTTAGCCAAAAGCTTTCCATCTTTGAGGAATCCAACTTTCAAGAGTTTGGCATTTAGTGAGGTCAAAGATTCCAAGGGAAAAGGCTTGAAGAGTCTCCATCAAGAGCTTCAACGAATTTCTTATTGCTCAAAAGGAGTTTGTATTGTTTTTATTCATTGTATTCATATTCTTTTGTCTTTGGCTAGTTTCAAGGGAATTTGAAACTAGTGTGAGGTTTGTTGGTGAGCCAATTGATAAAACCAACTAGGGTTCCTTGTAAGCCCGAAGCCAAAACAAGTGAGTGGGGTTTGTTGGTGAGCCAATTGATAAAACCAACTAGGGTTCCTTGTAAGCCCGAAGCCAAAACAAGTGAGTGAGGTTTGTTGGTGAGCCAATTGATAAAACCAACTAGGGTTGCTTGTAAGCCCGAAGCCAAAACAAGTGTATAAGGTTTTGACTTGTGAGCCTGGTAAAACAAGTCGGCTGTAATCTGAAGATTATAGTGGAAATTCCCAAGTGGAGCTTGGGGAGTGGATGTAGGTGCTAGGTGCACCGAACCACTATACTTCTTGTGTGTTTGCATTGCTTTACTCTTTATCTTCTTTTTGCTCTTTAATTGTTGATCTATTTCATTGCTTCCGTTGCACAATTATTTGAGCACTATCACTCTTCACCTTAAAACTTGATAGCATATATATTTCTTTAATTTTTTAAATACCCAATTCACCCCCCCTCTTGGGCACCATATCTGGGCAACAAGTGGTATCAGAGCACCGGTACTCTCTTGTAGGTCCAACGATATTGAGTGAAAGATCATGGCCGCCCCAATTGGAATGGGTATAGTTGAAGGACAAGCATCAAATCGTCCTCCTTTCTTTAATGGCACAAACTACACTTATTGGAAAACTCGTATGCGTATTTATTTACAAGCTGTAGATTATCATATTTGGAGAGTAATCACTAAAGGGCCTCATCAGCCCACTCACTTGGTTAATGGCATTATCACCCCAAAATCTGAAGAAGAATGGGATGACAATGACATCAAACAAGCTGAGTTAAATGCTAAGGCGATGAATTTGTTATTCTGTGCACTTGATCCTAGTGAATTCAACAGAATATCAAATTGTATTTCCGCCAAAGAAATTTGGGATACACTTGAGGTTACCCATGAGGGTACTCTTCAAGTGAAGAACATTAAAATTAATTTGCTTATACATTCTTTTGAAACTTTTGAAATGATGCATTATGAATCTATATCTGATATGTTTTCAAGATTTATGACTATTATTAATGAATTAAAAAGACTTGGCAAAATCTATACTAATGCTGATTTGGTGAACAAAATTCTTAGATCCTTGCCAATATCATGGGATCCAAAGGTGACGGCGATCTAAGAAGCTAAAGATGTAGAAACCTTACCTTTGGAGGAGCTTATCGGTTCACTCATGACCTATGAGTTGAACTTATGGCAAAGGATAGTGGAAGCTGATACAGAAAAGAAAATAATAGCTCTCAAGGCCAAAAAGAAATTCAAGGCAATGATGGCAACTTGGAGCGATAGTGAAGATTCAAGTACGGATGATGAAGTTGCCCATCTTTGTTTCATGGCTAATGAGAAAAAGGTATGTGCTAAAAATAATTATGATTTTACCTTTAAAGAATCACATGATGCATCTAATGATCTTGTGCATAAATACAGTTTGCTAAAAATTGAGCACAAGAAATTAAATAGGCATGTAGATTCATTTTCTCTTGACAACACCAATCTTGCAAATAAAAATGATGATTTAAATGCCAAGATTGATATTTTGAAAAATGAAAAGAATAATTTTTCTAAAGAAAAAGAATTTTTAGAAAAAGAAAATGTTATTTCAAAAGATTTATGTAAAAAGGTTTTTAATGAGAAAAATATTTTGATTGAGGAAAAGAAGCAAAAACTCTTGAAGAACTTCAATTTTCCTGCTTCTTTCAATTCTTCTTATAAATGTGGTTTCAATGCTTATCCTTCTAGAAAAGTTTGGGTTCCAAAAGGAACCATAATTACTAATCATAAAGGACCCAAGAAAGTTTGGGTACCAAAAGTGTCCACTTAATTTGTTTTGCAGGAATGTCTTGCAACCCAACATGAAGAAAGGAAGTTCTTGAAAAGAGGTTGTACAAGACAATTTAAAGAAGTGGACAAGCTATTTTTTGGACTAAATGGTAAAAGGAAGGATTATGTATATTGGTAAATTCTAAACATCTCCTTCCATAATTAAAATTGTAGATTAATTTTTATTGCATCAATTACTTTGAAAAATTGTTTTAAATAGTTAATTAGAATCAAGTTTGGACTTATCATCATTGGCTATGATCATGAACTTTTTGGTGCTGATGAATTTCATGCTATCATGATTAAATCTATGATTGTAAGACCTTCACTTGATTTTGATTAATGTATTTCATGAAAAATACTTTTAAAGATGCATATTGATTTGAAAAATGTTTTAATTGATTGATTAGAATCAAGCTTAGACTAATAATCATTTGTTGTGATCATGACCATTTTGATGTTGATGGATTTCAAGCTCTCATGGTCAAACTTGTGATTATTAGATCTTCACTTGATTTTGATTAATATAATTTCTAAATTATTTCAAGTGAAATGCTATGATTTATATGTTTTTATTTTGGCATCTATGCATAATCTAGAAATGATTTGGATCAAGTATAGAACTAGTAGTTAAGGGTTACTTTTAAGAAGAAGGTATGCTTATTGACAAACCCTTGCTCTAATAGCTAGACTTGATATCATATTACTTCTAGCATTTGTATGGATATCAAATCATCTTAAAATGAATTTGAAATAATGCTAAACATTTTTATGCGATATAAATGTTTTGTATTTTGAAAATCATGAATATCTTGAAAAATTTTAAATCTTGATGCATAAGCTTTCATGTTTTATTCCTGAAATAAATGCATATTTTTAAAGGAGGAATAACATTCAGGGGGAGCATCCAAAGATTTGTTATCATATTTGATGCTTTGAATATCTTGTTGATATCATGCTTTGCTTATATTGCTCTAGTACTCTTCTTGTTTTCAAATCTAATTCTTTGGAGGAGTTACATTCAAATGGTATCATATTCTATTGGCATCAAAATTTTTTTTTTTATAAGAATTCCTAGTAACCGCTTCGGATTGGGTTAGTCACCATGGCCGTCCGGTCATAGGAGATAAGTAGGGCTTAAAGACCCTCTCTTCCCATTCAACGGGCTCTCTTATGACGTGTAGGGGTGGCGCTGTGACCTTATCCCATGAACAAGTAAGGCGAATGGATAATATACATCAAATCATTTCTTGCATGTGCTTACATTCTTTGGTATCTTGTTCACCTTATATCATATTCAATTGATATCATAAATATTTGATTTCATGCATTGATTTTGATGACCTACTTGCTATTCTTTCCAACTTCATTTCCACTTTGTATTGCCTTTCACCCTTTTTCATGATGTCAAAAAGGGGGAGAAAATTGTTAAGTATGAAAAGGGGAAGATTGGATAAACATGAAAAATCTTTTGAGAAATGAAAGAAAGTGCAAAAGGGGGAGAAGAATGTAAAATATTTTTATCTAAAGGAAAGAATTAGTAAGAAGAAGAAATTTTGAAAATTTTAAAATTTTCTTTTGCATATTTTAAAAAATATTTTTGAAGATTTTTTGGATCATATTTTGAGGGGGAGCTTGGTGCTTATTGTTTTGAGCTTACATGTTTATCTTTTTATTAATCTTTTTAAGCTTACCCTTTTCATATACTTAAAGGTTTTGTCATCATCAAAAAGGGGGAGATTGTTGACTCTGGTCTTGATTTTGATGATTGACAAAATGTTTAAGTATATATGAGTACTAATTGTATTTTAAGTATATTTTTCAGATCTTAGTACTCAACCATGTTGAATGAAGACATGCTTGTATTTAGTTGAAAAAGTCCTTAAAATTAATGGAAAATCAAAGGTCGACCACCAGAGGTCGACTCATGAAGAAAAGAAAAGTTCAGCTAGGCCGGCACGGCAAAATTTCAGTGGCACGCTTCAGAGGTCGACACCTGAGGTCAACACCTGTCCAGAGGTCGACACCAGAGGTCGACTCATAGCCTGAGAATTCAAACTGGGCAGAACTATGGTTTTCTGGATTTTTGCCTAAGATAAACTGGAGGTCGACTCATGAGGTCGACACTTGATCCAGAGGTCGACTCATGAGGTCGACTCATGGTATAACGGCTAGTTTTTCTGAACTTTTGATTTGATTTCTAACGGCCATAAACGACCATATTTTTGATTCTAACGGTCTTGTGGAGTTGTTTCAGCATGAATGAGGTATTTAACCTCCACCAAACTTCAAAAAAAGACATGGAGACAAGGTGAAAAGGATTAGAGTGAAAGTAAAAAGCCTTCAAGCAATTCCAAGCCAAAAAGAGTGAGAAATCCAAGAGATTCCTTAGCCAAAAGCTTTCCATCTTTGAGGAATCCAACTTTCAAGAGTTTGGCATTTAGTGAGGTCAAAGATTCCAAGGGAAAAGGCTTGAAGAGTCTCCATCAAGAGCTTCAACAAATTTCTTATTGCTCAAAAGGAGTTTGTATTGTTTTTATTCATTGTATTCATATTCTTTTGTCTTTGGCTAGTTTCAAGGGAATTTGAAACTAGTGTGAGGTTTGTTGGTGAGCCAATTGATAAAACCAACTAGGGTTCCTTGTAAGCCCGAAGCCCAAACAAGTGAGTGGGGTTTGTTGGTGAGCCAATTGATAAAACCAACTAGGGTTCCTTGTAAGCCCGAAGCCAAAACAAGTGAGTGAGGTTTGTTGGTGAGCCAATTGATAAAACCAACTAGGGTTGCTTGTAAGCCCGAAGCCAAAACAAGTGTGTAAGGTTTTGACTTGTGAGCCTGGTAAAACAAGTCGGCTGTAATCTGAAGATTATAGTGGAAATTCCCAAGTGGAGCTTGGGGAGTGGATGTAGGTGCTAGGTGCACCGAACCACTATACTTCTTGTATGTTTGCATTGCTTTACTCTTTATCTTCTTTTTAGTCTTTAATTGTTGATCTATTTCATTGCTTCCGTTGCACAATTATTTGAGCACTATCACTCTTCACCTTAAAACTTGATAGCACATATATTGCTTTAATTTTTTAAATACCCAATTCACCCCCCCTCTTGGGCACCATATCTGGGCAACATTTAAGTTCAAGTGTAAAAATCCTGAAGAAAATACTCGAGCCGACCTAGCATGTTGAAGAGCCGACTCCACTTACTAGCACACAGTAAGGATTCTGGAATGCAGCAATCCAAGCCAACTCTAGTGAATCCGAGTTGACTGGATTATATCCGAGCTGACTCCTCCGAAGTCCAATTTTTGAAGTTTTCTGAGAACAGCCAGGCGAGCCGACCTGAACCAGAAAGAGCCGACTCTGCTAGACCTAATTTTGAAGACATAAGAAAGTGAGCCGACCCGAACTGCATCGATCCGACTCTTCCAGAGTGTTCATTTCAGAATCTGTGAAGAAGAGCCGACCCAAGCTAAAAAGAGCCGACTCCTCGAGTTCAAGTTTTTCAAGGAAAGAAGTTCGAGCCGACCCAAGCTATCAAGAGCTGACTCGTCCAGTGTGAAGTTTTGCACCATGAGATAAAGAGCCGACTGCATTGAAGATTTGGCGACTCGACCTATTGACTCAAAGGATCCAAGATGACTCGAACATCATTTTTAGGTATCCAATGGCAAGTTCAAGAAATTATTTTTGAATGCCAAAAAGTGCTCAAACGGTCACAAATCATTCCTCAACAGTCTACAATGGCTAGAACTACCTTGGAGTGATAGAAGACCTTATATTTGAAGGATTTGAACATCCTAAAAGTAAGAGTTTTTGAAAAGTTCTTCAAAGAGGAGAGAGCTTCATTGAATATCCTAACTACCAATAGCAAAAGAGCACAAGAGCATTCAAGTCTTCACTAACTCTGATTTGAAGCTTGAAGCAATTTTTGAAGAAGCCACTGAAGCAATTAAAGCTTATTCAAGTGCAAGTCAAGTGGACTTCCATCAAGCTGCACCGGCAACTATTCGACAAATTGAGTTTGTCATTTTTGTTTCATTTACTTCAATTCAATTTTTGAATTGTTGGGTTATTGGTGAGCCCGGTTAAAAAACCAAATAGGTTCTTGGTGAGCCTTGATAAAAACCAAGTGTTGGGTTCTTGGTAATCCTGGTAAAATCAAGTTAGGTTCTTGGTGATCCTGTGAAAACCAAGTTAGGTTTCTTTGGTGAGCCTGTTTAAAACCAAAGGGTGTTGGGTTTTCTTTGGTGATCCCGTAAAACCAAAGTGTAGAGATTTTGGATTGTGATCCTGTAAAACAATCCTACTGTATTTGGATGTGAATATAGTGAAAATCCCAAGTGGTATCTTGGGTAGTGGACGTAGGAGTTGGGTTGCTTCGAACCACTATAAATTTTGTGTATTTGTGTTGTGCTTCCTTGCTTTTACTTAGCTTCCGCAATTTACTACTTTGTCACAGCACCTACCACATGCAAAGGATTTTTAATTGCACATTACTTGCTTTAAATTTTTAAAAGTCCCAATTCACCCCCCTCTTGGGTAGCCACCTGGGCAACACATGGAAGATCAGAGCCCGGAAATGAGTTCTTGAAACCCTGCCGCGATAATCTTGAGAATCCTGCCAGATCTATTTCAAAGAAGCAAATTTTGTTGGTAAAACAGAAAACTTATTCCCTTCTCTTTAATTTCTGATTAGTTGAAAGTAAATCCTAGTTTCGGTGATTTCTCAACCACCAGGTCCTGCTTTATAGTTACTTTATAGGTTTACTTGTGTGGGTAGTTACATAGAACTAGTTTTCTTTACTGTCTCCTTTGAGTCTTCCTTGAAAATCTGAAAAAATCTCAAAAATTACTCTATACTATTCTTTGATAATTAGGCTTTAATTTTTTATCCTACATCAGTTTTGGTATCAGAGCAGGTTAAACTAGGGTTTAATCACTCTTGTGCTGAAATTTCTGCATACCGGGTTAGGACTTAGTTTCTCTTTAAGTATTCAGATCTGGTGCTTCACCATGGCCATTCGGTCATAGGAAAAAATAGGGCTGCAAGACCCTCACATCCCATTCAAAAAGAATTTTCTATGGTGTGTAGGGGTGCCTTGACCCTTGAAGAAGAAAACAAAAAGATAGGCATCTTTAGGGTTAATTTTTTGCATCACGTCCATCCCAGTACATAGTCTATTATTTTAATTATTTCTATATATAAAAAGATCAAAAAATCTTGATTCTTATTTTTCTAGATTCTTCATAATTGATAGTATTTATCAAAATCTTCTTATAATTTAATTCAGATTTTAAGTCATCTGAATCTTTAATTTACTACCTAAGAATAGTTTTGCCCTAAATTTTTAGCAATTCTAGTTTAGGGTTCTTTTTGCATAAATTTTGTATATTTTAATTTTCTACATATTTCTTGCATATTAGGTACTTTTCTGCAAAATATATCTTTATTAAAAAAAAAAAAAACTTGGAAACCCTAATTGCATCTTTATATGCTTGCTATCATCATTCAAACCTAATCTTAAGGGCACTCAATATCTACATAAGGGAGGGATTTTATCACCCTTCCTTGGCCCACAACCACCACCTTTGCACTGATCCTAACATAATTAAAATTAATTACACTTAATTTGCTCTAGTGAGCTAGGGACACCAATAGGTTGGGTTCCAAGTATTGTGTGTAAGCTAGTGCACCCAATCCTGTGATTATCACTTGAATCTGGTGTCTAAGGCTAAAGGTCCAAAGGCAAATGCTCTAAGCAGTTTTGTGGTTTTTAATTAGGACCCTGCAAGAGCAGGGGGAGCCTCCCACGACCCCACCTCTTACCTGGTTAGTGGATAGGGTAATTGCTGAATTGGCTGTAATTTAAGCTGAACCATTTTACTTGAGCTCTAGGTCTAGGAAACCCTAGTCCGAGTCTTGTGTGTTTGTATTTCATGGCTACTAGACTAGGAGACCAATACTTGTAGCCTCAAACCCAACCCAGTCTAGTTTGATCATGGAGTCCAGCTTTGAGACCTTCCTTAGGACCTTTACTGAACAATGTACCCAAATGAACAATAGGTTTGATCGACTAGATGACCGTTTAGGAAACCTAGAAAGGACCAGTAAGACTCATCTTGAACCTAAATTTGAAACACACCCTGACCCATTCTTAGAGCCCAATCCTAGGAGACCCCCACACCAGGACCCAATATGGGAGAATAACCATAGGAGACCCAATTACGATTTCATAGACCAGGATGAGAGAGCCACTAGGTACATTAGGTTACAAGCACCTACCTTTGGTGGTGATCTTGATCTTGAGAATTATCTTAGTTGGAAAGAAGGTATGGATCTGTATTTTGAGAGGGAACTAGTGTCTGATGAAAGAAAGTTTAAGTTTGCTAAGCTTAAATTAGTATGCCAGGCTAGATTTTATTGGGATGATATCGAAAGAATGATCAGACGAAGAAGAGACATACCCATAATTACCTAGAGTGACATGAAACTTAAACTTAGGAAAATGTACCTATCCAAATCATATGAACCTAGTTCTTATGCATGCAGATCCTTTGAACCTATCTCCTACGAATCTAGATCCATGACCCATAGGTCTGAACCCATATCCTATGAGCCCAAGGAACCCATAACCCCTAGGAATCAATCTAGTGCTAGTCAGGTTTCCCTTAGTTGGTCGGAACCCATTAAGATTAGTACTCCTTATCAAAAACTAGGATCTAGTCAAATCCACCCGAGTTGACCCAATTCTCACCCTAGCCACTCAACTCTAATCCGAGCTGACCCACCCTTACTAGCTGATGGGTTTCTTAAGGGTCATCATGCATGTATGATGCATTGGATTTCAAAAATTTGAATAAAGAAAAACCCTTATTGGCTAGAAACCCTAATCCCAAGATCCTCTCATTCATATACAACTAATATATCACTAATATAATTCATGAAAAATACCTGGAATGCTATTTTCCACTCCTTTCCACTAGGAATTGACCCAAGGAAGAACTCCTACTTCAATTGTTTGCTTGACTAGGACTCTTCTTGACAGCCTTCTGGACTTTGACCTTTGTAGGACACCCTACCCTCTTGTAGGGCACTCTGAATGCTCTCCAAAACCACTCTTGTATTTGGGATTGCCTTCCTTAAGGACATTCTAGGCTTATGTCTTAAATCCTAAGACTTGTCCTAGAAAGAACAACCTTGTCTTAAGCAGACAAGGTTTGTCTTAAAGGAGGAAGGAGGGAGAAAGAGAGGCTTAGAATAATACTTCGGTGGAAATCTGATATCTATTTTAAAACTCATCCCATTGCCCCCTATTTATAGATTCATGAGGGCATGTGATAAGCCCAGTCACCAAATTATCAGATATGTGTTTTCAAGACCAAAGAGAAGTTATCTGGCTTGAAAACACATATCTGATATGTAACTTCATGCATCATGAGCCATATCTGCATCCCCTCCTTTCCAGATTTAATCCACACTTGACACATGGAAAATACCGGTCCCAAGGAAGCCAAGAGGCATCATTTCAGTCCCAAAATGCCGGAGAGAATGAAGAGTCCTAACAATAGAAGGACTCTGCTTCAGAACCGCATGCCACATGAAGAGTTGCGACTTTTCATGCGCGCGCACACTTCATCCAACTTCCATGCCAAATTCAAATGTCTTGACCGATCAACTAAATCCAAATGAGGTGTGGGATGTGAGCCAAGAGGAGTCCAGATGAAATCAATAAAGGAATTTCATTTGCAGAAGGACTCTTGGTCCTTCTATGCCCTTTCCTCCTTAATGTGCACAATATTGCGCTCAAGAGTCCATACCGACTTGGACTCCAGTCCAAGTGGCATTACATGACTTAAATTAGTCAGGTAAAATCTGACATAGTTTGCCTTGATTAAGACATATCCTAATCTAAGTCTCCTTTACATTGTTTGATCAAAATAGCAAGCAACTAGACCAAAATCAACTTGGGTTAGGAATTAGGTTAGCCTACACATGCTAGTGTGCAATCTATCTAACCAATTAAAATCCCATGACCCTAATTAAATTATGAATGACTTTCTTGGTCAACTCTCTAATGTTTGTGACCCTTTGGGTTCCACATCTAGCCAGCAGTAGGTTTAGGTTTAAGTCGATTCGAACCAAATGAAGTCGATTGACCTAATTAGGTCAAATTAAGCTGACCTAAATTGCCAAAGGGTGAGAAGTGTTTTAAGGTCATCCTGAATAACCAAGGTTTGTTTCTTGTTTCTGATAAGCCACCTCAAAACTCTGATTCTTATTTCCTACCCTTCCCTGAATCTTCTCATGTTTCTAGAGCTATGGGATTACACTTTACTGAGATCTCTAGGTTGGAGTCTAAGACTCATCTTGAACCTAAATTTGAAACACACCCTGACCCATTCTTGGAGCCCAATCCTAGGAGACCCCCACACCAGGACCCAATATGGGAGAATAACCATAGGAGACCCAATTATGATTTCATAAACCAGGATGAGAGAGCCACTAGGTACATTAGGTTACAAGCACCTACCTTTGGTGGTGATCTTGATCTTGAGAATTATCTTAGTTGGAAAGAAGGTATGGATCTGTATTTTGAGAGGGAACTAGTGTCTGATGAAAGAAAGTTTAAGTTTGCTAAGCTTAAATTAGTATGCCAGGCTAGAATTTATTGGGATGATATCGAAAGAATGATCAGACGAAGAAGAGACATACCCATAATTACCTAGAGTGACATGAAACTTAAACTTAGGAAAATGTACCTATCCAAATCATATGAACCTAGTTCTTATGCATGCAGATCCTTTGAACCTATCTCCTACGAATCTAGATCCATGACCCATAGGTCTGAACCCATATCCTATGAGCCCAAGGAACCCATAACCCCTAGGAATCAATCTAGTGCTAGTCAGGTTTCCCTTAGTTGGTCGGAACCCATTAAGATTAGTACTCCTTATCAAAAACTAGGATCTAGTCAAATCCACCCGAGTTGACCCAATTCTCACCCTAGCCACTCAACTCTAATCCGAGCTGACCCACCCTTACTAGCTGATGGGTTTCTTAAGGGTCATCATGCATGTATGATGCATTGGATTTCAAAAATTTGAATAAAGAAAAACCCTTATTGGCTAGAAACCCTAATCCCAAGATCCTCTCATTCATATACAACTAATATATCACTAATATAATTCATGAAAAATACCTGGAATGCTATTTTCCACTCCTTTCCACTAGGAATTGACCCAAGGAAGAACTCCTACTTCAATTGTTTGCTTGACTAGGACTCTTCTTGACAGCCTTCTGGACTTTGACCTTTGTAGGACACCCTACCCTCTTGTAGGGCACTCTGAATGCTCTCCAAAACCACTCTTGTATTTAGGATTGCCTTCCTTTAGGACATTCTAGGCTTATGTCTTAAATCCTAAGACTTGTCCTAGAAAGAACAACCTTGTCTTAAGCAGACAAGGTTTGTCTTAAAGGAGGAAGGAGGGAGAAAGAGAGGCTTAGAATAATACTTCGGTGGAAATCTGATATCTATTTTAAAACTCATCCCATTGCCCCCTATTTATAGATTCATGAGGGCATGTGATAAGCCCAGTCACCAAATTATCAGATATGTGTTTTCAAGACCAAAGAGAAGTTATCTGGCTTGAAAACACATATCTGATATGTAACTTCATGCATCATGAGCCATATCTGCATCCCCTCCTTTCCAGATTTAATCCACACTTGACACATGGAAAATACCGGTCCCAAGGAAGCCAAGAGGCATCATTTCAGTCCCAAAATGCCGGAGAGAATGAAGAGTCCTAACAATAGAAGGACTCTGCTTCAGAACCGCATGCCACATGAAGAGTTGCGACTTTTCATGCGCGCGCACACTTCATCCAACTTCCATGCCAAGTTCAAATGTCTTGACCGATCAACTAAATCCAAATGAGGTGTGGGATGTGAGCCAAGAGGAGTCCAGATGAAATCAATAAAGGAATTTCATTTGCAGAAGGACTCTTGGTCCTTCTATGCCCTTTCCTCCTTAATGTGCACAATATTGCGCTCAAGAGTCCATACCGACTTGGACTCTAGTCCAAGTGGCATTACATGACTTAAATTAGTCAGGTAAAATCTGACATAGTTTGCCTTGATTAAGACATATCCTAATCTAAGTCTCCTTTACATTGTTTGATCAAAATAGCAAGCAACTAGACCAAAATCAACTTGGGTTAGGAATTAGGTTAGCCTACACATGCTAGTGTGCAATCTATCTAACCAATTAAAATCCCATGACCCTAATTAAATTATGAATGACTTTCTTGGTCAACTCTCTAATGTTTGTGACCCTTTGGGTTCCACATCTAGCCAGCAGTAGATTTAGATTTAAGTCGATTCGAACCAAATGAAGTCGATTGACCTAATTAGGTCAAATTAAGCTGACCTAAATTGCCAATTCGATCTATCCATCGAATTAACTCATGAAACCAATCCAATTGGTTCATGAACACCTACAAGACATGATTGACATCTAGCAATGCGTCATGCCTACCTGGAAGATGAGAAATTTGGTAGAAAGTACCAAAATACCCTTCAGTAGAAAGTTACCATGCAATTCAATCTTTCGATCTCTCAGTATCCCGATTAAGTGATGGGTATGGATAAATATCAAACCCTAGCACTTAGTCATTTTGAATCTCTATTTGATAATGAAGACTCAGCTGATGACTGATTAGAAACCACTTTTAATCTCATCCTACTTTGATCAAAGACTCCTTAAGTCATCAATCGAAGAGATCACTTGGAATAACAATTCCTCTTACTAGGAATGATCGATTCCTTGTTGGTCCACTCATATCCTTCATATACCTTCCACCATATCCGAGAACACCCCGTACATGACTTAATGTTATGAATGAGTATGAACCAAAACATGGCTTAGTGCGCACAAGGAACCATGGTGACCTCAGGTCTAAAAATCACATGCACAACTCCTACTTTAAGATCTATCTTTTGATAAGTAGCAAGACTTCCATAAGATAGTCTCGGTGCAGATCAGTTCAGTGAACTCATACCCTAATGAGCACCCTTATCTTTGTACTAGTGTTTCTACACAAGTGGTTGTGAGATCAACCACCCTCTTAATAGAGCATACATAGGATAAGCTAGTCTTTCCATACTTATCAATCCCCGAACCGATGGTCCATCAACTAGGAACATTTTAGGTTAGGGTTTATAGAAACTTGGTCTCACTATCATGATTTCCATCATAACCCTAATTCCATTTGCCAAAACCTATGGAGTTCATCATAATCTTTAAGTAAGACAGCAATATGATGAAATAATATGACTTTATTAATATATTAAATATCATACAGGAGTTGGAAGATTACAAAAATGCCCTTACATAAGATTGGCTTTTAGGACACTTTCCTTTCACTAGCCCAGATCCTAGCCAATTTCCCTTTAACCGACCCATTCCTACTACCCCATTAGTTCACAAAGATAACATTGAAGAAGAAGTGTGTGAAGCTGATGTGAACTTAGTGGATGAGTATGAGGGAGAAAAGGAAATACATATGGCTGATCCAGAATTAGCTAACCTAGTAGACACCCAGACTGAAGCCAGCCCAGAGTTAGTTGACCATGACTGTACCCTGACTAAAACTATCCGTTAGGATCCTTAGAAAAAGAGATCCAAGAGGAACCTAACCTTACTACTGAGACCTTACCTGAGAAAATATTAGAAGCGAGTCAAGCCCTAGAGCCTAGTCCTGGGATTCATGAATCTGAAGTAATTAGTGAAGACTTGATTTTTCCAAACCAGCAACCTCAGGAAGAATTCACTCCATCAGTCCCCATTGAAGATCTTTTTCCTGAAATTCTTGACTCGTCCTTTCTTCAAGCTGACCCTTTATTCCCTGTAGGTGTGAATCAATGTCCAACCCTTAAGGTTAACCCCATTAGTCTAGAACAAATTCTTGAACCTTTTTCTTATTTCCTACCCTACCAGGTCACCCTCAAATCTACTTCTTATTTTCTACCTTTTTCTGAAGCTTCCTATGTTTCTCTAACCAATAGATTGCATTTTATAGAGGTTAGCAAGTCACATACATCCTTGAGCATATTAGGTTTGCCACTTACTTCTGGAAAACCCTATGGCATTTAGTAGGAGTCCATGCACCATTCTCATCTGCATGTCACCCACCAACCAAGGGTCAAACTCAGTTGTAGTTTAGGATTTACATGCATGTCAATAATAAAAAAAATTAATTAATAAAAGCAATAAATATTTTCAAGAAAAAAAGACTCAAAGAATATAATAAAGGAGACTTTGTTATGGTTAAACTATGACCTGAATGGTTCCCACCTGGAACCATGAAAAAGTTATATGCTCGTAGTAGTGAATCATACAAAGTGATTAGAAAAATTAGACCTAATGCCTATGTGTTACCACCTGAACTAGATATTAGTCTAACTTTTAACGTTTCAGACCTTATTGAGCATAGGGAGCCAACGTTGATTCCTAGTGAGCCATTTGGGCCTAATCTAGTCCTTGAGAGTGAACCAACCCAAGTGTATCCACCTGCCATACTGATGGGGGATGAATTTAATGAAATGAGTGTGTGGAGGTGTGATATACTTACTTAGCATCATCATACAAGAATTTGAGCTCCAGATTTGGCCAAAATTATGCATAGAAGAGATGAAGAAATTCAATTTGAAAACTTGGTGAGCAAAATTCTGAATACCCTTGTGCAAGCTTTCTTTCAAGAAAATAAAAAGTAGGATCTAAGGGCATAGAATCCCTCAAACTAGGCTAAGCTACCTTTAAGAACCTCAGATCCATGGATCAAGAGGGTCTTCTTCTCAACAATGAAGATGATCAAAGCTAAAAATGGAAGGATAGTACTCATCACTCAAGAATTGAAGTCTGGGGACAAGATCTACACTCCCTACTTAGAATTTACCTTTAGAGCTTGGTCCTTGGCATGGAGCCTTCATCATTAGCTTAAAACCATCAAGAAAAACTTGCAAATGATCCAAAGTAAGGTCATGGTGATGAAGAATTGAAAGAAAATGAAGGATTCAAGAAAGAAAAGTGAAGGGATTTGAAGAAGGTTGCTAAATTTTTGGGCAGCACTTCTCCTTCTTCTTGATCTCCTTGGAATCTTGGTAGAATGGCTTAGGAATGGAACTTTGGGCCTCTCACCCTCTCCCTAAAGGAGTGACCTAGCTCTAATGGCTAGGGAACTAACACTCAAACTCAAACCAAACACTCAAACTCAAAGAGAAAACAAAGGAACTCGGCAAGGTGGAAGAAGAACCAAACTAAGCTTTCATTTATTCATAGGCTTTTTCAATTGCTTTACATAAGGGGGCCTTGGTCCTATTTATAGGCCAAAAGAACCCGAAGTGGTGGCAAAAGGGAGGATTAAGTGCTAACTAATCCATGTTTAGTTGGCAACTAATTACATTGAGAAGCTTCTAGGTAACTAATCCTAATAAGAGAAGAAACTAGAATCTTCATGTGGTGCCATCCTATTTCACCAAGTGTCCTCATCAAAAGCCTTCTATGTGTCTTCTAAGATTTAGTCTTCAAATATGCTTCAAATTAGGTGAATCAAATCATAGGTTGGCTGGTCCAAATGGATTTCTTGGAATTTTGGAAAGAAAGGTCTTCATTAGTTGAATTTCTTTGGCTTGCTTGTCTCAAATGAAAATGGTCTTGACTTGCTTCATGCAATAGGGCTCTTCTTCTTAAATGGATAAATCTAGGAGACTTCAAGATGCTTCATGAGGTTGGGCTTCATCTCCATAATTTTGAGTGGAACCTAAAAAAATTGGACTAGCTACAAAACCAGAGATTGTTTGCTTGCAACTTCTTCCTCTTGCTAATGTCCCCATTACATACCACCAGCCCGGAGAGACAAGATTGAGTAGATCTTGGATGACAAGATATTGCTACTCAGAGCAAAGAGTACCAGCGATATCTAGTTCGTTGGCAAGGATGACTTGAGACTGATGATTCTTGGATTACCAGAGAGGACATGTAGAGAGTTGACCTAGACTTGCTAGAACGCTATCATAACGATGTTGATCCATACTCGACAAGGTCGAGTTTCTCCCATCCAAGAAGAATTGGTGTGGACACCAGGGCCAAAAAATATTGGCAGGTTGAACCCACATCTTTGTGGATCACCTATGAATAAGGCCCTGAACCCAACCTATTTTACCATGTAAATATTTTATTTTAAATTCTGGCTTAGTTGGGGTTAGCCCTTTTTCCCAATTATAATAAAGGTTTTGTTTATTTAACCTTTTGGGCTAAACCCTTTTTACCAATTAGGGTTTTTGCATAAATCCAAATTATCAAGTTGTGTCAAACCCTATTGGGCCAAACCCTATTTATCAAATCTATTCTTTTTGTTACATGAGTTATGCCTTGTGATCAAATTGATCAAATGGGGCTTTAGTTATTTGATTTTATGTCTTGTAATTATTAGTTAATTTAGTTATTGAGTCTTGTAACACAAGAGGGACCCAATTGAAGACCCATGTGACTTCATGTGCACCCAATTGAAGATCCCATGTGCTAGCCAAGACAAGCCATGTGACTTCATGTGCTAGCCCAAGTCAGTTTATTTTTGGTGCCACCTTTTCAAGAAAATTGGACAACACTTGCCATATCATCAGGGGACATCAACACGTGTCATATTTGGACATGTCATGCCATTTCATTTTAGGATAAGAACACATGCCATGTCATTTTTATTTGGATATCCCACATGCCATGTTTTTTTTATTTTTGGTCAGCCGAATGAACGCAAAATTCATGCCAACTTATTTTAAGATAAGTAACTAACGACTCTTCCCATTTGGCACCATTCACTTCAAGAATTCCATGCCAAATCCAAGGAGTTGGCCCATTCTTCCTACCCTCTTTCCAACTCCAAATTCCAAGGAATTTTATTCATCTTGTCGACTAAAATGGAGAAGGTTGGATGAGTTTATACTTCAAGCATTTCAATCCAACAGGTTACAAGCTGCTCAAAATCCAGGAACTTAAAAGTCTCATGAAAACTCTTGAGTCTTTTTCTATCCAGACTGAAGAGTCCACTTACCTGCAGAAGCTTACAACATCAAGACTTAAGAGTCCAACAACCATGGCCAAGTGATGGAGCATCTTGACCCTACATCAAGCCACCTCATCAATCCTCATAGTTGGCACCCAAGATGGATAAGAATTTCATGATTGCTGCCCACTTTGGATAGGAGTCTAGACCAGCCTAACAAGCAAGAGTCCAGGCTACCCAGAGCAGAATTCTAGGAGTTGAAGTCCAAGGAAGAAAAAGTCTAGTATTTGAATCCCATACACCACTGGTTGAGGGTCTATAAATATCCCATCAACCTCCTTGTAATTATTATTCATTCATCAATAAAGAGACTCTGTCAAAATTTCTTCCTTTGCTATGTGCATCGCGGGGTGTGAGGCCCTTTTCCTTTATTCTTTGGAACATCACGGGGTACGAGGCCTTAGTTATCCTACCTATCCAGTCGATGAGAAAACCTAGTCATCTCTTCTAACCCTTTCCTTTTCCATTCAATTTATTTTCCTTGCTGCTTTTTAACTTTAGTTTTCTTTGTTGAGTGTTTGTAGGTAATCTGGAATCAAACAGGTGTTTTTGTATCAAAACCAGCATTGCACAGAAGATCGAAGCCCGGGAATGAGTTCTTGAAACCCTGCCACGATAATCTTGAGAGTCCTGCCAGATCTATTTCAGAGGAGCAATTTTTGTTGGTAAAACTAAAAACTTATTTCCTTCTCTTTAATTTCTGATTAGTTGAAAGTAAATCCTAGTTTCAGTGATTTCTCAACCACTAGGTCCTGCTTTCTCGTTACTTTGTAGGTTTACTTGTCTGGGTAGTTAACTAGAACTATTTTCCTTTACTGGCTCCTTTGAGTCTTCTTTAAAAATTTGAAAAAATCTATAAAATTATTCTCTACTATTCTTTGATAATTAGGCTTTAATTATTTATCCCGCATCACTCAAGTCATGTAACCTAGATGAATATATAAATCCCCACCCCTTTTTGTATTTTTTTCATGTCATGGATTAATAAAATTTCTTGAGTTTTCTCAACTTACTGTGTGATTTACTGTGTGAGGGTATCTGTGTGATCCTTATTGTTCTATGTGAAAGGGTATCTGTGTGATCCATATTATTCCTAAGGATATCTGTGTGATCCCTTCACTGCCCCAGCCTCCTGCGCCCTCCCTCCAAAGCTCCTACAAAGCCCTAGCCGCCCTTTTCTTTCTTCTTCCAAGCAAGCCCTAATCCCTGGTGACTTCTATGCTCGCCAGCGATCCAATCCCTATATCCTATCCCGTATCAAACTTTTGCTCCATTTTCAACATGTAGGACCATCTCACCTTCTCTCAGCATTCTACTTCTTTCCAGACCCTGCATTAAAATGTATATGTGAGCACTAGAGCCAGAGTCTAAAACCCAACTGGAAGTAGATGAAAACGTTAGGTTAGATTCAATAACGAGTATGGACTTACCTTCAGAAGGTGCATCCTCCTTCTATTTCTTTAAGCTTTCCAAGTAGAGAGGACAATTTCTTTTCCAGCGGCTATCTATATTGAAGTGGAAACATTTTCTTTTGCTAACCTTGGCTTTCTTTGGAGTGTCCTTCTTCTTCTGTTTATTTTCCTTCTTCTGCTTCTTTGCAGGTTTTTTCTTCTTTCAAGTAGACTTTCTTTTGGAGGAAGACTGCTCCACAGAGAAAACAGAACCCTTGAACTCTTCAGGATCCCCTTGTTGCTTACCAACATGTTCAATAATTCAGGTAAGGTGTAATTCAACTTGTTCATATTATAGTTCATAACAAACTGAGCATATGAACTAGTCAAGGACTGGAGGATTAAATCCACTTGAAGCTCCTTGTAAATAGGAATGCCCAGCTTCTCAAACTATTCTAAGTCCTTGATCATTGACAAACAATGATCGTGGATTGATTGCCCTTCATGCATCTTGTTATTGAAAAGCTTTTTCGACACTTTGAAGCATGTAATCTGACTTTATTCACCATATAACTCTTGCAGGTGAATCAGAATCGATTTAGCAGTTGGCATATCCTCATGTTGGCTCCGCAATTCATTTGACATTGAGGCTAATATGTAATACTTAACCTTATTATCATCTTCCATCCATTTTTCATATGTAGTTGTCTGACAAGCATTTAGATGGTTAGGTAAGACAGGGGGTTCCTGGTCAAGCACATAACCCAACTTCTCAGAACTCAAAATAATTTTGAATTTCTTAACCAATCTTTGAAATTAAGGCCTATAAGTCGGTTTGTCTCTTGAATACGGGCTAAGGGATTTGAAGCAGACATGGTTAACTGCAAGAATAGAAGATTCAAATTAGATGTTTATACTTAATTATAAAATTATTCTAGGATCTTTAAGAAATAATTTTAGAACTTCTACTATTTTCTCGGATCTCTCACACTCCTCGTGTAGATGCGAAAACCCTATGACTCTAGGTTTCTAGTGGGTACTATGGTCCTATCGATGTGAGGCACCTCACCATGCTCGGTTATTGGTAACACGCTACACCAATAAGTGGCCAACTCTTGTCCAATGTATTTAGTACAAGTTGTAGCATCTTGGTCTCTAAATTATGGAACCTCAACATGCCCGTTTATTGGTCCAATCATTAGTTAAGTTAGACCCATCATTCCTCCTAGACAAAGCCATCATTGAGTCCCTCAACATGCTCATTTATTGGGCCCAACCCTATTTATGCCTAGCAACATCTAATGCTTAATAGGGTGGTTGTGTCTTCCTGATGCAACTAGACCACTATAACCAGCCGAGAATAATCAACACCAGTAGGACACCTGCACACCTACAATGTTGGAAGACCCAAGACTTAATATTTATGGGGAGCTAAGGTTCAGGTCTCTTCTAAATTGATCAGCCAAATCATGTCTGACCAAATACATTAAGTCAGCACAATCTCATGTCTGACTTAAAATAGCTAGCATGGGTGAACTCAAATCAAAAGTGACCCTATTGAAAATTTAATCAACCAAATTGACCAGGTCAGTTTGATACATGGGAGGGTTCTGCTATATACCCTCTTTCCACCAAACTAGTTGGTTGAGAAAGAGTTAGCTCCAATTAAAACCAATGATCAAAACCTTTCTTAGACACCAATTGATTGATAAGATTCAATTAGGTCAATCTGGTGATTTGGGCTCATCATTGAGCCAAATTAGGTCTTAACTTATCAATTCACAATCAAATGAATCAATATGACCAGACATCATCTAAAAATAATTTTAAGGTGACTAGACCTAATTTGTTCAACCCAAACCCTCATGCAGCTAATTTGATTTTCTAGATCAAATCAATTTTAAAATAGGTTCAAGTGCATGACTTTAATGGCTTATGATCATGAATCAAATTTAAGATTTAAACCTAATTTGGTGCATCGCATACATCAACATGTTAGATCATATAATTAAACTATATCTAATATAATTAAATAGATCTAAATCATGCTTAACAACACATTACATATGTAATCATTAATCGATCAAAACTTTTGAAAACCCTTTTTCAAAAATAGGTATACATTAAAGTAGGACAACCTTTGCACCATAGAGGGTAAACCCTATAGTGGGACAACCTTATAATCACTTTGTGTAACCTTCGATCAATTAATTTTTAGAATATAATATTTAATTTCAGATGTAAAAATTATGATTTTAATTTTGAAAATAGTTTTTCAAAACATAACAAGTCTATGCTAGAACAACCATATATTCAGCATAGATTTGATACAATCATCATCTATCTTTCTGATTTGAATATGTTTCAGATCTGATTCTCATCCATGAATGTTAAAGAAAGGAGAACCGTGACTCTGATACCACTATTGGAGTTCTCCCAAAAAGAGAATATTGCATAAAATTAGGAATCAAAAATCTGACACGATGGAAGTAGATATAAAAACTACTTTATATCTAAGCATGTAATTTACAAATAAATCTAATTTATTCATAATACATTCTTAAACATGCTGTTATAGATAAGAAAAATAACAGATCTAAAAATAAAATTATTTTGAACAAAATAACTTACCTAGATTGCTATCCTGGCCTACTCTAAAAATTGTGCAGATCCATTTTTGAACCAAGATTCTACTAGAGCTGTGCAAACACTTGGCCTCTGCTGGTATCCACACAGAGCTCGCGCAACTGTGTCATAGAGAGCACTAGACTGCTAGATCCTTGCAGTGGTGCAGGTACCAGGATTAGACAGAGGCTCCTCAGCCCTTTATGGATTTCTAATTAGGGTTCTTAGTCTTTTTTGGGTCCTGTAATAAGGCTTAAGATACTTAAGCCTGAGTAATTTACATTTGAGTCATGTAATTAGTATCTAGTTGGTTTCAATTTTGGTTTAGTCTTGTAATTTGGCCAATTTGATCAGGATCAATTGATCTTGTAATTAGCCAAGTTGGTTCACAATCTCAAGTCAATTTGAAGATGGGTTCAAGCTAATTTGAAGATGGGTTCAAGCTAATTTGAAGATGGGTCCACAAGTGAGCAAACAAGTCAAGCCAAATCAAGCCACTTCTCCTCCATGCCAAGCTAGGATTGCCAACTTATCTTCCAAGCCATGTAGAGCGCCACATCACCAATGCCACATGTCATGGGAGCACCATGTCACCAAAGCCACGTGTCATGGGAGCGCCACATCACCAATGCCATGTCAAATACCTTGGGCGGCCAAATTTCATGATGAAAAAAAAAAAATCAAATTCAAACTCTAAGTGGGTGCCCCCTTGATTCAAACAAACAACCCTCCTCACTCCACTCCACATATCAAGCCATATCACCAAGGATCAAGCCTAGCATTCATGGTTGGCCAAAGCTTCATGAAGAGGAATTCGAAATTCAAAGTTGGGTGCCCTTGATTCATGGAGACAACCACCCCCTTTCCTCTTCCCAAAACAAGCTTGTAACTCCTTTTTTCAAATTTTAAATTCAAATGAGGGATTGGGAGCTTATAAATATAGCCCTAACCCTCTTGTAAGGGAAGAATGATGAATGAAAATCTGAAATTTTTTTTGCTAGCCCTTGTCTTGTGACTTGGGACTTTGTGAGAGAGGGAGCCTTCACTTTCGAGCATCGAGGGGTGTGAGGCCCTAGATATCTTCCTCCTACGCAAGCCACCAACCCTCTTCCCAAGCTTGGATGCCCCTCTGGAGGTCCTCCTAGATGCCCAACAAGAAGAACCCTTCTTGATCGCCACCTTCACTTCACCCCTCTCTTATTTCTTTGCTTTCCCATTCCTTCTTATTTTTTTCTAACTCATTTCCAGGTTGTTCACAGGTCCTTTCGGTGTCACGGATAAAGGAGTAGGCCTACCTATCCTTTTGGACCATCTGACGGAAAGTCGACGAATCCGCAGGGTTGAGGGCTCGATCTTTCAGGCTGCATCCATGAGTATGAGTGAACTCGGCATCGGGCACTTCAAAATTTTAAAAGGTTTGCACTCCCTAATCTCCTGAGTAGGGTATTGATTTAGAGCTAAGTGCTACTGGGGTTTCTTAATCCCGGGATCCTTCTTTATCACAATTTAGGATCTATGTCTGCAAGCTAGAATTTCTTGTCATTTTGCGAATCTCTAGATCTATTCTTAGTTTGATTTTGGAAATCGTTCAGTCCATTAAAACATAAAAACAACAAAGAATCACTTGTATGCATCTTAGTCTCGCATCATCTTGGTATCAGAGCATGGTTAGGACTTAATCTCTCTTTAAGTACTCGGATTGGGTGCTTCACCATGGCCGTCCGGTCATAGAAAATAGTAGGGCTGCAAGACCCTCACATCCCACTCAAAGATGATTTCCTATGGTGTGTAGGGGTGCTGCTATGATTGACCCTTGAAGAAGAAAACAAAGAGATAAGCATCTTTAGGATTAATTTTCTGCATCATGTCCATCCCAGTACATAATCTGTTATTTTAATTTTTTCTATATGTAAGATGATCAAAAAATTCTAATTCTTGCTTTTCTAGATTTGTTACATTTGATTTTATTTTTTAAAATTTTCTTAGGATTTAAATCAACCTGTAGAATTTTTAAATGCTTGATTACTGCCTGAGAACAGTCTGCCCCAAAATTTCAGCATATATCTATTTCAGCCTCTTTAAATTCCAGCATAGTTTAATTTCTGCACTTTAGGTTCATATTATTTAATTTCCAGAAATTTATACTTCTACCAAAATACATCAAAATATAAAAAAAACTTAAGTGCACTTCATTATATTTCATGTGTATAACATCATTTGCATAACTTACTTTAAGGGAGACAATATCAGAAGATAAGGGAAGGAGGTCATTACCTTTCCTTGGCCCAAGAACAACTCCCTTTGCATTCAAACCTAAGCCTAACTTAAAATCTATTAGCAACTTAATAGCTTAGGGATATCAACAAGTCGGGTTCAACCATTGTGGGAAACTAGTGCATGCAACCAATTAGTACTAGGAAGCTAGTGTCTAAGGCAAGAGGTCCGATGTCAAATGACCTAAGCGGTGTTGTGGTTCCTTAATTGGGTCCGTGCGAATAGCAGGGGGCCTCCCACACTCCCACCTCTTACCTGGCTAGTGAAAAGGCTAGTTGTTGTGTTGTGTGAAATCTAAGTCAGCCCATTCTGTTTGAACTCATAGGTCTAGCAGTAGTACCTTCCATTGTGTGTTGCGTGTCAACTAGGTCAGGAGTCCAGTATCACCCACATCACTCTTAGTCAGGTGAACCCATAGATAATAACCTCAAAAATCAAATTAGGACTCTCACTGTGTAGATTACCCAGATGAACCAGAGGTTCAACCAAGTGGAAACAAGGGTAGAAGCTCGTATGGCCCATGCTAAACGTAAATCACCTAGGCCCAATTCCTTTAATCCAAGACCCTGTGAACATGATCTCACCCCTGAGTATAGCCCTAGAAGCCCATACCCATACTTGGTTAACTCAGAGGAAAGACCCATTAGGAGCACCCAACCCTATGCACCCACTTTTGATGGAAGCCTAGATCCTGAGGTGTATATTGATTGGGAGAAAAGAATGGATCAGTATTTTGAGTACACTAAGATGTTAGAGTTAGGAAAAGTTAGATTGGCCACACGTAGGTTAACCCGACATGCTAAGTGGCACTAAGAAGTTATTGAGAATGAATGTTACCAAAGAAGAGATGAAATACTTACTTGGAAAGCCATGAGGAGTAAGTTGAGAGAAAAGTACCTAGGACGATTTTATGAGAAAAGACTTTTAGACCAATGGTATATATTGAGATAGAATAATAAAATTGTGTCTGAATACATTGACCAATTTAATAAGTTTATTAGGAGATGTAACATAGTGGAACCTGAGTCTAAGATCATATCTAGGTTTCGAGATGGCCTACGTAGGGACATCCAGTGGAAATTATTTCAATGGAGAATTTATGACTTGGATGATGCCTATCGACTTGCTATGGAATTCAAGTCAAGTCAGAGAGAACCCATGAACTACCAAGTTAAGCCCAGCAGGATTAGTACCTCTAAACATAAACCGAATCCTAGTCGACTTTCTTTAGACCAACCTACTCCTACTATCCCATTAGTTCATATGAATGATAGGAGTAAGGACCCTGAAGTACAAATTGATTGCACTGATATTCAAGACTTTGGGTATCCCCAGATTGAGGAGTTAGGGAAGGAAGCGGACAAGTCTGAACCCGTTGTAGAAGTGTATGAGGCTGACATGAGTTTAGTAGATGAATATGAAGGAGAAAACTTTGAAGAGGATAACTCTAGTACCTTACCTGAGGAAACCCTTGGAGAAGATAAGATTGTAGAGCCTAGTCCTGAAGTATTAGAACAATAGGAAATTAGTGAGGACTTAGTTCTTATAAGTCAATGCCCTCAAGAAGAGCCCACTCATTTAGCCCCAGCCTAAGACCTCATTCAGTACCCTCATCAAGATTTCCTTCTTCTAACCCCAGTCGATGACTTTTTTCTTGAACTGACTAAGTCATTATTTCTTAAAGGCCTTACACTTGCAATGACCAAATTCTCCATCCTTCAATGGACCTTATGTCACCCATAAATTGATGCTCAAATCTTAAGGTCATCCCTAGTAACCAAGGTCTATTTCATGCTTCTAATGGATTATCCCCAGACTCTGATCCTTATTTCCTGCCATACCCTAAGGCTTCCAATGTTCCCCAAACTTTCCAATTACACTTTGTTGAGGTCGTTTGGTTGCACCAGTTCTTTGAGTATGTTAGGTTTGCTACCTAATTTTGGAAGACCTTATGGCATTTGCTAGGGATCCATTATAAAATTTCATGTGCATACCAGACCAGTGTCAAACCTAGAGAGTCTATAGTCTATTAGGTTTAGGCCCAAAGAGTCTAATAAAATTTCTCTTAATAGGAATGCATAGCTGAGTCTGCATTTTGTTAGGTGTCAGTACGAGTCTCAGAGTTCGCAAGAGTCATTCGCACAGCATGCATAAGGAGATTAGCCACAAATAAATCTAAGTAATAAGTCATACAAGAAATTGGTTGATTCCCGAAAGCGAGCCAAAGAATTTGAAATAGGGAATTCTGTAATGATTAGGCTTAGGCCTGAACGGTTCCCACCAGGAACCGTTAAGAAACTACATGCTCATGGAGTTGGTCCCTTTAGAATGATAAAGAGAGTTGGCTCTAATTCCTATGTGCTTGAGCTACCCTCGGATTATGGCATTAGCTCGACTTTCAATATCTCTGACTTAGTCGAGTATAGGGAGCTGACAACGATACCCAGCAAGCCATTTGGGCCTGACCTATCCTTTGAGAGTGAACCCGACCCTGAGTGTCCACCTCCAATTTTACCTGAGAGAGGAGAATGGATCGAGCATGTCCTGGACGATCAAGCTATCATAACCCGAGGCAAAGGCTATCAATGTTACCCGGTCTGTTGGCAAGGTTGGCCAGATCTGATGATTCGTGGATTATTCGAGAGGACTTGCAGCACCTCGACCTAGACTTTCTTGAGAGATACCAGAGCCAAACCAACCCTTACTCGACTGGGTCGAGTTCCTTCGACCCCGGGAGAATTGGTGTGGGCACCAAGATTAGACAAAAGCTCCTCAACCCTCTGTGGATTTCTGATTAGGGTTCTTAGTCTTTTTTGGATCCTGTAATAAGGCTTAAGACACTTAAGCCTGGGTAATTTGTATTCAAGTCATGTAATTGGTATATAGTTGGTTTTAATTTTAGTTTAGTCTTGTAATTTGGCCAATTTGGTCTAGTTAGGGTTGATTGGTCTTGTAATTAGCCAAGTTGGTTCACAATCTTAAGTCAATTTGAAGATGGGTTCAAGCTAATTTGAAGATGGGTCCACAAGTGAGTAAAAAAGTCAAGCCAAATCAAGCCACTTCTCCTCCAGCCAAGCTAGGATTGCCAACTCATCTTCCAAGCCATGGAGAGTGCCACATCACCAATGCCACGTGTCATGGGAGTGCCACATCACCAAAGCCACCTGTCATGGGAGTGCCACATCACCAATGCCATGTCAAACACCTTGGGTGGCCAAATCTCATGATGAAAAAAAAAAATTCAAATTCAAACTCTAAGTTGGCTCCCCCTTGATTCAAGCAAACAACCCTCCTTACTCCACTCCACATATCAAGCCATATCACCAAGGATCAAGCCTAGCATTCATGGTCGGCCAAAGCTTCATGAAGAGGAATTCGAAACTCAAAGTTGGGTGCCCCTGATTCATGGAGACAACCACCCCCTTTCCTCTCCCCAAAACAAGCTTGTAACTCCTTTTTTCAAATTTTAAATTCAAATGAGGGATTGGGAGCTTATAAATACAGCCCTAACCCTCTTGTAAGGTAAGAATGATGAATGAAAATCTGAATTTTTTTTTGCTAGCCCTTATCTTGTGACTTGGAACTTTATGAGAGAGTGAGCCTTCGCTTTCGAGTGTCGAGGTATGTGAGACCCTAGATATCTTCCTCCTACGCAAGCCACCAACCCTTTTCCCAAGCTTGGATGCCCCGCTGGAGGTCCTCCTGGATGCCCAATAAGAAGAACCCTTCTTAACCGCCACCTTCACTTCACCCCTCTCTTTTTTCTTTGCTTTCCCATTCCTTCTTATTTTTTTTTAACTTGTTTCCAGGTTGTTTGCAGGTCCTTTTGGTGTCATGGATAAAGGAGTAGGCCTACCTCGCCTTCAAGACCATCTGATAGAAAGCTGGCGAATTTGCAGGGTCAAGGGCTCGATCTTCCAGGCCGCATCCGTAAGTGTGAGCGAACTCGGCATCGGGCACTTTAGAATTTCAAAAGGTTTGCACTCCCTAATCTCATGAGTAGGGTATTGATTTAGAGATAAGTCCTATCAGGGTTTTTTAATCCCGGGGTCCTTATTACTATTTAGGATCAATGTCTACATGCTAGAGTTTCTTGTCATTATGCGAATCTCTAGATCTATTCTTAGTTTGATTTCGGGAATCAATCAGTCCATTAAAACATAAAAACAACAAAGAATCACTTGCATGCATCTTAGTCCCGCATCATGTAGCCCTCTCATTTTTTAGCAAATCAGATGCTTCAAAAACTATGCCAATCCAAATCTGGATCGGCTTCTTCTTGAACTGGCTTCTATCTTGCAAACTGAGATTTGCAAGACCTAGGACCTCTTTTCTTCTTCTTTCTCTTGTGAAGAAGATCTCTCCAGACTCTTGAACCTCACACAAAGAAAAAGAAAACACATAAAAGGGAGAGGACACCTTGATGCCCCAAAAGAGGGAAGCTCTGTGTTGATGCCCAAGAGATGTTCACACCTAAGAGAGAAATATTTCATGCCAAAAAGAGAAGTCCATTGGTCGACCATCCCCTCTCCCCTTTTAAGATTTATTTCTCCCATCCCTCCAGGCCATAATACTAAAATTTAATCTAATTTGGTTTAGATTTTAAGAGGAGTTGAAGCGGACTCTTCCTCTCTCATTTATTCTCCATGCCAAATCCTTTTTGCCCACCTATTTTTCACACCAACTCCTTTGTCGCACAAAAAACTTGGGCCCACTAGCTTGGCATGTGGAGACATGGAGAGACTAGGAGAGAGTCCCAGTCCAACAGGACTCTAAGTCATGGTCTAAATAAATTGATTTGACAGTCAAATCGAAGCCAATTTTAAACCCAATCAAATCCATTTTGAAAAGGCTATTGACCCAACTCAATTAGGATCAATTAACTGAGTCTAACTCAATTAAATTAAATCTAATTCCATAATTTATTTATTGTAACATTTATAATTAGGTCCACATGTACTAAAATTGTCAAATTTAGTAACATTTTGATTTGCTGATTGGTTACTTAAGCTTCTAATGTGTGTGACCCCTCAGGTCCTATCCTGTCCGGTACTGAGACATGCTATAATTTTATTATACATCATTGAAACTCCTTTCGATGGACTGAAATAATTTCTGCTAAACCCTAATCAGGATCATTGATTTGAAAATGATCCTAATGGGCTCTCACAATCCACCAGTGACACCTAGCAATATATAGTGGCAATCCAGCAGAATAAGATTGGAACCCCTAGGTGTAGTTATCATGTAATTCAGTTTCTCTATCAAAAATCTTGACATGATGTTGGTTATGGATTCTCATCAAACCCATCAGTCATATGCTTAACTTAATCGACTCAAGTCCAATTGTGATACTAATGAAAACACCTTTTCATTATCACCCTGCTATGGCCATAGACTTCTGGACTTAGTTACATTAAGCTGCATAGGATTACTCCTTACTACTAAGGCTGATAGTCCTACAAGTGAACACCCTACTCCTATAATAAACTTGTTGCAACCAAAAAACACTGCAAGGTCCCGAATAGATAGAAACTATGTGTTTGTGCTATCAAACTATAGCAACCTTATTATGAGTAGCTGAGACACTCTAGGTCAAAGAACTATTCACACAACTACAGTATTAGGAAGTTATTGACGAGTGAGTAGTCATCCGTATAACTTCCTGTACTTGGTCATGCTTAATACCATGATCTCTATCAACTACCTGTACTCTCATTCCAGTGTCACCACACTATAGGTCAGAGACTTATCTATCCAAAAGGGAAGTGATCTGTGCACCGATTTTAATGAATCATTCATCGTCCTCGTGACATTCCAACAATCGAGAGTTTTTAGGAGTTAATCTATAAAAAAACATACCTCAGATTCTCAACTATTGAGAATATGTGTCATTATCCATTAACTCTATAGACGATTCATAGACACATAAATATGAATGAAACTAATGCCCTTTTATTTATAAGAAAAATTAAGTACAAAGTTCATACCCTAAAAATTATAATGTGTCAAGCCAACTTGGCTTTTTGGCCAGGTTCTCCTTACCATCGATCTTTAGAAGCTTGATGTCATCTCATTCAATGATCTCCCAGATAAGGTGATAACGACGTAGAATATGCTTGGTCTGTTGATGTGACTTTGTCTCTTTGGCTTGAGCTATGGCTCAGTGCTATCACAATACACTGGAATGGGACCATCTAAGGAAGGTGCCACTCCTAGCTCGCCTAGGAATTTTTGTAACCACAAAGCCTCCGTTGCTGCACCGATGCTAAAATATACTCTGCCTCACAAACAGAATCAGCTACTATATGCTGCTTAGAACTTTTCCAGTAGACACCATAAAGGATAAACACAAAACCATACATACTCTTACTGTCATCTCTGTCTGACTGAAAATTGGAGACAGTATACCCCATAAGTTTTAAGTCAGAATTTCCATAAATAAGCCATTAGTCCTTAGTATTTCTTAAATATTTAAGGATGTTCTTAACAACTTTCCAATGAGCTTCACCTGGGTCAGATTGGTATCTGCTCACTACCCCTAGTGAGTATGCCACATATGGTCTAGTACATAGCATAGCATACATAATAGAACCTATTGCTGAAGCATATGGAATCCTACTCATACACTCTCTTTCCTTAGGAGTTGTCGCACAATCCTTCTTGGAAAGAGTAATTCCATGACCAATTGGAAGATAGCCTCTTTTGAAATTCTTCATGTTAAACCGCTTTAACACATTGTCTATGTACATAGATTAGGACAGTCCTAGAAGTCTCTTAGATCTATCTCTATAGATCTTCATACCCAGTATGAATGAGGCTTCACCCAGTCTTTCATAGAGAATTGAGATGAAAACCAGACCTTTATTCCTTGTAATGCTGGAATGTCATTCCCGATTAGGAGAATGTCATGCATATACAAAATAAGAAATACAACTATAGAACCATTTGCCCATTTATATATATAAGGTTCCTCTCCATTCCTAATGAAGCCATACATCTTGATACATTCATCAAAGTGCATGTTCTAACTCTGAGAAGCATGCTTTAGTCCATAAATCGACTTATGCAGCTTGCACACTTTAGGCTCATCTATGGATGTGAACCCTTGAGGTTGCATCATATACACCTCCTCTTCCAGCTCACCATTTAGGAAAGCTGTTTGGATATTTATTTGCCAGATTTCATAATCTAAATGTGCAGCTATAGCAAGCATAATTTGAATGGACTTAAGCATTGCCATAGAGGAGAATGTCTCATCATAGTCAATACCATAATGCTGACGATACCCTTTGGCAACCATGCGGGCTTTATAGGTCTCCACCTATCCATATGCGCCCCGCTTCTGCTTGAAGATCCACTTGCACCCAATGGGTTTTATCCCTTCAAGTGGATCAACCAATGTTCATATATTATTGATTTCCACGGATTCCATTTCGAATTTCATAGCTCTCAGCCATGACTCAAAATCAGACCTTGTCATTGCATCCATATAGGTGATCGAATCCTCGTTGTTCTCATCGAGTTCAACAGGATCACTGTCCTGGACCAAGAAACTATAGTATTTGTCCGGTTGACATGGTACTCTACCAGATCTCCTAAATGGTTGCACTATGGGCTCTGGATCTGATCTAATCAAATTTGGTTCTATAGTGGCCTTAGAGTGAGAAGTTTTTTCTATCTGTTGAACTTCCCTAAGTTCAACCTTAGCAGCTTCAGTGCCTTCACCAAGGTACTCCCTTTCTAAAAAGGTTGCCCTAAGACTGATGAACAACTTTTGTTCCTTAGGCAGATAGAAATAATACCCTTTGGATTCTTTAGGATACCCAACAAAAAGAAATTTATCAGACTTAGGTCCTAGTTTATCCATCTCTAAATGTCTGACATAAGCAGGACACCCCCAAACCCGAAGGTGGGAGAGAGTTGGCTTGCATCCAGTTCATATCTCATATGGTGTTTTATCAACGGGCTTACTTGAAACTCTATTTAGAATGTAGGACACTGACTCAAGAGCATACCCCAAAAGGATTTAGGCAGACTAGCTAAGCTTATCATGGATTGAACCATGTCCAACAGAGTTCAATTCCTCCTTTTAGACACACCATTTAACTAAGGTGTCCTTGGAGGGGTCCATTGAGAGAGAATCCCATTCTCCTCAAGATAAGTTAGAAACTCACTAGAAAGATATTCACCACCTCGATCTGATCAAAGGGTTTTAATAAATTTTCTAGTTTGTTTTTTAACTTCATTATGATAACGTTTGAATATTTCAAATGCATCAGATTTATATCTCATGAGGTAGACATAACCGTATCTCGAAAGATCATTTGTAAATGTACTGAAATAACTATATCCACCTCTTGCACTGATATTTATAGGTCCACATACATCAGTATATACTAGACTTAGAATATCACTGGCTCTTTCACCCTTTCCAGTTAAAGGTGACTTGGTCATTTTTCTAAGAAGACAAGATTCACAAGTTGGTAAAGATTCACTCTCAGTGATATTTAGGAGACCTTCTTCCACCAACTTATTTATCCCGTTCTTGTTTATATAACCTAGCCTACAGTGCCAGAGATAAATATCACCGACCTTATCTAACCTAGGGCGTTCATTAGTAGTGTACAATATAGTAACAGGCTGTGCAGTACATATATGCCATTCTTTACTTGTCCATTCATCACATTAGAACCATTCAAAGTGACGTAGCAAACATCTTTCTTTATTGATAATTCATAACCATCATTGGCCAACAGGCCTACAGAAATGATATTTACCGAAAAGGAAGGACAAAAATGATATTCATTAAGAATGAGATTACAAGACTCAAAAAATAAAGAATAATTCCCAATGCTAGAACTGGAGCTTGACTTCCATTCCCAACATTCAGGAACCTTTCATCGCCTTCAAATCTCCTACTAACTTGAAGTCCCTACAAAGAATTGCAAATGTAGTAAGGACTTTCGGTATTCAATACCCAGCTAGTAGTATCATAAACAGAGAAACTACAATGATTTACATATAAATACCTTGACCAGTAACACCTTGCTGCTTTCCCTTCCTTAGCCTGTTTGGGTCTAGAGTTGCAAGGTAAGCAAAACAATTCCACTTCCAGTGACCCGGCTTATTGTAGAAGAAGCACTCTACCTTACTCTTATTAGCCTTTTCCCTCTTAGTCTGACTAGGCTGAGCACTTTGCACCTTCTTGTTCTTTTTCTTCTTCTTCCCTTTCCCGAAGGGATGATGCCCTGCTCCAAACCTCCCACCAGACTCACTAACCCTTTGTTGAGGTTGTGGTCTCTCTCATAGGCCTGCAGTAACCCTAACATCTCTTGATAGTTCACTACAGGCCCATTCATTCTGAAATTATCAAGAAAGACCTGGTAGGAAGGGGCTAGAGAATTCAGAATCACATCCTTACCGAGCTACTCATGCAAAGGACATCCAAGTTTGTCCAAATGCTCAAATAACTCGATCATATACATTACATGATCATTCACCGAAGCTTCATCATGCATACATATGTTATAGATGGCAAAAGAGATTTGGTATCTCTCCATATCATCCGGAGTGCCAAAAGATTTCTTCAATTTTTGAAGAATCTCCTCTTGCTGGGCCTCCTCGAACTTGCAACTGAACTCGTCATTCATTGCAGCCAACATTATGCAACGAACTATGGTGCAGTTAGAGATCCACTTCTGGTAAGTGTCCCTAATAGTGCCATGAGCATTGGGGACTGGGATCTCAGGTGCCGGATTCATTATCATAAAAAGTATCCACTCGTGCTCCAGGACAATCCTGAGTTTTCGATACCAGCTATCAAAATTGGATCCAGAAAGTTTGTTATTATCTAATAATGACTGGAGCGACAAAGTGGTCGACATTATCTGAAAAAAGAGAACAAGACCTATTAGTATATGAATTATTTAAAAAATCTTAAAGACATGGATTTTAGTTCAAAGATTTCTCCCACTATTTTATTCAGACTGGTAGCCTCTACACTCCAATCTGAAGAATAACATTTATCTTTTAGTGGGTACTAGGATCCAATAGACTACATATGAGCCCGACTTTGGCCAGCCAACCCAGATGCATCTAAAGGTAGGTACAATACCAATTGCTTCTCCAAGCAATTCCTAGTATTCATTTTGCCCCAGGGGTCCTCACAATCGACCTTTGGGCCTCCTATTGAAGGTCTTGGTTAGGTCCAACCATTAACATGATCAAATTCAATGCTTCTAACTAACCCATGATCAAGCTCGACTTTGGCCAGCCCACTTGACCACATGTTAAAATAGTCGCACTGAGCCATCATATGTTGAATGGCAATCGCACTCGCATGATGACCACTCATTTTTTGGAACTGTCGATGATCACCCAACTTATGGACTCATTGCCAATCCAACTTAATGGGAGGCTAAGACTTAGGCTATTACATAACTTAGTCTTTTTATGGACCTAATAATTTAGAGGATTTAAATTTTGTGACATTTGAAATGAAGACATGGACCTTGATCAAGAAAACTCCCACCAAACACTTAAAGGGTTTCTAGATCAATTTGGTCCATGGACACCTATAAACCAGTCAGATTGATTAACCTTAGTTGACATGTGTCAACTCGAATCAATAGATAATCTAATCAATTCTAGTTCAACATATTAGCCAGGTAAGTAAGATAAAGGGATGGGTTAAGCCAGGTAAGCCTCTTGCCTTAGACACCAACGATGAGTTGGCCAGGTAAGAGTTAGCCCCAAAGAACTTTGATCACAACTGTCAAACTTACCTTAGACACTAAGTGGTTTACCAGACTCAATCATACTAGCTTAAAGACCCGGGCTTACCACAAAGCCATGAATCAAGTCCATTTAGATGTATGGAGTGATCTAACTAACTATTAGAGAGATCTATAGAGGAGAGACCTAATTTAACTTTTGATTAGTCTTTTCTCTATTTAATCCATTCATCTAAATCTAGGTCTAACCCATTTAAGGACCCAATTCTAGCTAACCCAATCAACCCATGGTTTATCAATCATGACTTAAGATTAGAATCATATCCTAAATCTTAAAAATATACAACTTAATTCCCAATTAAGTGTATCACACTAATTGAAACATTTTCAAAACCATGTGAAACAACTTCATAAAAATCTGAAGCTTAAAATTACTGTTTCACAATTCTCTTGTCAAGTCAGCTCTTGTAGGTCGAGTCAGCTCTTCCAAAACATAGTTTTCTGGTCGAGTCAGCTCTTACAGGTCGAGTCAACTCTTCCAAAACACAAAAATAAATAGAATGAACTATTTGCAGAATTGAGTCAGCTCTTGCAACTCGAGTCAGCTCTTTTAGAACATAGTAACTTCAAATTTCAATCATTTCCACATAAACTTTTCAAAGTTTTAGATCAAACATCTTTTAGATCTCATCTAAACATGGTTATGATCTATTAATCATAGATTAAAACCATTTTAATCCATCAAATTTCTTACTTTCTTCTTCATAAGGTCATGATGCAGCGGCATCCTTACACATCATAGGAGAATCCCTTGGAATGGGAAGAGATGGTCTTTAAACCATGCTTATCTCCTCTGACAGGACGGCCATGGCGAATTCACCTTAATCCAAGTACTTTGTGAAGGAAATGATCCGATTTCATACAAAAACATTAAACTATATGTGCATCCAACTTGGTTGCTTTGATACCACTATTGGAGAACCAAGGTATAAGGCATTGTGTGGCACGGCCTGAGACATGCAATTTAAAAACTTTTTCTAGATTACATGATGCAGTGGAAGCAGATAAACAAATTATCTAAGCATGTTAATCTAATTAACACAGGTTCCATAGCAGATCTTGATGCATGTGTAGAATACTGTATGTATGAAATCAAGTATCCATTGAATGAAAATCAGAACTATTCTAGATTCACACAATGATGCAACAGATTATAGTGTGCCAAACAAATAATCTAAAGGCATACCTTTAAGATGACGATCACTTGGAAGGCACGTGCTCTGATAACAAGATGGAACAGCACTCAATGGAGATCATGATGGGAAACAAATATCAAATGATGTATTTCTAAGGTATTAAAGAGACTAAATGATAATGAAGCAAATATGTATGCAGCTACTCTACGTAAAAGAAACAGAATTACATGAAAGGAATGTAAGTGAAAAACATGACTAGAAAAGATCCATTTCAAAGCAATTAAGAATGGACCGTTGTGGCTAAGAAACCACATAGGTTAAGGCTAGCTTACTCTAATATTTTCAATTTGAAAAGAAAGATTTTAAAGATGGTTACCTGCCCATTAATACTCTGAAATGTGGCAAAGGGGACACTCAAGAAGAAGTATTAGGATGGCAAGGGGATTACTCTAGGTTTGAGGGCACCTTGTATTTGATTCTTTAGCACAGTGGACCTTCACCTTGGAAACCTAGAGACCCGGGGATCCTCAACAGATAGATGGAGAGATTAGAAGGTTTAAATGGAAGGTTGGAGGAATGGAGGAGGAAAGTTTTGAATTGGAAGAAAGAGGCTTAGGCTTGGTTTGAAGTGGATCTCCTTTGGTGCCCTTAGCATGAACCTTCTTCACTTGATGGCATGGAGAACTCCATTGTGGTTGACACTCTTTGGAAGAGGGGAAGGACGAGCTTGGTGTGGCTTGAAGAAGGGTCTTCAAGGTTGGCCGAATGGGGATGGAAGGAGGGACTAAATGCTGAAAGAAAATAGATGCAGGTGGTTTGACATGATCCTACACTAGGCATGCAAACAGCTGTGGGAGTAGAATGGATTTTAAAATATTTTTAAAAATCCGCGCAGCTAAAATCTGCTCTGCCCAGAAACTAATCTAATTCTAGTTGCAAATAGGCATGTATGATGATATAAAATATTTGCAAAATATCTGAATTAAAAATTCTACTCATGCATGAGTAAAAAATAATTTTTTCATATCTTATTCCAGCTGGAATAACTCTGTGATAAAGCTGGAATAGGCTGGAATAGCTGGAATAAAACTATTCCAGCCTTCTTCTTCCTTGGGCTGAAAACAAACTCTATTTTTGGCTTGAAAAACAGCATCGGAACACTACCTTCCGGACCTCCGTTTGCTTCCAAATTTCAGCAGCGGCAACTTAGACAAGAGGTCTTCGATCTCCAATCAAAAGCTGCAAGAAAATGTCAGCCAAAAATTATAAAAATCCACCAAAGTCTGCTGCCAGATTTTCTGTAGCAGAACTGGGCAGCAGGCTTTGGCCTTTGTTTTGGAGTAGCTGGAGCGATCCCGGCTCGCATGGTTTGCTCCCAGGAGTAGAAGTATACTCCCTCTAGAGGGGAGACTCATTGGGGGCTCTCCGATCCCTCTCCACACGTAGTGCTAGCCGTTGGAAGATGATACACGGTCATAGTGGACTGCAGCAATACTCCTTTGCTGTAGTGCTGGTTTAAGCACAATATAGAAAAAGGAATTAGCCCTTGTTCCTCTCTCTCACACACCCCAAAACCCAGCTTCAAGTGCACTCTAAATGGGAGAATGGATCAAGCCTCAAAGCCTCTCAAACGGAAGAACACTTGGGGTGTTCTTTCTCTTCTCACGGTGAAAGAACCCGCCCTTGAAACAGGGGTCTAGTTGGGGTCTCGGCTGCATTACACCCATTAAACCAGGCAGTAAAATGAGAGTAAAGATGACGGATGGAGGGAGGAGAAAAGGCACCCATTGGCCTTCAACCGGTGGGACACTTGATCTTCAATCGGTCTCTTTGTTTCTTCCAGCAACATGTAAACGAAACCATTTACATGGTGAAATAAAATGCCGGTTCAAAACTGGTTCAAGCAAAAAAAGGTTCAATCCCATTAAA
Source organism: Areca catechu (assembly GCA_021397845.1). Taxonomy (NCBI): domain Eukaryota; kingdom Viridiplantae; phylum Streptophyta; class Magnoliopsida; order Arecales; family Arecaceae; genus Areca; species Areca catechu. Next base: position 166,924,069 of record CM038039.1, on the reverse strand, counting down.
AACCAACGGTGGTTCAATCCAATTGAACCGGTCCGAGCCCAAAAAATTGGTTCAATTGGTTCATAACCAATTGGAGGCCGAAACGAACTCTGAATCAGTTCAAAACTGATTCAAAAAAATCCTGGCGCAGTCCTGGTCAGCTTGGAACAATTTCTGATTGACACAGCAAGGGCAAGATGGGGAAAAGAGTGCTAAAAAATAAATACCATGATCATAAAATTGAGACGATTCCAAATCGTAATCGATATCCAGATCAGAGAGTAATCCTCTGTGGCGAGTGTCCTCATTGGTTCGAACCTAAATGGTAGCACTAGAATAATTCTAGTACCAGCACAGTTAACCATCTAGCAATGGGTCCCGGCATCCGGATAGGTCGAAGATGTGGGAGCAAACTATCGAACCTCTGGCATATGGTTACCGTATAATTCATCCCTTTGACCTCTAATGCTCAAGACGACTGAGATTGGGTTGCCAACCCAGACAGAGTCTGTCCACTATGTGTCTCAACCTCGCAAGCCCAGTGACTCTTCACTAGGACTACCTCGATCGAGGATTTGCTAAATTGAGATACTGCGAGACATTCAATCCAAACTGTTTGGACAGGTCAATTCCATCTTGGTCCATCATTGCTCCACAAGTACTTGCCTGTACCCAGAAACCTTCCATCACCGGATTAAAAATCCGGGTAGTCCGGCATCAAAGCACAGGGAGTTGCTTGCAAGCTACCGTGATGACCTCAGGTCAGAGGGACACATATACCCATATCCAATCGTGAGTATCCCTTTGGCAGAAAAGGGGCTGCACGGAGTCATGTTCAATAAGATATCACATATCCTACTTGCAGATCACATCAGTGTCACCACACTCATTTGGTCAAGAGGACAACCAAATGATGTGAACTACAACAACCTATACTTGATATATTGCCGTCTAGTACAATATATCCTTTGGTTGTGAACATGGTTTAAGGACCACTCGATACATCCTCTCTGTATCGAAGTCAGTGTAGTCCTAAGGACTTCATCACATGGAAAGAGTTCATTTCAGAGAAATATAAAATGTGATGAGTTGCCAAAAAATATATTTTATTAATTCAAAGAAAGAGTACAAAACTGAGCTCAACCGCCTACAACCCAGGCGATTGGCTTTGGGACACAATTCCCAACAACTCCCACTTGTACTAAAGCCAATCAGAAGAGTATCTAATACCCATTTCCCATTTACAATAGTCGAACTCTTTTATTCCGAGGGCTTTAGTGAAGGGGTCGGCCAGATCTTCTTTTCCATCGATCTTCAGAAGATTGATGTTGCCTCGTTCCATGATCTCTCGTACGAGGTGGTATCGCCGTAGTATGTGCTTGGTGCGGTGATGAGCTTTAGGCTCCTTAGCTTGAGCAATGGCTCCAGTGCTGTCATAATACACCGGAACAGGACCATCTAGGGAAGGTGCCACCCCTAGCTCTCCAAGGAACTTCCGCAACCACACAGCTTCCTTTGCTGCATCTGATGCTGCAATGTATTCTGCTTCGCATACCGAGTCTGCAATAGTTGCTTGCTTGGAACTTTTCCAGCAGATCGCTCCTCCATTCAGGATAAATACAAACCCTGACACACTCTTGCTATCATCTCTATCTGACTGGAAACTGGAGTCAGAGTATCCCACAAGTTTCAAGTCAAGTTCTCCATAAATCAGCCAATGATCTTTAGTATTTCTCAAATACTTAAGGATGGACTTAACCACCTTCCAATGCGCCTCACCTGGGTCAGACTGGTATCTGCTCACTACTCCTAGTGAGTATGCCACGTCTGGTCTAGTACAAGTCATAGCATACATGATAGAGCCTACTGCAGAAGCATAAGGTACTCTACTCATGCGCTCTCTTTCCTCAGGAGTTGTCGCACAATCCTTCTTGGAAAGAGTAATTCCAGAACCTATCGGGAGATAGCCTTTCTTGGAATTTTTCATGCTGAACCATTTTAGCACGGTATCAATGTATGTAGACTGGGACAGTCCCAAAAGCTTCTTAGATCTATCTCTATAGATCTTCATACCTAGTATGTAAGAAGCTTCACCCAAGTCCTTCATGGAGAACTGAGATGATAACCAGACCTCTATTCCTTGTAATGCTGCGACATCATTCCCGATTAAGAAAATGTCGTCAACATACAGTACTAGGAATACAATCACAGAACCATTAACCCATTTATAGATGCATGGTTCGTCTCCGTTCCTAATGAAGCCATACGATTTGATACACCTATCAAACCGTAAGTTCCAACTTCGAGACGCTTGCTTGAGTCCATAGATGGACCTCTGTAACTTACATACTTTTGATTCATCTATGGATGTGAACCCTTCAGGCTGTATCATATACACCTCCTCTTCCAGCTTCCCATTAAGGAAAGCGGTTCGGACATCCATCTACCAGATCTCGTAATCAAAATATGCAGCCAAAGCAAGCATGATCCGAATGGACTTGAGCATTGCCATAGGGGAGAAAGTCTCATCATAATCGATACCATATCATTGACGATATCCCTTGGCAACCAGACGGGCTTTATAGGTCTCTACCTTCCTATCTGTGCCCCTTTTCCTCTTGAAGATCCATTTACACCCGATGGGTTTTATTCCTTCAGGCGGATCAACCAATGTCCAAACATTGTTGATTTCCATGGACTCCATTTCGGATCGCATGGCTCCAAGCCATGCCTCAGAGTCTGATCTCTGAAGTGCATCCATATAGGTGATCGGATCCTCATTGTTCTCATCGAGCTCAATGGGATCTCCGTCCTGGACCAAGAAACCGTAGTATCTGTCCGGCTGACGCGGTATTCTACCAGATCTCCTAATGGGTTCTGGGTGTGATTCAATCACAGCCGGTTCTACGATGTCCTTAGAGTGTGCAGGTTCTTCTATTGGCTGAACTTCATCAAGTTCAATCTTAGAGGCTATAGTTCCTTCTCCAAGGAACTCCTTTTCCAAAAAGATAGCTCTAAGAGCAACGAACACCTTTTGTTCATTCTCCAAGTAGAAGAAATATCCTTTGGTTTCCTTAGGATAACTAATAAATAAACACCGATCAGACCTATGACCAAGTTTGTCTGAGTCAAAATGCTTTACGTAAGCCGGACAACCCCAGACCGGAAGGTGTGAGATTGAGGGTTTACGTCAAGTCCACATCTCATACGGAGTGGAGACAACAGACTTACTTGTAACATCATTTAATAAGTAACAGGCTGTTTGAAGCACATATCCCCAAAAGGATAGCGGCAGAGTTGCAAAGCCCATCATGGATCGAACCATGTCCAACAAGGTTCGATTCCTCCTTTCGGACACACCATTCAATTATGGTGTTCTTGGAGGAGTCCACCGAGAGAGAATTCCATTCTCCTCAAGATATGTCAAAAATTCACCAGATAAGTATTCACCACCTCGATCAGATCGAAGGGTTTTAATACTTTTTCCAATTTGCTTTTCTACTTCATTACGGTATCGTTTGAACATTTCAAACGACTCATACTTATGTCTCATTAAGAAGACATAATCGAACCTTGAAAAGTCGTCTGTAAAAGTAATAAAATATTTGTATCCTACTCTGGCACTAACTGTCATCGGTCCACATACATCAGTATGTATTAGACTTAGAAGTTCTGTAGCTCGTTCACCTTTTCTAGTAAAAGGTGACTTGGTCATTTTACCAAGTAAACAGGATTCACAAGTGGGCAGTGATTCAAAATCACTGACCTCGAGAAGTCCATCTCCTCGCATCTTGTTTATCCTATTTTGGTTAATATGACCTAGCCTATAGTGCCAAAGATACAAATCATTGACATTATCTAATCTTGGGCGTTTGCTAGAAGTGTACATTACACTAACAGGCCTTGATAGTACGTATATGCCATTATTTAATCTAGCTTTCATTATAACAGAGTTATTCAAAATAACATTACAAAAATCTCCTTTTATTGATAGTTCAAAATCACAATTGGCCAAAAGGCCTACAGAGATTATGCTCATAATGAAACTAGAATAATAGTGACAGTCGACTAGTTCGACAGTACAAGACTCAAAGACAAGACGCAGGACTCCGACCGCCAGTACTGGAACACGATTTCCATTCCCGACGCTCAGAAACTGTTCTTCATCTTCAAATCTTCTGCTAACTAGAAGTCCCTGTAACGTATTGCAAACATGAATTGGACTACCAGTATCCAAAACCCAGTTAGCAGTATCAACAATAGAGTAATTACAAGGTTTTATCATATAAATACCTTGTTCAGCAGACTTCTGCTTTCTCGGCCTGTTCGGATCAAGGGACGCAATATAAAGAGGACAGTTCCTCTTCCAGTGTCCCTTCTTCTTGCAGTAGAAACACTCTGCAGAAGACTGATCAGCCTTATACTTCCTGGTCTGACCAAGGCCAGGAGCATTCTGTACCTTCTTTTCCTTTTTATTTATTTTCTTCTTCCCTTTCTTAAAGGGACGACGACCTCTACTACCTCCCACTAAATTTACCACCCCCTTATTCAGTTGGTGGTCTTTCTCAAAAGTCTGCAGCAATCCCAAAAGTCCATGGTAGTTGACTGCAGGCTTGTTCATTCTATAATGATCGAGAAAATCAAGATAGGAGGAGGGAAGAGAATTCAGGATTGCATCCTTGCCGAGCTGCTCGTGCAAGGGGCATCCGAGTTTGCCCAACTTTTTAATCAGCTCGATCATGTACAATACATGATCAGTGACTGAACCACCATTCGGCATCCTGGAATTGTAGATGGCACAAGACACTTTGAACCGTTCTACATCATCCGGGGTGTCGAAGGATTCCTTCAACTTTTGAAGGATTTCATCAGGTTGGGCCTCCTCGAATTTGCGACTGAACTCGTCGTTCAGTTCCGCTAACATAATGCATCGGATAGTAGTCCGATAAGAGACCCACTTCAGATAAGCGTCTCTAACCGCACTCCGTGCATTAGCGGGAGGGATTTCAGGTGCCGGATCCGTTATCACATAGAGGATCCGTTCATGCTCCAGAACAATTCTCAATCTTCGATACCAACTATCGAAGTTGTGACCCTTTAACTTCTCGTTGTCGAGAAATGACCGGAGCGATAAATTGGAAGACATCTGAAAAGAAAATAAGACCTAATTAGTGTATGAATTAATAATTTAACCAAAAGACTTGGACTTTAGTCTAAAGGTTTCTCCCACTAATTTTTCAGATTGGTAGCCTCTAACTCCAATCCGTGAAAACACTTTTTCAAGTGGGTACTAAAATCCAATAGGCCACACATGAGCCCGACTTTGGCCAGCTCACCCATACGAGCCTAAAGGTAGGTTCGTAAACCAATTATTTTCCTAAACAATTTTTAGTATTTTATTTTGCCCTAGAGAACTCCCCAATCGGCCTTAGGGCCTTCTATTGCGGGTCTCTGGTTATGTCCAACCATTAAAATGACAAATCCAATGCTTCCAGCTAACTAAAGACCAAGCCCGACTTTGGCCGGCCCACCTGGTCCCGTTAAGGAGGTTGCACTAAACCATCATCGATCAGATAGAAATTCCAGTCGCCGGATGTACACCCGTTCTTTGGAACTGCGGATGCACACCAAGCTAGTGGACAAATTTCTATCCAACTTAATGGGAGGCTAAGACACTGTCAACTCATTGACTTAGTCTTTTTAAGGACCTAATAATTTAAAAAGATTTTTAATTATGACAGAAGAAAAGACAAGGACATGGATCATCCTCCCACTGAATCAATCAGATTTTAGGAGGGTTAAAATAAATCAACAAACGATCCATAGGCACCTATAGATCAGTCAGACCGATCAACCTGGGTGACATGGGTTAACTCGAGTCATTGAGCTTTTCCAATCAGTTCTGGTCGACTCGACTAGCCAGGTAGGTGAGATCATGGGTGAGTATCCGCCATTAACCATCTTTCCTAGACACCAACCAAGTTGGCCAGGAAAGAGGTAGCCTCATACAACCATGATCACAATGCCAAACCTACCTCGACACCAGTCGGTTTACCAGACTCGATCAGACTAGCCTAAAGACTCGAGCATCCACTAAGCCACTAAATGGATCCATTTTAGATGAACGGATCAACTAATCTAACTATTAGATAGTTCTAAAGAAGGGCCTTAAACAACTTTTGTTTAATCTTTTTGTAATCCAGTTCAACTAAACTTAGGTCTAACTCAGTTATGGACCCAACTAGTCAGCTAACCCAATTAACCCAAAATGGATTATGCAAATTTGATTTGATTTCATAAACCTAAATTTTTTTTTCTAATAAGCCAAACTCTTAATTAAAATAATTTTTAATTAAGTCTCTATGTAAAACAATTTTACATAACTAAAAAATCATGCTTCAAGATATTTTATAAATAATTTATATTCATATAAAACATGCCTAAAACATATATCACCAAATTAAAATAATTTTTAATTTTAATATTCTTTAAGGATCCTTCTGAAGAGGCCAACACAGACGATTCGCATCATGTCAAAAATACACGGTCATGGTGAATGTCTCAACTAGGTTCCAAAAAGAAATCAGGATACATTTTTTTATTTAGATTAAACTAATTTTAATCTATTAAACATGCATATTAGATTAGATTATACATGCAACCTACTCTGATACCACTGCAAGAAAATAGATGCAGGTGGTTTGACATGATCCTACAATAGGCATGCAAACAGCTGCGGGAGCAGAATGGATTTTAAAAATATTTTTAAAAATCCGTGCAGTGGAAATCTGCTCTGCCTAGAAACTAATCTAATTCTAGTTGCAAATAGGCATGTATGATGATATCAAATATTTGCAAAATATTTGAATTAAAAATTCTATTCATGCATGATTAAAAAATAATTTTTTCATACCTTATTCTGGATGGAATAACTTTGGGATAAAGCTGGAATAGGCTGGAATAAAACTATTCCAGCCTTCTTCTTCCTTGGGCTGAAAACAAACTATTTTTTTGGCTTGAAAAACGGCATCGGAACACCACCTTCCGGACCTCCGTTTGCTCCCAAATTTTAGCAGCAGCAACTTGGACAAGAGGTCTTCGATCTCCAATCAAAAGCTGCAAGAAAATGTTAGCCAAAAATTATAAAAATCCACCAAAGTCTGCTGCCAAATTTTCTGCAGCAGAACTGGGTAGCAGGCTTTGGCCTTTGTTTTGGAGCAGCTGGAGCGATCCCGGCTCGCGTGGTTTGCTCCTAGGAGTAGAAGTATACTCCCTCTAGAGGGGAGACTCGTCGGGGGCTCTCTGATCCCTCTCCACACGCGGTGCTAGCTACTGGAAGATGATACACGGTCATAGTGGACTGCAGCAATACTCCTTTGCTGCAGTGCTGGTTTGAGCACAATATAGAAGAAGGAATTAGCCCTTGTTCCTCTCTCTCACACACCCCAAAATCTAGCTTCAAGTGCACTCTAAATGGGAGAATGGATCAAGCCTCAAAGCCTCTCAAACGGAAGAACACTTGGGGTGTTCTTTCTCTTCTCACGGTGAAAGAACCCGCCCTTGAAATAGGGGTCTAGCTGGGGTTTAAATAAGGCAACAATGAGGAAGAGGAATAGGCTGGGAAACGAAGAGGTCTCGGTTGCATTACACCCATTAAACCAGGTAGTAAAATGAGAGTAAAGATGACGGATGGAGGGAGGAGAAAAGGCGCCCTTTGGCCTTCAACCGGTGGGATGCTTGGTCTTCAATCGGTCTCTTCATTTCTTCTAGCAACGTGTAAACGAAACCATTTACACGGTGAAATAAAATGCTGGTTCAAAACCGATTCAAGCAAAAAAAGGTTCAATCCCATTAAAAACCAACGATGGTTCAATCCAATTGAACCGGTCCGAGCCAAAAAAATTGGTTCATTTGGTTCACAACCAATTGGAGGCCGAAACGAACTCTGAATCAGTTCAAAACTGATTCAGAAAAATCCTGGCACAGTCCTGGTCAGCCCGGAACAATTTTCGGTTGACACAAACAAGGGTAAGATAGGGAAAAGAGTGATAAAAAATAAATACCGTGACCATAATATCGAGACGATTCCTAATCGTAATCGGTATTCGGATCAGAGAGTAATCTTCTGTGACGAGTGACCTCATAGGTTCGAACCTAAACAGTAGCACTAGAACAATTCTAGTACCAGCACAGGAAACTATCTAGCAATGGGTCCAGGCGTTCGGATAGGTCGAAGATGCCGGAGCAAACTATTGAACCTCTGGCATATGGTTACCGTATAATTCATCCCTTTGACCTCTAATGCTCAGGACGACTGAGATTGGGCTGCCAACCCAAACAGAGTCAGTCCACTACGTGTCTCAACCTCGCAAGCCCAGTGACTCTTCACTAGGACTACCCCGGCCGAGGATTTGCTAAATTAAGATACTGCGAGACATTCAATCGAAACTATTTGGATAGGTCAATTCCATCTTGGTCCATCACTGCTCCACAAGTACTTGCCTGTACCTAGAAACCTTCCATCACCGGATTAAAAATCTGGGTAGTCCGGCACCAAAGCACAGGGAGTTGCTTGCAAGCTACCGTGATGACCTCAGGTCAGAGTGACACATATACCCATATCCAATCGTGAGTATTCCTTTGGCAGAAAAGGGGCTGCACGGAGTCACGTTTAATAAGATATCACATATCCCACTTGCAGATCACATCAGTGTCACCACACTCATTTGGTCAAGAGGACAACCAAACGATGTGAACTACAACAACCTATACTTGATATATCGCCGTCCAGTACAATATATCCTTTGGTTGTGAACAGGATTTAAGGACCACTCGATACATCCTCTCTGTATCGAAGTCAGTGTAGTCCTAAAGACTTCATCACATGGAAAGAGTTCATTTCAGGAAAATATAAAATGTGATGAGCTACCAAAAAATATATTTTATTAATTCAAAGAAAGAGTACAATATGAGCTCAACCGCCTACAACCCAGGCGATTGGCTTTGGGACACAATTCCCAACAAATGCTTGATTGGAATAGGTAACCTAGGCCTCATACCTATCTTTTCTCAAGGGACTTTGGCTAGCAAAGGAAATTTTCAAGAAAGGAATTCATTTCATTCATCATCTATCCCATTACAAGAGGGTTTAGGAGCGTTTTATAGACCTTAAGATCCTTTTCAAATTCAAATTACACCTCCTTTTATGGAGAAAATCAAGGGGCGTCCCATGAAGAGAGGAATGGCCCTTTCAAAATTTAATACTCCTAATTACAAGATGGGTGCCCATAAAGAGTGGAAGCTTAATTCAAATCTGAATTTGTTTTGGGCAAAATTCTTGGTTGAAGTGTCTTAGTGATGTGGCATGACTTGTCCTCCAAGTTGGCATGACATGTCCTTTAAGATGGCATGGTGCATTGATGATGTGGTGCTCCAAGTAGTTATGGTTTGTTGGTGAAGCTGGTTGCACTCAATCTTGCTTAATTGAAACCCAAATCAAGTAGCTCTTGAACCCAACTACTTATACTTACTCAATACAAAGCTAATTTAATTCTAATTGGACTTGAGAACCCAAATTGAAATAAAATAGGACTCAATTATTCAAATGAAAACAAGTACAGGACTCATAGACTTATTATAGGACTTAAATTCCTAATCTTCTATCCATAAAGAACTTGGAATTGGTTGAAGCCTCTTCCTGAGCCTAGTGCCCGCACCAGATTAGCCCTATAAAAAAATGATCGAGCTCTATGAGCGGCACATGCGTACCGCCTCTATGGGTGGTTCACACCGGATAGAGGGACTTCTCCTCCTTCCTTTGGAGAGCTAGCCCCTCGGGAAACAATGTTAGCAGTAAGGACTCCCTCTTCAACTCCTTGAAGAGGTGTGAACTCCTTCAACACCTTGAAGATCTATCGCTGCAGCAGTACTGGAACAAAGATCCTTGAGAACCCTTCCTAACACTCTATCCCAAACCTTCAACATAAGGTATACACATAGGAATCTCGAAACCCAAGCTCACTCTATATCAGAGATCAAATCTTGCAATCTCTCAAGGATCAAGCAAGATCTCTATTCGAGAAACTTTTTGGGCAGAGTCTCAACCTTGATCCAAATCTGGAGTGTGGAAGGTGAACCATTCACCTTCTTCAGCCCTGCTTTTATTAACAGCCCTCAAAATAATTAAGAGGACACAAGAGAGATTAATAAGTAGTTTGGGGTCTCTTGAGCTTCTAAGGAGGTTATGGAAACCTTTGGAATTCAGCAACAGCAACTATTAAAACCCAGTAACGCCTCCCATTAAGAGCCATAACTGTTATAGCTATTAATGAAGCATTTTCAGTTTTCCCAAAGTTTGTCAGTTGAGTCAACTCGACTGACTTGAGTTGACTCGAATGACTTGAGTTGACTCATCCAAATGAGTCATCTTCAGCTGTAATTTTTGACAACTTTTTGTCAAATGAGTCCAGAGGGATTCCTAATCATTTGCATGACAACAAAGCAAGAAGAAATCCCACGGTGTGTGACCCCATAGGTTCAAACACTAAACCGGTAGCATAGGAACATTTCCAGTATGAGCCAAAGTCATCATCTAGAAATGACACCCGGCATCCAAATAGGTTGAAGTTTGCAGAGAAACATGAACCTATCAAATATGGAATATCAACGAACTTATTCCTTTAATCTCCTAATGCTTCGGATGGATTAGAGTTAAACTGCCCAACCTTATTCAGTCCATCTCAAAATGTCTCAAATAAAGAATCCTTGTAACTCCTTACAAGGAATGCCCTAGCCAAGGTCTTTCTTAATTGAGGCATACTAAGCATTTAATCCAAACCATTTGGAGAGATCAATCCTATCTTAATTCTACTATTGCTACACAAGTACTTGACTATCCCTAGCAACCTTCCATTACCAGATTAGAAATCCGGGTAGTCCGGCATCTAAGCACAGTGAGTTTCTTGTAAGCTACCATAGTGATCTCAAGTAGGAGGAATAATTCATATCCATATTCTAATGCAAGACTCCTCTTTGGTAGAAAGAGAATCTTGCATAAGAGTCGCATTCAGTGAAGTGTCAAACATAACACCTGATGTCACTCCAGTATCTCCATACTACTTGGTTAAAAGGACAACCAACAGATATGACATCAACGACCTATTCTCGATACACCATCATCTTGAAATAGCGTATCCTTTGATCGCGAACCAATTTATGAACTACACGACACATCCTCTCTACATCGCATACAAGGTAGCTCAAAGGACATCATCACATAAGAGTTCAATAATTCATATACATATACATATACATATATATGAGTCACACAACCATCTGCAGCCTAGATGATTGGCTTTGGGACATAATTTTCAACATAAACATGCTAGGGTTAGCATAAAGAAATTACAGGTTTGAGAGCAATGAATTTCATATTTTAGATGGTTTAATTCCTAAAAAAAGGCTGAGAGTAAATTAAGGTTCATGTAAGGACTAAGTTCTACCCGCATAGCAAGATCTAATTGTTGGGAATCCGGTGCACCGCAGCGGAAGTGTAATTTCAAAATGATGAAATTGGCACCATAATCCCCTAGCCAAGATCTCCTTATTCAGGATTAAAACATATAATGAACATACAAACTTACATTGTTAGAATTAGGGTACAAACCTGTAATCGCTAATTCCAATAAAATTTGATGTTGAAGAGGCTAATTGATTTCACCAGGCATCCAAGTGTCCGCCCTCCGATGGTGATCCACACAGAGCAATGATCAAGACAACTCTATCTTCTTTTCAATGGTTCCTTCTATTGAGTTCTTCTTCCTAGAACTCAATTGCTTGGACTATGGCTTGAATTCCTCCACACAAGAGCTTGCCTCCCTTTGTTTGACCTCTTCTCCTCCTTCCACTAAGACCTTGGCCCTTTAGGCACCCTTGTCTTAAAGAAAAGACCTTGTCCTAAGAGGACATAGGCTTGTCTTAAGTTGGAGGAGAAATTAAGACAATGATGTCTTAATGTAAGAAAGAAAGGAACAAATCAGAACTCCTTTCCTTCCTTTACCGTCAGAGACTTTTACTCTTATTCTTGTTCAGTAGCAGAGTTTCGATAGAGGTGTACTATGTAAAGGAAACAGTGCAAGAGCAAGAAGAGAATAAAAGAGTCTTCAGGAGAGGAAGAAGGAATAAAAGAAAAACACATAACCCCAGTTCTGATTTTTCCTGTGCCTTAAATAGTTTTCAGAGAGGCACCTTCAAAACTCTCCGTAAACTCCTTCTCACGCCTTTCTCAATTTCTCATGCCCCTTCCCACTTTCTCACGGCCCTTTAGATTAAATCCCACGGCCTTTCTTAAAGAAAAAGCCGTGGTGTTTTAAAAAGAAAGGGGTCGTGACTTTTCATCTCCGAAGAGATGTTATTTCGCGCGCCCGGGAAGAGTTAGCATTTTTTTTCTTTCTTAAAAACTTTCCAGCCGTTGGATTCCCATCCAAGGGCACACAGGTGAGGTGCTAATTCTTAAGAAAGGAGGCCGCCCCAAATAAAATCATCGGAGATTTAAGTGGGGCGTGCCAAGAGTCCATGCGCCATGGACTCTTCCAAATGGCACGCCAAGAGTCCATAAGCGCATGGACTCTTGGCATTTGGCATGATCCCAATTAATCCCAATTAACTCAATTAGGGTCTAATTAGGTCCCATTAGAACCCAATTTGAACCAATCCGGAACCCTAATTCGAATCCGATTCGAATAGAAGCTAGGGTTTGCAACACCTGCTAGAGTGTTATCCTGCAAAGATGATTTAATTCCAAATTAAACTCTTGATCAATCCTCTTAAGTGTGTGACCCATTGGGTTCCACATCTAGCCAGTAGTGGGTTCGAATACAAGTTGACCTAATTTGATTAGAACTCTTTCTAATCGATTTAGGTCAAACCGGGCTTACTCGATTCGATTAATTAGGACTCTTCCTAATAAATGATCTTTGAATTTGATCAACCCACAAGACAAGATTGACGTCTAGCAACGTGTCATGTCTACCCGGAAGAGATGGAAATTCTGGTGAAATACCAAAATTACCCTTCAGTAGAGAGTTACCGTACAATTAAATCTTTCGATCAGCCTGCACCCAAAATATAACTATGGATATGGATATATGTCAAATCCAATATTATATTTATTTCTAGCTCAATCTTATATCGATGATTCAATTATCTTGATATTAGAAACCATCTCTAATATCTTTACTTTGATCAAAGATTCCCTGAATCATCATCCGATTGTTAACTAGCTGGATGCAATCTCCTCTTACTAAGAGTGATCGATTCCTTGTTGACCTACTCATTACCTTCATATCCAATTCACCATTCCCAGTATCAATCCTGTGCATGACTTAGTGACATGATTAGGATTGAACCAAAGAATGGGTTCATGTACATAAGGTACTTATGGCAGTCTCAGGTCAAAAGATTACTTGTACCACTCCCACTATGAGAACCTTCTATTGACATGTAGCTAAGACTCCATTAGATGTTCTCAAGTTGGATCATATCAGTGAACTCATTCTCCAATGAGCACCCACATCCCAGTATTAGTGTCATACACAAGTGACTGTGAGAGCAGTCACCCTTTCCAGTATACATGGGATGTGCTAGTCTTACCGGAAAACCCTGATCCCCTACTCAGGGTTCCTTTGACTAGGAATACTTTAGATTAAGGTTTTAAGATTTTAGGTCTCACTGGTATGATCTCATCATAACCCTAAAATCATAGCCCTAATCTATGGGGTTCATCATATAATATAAACACAGCGTATGATGAAAAATAATGCCTTTATTTAGAAAATTGTCAATTACAATGGTTTAGGAGATACAACATAGATTGGCTTGTAGGGAATATCCCTTTCAATCTCCCACTTGTACTAAAGCCAATCATCTTTAAATCTTAATCCCATACACTCGAGGTGGCGATCAAAATCTCGCTGTGGTAGAGCCTTAGTGAACGGGTCTGCTACATTGTTCTTTGTATCAACTCTATTTATGTAGACATCTTGTCTCTCTACTATTTCTCGGACGAGATGGAAGCGTCTCAGAATGTGCTTGGACTTATGATGAGCTCTTGGTTCCTTAGCTTGAGCAACAGCCCCAGTGTTGTCACAATAAAGTGGCACTGGGTTTTCAATTTCAGGAACAACACCCAACTCTGTGATGAACTTCTTCATCCAGACTGCTTCCTTGGCGGCTTCACTAACAGCTATGTATTCTGCCTCTATGGTTGAGTCAGCTACAGTCTGTTGCTTGGTACTCTTCCAACTCACTGCTCCACCATTTAGGATAAAAACATATCCCGAAACGGATTTGCTATCATCAGGGTCTGATTGAAAACTAGAATCAGAATAAGCTTCTAGTTTAAGATCAGAACCACCATAAACCAGAAAAATATCCTTAGTCCTTCATAGGTACTTAAGAATATTTTTAACTGCTTTCCAATGATCCTCTCCTGGATCAGCCTAAAACCTACTGACAATGCCTAAAGCATATGCCACATCAGGCCTAGTACATAACATGGCAAAAATTATGGACCCTATTGCCGAAGCATAGGGTATAGAATTCATTCTATTTCTTTCTTCAGGTGTCTTAGGAGACATCCTTTTAGAAAGATGTATGCCTTGACTCATAGGAAGATAACCTCTTTTACTTCCATCCATGCTGAATCTTTTTAGCACTAAGTCAATGTACCTAGATTGGGATAAACCTAGCATCCTCTTAGATCTATCTCTATAGATCTTAATACCTAGTATATAGGATGCTTCTCCCAAATCTTTCATGGAAAACTGGTTTGATAGCCAAACCTTGACTGATTGCAACATCGGGATATCATTCCCAATGAGGAGTATGTCATCTACATACAGAACCAAGAAGACTATGGAACTCCCACTAGTCTTCTTATAAACACAGGGTTCATCCACATTTTTGATAAAACCAAACCTTTTAATAGTTTCATCAAAGCGGATGTTCCAACTCCTTGAAGCTTGCTTTAATCCATAAATGGATTTCTTTAGCTTGCATACTTGATTAGGTTTATTTTTTGAAATAAAACCTTCTGGCTGTGACATGTAGACTTCTTCCTCAAGGAAGCCATTGAGGAATGCAGTCTTCACATCCATCTCATAATCATGATATTCTATTATAGCAAGTAAAATCTGTATTGATTTGAGCATGGCAACAGGTGAGAATATTTCATCATAATCAATTCCCTATTTTTGTCTAAAACCTTTAGCCACAAATCTGGCTTTATAGGTTTCAACTTGGCCATCAGCCCCAATCTTTTTCTTATAGACCCATTTGCACCCAATAGGATTAATACCCTCTGGTGCATCAACCAAAGACCATACTTGGTTTACATACATAGAGTCTATTTCGGATTCCATGGCTTCTTACCATCTATCTAAATCAGTACTCAAGATAGCTTCCGTATAGGTCAAAGGTTCATCATTTTGAATGACATGGGCTTCATTATTTTCAATAATAAACCCATACCTCTCAAGTGCCCGTGGCACTCTATCAGACCTACGGGGAGGAGTTTTGTGTTCTGGTTCTGTCCTAACTATATGTTATAATGGTTGAGAATTGTCTATCTGTGTTTCTTGTACTTCTCCAAGTTCAATAGTTCTACCATTGCCCTTTTCTAAAATGAACTCCTTTTCTAGAAAAGTGGCATGCCTGCTGACAAAAATCTTTTGTTCAGTAGGATGGTAGAATAGATATCCTCTACCTTCTCTAGGATATCCTACAAATAGACATTTATCCGCTCTAGGTTCCAACTTATGTCCAAAATTTCTTTTAACATAAGCTGGACATCCCCATACCTTAAAATATTTAAGATATGGTTTCTTTCCACTCCAAATTTCATATGGAGTACTAACAACGGATTTAGAAGGTACCTTGTTCAGAATGTAAACAGCAGTTTCTAGGGCATGACCCCAGAAGGAAATGGGTAAATTTGTGAAGCACATCATGGATCGTACCATATCTAATAAGGTACGATTCCTCCTTTCAGCTATACCATTTAGCTGTGGTGTATAAGGAGGGGTCCATTCAGAAAGAATTCCATTAACTTTAAGATAGTCTAAAAACTTCGTGGATAAGTATTCTCCTCCTCGATCAGAACGAAGAACGTTAATACTTTTCCTGGTTTGTTTTTCGACCATACTTTGATACTCCTTAAATTTATCAAAGACTTCAGATTTATGTTTCATAAGATACACATATCCAAACCTAGATAAATCATCTATAAAAGTGATAAAATATGAGTATCCTCTTCTGGCCTGAGTTGTCATTGGACCACATACATCAGTATGTATAAGTCTTAATAACTCAGTTGACCTTTCTCCATGTCCAGTGAATGGAGTCTTGGTCATCTTACCCATGAGACATGATTCGCAAGTTCCTAATGATTCATACTCATAAGGATTAAGGAGTTTTTCCTTGTATAACTTGCTTATCCTAGACTCATTAACATGACCAAGTCGATGATGCCAAAGTAAAGTATCATTAAAGTCTTTTCTTTTCCTTTTATAATTGACATGAAAAATACTATCATTTGAAGAAAGAGTTAAGAGCCCATTGCTAAATATGCCAGAACAAATAATTTTATTAGATAACATTATCGAGCAACCAGTGCTCGTTACATCCATTACATATCCTTGTTTTAATAACAAAGGAATAGATATAATGTTCCTAATAATCTTTGGCATATAGTAACAATTTTCTAACTCCAAGATCTTCCCTGAAGGCAACTTCAGAATATAGGTCCCTACAGCTTCTGCTTGGATGATATCACCACCAGCACTGTAGAGATTGAAGTCGCCTTCCTTCAATACTTTAAGCTTGTGGAAGTCCTGCAAAGATTTGCATATATGGTAACCACAAGCGGTATCCAATACCCAAGTATTTGATATAGACGAATTTAATGTCAATATAGTATGTATCTCATACATACCTTTTGGTGCATCTGCCGCACCAGGCTTCACAGTTGCAAGGTAAGCCTTGCAATTCCTTTTCCAATGTCCCGCTTTGCCGCAAAAGAAATAGGTTGACTGTTTTGAGGCCTTTTTCCTTTCTTGTTCTTATTGATGCCACCCTTAGGGTTTAGCCTCCTACTAAAACCCTTTTTGCCTGATTTCTTCTTATTGGTCTTATCAACAAGAAGAAGTGGAGCCTTTTCTTTCTTAACGTGGCTCTCTGCTGTTTTTAACATATTTAACAGCTCAGGCAAGGAAGTGTTCAGTTTGTTCATGTGATAATTCAAGACAAACTGAGAAAATGACTCCGGGAGTGATTGTAGGATTAAATCCTGATTCAGCTCCCCATCCATAATAAATCCTAATTGACCCAATCTGGTGATTAAGTCAATTACCTTCAGAACATGATCCTGAATGGATGTTCCCTCTGTCATCCTAGCATGGAATAACTGCTTAGATATTTCATATCTAGCAGTTCTGCTTTGTTCTCCATAAAGCTCTTTTAAATTGAGCATTATGGATTGAGTATCCATGCTTTCATGCTGCCTCTGTAACTCATTGGTCATAGAGGCCAGTATGATACACTTGACAGTGAGGGAGTCATTCTGCCACATTTTGTATGTGGCCATATCTTCCTGTGTGGCATCATCCCCTAGTGGATTAAGACTAGGGGTATCAAGAATATAAGAAAGTTTTTCTGAACTCAGTACAATCTTTAAGTTTCTCAACCAGTCCACATAGTTTGGACCAGTCAGTTTGTTGGTATCTAAGATGCTTCGCAGTGATAATGAAGATGCCATTTATCTACATTTAATAAAGAACAATACATAAGCAAACAACCATGAAATGACTTACATAATTAAATTAGGTCTTCAATTTAATTATGTCTCCCACTATTTTAACAAAAAATCATAGCCCTCACTATGATAATCAAGAAGAACCCTGATCGATTTTTCTTAGTGAGATTGAGATCCTAATAACTTATAAAAGATCTTGTAGATAACACAACAAATCTTTTATAAGCTCAAAGTTAGGAAACTCTTCCAATTATATCTCATATAATTCTCAAAAATAACTTGGCCTCTAGAACATTATAAGTCTTGCAGAAAACACAACAAACCATAATGTTCTAGTTAAGTCAAGACCCTTTCATTTCTATACAGTCAGTATTCAAATATAATGCCCTTGCAGATAGCACAACAAGGCATTATACTGAATATACTATAAGCATATCTATGCACTAGATTAATATTATGTCAATCACAATATTAGGTCTTGCAGATAACACAACAAACCTAATGTGGTTCATAACACAATAATGATCCAGCATGAAGGAAGGCCAATATATAGTATTTTTTAACACTAAGCATTTAAGTCAAGATTTAAATATAATCAAATCGACCAGGCAAGTGGAAGAGATGTGGGAGTCCCCCCGTTGCTTTCCTAGACACCAATAAAAATTGGCCAGGTCAGTCAACGGAATCAATTAAAAACCACGATTCTCTTTACCTTCCCAGAACTACCTTTCTAGGCATCGAGTGATCAATTGTTCATCATGACTAGTGATGCTTATTAGTTAAATATACTATGACTTAATATAATTTTAAGAAGAGGGCTTTATAGAATTGCCAGCACATTCTTATAGAACATATCACAATCATATCACTCTGATAAACATATATGTGCTAAGTGTGTCATCATACTAGGACAACCATTTACCACATAATTGATCAACCATTATGCCAGGGCAACCTTATTTTAGTATGATGACTTCAAAACTAATCATATCTCTATAATAATTAGGGTTTGAGTGAAAAACCCTAACTAGTGGTATACATCAAAACATTAATTATCATATATGCATCCCATAAATTATGCTAAGTGTATCGGCATTCAAGGGTTTAAAACCCTAATTGCGATACTACAACAAAAACATATATAAATAATTTTCATATGTTTTAACTGTAATAAGAATGGCTTTGATACCACTATTGGGAATCCGGTGCACTGCAGCGGAAGTGTAATTTCAAAATGATGAAATTGGCACCATAATCCCCTAGCCAAGATCTCCTTATTCAGGATTAAAACATATAATGAACATACAAACTTACATTATTAGAATTAGGGTACCAACCTGTAATCGCTAATTCCAACAAAATTTGATGTTGAAGAGGCTAATTGATTTCACCAGGCATCCAAGTGTCCGCCCTCCGATGGTGATCCACACAGAGCAATGATCAAGACAACTCTATCTTTTTTTCAATGGTTCCTTCTATTGAGTTCTTCTTCCTAGAACTCAATTGCTTGGACTATGGCTTGAATTCCTCCACACAAGAGCTTGCCTCCCTTTGTTTGACCTCTTCTTCTCCTTCTACTAAGACCTTGGCCCTTTAGACACCCTTGTCTTAAAGAAAAGACCTTGTCCTAAGAGGACATAGGCTTGTCTTAAGTTGGAGGAGAAATTAAGACAATGATGTCTTAATGTAAGAAAGAAAGGAACAAATCAAAACTCCTTTCCTTCCTTTACCGTCGGAGACTTTTACTCTTATTCTTGTTCAGTAGTAGAGTTTCGATAGAGGTGTACTCTGTAAAGGAAACAGTGCAAGAGCAAGAAGAGAATAAAAGAGTCTTCAGGAGAGGAAGAAGGAAAAAAAGAAAAACACATAACCCCAGTTCTGATTTTTCCTGCGCCTTAAATAGTTTTCAGAGAGGCGCCTTCAAAACTCTCCGTAAACTCCTTCTCATGCCTTTCTCAATTTCTCACACCCCTTCCAACTTTCTCACGGTCCTTCAGATTAAATCCCACGGCCTTTCTTAAAGAAAAAGCTGCGGTGTTTTAAAAAGAAAGGGGTCGCGACTTTTCATCTCCGAAGAGATGTTATTTCGCGCACCCGGGAAGAGTTAGCATTTTTCTTCTTTCTTAAAAACTTTCCAGCAGTTGGACTCCCATCCAAGGGCACACAGGTGAGGTGCTAATTCTTAAGAAAAAAGGCCGCCCCAAATAAAATCATCGAAGATTTAAGTGGGGCGCGCCAAGAGTCCATGCGCCATGGACTCTTCCAAATGGCGCGCCAAGAGTCCATAAGCGCATGGACTCTTGGCATTTGGCATGAAAATGCAAGGGGGGCAGGTGGGGAGGCTAGCCAAGTTACATGGCTAGCCAATAGGGTTAGCCATAATCCCAATTAACTCAATTAGGGTCTAATTAGGTCCAATTAGAACCCAATTTGAACCAATCCGGAACCCTAATTCAAATCCGATTCGAATAGAAGCTAGGGTTTGCAACACTTGCTAGAGTGTTATCCTGCAAAGATGATTTAATTCCAAATTAAACTCTTGATCAATCCTCTTAAGTGTGTGACCCATTGGGTTCCACATCTAGCCAGCAGTGGGTTCGAATACAAGTTGACCTAATTTGATTAGAACTCTTTCTAATCGATTTAGGTCAAACCGGGCTTACCCGATTCGATTAATTAGGACTCTTCCTAATAAATGATCTTTGAATTTGATCAACCCACAAGACAAGATTGACGTCTAGTAACGTGTCATGTCTACCCGGAAGAGATGGAAATTCTGGTAAAATACCAAAATTACCCTTCAGTAGAGAGTTACCGTACATTTAAATCTTTCGATCAGCCTGCACCCAAAATATAACTATGGATATGGATATATGTCAAATCCAATATTATATTTATTTCTAGCTCAATCTTATATCGATGATTCAATTATCTTGATATTAGAAACCATCTCTAATATTTTTACTTTGATCAAAGATTCCCTGAATCATCATCCGATTGTTAACTAGCTGGATGCAATCTCCTCTTACTAAGAGTGATCGATTCCTTGTTGACCTACTTATTACCTTCATATCCAATTCACCATTCCCAGTATCAGTCCTGTGCATGACTCAGTGTCATGATTAGGATTGAACCAAAGAATGGGTTCATGTACATAAGGTACTTATGGCAGTCTCAGGTCAAAAGATTACTTGTACCACTCCCACTATGAGAACCTTCTATTGACATGTAGCTAAGACTCCATTAGATGTTCTCAAGTTGGATCATATCAGTGAACTCATTCTCCAATGAGCACCCATATCCCAGTATTAGTGTCATACACAAGTGACTGTGAGAGCAGTCACCCTTTACAGTATACATGGGATGTGCTAGTCTTACCGGAAAACCCTGATCCCCTACTCAGGGTTCCTTTGACTAGAAATACTTTAGATTAAGATTTTAAGATTTTAGGTCTCACTGGTATGATCTCATCGTAACCCTAAAATCATAGCCCTAATCTATGGGGTTCATCATATAATATAAACACAGCGTATGATGAAAAATAATGCCTTTATTTAGAAAATTATCAATTACAATGGTTCGGGAGATACAACATAGATTGGCTTGTAGGGCATATCCCTTTCACTAATAAAGTAATAAAAGAAAGACAGGATCCTAGGATTAATAATCCACTATTAGGGCAAGCTCAATTTTCAATAGGTCAAAAAAAGAGAGAAGGGAAGGTTAGTTTACCTAGCAATGATGTTCTTTCATTGTAGAAGGGATCACACCTCTCTGGATCAGTGCCTGGATGATGAAGCCTCATTCCTGTGGATGCACCGACTTTCTATCAGTTGGTTTTGGGGGCAAAGAAGACCTCCAAATAGCATAGCACTGGAGGGATCCTGTAAACACCTATGATTAGAGATCCGGGAGATAGAAAAAATATGAAACTAGAAATTGGAAGAGAAGAGAAGGCAGGAGGGGTGTCGGGGGCTGATTGGCAGCCTGTTTGAAGAAGGATGCCTGGGCTCTTGGAGGGTAGCCTGGAGGACTTATGATGGTGGCCTAGCTTAATGATCAAGAGCTGGTAGCCTAGGGTTGGTGGAAGATGGGGTGGGTGGCTTTGGTTGGGGGATGATGGAGGGTGGCCTAGGGTTAGAAGATGATGGGCATCCTAGGTCTTTCTTGGAAGATGAAAGAGGGGTGGTCTAGATTGGAGGAAGATGGGGCGGCTAGGGTTTGGAACTGGAAGATAGTTGGTAGGTTTTGGGCCTCACACCCTCTCCCTCATGGAGCGTCAATGCACAAAGGCACATAAGTAAAAGAAAAGAACTCAATGTTTCATTCACTCAATAAATCATCATTCTTACAAAAGCGGGGGAAGGGGGTATTTATAGATCACCCAGTCTCGCAGTTAAAGTTGGAGTACAAAGTTTGAGTGGGATAAAGAGAATGGAGTCCTTATAGGACTTGGATGTTGAACTCCTTGTAGGGTGTTGACCCCATAAGTAATTTTGATGATAACCAAACATTGGAGCATGTACATTTATATCTAACAACTCTTCAAGTGGTTTATAAGTTTTTGTAGGTTGATTTGTTTGTTCAAAACTTCAACTCTTACATCTTTACTTCTTGTTTTGAGTTGTGTTGTAATATGTTTTTGTAAAGAAGAACCCAATGAAAAAGCTAAGAAAAAAATCATGAAAAAGGGTTACTTCTGTGTGTGCGCGCCTTAAAATTATTTTGAGTTGGTTTGCTTAAAAAGTGTAAGAGTGTTGGTGAGAGTTTTTCTTTAAGTTCAATTGTAAAAATCCTGAAGAAATTACTCGAGCTGACCTAGCATGTTGAAGAGCCGACTCCACCTCATGGCACGCAACAAGGATCCTGGTATGTAGCAATCCAAGCTGACTCAAATGTAACCAAGCCGACTCTAGTAAATCCGAGTCGACTGGAATATGTTCGAGCCGACTCCTCTAGAGTCCAGTTTTTGAAGATTTCTGAGAATAGCAGGCGAGCCGACCCGAACCTCAAAGAGTCGACTCTACCAAACCTAATTTTGAAGACCTGAGAAAGTGAGCTAACCCGAAATGCATCGAGCCAACTCTTCCAGAGTAAGGATTTCAGACCTGAGAAGAAGAGCCGACCAATGATCAAAAGAACCGACTCCTCGACTTCAAGATTTTTAAAGATATAAGTTCGAGTCGACCCGCGCTATCAAGAGTCGACTTGTCCAGAGTGAAGTTTTGTGACCTGAGACACTGAGCTGACTGTACTGAAGATTTGGCGACTCAACCTCTCGACTCGAAGGATCCAAGCCAACTCGAAGGAATCCAAGCTAACTCGAATATTGCTTTCAGGTATCTAATGGCTAGTTCCAAAATTTATTTTTGAATGCCAAAAAGTGCTCCAATGATCATATGTCACAACCCAACGGTCTAAAACATCTCAAACTACCTTGAAGTGATGGAAGACCATATATTTGAGGGATTTGAACTTCTCTCAAGTAAGTTTTTTGAAAGTTCTTCAAAGTTTTGAAGCTACATTGAATATCCTATCTACCAACAAGCAAGAGAGCACAAGAGCATTCAAGTCAGCCTTCAAGCCTTCACCAACTCTAATCTGAAGCTTGAAGCACTTTGCAAGGAAGCCACTGAAGTAATTAAAGCTTATTCAAGTGCATCCAAGTGGACTTCTCACAAGCTGCACCGGCAACTATCCGACAAAAAGAGTTTGTCATTATTATTGCATTTATTTCAATTCATCTTTGAATTGGTTGGGTTATTGGTGAGCCCGGTTGAAAAACCAAATAGGTTCTTGGTGAGCCTTTGATAAAAAGCAAGTGTTGGGTTCTTGGTGATCCTGGTAAAACCAAGTTAGGTTCTTGGTGATCCTATGAAAACCAAGTTGGGTTTCTTTGGTGATCCTATTTAAAACCAAAGGGTGTTGGGTTTTCTTTGGTGATCCTGTTAAAACCAAAGTCTAGAGGTTTTGAATTATGATCCTGCAAAACAATCCAACTGTATTCGGGTGTGAATATAGTGGAAATCCCAAGTGGTATCTTGGGTAGTGGACGTAGGAGCTGGGATGCTCCGAACCACTATAAATTTGGTGTGTTTGTGTTGTGCTTCTTCATTCTTATTTAGCTTTTGCAATTTACTACTCTGTCATAGCACCTAAAACTTTGTAAGGGATTTTTAATTGCACATTATCTGCTTTAAATTTTTAAATTTTCAATTCACCCCCCTCTTGGATAGCCACCTGGGCAACATAGGACTTGGACATTAACTCCTTGTTGGACTTGGAAACTTGACTCCTCTTGGGCTTGGACTGCTTGACTCCTTGCTGGGTTGGGAGGTTTGACTTTTCTTGTGGGCTTGGACTGGGAGGGGGTGCCAATCCCTATTGGGCTGGGAGGGGGTGCCAACTCCAGGTGGGCTTTGACCGTGGGCTGGGCGCTAACTTCATGTGGACTTGCTGGGCTAGGGAGGGTGCCACTTCTTCATGGTCCTGGGATGCCATCTTTTTATGGGCTTGGGTGGCATGAGCGTAGACCAGGGGTGTGCACTTGGGAGGCACCGAAGCTGATGGGCTTGGAGGGCACCAATGCTGCTGGGCTTGGAGGTGCTTGAATGGGGACCAGGGCTGGCACATGAAGCCTGCTTCAGTGGGGGTCGGGTGACTCTCCTAGTCTTGAATAAAAGAACTTAACTTACAGGACTCAAATGAACAAATAGACTCAATGGACTCAATTGACTCAACTGGCCCACTTTATTACAGGACTCAATTTTTATTACAGGACTCAGGTGACCTTGGGATCAAAAAAAATGACTGACTTCCCAACACATTAATCAGAGATCTAAATGAGCATTGCAATTTTTGTCTAGTCCTGGTGTCCTCACCAATTCTTCCAAGGTGGGAGGAACTTGACCGTGTCAAGTAAGGGTCAATCCGGCTCTAGTACTGCTTCAACAAGTATGGGTTGAGGTGTTGTAGATCCTCTCTAGTGATCCACAAGTCCTCAGATTCTGGTTGACCTTGCCAATGAACCAAGTAACGTTGGTAGCCTTTGTTCTGGGTACTAATGGCTTGGTCATCCAAGGTACGCTCAATCCTTTTTTCTCTCAGAATAATTTGTTGGTGGACACTCAGTTATAGGTTCGCTCTTCAAAAAAAGGGTCAGGTCCAAATGGCTCACTGGGTATTATTGTTGGCTCCCTATACTCAACTAGTTCTAAGATATTTAAGATTGAGCTAATGCCAAATTCGGGTGGTAACTCGAGCACATAGGCATTAGGTCCAACTTTCTTTATCACTTTGAAGGGTCCAGCTCCATGGGCATGTAATTTTCTTATGATTCCTGGGGGGAACTCAGGTCTAAGCCTAATCATTACATGAATTCCCTTAGTGAACTCTTTAACTCTTTTCGAGAATTAACCATGTTTTTATAAATATCATTGCTTACATGAATCTTATGGCTAATCTTCTAATGCAAATCTCTAACATGCATGGTAAATGACTCATACCAACACCTAAGTGATGTGGGCACTAGAATCAGGAAAAGACTCCAACCAATTCAGGTCAAGTCAGAGTCCTTGTGGTTGGAGTAGCAAAAGAGAAGTCCTGTAATTTTTCTTTTTTTTGAGTCCAAATAATCTTATAGTTAATTTCGAGTCCATGTTGGGTCTGGTTTAATATCTTAGTTAACCTTGCAATTGAGAGTTGGGTCCAATTAAATCAAGCCCAATCCATGAGTCCATGAAGCATCAAGACAAGAAGAAGCCACCTCATCAAGTGACCCCCACATTGTGCCACATGTCAAAAGCTCCAATGGATGTCGCCACCTCAACAAGTGGTCCCCACTTTATGCCACATGTCAAGAGCTCCAAATGACACCACCACCTCATCAAGTGGTCCCCACCTTGCGCCACATGTCAAGCTTGGAAGGAGTTTCAAGCAACAAATGCCACCATATCCTCCAACTCCCAACATTTCAAGCAACAAATGCCACCATATCCTCCAACCCCCCTTGTAATCCTCCTAATCCTATGGGTTTTCAAGTTTTAAAAATGTTGTAAGGCTTCTATTTAAGCTATGGGATGCCCCATTGAAAAGGGGGTTAATGAATGAAGTTGGTATTTTTTTCTTCTATGTGTTTTTTTTCCTATGTGTCTATGTGGTAGCTTAGCCTTTCTCTTCCTCCATGCCAACCCTAATCTTTCCTTCTTCCATTCCCAACGCCAAAGACTTCCTCTTCTTTCATAACTTCAAACTAGCTCCAGCGTTCAAGGGTGAATCAAGAAGATCATCACAAGGCGACCAACCTACTCCACTTCAAGCATTCCACCATGATGCCAAGATGGATCTCCTTCAATGCCTCTTCCACCCTTCTTTCTTTTCTCTAGTTGATTGCTTGTTAAGTCACTCATCTTAGGGTTTCTTTGTTGCAGGGTTCTCCGGGATTCCGGCTTCAAGAGGAAGGTTTACTTGCCATAGATCCAGAAAACAAGAGGGGCCTTCAGTGGTATTATGTTCATGTCATTCGGGAGACCTCTTCAAGAGTGAATCTATTCTAATTGAAGGGCCAATGTCAGGTATGTCTAGTGTTGATTAAGTCTGCAATGTTAAATTAGACCTAGCTTGGCTTGCATGGTTCTCTTCTGGTCCTATTTCTTTCTTATTCTGAGAGTCTCGATCACTAGGTTTATGTTAGATCCTTCGAGCTTCTTCACTAGATCTCTTTGATAGTTTATGTTGAGTTGTTTATATGCAAATAGGGAATTGCTTGGTTAATTATTTGCTAATCTCCATTAGGGTTGCATAGTTTCATTTTACATTCTACACCATTCTTGGTATCAGAGCATGGTCGGATAATTTCCTGCATTTAGATATGTTGCATGCATACTTGTTATCTAGTTATTTTTTTTAAAATCCAAGCAAGATCTAAAATTCACGCCTCCTGAGCGGGTGTACACCAGTACACTATCACGACCCATGGAAATAATGAGCCCCTGGCTGGACGTGAATTTTTAGATTGAAGTTTGGGTAAGCCAATGCACTTGCTTGATTAGGTTCTGTTTACTGAAAATTTGCATCTGCTTACTGTAATCCATCTGCAGCTCCAAAGGCAAGTTCCTAATTTATTATTGAAATATTTTTTTTCTTGTTCCTTTTTAAGTTAGTTATCTCCATATTAAATTTCATCATTAGAAAAAAAATACAAAAAAAATTAAAATTCTTACTTCAATCTTCTATCCTGCTGAAATAGTCTACAGTACATGGTCTGTTGTTTTTATTGTTTCTCTTTATATATAGGTCTAAATTTTCTAATTTTTATTTTTCTAGGATCCTCATAATTCATATTATTTTTCAATAATTTTTCATATTTTATTTAAATTTTTAGAATTTCTAGCATTCGAAATACTCTCTGAGATTCAGTCTGAAATGAAATTCCAGCAAGAACCAATCTCAAAAAATTTTTTGAATTTGAAGTTCAAATTTTAAATTTTAAAATTTTGAATTCTGACATTCTAGAATCTGAAACTTAAAGTTTGAAATTTAAATTTTAAAATTTAAGTTTGAATTTGAAATTGTTTGAAAACTAATCAAGTCAAATAATTAAGTCAGCTCATAAAAAAAAAAAAAAATTGCATTCATTTGAAAACATCTTAAGGGCATCAATATGACATGGGGGCAAGAATTCATCACTTGTCCTTAGCCCAAAACCACAACCCATCATCTCGATCCCAATCCTTAATTAAAACCAATTAGACCTAATCACCCTAGTGGGTTAGGGACACCAACGAGTCGGGTTCGGATTAGGGTCAAGTTAATTGTGTCCACTAATTGGTGTTTGCTTACGGGCTTGGTGTCTAGGATTGGTGTATTAGGGCTTGTGGGTTGGTCCGCCTACCTGGCCAATCACAGATTGGTGTCTAAGGTTGGCAGAACAGGGACCTCCACTCCCCTTCCCACCTACCTGGCCAAGTCACGTAAGTTACTACTATCTAGTTGGTCCTTTTAATTAGATCTCTAATTCATACTCTAGGTCTAGAAATCCTTAGCCCGAATTTGAGTCTAATTGTTTGTATGACAACTAGATCAGGAACTCCTTACCACCCTTCACAAGACCAACCAAGTTCATCCATGGACACTAGTATAGAAACCCTTATGAGATCTATGATTGAGCGATTGGAACGTTTGGATGCTAGGTTTGATCAGTTCGAGGAAAGGATAGGAATCCTAGAGGAATCTAGGTTGACCCCAACTGAACCACCTTCACCCAGATTACCTTCAGTTCACCTTAGAGCCCAACGACAGGAACATACACCTGATCCAATTCATAGAAGGCCACATCAGGATTATGCTGATCACACTCCAGAGCCATATCCTAAAAGACCTCACCATGATACTTTTGATCAGGATGATCGAGCCTTAAGGAATATTCGTCTAGATGCACCAACCTTTGCAGGAAGCCTAGATCCTAAGGTGTACATAGACCGGGAGGCTGACATGGACCAATATTTTGACTGGTATGATATGTCTGAAGAGAGAAGATTCAAGTTTGCCAAAATCAGACTAGTCCGTTAGGCTAGGTTGTATTGGGGAAATGTAGAACGCATAGCTAGGCAGAGGGGAGACTTACCTATAGCGACCTGGAGAGACATGAAGAGAAAGCTTAGAGAGAAATATTTGCCTATGTCTTATCAGCAAAGGTTGTTAGATCAGTGGCAGCGATTGACACAAGGAAATAAGACCGTTTCTGAATACGTTGCTAAATTTGATGAGTTTGTAATGCGATGCAACGTAGTCGAGTCTGAGGCAGCCACTTTATCGAGGTTTAGATCAGGATTGAATGAAGATATAAAAGGAGAATTATTTTTGAGAGAAGTCCATGATTTAGAACAGGCATACCAAGTTGCCATGGACTATGAGAGGTTTCAGAGGAGAGCTTCATTTAGGCGACCAGAGCCCACTAGGTTTAATCCTCCTGTTAGTTGACCTAGTTCAGTCCCTAATACAGCCAATAGACCAAGACCCAGCTCGAATCCAACCCCTAGACCCAACCCTGCCATTCCTCCAATTCCTAGAGAAGACAAAGGAAAGAGCCCTGAAGTTCGAGGTGAGAGGGAGCGAGTCTGCTATAAGTGTCGTAAACCCGGTCATTTCCTGAGCCAATGTCCCTCTAGAGCTTTACATATAAGGGAGGTAGAAGAAGAAGAATCAGAACCCCTGGAGAATAATGAAGAGGAGGTTTATGAAGCAGGGGATTGCTTAGCTGATGAGTATGAAGGAGATGAAGAAAATGTAGACTCATCAGATGTGTTAGGAGTTGTGAGATGTATCATGAGACAGACCAAAGAGCAGGAAGACTGGCGTAGGACTAGCATCCTACATACATTTGTCAAAATAGGAGAAAAGGTCTGTAAGATCGTGATCGATAGTGGAAGCTGTGTCAACGCCATTTCCACTAGCGCAGCCAAGAGTCTAGGATTATCCACTGAACCACATCCCAATCCATATAAGGTATCCTGGATCAATTCCACTTCTATCCCAATCAAGCAGAGATGTCAAGTCCGAATCCAACTTCAGTCCTATCAGGAACGAATTTGGTGTGATGTGCTCCCTATGGGAGTAAGTAGCATCATCCTAGGTAGGCCATGGCTGTTTGACCATGATGTGACAATTTTTGGTCGATCAAATTCCTGTGCTTTCAATTTCAATGGCAAGAAAATTGTCATTCATCTAACTCAGCCTAAGGACAACACCAAAAGAGGAGCTACCAGCCTGAAAGAAAAAAGGACTGAATTAAATTTGATAGGTGCAAGAGAATTAGAAAAAGACATTAATGAGGGAGTACCTATTTGGATGGTAGCTGCTAAGGAAACTAAGGACCACACCCCTATAAAATACCCGCAAGAGGTGGTCCAATTATTGAAAGAATTTGAAGACATGTTTCTCGAGGACCTACCCGATAGTCTTCCACCTTTAAGGGACATACAGCATGCCATAGATTTAGTCCCTGGCGCGACTTTACCTAATTTGCCTCATTATAGGATGAATCTAACTGAACATCAGGAGTTACAAAGGCAAGTTAGTGAACTTCTTAGAAAGGGGTTTGTTAGAGAAAGTTTAAGCCCATGTGCAGTCCCTGCCTTGTTAACCCCTAAGAAGGATGGCACCTGGAGGATGTGTGTAGACAATCGTGCCATCAACAAGATTACTGTCAAATATAGGTTTCCAATTCCAAGACTGGATGATATGTTAGACATGATAGCCGGATCAACGATTTTCTCCAAGATAGACTTAAAGAGTGGCTATCACCAGGTTAGGGTTAGGCCTGGAGATGAATGGAAGACCTCTTTTAAGACTAAAGATGGATTATATGAGTGGTTAGTCATGCCGTTCGGTCTGTCCAATGCACCCAGCACCTTTATGAGAATTATGAATCAGGTGTTGACAACTTTCATCGGGAAATTTATGGTGGTCTACTTTGATGACATTCTTATCTATAGCAAGACTAAGGCAGACCATTTAACCCACCTAAGGCAAGTTGCCAAGTCCTTAGAAAGGATAGCCTCTATGCCAATATCAAGAAGTGTGATTTCTTAACACATAGAGTTATCTTTCTAGGATTTGTAGTCACATCTGAAGGAGTGTCCGCTGACCCTGCGAAAATTAAGTCTATAGTAGAGTGGCCTGTACCCAAAAGTATCCACAATATCCATAGTTTCCATGGTTTAGCTACCTTCTATAGGAGATTCATTAGAGGGTTCAGTACGATAGTGGCTCCAATCACTGATTATATTAGGAAGGAAACTTTTGAGTGGACTAAAGCAGCAGACAAAGCCTTCCTAACAATTAAGGAAAAAATGACACACGCACCCATCCTGAGGTTACCCGATTTTACCAAAGTGTTCGAGGTTGCTTGTGATGCTTCTGGGGTAGGAATTGGAGGTGTCTTGAGTCAAGAGAATCACCCAATAGCATATTTCAGTGAAAAGTTAAATGAAGCGAGACTAAGGTATTCCACCTATGATAGGGAGTTGTATGCGGTAGTTCAGGCATTACGTTATTGGAGGCATTATCTTCTACCACAAGAGTTTGTCCTATTTTCTGACCACGAAGCTCTTAGGTTCCTTAGTTCTCAGAAGAAATTGAATCCTAGGCATGGAAAATGGGTAGAGTTCATACAAGCTTATACGTTCGTACTGAAACATCGTGCCGGTACTGAAAATAGGGTTGCCGATGCATTGAGTCGTCGTTCCATGTTGTTGACTTCTGTGAGCACTGAGGTAGTAGGGTTTGATAGATTAAAAGAGGAGTATCCTACATGCCCTGATTTTGGTAACATCTATCGATCCCTTCAACAAGGACCATCTAGTAAGCATAGTGATTATACCCTTTTAGATGGATACCTTGTCAAAGGAAATCAGTTATGTATTCCCAAGACCTCTGTTAGGGAATTTCTGATATAGGAAGTTCATGCTGGAGGCTTGTCAGGACATTTTGGTAGGAATAAGACCATCTTAGCAATAGAAGACCAATTCTTTTGGCCTGGTCTCAAAAGAAATGTGGCCCAGATTGTGGCTTAGTGCCGTACCTGTGCTGTTGCAAAACAGCAAAGACAGAACACCAGTCTGTACACACCCTTACCTGTCCCTGATTGTCCATGGCAGGATATCAGCATGGATTTTGTAGTAGGCCTCCCTAAGACGTCTAGGAAGCATGATTTTGTCTTTGTGGTTGTCGATCGTTTCTCCAAGATGGCTCACTTCATTCCTTGTTCTCAAATTTTAGATGCTTCGAAGGTGGCCAAGCTTTTTCTCGATCAGGTCGTTATGCTTCATGGTTTACCCAAAATCATTGTGTCCGATAGAGATGTCAAATTTACTAGCTATTTCTAGAAAACCCTCTGGCACATGTTCGGTACCAAGCTGAAATTCTCTATTGCCTATCATCCACAAACCAATGGCCAGACAGAGGTAGTAAACCGAAGCTTAGGAAATCTGTTGAGATGTTTAGTTGGTGACAACCTGGGAAACTGGGACCTATTACTTCCTCATGCTGAATTTGCCTACAATAGCTCAGTTAATAGGTCTATTGGGAAAAGTCCGTTCGAAGTGGTCCATGGATACAGACCTAGGAAACCTTTAGACCTAGCTCCATTATCCACACATGCACGAGTGTCTGAGTCTGCTGAGTCATATGCATAGCATATTAGGGAATTGCATAAGGAGATTAGCCAAAAGATCCAATCTAGCAATGAACTCTATAAGCATATGACTAATTCACATAAACGGTTAAAAGAATTTAATGAAGGGGACTCCGTTATGATCAAATTTAAACCTGAAAGGTTTCCACTAGAAACTATGAAGAAACTCCATGCCCGGGGAGCCGGACCTTTCAAAATAATAAAAAAAATTGGACCTAATGCTTATGTATTAGAATTACCACCAAGTTATGGCATTAGTTCAACATTTAACGTTTCAGACTTAAAAGAATACAAAGAACCTGCATTGATACCTGGTGAGCTTTTTGGTCCTAATACTTCTTTTGAGAGTGAAGCCCCAAAAGAATGCCCACCACCGAGTGTTCCTGAGCGAAGGGAGAAAATTGAAAGGATCTTGGATGACCATATCATTACCTCTAGAAATAAGGGCTACCAACATTATCTGGTTAGATGGCAAGGATGTCCTGATTCTGAAGACTCCTGGATCACCCGAGAGGACCTACAACAAATCGATCCATATGCATTAGAAGCTTATCAGGCTAATCCTTACTTGATAGGGTCGAGTTCCTCCCACCCCGGGAGAATTGATGTGGGCACTAGAATCAGGAAAAGACTGCAACCAATTCAGGTCAAGTCAGAGTCCTTGTGGTTGGAGTAGCAAAAGAGAAGTCCTGTAATTTTTCTTTTTTTTGAGTCCAAATAATCTTGTAGTTAATTTCGAGTCCATGTTGGGTCTGGTTTAATATCTTAGTTAACCCTGCAATTGAGAGTTGGGTCCAGTTAAATCAAGCCCAATCCATGAGTCCATGAAGCATCAAGACAAGAAGAAGCCACCTCATCAAGTGACCCCCACCTTGTGCCACATGTCAAAAGCTCCAATGGATGTCACCACCTCAACAAGTGGTCCCCACTTTATGCCACATGTCAAGAGCTCCAAAGGACACCGCCACCTCATCAAGTGGTCCCCACCTTGAACCACATGTCAAGCTTTGAAGGAGTTTCAAGCAACAAATGCCACCATATCCTCCAACTCCCCACATTTCAAGCAACAAATGCCATCATATCCTCTAACCCTTCTTGTAATTCTCCTAATCCTATGGGTTTTCAAATTTTAAAAATGTTGTAAGGATTCTATTTAAGCTATGGGATGCCCCATTGAAAAGGGGGTTAATGAATGAAGTTGGTATTTTTTTCTTCTATGTGTTTTTTTCCTATGTGTCTATGTGGTAGCTTAGCCTTTCTCTTCCTCCATGCCAACCCTAATCTTTCCTTCTTCCATTCCCAACGCCAAAGACTTCCTCTTCTTTCATAACTTCAAACTAGCTCCATCATTCAAGGGTGAATCAAGAAGATCATCACAAGGCGACCAACCTACTCCACTTCAAGCATTCCACTATGACACCAAGATGGATCTCCTTCAATGCCTCTTCCACCCTTCTTTCTTTTCTTTAGTTGATTGCTTGTTAAGTCACTCATCTTAGGGTTTCTTTGTTGCAGGGTTCTCTGGGATTCTGGCTTCAAGAGGAAGGTTTACTTGCCATAGATCCAGAAAACAAGAGGGGCCTTCAGTGGTATTATGTTCATGTCATCCGGGAGACCTCTTCAAGAGTGAATCTATTCTAATTAAAGGGCCAATGTCAGGTATGTCTAGTGTTGATTAAGTCTGCAATGTTAAATTAGACCTAGCTTGGCTTGCGTGGTTCTCTTCTGGTCCTATTCCTTTCTTATCCTGAGAGTCTCGATCACTAGGTTTATGTTAGATCCTTCGAGCTTCTTCACTAGATCTCTTTGATAGTTTATGTTGAGTTGTTTATATGCAAATAGAGAATTGCTTGGTTAATCATTTGCTAATCTCCATTAGGGTTGCATAGTTTCATTTTACATTCTACACCACTAAGGGTCGACTATGCATTCCTAAGGAAATTTATAAGCCTTCAACTACAACTCTATGCTTGACTCTTGGTTGGTGGATGACATACAGATGAAAATTTCATGTGGACTTCAAACAAATGCCATAAGGTCTTCCAGAAATAGGTAGCAAATCTAGCAGGCTCTAAGGACTGATACAACCTACTAATCTTAACAAAATGTAACCTCATGGTCCTAGAAGCATTGGAAGCCTTAGGGTAGGGTAAAAAGTAAGAAGAGGATTCATGGACTGGTTCTACACTCATAGAGATGACCATAAGGTTTGGACATTGATCTATAGGTAGCAAAAAGTCTACCTTATGAAAGGATAAGTCAACAATTTCAGGGAAGAGATCTTCAACTAGGACTAAAGGAGTGAGTTTTTCCTGAGGGTATCGAATTAAAGAAACCATGTCCTTAATAATTTTCTCTGGTTCTTGAATTTCAGGGCTAGGCTTTATAATTGGGTTTTCTTCTAGCATTTCCTCAGGTAAGGCCTTAGTAGTAGCAGTGCCATGATCCTCTTCCTCTAACTATTCTTCCAACATAGCTTTAATATGAGTATCTATTTCAAGAATAGCTTCAATCTGGATAATTTCTTGGTCAACTAATTCTGGGTCGGCCCTATAAACTTCTTCTTCAATGTTAGTCTCATGAACCAATGGGATAGCAAGGATGGATCGGCTAGGGAAAACTTGACTAGTACTTGGATTATGTCCAGGGGTACTAATCCTATTGGGTTCGGGTTGATGGGTTATGGGTCCCCTCTGTTCATAGGACATGGATTTAGATCGATAGATTATGGGTCTGTTGGGCTCATATGACATGGGTTCGGATTGATGGGTTATGGATCTCTTGGGCTCATAGGACGGGTTCATATCGATGGGTTATGGGTCTCTTGGGCTCATAGGACATGGATTTAGATTGATGGGTTATGGGTCTCTTGGGCTCATAGAACATGGATTCAGATTGATGGGTTATAGGTCTCTTGGACTCATAGGACATAGGTAGGTATCTTTCCCTAAGTTTGCTCTTCATAGCTCTCCAGGTAGCTATGGGCCGGTCTCCTCTTCGTCTAGTCAGACGTTCAACATCTCCCCAGTATAGCCTAGCTTGGTGGACTAACCTGAGTTTGGAAAACTTATATTTCCTCTCTTCTATCATCTCATCCCATTCAAAGTATCGAACCATATCTCTCTCCCGATCAAGGTAAACCTTAGGATCAAGATCGCCACCAAAAGTTGGTGCTTCTAAGCTAATGTTTCTAATGGCTCTCTCATCTTGGTCCATGAAATCATAATTGGGTCTCCTTGGATTAAGCTCTTTGATTGGGTCATGGCATATTGGCTCTCCTAGGGTTGGGAGGTAGGGGACATGGTGTCTCAAGTTTAGGCTCAGTACGGGTCTTTCTGGTCCTCTCTAGGTTTCCAATACGTGTCTCCATTTGGTTGAACCTATTGCATGGTTGGGTGCTCATTTGGGTAATTTGTTTAGTCATGGTCCTCAGATAGGTCTTATAGTTAGATTCCATGGTCAGACTGGGTTAGGGTTGAGATTGCTGGGGTTCGACTCCTAATTTAGTGGTCATACAGCAAGCACACATATCGTTCTAGGATTTGCTAGACCTAGCAGCTTAAGTAGAATGAGTCAGCTCACCTTACAACCAATTCAACAATTATCCTTTCTACTAGCTAAGTAAGAGGTGGGGTTGTGGGAGGCTTCCCCTGCTCTCGCAGGATCCTAAATAAAAATCACAAGTCCACATAGGGTGTTGGCCTCTGGATCCCTTTCCAAGATGCTAGTTTCAGGAAATAATCGAAGGATTGGGTGCACTAGCTTTCTCACAATACCATGAACTGGACCTGTTGGTATCCCTAGCTCAATTAGGTTACTACTCAGTTTTAATTAAAGCTTGGGTTCAATGCAGGATGGTTGTTTTGGGCCAAGGAAAGGTGATGAAATCCTTCCCTCATCTGAGATAGTAAAATTGCCCTTAAGTTGATTCAACTATGCATGCACACACATAATATGCAACATGAAACTAAATCAAAAAATATGCAGAAAAATAAAAATTTTGTTTTGCTATTTTTTTGTATGCAGATGGCAGATCTAATGAAGATTAATGTCAGTTAATTAAATGTAAAGAAAGCTAGGTTTTGATGGTTTCAATGCAAGCAAATTTCACCCCTAAACTAGGTGTGCAGAATTTCAGCAATGGTAGACTTTAGGGTTTCATGTAGAATTTTGTTTTGTTTCAAATCAGAAAATTTAAATAAATTACAGAATTAAAGAGCACTAATTATGTGATTAATGGATGCAAAGATGAATGAAAAACAGATAGGTTTTGATGGAAAACAAGCCCTAGGTTTTGACTAGGTATACAGAATTTAGCATGCAGATTTTTTTTTATTGTTTTTGTTTAAAGAAGTAAGCATGAGCAGGTCCTATCCTAAGCTTTGATACCAAAATTGATGTGGGACTAAACATGCTAGGGTTAGCATAAAGAAATTTGAGGTTTAAGAGCAATGAATTTCAGATTTTAGATGGTTTGATTCCTGAAAAAAGGCTAAGAGTAAATTAGGGTTATCATGTAAGGACTAGGTTCTACTCGCATAGCAAGATCTAACAAAGTAATAAAAGAAAGATAAGATCCTAGGGTTAAGAAACCACTATTAGGGCATGCTCAGTTTTCAATAGGTTAGAAAAAGAGAGAAGAGAAGGTTAGTTTACCTAGCAATGATGTTCTTTCATTGTAGAAGGGATCACACCTCTCTGGATCAGTGCCTGGATGACGAAGCCTTGTTCCTGTAGATGCACCGGCTTTCTATCAGTTGGTTTCGAGGGCAAAGAAGATCTCCTCCAAATAGCATAGCACTGGAGGGATCCTACAAACACCTATGATTAGAGATCCGGGAGACAGAAAAAATATGAAACTGGAAATTGGAAGAGAAGAGAAGGCAGGAGGGGTGCCGAGGGCTGATTGGTGGCCTGTTTGAAGGAGGACGCTTAGGCTCTTTGAGGGTAGCCTGGAGGACTTGATGATGGTGGCCTGGCTTGATGATCAAGAGCTGGGAGCCTAGGGTTGGTGGAAGATGGGGTGGGCGGCTTTGGTTGGGAGATGATGGAGGGTGGCCCAGGGTTAGAAGATGATGGGCATCCTAGGGCTTTCTTGGAGGATGAAAAAGGGACGATCTAGATTGGAGGAAGATGGGGCGGCTAGGGTTTGGTAGGTTTTGGAATGGAACGTCAATGCACAAAGGCACGGAAGTAAAAGAAAAGAACTCAATGTTTCATTCACTCAATCAATCATCATTCTTACTAGAGGAGGAGAAGGGGATATTTATAGATCATTTAATCTCCCAGTTAAAGTTGGAGTACAAAGTTGGAGTGGGATAAGGAGACTGGAGTCCTTGTAAGACTTGGATGTTGAACTCCTTGTAGGACTTAGATATCAACTCCTTGTTGGACTTGGAAACTTGACTCCTCTTGAGCTTGGTGATGTAGGAACATTAGGAGCAGACCAGGATTTCAATGTTCGAATCTCTGAATTTGTGTTGGTAAATTTTGTTGAGTCCTGTAATGAAGTCTAATTTTTGAGTAATGTAATAAAGTGAGTCAATTGGATTCAGTAAGTCCATTGAGTCCTGTTTAGTTTGTCAATTGAGTCCATTTATTTTATTTGGTCTACTTTGAGTCTTGTCAGTTAGGCCCTTTGAGTCCTGTATTTGCTTTCAAGTCATGTTTAAGAGGAGAGCCAGTGGACCACCACTCAAGTGACCCAGCCAAGCATCTGGACTTCATTCATGCTGCCCATGCCTAGAAGCCCTTGGCACCCCAGCTCATGAGGGAGTGGCGCGCCCCAGGACCAAGCCCATTCATATTGACACCCATGCTTTGACCCAGTCCAAGGTGCCCCATGTTTTGACCCAGTCCAAGATGCCCAAGGCTTGACCCAATCCAAGTGGTTGTCATCCCAGCCCAGCAAGGAGTCAACCAGTCCAAGCCTAGTCCAAGCCCAGCAAGAATTTCATACCAGTCCAAGCCTAGTCCAAGCCCAGCAAGAATTTCATACCAGTCCAAGCCCATGGAGAAAAGTACAAAGCTTCCAAGTCCAAGAAGGAATTGATGTCCAAGTTCTACAAGGATTTCAGTCTACCAATTCTATTCAAACTATGTACTCCTCATTCTACTCAACTTTGTTCTTCTAATCCTATTCATACTATGTACTCCTAGGTCTACCAATTCTATTCAAACTATGTACTCATTCTACTCAACTTTGTTCTTCTAATCCTATTCATACCATATACTCCTAGTTTGATAGGGAAAGAACTGGTTGGTCTATAAATACCCCACCCCCTCCCCCTCTTGTAATCAATCTCTTTACATGAATACAATCTAAAGTTATTCTGTCAAATTGTATCCTCCAGATTGGAGTGGGTGTATGTTTTTTTCTTGAGTGCAAAACCCTAGCCACCCAACACCTTCTCCTTCCTCTAAACCCCAGCCATCATCCATCTAATTTGAAGCCCTAGCATGCCCTCTTCATCCAAACCAGACATCCATACAACAAGCTAGGTCGCTAGCACCTCTTGCCACCCTCCAGCCTTCTCCACTTCCCTAATCTCCTGTTCTATATTTTTTTTATTTTCTATTATACTAACTTTTGATATTTGTAGGATACCTCTAGTGTCACACCCTCCAGATGAGGTCTTTTTTGCCTCCAAATTGATCTGATAAAAAATCGATGGATCCATGAGAAAATGACTCGATCATCCAGGCACCAATCTGAGTGGAGCGATCTCTTCCCCATTATCAAGAAAGTCATTGTTAGGTATGTATAACTTTTCCCTTCTTACGTTTTCTATTTTATTGAAGTTTAGAGCATGTCCAATAGGTGTTTCTTAACTTTAGGATCCTTAGATTTTTATCTCTTTGATAGTTTCTAGCATGTGGGTAGGATTCTAACCGTTACTAGAAAACCCTAACCTAGTCTAGTTTGTTTTCAAGAATTTAATCATAATAAAATCTGAAATTAATTTGCTACATATTTTATGTTCCTCCCCTGCATCCTCATCCCACATCATGTTAGAATCCCATCCCTCATCAATTTTGGTATCAGAGTAAGATTAGGGCATGTTTTTGCATCATAGGTAGAATTTCTGCATGTTGAAACATGCATACCTAGTCAAAATATAAGACTATTTCCCCCATCAAATATTTCTAATTTTTTTTTTTGATTTTCATGATAACTAATATCTGTTTAATCCTATGTTTTCTATAATTTTCTTGTAATTTTCTGATCTAAAAACAGGGTGAAACCTATATGAGAAAATAGCCCTAACAAAAATTCCTGCATACTGAACTTGAACTAGTAGTCTAAATTTAGATTTGGTTTTCCATCAATTCCATACTATTTTTCTATAAAATTTGCATCACATCATCTATATTGAGTCCTAAATTTTACTGTTATTTTTATCAGATTTTACAGATTATAAAAAAATAAAATCCAGTAAAACAAAAGCCTTAACCAAAAATTCTGTCTTTCTGAGTTTCCTGCATCTAGTTAGATACCCTAAGTATTGCATCATCATACTTTTTTTTTATATGCATGAAATTTGGTAGGAATCATCCTTACACATAACTCTTCTATTTGAAAATTTTTTAGACTTTTTCTATTCTAAAATCCATGCTAAACCCTGCATCAAAATAGAACCCAAAATTTCAATTTTTGCTAATTCTGCATACTTGACTTGACTAAACCTAATCAACTACCAAACCCCACCCAATCCAAGCCAATTTTGATTGATCACTTAACCAACTTGGAACTAAGTTTGCCACGTCATAAAAAGACAAAAAAACATATTTTATTCTCTATTTTCTTTTATTAGATTGCATTAGAGTTTCATTAATTATGCATCATCTGCATCTAACCTAATTTTAAGAGCAATTTCCTCTATTAGATAAGGGCAGGATTTCATCACCTATCCTGGGCCCAAAACAACCACCTTTGAATACGTACCTAAGCCTACTTTAAAATTAACTAGCAACTTAATTAATTTAGGGACACAAACAGGTCGGGTCCAAGTTTTGTGGGTACACTAGTATACTCAATCCTCCAATAATTACTGGAAACTGGTATCTAAGGCAAGAGGTCCAGAGGCAAACTCCCTAAGTGGATTGGTAGTTTTTAATTAGGACCCTGTGACAAGCAGGGGGAGCCTCCCACCACCCCACCTCTTTCCTAGCCAGTGGAAGGATTAGTTGTTGAGTTGGGTGTAAGTTGAGTTGACCCATTCAACTTTGACTCTAGGTCTAGCAAACCCTAGTACGATTAGCCCTTGTGTGCTTGATTGCATCATAACCCTCGTGTGTTCGATTGCATGACAGCCAG
This sequence comes from Areca catechu, assembly GCA_021397845.1. Classification (NCBI taxonomy): domain Eukaryota; kingdom Viridiplantae; phylum Streptophyta; class Magnoliopsida; order Arecales; family Arecaceae; genus Areca; species Areca catechu. The sequence goes on along the minus strand of CM038039.1, from coordinate 166,883,770 downwards.
ATCAGGAACCCATTATTATCATTCCCAACCTCAACCCAGCTCAGCCATGGAATCCACCCTTGAGACTTTCATGAAGACCATGAATGACCAGTTTGCCCAATTGAACACCCACATGAACCAGATGAACACCCAATTGACCACCCAGATGAACCAGATGAATGACCACATGACCCATAGGTTGGACCGAGTAGGAGATCGATTAGAAAACATAGAGAGAACTCGTAGGACCCATACTAGACCCAAACCTGAGTCACCTTTGCCCACACTTCCCAACCCTAGGAGAACCCCATACCATGACCCATACTTGGAGCCCAATCCTAGGAGAACCCCACACCATGACCCAATCTGGGAGTCCAATCATAGGAGACCTAATTATGAGTTCATAGACCAGGATAAGAGAGCTACTAGGAACTTCAGGCCAGAAGCACCCACATTCGATGGCACCCTAGATCCTAAGACCTACATAGATTGGGAAGGAGACATGGAACAAAATCTTGAATGGTATGAGATGACTAAGGACATGAAGTGTAAATTTGCCAAACTAAGGTTAACCAACCATGCTAGGTTACACTAGGAAAACGTAGAGCGCCTAATCAGACAATAATACAAAGCTCCCATAGATACCTGGATGGCCATGAAGCTGAAACTTAGAGAGAAATATGTTCCCCCATCCTACCAACAGAGACTCCTAGACCAATGGCAGAGATTACGTCAAAGAAGTAGGTTCATGTCAAAATACATAGCCAAGTTTGATGAGTGTGCCATAAGGTGTTGCTTAGACGAGTCTGAATCAGTGACCCTATCTAGGTTTAGGGCTAGCCTTCATGATGATATCTAGTGAGAGCTATTTTTGAGGAAGGTCAATAATCTTGAGCAAGCCTACCAGATAGCCAGTGTTAGGGAACCTAGGGAAAGGGCACCGTCCTCGGCATGCCCCAAGACATGCAATTCAAAACCTTTTTAAATAACATGATGCAGCAGAAGAAGATAAACCATTTATCTACGTATGTTAATCTAATTAACACAGGTTTCTTATGTAGATCTTGCTATATTTAGAGTAATGTAAATATGAAATCATGCAGGCATTGTATGAAATACAAAACCATTCTAGGAATCATAAATCATGCAGCAGATTTAATGTGTCAAACATATAATTTAAAGCTGTACCATAGTGACAATCACCTGGGACTACAACAATATGTTGGAAGAGCTCCGGATCTACCTACAAGGAACAAGATCGGGCTCTACGAGCGATGCACGTGCACTACCTCCACGGGTGGTTCATACCATGTAGCACAGTTTCTTCTCCTTCCTTCAATGTGCTAGCCTCTCCGGGAATAGCATTGGCAGCAAGGACCCCTTCAACTCTTTAAAGATGTGCGGACTCCTTCAACTCTTTGAAGGGCTATTGCTGTAGTGGTGCTGGAATGAAGACACTTGAGACCCCCCCCTTTCCCAATGCTCTGTCCCAAACCTTCAACAGAATGTAGCATACAAGAACCCCTCCCAAAACTCAAACCCCCTTTCTGATAGTCTCTCAGAGATCAAGTGTGAGCTCTGCCATGAGAAAATGGCAGAGTCTCTTGATCTTCTCTATTCTTCCAGCAGAACTCAGAATTAAAAAACAGAAAACCAAACATGAATGTTTAACATTTGAGATTTATATTTGAATAGATTAAAAGGGGAGTTTTAGTCTCTTGGAATTTAGGGGAGTTATAAGCCCCTTGGGATTCAGTAATAGCAGGAATAAAGACATCAAAACACCTCCTTTAAAGCCCATAACAATTGCAAGCATTAATGAAGCGTTCAAGAATTTTAGCAGTTCGTCGGCGAGTCTGATGGGGACATCACTAGCACTGATCCCGAAGTAGCGTGGATCCCGGAGTAGCATGTATCTTGAAGTAGCATGAATTTTGATGGAACACGAATCTTGATGCAGAATAGATTTCAATAAATTCAAATTCAAAAATTAGTTGATTAGGATTAGTTGTTTGAAATTTGATTTAGGATAAGGTTGGTTAGGATTGAGATATGGATATGTCTTATCTTATCCTTATCTTGTATTTGAATTTGAACCATCCTTATCTTTTTATCTTGTATTCAAATTCAAATGAGGGTTGGAAAGGTCTATAAATACCACCTTTATTGCTTTGTAAAAATTGGTTAATGTAGTTGAGCTTTTAGAAAAGAGTGATTCTTTTCGTTCGCCCCGTATTGGGAGGGTGAGAGGCCCGTCTTTCCTTTGCCTTCGAGCATCGAGGGGTGTGAGACCCTATGCCTTCGCTTTCGAGCATCGAGGGGCATGAGGCCCTAGTTATCCCTTTCCCCGTCGAGTCCCCTCTATGGTCTTAGAGATTTTCCTTTATGGCCCCAGGTAGCGATTTGGGTGGGATGCCCTAGGCTCCACATGTAGTGAGATGGGTGGGATGCCCTAGGCTACATGTAGTGGGGTGGGTGAGATGCCCTACAAGTGAGAGGTCTCTCCATGAATGTAAGTCCCAAGTTCGTAGAGTGTCCAATTTTCCTACCTTCCATCTCCATTATTCCTTCGCCACCTCCCTACAATTCTGAGTTAAAGAGGAGGTTTTACTTTGCCTTGGAACTAGCCATGGAGGGAGTTTCCATTCCGGAAGTGGAAGTCTTCAAGTCCAGTAGTCTTGGTGACTTCTAGGCTCACCAACGATCCTACCCCCATCTATCATCCATTAATTTGGTATCAGAGCCAGAAAAATAAGGTATGGTTCATATCATCCCAGATCCCCTCACCATCGATCCATCTTTTCTATCCTATCATCTTCCTAGATCCTTTAAAAAAAAAAAAAAATCATCCAAGTCGCTAACGATTTAATATTCTTTTCCGTCACCGAGCACTCTATGTCGACGCCCCACCTTCCCTCCTATGACTCCTCCTAAAGCCCCACCGATGCCCTTACTACCATCACCCTAGCCAATCATCCTCGCTGACAAACCTCGTCGATCGCTAAGCCCTTGCAATAAAGCCTCTCCCTGCCCAAATCCACAATAGTCGACGACCATGCTCCAGTCGCTCAATCCTGATCATCAGTGATCCACAGCCACCAGAGACCCAGTCTACCACCCGAGTCACCCACAACCAAATCCACTTGACGGTCATCATCGATCGACACTGTCCACCCAAATCCAAGCCCCATCTCTGCATGCGATGCCTCACCAACCAGAGGACATTGCCAAACCCCATCGTCCGCCCGACTGAGTGTGCCATCCGGAATCATTTGCTATCGTGAACACCCAAACATCCCGACCGAAACCATCATCGCCTTCCACTCCTCCGATCAAGACCATCCTCAGCCCCTCCATCGATCGTTTCCCAAAGCAAGCTGGCCACCGAAGGCATGAAGAAGCCAACCATCTTCTTAGCCTGCAACCGAATGGAAGCAGCTTCGTCCTTCAGTCCAGATCTCCATATCGCCCCTTCTCCGATGATGGCTCCTTCGAGAACACCGATGGAGATCCCGTCCGAAGCCTCCCCATAAGCACCCTGTGTCATAGATCTATGCGATGCCTGTCTCACTAGATCTCCTCCCTGTTGCCATTGCCAGCCACAATCGATTCCACCGTGACCACTGCTGCCCTGCCGGACCGACTCCATCTAGTGCCGACATCGGCAACACCCCTCTACGAGCCCTTATTCCTGGTTCGAGTTCGTGAAGAAGAAGGGCTGTTGCATGAACGAGAAAGCATGAGCACCATCCCTTGTTACCGATTTTAGATTCTGCACACTCCTCAAAGCTGCACAATTCTCAAAACTACATAGATTTCAGAGCCACATAGTTTTCAAAGCAGGATAAAATTAAAGTACAGATCTCAGAGCATAATCCTCGTTGATCCAAAATTGATGGAGTTGAGTTTTTTTCCATCTTAGGGGAATGATGGGGACATCGCCAGCACTGATTCTGGAGTAGCATGGATCCCAGAGTAGCACAAATCTTGAAGCAGCATGAATTTCGATGCAGCATGAATCTTGATGCAGCATAGATTTCAATAAATTCAAATTCAAAAATTAGTTGATTAGGATTAGTTGTTTGCAATTTGATTTAGGATTAGGTTGGTTAGGATTGAGATATGGATAGGCCTTATCTTATCCTTATCTTGTATTTGAATTTGAACCATCCTTATCTTTTTATCTTGTATTCAAATTCAAATGAGGGTTGGAAAGGTCTATAAATAACATCCTCATTGCTTTGTAAAAATTGGTTAATGGAGTTGAGTTTTTAGAAAAGAGAGATTCTTTTCGTTCGCCCTGCATGGGGAGGGTGAGAGGCCCATCTTTCCTTCGCCTTCAGGCATCGAGGGGTGTGAGACTCTATGCCTTTGCTTTCGAGCATCGAGGGGCATGAGGCCCTAGTTATCCCCTTCCCTGTCGAATCCCCTCTATGGTCTTAGGGATGTTCCTTTACAGCCCTAGGTAGTGATTTGGGTGGGATGCCCTAGGCTCGGCATGTAGTGAGATGGGTGGGATGCTCTAGGCTACATGTAGTGGAGTGGATGAGATGCCCTAGAGGTGAGAGGTCTTTTCGTGAATGTAAGTCCCAAGTCTGTAGAGTATCCAATTTTCCTACCTTCCATCTCCATTATTCCTTTGCCACCTCCATATAAAAAAAAATCAAAAAAAAAAACTAGTAATACCTTAATCTTGGTGACTTCTAGGTTCACCGACGATCCTACCCCCATCTGTCCCCCATCAGAGTCTACTCGACTACTCGAGTCCACTCGAATGACTTAAGTCGACTCATCCAAATGAGCCGACTTGAGCAGTTTTGACAACTCTTGTCAAAATAGTCTGGAATGATTCCCAATCATTTGCATGCCAACAAAGCAAGAAGAAACCCTCAGTGTGTGATCCCATAGGTTCAAGGACTAAACCGGTAGCACGAGAAATTTTTTAGCACTAGTCAAAGTCACTATCTAGCAATGATACCCGGTATCTAGATAGGTTGAAGGTTGCAGAGCAACATGAACCTATCAAATATGGAATATCAGTGAACTTATTTGATGGGGAACAGGTGGTAGGATCGTTGGTGAGCCTAGAAGTCACCTAGATTAGGGTACATTTTTTTTTGGATTTTTTTTAGGGGTGGCGAAGGAAAAGTGGGGATGGAATACAGGGATTTGAATCTCATGGACTTTGGGACTCACACTAACAAAGAGATCTCTCACCTCTAGGGCATTCCATCCTCCTTGATACTTGGAAGTGTTAGGGTGAATCTTAAAGGTCATAAGGGGATAAAGAAAATGAAATGGGAAGGGGGATAACTAGACATGACCTACATCATGTCCTGGGGTTGGGCCTCACACCCTCTCCTCATGGAGTGACTCTCTTTCCTAAAAAACTCATCTTTAATTGACTAAACTCTTTTTTTACAAAGACTTGAGGGTGGTATTTATAGAGCTTTCCAACCCTCATTTGAATTTGAATACAAGATAAAAAGATAGGGATGATTCAAATTCAAATACAAGATAGGATAAGATAAGCCCATCCATATCTCAATCCTAACCAACCAAATCCTAATTCAAAATTCAAACAAAAGATAAAGATAAATCCCAAATAATTTTTTTCTAGATATGCTCCAATATTCGTGCTTACTCCGAGATCCATGCTGGTGATGTCCCCATCATTTTTCCCTGAGGTGGGGAAAAACTTGACTCTATCGAGTCAGGATTAGGAGGATGTTGGTGAAACCAAATCCAATCAATCAAAGGGGCTCTACTTTGAGATCTGTGCAACTCCGAGAATCGTGTAGCACTAAAAATCATGCAACTCTAAAATTTATGCTGGACTTGAAGTTGGTAATAGGAAGCCAACTTTGCCCTGAGAAGCATGTAGAATCTTGAAATTGGCAAACTAGATGGGAGTTGCTTTCATGTTCATGCAACAACCCATCTTCTTCTTTACGGACCGAACCAGAACGGGGGCTCATGGAGGGGTGTCATCGATGGGCGTTCACAGGTGACGGTGCTAGGGAGGAAGATGGCAGCCAGCGACGGCACTAAGGAGGAAGACGATGACGCGGTTGGGAGAAATGCAGCACGGACAGAGGCAGATCCCATAAAGGAAAACATGGCACGGCTGGGCTCGGAGGTGATCTCTCCAATGAGGTCATAGATGCCGACCTCCAAGAAGATGGTGATAGCGGTGGTTATGACGAAGATGAGGACCCAGGGGAGCGAGGCACCGACGGCACCGGTGATGGTGAAGACTCTAGCCTCGGTGGCGCTATTGGTGTCGGCGGTGGTGAGGCGGATGAGGGAGAGACTGACTAGGGTGATCCAGGAGGAGTGGATCAGGACCATTTTCGGGCGGAGATAGGGGCTCGACAGGCAAGACCTCGAGCAGAATCTTTGCCAGAGCCATTGGTTGGGGCGGTGGAGGGAGAGCGGTGGAGGGGCGGCTTCATGATTGTTGGCCGACGTGGTCGGTCGTGGTCATGGGGAAGCCATGGCGATGGGGTTGCGTTGAAGATTGGAGGGAACCAGCCTGGGATCCTCCAAGTAAGCCAGAATTGGACCGGAGGAGGGAAGGGGAGATCGATTGAGCCCCACCAATGGGAGTCGGGGGTTCTTGGTGTTGGCCTTGATGAGGCCGGCGATGATGATGAAAATGGCGACATCTAGGAACAGAGGAGACGGAGTCGGCCTTGGTGTCCGAGGATGGTTGGGGCAATGGCGGTGAGGATGGAGGTGGCGAGATCCTAGGTGCGGTTCTGGGCATCCATGGGGAAGGATTACAGTCGAGTGACTTAGCTCTGCTGCTGCTCTTTTGCGGAGAGGTTTATGTTCTCCTCCCTCTCCTTATTGTGATCTCGGTAAGGTACCGATGGAATGGGAAAAGAAAAAAGTTGGAGATAGATAAGGGTCACTGTACCGGCATTGGGCTGCATGGGTGGGGAGGGTGATGGCGGTGATTGGGATGAAGGCAGTTTGATTGATTCATGGAAAGCCGAACAAGATGGCAAAGCCGACGTCGATAAGCCAGACGATGTAGACCAGGAGGGCATGGTCAGAGACTAGGCCGCTGCCACCGCTATCGACCTAGCAGGGCCCCCTTTTGGCCACCCAAATGCTGGCACACATAGATGAAGTCCTGGTAATTGGCCTTACAGACCTCCTCGATCCTGGATTCTTTAAAGCAGGTGAAGTGGCAGAGGGAGTGGAGGAGGGACTCCGGTGAGGATCAGCGACAGGGAGGTGGAGGGACTCATCGAGGCTGGTGGGAGAGAAGGGGAATCTGGGGTATTGTAATTTTTCTGGGCTCTAATTCCAAAATTGATGGGGGACAAGTGGTAGGATCATTGGTGAGCCTAGAAGTCACCTAGATTATAGTACATTTTTTTTTGGATTTTTTTAGGGGTGGTGAAGGAATAGTGGGGATGGAAGACAGGGATTTGAATCTCATGGACTTTGGAACTCAAACTAACGCAGAGACCTCTCACCTCTAGGGCATTCCACCTTCCTCGATACTTGGAGGCATTAGGATGAATCTCAAAGGTCATGAGGGAATAAAGAAAATGGAATGGGAATGGGGATAACTAGACATGACCTCATATCGTGTCCTGGGGTTGGGCCTCACACCCTCTCCTCACGGAGTGACTCTCTTTCCTAAAAAACTCATCTTTAATTGACTAAACTCCTTTTTTACAAAGGACTGAGGGTGGTATTTATAAACCTGTCCAACCCTCATTTAAATTTGAATACAAGATAAAAATATAGGGATGATTCAAATTCAAATATAAGATAGGATAAGATAATCCTATCCATATCTCAATCCTGACCAACCAAATCCTAATTCAAAACTCAAACAAAAGATAAAGATAATTTCCAAACAAATTTATTGCGGATATCCTTCGAGACTCGTGTAGCTTCAGGATTCGTGCTTGCTTTAGGATCCATGCTGGCGATGTTCCCATCATTATTCCTTAAACCTTCGAATGCTTCGGATGGCATAGGGTTAAACTGCCTAACCCTAATCAATCCATCTCAATATGTCTCAAACAAAGAATCCTTGTAACTTCTTAAAAGAAATGTCCTGGCCAAGGTCTTTCTCAATTGAGGCATATTAAGCATTCAATCCAAATCATTTGCAGAGATCAATCCTATCTCGATCCTACTATCGCTATACAAGTACTTGACTATACCCAGCAACCTTCCGTCACTGGATTAGAAACTGGATATAATATAGGATGACTCTAAGACTGCTAAACATGCATGAAAAATAGTAAAATATTTTTTTTATAATTTTTATAATTTTATTGGAAGCTAGATTCCTAAAATAAAGTAAGAACTAGCGGAAAGACTAGCAGTGCAAAAAATCATCGGATCGCAGGCAAACTCATACAAACTAATGAAATAGTGATAGGGACACCAGAGGTAGCAGAATAAGACAGGGGCTTCTCAACCCTTTGTGGATCAATTAGCAGCATCAGAGTCCATTTGTAATAAAGATTTAGTCCATCTAAATTATTTTTTTATCACTTGAGTCCTATACTAGTCAGCTCATGTTGAGCTAGTCATTTTTCGGAGTTCAGTACATGTCTAGTAATGACTAATACAAGTGAGGACCAAGCCAGCCCAAGTGAAGACCAACCCAACTAAAGCTATGAGGATCATGGAAGGCCTAGGAGGAGAAATCACAAGCCTAGGAGAAGAAATCAGAAGCCCGGGAGACATGCCCAAAACCCTGAAGCCCTGAAATACAGCCTGAAGCAAACTGGGCCAGCCCAGGCCCAAGAGAAGAGTAAGTGGCACCAAGGACTTATGCTCACCACCCTTGGTCAGCCACTAGGGTCACCTCCCTTGGCCGACCAAGACAAGAGGAGAGGGGAGAGTTTTTTAGGATTTCTTCTACCTAGTTTTTCTTATTTTCTAGCTAGAGTTGGATGGGGATTAAAACTCCTATGTAATGTTTTTTTAGCCTTACTTGGGGGCCAAGTCTAGGAGTCTATTTAAAGGGCCCTAGTCTCTTGTATGAAGAACATTTTTATCATGAAATAATATATGAATTCTCCAATTTCTGTGTGCTACCTGCTATGTGCTTGAAGGGATTCTGTGTGAGCCCTTCCTCTTCCCGGTATCCTACGATTGCTTTCAACTACCATCCTGCTCTCCAAAACCCTAGCCACCCTCTTCAAATAATCACTTCCCCTTGCAGTTTTTCCTTTTTTTATTTTTCCCTACTATATTTTCTAACCCTTGGAAGGTTGTTTTCAGGTCCCTCAACTCTGATAAATCCAATGACTCTAGCCGGGCCGCAATCGAATCACCGAGCAAAAAGCCGGGTATCTGTGGGTCTCTAGCTTGGTTTTCTAGGCTGCATCTAGAGTGAGAGTGATCTCTTCGTGTACGATCTACACCGGGTACTTAAACCATTGCCAGGTACACCCCCTCTACCACCAGTAGCCTTATTGTAGGTGAACTAGCCCAACCGAGGATTCTCAGCCTCGGCGGTCCTTCTTTTTTGTTACTTTTAGATCCTGTTATACATGCTTTAGTTTCTTATTTTCATATAGAACCCTTTACATTGATACTTGGTCTAATCTTTAGGATTACAACTTATAACTTAATATAAAAAAAATACAAAAAGATTATTGCATGCATATATAGTTTCGCATCATTTGGTATCAGAGCCTGTTTGGGCTCGGTTCTCTTTGGATATTTGGATCGGGTGCTTCACCATGGCCATCCGATCATAGGAGACTAGTAGGGCTTCAAAACCCTCTTTCCCAATTGACGAGATCTCCTATGGCGGTAGGGGTGCCGCTGTGAATTGATTCTTGAAGAAGAACACAAAGAGTTCCTTAGGATTTTTTTTCATTTTTGGCCTTTCAGTATATATCTTGTTATTTTAATTATTTCTGCTTGTATAAAACTCAAAAAATTCTAAGATTTTTTTTTATAGATTTTTCATAATTCAAATTAATTTTCAAAATTTTCTCAAGAATTATTTCGTTCTGTGGATTTTCTCCCAGCCAAAACACTTTATGAAAATAGTTATGCTCTGTTTTGGCAGTAAATCCAATTTCAAAAAGTTCAGGATTTTTTTTAGTATAATCTTTGCATATCTTTAATTTTAGCATATTTCCTACATATTATATCATATCTGCAATTATCTTTCTGTTTAAGAAAAATCCCAAAACAAAAAATATATATATACATATATTCAAAAACTCCAAAAACACTAAACCCTAATTTGCATTTTTATCTGCCTGCCATCATTGCATAAATTACTTTAAGGGCACTTTCTATATGCCAGATAAGGGGAGAAGCTGATAACCTCTTTTTAGCCCAAAACCACATCCCTTGTATTTGGTCCCAAGCTTAATTTAAAATTAACTAGACTTAATTTGCCCTAGTGGGCTAGGGACACCCATCGGTCAGGTTCAGTCTTTGTGGGACGACTAGTGCACCCAATTCATTTCCTATTACTGGATACTAGTGTCTAGGCAAGAGGTACAATGTCAAACAACCTAAGCGAATCGGTGGTTCCTTAATTAGGTCCCTACGAGAGCAGGGGGCCTCCCACCATCCCACCTCTTACCTGGCCAGATTGAAGAATTAGGATTTGAGTTGTGTGTAAGTTGAGTCAACCCATTCTGATTGGGCTCTATGTCTATGCAGCTGTAGTCGATTCAGTGTTGAGTCTTTCATGAGCACTAGCTTAGGAGTCGATGTGTGTGTTTGATTGCATGACCATTAGATTAAGAACCCAATGCCAGTAGACTTAGTCCAATTCAACTAGTGTGACCATGGAGTCCAATCCTAGGAGAACCCAATACTTTGACCCATATAGGGAGTCCAACCCTAGGAGAACCCAATACTCTAACCTATATAGGGAGCCTTACCCTAGGAGAACCCCATACCATGATCCATCCTTAGAACCTAACCATAGGATACCCAATTATGATTACCTGAACCAAGATGAACGACCCATTAGGAGCACCCAACCATATGCACCCTTGTTTGATGGAAGACCAGATCCTAAGGTGTATGCTGAATGGGAGGATATGATGGATCAGTACTTTGAGTATACTGGGATGTCAGAGTTAGAAAAGATTAGTTTGTTTAAACATGGGTTAATCAGATATGCTAAACAACATTGGGAACATATTGAGGATGAATTTTATTAATGGGGAAATGAAATACTTACCTGGAAAGCCAAGAGAAGTAAATTGAGAGAGGAGTACCTAGGTAGATCTTATGAGTACCAACTCTTAGACCAATGATACAAATTGAAACAAGGGAACATGACTGTGTCTGAATACATTGACCAATTTAACGAGCTTAGTAGGAAATGTAACACACTTGAACCTGAGTCTAAGATCATGGCTAGATTTCAAGATGGCCTGCGTAGGGATATCCAGTGGAAGCTATTTCATTAGCAAATTCAGGACCTAGAGGAAGCCTATCACCTAGCTAGGGAATTTGAGTTATATCAGAGCGAACTCAGGATCAATCAATCTAAGTCCAATAAGGGTAATTCCCTAGAGCCTAAGTCCAAACCTAGCTGACTTCCTTTAGACCAGCCTACTACTCCTATCCCATTAGTTTGCAAGGAAGAAACCCCAGGACCCATTAAAGAGCCTGAGGTAGAAGTGTATGGGACCGATCCTAGTTTAGTAGATGGATACGAAGGAGAGGACTTTGAGGACTATGATGAAGATGGACCCAAGGTTGAAATCGCTGAGGAACTAATAGAGAAAGATCCTGAACCCACTATAGAATTTTCTGAGCCAGGATCAAACATAGTAGATGAAAGGGAGGGTCCACTAGAGTTGTCCATAGTGGAGGTCCCTAAGGAACAATCCCAGGAAGTAGACATTATTTTAGAAGACTTTCAAGATAAGCTTCCCAAAGACTTTCCTGATGACCTTCCACTAGATCTCCATCCTACTATAGAACTAGTTTCAGCCTAGGACCTCTTTCAGTATTCTCATCAAAAGTTCATTCCTCTAACCCCAGCTGATGACCTTTCTCTTGAACTGACTAAGCCATCCTTTCCTAAAGACCCTGTACTTGCAATGACCAAATTCTCCCTCCTTCCAGTGGACCTTATGTCGCCAATAGATCAATGTTCAAATCTTAAGGTCCACCCTAGTAACCAAGGCCTATTGCATGCCTCCAATGGATTGTCCCAAGACTCCGATTCTTATTTCTTGCCATAACCTAAGGCTTCCAATGTTTCTCAAACTATTCAATTACACTTTGTTGAGGTCGTTTGGTTACACCAATTCTATGAGTATGTTAGGTTTGTGACCTACTTTTGGAAGACCTTATGGCATTTGATAGGAGTCCAATGTAAATACTCTTGTGCACACCACACTAGGGTCAGACCTAGAGAGTCAATAGTCTCTTAGGTTTAGGCCCATAAAAGTCAAATAAACCTCTTTTAATAGGAATGCATAGTTGAGTCTGTTAGGTATAGTTTGAGTCCTTTGCATCACCTGTTAGGAGTCTGCATGTGCCCAGCATGTTCACCACCTGCACTAATTTTGAAAGAAACTGGCTATTTCTCGAAGAAGGGCCAAGGAATTTGATGTAGTGGATTCTGTCTTGGTTAGGCTTAGGCCTAAAAAGAAGCTTCATGCTCGTAGAGCCGGACCTTTTAAAGTGATAGAGAGGGTTAGACCAAATGCCTATGTAATAGATTTTCCTTCAAACTTGGACATCAGTTCTACCTTCAATATCGTAGACCTGGTTGAGTACAGGGAACTAGCCACGATACCTAGTAAGGCCATTGGACCTATTCCTTCCATTGAGAGTGACCCTAGCCCATAGTGTCCACCAATAAATTGGCATGAGGGAGGAGAACGAATCGACCATATCCTGGATGATCAAGCCATAACAACCCGGGGCCGCGGTTATCAACACTACCTGGTCCGATGGCAAGGCCGGTCACAGTTGGGTGATTCATGGATTTCTCGAGAGGACTTGCAGCACCTCAGCCCAAACCTCCTCGAGAGATATGTGAACCAGCCTGATCTTCACTCAATAGGGTCAAGTTTCTCCCATCTCGGGAGAATTGGTGGGTACACGAGAGGCACCAGAATAAGACAAGGGCTTCTCAACCCTTTGTGGATCAATTAGCAACATCAGAATCCATTTGTAATAAAGATTTAGTCCATCTAAGTTGTTTTTTTATCACTTGAGTCCTGTACTAGTCAGCTCATGTTGAGCTAGTCATTTTCTAGAGTTCAGTACATGTCTAGTAATGACTCATACAAGTGATGACCAAGACAGCCCAAGTGAAGACCTACCCAACTGAAGCTATGAGGATCATGGAAGGCCTAGGAGGAGAAATCACTAACCTGGAAGAAGAAATCAGAAGCTCGGGAGACAAGCTCGAAACCCTAAAGCCCTGAAATACAGCCTGAAGCAAATTGGGCCAGCCCAGGCCCAGGAGAGGAATAAGTGGCACCAAGGACTTATGTTCACCTCCCTTGGTTGGCCACTAGGGTCATATCCCTTAGCTGACCAAGGCAAGAGGAGAGGCAAGAGGAGAGGGGAGAGTTTTTTAGGATTTCTTCTACCTAGTTTTCCTTATTTTCTAGCTAGAGTTGGATGGGGATTAAAACTCCTATGTAATATCTTTTTTAGCCTTACTTGGGGGCCAAGTCTAGGAGTCTATTTAAAGGGCCCTAGTCTCTTGTATGAAGAACAATTTTATTATGAAATAATATTTGAATTCTCCAATTTCTATGTGCTACCTGCTGTGTGCTTGAAGGGATTTTGTGTGAGCCCTTCCTCTTCCCGGTATCCTGCGACTGCTTCCAACTGCCATCCTGCTCTCCAAAACCCTAGCCGCCCTCTTCAAATAATCACTTCCCCTTGCTATTTTTCCTTGTTTTCTTCTTCCCTATCATTTTTTCTAATCCTTGGAAGGTCATTTGTAGGTCCCTTGACTCCGATGAATCCAACGACTCCAGCCGGGCCGCAATCGGATCACCGAGCATAAGCTGGGTATCCACGGATCTCTGGCTTGATTTTTCAAACCGCATCCAGAGTGAGAGTGATCTCTTCACATATGATCTGCACCAGGTGCTTAAACCATTGCTTGATACACCCCCTCTACCACCAGTAGCCTTATTATAGGTGAACTAGCCCAATCGAGGCTTCTCATCCTTGGCGGTCCTTCTTTTCTATTACTTTTAGGTCCCGTTATGCATGCTTTAGTTTCTTATTTTCATATAAAACTCTTTATATCAATACTTGGTCTGATCTTCGGGATTACAACTTATTACTTAATATAAAAAAACATAAAAAAATTATTGCACGTATATATAGTTCCACATCAAATAGCCAAGACTCGAGAGTTGGGAAACTCCTGGTTTAGGATAGTTTATCTTCATCAAAATTAAAAAATAATAGAAGAAAAGGTTTCTTACTTGTCAGAGATTAAAATTCAGTAACAGAAGGGATCACTTGCACTCTGATCGGAGCTTGGAAGAAGGAGCCTTGTTTTCCTTGAATCTGATGGCGGATCTGAGTGGTCCAGGTAGCAAAGAAGGCCTCCTCAAGGGAGGGGAAGCACCTCAGGGATCCTGTAAGCATCAGAGGTTAATCAAGAAGCAAATAAAAATTAGAAAAGGACTAGAGTTTAAAGGAAATCAGGATTAGGGCTAAAAGCTGGTAGCCGGGGAAGAAGAAGCTCTTGGACTTGGACGACAGCAAGGGCTCCTGTTCCTTGGGCATGGCTGATCTCCAGGGATGCCAAGGGATGCTAGGGCAGCAGGGTTTCAATCCAGGAACACAAAGAGAGCACTCAAAGAGAGAACCAAAACTCAAACTCAAGATAATTTAGCAAAATCTCAACAAGGTTTATTCATAAGAAAAAGATGCATACAAGAGGAGGAGGGGTGGGGTATTTATAGATTTCTCATATCCTCACTAACCATGGTTACACTTGAGTTACAAATCCTCTTCCAAATTGGAATACAAGTCCTCCCCTAGCTAGGTTAGAATTACAAAGTTTAAAAGGATTAGAAATCCCAACTAGGTTAGGAAAAGGCTTTGTCTTCTCCCACTTTTCTTCAACTTGGACCTAGTCAAACTCCTTGGATGCCCACTCCTTAGGATTGTGGGCTTTAGGGCAGTAAGGGGGAGGTCGGCCATGGGCTTGGAGAGCTTGGGCTTGGGCCCCCTGGAAGCTAGGGTGCCTGGATCCTTAGGCTGGCATATTCCCAGCATCAAAAGGGAATCTTGGTTCTCCTTGCTTGGGCTTGCTTCATGGGCTTGAATTTGGAGGCTTGGAGTGCTGGGACAGCTTGGTAAACATGGGCTCCTGGTATATGAAATATTCTGTAAGCATCTGGAGGGAATCTGGCATCTAAAATGGCACCCAGGAAAAATCAGGGCACAATCAGGGCACCTGGGTGTTGATTGAGCTCCCCAAAGCTGGTGTAACTACTTCTGGCTTCAGAATGAGATCTGGTGGAATTCCAAAATAGCGTAGCCTCCTCTCTTGTACAAGAAGTGAAATCATACTAGACTCATACCGGGTATACAGGACTCAATGTATTGGACTAGGTTGAGGGTTGAGATAAATCAACTAACCTCAACTTATTACAGGACTCAATTCTAGTTGATTACAAAATTTTGATACATGGCTAGGTAAACCAAATAGGGCCCAGTAATTTGTATCTGATCCTGGTGCCCTCACAAATTCTTCCGGGGTGGGAGGAACTCGACTCCGTCAAGTGTGGATAACTTGGCTCTCATAGTGCTCGAGTAAGTCTGGGTTGAGGCGCTGTAGATCCTCATGGGTGATCCACGAGTCCTCAGATTATGGCTGACCTTGCCACCGGACCAAATACCTCGGATAGCCTCTATTCTAGGTAGATGTAGATTGATCGTCAAGGATTCTCTCAATCTTTTCCTCACCATTTGGCCAATTGGTTGGTGGACACTTTGGGGTGGGTTCTCTCTCAAAGAGAGGGATAGGCTCAAGATGCTTGCTAGGTATCACTGCTGGCTCCCTAGACTCTATAAGATCTGAGATGATGAAGGTGGAGCTAATACCTAAATCAGGTAGTATCTTATGCACATAGGCATTGGGTCCATAGATATTCATTATCTTGGATGGGCCAGCTTCACAAGCAGAAAATTCTTTACAACTACAAAATCCCCTGCAAAATTCTTTAGCTCTCTTTCAAGAATTAGCCAAGTTTTTATATAGTTCATTACTTAGGTTTATCTTTTGGCTAATTTCTTGATGCAGTTCCCTAACATGCTGTGCAAAAGACTCAGCTGACTTAGAAACTCGTGCATGTGAGGGTAAGGGGATAAAATCAAGAGGTTTATTGGGTTTGTATCCATGCACAACCTCAGAAGGACTCTTCCTTATGGATCTATTAACAGAACTATTGTAAGCAAATTTGGCTCGGGGTAATAATAGGTCCCAATTTCCCGTGTGTTCACCTACGAGGCATCTAAGAAGGTTTCCTAAGCTTTTGTTCACTACCTCGGTTTGACCATCAGTCTGTGGGTGGTAAGTGGTGGAAAATTTCAATTTGGTTCCTAATAGGTGCCAAAAGATCTTGCAAAAGTAACTAGTAGAGTGGATATCCCTATCAGACACTATTGTTTTAGGCAATCCATATAATCTAACCACCTGGTCAAGGAAAAGATGAGCTACTCTATATGCATCAAAGGTTTGAGAGCAGGGTATAAAATGGGCCATTTTAGAAAATCTATCGACCACTACAAATATTAAATCATGTTTCCTAAGGGTCTTAGGTAGGCCTAAAATAAAGTCCATGCTTAAGTCTTGCCATGGACGGTCTGGTATGGGTAGAGGGATATATAATATAGTATTTTGTTTCTGCTATTTTGCAACAGCATAGGTTCTACATCTGGACACTATTAGCAACGTCCCTCTTCAAACTAGGCCAAAAGAACTGGTCCTTTACAACTGAGATAGTCTTATTTCTTACAAAATAACCAGCAAGGCCTCCAGCATGGGTTTCCCAAACTAAGAATTCTCTAAGTGAGGTTCTGGGAATACAAAGTCTATTGTTCTTAAATAAATAACCATCTTATAGGGTGTATTTGCTATGGGTACTAGATGATCCTTGAGCTAAGGATTGGACAACTTCACTAAAGTCTAGACAGGTCGTATATATCTTTTAACCTATCAAATTCTATGACTTCAGTGCTAATGGTATTTAATAGTAAGGCTCGTCTGCTAAGGGCATCTGCTACCTTGTTTTCGGTTCTAGCTTGGTGATTTCATCACCTGTCCTGGACCCAAAACAACCATCATCATACTAACCCAAGCCTAATTAAAATCAATTAGACCTAATTTGCCCTAGTGGGCTAGGAGACATCAACAGGTCAGGTTCGAGCTGTGTGGGCCAACTAGTGCATTTAATCCTTTAGCTATTACTGAAAGCTGGTGTCTAAGGCTGGGGGTCCAAGTCAAACGACCTAAATGATGTTGTGGTTTTTAATTGGGTCTCTACGAAAGTAGGGGAACCTCCCACACTCCCACCCCTACCTGGCCAGTGGAAGGACTAGCTACTGGGTTAGGTGAGAATTGAGCTGACCCACCCAGTTTCTGGCTCTAGATCTAGGAAACCCTAAATTATACTAGCATTTTCTTTCTCTTTTGCATGCTTGGTTGCATCATTTCATTTTGATTGTTTGATTTATTGAATGACCACTAGATTAGGAACCCAATATCAAAAGTCCAAACCTCAGCCCAGCCCAACCATGAATCCCACTTTGGAGGCCATCCTAGCATAGCTTACCCAAATTAACCAAGCCAATACTCAAACCGAAGCCCAGCTTGCCCAGCTAACTACCCAATCTCAAAACCAGTTAGCCTAAATAAGCAATAGGTTTGACCAATCCGATACTAAGCTTGACCAAATAAACCAAAAAGTTAATCAAGTGGACTAGCAATTTGACCAAGCAACCACTTGGATCAACCATTTAACCAGTAGGCTTAACCAAGTTGAGAACCGACTAGAGACTGTAGAGAAAACCCAAGAGTCTAACATTGAACCAGACCTAGATTCCATCCCTTCTACCCCTCACAACCCTAGAAGAGTCCAAACCCATGAACCCTTTATGGAACATAACCCTAGGAGACCACAGAACCAGGACTAATTTAGGGAGACTAACCATAGAGGAAACCAAGACCAGGATGATAGGCTACTTAGGAGCATTAAGATAGATGCACCCACCTTCGATGGCAGCCTAGATCCAAAAGTCTATATAGATTGGGAGGGAGGTATGGATAGGTACTTCAAATTCTATGCCTTGAGTGATGAGACAAAGTGTCAATTTGTCCAGCTCAGGCTAACTGATTAAGCTAGATTATACTGGGACCAAGTAGAAAGACTCAATAATTAGATAGGCAACCTACCCATTACCACCTGGGAAGCCATGAAATTAAAGCTTAAGGCTAAGTATGTTCCCCCATACTATCAGCAGTGTCTCCTAGATCAATGGTAGAAAATAAAACAAGGAACCAAATCTGTGAGTGAATACATAGCCCAGTTTGATGAGTGCGCCCTAAGATGCAGCATAGATAAACATGAGTCAGTTATCCTCTCTAGGTTTAGGAATGGTCTTAGAGAGGAGATCCAAAAGGAGCTGTACCTTAGGGATGTTGATAGCATGGCCCATGCCTATCGTGTAGCTGAAAACTTTGAAAGGTTCCAGAAATCACCTATAGTTAGGAAACATGAACCCTTTAGGTCCAACACTCCTAGCTTTAGGTCCAACCAGAACTAGTTCTACCCAAACCGACCCAGCTACAACCAAACTCGTCCCAACCCTAACCAAAATCAGCCAAACCCAAATCCAAGTCAACCCAAACCCAATCCAATCCATCCCAACCCTAATCCATCTCATCTTAACCCAAGTCCGAGTCAGGCTAGCTCTAGTAACTCAACATCATTTAAGAATGATAAGGGTAAGGCACCAATTTTTTAGAAGAACCCAAGTCCCAGCTCCAATGCCTATTTTAGGTGTAATAAGGTAGGTCACTTTGCTAGCCAGTATCCCACCAGGTCTTTGCACATAGGGAAACTTGTGGAAGAGGAGCCTGAACCCAGTGAAAAAGAAGAGGAAGAGGTCTATGAAGCTGAACCAGACTTAATTGAAGAGTATGAAGGTGATGAGGAGGATTTTGAACAAACAGACCTCGCAGGGGTAGTTAGATGCATCTTATCCAAAAAAAAAATCTAGGAAGATTGGCATAGGACCAATATCTTACAGATCTTAGTGAAATTGGAGACAAGGTATGTAAAATAATCATAGATGGTGAGAGCTGCATGAATGCCATATCCCATAAGGCTGTCAAAACCCTAGGCTTACACCCAGTTCCACACCCAAGCCCCTATAAGGCATCATGGATAGATTCCACCTCTATACCCATTATATCCAGATACCAAGTTCAACTCTAGCTTCAATCATATCAAAATAGAGTGTGGTGTGATGTTGTGCCCATGGGGGTAAGTAGTATCATCCTAGGATGGCCATGGCTTTATGATCCTGATGCCACTCTTTATGGTCGAACTAATGCTTGCATGTTTACTTTCCATGGGAAGAAGATCACCATAGACCCCACCCCACCTCAGGAGTTAATTAAGAAAGGATGTAGCTCACTCAAGGAGAAAAAGTTTGGAATTAACCTAATCACTGCAAAAGAGCAAGAGAAGGAGATATCTAAGGGAACTACTATTTGGGTGTTAGCTGTGAAGGAAGTATCTGATCCTATTGATAGAGAGTACCCTCAGGAGGTCAAGGGAGTCTTGAATAAATTTAGTGACATATTTCCTGAAGATTTACCTGACCACTTACCACCTCTTAGGGATGTCCAACATGCAATTGATTTAGTCCCAGGAGCTACCTTGCCCAACCTACCTCATTATAGGATGAACCTAGTGGAACACTTAGAGCTTCAAAGATAGGTAGGTGAGCTTCTTAGAAAAGTATTTATTAGGGAGAGCCTAAGTCCTTGTGCTGTACCAGCCCTATTAATCCCTAAGAAAGATGGCACGTGGCGAATGTGTGTAGATAGCCGTGTCATAAATAAAATAACTGTGAAGTATAGGTTTCCCATCCCCTGCTTGGATGATTGTTAGATATGATGGCAGGAGCCACAATCTTTTCAAAGATAGACCTTAAGAGTGGCTACCATCAGGTTCGAATTTGACCTGGGGATGAATGGAAAATGGTAGCAAGGGCTCTTGTTCCTTAGGCATGGCTGATCTCCAGGGATGCCAAGGGATGCTAGGGTAGTAGGGTTTCAATCTAGGAACACAAAAAGAGCACTCAAAGAGAGAACCAAAACTCAAACTCAAGATAATTTAACAAAATTTCAACAAGGTTTATTTATAAGAAAAAGATGCTTACAAGAGGAGGAGGGGTGGGGTATTTATAGAGTTCCCATGCCCTCACTAACCATGGTTACACTTGGGTTACAAATCCTCTTCCAAATTGGAATGCAAGTCCTCTCCTAGTTAGGTTAGAATTACAAAGTTTAAAAGGATTAGAAATCCCAACTAGGTTAGGAAAAGGCTTGGTCTTCTCCCACTTTTCTTCAACTTGGACCTAGTCAAACTCCTTGGATGCCCACTCCTTGGGCATGTGGGCTTTAGGGCAAAAAGGGGGAGGTCGGCCATGGGCTTGGAGAGCTTGGGCTTGGGCCCCATAGAAGTTGGGGTGCCTAGTTTCCTGGGTTGGCATATTCCTGGCATCAAAAGGGACAAAACCCATTGGGTAAAAATAGATTTTCAAAAAGAAAAGGGGCGCAGACGTGCAGGTAGAGACCTATAAAGCCTGTCTGGTTGCCAAAGGATATCGTCAACATTATGGTATTGACTATGACAAGATGTTCTCTTCTGTAGTGATGCTCAAGTCTATTTGGATCATGCTTGTTTTAGCGGCACACTTTGATTATGAAATCTGGCAAATGGATGTCCAAACAACTTTCTTAAATGGTGAGCTGGAAGAGGAGGTGTATATGATACAACCTGAAGGGTTTACATCCACAAACAAGTCAAAGGTGTGCAGGCTTCAAAAGTCCATCTATGGACAGAAGCAAGCATCAAGGAGTTGGAACATGCGATTTGATAAGTGTATCAAGTTGTATGGCTTCGTTAGGAACGGAGAAGAACCTTGCATTTACAAATGGGCTAATGGTTCCGTGATTGTATTCCTTGTGCTATATGTGGATGACATTCTCTTAATCGGGAATGACATCCCAGCACTGCAAGGAATAAAGGTCTGGTTGTCATCTCAGTTCTCTATGAAGGACTTGGGTGAAGCCTCTTACATACTAGGTATGAAGATCTATAGAGATAGATCTAAGAGGCTTCTGGGATTGTCCCCGTCTATGTACATCGACACCATGCTGAAATGGTTCAGCATGAAAAATTTCAAGAAGGGCTATCTCCCGATAGGCACTGGAATTGATCTCTTTGAAAGAAATTGTGCGACAACTCCTGAAGAGAGAGAGCGTATGAGTAGAATCCCATATGCTTCGATAGTGGGTTCTATCATGTATGCCATGACATGTACTAAACCAGACGTGGCATACTCACTAGACGTAGTGAGCAGATACCAGTATGACCAAGGTGAACCTCATTAGAAAGTGGTAAAGACCATCCTTAAGTATTTATAAAATACTAAGGACCAATGGCTAATTTATGGAGAATCTGACTTAAAACTTGTGGGGTATACTGACTCTAGTTTTCAGTCATATAAGAATGATAGCAAGAGTGTGTCAGGATTTATCTTTACCATGAATAGAGGAGCTTTCTGCTAGAAAAGTTTTAAGCAGCCTACTATGGCAGACTCAGTATGCGAAGCAGAGTACATTGTAGCATCAGATGCAGCAAAGGAAGCTATGTGGTTGTAAAAGTTCCTTGATGCGTTGGGAGTGGCACCTTCTCTAGATGGTCCTGTTCTGGTGTACTATGACAGCACTAGAGCCATTGCTCAAGCCAGAGAGCCGAAGTCTCATCACCGCACAAAGCATATTCTGTGGCGTTTTCACCTTATACGAGAGATCATGGAACGAGGTAACATTGACCTTCAGAAGATCGATGGAAAGGAGAACCTGGCTGACCCCTTCACTAAAGCCATCAGAATTCAAGAGTTTGACTATTGTAAATGAAAAATGGGAATGAGATTCTGTATCGATTAGCTTTAGTCCAAGTGGGAGTTGTTGGAAATTGTGTCCCAAAGCCAATCATCTAGGTTGTAGACAGTTATGCTATCTTGTAACTGTATATAATTTTTAATGAATAAAAGTTATTCTTTTTGGTTGTTCATCATTTTTGCATTTTCTTGAAATGAACTCTTGTATGATGGAGTCCTTGGAACTACATTGTTTGATATAGAGAGGATATATCAAGTAGTTCTTAAACTGGTTCACAACCAATAGATACATTGTTATAGGACGATGATGTATTAAATGTAGGTTATTGTATGTCACATTTGATGCAGAACGGAAGCTCTGATACCAAAAATGATGCAGAATGAAAGCTCTGATACCAAAAATGATGCAGAACAAAGAACAAAGAAGCATATGCGGAAGTAAAATTAAGATTTAATTTTTTTTTTTTTTTATATTTCAGAAATTGGCTTCGACTCAAAGTAAAGTTAAACTAAGTTGATAGAAACTAGGTAAGGATTGAAAGCACAATTTAGAAAAAGCTAAGTTATCAGAGTAGTTCAGAAGTAACGGATCGCTGGGGGTTGAGAAACTCCCAGACCTAGGGTTTCGCTTTGAACTTTCAACAGGACAGAAATAAAGAGAAGAGATGGTTTACCAACCAGACAGTGATCTCACAGAATTTGGGTGGAAGAACTCTCTCGAGCAGATTGTTGGATCCTCGGATTCGGCTATCTTCGCAATGGATCCTCCAATACTGGTCTTGTGGTTTGGTCGGCTTCTCCTGGACTCAAGATCTGGGAAGAAGAAAAACAAGTGATGGATTCAGAGACTCAGGGAAGGATTTACCAGTTCGAAGAACTTGAAGGCTGATGTCGCTGAGATCCGGATTCTCTTGAAGGCTGATTCGACTCCCTCTGGAAAGAGCTTTGGATCTGAAGTATCCGGACTGGAGCTGGATGCTGGTGGTCGGCCTGGACTTGGAGAGAGAGGCCGTGGGAGGTGGGATAGGCTAGGGTTTGGTGGACTGAAGTGGATGGTGGGCGGCTAGGGTTTTGGAGTAGAAGTGGCTAACCTAGGGTTTGGGTTTTGGAGATCTCACACCTCCTCAAGGTTCCTGGGGAACCCGGATTTACTCCCTCATGGAGCTCAACACCTGGATGCAAGTGCGGAAGAGAGAAAACACAAATTTTGCTCACAAAAAAAATTTGGTTTCATTCATCTGATTTTCTTCAAACTTACATGGGGTTTAATTTATAGGCCATTATAAGAGAGTAGGGTTTTACATCTTCCCATGTGGGACTAAAGGAGGGGATCTTCAAATTAGGATATCAATCCCTACTCATATGGCCGGCCAATTAATTCCAAAGTTGATTGAAGCTTCAAAAAGGAAAGTGGGTGGCGCCTCCTTGTCTTGACCTCCAAGAAAATATTTTTTCCTTCTATGCTTGGCCTTATCTGGAAGTGTTTGGGCGCCTCTTAACCTTGCCCTCTAAGAGAAGATTTGTTGCCTTTTATATCTGGCTTTAGTTGGAATGATTAGGGCGCCTCCTAACCTTGCTTTTCAAGAGAAATCCCCTTCCTTCCATGGCTCAACCCTTTTTGGATACCTCCTTTTCTTTCTCCCCAAGTTATGGCTCCTTCTAACTTTGTTTGAGTATTTCTGGCAGGTAATGGGTGCCTCCTTGAATCTCTCCCCAAGAGAATTTCTTCCCTTTCATAGTTTGGTTCTTTTGGGAAGTCTTGGACCGCCCCCTTGATTTTGTGGACCCCTGGTGGATTTCTCCTCAATTGGCGCATGAAAGAGGGGAGCTGCTATCTGTGGTGTGGGGACCAAAGCCTGCTGGATGGAGATGTGGCGCCCCCTGGACTCAGGCGTATGGCTGGGAGTGTGGCTGGGAGTGTGGCACCCACTTGCTTGGCCTTGGGAGAAAATGTAACACTCCAGGTTGAAGCCCTAGTCCACTACTGAGTCAACATGACTCAACAAAATAAAAATGCAGGTAATACAGACTCAAACTAAAATTGAGTTGATCAAGTCAACCCTTATTACAAGCCAAAAACCTTAATTCTTCGGGCAAGGTTAATCAGAGATCCAGATGGAGCTCTGAAGTCTTCTTCTGAGTCTGGTGCCCGCACCAATATTTGTTGGTTATCCTCTTAACCAAGGAGTGTGGAGACACTGGTATGACATGCAAGTGAAATGTGTGACATCTCACTGAACGTGACCATCTACGGAGCTCTCTTCTGCCAAAGGGTTGCTCGCGAAGGGATATGGGTATATGTGTCCCTCAGACCTAAGATCACCATGATAGCTTGTAAGCAACTTATTGTACTTTGGTGCCAGACTACCTGGATTTCTAATCCAGTGATGGAAGGTTTCTGGGTGTAGTCAAGTACTTGTAGAGCGGTTGTGGATCAAGATGGAATTGACCCCTCCAAATAGTTTGGAGTGAATGACTCACCATGTCTCAATTTAGCAAATCCTTGGCCAGGGTAGTTCTTGTGAGGAGTCGCAGAACTTATAAAATTGAGACACGATCTGGATAAACCATATTAGGGTTGACAGTCAAACCCTAGGTCATCCTGAGCATTATGAGGTCAAAGGGATGAATTATATGGTAACCATATGCCAAAGGTTTTTGTGAGGTGCTCCACATCTTCGACCTATCCAGACATCGGGTATCATTGCTAGATGAGGACTTTGACTGGTACTGAAAATGTTTCAATGCTACTAGCTTAGTGCTCGAACCTATGGGGTCACACACCATAGGGGTTTCTATTTGGTCTTAAGGCTAATCGACGATTGAGAATCGTTTGCCATCACCGGAGGTCAATATGATTGACAATGCTCCAAGTGCCGACACATGGATTCTTGTAAGTGTCGATACTTGGGAAAGTGTCGATACTTGGCTTTTTGCAAGTTTTGACACTTGCTGTGACGAGCAGATTTCTGGAAAAAAATTTTGGAATATTTGACTTCAAATTTTGAATTCGAAATTCGAGTTTTTGGGCATTTTGGCTCCAAGCATTCATGGTATGATAGTCATACATACCTTCTATGGCTTGGACTCATTTGGAATGCCCCTTGACTCTCTCCCCCAATCACTCCTTCCTTTTTCTCCCTCTCTTGGCTGTCCTTATAAATGAAGGTCATTCTAGAGGCTGCTAATGGTTAAGCTAATGGTTTTTTGAGAGAACAAGAGAGAAAAGAATAGAGAGGAAGAAGGGTTTAGTGAGGACTTGGTATTCAGTGTGAGAAACCTAGCATTCAAGCTAGGTCTTGGGAAGAGAGTTTTGGGAAGGGTTCCACCTCTCCTCCTTGTCTTCCTAGAAGAAGAAGATCGACCCAAAAGATCCCGAAGAGCTAGTACTCCGAGGGTGTTGATCAGAGTCGAACCTTGGTGTGGATTACCTGTAAAGGCCAGACACTTATGTGGCTCGGGTGCCCTTCTCCTTCTTCATAGTATTTTCAAAGGTATGACGGTAAGGTACTGTTGCATCTTTGTTTATTTTTGCTGTTGATGTTTTGCTTGCATGCTAGATCATTGTACTAGATTCTGTTCGGGCATATCGGTAGATCATTTTGATCTATCTGTTGAGCCTTCCACTGTGCATGTTTTAAAATAGTTTTAAAATGTATCTTTTTTGCCCTGCTTGCATGAATAGCTTCACCTTCAACATGATCAATCACCAAAGCTCCATCATGCATACGCATGTTATAGATGGTGAAAGAGATCCGGTATCTCTCCATATCATCTGGAGTGCCAAAAGATTCCTTCAACTTTTAAAAAATCTCCTCTGGCTGGGCCTCCTCAAACTTGTGGCTGAACTCGTCATTCATCATAGCCAACATTATGCAATGCACCATGGTGCGGTTAGAGATCCACTTCTGGTAAGTGTCCCTGATAGTGCCACGAGCGTTGGGGGCTAGGATCTCAGGTGCCAGATCCGTTATCACATAAAGGATCTGCTCGTGCTCCAGGACAATCCTGAGTTTTTGATACCAGCTATCAAAATTGAGTCCAAAAAGTTTGTTATTATCTAATAATGACCGGAGTGACAAAGTGGTCGACGTTATCTAAAAAAGGAGAACAAGACCTATCAGTATATGAATTATTTTAAAAATCCTAAAAACATGGATTTTAGTCTAAAGCTTTCTCCCACTATTTTATTCAGACTGGTAGCCTCTGCACTCCAATCCAAAGAATAACATTTATCCTTTAGCGGGTACCAGGATCCAATAGACTACATATGAGCCCGACTTTGGCCGTCCAACCCAGATGCATCTAAAGGTAGGTACAATATCAATTGCTTTTCCAAGCAATTCCTAGTAATCATTTTGCCCCACGGGTCCTCATAATCGGCCTTTGGTCATCTTATTGAAGACCATAGTTAGGTCCAACCATTAACATGATCAAACTGAATGCTTCTAACAAACCCATGATCAAGCCCGACTTTGGCCGGTCCACCTAACCACGTGTTAAGATAGTCGCACTGAGCCATCATATGTTCAATGGCAATCCCACTCGCCTGATGACCACCCATTCTTTGGAACTGTCGATGATCACCCAACTTATGGACTCATTGCCAATCCAATTTAATGGGAGGCTAAGACTTAGGCAATCACATAACTTAGTCTTTTTATGGACCTAATAATTCAGAAGATTTAAATTTTATGACATTTGCAATGAAGACATGGACCTTGATCAAGAAAACTCCCACCAAACACTTAGAGGATTTCTAGATCAATTTGATCCATGGGCGCCTATAAACCAGTCAGACTGATTAACCTTAGTTGACATGGGTCAACTCGAATCAATAGATAATCTAATCAGATCTGATTCACCATATTAACCAAGTAAGTAAGATCAAGAGATGGGTTAAGTCAAGTAAGCCTCTTGCCTTAGACACCAACCATGAGTTGGCCAGGTAAGAGTTAGCCCCAAAGAACCTTGATCACAACTGTCAAACTTACTTTAAACACTAAGTAGTGTGGACACCAGGGCCATAAAATATTGACAGATTGAACCCACATCCCTGTGGATCACCTGTGAATAAAGCCTTGAACCCAATCCCATTTACTTTGTAAATATTTTATTTTAAATTCTATTTATATAGGCTTATTTGGGTTTAGCCCCTTTTACCAATTAGGGTTTGTATAAAAATCCCATTTATTAGTTATGTCAAACCCTATTGGGCCAAGCCCTGTTTACCAAATTTATTCTTTTTTGTTGCATGAGGTCTTGCATTTTGATCAAATTGGGTTCCAATTGATCAAGTGGGGCTTTAGTTATTTTGTTTTAAGTCCTATAATTATTAGTTAATTTAGTGATTGAGTCCTGTAATACAAGGAGGACCCAATTAAAAACCCATGTGACTTCATGCGCACCCAAATCAACATCACATGTACACTCAAGTCAAGGCCCATGTGACCCCATGTGCCAACCTAAGTCAATTTGTTCTAGGCACCACATGTCGTCCATACTTGGCACCACCTTTGCAAGATTTTTGGACATCACTGCCATGTCATCAGGGGAAATCAGTACATGTCATGTTTGGACATGTCATGACACTTTATTGGGACAACACCACTTGATACTTCATCTTGGACAAGAATTCTTGCCATGTCACTCCATGTTTTATGCTTTGGTTGACCAAATGAATTCCAAATTGGCGCCCCTCCTTTCTAAGATAAGTAAGTATGAAGGACTCTCCAAATTGATGCTCCTCAACTCAAGTAATTCATGACAAAACAAGAGAAGTTGGACAAAGAAATTAACCTCTTTTTGTTGCTAACTTCAAAGGAGTTCTAGGATACTTGCTCACCAAAGTGTTGGAAGTCCAAGGGTTTCTACTTCAAGCATTTCAATCAAACAAGTTCAGAGCTGCTTAAGTTTCCAAAACTAATGCGGGATGACTCTAAGACTGCTGAACATGCATGAAAAATAGTAAAATAATTTTTTTATAATTTTTATAATTTTATTTACAGGCTAGATTTTCAAAATAAAGTAATAACTAGCGGAAAGACTAGTAGTGCTAAGAATCATCGGGTTGTAGGCAAGCTCATGCAAACTAATGAAATATCCAGGACTCGAGAGTTGAGAAACTTCCAGTTTAGGATAGTTTATCTTCATCAAATCAGAAAATAAGAGTTGGAAAGATTTCATACCAGTCAAGATGACAATTCAGAAGCAGCATGGATCACTCACAACTCTGATCGGAGCCTGGAAGAAGAAGCCTTGTTTCTCTTGAATCTGATGACGGATCTGGGCAGTCCAAGTAGCAAAGAAGGCCTCCTCAGGGGAGGGGAAGCACCTCAGGGATCCTGCAAGAATCAAAGGTTAATCAAAATAGCAAATAAAAATTAGAAAAGGAACTAGTTTTGAAGGGATTCAGGATTAGGGCTAAAAGCTGGCAGTCGATGAAGAAGGAGCTCTTGGGCATGGACGGCAACAAGGACTCCTATTCCTTGGGTGTGGCTAATCTCCAGGGATGTGGAAGGCTGCTAGGGCAGTAGGGTTTCGATGCAATAAGACAAGGAGAGCACTCAAAGAGAGAACCAAAACTCAAATACAAGGCAATTCAATCAAATTTCAGCAAAGGTTTATTCATAAGAAAAAGATGCTTACAAGAGATGGAGGGGTGGGGTATTTATAGAGTTTCCATGCCCTCACTAACCATGGTTACACTTGGGTTACAAGTCCTCTTCCAAATTGGAATACAAGTTATTTTCTAGCAAGGTTAGAATTACAAAGTTTAAAAGGATTAGAAATCCCAATTAGGTTAGGAATAAACTTGGTCTTCTCCTTCTTCTCTTCAACTTGGACTTGGTCAAACCTCTTTGGACATGGTCAACACTTCTAGGATACCTAGGGGGGCATGTTGGGCCTCTAGGAGCAGGAAGGGGCTGGCCCAAAGGGGCTTGGATGCATGGGTTTGGGCTTCTGGAAGCTGGGGTGGCCTGGTAGCCTGGTAACTAGAATATTCCCTGGAATTTTGCATCTTAAGGGCTTGGGCTTGGCACCTAGGTTTGATTTCTTTGGTCTTGGATGTAGGTGGACCATTGGATTCATGGGTTCCCTATTCTAGGAATATGCTTTGGCATCTGGAAGGGAATCTGGGCATCTGAAGGGCATATAGAAGGAATCAGGGTTTTCGGAAGCATCTTGGATCCTGGGTTGTCACACAAAATCCAATGGACTGATGCAGTAGCCTCTGACTCCTAGATGTGGCCCAGTGAAATTTCAAAATAGGGTGACCTCCTCTCTTGTATAAAAATTAGGCTCATACTAGATTCATAATTGATGTACAGGACTCAAAATACTAACTAGGTTGAGGGTTGAGACAAATCAACTAACCTCAACTTATTACAGGACTCAATTCTAGTTGATTACAAAATTTGACACATGGCTAGGTAAATCAAATAGGGCCCAGTAATCTGTGTCTGATCCTGGTGCCCCCACCATAGAACCTAACCCATGATCTCACTTACCTGACCAATATGGTCAATCATGATTGATTGGATAGCTCATTGACTCGTGTTAACCCTTGTCACTCAAGGTTAATCAATCTGGACTGATTTTAGGTACCCATGGATCATTAGTTATGTGTAACCCTCCTGGTTTGCTGATTTGGTCAGTGGAAGGTTAATCCATGTCTTCTCATCTCTTCATCTGTCTTATTAAAATTAAACCCTCTAAATTATTAGGTCCTTAAAAGGACAAAGTTATAAGAATAACAAAGTCCTAGCCTCCCATTAAGTGGGATGGTAATGGGTCCAGTAGTTGAGTGTTCATCGATAGATCCAACGATCGGGTATTCATTGGGCTATTAAAATTGCTGTTCCTAATATGATGGCTCAGTGCGACTCTCTTAACGATGGTCAGGTGGGCTGGCCAAAGTCGGGCTTGACTATTCATTAGTTAGAAGCATTGAATTTTGTCATGTTAATGGTTGGACCTAATCGGGACCTTCAATAGGAGGCCCAAAGGCCGATTGAAGTGCACCTTGGGGCAAAACCCAAATACAAGAGGTTACTTAGAGAAGTAATCAGTTAAAGAACCTACCTTTAAACATGCATGGATGGGCCGGCCAAAGTCGGGCTCATGTGTTATCTATTGGACTCTGGTACCCACTAAGAAATTAAAGTAATTCCTCGGATTGGAGATAGAGGCTACTAGTCTGAGCAAAATAGTGGGCATGACCTTTAGACTAAAGTCCATGTCTTTAGGTTAATAATTCATATACACTAATTAGCTTTGGTTTTCCTTTCAGATATCTTCCAACCTGTTGCTCCAGTCTCTTCTCGATAATGAGAAACTTAATGGACCCAACTTCGATACTGGTATCGAAGGCTCAGGACTGTCTTAGAGCATGAACGGATCTTGTATGTGATATCAGATCCAGCACTTGAAACCCCTGCTCCCAATGCTCGGGGTTCAGTCAGAGACACTTATCAAAAGTGGCTCTCTAGTAGGATCACTGTTCGATGCATAATGTTGGCAGCCATGAATGATGAGTTCAGTCACAAGTTCGAGAAAGCCAAGGTAGAGGAAATCCTTTAAAGGTTGAAGGAGTTCTTTGGGACACCAAACGATGTTGAGAGATACAAGGTCTCCTGTGCTATCTACAACGTGCGGATGCATGATGGAGCCTCAATCACTGATCATGTATTGTACATGATTGAGATGATTGAGTACTTCGAAAATCTCGGATGTCCCTTGCATGAACAACTAGGGAAGGATGCGATTCTAAATTCCCTCCCCACTTTCTATCTAGATTGTCTTGATCATTATAGAATAAATAAGCTTGCAGTTAACTACCATGGTTTGTTGGGATTGCTACAGACTTATGAGAAAGACCACCAACTGAACAAAGGGGTGGTGAATCTAGTGGGAGGATCTTCGGAAGGGTGTCATCCCTTTAAGAAAGGGAAAAAGAAAAATAAAGAAAAAAATGTGCTAAATGCTTCTGGGCCCAGTCAGGCCAAGAAGGTGAAGGCTGATCAAAGCCATGCAGAGTGCTTCTTCTGTAAGAAGCAGGGTCACTAGAAGAGGAACTTTCCTCTTTACATTGCGTCCCTTGACCCGAATAGGCCCAAGAAGAGAAAGCAGTAGGACGGTCCTGGACAAAGTATTCATATGATAACACCTTGTAGTTTCTCTATCTACGATACTACTAATTGGGTATTGGATACAAGAAGTCCGATTCACATTTGCAATTCTTTGTAAAGACTTCAAGTTAGTAGAACATTCGAGAATGGTGAGAGATTCTTGAATGTGGGAAATGGAAGCCAAGTTCCAGTCCTAGCATTGGGAGTCCTCAAACTTGTTTTCAAGTCCTGTACTGTCATTTTGAACGAGTGTCATTTTTGTCCATCTTTTATTTTGAATATCATTTCTGTAGGCTAATTGGCCATGTATGGTTATGAACTATCAATAATCAATAATGTTTGCAAAATCATTTTGAATGGTTCTATAGTATTGATCGGACAAATATATGAAAGCATTTATGTACTATCATGACCTGTTAGTGTAATGTACATGTTTAGCAAATGCCCTAGGATTGATAATGTCAGCGAAGCATACCTGTGGCATTGTAGGCTAGGTCATATTAACAAGAACATGATAAACAGGTTGAAAAGTGAGGCTCTCCTCGATTTTAGTGAAGATAGTTCACTTCCAACCTGTGAGTCCTGTTTTCTTGGAAAAATGACAAAGTCACCTTTTATTGGAAAAGGTGAACGAGCCAATGAAATTATGAGTCTGGTACATACTGATGTATGTGGATCCATGAATGTTAGTGCTAGGGGTGGGTACAATTATTTTATTACATTTACAGATGACCTTTCAAGGTATGGTTATATCTTCTTGATGAGACATAAATCTAAATCGTTTGAAATGTTCAGACGGTATCGTAGTAAAGTAGAAAAATAAACTGGAAAGTGTATCAAAACCCTTCGATCTGATCAAGGTAGTGAATACCTTTTGGATGAATTTCTGACATATCTCAAGGAGAATGGGATTCTCTCTCAGTGGACACCTCCAGAGACACCTCAATTAAATGGAGTATCTGAGAAGAGGAATCAAATTCTGTTAGACATGGTTTGGTTCATGATGAGCTTTGCTTCTCTACCAGTATCCTTTTGGGGATATGCTATAGAATCAGCCTATTACCTTCTGAATAGGTCTCCAAGTAAGTCCATTAGTAAAATATCATATGAGATATGGACTAGATGTAAGCTAACACTATCACACCTTCGGGTCTGGGGGTGCCTGGCTTATGTAAAATATTTGAAAACAGACAAACTTGGACCTAGGTCTAACCGGTGCCTATTTGTTGGCTATCTTTTCAGAAAAGGAGTTCCTTAGTGAAGGGATTATAGCCGCTAAGATTGAACTTAGTGAAGTTCAATAAGTAGAAGAGTCGACACATTTAAAGGACAACATATAACTGGCTGTGATTAGATCACACCCATAGCCCACTTAGGAACCATTAAGGAGATCTGGTAGGGTACCAGTCGACCAGATAGATACTACGATTTCTTGGTCCGGGATGGTGATCCCATTGAACTTAATGAAAACAATGAGGATCCAATCATCTATATGGATACGATGCAGAGGTCCGACTCTAAAAAATGGCTAGGAGCCATGAGATCCGAAATGGAGTCCATGGAGATCAATAATGTATGGACATTGGTTGATCCACCTGAAGGGATAAAATCCATTATGTGAAAATGGATTTTCAAAAGGAAAAGGGGTGCAGACGGGCAGGTGGAGATCTACAAAGCCCATCTGGTTGCCAAAGGATATCGTCAATATTATGGTATTGACTATGATGAGACGTCCTCTCCTATGGCAATTGGTGTGGGCACCAGGATCCGATAGAGGCTCCTCAACCCTCTGTGGATCTCAGATTAGGGCTCCATTCTATGAGTCCTGTAATAAGGCTATGAGCCAAAGCAATTTTATAATTTCTTGTCTAAGTTTGTTAAGTCCTGTACCTTGACCAATTTGGATCACATTAGGTCATGAGTCATGTATTTGTTCGAGTCTGAGTTTGGACTGGGCCCAAGCCCAATTGAAGTCACCATGGCTTTCAAGACCAAGTCAAGTCCTTGTGGGCCAACCCACCCCTTCCACTTGGAATGATGCCAACTCAGGTGCCACCTCAGCTACCTACGTGGCACCACATCAGTTGCCACCTGGGCATCCGAGGGAAACAAGATGGCGCCCTCATGCTTTCCACATGCCATCCCTTTGCCTTTTCTCTTGGGCGACATTGGAAGGAAGAGTGATGCAGAACGAAAGCTCTGATACCAAAAATGATGCAGAATGAAAGAAGATGATGCGATGCGGAAGTAAATTAAGACTAATTCTTTTTTTTTTTTTATATTTTCAGAAGTCGGCTTGACTCAAAGGAAAGTTAAACTAAATTGAAAGAAACTATATAATAATTGAAAGCACAATTTAAAGAAACTAGGTTATCAGAGTAATTCAGAAGTAAAGGATCGCTGGGGGTTGAGAAACTCCCAGACCTAGGGTTTTGCTCTGTACTTTCAACAGGACAGAAGTAAAGAGAAGAGAAGGGTTACAGACCAGGCAGTGATCTTCACAGAGTTAGTGGAAGGACTCTCTTGAGCAGATTGTTGGATCCCCGGATTTAGATATCTTTGCAATGGATCCTCCAATACTGGCCCTTTGGCAGAGTTGGCTTCTTCTGAACTAAAGATCTGGGAAAGAAGAAGAACAAGTTATTGAACCAGATACTCAAGGAAGGATTTACCAGATAGAAGAACTTGAAAGATGATGTTGCTGAAATCCTGATTCTCCTGGAGGCTGATCTGACTTTCTCTGAGATTTGCTCTGTCTTCAAAGTAGCCGAACTAGACCTGGATGCTGGTGGTTGGCCTCTACTTGGAGAGAGGGGCCGTGAGAGATGGGGTAGGCTAGGGTTTGGTGGAGTGAAGAGGATGATGGGCGGCTAGGGTTTGGAAGTGAAATGGCTAACCTAGGGTTTTGGGGTTGGAGATCTCACACCTCCTCAAGGTTCATGGGGAACCCGGATTTACTCTCTCACGGAGCTCAACACCTAAATACAAGTGCAAAAGAGAGAAACACAAAGTTTGCTCACACATAAATTGAATTCATTCATCAGTTGTTTTTTAAAACTTACAAGAGGGGTTTATTTTATAGGTCTTTACAAGAGGTCAGGGTTTTACATCTTCCCATGTGGGACTAATAGGATGGATCTTCAAATTAGGCTTGTAGAATCAAATCCTTCTCATATGGCCGGCCAAGAGCTTCCATAAGTGTTGATTGATGGCTCCAAATGGTAAGTAGGTGGCGCCTCCTAGCCTTGCTCTTCAAAAAATTTTTTCCTTCCATGCTTGGTTTTATTTGGAAGTATTTGGGTGCCTCCTAGTCTTGCTCCACAAGTTTAGGCTTCTTCCTTTCATGGCTCAACTCTTTTGGACACCTCCTTTTCTTTCTCCCCAAGTCATGGCTCTTCTCAACTTTGCTTTGGTCTTTTTAGGCATGGATTGGGCACCACCTTGAAGTGCTCCCCAAGAAATGCCTCTTTCCTCTTTTAGCTTGGCCTTTTAAGGTATATATGGGGCGCCTCCTTGATTTTGGCTTCAAGAAAAATTCTTGCTCCCTTGGGTGTGGGGTCCAAGACACTGGGATGGAGATGTGGTGCCCCCCTGGACTCTGGTGTGTGGCTGGGAGTGTGGCGCCCACTTACTTGAGCCTGGGAGAAAAATGTGGCACTCTGGACCTTGACTTGAAAAAGGTGGCACCAAACTGGAGAAGACCTAGGCCACTACTAGGACTTGTACTGAGTCAACATGACTCAACAAAATTTAAATTGCAGGGAAATACAGACTCAAGACTAAAATTGAGTTGACCAAGTCAATCTTTATTACAAAACCAGAAAACCCTAATTCTTCGAGAAAGGTCAATCAGAGATCCAGATGGAGCCCTGAAGTCTTCTTCTGAGTCTGGTGCCCGCACCAATTAAATGATACAGAATGAAAGCTCTGATACCAAAAATGATGCAGAACAAAAGCTCTAATACCAAAAATGATGCAGAACAAAAGAGATGATGTGATGCGGAAGTAAATTAAGATTAATTTTTTTGTTTTTCTCTTTTTTTTTTATATTTTCAGAAGTCGGCTTTGACTCAAAGGAAAGTTAAACTAAATTGAAAGAAACAAGATAATAATTGAAAGCATAATTTAAAGGAACTAGATTATCAGAGTAGTTCAGAAGTAAAGGATCGCTGGGGGTTGAGAAACTCCCAGACCTAGGGTTTCGCTCTAAACTTTCAACTGGACAGAAGTAAAGAGAAGAGAAGGGTTATAGACCAGGCAGTGATCTTCACAGAGTTTAGTGGAAGGACTCTCTTGAGCAGATTGTTGGATCCCCGGATTCAGATATCTTCGCAATGGATCCTCCAATACTGGCCCTTTGGCAGAGTTGGCTTCTTCTGAACTCAAGATCTAGGAAATAAGAAGAACAAGTTATGAAACCAGATACTCAAGGAAGGATTTACCAGATAGAAGAACTTGAAAGCTGATGTTGCTGAAATCCTGATTCTCCTGGAGGCTGATCTGACTTCCTCTGAGATTTGCTCTATCTTCAAAGTAGCCGAACTGGACCTGGATGCTGGTGGTCGACCTCTACTTGGAGAGAGGGGCCGTGAGAGATGGGGTAGGCTAGGGTTTGGTGGAGTGAAGAGGATGATGGGCGGCTAGGGTTTGGAAGTGAAGTGGCTAACCTAGGGTTTTTGGGTTGGAGATCTCACACCTCCTCAAGGTTCCTGGGGAACCTGGATTTACTCCCTCACGGAGCACAACACCTGAATACAAGTGCGGAAGAGAGAAACACAAAGTTTGCTCACACATAAATTGAATTCATTCATCAGTTATTTTTTAAAACTTACAAGAGGGATTTATTTTATAGGTCTTTACAAGAGGTCAGGGTTTTACATCTTCCCATGTGGGACTAATAGGATGGATCTTCAAATTAGGCTTGTAGAATCAAATCCTTCTCATATGGCCGGCCAAGAGCTTCCATAAGTGTTGATTGATGGCTCCAAATGGTAAGTAGGTGGCGCCTCCTAGCCTTGCTCTTCAAAAAAATTTTTCCTTCCATGCTTGGTTTTATTTGGAAGTATTTGGGCGCCTCCTAGTCTTGCTCCACAAGTTTAGGCTTCTTCCTTTCATGGCTCAACTCTTTTGGACACCTCCTTTTCTTTCTCCCCAAGTCATGGCTCTTCCCAACTTTGCTTTGATCTTTTTAGGCATGGATTGGGCGCCGCCTT
The DNA here is from genome assembly GCA_021397845.1 of Areca catechu. Lineage (NCBI taxonomy): Eukaryota > Viridiplantae > Streptophyta > Magnoliopsida > Arecales > Arecaceae > Areca > Areca catechu. The sequence goes on along the minus strand of CM038039.1, from coordinate 166,847,283 downwards.
GAAGTGCTCCCCAAGAAATGCCTCTTTCCTCCTTTAGCTTGGCCTTTTAAGGTATATATGGGGCGCCTCCTTGATTTTGGCTTCAAGAAAAATTCTTGCTCCCTTGGGTGTGGGGACCAAGACACTGGGATGGAGATGTGGCACCCCCTGGACTCTGGCGTGTGGCTGGGAGTGTGGTGCCCACTTACTTGAGCCTGGGAGAAAAATGTGGCACCCTGGACCTTGACTTGAAAAAGGTGGCACCAAACTGGAGAAGACCTAGGCCACTACTAGGACTTGTACTGAGTCAACATGACTCAACAAAATTTAAATTGCAGGGAAATACAGACTCAAGACTAATCCAGATGGAGCCCTGAAGTCTTCTTCTGAGTCTGGTGCCCCCACCAAAGAGACACCATCCCCTTCTTCCCTCCCCCACATCATGCCATGACCCATTAAATGTGGGGGTGTTGAAGATCCTTGAAGAGACCAAGCCACAAAGCAAGCCCCCTTCCAAGCCTTCTTCCCAAAGTGTTCATTCAAGGATGGAAGGTCAAAGGACACACTCCCCTCTCCAAGCCCTCAACCATGCAACGCCCAAAGCTCTCTCCACTTGGTCGGCCTTGAATCACTCCAAAGAAGGGCGTTGAAGAATCCAAGAGAACACATCCCTTCAAGCAAGCCATGTCCCACATTTTCTTCCCAAATTGAACATGCTAAGGAAGGAATTCAAGAGGCCAATCCCCCTCTCCAAGCCCTCCCACATGCCATTCCCAATCCAAGTCCCTTTGGTCGGCCAAAGAGAGGAGAAGGTCAAAGTTTTTTGGCGCCCCAAGAAAGCTTGTAATTTGGTTTCATTTGAAATTCAAATAGGCCTTGGGTGCCTATTTAAAGGACCCAATCCCTCCCTTGTAAAACTATTGAATGATTAATGAAAAAAGAGTTTGAGTATTCCATCTTCCAACCCTTGTCTCTTAGACTAGGTTGAGTGAAATTGCCTTCATCCCTAAGGTCATCGAGTGGTGTGAGGCCACCTGTCCGTCGCCCCAGGGCATCGCGAATCCTTCGTCCTCTTGGATGTCGCGTGGTGTGAGGCCACAATCCTTCGTCCTCCGAGATGTCGCGGGGTGAGAGGCACCATGTTATCTCCATCTTCGACTTTGGAATCCAACCGGACATCGGGCTCGAAGCCCCTTCTCAACCCCATCTTAGTTCTTTTCTGTGCATCTCCCCATCTCGCTGATCCTTATTGTGTTTGCCTACAGGTCCTCCCTGGCATCTCGGGCACCAGAGACAGTCGGCTTTGCCATCGCGACCTTCCGACCAAAAGCCAATGCTTCCATGGGTTCGACTGCTTGGGCATCCAGGCCGCATCTATCGAGTTGAGCGATCTCTGCACCAGGCGCTTCAGACGTGTGAGGTTTTCTTTTTCTATCTCCTTAGTAGGTATTGTATTTCAAGCTAGTCCTACCGGGATTTCTTAATCCCGGGGTTCTATTCTTGTTCTCACTGTTTAGGGCTTTGAACTGCTAGTGTGAGCTTCCATTATGCATCTTTCTTATTTCTTGCCTTTGCTTGTGATCGGGAATCAAAACTCTAAGAAAAAAATATCTAAAACTCATCAGCCCTAAAAAAAAAAATTCCTTGCATCATAAGCATCCATCCTAGCATCCCTAGCCATACTTCCCTCCTGCATCATTCTTGGTATCAGAGCTCTTAGTCCACATCAGCAATGCTCAAGTCCATTCGGATCATGCTTGCTTTAGTAGCGCACTTTGACTATGAAATCTAGCAAATGGATGTCCGAATAGCTTTCCTAAATGGTGAGCTGGAAGAGGAGGTGTATATGATACAACTTGAAGGGTTCACATCCACAAACGAGTTTAAGGGGTGCAGGCTTCAAAAGTCCATCTATGGATTGAAGCAAGTATCAAGGAATTGGAACATGCAATTTGACAAGTGTATCAAGTCGTATGGTTTCGTTAGGAACGGAGAAGAACCTTGCATTTATAAATGGGCTAATGGTTCTGTGATTGTATTCCTTATGTTGTATGTGGATGACATTCTCTTAATTGGGAATGACATCCCAGTACTGCAAGGAATAAAGATCTGGTTGTCATCTCAGTTCTCTATGAAGGACTTGAGTGAAGCCTCTTACATACTGGGTATGAAAATCTATAGAGATAGATCTAAGAGGCTTCTAGGACTATCCCAATCTATGTACATTGACACCGTGCTGAAATGGTTCAGCATGGAAAATTTCAAGAAGGGCTATCTCCCAATAGGCACTGGAATTGATCTCTCCAAAAGAAATTATGTGACAACTCCTGAGGAGAGAGTGCATATGAGTAGAATCCCATATGCTTCAGTAGTGGATTCTATCATGTATGCCATGACATGTACTAGACCAAACATGGTATACTCACTAGGTATAGTGAGCAAATACCAGTCTGACCTAGGTGAAGCTCATTAGAAAGTGGTAAAGACCATCCTTAAGTATTTAGGAAATACTAAGGACCAATGGCTAATTTATGGAGAACCTGACTTGAAACTTGTGGGGTATACTGACTCTAGTTTCTAGTCAGATAAGGATGATAGCAAGAGTGTGTCAGGATTTATCTTTATCCTAAATGGAGGAGCTGTCTACAAGAAAAGTTCCAAGCAGCCTACTATGGCGGACTATGGCGGACTCAGTATGCGAAGCAGAGTACATTGCAGCATCAGATGCGGCGAAGGAAGTTGTGTAGTTATGGAAGTTCCTTGGCGAGCTGGGAGTGGCACCTTTCCTGGATGGTCCTGTTCCGGTGTACTATGACAGCATTGGAGCCATTGCTTAAGCCAAAGAGTTAAAGTCTCATCATCACATAAAGCATATTCTGCGGTGCTATCACATTGTACGAGAGATCATGGAACGAGATGACTTGACCTTCAGAAGATCGATGGAAAGGAGAACCTGGCTGACCCCTTCACTAAGGATGTCAAAATTCAAGAGTTCGACTATTGTAAATGAAAAATGAGAAATGATATTCTGTATCGATTGGCTTTAGTCCAAGTGGGAGTTGTTGGGAATTATGTCCCAAAACCAATCATCTAGGCTATAGATGGTTATGCTTTCTTGTAATAGTATATGTTTTATTAATGAATAAAAGTTATTCCTTTTTGGCTGTTCATCACAGTCACATTTTCTTGGAAAGAACTCTTGTGTGATGGAGTCCTTAGAACTACATTGATTTTGATATAGATAGGATATATCAAGTAGTTCTTAAACTAGTTTACAACCAAAGGATACATTGTTATAGGACAACAATGTATCAAGTGTAGGTAGTTGTATGTCACATTTGTTGGTTGTCCTCTTAATCAAAGAGTGTGGAGACACTGGTGTGACATGCAAGTGAAATGTGTGACATCTTATTGAAGATAACCATCTTCAGAGCTCCCTTCTGCCAAAGGGTTGCTCGTGAAGGGATATGGGTATATATGTCCCTCAGACCTGAGATCATCATGGTAGCTTGCAAGCAACTCACTGTATTTTGGTGTCGGACTACCTGGATTTCTAATATAGTGACGGAAGGTTTCTCAGTGCAGTCAAGTACTTATGGAGTGGTGGTGGATCAAGATGGAATTGACCCCTTCAAATAGTTTGGAGTGAATGACTCACTATGTCTCAATTTAGCAAATCCTTGGCCAGGGTAGTTCTTGTGAGGAGTCACATAACTTGTAAAGTTGTCACATAACTTGTAAAGTTGAGACATGATCTGGATAAACCATATTAGGGTTGGTAGTCGAATTCTAGGTCATCTTGAGCATTATGAGGTCAAAGAGATGAATTATGCAGTAACCATATGCCAGAGGTTCTTGTGAGGTGCTCTGCATCTTTGACCTATCCGGACATCGGGTATCATTGCTAAATGAGAACTTTGACTGGTACTGAAAATATTCCAGTGCTACCGGCTTAGTGTTCGAACCTATAGGGTCACACACCATAGGGGTTACTATTTGATCTTAAGGCTGATTGATGATTAAGAATCGTTTGTCATCACCAGAGGTCAATATGATTGACCATGTTCCAAGTGTCGACACTTGGATTTTTTGTAAGTGTCAATACTTAGGGAAGTGTCGATACTTGGCATTTTGCAAGTGTCGACATTTGCTATGATGAGCAGAATTCTAAGAAGAATTTTCTGGAATGTTTGACTTCGAATTTTGAATTTGAAATTCAAACTTTTAGGCATTTTGGCTCCAAGCATTCATAGTATGATTGTCATACTTACGTTCTATGGCTTGGACTCATTTGGAATGCCCCTTGACTCTCTCTCCCAATCACTCCTCCTTCCTCTTTTTCCCTCTCATGGCTGTCCCTATAAATGAAGGTCATTCTGGAGGCTGCTAATGGTTCTTTTTGAGAGGAGAATAGTTGAAAAGAAGAAGAAGGGTTTAGTGAGAACTTGGGATTGGGTGTGAAAAACCTAGCATTCAAGCTAGGTCTTGGGAAGGGTTCCACCTCTCCTCCTTGTCTTCCCAGAAAAAGAAGATCGGCCCGAAGGATCTCGAAGAGCTAGCACTCCGAGGGAGTTGATCAGAGTCGATCCCCGGTGTGGATTACTTGTAGAAGCCAGACACTTGTATGGCTCGGGTGCCCTCCTCCTTCTTCACCGTATTTTCAGAGGTATAATGGTAAGGTATTGTTGCATCTTTGTATATTTCTTACTGTTGATGTTTTGCTTGCATGCTAGACCATTATGCTAGATCCTGTTGCAGGCAGATCGGTAGATCGTTTTGATCTATCTACCGAGCCTTCTACTGTGCATGTTTTAAAATAGTTTTAAAATGCATCTTTTCTACCCTGCATGCATGAATATTTTCACCTTCAGTGGGCCACCGGCATCCCTGGCTACTACTGCATGGCTAGGGACTGGTGTCTCTAGTAGAGTTGACACACCGCCACAGCCAGGACATGGACCTACTGGGCTAGTGTGGTGATCTGGGGATTTGCCGGAGGTAGCGGTGGTGGAGTGGGGAGCTCCCCCTCAAGGCTTTGTAGGTTGCCATGATAAGGGGGCCCCCTTGCATGGTGCGGGCACCAGACTCAGAAGAAGACTTCAGGGCTCATTCTGGATCTCTGAGTGACCTTGCCCGAAGAATTAGGATTTTCTGGTTTTGTAATAAGGGTTGACCTGATCAACTCAATTTTGAGTCTGTAATTTTGTCATTTCAATTTTTGTTGGGTCATGTTGACTCAGTCCAAGTCCAAGGTCCAGGTAGGTGTCATTCCCTTTGCCATAGGGCACCACATTTTCCAGCTACAAGTGGGTGCCACACTCCCTACCACATCTCCATCCAGTGTACCTTGGTCCCCACGCCTCAAGTAAGCAGGTTCTTTTTTCTTGCACCACTTGGGGGAGAAATCCATCAAGATACCTCAATCCAAGGAGGAGACAACTTCTTTCCAGATAAACCCAAGCCAGGATGGCAAGAATTTTTCTTGAAGAGAGGATCAAGGAGGTGCCCCACAATGTTCCATAAAAATCCAATTTATAAAAGGGAAGAGAGCATGTCTTGGGGAGAAAATCAAGGAGGCACCCAAAAGTCTCCAAAAGTGCAAAAGCCATGAAAGGAAGAAGCCTAAACTTGTGGAGCAAGACTAGGAGGTGTCCAAATGAGCCAAATCATGAAGGGAAAATCCTTGATTCATGGAGAGATACTAGGAGACACCCCCATAACCTGCCATTTGGAGCTGATTTTCAAGTTTTCTTGGAGTTTTTGGGCTGCCCACTCATGGAAGGAGTCTTGGGAAGAAAATTTGATGCCTAAAGTGTGGGTTAGTCCTATTAGTCCCACATGGGAAATGTATAAAATTTTATTTCTTTGTTATGTCTATATATTCAACTCTATGTAACTCTTGAATAATCTGATGAATGAAATCAATTTCTGTGTGAGCAACTTTGTGTTTCTCTCTTCCACACTTGTATTCAGGTGTTGAGCTCCATGAGGGAGTAAATCCGGGTTCCCTAGGAACCTTGAGGAGGTGTGAGATCTCCAACCCCAAAACCCTAGCTTAGTCCACCCATCTCTACTCCACCACCACCAAACCCTAATTTTCCATCTTCATCCCACGGCCCCTCTCTTCCACATCGAAGCCGGTCACCAGCATCCGAGTTCAGATCAACTGTTTCAACTACAGAGCCAGTTCAAAGGAGAGTCAGATCAGTATCAAGATCTCCGGAACTTCTACATCCAACAATCTTCATTAAGTACTCAGGTCAGTGTCTTTCTTTGAGTTTCTGGTTCTTTTTTTTGTTCTTCTTCTTCCAGATCCTGAGTTCGAGAAGAAGGCCAACCTTGCCATAGGACTACAATCCGAGGATCCATTGCGAAGATACCCTGTCTCCAAGGATCCTACAATCTGCTCGAGAGTGCCCTTCAATTGAAGCAATGAGAGATATCACAGTCAGGTATAAAACATTCTCTTCTCTCTTCGTCTGTTTCTTGAAAGAGGAGTAAACCCTAGGTCTGGAGGTTTCTCAATCCCCAGCGATCCTACTTCTGAGTTACTCTGATAATCCACTCCTTTTAATTATGCTTTCTGTCATTTCTTAGTTTCTTTCAACATTAGTTTATCTTTCCTTTGAGTCAAAGCTGACTTCTAAAAATAAATAAATAAAAAAAATACATTAATTTTAATTTGCTTCCATATCGCATCATCTCTTCTTTTATTCTGCATCATTTTTGGTATTAGAGCTTCTGTTCTACATCATTTTGGTATCAGAGCCCTATTTAGGGTTTCTGTTTTGCTTACTTGTTTTAAGTCTCTCTCCTTTTTACTTTGTCTGCTCGAAGTAGACTCCCCAGGATGTCCGGTCCTAGGAACGAAGCGAGATGCAAACCTCCTCTTCCCATTCCACGGGGTGTTCCTAGGGCGTGTAGGGGATCCGTTGGGTTACAACTTCGTAGCAGGAACTGTAAATGGGGGAAGCACCCTATTTTCAGTCTGTAACTGCCCTGTTGCAGGAATTGTTTCTCATTGCAGGTAACTCCAAATTGTGTGATTTTTATTTTTCTGAAACCAGTATAATTGAAGCTATCTTACATAATTTTCCTGTGATTTATTGGTTTCCATGAAATTTCTGAGAATTAAATTACTGCAACTCTATTTCTATGTTTCTGCAATTCAATTTTTTTTTTGAGTGATCATTTCCTAATTCATCTTAAGGGCATTTGAGCATCTAAGATAAGGAGAGGAGTTGATAACCTCTCCTTAGCCCAAAACCACCACCCATTCATTCGATCCTAAGCCTAATTTTAAAATTTATTAGACTTAATTTGCCCTAGTGGGCTAGGGACACCAACAAGTCGGGTCTAGGCTAATGTTGAGTCAGTTTGTCTAGTTACTCTGTGTGTGCTTTGTACTCAGTGTCCAGAATGGTGGTTCAGGGATTCTATCCCGAAGGGCTTGTGTGCTGGTCCGCCTACCTGGCCAATCTCTGATTGGTGTCTAGGATTGGCAATTAGGGACCTAACACTCCCCTTACACCTGCCTGGCTGAGTCCCGAGTTACTACAGGCTAGCTTGCCACTCTGATTGGGCATCTAGTTTGGGCTCTAGGTCTAGTTAGCCCGTAGTCGTTTCAGTCGAGTCTCATTTGGTGTGCTTACTTGCATCATCATGTCCACCCAGAATGCAGTACCCTACCAACCTGGTCAAACACAACCTGATTTAGAGGCCATGATTAGAACTCTTACCGAAAGTATGACCAAATTGAGTCAGGATATGAATGAGGGTTTTTCCCAGTTTAGAGACCGAGCCCAGGGACTTGAGAAACGTAGACATCAAAATTGAACCCCTGACCCAAAATTTAATAGGCCCCAACCTCACCCATGCCAGGAGCCTAGGAGGACCTTATACCGTGATCCCGAGCATAACCCTAGGAGCCTATATCCATACTTGGTTGACTCAGAAAAGGGACCCGTTAGGAACACCGAACCTTATGCACCCACTTTTGATGGAAGACAAGAGACATATATTAAGTGGGAAGAACAAATGGATCAATATTTTGAGTGCACTAACATATCGGAATTATGACAAGTTAGGTTGGCCAAAACCAAGTTCACCAAACATGCTAGGTCGCATTGGTATGCTATTGAGCGTGAGTGTTATCAAAGAAAAGAGGAAATATAAACTTGGAGAGATATGAGAAGTAAGTTGAGAGATAGGTACCTAGGTAGATCCTATGAGAAAAGACTTTTAGACCAATGGTACCAATTGCAACAAGGTAATAGGCCTGTGTCTAAATATATTGAGGACTTCCAGTGGTATGACATGAAATGCAATACCATTGAGACCGAAGCTCAGATCACATCGAGGTTTAGGGTTGGGTTACACCCAGACATTTATAGGAAGCTACGCCTTGAAAAGACCAATAAGTTAGACCGAGCCTACCAAGAAGTCCAAGACTATGAGTGGTCTTTAAGATATAACCAATCAAGTACTTTGGACTTAAAGCCAACCTCTACCAACTTGAGTCAAGTTCCGATTGATCCAACACCCGTAGTGAACCAGACTCTTGTTTGTTAATTCCCACTTGTGTCACCTCTTGACCAGAAGGATAACACTGAGAAGGAGTTAGGCATGGTCATCCCAAAATTAGTTGACCCGACCAGAGCCGTACTTAAAGAGGAATCAAAGGAGAATAGATTAGAACCTTTCAGTGAGATTGAGGAAGAAATATATGAGCCTGACATAAGTTTGATAGATGAATATGAAGAAGAAGAATTTGAGGATATCTCTCCCGATAATTCAATTAACCAACTCCTACCTAATGGGGTTATTGAGGGGACCCCTGCCACTCAAGGAATTCAGGAGCTAACCCTAAGAGAAGACCCTTTTGAGGAAGTTCAGGAAAAAGAAATTACACCCAATGAAAGTTTAAGTGAGAATACCCCTGAACTCATTGAGGAATCCAAAGAAGACACCCCTGAGTCAAATCTGGTAGAGAAGTGTGAAGAAGGAAGGGGTTCACAAGAATTGCCCATTGGAAAGGTCCAAGAACAAGAAAAAGACAATAGCTTAGAGGACTTTCTAGATAAACATTCCAAAGACCTTCCTAATAACCTTCCACCTTCTAGGAGCACCCAGCCTATCCTAGAACTAGCACTTGTAGACCCTCCTAGAGCAAATCATGAGGTTTGGATGAGTGCACCTATAGAACAATGTCCTCATTTTAAGGTCATCATGAATAACCAAGGTATGTTTCTTGTTTTCTATAAGCCACCTCAAAACTCTGATTCTTATTTCCTACCCTTCCCTGAATCTTCTCATGTTTCTAGAGCTATGGGATTACACTTTACTGAGATTTCTAGGTTGCAAGACTCCTTAGAACCTATTAGGTTTGCCACCTACTTTTGGAAGACCTTATGGCACCTACTAGGCATCCATAATAAGTTTTCATGCTCTGCATGCCCTCCTCCGATCCAAGGTCAAACTTAGAGAGCCTTAGTTTATTAGGTTTAGACCTACGATTCTTTTGGAATAAAGTCCATTCTTTAGGAATGCGTCATCAGTCTAGTTTAGTTTTTCTTGACCCTTTACCAGGCTTTGGCTCAGATTTTGGTTTGATTGAGAGCACCAGGAATTATGGTGCGGGCACCAGACTCAGAAGAAGACTTCAGGGCTCTATCTGGATCTCTGATTGACCTTGCCCGAAGAATTAGGATTTTCTGGTTTTGTAATTAGGGTTGACTTGGTCAACTCAATTTTAGTCTTGAGTCTGTATTTCCCTATAATTTAAATTTTGTTGAGTCATGTTGACTCAGTACAAGTCCTAGTAGTGGTCTAGGTCTTCTCCAGGTTGGTGCCATTTTTTTAAATCAAGTCAAGGTCCAGGGTGCCCAATTTTTTCTCCTAGGCCCAAGCATGTGGACACCACACTCCCAGCCACACGCCAGAGTCTAGGAGGTGCCACATCTCCATTTAGTGTGCCTTGGTCCCCACACCATAAGAAAGCAGGTCCCTTCTTTCATGCGCCACTTGGGAGAGAAATCCATCAAGATACCTCAATCCAAGGAGGAGCCAACTTCTTTCCAGATAAACCCAAGCCAGGATGGCAAGAATTTTTCTTGAAGAGAGGATCAAGGAGGTGCCCCACAATGTTCCATAAAAATCCAAGTTATAAAAGGGAAGAGAGCATGTCTTGGGGAGAAAATCAAGGAGGCACCCAAAAGTTTCCTAAAGTGCCAAAGCCATGAAAGGAAGAAGCCTAAACTTGTGGAGCAAGACTAGGAGGTGTCCAAAAGAGCCAAACCATCAAGGAAAAATCCTTGATTCATGGAGGGATACTAGGAGACACCCCCATAACCTGCCATTTGGAGCTGATTTTCAAGTTTTCTTGGAGTTTTTGGGCTGCCCACTCATGGAAGGAGTCTTGGGAAGAGAATTTGATGCCTAAAGTGTGGATTAGTCCTATTAGTCCCACATGGGAAGTGTATGAAATTTTATTTCTTTGTTATGTCTATATATTCAACTCTATGTAACTCATGAATTTAATGATGAATGAAACCAACTTTTTTTTGTGAGCAAACTCTGTGTTTTCTCTCTTCCGCACTTGCATCCAGGTGTTGAGCTCCGTGAGGGAGTAAATTCGGGTTCCCCAGGAACCTTGAGGAGGTGTGAGATCTCCAAACCCCAAGCCCTAGGTTAGCCACTTCTACTCCAAAACCCTAGCCACCCATCATCCACTTCAATCCACCAAACCCTAGCCTATCCCACAACCCACGGCCTCTCTCTCCAAGTCCAGGCCCACCACCAGCATCCAGCTCCAGTCCGGATACTTCAGATCCATATCTCTTTTCAGAGGGAGTCGAATCAGCCTTCAAGAGAATTCGGATCTTAGCGACATCAGCATTCAAGTTCTTCGAACTGGTAAATCCTTCCCTGAGTATCTGAATCCATCACTTGTTTTTCTTCTTCCCAGATCTTGAGTTCAGGAGAAGCCGACTCAGCCACAAGACCAGTATTGGAGGATCCATTGCGAAGATAGCCGAATCCGAGGATCCAACAATCTGCTCGAGAGAGTTCTTCCACCCAAATTCTGTGAAGATCACTGTCTGGTTGGTAAACCATCTCTTCTCTTTATTTCTGTACTGTTGAAAGTTCGGAGCAAAATCCTAGGTCTGGGAGTTTCTCAAACCCCAGCGATCCGTTACTTCTGAACTACTCTGATAACTTAGCTTCTTCTAAATTGTGCTTTCAATCCTTACCTAGTTTCCATCAACTTAGTTTAACTTTACTTTGAGTCAAAGCCAATTTCTGAAATATAAAAAAAAAAAAAAAAAAGAAGAAGAATTAATCTTAATTTTACTTTCGCATACGCTTCTTTGTTCTTTGTTCTGCATCATTTTTGGTATCAGAGCTTCGTCTTGCATCAAATTGGGATTTGTATTTTGTCCACGGCTGAAATTGCATTCAATGTTTCGATCAATAGATCTATAGGCTAGAGTCCCTTTGAAATTGTTCATGAATACAAGCCTCACACACCACTTGATCTGATTTCACTATTAGCCCACACACACAAGTCTCTTGATGCACTTGCATAGCATGTAAAGGACTTGCATAAAGAAATTCATGCCAAAATAACTTTAAGTAATGAAACTTATAAGAAGTTGGCTGATTCTCAAAGACGAGTCAAAACTTTTGTTGAGAGAGACTATGTAATGATTTGATTAAGGCCTGAGCAGTTTTCTCCTGGAACCATTAGAAAGTTACATGCTAGAGGAGTTGGACCATTTAGAGTAGTGAAGAGAGTAGGATCCAATGCCTATGTGGTCGAGTTGCCTCCAGAACTAGGCAATAGCTCTACTTTCAACATTACAGACCTAGTAGAGTACAGGGAGCCAGCTGTGATTCCCAGTGAGCCTTTTGAACCTAATCCTGTTATTGAGAGTGATCCCAATCCTGTGTGTCTACCAATAAACTGGCCTGTGAGGAAAGAGTAGATTGAAAAGATCTTGGATGATCAGGTTATCTCTACTCGTAATCGAGGATACCAAAGATACCTGGTCTGCTGGCAAGGAAGGCCAGACTCTGATGACTCTTGGATCTCCCGAGAAGAACTACAAGATTTGGATCCAGACCTCTTGGAGAGATACCAGAGCCAACTTGAGCCTTACTCGACAAGGTCGAGTTCCTCCCACCCCGAGAGAATTGGTGCAGGCACCAAACTCAGAAGAAGACTTCAGGGCTCCATCTAGATCTCTGATTGACCTTGCCCGAAGAATTAGGATTTTCTAGTTTTGTAATAAGGGTTGACCTGATCAACTCAATTTTGAGTCTGTAATTTTATCATTTCAATTTTTGTTGGGTCATGTTGACTCAGTCCAAGTCCAAGGCCCAGGTAGGTGTCATTCCCTTTACCATAGGGCACCACATTTTCCAGCTACAAGTGGGTGCCACACTCCCTACCACATCTCCATCCAGTGTACCTTGGTCCCCACGCCTCAAGTAAGCAGGTTCTTTTTTCTTGCACCACTTGGAGGAGAAATCCAACAAGATACCTCAATCCAAGGAGGAGACAACTTCTTTCTAGATAAACCCAAGCCAGGATGGCAAGAATTTTTCTTGAAGAGAGGATCAAAGAGGTGCCCCACAATGTTCCATAAAAATCTAATTTATAAAAGGGAAGAGAGTATGTCTTGGGGAGAAAATCAAGGAGGCATCCAAAAGTCTCCAAAAGTGCCAAAGCCATGAAAGGAAGAAGCCTAAACTTGTGGAGCAAGACTAGGAGGTGTCCAAATGAGCCAAACCATGAAGGAAAAATCCTTGATTCATGGAGAGATACTAGGAGACACCCCCATAACCTGCCATTTGGAGCTGATTTTCAAGTTTTCTTGGAGTTTTTGGGCTGCCCACTCATGGAAGGAGTCTTGGGAAGAAAATTTGATGCCTAAAGTATGGGTTAGTCCTATTAGTCCCACATGGGAAATGTATAAAATTTTATTTCTTTGTTATGTCTATATATTCAACTCTATGTAACTCTTGAATAATCTGATGAATGAAATCAATTTCTGTGTGAGCAACTTTGTGTTTCTCTCTTCCGTACTTGTATTCAGGTGTTGAGCTCCGTGAGGGAGTAAATCCGGGTTCCCTAGGATCCTTGAGGAGGTGTGAGATCTCCAACCCCAAAACCCTAGCTTAGTCCACCCATCTCTACTCCACCACCACCAAACCCTAATTTTCCATCTTCATCCCATGGCCCCTCTCTTCCACATCGAAGCCGGTCACCAGCATCCAGGTTCAGATCAATTGTTTCAACTACAGAGCCAGTTCAAAGGAGAGTCAGATCAGTATCAAGATCTCCGGAACTTCTACATCCAACAATCTTCATTAAGTACTCAGGTCAGTGTCTTTCTTTGAGTTTCTGGTTCTTTTTTTGTTCTTCTTCTTCCAGATCCTGAGTTCGAGAAGAAGGCCAACCTTGCCATAGGACTACAATCCGAGGATTCATTGCGAAGATACCCCGTCTCCAAGGATCCTACAATCTGCTCGAGAGTGTCCTTCAATTGAAGCAATGAGAGATATCACAGTCAGGTATAAAACCTTCTCTTCTCTCTTCGTCTGTTTCTTGAAAGAGGAGTAAACCCTAGGTCTGGGGGTTTCTCAATCCCCAACGATCCTACTTCTGAGTTACTCTGATAATCCACTCCTTTTAATTGTGCTTTCTGTCATTTCTTAGTTTCTTTCAACATTAGTTTATCTTTCCTTTGAGTCAAAGCTGACTTCTAAAAATAAATAAAAAAATATATATATATTAATTTTAATTTGCTTCTGCATCGCATCATCTCTTCTTTTATTCTACATCATTTTTGGTATCAGAGCTTCTGTTCTACATCATTGCATGGCTAGCAAAAGCCTCCCATGCATGCATTGTCACCATGAGGCTGAAAGATTGTGCCCTGAAAGCCAATTGAAATATTGTAATTTTGATCCCAAAATCAATGAATTGACATTTTATAAAGGCATTATTTTCATCATTTGCTGTGTCTTTTTGATTTTATGATGAACCCCATAGATTAGGGCTATGGTTCTAGGGTTATGATGAGATCATACCAGTGAGACCTAAAGCCTTAAAACCCTAATCTAAAATATTCCTGGTCGATGGGACATTGAGTTGGGGATCAATGTTTCCGGCAAGACCAGCACATCCTATATATGTTTTGTAATAAGGGTGACTGATCTCACAGTCACTTGTGTTTGACACTAATACTAGGATGTGAGTGTTCATTGGAGAATGAGTTCACTGAATTGATCCAGATTGAGAATATCTAATGGAACCTTATCTGTTTGTCAATAGATAATTCTCATAGTGGGAGTAGTGCATGTGGTCCTTTGACCTGAGACTACCATAGTACCTTATATACATGAATCCATACTTTGGTTCGCAGTCAATCATGACACTGAGTCATGCACGAGGTGATACTGGTTATGGTGGATTGTATATGAAGGTTGTGAGTAGGTCAACAAGGAATTGATCAGCCCTAGTAAGAGGGAATAGCATCCAGCTAATTTCAAATGATGGATTCAGGAAACCTTTGATCAAAGTATGAACATTAGAGTTATTTTCTAATGGTTCATTAATGAATCATCATTATAAAGATTGAGCTAGGGATGAATATGAAAATTGGATTTGACAAATATCCATATTCCTAATCATATTCGGGATGCAAGTTGATCAAAGGACTGAATTGCCCGGTAACTCACCACTGAAGGGTATTTTGGTAATTCCACCAAAATTCCACATCTTCCGGGTAGACATGATACGTTGCTAGACGTCAATCTTGTCTTGTAGGTATATGATTGAGTCATGGTAATTCAAATCAGTCAATTTGAATTAGATTCTAATTGACCGAGTCGAGCTAGTTTGAGTTGACCTAAATCGGCTTAGTTGAGATCTAACCGAATTAAGTCAAATAGCACTCGGACCTACTGCTGGCTAGGTGTGGAACCCAATGGGTCACACACAAAAGAAAATTGATGAAGGATTTAATTTGGAATTAAATCATGTTTGCAGGATAAACACACTAGCATGTGTTGCAGACCAAATTTCTATTCGAATCAGATTCGAATTTGGTTCCGAATTGGGCTTAATTGGGTTCTAATTGAACCAGATTAAGGTCCAATTTAATTTTTAGGACATTGGGCTAACCCATGGCTGAACCCAAGTGAATTTAATTCACTGAGACCCTCTCTCCAAGCCGCCCCCTCCCTCTTCTCACCCGCGCGCGCCAAGAAAGAAAAGTCCACGTGCGTGGACTTCTCTTAAAATGCGTGAGAAACAAAACGTCGGAGAAAAAAATCTGAAAAGGGGCATTTTCAGATCCTTGTCTGGCGCCCTTGGATCTGGATCTGATGGCCAGAAAAATTTAAGAAAAGGATCCGTCGCTTTTCGGTCGCAAATCCGTCTCCAAAAGTCGCGATCCTTCCTGAAGTTTTTCCGAGAGTTCTCCTCGTCGGAAAAACGAAAATCAAATCAGAGAATCATGATTTTTGGTTGAGGGGATGCGTGAGGGATGAGGGATCGTGATCCCTGGGGTTTCAGAGGGTTGCGTTGTTTCGAGATGACACCCCTCTGAGATCTATAAATAGGGTTGGGGTTCTCGGGGGTTTTCACGCAACATAGTTCAGAGATCCAATTCCCTCACTTCCTCTCCAGAATACTCCTTCCTCTTGTTCTTGTTGGGTATTGTTTCCCTTACAGAGGTATCCTCTGTCGAAACTCTGACCCTAAACAAGAATAAGAAGAAGGTCTTGAACGGTAAAGGAAAGAACAGGGAAAGGATCTTTTCTTCTTTTCTTTCTTGAATTAAGACTTTGACTGTCTTAATTTTTTTTTTTTCTTCCAATTCAATTCAAGAAAAAGGGATTCAAGAAAGGGAATTCTTGAAGAAAATTCAAGAAGAGGAAAGAAGGAAGAAAAGGAAATTTTCAAGAAAGAAAATTTCAGCCTAAAGGTCCAAGAATTGAATTCTTGAAAAAGAATTCAAGAAGAGGAACCAAGAAATAGAAATTTTGTCTTCATTATTTTTCTGTGTGGATCACCATTGGAGGGTGAACATTTGGGCGCCTGGTGGAGATTCAGAGTTTGGATTTTTCGATACAGGTTAGTATCTTGATTTGAGATTAAATCTTATATAAACATCTTATATGTTTTTAATTCTTTTAAGGAGATTTTGGGTTGAAGGTTTGGTGAAGATTTCATTAAGATAAAATTTTTTGAAATCTATGATTCCGCCTTGCCACCGAACCTTACAGTGGTATCAGAGCCTCCTTATAAAGATTAAAATATATATTCTGAATTTTAGATGCATTTTATAAAAGTAAGATGAGATGTAATATATGTTTGTTATAATGTCACCAATTAGGGTTTTCACTCAAACCCTAATTGTTGTAGAGATATGCATAGAGATCTAGTCATCATACTGAAATAAGGTTGCCCTGGCATAATGGTGGATCCATTATGTGGTAAATGGTTGTCCTAGTATGATGACACACTAATCACATTTTTGTGTTAATTATGCATATATGTTTGAAGTATGCCACTAATTAAGGTTTTCACTTAAACCTTAATTTGCATAGAGATATGTTTAGCCTTCTAGTCATCATACTGAAATAAGGTTGCCCTGGCATAATGGTGGATCCATTATGTGGTAAATGGTTGTCCAAGTATGATGGCACATTATGGCACATATTTGCTAGAATGTGCTTTGTTTTAATAAACCCCTCTTTAACAACATATTAAGTTGTAGTGTCATATACCAAAAGCAAAAATAATCAATATGATTAGTTTATCATTCGGTGTCTAGGAAAAGTGGTTCATGATCGGTAAAGAGGACGTGGTTTTTAATTGGTTCCGTTGACTGACCTGGCCAATTCTTATTGGTGTCTAAGGAAAGCAACGGGGGGACTCCCACCACTCTCCCACTTACCTGGCCGGTATGATTAACTTAATTATTGATTAATATGCTCAGTGTAATATTCACTACATATGGCTTTCCTTCATGCCAAGTCATTATTATGTTATGATCCATATTAGGTTTGTTGTGTACACACAAGGCCTTTTCATTATGGTGACTAACATAATTTTTTCTTGGTACATTTGATGCTTATGGAATGATTTAATATAATACTTTGTTGTGTACACACAAGGGTATTATGATTAATATCATGACTATATAGCAATGAAGGGTCTGACTTAACTAAAATATTATAGTTTGTTGTGTACACACAAGACTATTAATATTTTAGAGGCCAAGATAAGTTGAGAATTGTATGAATTACAATTGGAAAGAGTTTTTCCTACCTTTGAACTTATATAAGATTTGTTGTGTACACACAAGGTCTCTTATAAGGAATTAGGATCTCAACCCCACTAAGAGAACCAATTAGGGTTTTCTCGATCATCACATTGAGGGTTATGATGCTTGATAAAATAGTGGGAGACATAATTAAGTTAAAGTCCTAATTTAATTATGTTTTGTCGACATTGATTGTCTGCTTATGTAATGTTGTTTGTTAATGTAGATTAAATGGCCTCTTCACTCTCACTCCATAGCATTCTTGATGCAAATAAATTGACTGGACCAAACTATGTTGATTGGTTGATAAACCTGAAGATAGTACTCAGCCAAGAAAGAATTTCTTATATTCTTGATACCCCAACCTTGGAACCATTAGGGGAAGATGCCTCGCAAGAGGATAAGACCACATATAACACGTGGCAAAATGACTCACTTACTGTCAAGTGTATAATGCTTGCCTCTATGACCAATGAGTTACAGAGGCAACATGATAGCATGGACACAAACTCCATATTGCTTAATTTAAAAGAACTTTATGGAGAACATAGTCGAACTGCAAGATATGAAATATCTAAGTAGTTATTCCGTGCAAGGATGACAGAAGGTACATCCGTACAAGACCATGTATTAAAGGTTATTGACCTAATCACCCGATTGGGTCAATTGGGTTTTGTTATGGATGGGGAGTTGAATCAGGATTTAATCCTGCAGTCACTCCCAGAGTCATTTTCACAGTTTGTTCTTAATTATCATATGAACAAACTTAACACTTCCTTGCCTGAGCTGTTGAATATGTTAAAAACAGCAGAGAGCCATTTAAAGAAAAATAAGGCTCCACTTCTTCTTGTGGATGGTGTAAACAAGAAGAAAATAGGCAAAAAGGGTTCCAAGAGGAGGTTAAACCCAAAAGGGGGCATCAAGAAAAAGAAAGGAAAGAAGGCCTCCGGACAAATGACCTGCTTTCATTGTGGCAAGCCGGGTCACTGGAAAAGAAACTGCAAGGTTTACCTTGCAAGTCTGAAGCCCGGTGCTAGTAATGCACCAACAGGTATGTATGAGATACATGCAATTTTGTCATTAGACACTTCTAATTCAAACTCTTGGGTATTGGATACTGCTTGTGGTCATCATATCTGCAAATCATTGCAGGGACTACAGAACATTAGAGTTTTGAAGGAAGGCGACTTCGAGCTCTACGGTGCTGGAGGAGATTCCATCCAAGCAGAAGCTGTAGGGACTTATATGTTGAAGTTGCCTTCTGGGAAGATTTTAGAGTTAAAGAATTGTTATTTTATGCCTAGAATCATTAGAAACATCATATCTGTACCCTTGTTACTTAAACAGGGATATATTATGAATGTAATGAGCAGTGGCTGCTCAATCAGTTTTTCTAATGAAATAATATTTAATGGCATATTTTGCAATGGTCTCTTAACTTTATCTTCTGATGACAATATACTACATGTTAGTAATAAACGAAAAAGAGATGAAGTAAACAATACTTTACTTTGGCACTGTCGTCTTGGACATATTAGTGAGCAGAGGATTAACAAGTTATACAAGGAAAAATTCCTTAATCCTTATGACTATGAATCATTAGGAACTTGTGAATCATGTCTCATGGGTAAAATGACCAAGACTCCATTTAGTGGACATAATGAAAGGACAACAGAGTTATTAGGACTCATACACACTGATGTATGTGGACCTATGACAACTCAGGCCAAGGGTGGATACTCATATTTCATCACATTCACTGATGACTTTTCAAGGTACGGATTTGTGTATCTAATGAAACATAAGTCCGAAGCTTTTGAAAAATTTTTAGAGTATCAAAGTATGGTAGAGAAACAAACGGGGAAAAGTATTAAGATCCTTCGATCAGATAGAGGAGGTGAATACTTATCCACCGAGTTTCTTGATCACCTTAAACAAAAGGGAATCATCTCTGAATGGACTCCTCCTTACACACCACAATTAAATGGTGTTGCTGAAAGGAGAAATCGTACTTTATTAGATATGGTACGGTCCATGATGTGCTTCACAGACTTACCTGTTTCTTTCTGGGGATATGCCTTGGAAACAGTGGCTAATATTTTGAATAGAGTACCATCCAAATCTGTATCTGGCATTCCATATGAGTTATGGAGGGGAAGGAAACCCAATCTTAAGCACCTTAAGATATGGGGATGTCCAGCTTATGTCAAAAGAAATTTTGGACAAAAGCTTGATGCTAGAGCAGAAAAATGTCTATTTGTTGGATATCCCAAAAATAGTATAGGATATCTATTCTACCACCCTACTGAACAAAAGATTTTAGTCAGTAGGCATGCCATTTTTATGGAAAAGGAATTCATCCTACAAAAGGGCAGTGGGAGAAATATTGAACTTGAAGAAGTTCAACAAATAGATACATCTCAACAAAATCATAACATAGTTAGTATAGAACCTGAACACACCACTCCTATCCGTAAGTCTGATAGAGTGCGACATGCACCTGAAAGGTATGGGTTCATTATTGAAAATAATGAAGCCCGAATCATTGATAATGATGAGCCTCTAACATATACGGATGCTGTCATAAGTAGTGACTCAGACAAATGGCTGGAAGCCATGAGATCTGAAATGGACTCCATGTATGTCAACCAAGTCTGGACTTTGGTTGATGCACCAGAGAGTGTTAACCCTATTGGATGCAAATGGGTCTATAAGAAAAAGATTGGGACAGATGGCCAAGTTGAAACTTATAAAGCCAGATTAGTGGCTAAGGGTTTCAGACAAAAACAGGGAATAGATTATGATGAAACATTTTCTCCTGTTGCCATGCTCAAATCTATTCGGATCATGCTTGCTATAGCAGCATATTATGATTATGAAATCTGGCAGATGGATGTGAAGACTGCATTCCTCAATGGTTTCCTTGAGGAAGAGGTTTATATGTCACAGCCAGAAGGTTTTGTCTTGGAGACTAAACCTAATCAGGTATGTAGGCTAAAGAAATCTATTTATGGATTAAAGCAAGCATCTAGGAGTTGGAACATCCGATTTGATAAGACAGTCAAAGAATTTGACTTTATCAAAAATGAGGATGAACCTTGTGTGTACAAGAAGACTAGTGGGAGTGCCATAGTTTTCTTAGTTCTGTATGTAGATGACATACTCCTCATTGGGAATGATATCCCAATGTTACAATCAGTCAAGGTATGGTTATCTAAACAGTTTTCCATGAAAGACTTGGGAGAAGCATCTTATATACTAGGCATCAAGATCTATAGAGATAGATCTAGGAGGATGCTAGGTTTATCCCAGTCTAGGTACATTGACCAAGTGCTAAAAAGATTTAGCATGGAGGAAAGTAAAAGAGGTTACTTACCTATTGGTCATGGCATACATCTTTCTAAGAAGATGTCTCCTAAGACACCTGAAGAAAGAAATAGAATGAATTCGGTACCTTATGCTTCGGCAGTAGGGTCTATTATGTATGCTATGTTATGTACTAGGCCTGATGTGGCATATGCCTTAGGTATAGCCAGCAGGTTTCAGGCTGATCCAGGAGAGGATCATTGGAAGGCTGTGAAAAATATTCTTAAGTACTTAAGAAGAACTAAGGATATTTTTCTAATATACGGAGGATCTGATCTTAAACTAGAAGCTTATTCAGATTCTAGTTTTCAATCAGATCTAGATGACAGCAAATCTATATCTGGGTATGTTTTTACCCTTAATGGAGGAGCTGTAAGTTGGAAAAGTTCTAAACAGCAAACTGTAGCTGACTCAACAACTGAGGCAGAGTACATTGCTGTTAGTGAAGCTGCCAAGGAAGCTGTCTGGATGAAGAAGTTCATATCAGAGTTGGGCGTAGTTCCTGAGATTGAAGGTCCAGTATCACTTTACTGTGATAATACGGGGGCTGTTGCTCAAGCAAAGGAACCAAGAGCTCATCACAAATCAAAGCACATTCTGAGACGCTTCCATCTCGTTCGAGAGATTGTCGAAAGACAAGAAGTCTGCATTAAAAGGGTAGAAACGAAGAACAACATAGCAGACCCATTCACTAAGGCTCTATCACAGCGAGAGTTTGATCGCCACCTTGATTGTATGGGGTTAAGATTTAAAGGCGATTGGCTTTAGTGCAAGTGGGAGATTGAAAGATTGTGCCCTGAAAGCCAATTGAAATATTATAATTTTGATCCCAAAATCAATGAATTGACATTTTATAAAGGCATTATTTTCATCATTTGCTGTGTCTTTTTGATTTTATGATGAACCCCATAGATTAGGGCTATGGTTCTAGGGTTATGATGAGATCATACCAGTGAGACCTAAAGCCTTAAAACCCTAATCTAAAATATTCCTGATCGATGGGACATTGAGTTGGGGATCAATGTTTCCGGCAAGACCAGCACATCCTATATATGTTTTGTAATAAGGGTGACTGATCTCACAGTCACTTGTGTTTGACACTAATACTAGGATGTGAGTGTTCATTGGAGAATGAGTTCACTGAATTGATCCAGATTGAGAATATCTAATGGAACCTTATCTGTTTGTCAATAGATAATTCTCATAGTGGGAGTAGTGCATGTGGTCCTTTGACCTGAGACTACCATAGTACCTTATATACATGAATCCATACTTTGGTTCGCAGTCAATCATGACACTGAGTCATGCACGAGGTGATACTGGTTATGGTGGATTGTATATGAAGGTTGTGAGTAGGTCAACAAGGAATTGATCAGCCCTAGTAAGAGGGAATAGCATCCAGCTAATTTCAAATGATGGATTCAGGAAACCTTTGATCAAAGTATGAACATTAGAGTTATTTTCTAATGGTTCATTAATGAATCATCATTATAAAGATTGAGCTAGGGATGAATATGAAAATTGGATTTGACAAATATCCATATTCCTAATCATATTCGGGATGCAAGTTGATCAAAGGACTGAATTGCCCGGTAACTCACCACTGAAGGGTATTTTGGTAATTCCACCAAAATTCCACATCTTCCGGGTAGACATGATACGTTGCTAGACGTCAATCTGGTCTTGTAGGTATATGATTGAGTCATGATAATTCAAATCAGTCAATTTGAATTAGATTCTAATTGACCGAGTCGAGCTAGTTTGAGTTGACCTAAATCGGCTTAGTTGAGATCTAACCGAATTAAGTCAAATAGCACTCGGACCTACTGCTGGCTAGGTGTGGAACCCAATGGGTCACACACAAAAGAAAATTGATGAAGGATTTAATTTGGAATTAAATCATGTTTGCAGGATAAACACACTAGCATGTGTTGCAGACCAAATTTCTATTCGAATCAGATTCGAATTTGGTTCCGAATTGGGCTTAATTGGGTTCTAATTGAACCAGATTAAGGTCCAATTTAATTTTTAGGACATTGGGCTAACCCATGGCTGAACCCAAGTGAATTTAATTCACTGAGACCCTCTCTCCAAGCCGCCCCCTCCCTCTTCTCACCCGCGCGCGCCAAGAAAGAAAAGTCCACGTGCGTGGACTTCTCTTAAAATGCGTGAGAAACAAAACGTCGGAGAAAAAAATCTGAAAAGGGGCGTTTTCAGATCCTTGTCTGGCGCCCTTGGATCTGGATCTGATGGCCAGAAAAATTTAAGAAAAGGATCCGTCGCTTTTCGGTCGCAAATCCGTCTCCAAAAGTCGCGATCCTTCCTGAAGTTTTTCCGAGAGTTCTCCTCGTCGGAAAAACGAAAATCAAATCAGAGAATCATGATTTTTGGTTGAGGGGATGCGTGAGGGATGAGGGATCGTGATCCCTGGGGTTTCAGAGGGTTGCGTTGTTTCGAGATGACACCCCTCTGAGATCTATAAATAGGGTTGGGGTTCTCGGGGGTTTTCACGCAACATAGTTCAGAGATCCAATTCCCTCACTTCCTCTCCAGAATACTCCTTCCTCTTGTTCTTGTTGGGTATTGTTTCCCTTACAGAGGTATCCTCTGTCGAAACTCTGACCCTAAACAAGAATAAGAAGAAGGTCTTGAACGGTAAAGGAAAGAACAGGGAAAGGATCTTTTCTTCTTTTCTTTCTTGAATTAAGACTTTGACTGTCTTAATTTTTTTTTTTTCTTCCAATTCAATTCAAGAAAAAGGGATTCAAGAAAGGGAATTCTTGAAGAAAATTCAAGAAGAGGAAAGAAGGAAGAAAAGGAAATTTTCAAGAAAGAAAATTTTAGCCTAAAGGTCCAAGAATTGAATTCTTGAAAAAGAATTCAAGAAGAGGAACCAAGAAATAGAAATTTTGTCTTCATTATTTTTCTGTGTGGATCACCATTGGAGGGTGAACATTTGGGCGCCTGGTGGAGATTCAGAGTTTGGATTTTGCGATACAGGTTAGTATCTTGATTTGAGATTAAATCTTATATAAACATCTTATATGTTTTTAATTCTTTTAAGGAGATTTTGGGTTGAAGGTTTGGTGAAGATTTCATTAAGATAAAAATTTTTTGAAATCTATGATTCCGCCTTGCCACCGAACCTTACAGAGGCTATGGAAGTCCATGGGTATCCTTCTCGTGGTGGGGGACTTGCTGCTAGAACTTTCATAGTCAACGACATTTCTCCTCCTTCCCGGTGCACCAATCTATTACTGCTTGGATCGTCGTGGCCTATAGCTCTGACGTGACGTAGACTCGTTAGGCTCCCATTACATTCTTGGTCTTCTTTCCTGGTCAGCTCCAGGACCAATGTGACCTACAAAAGAAAGGAGGCCCAAGATGGGGATTCCGACGGGGACACTTCGATGATCAAGTCAGTTGGGATGATCAAAGAGAATAGAACCTCTATAATGGAGAGCTTGGAATATTTCCATATAGATGATGAAAGATGAGATATAAGAAATGGAAAGACAAGATAAAGTGGAGATCAGAGAGCTGGAAGATTTTCTTGGCTGGTTCCTTGCTCATTTTCTCTCTAAGTCTTACTAGTTGCCTCCTTCCCCTCTCGGGGGTCCTTTCTTTCATTTTATATAAGAAGGATGGCCAGAGCAAGTTTGGGGCTTCACTGAGATGTCCCTTTCCTAGTATCTCTTTCTAGAGGGGTCTTCTTTTATCCGTAGCCTCCCCCTTGTCATATCGGTTATCAAAAGGAGATCCTTCTATTGGGGGTGTTCGTAAGTGCAGTATAGATCTTGTCCCTTTGGTGGTGCAGTTTCTCGTAGGAGGGCGGGCATCATATCGCTGGCCCCAAGCCATGGTGGGGCATTTCTATTCCAGGAGGGACCGTTGGAGTGTTGCAGGGCCTGGGGCCTTAATGGAATACTCCTCTTAGAGGAGGTACAAGTTCCATGTTGTGAGGGCCGGAGCCCCCAGTTGCATGGCTGTTGACATGGCAGCATGCTCAGGGCCTAGGGCTTGGTAGAGCATGCATTGAACAGAGCATGTGGATGACATGTTATAAAGCTTGAATTTTCTGGTAGGGCATACGCCACCTCTAGGAGGTTACAAGTAGCTTCAAGCTTCCATGTCATAGTCTGAACTTCTACTGATCCTCCCCCCTTTTGCTTCTAGTGGGAACTTCGATCTTGGCAAGAACGGGGGAGCTCTATCTCAGGAGCTCAACCCTGAGAAGCGGGAGGATGACCTTGGCCTGGAGCTTGACCCTGGATGGGAGCTGACCTTGACCGGGGGCTCGACCTCGGCAAGATGGGGAAGCTCTATCTCGGGAGCTCAACCTCGGGAAGCGGGATCATGACCTCGGCCGGGAGCTCAACCCCGGTGGGAGCTGACCTTGGCTGGGGGCTCAACCTCGCAGGATGGGGGAGCTCTATCTCGGGAGCTTGACCTTGGAAAGCGAGAGCACGACCTCGATTGGGAGCTCGACCCCAGATGGGAGCTGACCTCAATCGGGGGCTTATCCTCAGCATGATGGGGGAGCTCTATCTCGGGAGCTCGACCCCGGGAAGCGGGAGCACAACCTCGATTGGGAGATCGACCTCGGATGGGAGATGACCTCGACTGGGGGCTCGACCTCGGTAGGATGGGGGTCCTCTATCTCAAGAGCTTGACCCTAGGAAGCGTGGGCAAGACTTCGACCGGGAGCTCGACCTCAGAGAGAAGCTGACCTCGATCGGGGGCTCCACTTTGAAAGGTGGGAGCGCGCTCCAAGTGTTAGCACAGCTTGACTCCGGGAAGCGGGAGCATTACCTTGGCCGGGAGCTCGACCTCGGATGGGAGCTGACCTCGATCGGGGGCTCCACTTTGGAAGGTAGGAGTGTGCTCTAAGCACCATGGGGGCTTGACTCTGGATCTAAATTTGGTCACCACATCCAGGTGGCACTTTTCACCAGACATTTTATTATATTTAATTTTGAGGACTATGCTTATTTGGAACACATGTTAAAAAATGGGAGATTTGGTAAGATAGCATGGCTTCAGGCTAAATTGGAGAGGCTAGACATCATTTTGACCTAACCCACTGTTGCTTAGGGGGCATATAGGTTTAGGTCAACCAAAAAACTGAATCAAACAAGTTTATTAGATTAATTTTGTTATCGCCAAATCACTGATGAGGTACTAAATATGCATGCAAAATATTTTTTTGTATTTTTATATGTTGAGTTGTGTATCTAAATCCCAAAAATAAGGCCAAGAATTTAAGTAGAGAGTTTTATGCAAAAATAAGAAGCGACATCATGCAAAAAGACTTGAAAAGTAATAGAAAAGAGGACCACCGAGGCTGAGAAGCCCTGGTTGGGCTAGTTCTCCTTCAATAATACTACTGGTAAGTAGAGGGGGTGTACCTGATAGGATCTTGAAGATGAATCCTTGTAGAGGTCTCTCTTCACTCTCAGATGCGGCTTGGATGATCAAGCTAAAGACCCCGCGGATTTGTGGCTTTCAACCTGATGATCCGATAGCGACCCGGCTGAAATCAATGGATTCATAGACATTGAGGGACCTATAAATCACTTGTCAAAGATTAGAAAACAATGCAAGGATGAAGAAATAAACTGAAAATAGCAAGGATGGAAGAGTTATTGTGTTGGGCGGTCAAGGCTTGGAGAGATGGCTTCTAGGGATTTGATGGCGGCTAGAGGCAGGGCACAGGAGACAAGAAGAAGGGGTTCACACAGATTCCCCTTAGCACATAGCAGAAGTTGGAAAACTTAATTTATATTCATCAAAAAATTATCCAATTTTCATACAAAGCTTCCCTTATATAAAGTCATGAGACTTACGGCCCAAGCAAAAGAAAACAAGGAAAATAAAAGGTGCCCACTTTCTTCCTAAAGTGTGGGGTTAAATACATGGAAGAAAATACTCTCATGCCATACAAAATTCCCCCAATCAAGGTAGGTAGTGGGCAGCCAAAGGGAGGGGAACAAGGGGCGCCAACTTCTTACTTCACTTGGCTTGGGGTGGACCACTTCTTTCCTAAGCAAGCTGGCATGAATCATGGGATTCATGTTTATCTATTTTGACTTTCCTTCTTATCATGCTGGCATGTGAAGTTGGTGTGCTTGGGGTGTGGAAGGGGTGTGCTGGCGTGTGGTCATCAACTCCTCATGCATGGGCCGACTTCATGATCCTCCAAGTAATCCCAGGTGGCAAAATCTAGGGTGTGACTAGGACTCCATGCATCTGTTGAGGTGGCATGCTGGGTGGTGTCCTTCACATGCTTGAGTCTTCTTTGATTGGGCTTGACTCAATATAGACTCAATACAACTGGACATGATTACAAGACTCAGAATATGATTAGCTCAACATAAGCTGACTTGATCGACTGATCCAAAACCCTAATGGTATGGATCAAATGCCACATACAGGACTCAATTGTGAAAAGGCCAAAAACGTGACTCGGGGGCCAAAGTGGGGACTCAAATAGGCTAAGCCCTTAATACAAACTGGACTTAAATAGACTAACACTACTTAGAAATCCACAGAAGCTTGAGAAGCCTCTATCTTTTTCTGGTGCTTCTGGTGTTTGCACCAATCACCCTCCGCTAAGCTACGACAGTTCCTGAGGGTCTTTTGGTCATCTCCGGTGAGGATGGAGAGCTGCTCCTAGGTGATCCACTACGAAAACCTGCAAGAATAATCTTTAGGCCTGGATTCCTAATAAGAGACCTTTGATGCTCAAGTAAGTAAGGAAGACAAGATAGGCTACATCAACTAGAGTTGAGAGCTAAGTGGGGATTGAATGAGTATAAGAGAGGTAGTAAAAATCGTGCCTTACCGGGGGTTCTCTCATACCTATTTATAGAGTTATGTGGAGTAACATAATGCCATTAGGAAGGTGTCTTCTATGACAGGTGTAATAGATTACGGTAAGATGTTGAGATCTTGTCCTTTGGAATCTTTTCCATTGATATCTTTTCTATTAGGATAGTTGATTCTGTTGAGATCTTGCCCTTTATGAATTTGTCTACCATGATCTTGCTTGTCATGATCGCTGTTGGGATAGCTAGGATCGGCATTTTGTTACTTACTTGGGTGCCATTGGTCCGAAGTATTGGGATGAATTGTCCATTGCCGAGAGAGAAGGGGCCTTCTTAAGAGAGAAAGGAACTTGCCAAGAGACAAGGGACCTTCCCAAGAGAGAAGGGACCTTTCCGAATAGAATCTTGGCACCGCACACTAGCATACTTGACTAACCTTGGAGTTGTCGGGCTTAAGTAAGTACTCGGGTATACATGAAGGAATGCTAGTCGAACCCGACTGTATATAGTCTCTCAATGCAAGGTATCAGAGATGGTCGATATAGCAACTAACTTCGTTGTCCTCTTCTTAGTCACTAGTTGCGTGAATCAATATTCGTAGTCATCACCTTCCTAACTGGTGGTCTGTTTGCCATCTCCCCTTTAGTCGGTGAAGTGATCACTTTTTGGTTGTCTGTAGGTGACTCCATCTTAATCAATGGTCTGATAAGTGTCTCAAGGCTGAGTAAATAATCACCAAATAGATGGCCCCCAGTCCTGAGTCTAGAGTATTATCAAATAACTTTATCATATTTTGTCATCTCTAAATGAAGGGATTAGCTACTCCATCGACTTTAAGAGTTAGGTAGATCCTTTCATCCTCTTGGTGTTGATTGGCTTTCTGAAAACCACTGCTTGCCATTTTGTCAACCCAATGGTGGGAATGAAAAATCATTGGCATAGTGCTCGAAGGATAATACAATAACTTCTAGAACTGTTGATGATTCGTCCAATCTTCTTTGGTCAATGGAAGAATGCCACGTGGCCTAACAGCTATAGCTTTTAATGATTCGCACAAAAATCATGATTTGAATATAGACTAGTTGGAGTCCTAAAATGGCATGATGTTACTCAGCTGAGAGTGGGCCATGTGTCAGGATTTGACGGTCTTGCCATAGTTGTAGGGATCCTTACTAACAGAGAAGAAGGGAGAGAATAGAGAGAAGAGGGGTGAGAGCAGAGAGAAGAAGTTATTCTTGCTTTAGCTATATAGAGTGTCCCTAGGTTGGTCCTCCACTCCTTGTTATGTTCTCTTCTTTCAAATCAATAAGTTCGTAGGGTGCAAGCACTCCTTTTGTCTTCCCCTTCGCTACTTGAATCTGTTGCCTTCATCCAGTTCTTGGGTGGAAGGTTTTTCTTTTGATTTTCCTCCAATTTTCTTTCTTCTTTGATCTGTCTTGTGTTCTAGAGAGATATCTTCTAGTAATGAAAGTCATTCGGTAAGCAACTTCTTGAGAGCATAGGGGTCTCAGGGTTCTTCCTTGGCTGAGTGGAGTTTTGAGAGTCTGATAGAGGTGGGAGTCTTTGTCCCCGAAGGAAGTAGTTGGGCAAAGTGCTCCAGTGGCCTGACTATGATTTTGATGAGGCCAATATATAGGGTCTCTATAATGACTAAGGAAGACATCATCGGCATTCATGAAAAGTATCGAATTCTAGATGTTTTCACCTTCATATGCTGGGATCGAAATATTGAATAAATTCTAGCCTACCCAATTACCTAGCAATGTATGAGGAAGATCTTCATGTTGGCCTCTGGTTCCCCTGCATGACTTCATTCATAATGTTCTTGATCTGTATCAAGTCATTCCAAATCAACTTGCTTCGAACTCCTTCTGTATTCTTGCTTCCTTTGTCATTCTTTGTCATTTTCTTCAAATCTGGCTCCGAATATCATTATTCAGGACATTTTTCATGCTGAAAAGGCTTTCCAGGTTGAGGGGCTAGTGGTTCATTAGTCCCCGACATAGGAGGGCCATTATTGACGGTCTCCCTTCCTCCATTCATCATTGAAAAAATTAATTTTTTTATCATGTCTAACTAGCTATAGGGGACTCATGGGAGTTAGAGAGAGCCGAACATTTCATTGAATAAGAATGATTGAATACTTGAGTCTGATGAAGAGGAATTCTTCAAACTTTATGGCATAGAAGTTCCCCCTCAAAAGGAGCTTCTCTTTGAACAAAATTTATATGATGCCTAATTGAGCCCAGTCAACTCTCTTGGTAAGCACTTTTGTACTTATTTTTATTTTACTTGCACTTTCAAACTAACTTTAACTTGTTCATCTTGCAAGCATGAGAAAAGTCTCGGTTGATAAGTTTCAAGGGGCTACCAAGAAAAGACCGGCCCCAAATGACGGCCATCGAAAGAAAGCTGTCACCAAGAAGCCATGCCTAAGCCCTCTGTGTGGGTCCCTTCTATTGTTACGAGGGTGCCATCGCCCTAAGTAGCCATTGCTACCTCAAGGGACTCCACCCACAATGATGATGATGTTGGAGCTTGTTCCTAGGTATGTGGACATCTTTCTTCTAGTAACCAATCTCAAAAAATCAATTGGAGGCTGTAATAACAAGGGACTGAAGAAATCAGCCTTGATAGTAATACAACCTTAATGCCTAGGAGACTTCCAAGAGATTCAACATCCTTCCAACCTTCCAGATGTCTATTAGATTTGAAACTTCTTACTTGGGATCTTAAACCATAATGGAATCACACCCCAAAAGCCCAGGTCAAACTCTAAGAGAAGGAACAAAGAAAGACTCCCAAAATTCTTGGCACTAGGATTCCCATTAGGACTATGAATACTTAACAATCCTTCTCCAATGCCCATCAAACCTTTAAGACATGTTTTTGATGTGAAACCACTCCTATTGGGATCTCAAACCAAATATGAATAAGTTCTCAAAGCCTCTTGGTAAAACTTTAAAAGGGTGGAATAAGGGGTAGCTCCAAATCTGATTGCACTTGGGATTCCTAGTTTGACTAGGAATTCTAGCACCAAGGATCTTCTTCCTCCTTGCACTTGGACATGGAGGCTACATCTTTCCCCTAGTAGAGGGCAGCAACCAAAGAGGGAGAGAGAGGGAAAGAGAGAGGATATGAGGGAGAAAAGGATCTTATATTATGCTTGGCTCAAATCAGCCCCATATGTACAATATGTATATATTAGGTCACCTTAACCAAACCCTAAAAACTCCCCTTGGCTAACTTGATGTATAATTAAGTTTTCTAAGCCCAAGTATACCCTTGACACAACCTAGTCATACATAACTAGGACTCATAGCTAGCCCAATGCAAGTTAGCCCCTTAAGGCTTAAGTCTCCTAAACCTCAAAACCCAAAAGGCTAACTGCCTTTCATCCTTGGGCCTAAAGTAGCCCTAGAAACCTTATAATAACCTCAAAAACATTAGACCTTGGCCTTAGCCTTGGTCTCTTCATCCTTGGAAGTACCATATGAGGCCCAACAATCTCTACCTTGGTGCCCCAAGGCATCAGCCAACTCCATTTTGTCCATTAACTGCATCATTTGCACACACTTGTGAGATCTATCACATGGGAGAACCTTCATCAGCGCATCCACTGGATTCTCCTTAGCATGTACTTTTACTAGCTCTCTGATAAAATGGTACCATATATTGATGTGCTTCATCCAAGCATGGTAAACAAAGTTTTGTGCAAGTAGGACTGCATTTGGGCTATCACAATACACCCTGACGGCCTCTTGTTCGAAGCCCATCTCTAATACTAAGACCTTTAGCTATAAGGCCTTATCTACCTCTATGGCTGATAAGGTTGTGATGGGCTACAAGCATGATCTTCAGAAAATGGGATCTCTAAATAGGCTAAAAACAAAACCTATCATTGAATGCTGGGTATCCATGTCTCTACCGAAATCCGCTTCCATGAACCCTCCTATTAGCCCATGAGCCTCCTTGGGCATGTTGGAGATTCCCTCAACCCTCCTTGCTATTCATAGTAGTTGCCAACTCTAACTGTGCCCACGAAGTACTTGAAGATCTCCTTCAGGGCTCGCTAGTGCTCCCTACTAGGCTGTGCCAAGAACATGCTAACCTGGCTCACTGCATGGGTGATATCTAGCCTACAACAAACCATGGCATATATGAGACTTTCCATACTAGAGGCATATGGCACTCTCTCCATCTCTTAAACCTCTACCTCAATCTGTGGTGCCATGGTCTTCAAGAGTCTAAAGTGCCCGGTACGTGGCAACTCTGCCGATTTTGCTTCATCTCAAACATCTCCAAGATCTTTATATAACCATCCTGAGATAAATGTAGCACCCTCTTGGCTCAGTCTTTGAAGATCTCCATCCTTAAGAGCTTCCTCGTAGGTCCCAAATCCTTCATCTCAAACTCTCGAGACAAGGCTACCTTCAGTTCCTATACAATCTTCCTACTCTTGTATGCTATCAGCACGTCATCCAAATATAAGAGTAGGTAGATGATGGGGCACAGGATCAGGGATAGGATCGTCAGCAAGCTGAGAAATCATCGAAGATTAAGGTACTATGATTTTTTTTATTATTTTATTTTTCTAGGGAGTGGCAAAGGAATAATGGAGATGGAAGGCAGGAAAATTGGACTCTCATAGACTTAGGACTTATATTCACGGAGAGACCTCTCATCTCTAGGGGATCTCACCCATCCCACTACATATAGCCTAGGACATCCCACCCATCTTACTACATGCGGAGCCTAGGGCATCCCACCCAAATCGCTACCTGGGGTCGTGAAGAAAAATCTCTAAGACCATAGAGGGGACTCAACGGGGAAGGGGATGATGAGGGCCTCATGCCCCTTGACGCTCGAAAGCGAAGGCATAGGGTCTCACACCCCTCGATGCCTGAAGGCGAAGGCAAGACGGGCCTCATGCCCACTCCTTTACGAAGGCAGAATGAAGAATCACTCTTCCCTAAAAGCTCATCTTCATTAACCAATTATTTACAAAGGAATGAGGGTGGTATTTATAGACCTTTCCAACCCTCATTTGAATTTGAATACAAGATAGAAAGATAGGGGTTCAAATTCAAATACAAGATAAGATGAGGTCTATCCCAATCCTAATAACTAGATATCTCAATCCTAACCAACTAACAAATTTCAAAATAAAGATAAATCCTAAACATCTAATCTTCAAA
Source organism: Areca catechu (assembly GCA_021397845.1). Taxonomy (NCBI): domain Eukaryota; kingdom Viridiplantae; phylum Streptophyta; class Magnoliopsida; order Arecales; family Arecaceae; genus Areca; species Areca catechu. Next base: position 166,814,571 of record CM038039.1, on the reverse strand, counting down.
TTTAAATTTATTTACATCGAAATTCATACTGCTCCGAGATCCATGCTGCTCCCGGATTCGTGCAGGTCGATGTCCCCATCAATAGACCTTAGAGCCATCATTCAAAGATCTCACACACACACAAGAGTCATGATCGTACCTAGAAAGTCCAATTCTCCTCACACAGTATCGAACTACTTGTACCATTACCTCGATGACTGCTTCAGTCTACATAGTGACTTCTATAATAAATAGACTTTTCCTTCTAATCCTGGCTCTCTGAATCCTGGGGGCTACTTTATATAGATGCTCTTTTCTAGATGCCCATTGAGGAATATCATCTCAACATCCATCTACTCCAGTTCCAAGTCCTGGGCTACTATGATGCTCAACGGTACCTTGATAGAAGTATGTCTAATGACAGAAGAGAAAACCTTGCTGAAGTCGATGCCTTCCTTCTAGTAGTATCCCTTGGCCAGTAACCATGCCTTGAACCTAATACCTCCCTATTTTGAAGTCCCCTTTTTTCATTGGTAAACCCAATTGCAACTAATGGATTTCTTTCCTTATGGCAACTGCACCAATCACCACATCTCGTTCTTAAGGAGAGACTACATCTCCTCGAATATTGCTTAGACTCATCTCTCTATTTTGGATCTCCATAGCCTCCTTATAGGTGTAATGGTCCCTGTTCACTATCATCAGGTCAATGACACCATCTCTTCGAAGCCATATCGTTCTGATTGCCTGAATATCATTTTAGGCTTGTGTAGTGCAATTCTGATATCCATTCTAGATCCAGCTTACTCCTGCCAGACCTCTTGACTTCTTTCTTTTATTTGAGCTCTCTCCACCTATGGAGATACCCTTTGGGAGTGCTCCACCTAAATACCAAGTCCTTCCAATGCACCTATAAGTGGCAAAATAGAAAATGATGTAAGTTATTCAGCACTGCCTTGTTGGACCACCCGATGCTCTTGCTGCTCTTTCATGCCGCTTGGCATTTGATGAACTGGATTCTCATCAAAGGTCATATTCCTACTGATGATGACCTTCTTCTTCAAGGGATCCCATAGCTGGTATCCCTTAACTCCTCAAAGATATCCCAAGAACATCATCTTTCATGACTTAGCATCCAATTTGCTCCACTTACCAGCATCGATGTGCACAAATGCCATGCACCCAATACCCATAGATGGCTTAGCCCAACCTTTCTTCCATACTATCTCTTCTCTAGAATTTCATCATCTAACTTGCTATGAGGTAATCGATTCACCAAGTAATAGACTGCATCAACCATAACCCAGAACTGATGGGGAACAAGAATCGAATGATGCATTTCTAGGGATTAGAGAGACTAATTGATAATGAAACAAATATGCATGCAACTATTCTACATAAAAGAAATAGAATGAGATGAAAGGAACATAAGGAAAAAAACATGACTAGAAAAGAAACTTTCAAAGCAATTAAGAAGGGATCTCGTGGTTAGGAAACCATACAGGTTAGGGCTAGCTTACCTTACTATTTCAGATCTGAAGGAAGGTTTTAAAGATGGTTACCCGGCATTAATATTCTGAAAAGTGGGGAAGGGACACTCAAGATGAAGTACTAAATGACAAAGAGATTACTCTAGGTTTCAAGGCACCCTGTATCTGCTTCTTTAGCATAGTAGACCTTCATCTTGGAGACGAGGAGACCCGGGGATCCTGCACAGATAGATAGAAAGAATAGGAAGTTTAGAAGAAAGGTTGGAGGAATGGAGAAGGAAAGTTAGAAATGGTAGAAAGAGGCTTAGGTTTGGCTTGAAGTGGATCTTCTTTGGCACCCATAGCATGGATCTTCTTCACTTGATGGCGTGGAGAACTTCTTTGTAGATGACATCCTTTGGGAAGAGGGAGAGGACATCTTGGAATGGCTTGAAGAGGGATCTTCAATGTTGGCTGAATGGGAATGGAAGAAGGGTTAGAAGCTTGATTGACTAAGTAACCTAGGTCTCACACCTACCTTCTCTCAAGGGGCTTTGGCTAGCAAAGGAAAGAACTTTCAAGAAAATAACTCATTTCTCATTCATCAACATCATCAACATTACAAGAGGATGTAGGAGCTTTTATAAACCTTAAGCTCCCTTTCAAATTCAAACACATCTCCTTTCATGGAGAAAATCAAGGGATGTCCCATGAAGATAGGAGTGGCCCATTCAAATTTAAATCTTCTAATTACAAGGTGGGCGCCCATAAAGAGTGGAGCTTCATTCAAATTTGAAAATTCATGGTTGATGTGTCTTGGTGATGTGGCATGATTTATCCTCCAAGTTAGCATGACTTGTCTTCCAAGATGGCATGGTGCTTTGATGATGTGGTGCTCCAAGTAGTTGGTGAAGTTGGTTGCACTCATTCTTGCTTAATTGAAGCCCAACGCAAGTAGATCTTGAACTCGACTCAATACAAAGCCGATTTAACTCTAATTGGACTCAAATTAAAATAAAACAGGACTCAACTATTCAAATAAAAATAAATACAGGACTCATAGACTTATTACAGGACTTAAATTTCTAGTCTTCTATCCATAAAGAACTTGGTATTGGTTGAAGCCTCTTCCTGAGCCTGGTGCCCGCACCAAGAACACCTTAGGAAGCCTGGCTTGTAGCTGCATGCACCATGCCTTTTTCATAAGGATACTGTTCATTTATTCGGCCACCCCATTTTGATAAGAAGTTTCTTTAACTGAGAAGTATCTTTTGATGCCATACTCATAAAAAGTTTGAACTCCTTGCTAGTGTACTCTCTGCCTTTATCTAACGACAGACACTTCACACTTCTACCTTGCTCTTTCTCCACTTCGGCATTGCACACCTTGAACCTAGAGAAGATTTTTGGTTTTTTCTTCATGAAATATATCCAAACCTTCCTGGAAAAATTATCTATGAGGATCAAGAAGTATCTCGCTCTATTTCTAGCTAAAACTAGAGCCAATCCCCATAGATCCATGTGAACTAGTTCTAGTGGGCTGCACTATGGGCTGAACTACTGACAAACTAAACTCTCCTCTATTTTTTCATATGGCAAAGCTCATAAACCCTCTGAAATACCTCCCTCTAGATCTAGAATCAACCCATGTTTGCTCAGCTCCATCATCCCATGATCTCCCATGCTGCCTAGGCAGTAGAGCAACATCGATGAGCCCCTTGCTGATCTTGCACTATAGTTACTATATCAGTCTCCATGGTTACCAAAGATCCTTCCATCCTGTAAAGGGTGTTCTCCAACCTCTTACCTTTCATCACTATTATGGATCCATTGGAGATGTTTAAAACTTTACTGTTGGCTTGACAACTAAAGTTGTAACCACTCCACTCTAGGTAGCTTAGTGACACCAAATTTTTCTTCAATTCGAGAACATGCTTCACATTCGTGAGAGTCCGCACAATCCCATCAAATATCCTCACCTAAACACTCTCAATTCTAGTGACCTTGCATGGGTGATTGATAATTATATTATACATGTATATATAAGTATTAATTTAATAATTAAATTATCTTTATTTATTGATACTTTTATGCATTATTTGTAGGAAAGAATATCGCCAATGTGAAGAGCTTGATTTATGAGATCAAACGAAATAAGTTTGAAGTGAATCAGACATAAAACGACCTTAGAATTGAATTTCAAAGATTAATATGAAATTATATGAATTTTGGAGCAACCAGTCCACCATGGACCAGTTGCTTGGTTTACGAAATGCCTAGCAGTTCACGGGCGGCCATGACTGTCGGTCCATGGCTCAAAGCCATGGACCATCGATGGATTTTGGATAAGAAATCACTGGAGATGCCGTCCTGCCGCCGCCTGAGCCATTGGTTGGAGAAGCCTCCCGATGCTTTCTTTTTTGGCTTCTTTGTTCTCCCCTACAGATCCAAGTTCACTGCATCACCATATGCCACCTCTGCTGCTCCTCTCCCTTGCACCATCTCTTCAACCTGGAGAAGCTGCTAGAGTTGTTGCACCGCCACCTCTATCTCAATCCAACCCAAAATCTGGCTATCCTTTCTACCATTTTTTCTATTCCAATCTACCATTGGCCATCGCCATCAGCCTCCTCCTCCCTCACTGACTAGAGATTCTCCTTGCCATCATTTAAGTCATTATCTGATCTAGATCTTTGATCTTCTACTCTGAACCCACTAACATTCGAGCTCACCATCACCAGTCATCGCCCTACTGTCATTCACCATCGAAACCACTGTAATTGTGCCTCCTCAGCCCAAGACTCCATCTTCATCACTGCTATCCTTCTACCTGTTGCTGGTCCAAGATACCACCACCGAGCACCACTCTTCCCTTCCATCGAGCATCACCAATCTTCCTCCACCATGTAGCCTCGGCATGCCTTCCTCACTACTGTTCATGCTAGAACCTCCACCGTTCTTCATCCACCACTACTGAGAAGAAGCCTGATCCGCCATGTTTGTCACCATCTTCTCTATTCTAATTTGAGTTGCTGTTCATCATCCCTAGCCATTCTCCCTTCCACCACCATGAACCCACACCATCCCTGATGCCATCCCATGCCATCTTCACTGTCTTCTTCCCATCATTGCCTATCATCCTCCATCACCACAGCCATCTTCATCAAGCCGCCTGCTGCCATCCCTCCATCCCAGTCTTCCAAAGAAACCAATGCTCGCACACCCATCACCGTTACCATCCTCATCCCCGACTATTTTTTTCTCCACCCTTGTAAGCCCATCAAGCCATTATGGTAGTTGGACTAGTATTAGAGTAAAACAGGATATTCGAACGTGTAAGGAATGGTCAAAATCTAATTGATGGATTTTTGGAACTTTTGAGTTGTTCGGCAAATAGAGGAAGGATAGGCTAGAGTTTAACTTTTGAGAAAATGGTTGAAATGGAATGAAGCTAGATAAAGGGGCCATAACAAACATGGGATGCTGGTTGTGATGGTTGAGTGGATAGATCACAAGGAACCATTCTTCTTTCCGATAGTCTTCTCCTGTTTCCCCTTCCCCTTCCTGTCCACTCAAAGATCTCTACCCGGCCTCCACCTATGCTGCTTCTTTTTCCCATCTCTTCCCGGCCTCCACCTCTATTGCTCCCTTTTCCCACTTACTGTTGCCATAATCTTTTATCTGTATTTTAGTAAGAATGACGGTGAGGCCTTCATCCTTGGATGGTTAGATCTCAGTTTCTCGGGAAGTCACTGAGTACTAGCAACAGGCTATATGTAGTTTTGTTTATCATTTATACTTGCTCTTCTATAAAATAAAATTTATTTCTTTTTGAATAATGTCTTATGCTTTGTGTAAATGATCCATTTTTGGGATGAATCGTGCTTTATGGATCTGGTTCATACTCTTAGATTATTTTAATATGTGAATTCTTTTACTTTATATATCCTATCTTGACTAATCAATATTTTAGGAAAACGGGCCATGATCCAATAGGTACGGGTCATGACCTCACGAATAGATTATATCTTGATAGGTAACATATGGAGTATTCACATAAGAGAAAAGTATCAGCTATCTACCAAGTAACTTGTTAAAATCTCGAGACTTTTCTCTTTCATTTGAATCTCTAATATTTTATTACTTATTTCAGTTAAATAGTTTTAATTTTTTTGCTATCATTGCTTTTTAAAATCACTATTGAAATAACTGCTTAAAGTTCCTGTGGATTTGATCCTTGCTTCTGCTACTCTACATAGTAAGTAGTGAAAATAAGTTATTTATTTTTTATGTACAACGATGCACCAGATTTTTGGCAATATTGCCATGATTTTTAGCACATTATTTTGAATAAAAAACAAATCAAAAAAATTAATAATTATTCTCTTTCAATCTTGAGTATCCAGACATAAGGTTGTCCTGGCATAACTTTAAGTTATATTGAATGGTTGTCCTTGCATACAAAAAGGTTGAACTGGCTTAAAAATTTTAAAATTTTTTAAAAAATAAAATAAAAATAATAGATATATATTTAAAATATTGACATCTCATAATTATTAGAAAATTAGAGATTTAATCATAAAATTAAAAAAGCAAGTAATTTAATTTTGATTGTGTGCTAATCATAAAGTTTGGACATCTTATCTATTACATTGCATTTTTTCATAATTAACTTTAAGGGCATAACCCATTAAATGGATAAGGTAGGGAGTTGATCACCCTTCCTTGGCCCATAAATCATCATCCTGCATTTGTAACTTAGGCTTTAATTGTTAAAGTCAATTAGATATCGACTCTAAGAATTTCGAGCTCAATAAGACAAGGAAGCCCTAGAGTTTGATCGGGTTCGGATTGGTTAATTGCTTAGTATCCAAGGCAAGTAGTTTAAGAACAAGAGCTCGAAGGAAGGTAGTTCTTTAATTGGTTCTGTTTGCTTACCTAGCCAATTTAATTGATATCTAAGGCAAGTAACGGGGGGACCCCCACCAATTTTATATTACCTGGTTGAGTCAGTTAATTGCTCTTGGGCTTGGAGTGCTCAAAGGTAACCTTGGAACAATTAGAAGCTATCTAGACTTAGGTTAACCCCAGGATAGAATTAATTTTGATTGCATCACTTGTTTAAAAAAATAAAAATAAAAATACTCTCATTTGTTTTCTCTAGTCTAGGATTCTCTTAGGATTCTTCTCTTTAGACTTTCTTTCATTTTTCTATTTTTTAATTAATTAAAAAATATTATAAAAAATTTTGAACTACTGTTTTCTTTAGAGTACTAATGTAGGGTGTATGCTAGGTCATCGATCATTAGAACCTGAAACATACCCTTAGATCCAGAAATATATCAAATTTTTAGATCAAACAGATCATGAATCATGGACCTCAATTACAAGATTGATCCACCATGGCAATTGAAGGAGTACTTCACTCCTTCAAAATATATCTACTCTCCTTGTATTCAAGTATCTCCAATAAAGGTTGTCCAATATAAAATTAAGTCCAGTGTGATTTAGATGTTACCTTTTTTTATGGACTTAATATTGAGGATCCTTACAAATATCTAGACGAGTTTCTTGAAATTTGTTCAATGGTAAAAATTCAATTTTTTTTGTTGACGCTCTTAGACTTAAGTTGTTTCCTTTTTTGATTAAGGATAAGCCCAAGTATTAGTTAAACTCCTTAGACACTGTAATAATTTTGACTTGGGACCAACTCTAGAGGGAATTTCTTAAGAATACTTTTCTATAGGAAAAACTAATCAAATAAGAAAAGCCATAACAAGTTTTTCCTAGACAGATAGAGAGATGTTTCATGAAACAAGGGAGAGATTAAAAGAACTAATTAAGAAATATCCATACCATGCCATACCCAAATGGCAATTAGTCCAGTGCTTTTATGATGGTTTGTCAGAAAGGCACACTGGTAAATAGTTGATGCCTCATGTGGTGGGACCTTCATGCTAAAAAAATGAACATTAGGTAAGGTAGCTTTTCAAAACTCTGAGTGAAAACTCCTTACATAATATGTCAATTTCTCATAGAGATCCTCCTATAGGACCTAAGAGAGGAGGAATATATGAAGTAGGTCATTTTGTAGATATCTATAGAGAGGTAGATGAACTATCTCAAAAACTTGACCAAATTCTACAAGTCAGACATACCTCCTAATTTGCTCAAATTCATAATTTTGCATCATTTGTTTAAGTCTCAACCATTCGATAGGTGATTGTTTAGCTACATACCAATTTCCTGAGCTTATTTAGGAGCAAGCCCACTAAGCCCAAACCTGAATGGCTCTTAGACTGGGAAATGATCCATACTCCAATACTTATAATCTAGGTTGGCAAAATCATCCAAGTTTTTCTTGGAAACCTCAATCTATTATCAACCAAGCATCAATCAGGTCTAATCATTGGAGATCTATTTTAGAAACATGCCATATTCTTAATACTCAAGTGCCCCACAACCCCAACTCTTGTCAAGTAATCATGATTATACCTTTAAGGGAAAGGTGCTCCAAGCACTTAAGGGGCTAGAAATAAATACTCAACTCCTTCACTCACACACATAATCTATCACAAATCTAGAGACCCAGATAGGTTAACTAGCTATAGCTTTTGATAGGAGGGAAGAGGGTAAACTATCTAGCTAGCCCATCAGTAACCCAAAAGGACAGTACATGGCTGAGAGCTCCACTGGCCCCGAGACTTTTCCTGAACATGCCAAATTAGTCACAACCCTTAGAAGTGGAAAAACTTTAAGTCAGCTTGAGGTAACTCAAAAACAAGAGTTGGTTAAGCTAGAAAAGAAAAACATTGAGGAGGGAAAGTAACCTATTAGCTCAGCACCTATACTTAAGGCTCCATTTCTTAGTGCTTTAGAATCCCCTTTACCTTTAGATAAGAAGGGTCAAAAAATGAATGAGATGCTTGAGCTATTTAAACAAGTTCAAATAAACTTACTTCCTCTTGATGCCATCAAGCAAGTTCCTACTTATGCCAAGTTTTTAAGGACCTGTGCATACAAAAACGTAGATCTAATGCACATATACCAAAGAAAGTCCAACTTATTGAACAAGCTAGCTTAGTCTTCCAGCATGCAGCACCACCTAAACTCAAGGACCCTGGAACTTTAATTATCTTATGTGTAATAGGGGGCCTGACCATTAAGAAAGCTTTATTAGATTTGGGAGTTAGCATTAAGCTTCTTTCAAGCTCATTATATGAACTCTTTAGTTTTGGAGAATTAAAATCCACATCAATTACTCTTCAACTAACTGCTCGATCTGTTAAAGTACCACGTGGAATGATAGAGGATATGTTAGTTAAAGTTGATGTAGTTTACTTTCCTATTGATTTTCTGGTCCTAGATATGAAATTCGGTGGCAACCCTAATCAAATCTTGATTATTCTAGGTAGACCATTCGTAGCAACCGCTAATGCTTGTATTAATTATAGGACTGGAGTCATGGATGTATCGTTCGGTAACAAAAAGCTAAGGTTGAATGTTTTTAATGCTACTTTGGGACCACCTATAAGTGGTTATGGTGAAGTTAATGCCTTAGAAAAGCTTGTAGAAGAAGCCAAGCCCACTGTCCTATTACAAGATCCTTTACAAGCATGTCTAGCTTATGCCAATGAAGACAACTTTGATATAGATGGATGTATGAGAGAAGTGAATGCTTTATTAGAGCTATCTAATATAAAGACCACCCCCCCATGGACTGTAAAATATGAACAACTTGTTGGGAATTGTGTCCCAAAGCCAATTGCCTGGATTGTAGGTGGTTGAGCTAAGTATTGTACTTTTTCTTTGAATTAATAAAATATATTTTTGGCAGCTCATCACATACTAAATTTTCCTGAAATGAACTATTTCCATGTGATGAAGTCCTTAGGACTACAATGACTTCGATACAGAGAGGATGTATCGAGTGGTCCTTAAACCCTATTCACAACCAAAGGATATATTGTACTGGACGGCAATATATCAAGTATAGGTTGTTGTAGTTCATATCGTTTGGTTGTCCTCTTGACCAAATGAGTGTGGTGACACTGATGTGATCTAAAAGTGGGATATATGATATCTCATTGAACGTGACTCCGTGCAGCCCCTTTCTGCCAAAGGGATACTCACGATTGGATATGGGTATATGTGTCCCTCTGATCAGAGGTCATCATGGTAGCTTGCAAGCAACTCCCTGTGCTTTGGTGCCGGACTACCCAGATTTTTAATCCAGTGACGGAAGGTTTCTGGGTACAGGCAAGTACTTGTGGAGTAGTGATGGACCAAGATGGAATTGACCTATCCAAACAGTTTGGATTGAATGTCTCGCAATATCTCAATTTAGCAAATCCTCGACCGGGGTAGTCCTAGTGAAGAGTCACTGTGGTGTAGAATGTAAAATGAAACTATGCAACCCTAATGGAGATTAGCAAATGATTAACCAAGCAATTCCCTATTTGAATATAAACAACTCAACATAAACTATCAAAGAGATCTAGTGAAGAAGCTCGAAGGATCTAACATAAACCTAGTGATCGAGACTCTCAGAATAAGAAAGGAATATGACCAGAAGAGAACCACACAAGCCAAGCTAGGTCTAATTTAACATTGCAGACTTAATCAACACTAGACATACCTGACATTGGCCCTTCAATTAGAATAGATTCACTCTTGAATAGGTCTCCCGGATGACATGAACATAATACCACTGAAGGCCCCTCTTGTTTTCTGGATCTATGAAAAGTAAACCTTCCTTTTGAAGCCAGAATCCCGGAGAACCCTGCAACAAAGAAACCCTAAGATGAGTGACTTAACAAGCAATCAACTAGAGAAAAGAAAGAAGGGTGGAAGAGGCATTGAAGGAGATCCATCATGGAGTCATGGTGGAATGCTTGAAGTGGAGTAGGTTGGTCGCCTTGTGATGATCTTCTTGATTCACCCTTGAATGCTGGAGCTAGTTTGAAGTTATGAAAGAAGAGGAAGTCTTTGGCGTTGGGAATAGAAGAAGGAAAGATTAGGGTTGGCGTGGAGGAAGAGAAAGGCTAAGCTACCACATAGACACATAGGAAAAAAAAACACATAGAAGAAAAAATACCAACTTCATTCATTAACCATCCTTTTCAATGGGGCATCCCATAGCTTAAATAGAAGCCTTACAACATTTTTAAAATTTGAAAACCCATAGGATTAGGAGGATTACAAGGGGGGGTTGGAGGATATGGTGGCATTTGTTGCTTGAAATGTGGGGAGTTGGAGGATATGGTGGCATTTGTTGCTTGAAACTCCTTCAAAGCTTGACATGTGGCGCAAGGTGGGGACCACTTGATGAGGTGGCGGTGTCCTTTGGAGCTCTTGACATGTGGCATAAAGTGGGGACCACTTGTTGAGGTGGCGACATCCATTGGAGCTTTTGACATGTGGCACAAGGTGGGGGTCACTTGATGAGGTGGCTTCTTCTTGTCTTGATGCTTCATGGACTCATGGATTGGGCTTGATTTAACTGGACCCAACTCTCAATTACAGGGTTAACTAAGATATTAAACCAGACCCAACATGGACTCGAAATTAACTACAAGATTATTTGGACTCAAAAAAAAGAAAAATTACAGGACTTCTCTTTTGCTACTCCAACCACAAGGATTCAGACTTGACCTGAATTGGTTGGAGTCTTTTCCTGATTCTAGTGGCCACATCACACGGGGCTTGCAAGGTTGAGACACGTAGTCGACTGACTCAGTCTGGGTTGGCAGCCCAATCTCAGTCGTCCTGAGCATTAGAGGTCAAAGGGATGAATTATATGGTAACCATATGCCAGAGGTTGATAGTTTGCTCCCGCATCTTCGACCTATCCGGACACTGGGACCCATTGCTAGATGGTTTCCTGTGCTGGTACTAGAATTGTTCTAGTGCTACCGTTTAGGTTCGAACCTATGAGGTCACACGCCACAGAGGATTACTCTCTGATCCGGATATCGATTACGATTAAGAATCATCTCAGTTTTGTAGTCACGGTATTTTTTGAGCACTTTTTTCTACATCTTGCCCTTGTTTGTGTCAACCAAAAATTATTCCGGGTTGACCAGGACTGCGCCAGGATTTTTCTGAATCAGTTTTGAACTGATTCGGAGTTCGTTTTGATCTTAAATTGGTTGTGAACCAATTTTAATCCCTTGAACCAGATTGAATTGAATTGAACCACTCTTAATTGGATTGGGAATCCATGAACCGAGGGATTGCTTGGACTGGTTTTGAACCGGTGTTCTTTTTGGTTTTAGCGTGACCGATTTACACGGTCTTTCACTGGAAAGAACACAAGAGGCCAAACAACCAAACGTCGCTGTCTCTTCCTCTCCCTCCACCTGCTGCATTTTCTCCTGTTTATTGTTGATTAAATGAGAGAATGGCAGCTCTTTGATCAGACTCTTCACCTCCCTGGCCTCTCCATCTTCCCCTACTGTCCTTATAAATTAACCAGCCCCTGTTTCTGCCAATGAGACACCGAGTAACAGCAAGCAACAAAAAATTCTGGGTACTGTTCTTTGAGAGGCTGATTTGAGCTTGATCCTTTCAATCCACTGGGTGCTTGTAGGGCTGGGTTTTGGAGTATTTTAGGGAGAGAAAGAAGAGCTAATCTCTTGTTCATTATTGTGCTCAAACCAAGGACTGCAGCAAAGTTCTGTTGCTGCTATCAACCGTGACTAACCTCCCTTCCAGTGGCTAGCACCGCACGAGAATGAGGATCCGAGAGCCCCGGGTGTGTCTCCCCTCTAGAGGGAGTATCATTCTACTCCTGGGAGCTAGAGAGACGAGCCCAGTTTGCTGCAGCTGCTCCCAAACGAAGGAAACTTGCTACTTTTTTTGCTGCAATAGAGTTTCTGGCAGCAGCTTTTGGGTGAATTTGTACACCCTTTATACTGTGTTTTCCTTGTAGATTTTGGTGGAAGATCGAAGAACATTGATCACCTTGCTGCTGCTTCGATTCGGGAGCAAACGGAGGTCCGGAAGGTGGTGTTCCGATGCCATTTTTCAAGCTCAAAATAGAGTGTTCAAATGTCTCAAGGAAGAAGACAGCTGGAATAGATTTATCCCTGCTATTCCAGCCTATTTCAGGTTTATTCTAGAGTTATTCTAGCCAGAATAAAGGTATGGAAAAATTATTTTTTAATCATGCATAAATAGATCTTTCTATTTATTTTTTTGCAAATATTTTTATATCATGATACATGCCTACATGCAACATGATTATATTAGTTTCTGGGCGGAGCAAATTTCCGCTGCACGGATTTTTAAAAAATGTTTTTAAAATCCTTTCTGCTCCCGCAGCTATTTGCATGCCTAGTGTAGGATCATATCATCATTTTCTTTCAGTGGTATCAAAGCAGGTTGCATGTGTAATCTATTCCTGTATGCATGTTTATAGATTAAAAATTGTTTAATCTAAACATGTATCCTGATTTCTTTTTGGAACCTAGTTGAGACCTTCACCATGACCGCGTGTATTTGACACGATGCGGATCGTCTATGTTGGCCTCTTCAGAAGGATCCTTAAAGAATATTAAAATTAAAAAAGTTTTAATTTGTTGATACATGTTTTTAGGCATATTTTATATTGGATATAAAATATTTGTAAAATATCTTGATGCATGATTTGTTATGTAAAAATGTTTTACATTGTGACTTAATTAAAAAATATTTTAATTAAGTGTTTGGCTTATTAAAATTTTTTTTAGGTTTAAGAAATCTAATACAATTTGCATAAGCCATTTTGGGTTTAAATTGGGTTAGCTGACTAGTTGGGTTCATCACTGGGTTAGACCTAAGTTTAGTTGAACCGGATTACAAGAAGATTAAACAAAAGTTGTTTAAGGCCCTTCTTTAGAACTATCTAATAGTTAGATTAGTTGATCTGTTCATCTAAAATGGATCCAATTAGTGGCTCAGTGGATGCTCAAGTCTTTAGGCTAGTCTGATCGAATCTGGTAAACTGACTGGTGTCGAGGTAGGTTTGGCATTGTGATCATGGTTGTATGAGGCTACCTCTTTCCTGGCCAACTTGGTTGGTGTCTAGGAAAGATGGTTAATGGCGGATACTCATCCATGATCTCACCTACCTGGTTAGTCGAGTCGACCAGAACTGATTGGAAAAGTTCAATGATTCGAGTTAACCCATGTCACCCAAGTTGATCGGTCTGACTGATCTATAGGTGCTCATGGATCATTTGTTGATTTATTTCAACCCTCCTAGAATCTGATTGATTTAGTGGGAGGATGATCCATGTCATTATCTTTTCTTCTGTCATAATTAAAAAAATTCTCTAAAATTATTAGGTCCTTTAAAAGACTAAGTCAAAGAGTTGGTAGTGTCTTAGCCTCCCATTAAGTTGGATAGAAATGTGTCCACTAGCTTGGTGTGCATCGGCAGTTCCAAAGAACGGGTGTACATCCGGCGACTGGAATTTCTATCTGATCGATGATGGTTCAGTGCAACCTCCTTAACGGGACCAGGTGGGCCGGCCAAAGTAGGGCTTGGTCTTTAGTTAGCTAGAAGCATTGGATTTATCATTTTAATGGTTGGACCTAACCAGAGACCTGCAATAGGAGGCTCCAAGGCCGATTGGGGTGTTCTCTGGGGCAAAATAAAATACTGAAAATTTTTTAGGGAAATAATTGGTTTACGAACCTACCTTTAGGCTCGTATGGGTGAGCCGGCCAAAGTCTGGCTCATGCATGGCATATTGGATTTTAGTACCCACTTGAAAAAGTATTTTCACGGATTGGAGTTAGAGGCTACCAATCTGAAAAATTAGTGGGAGAAACCTTTAGACAAAAGTCCAAGCCTTTTGGTTAAATTATTAATTCATATACTAATTTGGTCTTATTTTTTTTTCAGATGTCTTCCAATTTATCACTCCGGTCACTTCTCGATAACGAGAAGTTAAAGGGTCATAACTTTGATAGTTGGTATCGAAGATTGAGAATCGTTCTGGAGCATGAACGGATCCTCTATGTGATAACAGATCCGGTACCTGAAATCCCTCCCGCTAATGCACGGAGTGCGGTCAGAGGCGCTTATCTGAAGTGGGTCTCTGATCAGACTACTGTCCGGTGCATTATGTTAGCAGCGATGAATGACGAGTTCAGTCACAAATTCGAGGAGGCCCAACCTGATGAAATCCTTCAAAAGTTGAAGGAATCCTTCGGCACCCCAGATGATGTAGAACGGTACAAAGTGTCTTGTGCCATCTACAATTCCAAAATATTGAATGGTGGTTCAGTCACTGATCATGTATTGTACATGATCGAGCTGATTGAAAAGTTGGGCAAACTCGGATGCCCCTTGCACGACCAGCTCGACAAGGATGCGATCCTGAATTCTCTTCCCTCCTCCTATCTTGATTTTCTTGATCATTATAGAATGAACAAGCCTGCAGTCAACTACCATGGTCTGTTGGGGTTGCTGTAGACTTTCGAGAAAGACCACCAACTAAATAAGGGGGTGGTGAATTTAGTGGGAGGTAGTAGAGGTCGTCGTCCCTTTAAGAAAGGGAAGAAGAAAATAAATAAAAAGGGAAAGAAGGTGCAGAATGCTCCTGGCCCTAGTCAGACCAGGAAGTATAAGGCTGATCAGTCTTCTGCAAAGTATTTCTACTACAAGAAGAAGGGACACTAGAAGAGGAACTGTCCTCTTTATATTGCGTCCCTTGATCCAAACAGGCCGAGAAAGCAGAAGTCTGCTGAACAAGGTATTTATATGATAAAACCTTGTAATTACTCTATTGTCGATACTGCTAACTGGGTATTGGATACTGGTAGTCCAGTTCACGTTTGTAATTAGTTACAGGGACTTCTAGTTAGCAGAAGATTTGAAGATGGAGAACAGTTTCTGAGCATCGGGAATGGAAATCGTGTTCCAGTACTGGCGGTCGGAGTCCTGCATCTTGTCTTTGAGTCTTGTACTGTCGAACTAGTCGATTGTCACTATTGTCCTAGTTTCATTATGAGCATAATCTCTGTAGGCCTTTTGGCCAATTATGGTTTTGAACTATCAATAAAAGAAGATTTTTGCAATGTTATTTTGAATAACTCTGTGATAATGAAAGCTAGATTAAATAATGGCATATATGTACTATCAAGGCTTGTTAGTGTAATGTACACTTCTAGCAAAAGCCCAAGATTAGATAATGTCAACGATTTGTATCTTTGGCACTGTAGGCTGGGTCATATTAACCAAAATAGGATAAACAAGATGCGAGGAGATGGACTCCTCGAGGTCAGTGATTCTGAATCACTGCCCACTTGTGAATCCTGTTTACTTGGTAAAATAACCAAGTCACCTTTTACTGGAAAAGGTGAACGAGCTACAGAACTTCTATGTCTAATACATACTGATGTATGTGGACCGATGACAGTTAGTGCCAGAGGAGGATACAAATATTTCATTACTTTTACAGACGACTTTTCAAGGTTTGGTTATGTCTTTTTAATGAGACATAAGTCTGAGTCGTTTGAAATGTTCAAACGATACCGTAATGAAGTAGAAAAGCAAACTAGAAAAAGTATTAAAACTCTTCGATCTGATCGAGGTGGTGAATACTTATCTGGTGCATTTTTGACATATCTTGAGGAGAATGGAATTCTCTCTCAGTGGACTCCTCCAGGAACACCATAGTTGAATGGTGTGTCCGAAAGGAGGAATCGAATCTTGTTGGACATGGTTCGATCCATGATGGGCTTTGCAACTCTGCCACTATCCTTTTGGGGATATGCTCTTCAGACAGCCTGTTACTTATTAAATGATGTTCCAAGTAAGTCTGTTGTCTCCACTCCGTATGAGATGTGGACTGGACGTAAACCCTCAATCTCACACCTTCGGGTCTGGGGTTGTCCGGCTTACGTAAAGCATTTAGACTCAGACAAACTTGGTCCTAGGTCTGATCGGTGTTTATTCATTGGTTATCATAAGGAAACCAAAGGGTATTTCTTCTATTTGGAGAATGAACAAAAGGTGTTCGTTGCTCTTAGAGCTATCTTTTTGGAAAAGGAGTTCCTTGGAGAAGGAACTATAGCCTCTAAGATTGAACTTGATGAAGTTCAGCCAATAGAAGAACCTACACACTCTAAGGACATCGTAGAACCGGCTGTGATTGAATCACACCCAGAACCTATTAGGAGATCTGGTAGAATACCGCGTCAGCCAGATAGATACAACGGTTTCTTAGTCCGGGACGGCGATCCCATTGAGCTCGATGAGAACAATGAGGATTCGATCACCTATATGGATGCACTTCTGAGATCTGACTCTGAGGCATGGCTTGGAGCCATGCGATCCGAAATGGAGTCCATGGAAATCAACAATATTTGGATATTGGTTGATCCGCCTGAAGGAATAAAACCCATCGGGTGTACATATATCTTTAAGAGGAAAAGGAGCGCATATGGGAAGGTAGAGACCTATAAAGCCCGTCTGGTTGCCAAGGGGTATCGTTAGCAATATGGTATCGATTATGATGAGACTTTCTCCCCTGTGGCAATGCTCAAGTCCATTCGGATCATGCTTGCTTTGGCAGCATATTTTGATTACGAGATCTGGCAGATGGATGTCCGAACCGCTTTCCTAAACGGGGAGCTGGAAGAGGAGGTGTATATGATACAACCTGAAGGGTTCACATCCACAGATGAATCAAAAGTATGCAAGTTGCAGAGGTCCATTTATGGACTTAAGCAAGCATCTCGAAGTTGGAACTTACGGTTTGATAGGTGTATCAAATCGTATGGCTTCGTTAGGAACGGAGAAGAACCGTGCATCTATAAATGGGTTAATGGTTCTGTGATTGTATTCCTAGTACTGTATGTTGATGACATTCTCTTAATCGGGAATGATGTCGCAGCATTACAAGGAATAAAGGTCTGGTTATCATCTCAGTTCTCCATGAAGGACTTGGGTGAAGCTTCTTACATACTAGGAATGAAGATCTATAGAGATAGATCTAAGAAGCTTTTGGGATTGTCCCAGTCTACGTACATTGACACCGTGCTGAAACGGTTCAGCATGGAAAATTCTAAGAAAGGCTATCTCCCGATAGGTTCTGAAATTACTCTTTCCAAGAAGGATTGTGTGACAACTCTTGAGGAAAGAGAGCGCATGAGTAGAGTACCTTATGCTTCTGCAGTAGTCTCTATCATGTATGCTATGACTTGTACTAGACCAGACGTGGCATACTCATTAGGAGTACTGAGTAGATACCAGTCTGACCCAGGTGAGGCGCATTGGAAGGTGGTTAAGTCCATCCTAAAGTATTTGAGAAATACTAAAGATCAATGGCTGATTTATGGAGAACCTGACTTGAAACTTGTGGGGTACTTTGACTCTAGTTTCCAGTCGAATAGAGATGATAGCAAGAGTGTGTCAGGGTTTGTATTTACCTTGAATGGAGGAGCGATCTGCTGGAAAAGTTCTAAGCAGGCAACTGTTGTAGACTCGGTATGCGAAGCAGAATATATTGCAGCATCAGATGCAGCAAAAAAAGCTGTATGGTTGTGGAAGTTCCTTGGAGAGCTAGGGGTGGCACCGTCCCTAGATGGTCCTGTTCCGGTGTACTGTGACAGCACTGGAGCCATTGCTCAAGCTAAGGAGCCTAAAGCTCATCACTGCACCAAGCACATACTGCGGCGCTACCACATCGTACGAGAGATCGTAGAACGAGGCGACATCAATCTTCTGAAGATCGATGGAAAAGAAAATCTTGCCGACCCCTTCACTAAAGCCCTCGGAATAAAAGAGTTCGACTATTGTAAATGAGAAATGGGTATTATATACTCTTCTGATTGGCTTTAGTACAAGTGGGAGTCATTGGGAATTGTGTCCTAAAGCCAATCACCTGGGTTATAGGCGGTTGAGCTAAGTATTGTACTTTTTTTTTGAATTAATAAAATATATTTTTGGCAGCTCATCACATACTAAATTTTCCTGAAATGAACTCTTTCCATGTGATGAAGTCCTTAGGACTACACTGACTTCGATACAGAGAGGATGTATCGAGTGGTCCTTAAACCCTGTTCACAACCAAAGGATATATTGTACTGGACGGCAATATATCAAGTATAGGTTGTTGTAGTTCACATCGTTTGGTTGTCCTCTGGACCAAATGAGTGTGGTGACATTGATGTGATCTAAAAGCGGGATATATGATATCTCATTGAATGTGACTCCGTGCAGCCCCTTTCTGCCAAAGGGATACTCACGATTGGATATGGGTATATGTGTCCCTCTGACCTGAAGTTATCACGGTACCTTGCAAGCAATTCTCTGTGCTTTGGTGCCGGACTACACGGATTTTTAATCCAGTGACGGAAGGTTTCTGGGTACAGACAAGTACTTGTGGAGCAGTGATGGACCAAGATGGAATTGACCTGTCCAAACAGTTTGGATTGAATGTCTCGCAGTATCTCAATTTAGCAAATCCTCGGCCGGGATAGTCCTAGTGAAGAGTCACTGGGCTTGCAAGGTTGAGACACGTAGTCGACTGACTCAGTCTGGGTTGGCAGCCCAATCTCAATCATCCTGAGCATTAGAGGTTAAAGGGATGAATTATACAGTAACCATATGCCAGAGGTTCGATAGTTTGCTCCTGCATCTTCAACCTATCCGGATGCCGGGACCCATTGCTAGATGGTTTCTTGTGCTGGTACTAGAATTGTTCTAGTGCTACCGTTTAGGTTCGAACCTATGAGGTCACATGCCACAGGGGATTACTCTCTGATCCGGATACCGATTACAATTAAGAATCGTCTCGATTTTATGGTCACGGTATTTTTTAAGCACTTTTTTTCCCATCTTGCCCTTGTCTGTGTCAACCAGAAATTGTTCCGGGTTGACCAGGACTATGCCAGGATTTTTCTGAATCAGTTTTGAACTGATTCGGAGTTCGTTTTGGCCTTAAATTGGTTGTGAACCAATTTTAATCCCTTGAACCAGATTGAATTGAATTGAACCGCTCTTAATTGGATTGGGAATCCATGAACCGAGGGATTGCTTGGACCGGTTTTGAACCGGTGTTCTTTTTGGTTTCAGCATGACCGTTTTACACGCGCTTTCGCTAGGAAGAACACAAGAGGCCGAACAACCAAACGTCGCCGTCTCTTCCTCTCCCTCCACCCACTGCATTTTTTCCTATTTATTGTTGATTAAATGAGAGAATGGCAGCTCTTTGATCGGACTCTTCATGTCCCTGGCCTCTCCATCTTCCCCTACTGTCCTTATAAATTAACCAGCCCCTGTTTTTGCCAATGAGACACCGAGTAACAGCAAGCAACAAAAAATTCTGGGTACTGTTCTTTGAGAGGCTGATTTGAGCTTGATCCTTTCAATCCACTGGGTGCTTGTAGGGCTGGGTTTTTGATGTTTTAGGGAGAGAAAGAAGAGCTAATCTCTTGTTCATTGTTGTGCTCAAACCAAGGACTGCAGCAAAGTTCTGTTGCTTCTATCAACCGTGACTAACCTCCCTTCCAGTGGCTAGCACCGCACGAGGAGGATCCGAGAGCCCCGGGTGTGTCTCCCCTCTAGAGGGAGTATCATTCTACTCCTGGGAGCTAGAGAGACGAGCCCAGTTTGCTGCAGCTGCTCTCAAACGAAGGAAACTTGTTTTTTTTTTTTCTGCAATAGAGTTTCTGGCAGTAGCTTTTGGGTGAATTTGTATACCCTTTATACTGTGTTTTCCTTGCAGATTTCGGTGGAAGATCGAAGAACATTCGATCACCTTGCTGCTGCTTCGATTCGGGAGCAAACGGAGGTCTGGAAGGTGGTGTTCCGATGCCGTTTTTCAAGCTCAAAATAGAGTGTTCAAACATCCCAAGGAAGAAGACAGCTGGAATAGATTTATCCCTGCTATTCCAGCCTATTTCAGGTTTATTCCAGGGTTATTCCAGCCGGAATAATGGTATGGAAAAATTATTTTTTAATCATGCATAAATAGATCTTTCTATTTATTTTTTTGCAAATATTTTTATATCATGATACATGCCTACATGCAACATGATTAGATTAGTTTCTCGGCGGAGCAGATTTCCGCTGCACGGATTTTTAAAAAATGTTTTTGAAATCCTTTTTGCTCCTGCAGCTGTTTGCATGCCTAGTGTAGGATCATGTCAAACCACCTGCATCATTTTCTTTCACAACTACCAACTCAATCGAGCCTTTTAGAACCATCCTTGGAAGCACCACATATCTTAGGTTAAAGCCTCTTCCTGCCATGCTAAAATATTCTTTCCTTAGACCTAATGATACCCTCCTAATAATCATTGTATCTTACCTAACCACTAATCAGGAAGACAAACTTGTAGATTACTTAAAGAACACAAAGAAGCCATTGGATGGACATTTACCGATCTAAAGGGTATTGATCCTTCTATTAGCATGCATCACATTCATTATGAAGCTGAAGCCAAGCCACATAAGGACATGCAATGGAGGCTGAATCTAAATATGTGAGTTGTAAAAGAAGAAGTCATAAAGTAGCTTGATGCTAGCATTATCTACCCAATTTTGGATAGCTAATGAAAAAGTCCAACCTAGGTAGTACCTAAAAAATTAGGTATTATTGTAGTAGAAAATGACAAGGGTGAGTCAATCCCTACCTATACAATAACTGGTTGGAGAGTGTGTGTTGACTATCAAAAATTGAATACCATCATTAGGAAAGACCACTTTCCTTTGCCTTTTATTGATTAAATCTTAGAACGGCTAGCAGGATAGAGTTTCTTTTATTTCCTGGATGGACATTTAGGATATAACTAGATCCCAGTATTCCTCGCTGATTAAGAAAAGACCACCTTCACATGCCCATTTGGAACATTTGCCTTTGATACATGCCGTTCGATCTTTGTAATGCATCAGCTACCTTTCAGTAATATATGTTGGCCATATTTACTGATATGGTTGATAAATTTCATGAAATTTTTGTGGATAATTTTTTGATGTTTGGTTCTACATTTGATGACTACCTCTAAACTTAACTAAGGTACTTAAATGATGTATGGAGAGAAATCTAGTTTTAAGTTTGGAGAAGAGCCATTTTATGATTCATGAGAAAATCATGCGTGGACATATTATTTTCAAGTGAAGGATTGAAGTAGACCAAGCTAAGGAGAAATTAATCTCGAAACTACCTCCCTCAATCTTGCTTGGACAACTACGATCGTTCCTTAGCCATGCAGGTTTCTATAGGCATTTCATCAAGGATATTAGTAAAAGGAACAAATCACAACAAATCCAATACTCAAGTACCCTTCCAGGTGGTATCCTTCCTTATCATTTATTTTACATTGCTAGTCTCTTCTTCCATTAGGGACAATGGAGATTAAGTTCGGGGGAGATAATAAAATTAACCAAATCCTCGAGTAGGACTTTAATCAATTTTGTGCACTAAACTTTGTCTCGATTTGAAGTTAATCAAGCTTTCTAAATGATGAATGATGATTTAAATAATTTTAGAGATATTGACGGGTGAATTATTAAAGAAGTCCAATAAATGGTAAAGTCTAGACCAGAAATTTTTTCTTGAGTAATTCCAAACCCTTCTGACTATTGATTTTGATAAAAAATCTACTTTATAAGGGTATAAATAAAAATATCAAAGAATATATAAAGTTCTCCTTAAAGTTTAATAAATTAGATTTTTAGCATCTCTCACTAAAAATCAGGCCCCTTCGCCTAAGTAAGGGTTGTTGTTCACATCAAAAGGTAAGAATGTAAAGAAACCTCTTACAGAGTTAGTCTTAACATGTAGCCTTTTTTACTCAAGTTAGTAAGCTGAAAGGGTGCTTTACACCTAATACCCTAAAGCCAATTGGTTTGGAAGTCATTGGCCTAAAGCTCGCTACAAGAGTCAACTAGCAAGCAAGATGTTAGGACATTGCACTGACTTTACATTAAAAAAAAAAGAAAGAAAAGAAAAGAAAAGGGGGACTAAATTGATACTACACCAAACCCAAAGTAAGATGATTTAAAGAGTGAGGTAGAAAGTAGGGAAAAGAAGAACTTTAGAAATTTTTATAGACTTTACTCGACCACTAAAAGGATGGAATGGTAATTTGATAAAATATCTGTTTATGGTCTAATCAGGTATTAACTGATTTTAAAATTAGCAAGATATTTTTTATTTCTTGGACAAGTTGGTATACATGGCTAATTTATTTACTTTACTGGAGGATAAGCAAAGTTCAAGTTAGGGATGTGATAATTACATTATCCATGTATATATAAGTATTAATTTAATAATTTAATTATCTTTATTTATTTATACTTCTATGTATTATTTGTAGGAACAAATATCGCCAACATGAAGAGCTCGATTTATGGGATCAAATGAAATAAGTTTGAAGTGCATCAGACTTAAAATGACATCGAAATTGAATTTCAAAGATTAATAAAAAAATTGCATAAATTTTGGAGCAACCAGTCCATTATGGATTAGTTGCTTGGTCTACAAAATGCCTAGCAGTTCACAGGAAGCCATGACTATCGGTCCATGGCTCAAAGCCATGAACCATCGATGGATTTTGGCCAGGAAATCATGAGAGATGCCATCCCGCTACTACCCGAGCCATCATGATGGGGACCTGAGAGCTATCCGAGCATCAGCAAGGAGCAAATCCGATGGTATTTGATTGAGTTTGTTTGAGTCTATTATATTTTATTTGAGTCAATCATTTGAGTCCTGTTAGCCATTTATGTTGGGTCTTGTAATCAAGTCAGTATGAGTCCTGTCTTCTTTTAATTGAGTCAAGTCAAATTTTATTTCACTTGAGTCTGAGTCTGTAATCTAGAAGTTGAGGACCCCAGCCACTTCAGCAGCCACATGGGACCCCAGTCACAGTGCCACACTCAGTATGCCTCCTCAGCAGCCACGTGGAGTCCTAGTCATAGCAGGCATCATCCATCCTATTAGGCATCCCAAGAACTTCTTGACAGCATCCAAGCCCAAAGAGGAAGCAGATCAGCACCTCATATAGATGTTGTGGGCCACCCAAGAGAAGATAGAAGAAACCTATAGGGCGTTCGAGCAGATTAGGTAGCATATGGGCGCCCTCCATCTTTCCCTTGTTTCATGGGAATTTTTTTCCTTATACCGCCCACCTGTTATGGAAGATATGTGGCACCTCCCTTTCATGCAAATCCACCCATAAGGCAGCATGTTGCTGCTCCCCACTTTGCTCTTCATTCCATGTAATCCAAGGGCTAGGGTCAATTATAAAAGGACTCCCTTCATGTATGAAAAAATAATTCGAATGATGAAGAAGAAAAAAGATAAGTTTCAGAAGAGAGATTCTTCATTCGCTCTGCATGGAGAGGGTGAGAGGCCCACTTTTCACTCTGCAAGGAGAGCACAAGAGGTGCATCCTCGAATATGTTTCTTCACATCATGTCTAATTATCCCCTTCCCTTTTGATTCCATCTTCTTTACCACCTTCATGACCTTTGAGACTTATCCTAACGGCTCCATGTAGCAAGATGGGTGAGATGCCCTAGAGGTGAGAGGTCTCTCCATGAGTGTGAGTCCCAAAGTCCATGAGAGTCCAAACTTCTATCTTCCATCTCCATTATTTCCTTCACCATCTCCTTACAAAAAAAAATCTAGTGGTACCTTAATCTTCAATGACTTCTCAGCTCACTGATGATCCTTCACCTCATCTCGTCCCCCATCAATTTTGATATTAGAGCCAGAGGATTAGGGTATGCTTCATCCTCCAAGACACCAACCAGTTTATCTTCCACCGTCTCCACTTCTTCCTTCCCTCTATTTTTGCTTGCACTGCCTCTCCTCCTTTCTCTTCCTTCCTCTCTCACCTGTTGTGGGCACCATGGCATCGTCATCAAGCAGCAGGCTGACCTTCAAGCTCCACCCACTGGTGACAGTCAACATCTCTGACCACCACACCCATGTCAAGGTCCAGGACCAACACTCCTCTACCACCGCCGTCCACCCATCGACTGGAAGCACCCCAGTCCATTAGATCGATCCCGTGCACCCACAGCCACACATATCTACCATTTGGTCTCAGCCTCCTCCCGTTACTGATGATGCTAATGAACCCTACCACTGCCCTGCCGGTCTCCTCCTCCAAAGCCCCTCCCGTGCTGATCTACACCATCGACGTTGCCCCCTCCCAATCGGAGAACCCCATGGTTGCCATAAACTCTTCCTTCCTTCCAACCAAAGAAGAACTTCTCCGGAGAAGATGCCATTACCGGCCAAGTCCATCTCCAGTTCTGCCACCGACTCTGCCTTCTTTCCTCCTTAGATCTGAAGGAAAATAACAATCTCAGTCTGGCCCCCGTCCACCATCACCAGCTACCAGAATAGAGCCCGTGCCACCCTCTCCCCGTGCTTTGACTCAAGTCGATAGTGCTCCCCCTCCTTTCTCTTGTCTAGATCTCCACCATTGCTCCCTCCTCCATCTCGCTCATCTCTGGCTACCGTCAACCCCACTGCTACCATGCATGCCATTTCGCCCTGGCCTCGAGCCACCGTCTTCCTCCCCAGCACCATTGCCAGTGGAAAGCCCATCGTATCTGCCCCTCCGAAGACCTCCCCTGTTCTCTCTGCATCAGCCGGTTTCTGAAGAAGAAGTGCACAAATGTGAAAGGAAGGAAGGACATTGCATGCTTCTTAAAGCATAATCACCCTCCTTTGCCAATTTCATAGCTGCACGATTTTTAAAGATGCATGATTTTCAAAGTTGCATAGATCTCAGAGCAGAGCCTCTTTTGATTTGATTAGATTTAGTTCCACTAAATTCCCCGCTGACCCAAACTCGATGGGGTCGAGTTCTCCCCACTCCAGGAAAATGATGGGGACTCGAGAGCTATCCAAGCATCAACAAGGAGCAAATCCGATGGTATTTGATTGAGTCTATTCGAGTCTATTTTATTTATTTGAGTCAATCATTTGAGTCCTGTCAGCCATTCATGTTGGGTCTTGTAATCAAGTCAGTATGAGTCCTGTCATCTTTTAATTGAGTCAAGTCAAATTTTATTTCACTTGAGTTTGAGTTTGTAATCCAGAAGTTGAGGACCCCAACCACCTCAGCAGCCACATGGGACCCTAGTTATAGTGCCACACTCATTATTCCACCTTAGCAGCCACATGGAGTCCCAGTCACAGCAAGCATCATCCACCCTATTAGGCATCCCGAGATCTTCTTGACGGCATCCAAGCCCAAAGAAGAAGTAGATCAGTGCCCCATATGGAAGTTGTGGGCCACCCAAGAGAAGATGGAATAAACCTATATAGTGTCCGGGAATATTAGGTAGCATATAGGTGCCCTCCCTCTTTCCCTTGTTTCATGTAAATTTTTTTCGTTATACCACCCACCTGTTATGGAAGATATGCGGCACTTCCCTTTTATGCAAATCCACCCATAAGGTAGCATGTTGCCATCCCCTCTTTGCTCTTCATTCCATGTAATCCAAGGGCTAGGGTCAATTATAAAAGGACCCCCTTCATATATGAAAAAATAATTTGAATGATGACGAAAAAAAGATAAGTTTTAGAAGAGAGATTCTTCGTTCACTATGCATGGAGAGGGTGAGAGGCTTACTTTTCACTTCGCAAGTAGAGCATGAGAGGTGCATCCCCGGACATGTTGCTTCGCATCATGTCTGGTTATCCCCTTCTCTTTTGATTCCTTCTTCTTTACCACCTTCATGACCTTTGAGACTTATCCTAATGGCTCTATGTAGCGAGATGGATGAGATGCCCTAGAGGTGAGAGGTCTCTCCATGTGTGTGTCCCAAAGTCCATGAGAGTCCAAACTTCTGTCTTCCATCTCCATCATTTCCTTCACCACCTCCTTAGAAAAAAAAATCTAGTGGTACCCTAATCTTCGGTGACTTTTTAGCTCGTCGATGGTCCTTCGCTCATCTCATCCCCCATCACATTGGCACCATCCTCGCTAGTCGGAGAAGCCTCCTGATTCTTTATTTGTTGAATTCTTTGCTCTCCCCTATAGATCCAAGTTCATCGTGCCGTCATTCGCCACCTCTACTACTCTCCCTTGCACCACCTCTTCAGCTCAAAGAAGCCACTGGAGTTGCTGTACCACCATCTTTGTCTAGATCTAATCCAAAATCTGGCCATCCTTTCTGCCATTTTCCCTATTCTGATCTATCATCACTCATCACCAATAGCCTCCTCCCTTATTGGCCAGAGAACCTCTCCACCACCATTCAAGTCAACACCCAATCTATATCTTTGATCTTCTGCTCTGAACCCACCACCATTCGAGCTCACCAATACCGACTGTCACCCTGCTATCATTCACTATCGAAACCACTATAATTGTTGTCTCCTCAACCCAAGATTGATGGGGACATCAGGAGCAGACAAAATTTCAAGGTTCCATGAAGATCTCTAAGGCATGTGTTGGGAAGTTGCTCAAATTTTTAATGAGCACATTGAGTCCTGTAGACATTAAGTCTTGTAATAAAGTGAGTCAATTGGATTCACTAAGTCCATTGAATCTTGTTTAGTTAATTCAGTTGAGTCCATTTGTTTTATTCGGCCTATTTTGAGCTTTGTTAATTAGGCCCTTTAAGTCCTTTATTTTCATTCAAATTAAGTTAAGAGGAGAGTCACCAGACTAGGAGATTCACCAGGCCCCAAACCCGAGCTGGACTTCATACACCTGGTCCCCAGTCAAGCACCCAAGCCCACTTGAAATCAGCGCCCAAGTCCTTGGAGTTGGCATCCCAGGCTAAGAAAAAGTGGCACCCTCTCAAGCCCACCTGTATTGGCACCCAGTCCAAGCCCCAAACCCATGAAGAAGTGGCACCCCAGTTCCAAAGCCCACAAGTGTTGGTGCCCTTCATAGGTCCATTCATAGTTGGTGCCCCCTCCTAAGGCCTTGATCCAGTCTATAACAGCTGGCGCCCAGGCTTTGACCCAGTCCACAGCATTGGTGCCCAAGGCTTTGACCCAGTCGAAGAGTCTTTCATCCTAGCCTAGCATGGAGTTGCAACCCAAAGCCCAAGAGAGTTTTCATGGCCCTCAAGTTTTGTTTTTTTGGCCCTCAAGTTTTATTTTCTTGGCCCTTAAGTTATGTAATCCAACTTTGATAGGGAGTCCAAGGACCTGGGTAAATCTATAAATACCCACCCCCTCCTCCTCTTGTATTCATTAACTTTGATGAATGAGAAATTGAATGCTTGTTTTATTCCAATTGCTTTCATTCTTTGAGAACATCGACTTCCATGAGGGAGTGGGTGTGAGGCCTAGTTATCTTTTTTTTTTCTTTCTTGCAAACCCTAACTGACCTCCATCCCATCTAAACCCTAGGATTCCCTCTCATCTTCCAAGCCCAAGGATGCCCCCTCTCTTTTTTCTTCCTCTTGGCTGCCACCTTCCTCCATTAACCCTAGGCCGCCAACCCTTCCAAGTCCTTGGCTGCCAGCTAATCTCTCTCTTCCAGGCTGCCAGCAGCAATTCCTTAAGGCGTCTTCATCAGCAGCCAAGCCGCCCCTCCAAGCCAAATGTTCTCCTTCTCCATCTGGCCACCAGCCATCTCCAATACCCCATCAACTCCTCCACTCACCCTTCTTCCAATCTTATATTTTTCTCTTCATCTGTGACCCTAACCCTTGATGTTTGCAGGATCTCTCTGGAGAAATGAGCCTTGGATGAGATCTTCCTTGCCCCCAAGTCAAATTGATAAAAAATCGGTAGATCCGTAGGAAAGCAACTTGATCATCCAGGCACTGATATGAGAAAAGCGATCTCTTCTTCAACAATAAGAAATCATTACCTGGTATGTGAAACCCAATTTTCTTCTCTCTTTGTCTGAGTTTATGAGATAGAACATGTTCCTAATAGGGTTTCTTAGCCCTAGGATCCTTCTTCCTTCATTATTTTGTTACATTTTTGCTATGCAGGTAGAACTTAGATCTAGCATGATAACCCTAACATCTTTTACCTCTTTCCAGGAATAAGACCAATAAAATCTAAAATTTATTGCTTTCTTTAATCTGGTTTTTTCATTAGCATGTTCATCCTGCATAATCCCTAGTATGTCCCCCATCATTTTTGGTACCAGAGCTCAGGATTAGGGCATGCTCATGCATCACAAAAAAATAAAACACCAAAAATAGAATTTTTGCATGATGAGATTTGTATTAGTAGTCGAAACATAGGTTTGCTTTCCTTTTAAATTTTTACTGTTTTTCTCTGAAATTCGCATCCCTTGTCCTCTATTTTTTTGCAATTTTAGTTAATTTTTACAGATCAGAAAAATCAAAAAAATCTGTATCACAAAAAAAACCTAACCAGAATTTCTGCTGTCCTGAAAATCTGCAAACTAGTTAGAAACCCTAGGGATTTCCTTCATCAAACCTTTTCTGTTTTGCATTAAATTTGGTAGTAATTAGGCACACAATTAGATCTTTTATTTCTGCATTTTTTGATAATCTTTCTACTCTTAAAACAAAAAGAAAATTTGCAAAATAAAAAAAAAAAAAAAAACTTATTGCTAAAATTTCTGCAGGCTTAGTTTAGGTTTAAACTTAATCAACCATCAAACTCCCCCAAATCCAAGCCTCTCTGACTTGAATTTTCACTAATCAACTGAAATTAAATCTGCCATCAGCATAAAATACAAATAAAAATATTTTCTGTAATTTTCTAATTTTTAGTCTCATATTGCATTTGGGTTTATGTGTGCTTGCATCATACCTAAATCACCTTAAGGGCAATTTTGCTATGTTAGGTGGGGGAAGGATTTGATCACCTTTTCCTAGCCCAAAGCAACCACCCTGTATTCGAACCTAAGCCTAACTAAAATCAAGTAGAAACCTAATTGATTTAGGGACACCAACAGGTCAGGTTCGAGTCTTATGAGAAAACTAGTGCACTCAATTCTCCCATTATTACTAGAAGCTGGTGTCTTAGGCTAGACGTCCAGTGGCAAATGCCCTAAATAGACTAGTGGTTCTTTAATTAAGATCCTGCGACAAGTAGGGGGAGCCTCCCACCACCCCACCTCTTACCTGGCTAGTAGAAGGATTAATTGTTGAGTTGGGTGCAAGTTGAGTTGACTCACTCTACTTGGACTCTAGGTCTAGCAAACCCTAGAATGCATAACTCTTATGTGTTGCATAACCATTAGATTAGGAATCTAACCCTACTAGTAGTCTTACCCAACCCAGTCTGGTTTGACCATGGAGTTCGCTATAGAAACCATAGAAACCTTGCTAAGGAACCTTAATGAGCAATATGCCCAAATGAATAGTAGGTGTGACTGATTAGATGACTGGTTAGGAACCCTAGAGAGAACCCGTAGGACCCGTACTGAAGGGGACCCAAGAGTCTATTAGAGTTCATTAGTACCTAGTCACTTGTACTAAAGTGAGTCAATTGAGTCCTATAATAAAGTGAGATAACTGAGCCCAGTTGAGTCCACTTAGTCAGGTCCAGTCATTTTTAATCCAGTCAAGTCCAATCGAGTCCATGTAGTTTTCATTCAAGTCATGTTCAAGAGGAGAGTTAGCAGACAGGAGATTCAGCAGGCCCCCCTAACCAGAGCTGGCCTTCATGCACTTGGGCCCCAACTCAAGCCCATAAGGTTGATGCCTTTTCTAGTCCAAGTTCAGTTGGCGCCCTCCCCATCCCAGTGCCTAGTCCAAGGCCCAAGAGAGTTTTCTTGGCCCTCAAGTTTTGTAGTCCCAGTCTGTCAGGGAGTCCAGGGACCTGGGTGAATCCAAAAATACCCTATCCCCTCTTGTATTTTTTTCATGCTAGAATGAATTATGAATAAAATTTTTTGAGTTCTTCCTCAATTGCTGTGCGATTTGCTGCATGATTAGGGTATCTGTATGATCCCTAAGGGTATCTGTGTGATCCCTACCTGCGTGTGCTTTGCTGTGTGATTTGTCCTCTTAAGGGTATCTGTGTGATCCCTAGCTCCAGCCTTCTAGTCCTCCAACGAAACCTTAGCTACCCTCTTCTTTCTTCTTCCAAACAAGCCCTAATCTCCTGGAGACTTCTCAGCTCGCCAGCGATCCATCCGCACATCCCATCCCTTATCAATTTGGTATCAGTGCCAGAGGATTAGGATAGATCAGAATATGCTTCATCCTTCATGACACCGACCAGTTCATCCAAAGATTTCATCCATCTCCCCTATTTCAATACCCGATCATGTTCCAATCGCCACCAACCTTCTCAGCCCCAGAGCAACAACTCCCCTGCCTTGCCCCAAATCCCACCATGCTCCAAGATCCCCCTGCCATGCCCTCGTCGTTGCCATGGCGCAATACGATCGTGCAATCCCGGTCTTCTCCCCTGATGGCCACTTGTTCCAAGTGGAGTACATCCTCGAGGCCATCCACAAGGGTAATGCCGCTGTCAGCATCCATGATGTTGGCAAAAACCGATCACGGGGACCTACAGCGGAAGAGATCCCAGGGTGTGGATGATCCTCTACTAGCGATCCAAGATGGATGCGGTAGGAAGATCATCGAAGATCAATAGAACTTTGATTGTATATAGATAAGAAAGAAGAGAAGAGAAAATCCAATATGGGAGAAAATAGGGCATTCAATATATTTCCATCTATCTTACTTTACAAGACATACACGCTTTTTATACTAGGTCACAAATGACCTATCCCCCAAAAACTCCCCAGGCCAGCAACCGTCGAGATTCCAAAATCCCGACATCCGAGTTGACTCTTAAACCTCGAGTCGACTTGATTAGAACACAGTTCAACAGTCTACGGATATCCGAATCGACTCTTAAATCTCGAGTTGAATCATCTAGAACACATAAACTGCAATCCACAGACTCGAGTCAGCTCTTCCTAAGGGAGCCGGCTCAACCACAGACTCTAGCCAGCTCTTCCTGAGAGAGCTGACTTGACCAAACCACTGCACTCTAGACTCCTGTTGAACCAACCATCGAGTCGACTCAAATACCAATCGAGCCGACTCGAATTTACAGACTGATAGAACTTCAGTCTAACACCTAGGACTTGTATAGGACTCACTCCTAGCCCTAAATACATCATGTAAGACATGATTTACAGACAAAAAACATAACCTTGGTGATGCAGAATGATGTGGAACTATGCTCTGATAAAAATTATTCTAAAAATATGTACGAATATCGATGCTTATTTTAAACACAGATTCAGAGGAACATTTAAATAGGATAAATTTTAAATCACGCATTCCCTCATGCTAGGCTCAATAAAATGAGAAAGAACCAGGACTTAGAGATTGAGAAATCCCTAATCAAGGATATGCACACATTTTAAAGTTTCAGATCTAAAGTAAGGAAGGAAAAATAAATCCTACGATAGTAATAACTATTCCAGCATGGTGAGTTCACTTATCCTCAGAAGATGTGGTCTGGATGATTAACGATCAGCCTTCCAACACAAGGTATCAAGGGACCTGGTTGATGGTCGGGCTTCCTTCATAAGCTCGATAACGGAAGAGGGACCCTACAAAGTTGAATCATGGATTAGAATTAGCCAAGACCTAGAGCACAACAGGTTAGATCAGCCCAGACCAAGATAAAAAGGAATTAGGTTGGCCCAAATCAGATACAACGGTTCAGGTTAGCCCAAACCAAACACATATGGTCCAAAACAAACACGGCCCAAATAAAAATATAAGGAACCAGAGCTTCGCGGAACAGGGGAGGTAATCCAAAAATTTTGGTGATTTGGTGAAGAAGGCATTAGGTGCTCTCAGAGGGATGCAGAGGCCTCATTCTCGACGGGGAGTCAGCCTTGGGGAAGAGGAGCAACAGAGCTAACGTCCAGAACTAGGTCGAGAGCTCGGGAGCTAGGAGGACACAATCCCGATCCGAGCGGAAACTCCGTTGGGGGGTGGTCCAGAGAAGAAACTAGCATCGGGATGTCCGGAGAGGCTGCGGTGAGCCCGAGGAGCAGGGAAGTGAGCCGGGTTTGAGTCGGAACTCCGAGGAGCAGTGATCCGAAATGGAAGTTGGCGTTGCAGCAGATCGGAGGAGGAAAGCTTGGCGATGGAGAACTGGAGGAGGCTCACGAATGTTAGGAGACCGGAGGAGGCTTCCGGATGATGAGAGGCCGGTGGAGGGAGGTCGGGCGGAGGAGCGAAAGGAGGGAGGGTCGAGCGTTGGAGGCCGGAGGGGGAGTCCGGGCGATGGTGAACCGAGAAAGGGAGGTTTGGGCGATGGGCTTGGATCTGAGCTCCTGGGAAGATAATGAGGATGGGAGATCTGGTGTTGGGAGATGGAGGAGGGAGGTCTGGTTTGAGAGAGAGGGGGGGAGGTGATCTAGCGATGGGAGATGGGGGAGGGAAGTCTTGGCAGCTCGGGATCGTCTGGGAGAACACCGAGAGGGACGGGAGCTTCTTTGTTGTGGACTGGACCAAGAGGTTGAACGGTGCTTCGGGGAAGAAGGAGCCGACGTGAAACGGAAAAAACCACTGGGATGGCCAGGATACCTGGGGTCTCGCACTTCTCGATGTCACCAGCGATGACAAAGATATCTGGAACCTTGCACTCCTCGATATCACCAACGATGACAAAGATAGTGGCGAAGTCTTATGCTCCTCGACGTTACAACAATAACGAAGGAAGTCAAAACAAATCCATTGGAGAAGAACTTTTTTTGTATTATATTTTCTATGTATCCTTCTTACAAATCATAGCTTTGCTTATAGGATCGGCCAGAGGATTCCAGAACATAGCTAATCTAATGATTAGTTACAAGCCTAACTAACCACTAACTAATCCAAGGATTAGTTGCTAATCCTAAGTAGTGGTGGGGAATTTGTTACAATGGATTTTTCAAAGATTTTCCCATATTTTAAAATTGCAAAAAAGAAGCAAGAAAATTTTGAAAAATTCTAGAAATTTTTCAACATCTGAAATTCTGTTTGACTGTGTTTTGAGTTGGCTTGGCGGATAAGATACAGGTCCCATTCTTCTTGTTCTGTGATTCAGATGGGTCCTTGATTCTTGGTCTTGGTCTTGGTGTCCCCACCATTTCTCTTGGGGTGGGAGGAACTCAACCGCGTTGAGTAAGGATCTGTTTGGCTTTGATACTCTTCCAAGAGATTCGGATCAATGCATTGTAGGTCCTCTCTGGTAATCCATGAGTCCTCTAATTTGAGACGACCTTGCCATCTTACCAAGTAGTGCCGATAGTTATTTCGTCGGGTACTGACAACTTGATCATCCAGGATTCGCTCGATCTTCTCTCTTCCCTCAGGCTATTTTTATGGACACTCTAGGATAGGTTCTCTCTCAAGTAAAGGGTCAAGCCCGAATGCCTCACTAGGAATTACTGCCGATTCCCTGTACTCAGTTAGATCAGAAACATTGAAAGTGGAGCTAATGTCTAAATCAGGGGGTAACTCGAGCACATAGGCATTGGACCCAATTTTCTTAATAATTTTATAGGATCCAACACTTCGGTAATGCAGTTTCTTGATGGCTCCAGGGAAAAACCATTCAGGTCCGAGTCTTATCATGATAAAATCTCCTACAGAAAAATTCTTTGAAACATTTTTTTAAAAATCAGCTTATCTTTTATAAGCATCGTTACTCATTTTGATCTCATAGTGTGATTTCCTTATGCAAATTTCTAACATGCTGTGCAAAAGATTCAGTTGATTCGGACACTCTAGCATGCAATGGCAGGGAGAATCAGATCAAGTGATTTATTAGGTTGGTACCCATGGACAATCTCAAAAGGACTCTCTTTCGGGAATCAGCCAAATTATTTTAAAATTTGTACTTAATGCAAATTTTAATATGATGCAAAATGCAGACTCAATGATGCAGTCCTATTGAGGGAAAAAATTTTATTGGACTCTCTAAGGCCTAAACCTAACATACTATAAACCCTCTAGGTTTGATCCTGGTCTAGTATGCACTTGAAAATTTATAATGGATATCTAACAAATTCCATAAGGTCTTCCAAAAGTAGGTCACAAACCTAACATACTCAAAGAAGTGGTGCAACTAAAAAATCTCAACATAGTGTAGTTTGCAAGTTTGGGAAGCATTGGAAGCCTTAGGGTGTGACAGGGAATCAAAACTTTGTGACAGTTTATTGGGCTTAGGGAACATATCTTGGTGACTTGCGGAGACCTTAAGATTAGAATATTGAGCTATGGGTGTCATAAGGTCAAATTGATGAATGGAGAATTTGGTCAAAGTAGGTGTAGATTTTTCATGCAAGGAAGGATTAGTTAGTTCCAGAAAATGGTCATCAACAGGAATGAACTCTTTACAAAGGGACTGAATTAGGTCTTGGATTAAGGCTAAAAGAGTGGGTTCTTCTTGAGGGCATTGATTTATGGGAACCAGGTCCTTACTAATTTCTTGTCGCTCTGGTGTTTCTGGACTAGGCTCAACAATCTTATCTCATGCATGGACTTCCTCAGGTAAGGTATTAGAGTTGAAATCTTCTTCATATACTTCTTCTTCACATTCAAGGGTGTCATCTGGGTTTCCTTCTTCTTCTAAGTCACCTAAATGAAGGGATCTAGTGGGGTAGTCACTAGCATAATGGCCGTGCTGGTGACATCTAAAACAGGTGCCAAACTTCATGGGTGCTTCTACAGATTTTTCTTTGTCAGCTAGAGGTTGGTTCAAGTTGGGTCGGGCTGGATTGGGTCAACTTAGCTCGGATCGACTCAAGTCAGGTCGGTTATGGTCGGGCCGACTGGGATTTGGATGGGTAGGGTAGGATCGACTCGGGTAGGTCTGAGTGGTAAATTAGGTAGACAAATGAGCAGACAATTGGGCAAAGTGTTCTGACATGGTCTTTTGCAGGGCTTCTCGTAGGTTGTCCATAGATGACTCATACTGATATGAGGTTCCTGCTCTAGTGGACATGATTTAAGCATGCAAAATCATCCACGATCTACTAGACTTAGAATCTCAACCAGTTGCCTAAGTCAAGGTGGCAAACCAGTCTGTAGTAACTCTATTCTTGGCAAAGTAGGTGTAGAGGAGTGTAGGTCCCTGAATGCCAACCTTAGACACCAATCTAGGATTGGCCAGGTAGGCGGACCAACTCACTAGCCCTAAATCGCTAATCCTAGACACCAAGAGCAGTAGCACACACAGAATGGGTTGACGCCATGAATAGACACTTAGTCTTGACTTGACTAATTGGTATCCCTAAGCTCTCTAAAGCAAAATTACGTTTCTACTGGATTTTAATTAAAAGCTTGGGTTCGAAATGTAGGGTGGTTGTTTTGGGCTAAGGAAAGGTAATGAAGTCCTTCCCTTATATTATGATATTGCCGCCCTTAAGTTGCTTAATGCAAAATATAAAATGCACACTCTATGATCCTGATGCAAACTAAGAAACACAGAAATGAAACACACACACACATGTATATATATATATATATATATATATATATATATATATATATATATATATATATATATATATATATATATATATATATATATATATATATATATATATATATATATATATATTGTATGGTTGCGATTAAATAACTAAAATGTGGTAGAACTAAGCAAAGCAAAAGAACTAATCAACAAACAAAATACTGTGGAAGAAACAGTGAGTGAACTAAACAAAATGCAAGTCCTAACTGTGCTCTGATACCAAAGATGATGCAAAATGATGTGGAACTACGCTTTGATAAAAATTACCCTAAAAATATGTACGAATACTGATGCTTATATTAAACACAGATTTAGAGGAACATTCAAATAGGGTAAATTTTAAATCATGTATTCCCTCATGCTAGGCTCAATCAAATGAAGAAAAAACTAGGACTCGGAGATTAAGAAATCCTTGATCAAGGACATGCACGCATTTCAAAGTTTCAGATCTAAGGAAGGAAGGAAAAATAAATACTACGACATTAATAACTATTCTAGCATGATGAGTTCACTTATCCTCGAAAGATGTGGCCCGGATGATCAACGATCAGCCTTCCAACGCAGGGTATCAGGGGACCTGGTTGATGGTCAGGCTTCCTTCAAAGGCTCGGTACCAAAAGAGGGACCCTATAAAGTTGAATCATGGATTAGAATTAGCCAAGACACAGAGCAGAACAGGTTAGATCAGCCCAAACCAAGACAAAAAGAAATTAGGTTGGCCCAAACCAGATTCAATGGTTCAGGTTAGCCCAAACCAAACACATATGGCCCAAAACAAACACGTCCCAAATAAAAATATAAGGAGCCAGAGCTTTGTGGAATAGGGGAGGTAATCCAAGAATTTTGGTGATCTAGTGAAGAAGGCATCGGGTGCTCTCAGAGGGATACAGAGGCCTCATTCTCGATGGGGAGTCAGCCTCGGGAAGAATAGCAATAGAGCTAACGTCCGGAACTAGGTCGAGAGCTTGGGAGCCGGGAGGAGACGATCCCGATCTGAGCAGAAACTCCATTGGGGGGTGGTCCAGAGAAGAAACTGGCATCGAGGATGTCCGGAGAGACTGCTGTGAGCCCGAGGAGCAGAGAAGTGGTCTCCCCGAGCCTTAGATGCACCACCTTAGACACAACAATCTCCATCTTGGTGCTTCAAGGGTACATACAACTATGCCAGTTCCCTCAAACCCATTAACCACATACATGAATGAAAGCTTTCCCTTGGTAGAGACTTTGTGTGTGTATCAGCCTGATTCTCCTTTGTATGGACCTTTACTAGTGCAACTTCTCCTTCCTCCACCAGCTCTCTGATCCTGTGGTATCTCACGTCTATATGCTTTGTGCGTGCATGATAGACTGGGTTTCGAGTCAAGTGTATGGTACTCTGGCTATCACTATGCAGGACAACCATATACTATTTCACCCCCATCTCAGCCACTAGTCCTTTTAGCCATAGTGCTTCCTTTGCAACCTTTGTAATGCCTATGTACTCAGCTTCTGTTGTAGACAAAACAGTAATAGGCTGAAGAGTAGATCTCAAAAAAACTGGTCCACCATACATGCAGAAGAGGTAACCAGTAGTAGACCTTCTTGTATCAAGATCACTTGCATAACTTGCATCTACATACCCTTCCAAAGGACTCGAGCCTCCATATAACTTCCTGGAGTTCCTTACTTGTCCTTCTGGCTGCCCACCATATACCAGTCCATACTTTTGAGTTCCCTGTAGATATCTAAGAATCCACTTCAATGCCTTCCACTGTTCCTTCCCAGGATTAGACATATACCTGCTAACCTGACTCACAGCATATGCTATGTCTGGCCTGCAACAAACCATAGCATACATAATATTGCCCATTGCATTTGCATATGGAACCCTCTTAATATACTCTCTCTCCTCGTTTGTCTGGGGGCTCTGATTCTTAAAGAGAGATATATGCCCCGGTAATGGTGTTTCTGCTGGTTTGGACTTCTCCATGCCAAACTTCTCAAGAGTTTTCTTGATGTGTAATCCAAGTGACAAATGGAGAACACCTTTGCTTCTATCTCTACAAATCTCCATTCTAAGGATCTTCTGAGCTGGACCCAAATCCTTCATCTCAAATTCAGTAGATAATGCTTTCTTCAGCTTCTTCACAGCCTTCATACTTCTGCTAGCCAACAACATGT
Source organism: Areca catechu (assembly GCA_021397845.1). NCBI lineage: Eukaryota > Viridiplantae > Streptophyta > Magnoliopsida > Arecales > Arecaceae > Areca > Areca catechu. The sequence goes on along the minus strand of CM038039.1, from coordinate 166,776,545 downwards.
CATCCGCATACAGAAGTAAATACAAAGCATTATCACTATCCACAATCTTCACATATACACAGCAATCATGTTCACATTTGACAAATCCAAAGCTTAATACAAAAGTATCAAATCTATGATATCACTGTCGAGTTGACTGTTTTAGACCATACAGTAACCTCTGGAGTAGACATACCTTGTCCTCCTGTCCAATCTCTAAAAAACTATTAGGTTGCTTCATGTAGATTTTCTCTTCCAAATTTCCATGTAGGAAAGCTGTCTTCACATCCTGGTGTGGAAACTAGAAGCCGAAAGAAACTTCACTCCAACAAGGTTAGCCTTATCCCAATTTGGATCGAAGATAATTAGGTTACCTTGTATCCTTTAGTTCAAAAATATTTTATTTTCAAGAGTCATTTCCTTTTCAAGAGTCCTGCAATTAATTTTGAGTTTCAAATCAAGAGTGTTTATTGAGTCCTGTAATTACTTTTAAAATTTCATTTCCTGTAAGTCCATTTCAAGTTTTAATGTCTAGGTCAGTCAAGTCAGTTCAGTTGAGTTAAGTCTAATCAAGTCTTAAAGCCATGAAAGCCAGCAACAAGACTCAAATTCTGGACCCCATAATTTGACCACATGAAGAAGAGAAGACACATCAACCAAGCAAAAGAAAAAGACCATCAACTAGGACCACTGGGCGCCACATGTCATTCTTATCCAAGTAGAAGACCACCTCACCATGCCACATCATCAGGTGCCACTTCACCAGCCACCTCATCACCCTTTGGGCGCCAACAAGGGAGATTGAAATTCAAGGAGGTTGGCCACATCCCTCCAAGACCTCCACCAAATCCTCCAACCCCCCCCCACATCCCTCCAAACTCTCCACCAAATCCTCCAACCCCCCTTGTAATCCTCCTCGATTTGGAGAGTTTTTAAATTTCAAAAGCTAGCTTTGTGAGGCTATTAAAAGCCTTGGACGCCCATTGTAAAAGAGATTGATTTTGGGGAATGAATGAAAATTGAAGTTGAAATTTTGGAAGTAGAAGTTGTCTTGTATTTTTTTTCTTATGTGAAAGTTTCCCATCCTCTTCCTACACGCCAAAGCCATTCTTTTTTCCTAGAAAAGCATCTTCCAAGCTCAAGTGAAGGCATTGGAGTCGGCCAGATCTTCTCAAAATTCTGTTCTTAGTTCATAAACTCTCCCATCCCTTCTATATGTTCCTATCCTTCTTCCTTAACTTTGATCTTCATTGCAGGGTCCTTCGAAGTCTTTGAGTTGTGGGCTGGGTTCACCTTGACAAAGAACCATCAAGCTGAAGCCCCAAGTCCAGGGTTATGATCTTTGTTATCCAGGTTCTTCAGTTCTGAGCATTGGTAGTTTCAATGTATGAATCAAAAGAAGGTTGGAAAGCTCATCAAGGTAAGTCCACAATCATTAGCCCCTATTATCTAGATCTTCTTTCTTCTTAGTTTAGGATTGTGTCTAATCAAGTAAAAGTCTAATTTCTTATAATCCTTAAGTCTTATTATGATGAGTACAATGCTAGTGTAATTAGGTTTCATTGCTCTACAAACTATATTCAAAACATTAATCATATGCTTGCCACATCATCTTGGTATCAGAGCCAGGTTGCATTAGGGTAGAATAGTTCTCTTTAAATCCAAGCAAGATCTAAAATTCATGCCTCCTGAGCGGGTGTACTCTAGTACACTATCACGACCCATGGGAATAATGAGCCCCTGGCTGGACATGAATTTTTTAGATTGAAGTTTGGGTAAGCCATTGCACTTGTTTGATTAGGTTCTTTTTTTCTGAAAATTTGCATATGTTTACTGTAATCCGTCTGCATCTCCAAAGGCAAGTTGATAAGTTTTTGTTGAAATATTTTTTTTCTTGTTCCCTTTTAAGTCAGTTATCACCATATTAAATTTCATCATCAGAAAAAAATTATAAAAAAAATGAAAATTTTTGCGGTTCGACACTATCATTAGGGTTCTGTTCTATCCTTTTTATTTATCTTCATTTGTAGGATCTGCTTAGAGTAGTATAGATTTTAGTTTTAAAATTTCTTTCATCTGCATTGAAACATATAAGTTAGGAATCTTCTATAAGTTTTTCAGAATTTTTGGACATTTTTTTCATCACATTTTCTATACCACTTTCAAACTGCAAGACACTTCTGCAGCACCTTTGCATTTCATTCATCTCATGAGAAATCAAATTAAGGGCATCAATTTGACATAGGGTCAGGGTTTCATCACCTGTCCCTAGCCCAAAAATCACCAACCAGCATATTGATCCCAGCCCGTTAATTAAAATTGAGTAGAACGTTAATTGCCCTAGTAGGTTAGGGACACCAACAAGTTGGGTTCAGGTTAGGGTCAAGTTAACTGTGTCAGCTAATTGGTGTGTGCTTACTGGCTTGGTGTCTAGGATTGGTGCATCAGGGCTTGTGATTTGGTCCGCCTACCTGGCCAATCTCAGATTGGTGTCTAAGGTTGGCAATCAGGGACATTCACTCCCCTCCACCTACCTGGCTAAGTCCCATAAGTACTACTAGCTAGTTTGTTTACTTAATTAGACTTCTAATTTGTGCTCTAGGTCTAGGAAACCTTAGCTCGAACTTGAGTCCATTTGCATGCATGACAACTAGAGCAGGGACACCGTATTCACCAATCCAAGCCCAGTCAAGTATAGCCATGGACCAAAACTTAGGAAATTTGATCAAAGGCCTAAATGATCAAGTGGCCCAACTGACTAAGAGTTTAACTGAGCAATTGGCCCAAACAAATCAGAATGTGGCACAAACCAACCAAGACATGAATGAGCAGTTAGCCCACATCACTACTAGGTTGGATCAGTTAGAGGCTAGAACCCCTGAAAGCAATCATGAAGCCCAGACTGAGCCTGAGCCTAGTCTTGCACCTAAACTCGAGACCCCATTGAACCCTAGAAGGATTCCATATCAAAACCCTCTCTACGAAACAAACCTTAAGAGAGCTCCCCAAGATCAGTTTTATGATCCAATTCCTAGAGGACCCCACCCTGATCAAACCATCGAGCCCAACCCAAGGAGATTCCATCATGAGCCTAACTATGAACCCAATGTCAGGAGACCCACCCCAATTCACTTTGATCAAGATGACCGAACCATGAAGAACATTAGGCTGGAAGCTCCCACCTTTGATGGAATTTTAGATCCAAAGATCTACATTGATTGGGAAGGTGAGATGGACCAGTATTTTGACTGGTTTGAGATGAGTGAAGAGCGCAAGTGTAAGTTTGCAAAGCTTAAACTTGTGCACCAAGCTAGGTTATATTGGGGAAACGTTGAGAGACTCACTAGACAGAGAGGTGATGTACCCATAGTGACCCGGCGAGCTATGAAACTTAGGCTTAGGGAGAAATACCTTCCTATGTCCTACCACCAAAGACTCCTAGATCAATGGCAAAGACTTAAGGAAATAGGAGTGTCGCAGAGTACATAGAGAAGTTTGACGAATTCGTTATGAGGTGCAATGTTGATGAATCTGAGTCGGTGACCTTGTCTAGATTTAGAGCCGGACTGAGAGAAGAAATTCAAATAGAATTGTTCATGCAAGAGGTACATGACCTAGAATTGGCCTATCAGATAGCTAGGGATGCTGAGAGATTCCATAGAGGTCCAGTCTATCGTAGGCCCGAAGCCCCTAGGACTAGTGCACCTTATCAGCAGTCAGGATCCAATCAGCCTAGATTCAACCGACCCAATCCTAATGTGCCTGTGACCCGAAGAGATGACAAGGGGAAAACACCTGAGACCCAAAGAACTCCAAACGCATGTTTCGAGTGTAACAAAGTGGGTCACTATTCTAGCAACTGTCCTAATAGAGCCCTACACATTGGGGAAGTAGAAGAGGAAGCTGTAGAATCCCAAGGTGAATTTGAGGAGGAAGTATACCAGGCAGATGAGAACTTGGCTGAAGAGTATGAGGATGAGGAAGTCCTGGTAGATCAAGATCTGTTAGGAGTGGTTAGGTGTATTCTCACCCAAGCTAAAACCCAAGAAGATTGGCGTAGGACTAGCATCCTACAGACATTCATTAAGATAGGTGAGAAAGTATGCAAAGTCATTTTAGATAGCGGTAGCTGTGTCAATGCCATATCCACCAACACAGTTAAAAACCTAGGATTGCCCACCGTACCCCATCCTAATCCCTATAAGGTATCCTGGATAGACTCAACCATGATTTCCATTAAGTCTAGGTGCCTAGTAACCATTCAGTTCCAATCTTACCTGGAGAAAGTATGGTGTGATGTACTTCCAATGGAAGTAAGTAGCATAATTTTAGGCCGACCATGATTGTACGATCTTGACGTAACACTCTATGGTCGTTCTAATTCATGCTCGTTTACTCATAATGGAAAGAAGATTGTAATCCATTCTTCTCCACCTAAGAACCCCATTAAGAGAGGATCAAGCCAATTGAGTGATAAGAAAAATGGGATAAACGTGATCACTGCTAGAGAAATGGAGAAAGAAATTAGCAATGGGTCACCTGTTTGGATTTTGACCATTAAGGATCATCAAGAACCTCTTTCAAAAGAACAACCTCCAGAAGTCAGTGAAGTGCTAGAGGAGTTCAAAGACGTGTTCCCCGATGACTTGCCCGACCAACTCCCACCTCTTAGGGATATACAACATGCGATAGACTTAGTCCCCGGAGCAACCCTACCGAACCTTCCCCATTATAGAATGAACCCTACCGAGCACCAAGAATTACAACGTCAAGTAGGAGAACTCCTAAAAAAAGGATTCATTAAGGAGAGTTTGAGTCCATGCACAGTCCCAACCTTACTTACCCCTAAGAAAGATGGCACATGGAGAATGTGTGTTGATAGTCGTGCCATAAATAAAATCATGGTGAAGTATAGGTTTCCCATCCCCCGCTTGGATGATATGTTAGATATGATGGCCGGTGCAACTATATTTTCTAAGATTAACCTGAAGAGCGGCTATCACCAAGTTAGGATCAGACCAGGGGATGAATGGAAAACTGCCTTTAAAATTAAGGACGGGTTATTTGAATGGGTAGTCATGCCTTTTGGGTTATCAAACGTCCCTAGCACTTTTATGCGAATCATGAACCAAGTCCTACGAGCCTTTATTGGAAAATTTGTTGTCATTTACTTTGAGGACATACTTATCTATAGTAGGACTAGAGAAGATCATCAACAACATCTGAGGCAGGTATGTTTAGCACTTAGGAAAGATAACCTCTATGCCAATCTAAAGAAATGTGCTTTCATGACTACTAGAGTTATCTTCATAGGATTTGTTGTGACCCCTAAAGGAGTATCCGCTGACCCTAAGAAGGTTAAGGCAATTGTAGAGTGGCCAACACCCAATAATATTCACGAAGTAAGAAGTTTTCATGGCCTCGCTACGTTTTATCGAAGATTTATTAGAGGGTTTAGCACCATAGTTTCTCCTATCATGGATTGTATTAGGAAGGGCCACTTTGAATGGACGAAGTCAGCTGATAAGGCCTTCCTTCACATCAAAGATAAGATGACCCAAGCACCAGTCTTAAGACTACCCGATTTTTCTAAGGCCTTTGAAGTAGCATGCGATGCTTCGGGAGTAGGTATTGGTGGAGTTCTGAGTCAAGAGAACCATCCCGTAGCAGTCTTTAGTGAGAAATTGAATGAAGCCAGGAAGAAATACTCCACATATGATTGGGAGCTTTATGCGGTAGTGCAAGTATTAAGGTATTGGAGGCATTATCTCCTACCGCAAGAATTTGTTTTATTTTCAGACCATGAAGCCTTAGGTTTTTGAGTTCCCAAAAGAAACTAAACCCTAGGCATGCCAAATGGGTAGAGTACATCCAATCCTATACGTTTGTCCTAAAGCATCAATCAGGAACCGATAATAAGGTAGCTGATGTCCTAAGTCGTAGAACGTTACTTTTAACTTCAGTCAGTACTGAAGTCATAGGTTTTGAAAGACTTAAGGAGCAGTATGAAACCTGTCCAGATTTTGGTGAAATTTATCAGGTTTTGCGTCAAGGACCATCTAGTGATCATAGTGACTATACCCTTCTAGATGGTTATCTTTTTAGAGAGAATAGGCTTTGCATCCCAAGAACCTCCTTAAGAGATTTTTTAGTTTGGGAGATACATGCGGGAGGTTTGGCTGGCCACTTCGGACGAAACATGACTATCTTGGCTATTGAGGAACAATTTTACTGGCCAGGTCTTAAGAAACAAGTAGCAAACCTTGTAGCCCGATGTAGGACATATGCTGTTGCAAAGCAACAATAGAAGAATATCGGGCTATACACTCCATTACCTGTACCTGAGTGTCCATGGCAGGATCTAAGCATGGACTTTGTTCTAGGATTACCCAAGACCATTCGAAAACATGATTCAATCTTTGTGGTGGTCGATCGGTTTTCAAAAATGGCCCATTTCATACCTTGCTCCCAAACTTCTGATGCCTCTAGGATAGCCAAACTCTTTCTTGATCAAGTAGTCAGACTCCACGGGTTACTAAAAACCATTATTTCTGATAGGGATGTCCGCTTCATAAGTTACTTCTAGAAAACCCTTTGGTACCTATTAGGAACCAGACTAAAATTCTCCACTGCCTACTATCCCCAGATTGATGGACAAATCGAGGTTGTAAATAGAAGTCTAGGGAACTTGCTGAGATGCCTAGTGGGAGAAAGTCTCGGGAACTGGGATTTGTTATTGCCACGTGCTGAGTTCGCTTACAATAGTTCGGTCAATCGATCTACGAGCAAAAGTCCCTTTGAGATAGTCCATGGTTACAAGCCTAGGAAGCCTTTAGATCTAATCCCACTACCTATTCACACACGAGTCTCTGAGTCTGTTGAGTCTTTTGCACAGCATGTCACAAATCTACATAAAGAAATCAGTAATAAGATCAACCTGAGCAATGAAACTTACAAACACTTAGCTGACTCACATAAGAGGGCCAAAGAATACTGTGAAGGGGATTATGCGATGATTAGGCTCAACCCTGAACGGTTTCCCCCTGGAACCATAAAGAAGCTGCATACCCGCAGAGCGGGACCTTTTAAGATCTTAAAGAAAATAGGGCCTAATGCATATATTTTGGAACTTCCACCTGATATGGGTATTAGTACAACCTTCAATGTTTCAGACCTAGTAGAATACAAAGAACCACTACTAATACCTAGTGAGCCTTTTGAGCCAGAAACTTTCATTGAGAGTGAACATATTTCCGAGTGTCCACCACCAACCTTACTTGAGTAGAGAGAGAGGATTGAGAGAATCCTGGATGACAAGATCATTACAACCAGGAATAAGGACTATCAGCGATACCTGGTTCAATGGCAAGGTCGACCTGAGTCCGACAACTCTTGGATTACTCGAGAGGACCTGCAAAGACTTTACCCAGACTTGTTCGAGCATTACCAGGGCAAAACTGAACCATACTCGACTGAGTCGAGTTCTGCCCACCCCAGGAGAATTGGTGTGGACACCAGAAGCCGAAAGAAACTTCACTCCAACAAGGTTAGCCTTATCCCAATTTGGATCGAAGATAATTAGGTTACCTTGTATCCTTTAGTTCAAAAATATTTTATTTTCAAGAGTCATTTCCTTTTCAAGAGTCCTGTAATTCATTTTGAGTTTCAAATCAAGAGTGTTTATTGAGTCCTGTAATTACTTTTAAAATTTCATTTCCTGTAAGTCCATTTCAAGTTTTAAAGTCTAGGTCAGTCAAGTCAGTTCAGTTGAGTTAAGTCTAATTCAGTTGAGTTAAGTCTAATCAAGTCTTAAAGCCATGAAAGCCAGCAACAAGACTCAAATTCTGGACCCCAGAATTTGACCACATGAAGAAGAGAAGACACATCAACCAAGCAAAAGAAAAAGACCATCAACTAGGACCACTGGGTGCCACATGTCATTCTTATCCAAGTAGAAGACCACCTCACCATGCCACGTCATCAGGTGCCACTTCACCAGCCACCTCATCACCCTTTGGGCGCCAACAAGGGAGATTCAAATTCAAGGAGGTTGGCCATATCCCTCCAAGTCCTCCACCAAATCCTCCAACCCCCCCCACATCCCTCCAAACTCTCCACCAAATCCTCCAACCCCCCCTTGTAATCCTCCTCGATTTGGGGAATTTTTAAATTTCAAAAGCTAGCTTTGTGAGGCTATTAAAAGCCTTGGACGCCCATTGTAAAAGAGATTGATTTTGGGGAATGAATGAAAATTGAAGTTGAAATTTTAGAAGTAGAAGTTGTCTTGTATATTTTTTCTTATGTGAAAGTTTCCCATCCTCTTCCTCCATGCCAAAGCCATTCTTTTTCCGTAGAAAAGCATCTTCCAAGCTCAAGTGAAGGCATTGGAGTCGGCCAGATCTTCTCAAAATTCCGTTCTTAGTTCATAAACTCTCCCATCCCTTCTATATGTTCCTATCCTTCTTCCTTAACTTTGATCTTCATTGCAGGGTCCTTCGAAGTCTTTGAGTTGTGGGCTGGGTTCACCTTGACAAAGAACCAACAAGCTGAAGCCCCAAGTCCACGGTTATGATCTCTGTTATCCAGGTTCTTCAGTTCTGAGCATTGGTAGTTTCAAGGTATGAATCAAAAGAAGGTTGGAAAGCTCATCAAGGTAAGTCCACAATCATTAGCCCCTATTGTCTAGATCTTCTTCCTTCTTAGTTTAGGATTGTGTCTAATCAAGTAAAAGTCCAATTTCTTATAATCCTTAAGTCTTATTATGATGAGTACAATGCTAGTGTAATTAGGTTTCATTGCTCTACAAACCATATTCAAAATATTAATCATATGCTTGCCGCATCACATCCATCTGCTCCAATTCTGTTTCATGTTCTATCACCAAAGACAACAATACCTGAATTGAAGTATGATGTACAACAAGAGAGAATACCTCTGTATAGTCAACTTCTTCCCTCTGTGAGTATTTTTTTACTACTAGCCTTGCCTTATATTTGACTCCACCTTGCTCTGAAGGTACTGTCTTCTTTGTGAACACCCATTTCGAGCCAATTGCCCGAGCATCTTTCGGTAGATCCACCAGTTGCCATGTTTTGTTCTTTATAAGAGATTCTATCTCTTCCATCATGCCTTGCATCCATGATTCTTTATCTGGACTTCCTATGGCTCATTAAATATTTCTGGATCTCCATTGATAGAAATAAGAACATAAAAAATAGTATCATCTATGCCATATCGTGCTGGCTTCTGGATTGTGCATTGAGGCTTATGGAGTGGCACTCCTCTTGCACTGTGCTGCAAGCTTGCTCTATGAGGCTCTTCCTGCACTTCCCTCTGTACAGTTGGATCACCTTGATGATCCTTCATCACTGGAGAATATCTACTGTCAAACTCCACCTCAACTAAAACTCTCCTGTCAGTAGAAGTAGAAGGTCTATCCTCCACCTGTATAGGACGATCACTGCAATTCACCTTGATAGCTGTACCTCTATCCGTACTTCCCAGTCTGTCCAAGATACTCCTCTCATCAAAGATGACATCCCTACTGATCACTGCCTTTAGAGACTGTTGATCCCACATTAGGTAACCCTTGACTCCTCGTGGATAACCGATGAATATCATCTTCTTTGACTTTGGATCCAACTTACTTCTTTCGGTTGCATCCACATGTGCATAAACTATGCAACCGAACACTTTTAGGTGGCCGAGCTCCACCTTCTTTCTAGTCCAAGCTTCCTCTTGAAGACCTCCATTCAGCTTGAAGTGAGGGGACTTGTTAATAAGAAAACATGAAAGAGTTATGGCATCACCCCAAAAACTCACAAGGAGTGATGTCTGCAGCCTCATACTTTTAGACTTCTCCAATAGTGTTTGGTTCATCTTTTCCACAATACCATTCTGCTTAGGAGTCATCCTTACTGTATAATGGTGTTTGATTCCATTCTCCTTACAGTAACTTATGAACTCTTTGCTAGAGTACTCCCCTCCATTATCAGACCGAAGGCACTTCACATGTCTTCCTGTCTCCTTTTTAACCTCAGCTCTCCAGATCTTGAAATGGGCAAACATATCTGATTTCTCCCTCATTAGATATAGCCATACCTTCCTTGAGTAGTCATCAATGAAGGTGATAAATATCTTGCCCTACCTCTGGATGATACAGGAGCTGGTCCCCATACATCGAAGTGTACCAAATCCAACACTCCTTGACTTGGTTTGGTACTAATAGCAAATTTCACCTTATGCTGTTTACCAAAAATACATGGCTCACACAAACTATTTCTATCCTTCTTCAGAACTGGAATGTTTCCTCTTCTGCTTAACTTTGTGAGCCCTCGGTCACTCAGGTGACCCAACCGATAGTGCCACAGTTTGTATGCCAACTGCTCTTCTTGTGCTACTGCAAGAACCTCTACTCTATCATTCACTACTGAGCCTTCCATCTTGTATAAGTTGTTACTCAGTCTTCTCCCTCTCATCACTACCAAAGCTCCCTTGGTGATCCTCAAACAACCACTACCAGATTGGCAACTAAAAGCATATCCCTACGTTTCCAAGTAGCCCAAAGAAACTAAGTTCTTTTTCAACTCTGGTACATGTTTAACATTTAACAGAGTCCTTATAACTCCATCATACATCCTCACCCTCACAGTGCCTACTCTAGCTACTGAACATGGGTGATCATCACCAAGGCTAACACTACCTCCATCAGACCTATCACAAGTGTCAAACCACTCTCGATGTGAGGTATAATGATAAGAGCTTGCTGAATCTGGAGTCCAAGTGTTGTCCTAATCAACTGTTCCATCTGATACTACCAGTACATCTTCACAACTACTTCAGATGCATTGGCACCACCTATACTAGCCTTCCCCTTTTCAAGTTTCCAAAGAGGATAATTTCTCCTCATATGACTTGGTTGATGACACTTGTAACACTTCCAGCCCTTTTGACTATTACGAGACTGAGATCTACCCTTTGACTTCCCTCTAACTCTTTCCTTGAGTCTACCCTACCTTTCATTTACAGCAATAACCTCTAAGTTAGGGTTTCCTTTACAAATATTCTCCCTTTGCTCATTTGACCTGAGCACTCCAACAACCTCTTCAAAGTTCAGGATTTCTTTCCCATACACCAAGGTTGTTATCAGACCATCATATAACCCTGGGTGTGAACACAACAACAACAATGCCCGATCTTCCTCATCTACCTTCATATCCAGACTTATAACCTCTGCACAAACCTGGTTGAACCTCTGAATGTGAGCAACAAGGTCTCCTCCTTCAGGCATTCTTAAACTATATAGCTACTTCTTCAACCATAGCTTATTTGTCATGTTCTTTCCCATATATGTGTTTTCTAGCCTCTTCCAAAGACCATTTGCCATGGTTTCTAAACACACCTCAAGTAAAACCTGATCTGCAAAACACATTCTAATGGTACTAAATGCAATCTCTTCAACTCCTCCCAATCATCAACACTGATCTTTTCTAGTCTCTCTTTAACCAAAACCTTGTAGATCATTTGTTAAATTAGCAAATCCTTGACCCTTTGCTGCCGTAGGGTAAAATTATCCTTTCCATCATACTTCTCAAAGTATACCTTGAACCCACTTGATGCCATTTCCACAATCAAGCAATATAACACCCTTCAAACAAATTTCTGACAAAGCAACACTGGAAAAAACCTCTCTTCCAATCCTTTTCTTTCACACCTTCCACAACAAGAATACCCTCCACCTAACTCGAGAGTTTATCGCAGAAGAAAACAAGATAAAGATTGAAGAAAACCTGGTATTCAGAAATTTAGAATGTTGAGATCTTCTTTCCTCCACACAACCTCGCTCTGATACCAAATGTTGGCAAAAACCAATCATGAGGACCTATAGCGGAAGCGATCCTAGGGTGTGGATGATCTTCTGCCGGCAATCCAAGATGGATGCGGTAGGATACAGATCATCGAAGATTAATAGAACTTTGATTATATATAGGGCACTCAATATATTTCCATCTATCTTACTTTACAAGACATACACATTTTTTATACTAGGTCACAAATGACCTATCCCCCAAAAACTCCCCAGCCAACAATTGTCGAGATTCCAAAATCCCGACATCCGAGTCGACTCTTAGACCTCGAGTCGACTCGACCAGAACATAGTTCTACAGTCTGCAGAGATCCGAGTCGACTCTTAAACCTCGTGTCGACTTGTCCAGAACACATAAATTGCAATCCACAGACTCGAGTCGGCTCTTCCTAAGGGAGCTAGCTCGATCACAGACTCGAGCCGGCTCTTCCTGAGAGAGCCAACTCGATCAAACCACTGTACTCCAGACTCCTGCTGAACCAACCATCAAGTCAACTTAAATACCAATCAAGCTGACTCGAAGTTACAGACTGATAGAACTTTAGTCTAATACCTAGGACTTGTACAAGACTCACTCCTAGCCCTAGATACATCATGTAAGACATGATTTACAGACCAAAAACATAACCTTGGTCTCCTCGAGCCTTGGATGCACCACCTGAGATACAACACGCGGCACGGACACTGTCATCCTCGGTGCTGAGAAGAGAGCCACCCCGATGCTCCAGGACTCCTAATCAGTAAGGAAAATCATGAGCTTGGACAACCACATCGTGCTGGCTTGCACGGGGCTGAAGGTCGATGCACAGGTCCTCATCCACCGGGCCCGCATCGAGTGCTAGAGCCACCACCTAATGGTGGAGGACCTTATCACCGTCGAGTACATCACATGCTACATCGTCGGGCTCTAGCAGAAGTACACCCAGAGCGGCAGCATCAGGCCCTTCGACCTCTCGACCTTCATCATTGGTTTTGATCCCTACACCGGGGTGCCCGTGCTCTACCAGCCTAGATCTGATTGGCACCTCCAATGGATCGCCTCCCTTCTACCATTGATCGCTACTCTCATCTGTGCCACCGTCTCCGCCCAGCACCAATGCCGGTGATACCCCTCCACGAGCATCCCCTATTTTTAGGTATTCGTTCATGAGAAGGAGAGTCCAGTGCACGAACGTGAATGCAACTTCCTTCCCTGTTGCCAACTTCAGAGTTGCACGATTTTCAGGGCATACCGATTTCAAAGTAGTCTAAAGATCTATCAAGCATAATTTTCAGAGCAGATTAAAATTAAAACATGGATCTCAAAGCTGCACAAATTTCAAAGTTGCACAATTCTCAAAGCAGAGCATCTTCTTTATTCTAAGCTTATTTGGGTATATTTGACTTTATTTGATTGGATTCATTTTATGGATTTGCCTCTTTGGATATGCTTGGATTCAGTCCCATCAAAGCCCCCACTGAGCCTGACTCGACGGAGTCGAGTTCTCTCCACTCCAAGGGAATGATGGGGACCCAAGAGTCTATTAGAGTTTATTAGTACCGAGTCACTTGTACTAAAGTGAGCCAATTGAGTCCTGTAATAAAGTGAGACAACTAAGTCGAGTTGAGTCCACTTAGTCAGGTCCAGTCATTTTTGAAGGAAAACCAGTGCACCGGATGCCTACACTAGGGAGTAGGTATTGCATAATTAAAAATTTTAAATATGCATACGGAAAAACCTAGTCATGCAATTGATCTAACATAAACATGATGCATGAAATAGATACACAGGCATGTAAAAGCAAGTGCAATAATTATAAACAACATGATAAAATCTAGATCTAAGCATGCATGATAACAAAAATAAATAATATACCTGATCAAAGTAGGAAGAAACTGACTTTCTCAGTCTTCAGAACAGATCAGCAGCAAATCAAGGCAGCCGGTTGAACAGCAAATCAGATCTGCAACTACAAGAAGAAGAGATGATCGGTCCAATCTCTCGAGGTGTCCAAATGTCTACCCTCTAGAGTATCCACGCGCGGGCTCTCACTGATCCAACTCCTGGAAGGATGCTAGTCCTCCAGGAATAAAAAAATAGGTCACGACAATGTGGAGCAGGGAAAACCCAAAAAAAAAACTCACGGACGGTCTTCTCCAAGATCGCCCAAACTCCACCTTGAGCACACACTACTTCTCTGGCGAGGAGAAAACCTTAGAAATCGGGCACCGTCAACAAATCCAAGAGTAGGGATCTTGTTCGATTTCCTCCCGCGAACCAAAGAGAAAAAACAAAATGGGGAATAGAGAGAAGGAGGTCTTCATGGTCGATCTCTAATGCCCTATTACAATCCCTTGTTCCTCCCTTCTCAAATGCCTTGTTTTCTTCACCTCTCATCCACCACACGGCCATCAACCAAGTAAAATATATGTTGAAAAAACCCGTGAATGCCAGGAAAGAAACCGTGAAGGAGGGAAATCAACAGAGAGGTGTTCAAATAAAATCCAAACACCCATTTGAAATGCCTCAAGATCGGTGGAGAATTGCTGGGAACTCACTGGCTTGGAAGAGAACAAATGGCTGAAACACGGTGAAAACACCGAGACCGTGAGGAAGGAAAAGATGTGCGAGAGAAAACATGAGAGAGCCCTTCCAGTTCATGGTGCAAATGAAACAATTGGATATCTCAAGCGGCAATCCGATTAACACGAGGTCCATAACTCTTCACATAGTAAAAACATGGCAACCGAGAGCAGGGAAGAGGGAGAAATATCATGTAAACGAACCAAAAACACCATGAAACTTGCCAAGAAATAAACCGGTTCATCAAACCTCGGTTCGACCAAAACTTGATCAATAAGAAAAATGGGGTCTAGTCCTGGTCTACCAGGAATAGTTCCTGGTTGACCCAAACCAATCCTGGTCGATCCAAATCAAAGCAAGTAGACCATAAAAATCTAATGTGTGCTCAATCATACCATTTGACCTTAATACCGAAATAATTTCTAATCGTTGATCAGCTCTCAGATCAGGAAGAAATCCTCTATGGCGTGTGACCTCATAGGTTCGAACCTAAACGATAGCACTGGAACACTTCCAGTACCAGCATAAGATACCATCTAGCAATGGATCCCGGCATCTGGATAGGTCGAAGATGCAAGAGCAATCTATCGAACCTCTGGCATATGGTTACCATATAATTCATCCCTTTGACCTCCAATGCTCAAGATGACCTAGTGTTAGACTGCTAACCCAAACTGAGTCAATCCATAATATGTCTCAACCTCGCAAGTCCAGTGACTCCTTACTAGGACTACCCCAGCTGAGGATTTGCTAAATTGAGACACTGCGAGACATTCAATCCAAACAACTTAGATAGGTCAATTCCATCTTGGTTCACCACTGATCGACAAGTACTTGCCTGTACCTAGAAACCTTCCATCACTGGATTAGAACTCCGGATAGTCCGGCACCAAAGCACAGGGAGTTGCTTGCAAGCTACCATGGTGACCTCAGGTCAGAGGGACACATATACCCATATCCAATCATGAGCAATCCTTTGGTAGAAAGGAGCTCCACGGAGTCACGTTCAATGAGATGTCACACATCCCACTTGTAGATCACATCAGTGTCACCACACTCCTTTGGTCAAGAGGACAACCAAACGATGCGAACCATAACAACCTACACTTGATACATTACCATCTTGTATAATGTATCCTTTGGTTATGAACCTTTTTAAAGGATCACTCGATATATCTTTTCTATATCAAAGTCAGTGTAGTCCTAAGGACTTCATCACATAAGAAGAGTTCATTACAGAGAAATGAAAAATGTGATGAGCTGCCAAAATAAAGTTTTATTAATTCATATACAAATTACAATACTGAGCACAATCGCCTACAGCCTAGGCGATTCGTTTGGGACACAATTTCCAATAGTTTTTAGTCCAGTCAAGTCCAATCGAGTCCATGTAGTTTTCATTCAAGTCATGTTCAAGAGGAGAGTTAGTAGACCAGGAGTTCACCAGGGCCCCCCCAACCAGAGCTAGCCTTCATGTACCTGGGCCCCTACTCAAGCCCACATGGTTGGCACCTCTCCTAGTCCAAGTTCAGTTGGCGCCTCCCCAGCCCAGTGCCCAGTCCAAGGCCCAAGAGAGTTTTCTTGGCCCTCAAGTTTTGTAGTTCCAATCTATTAGGGAGTCCAGGGACCTGCGTGAATCCATAAATACCCCACCCCCTCTGGTATTTTTTTCATGCTAGAATGAATTATGAATAAAATTTTTTGAGTTCTTCCTCAATTGCTGTGTGATTTGCTATGTGATTAGGGTATCTATGTGATCCCTAAGGATATCTACATGATCCCTACCGCCTGCCTCCTAGTCCTCCAATGAAACCCTAGACGCCCTCTTCTTTCTTCTTTCAAACAAGCCCTAATCCCCTGGTGACTTCTCAGCTTGCTAGCGATCCATCCCTGCATCCCGTCCCTCATCATGTATTGAGCCTAGACTAAAGACACCTCGTCCTACACCTTCCAACCCAAGGAGAGCCCCGCACCCTGACCCAACTTGGGAACCTAACCCTAAGAGACCCCCACACCATGACCTAATATGGGAACCCAATCCTAGGAGACCCCCACAACCTGACCCAACCTGGGAACCCAACCCTAGGAGACCCCCACATCATGACCCGATTTAGGATCTTAGTTTGAGGAGACCCAATTATGATTTCATGGACCAAGATGAGAGAGCCATTAGGAATATTAGGTTATAAGCACCAACCTTTAGTGGCGATCTTGATTATAAAGGTTACATTGATTGGAAAAGAGGTATGGACCAGTACTTTGAACATGATGAGATGAGTGATGAAAAAAAATTTAAGTTTGCCAAACTCAAGTTAGTTCGCCAGGCTAGACTATACTGGGGAGATGTTGAAAGAAAGACTAGACAAAGAGGAGAAATACCGGTAGCTACCTGGAGAGCCATGAAGAGCAAACTTAGGGAAAGGTACCTACCCAGATCCTATGAACCCAGATCCTATGAATACATTTCCTATGAGTCCAAGACAACCATAACCCATAGATCTGAGCCCATGTCCTACGAGCCTAAGAGACCCATAACCCATAGATCTAAGCCCATGTCCTATGAGCCCCAGAGACCCATAATCCATCTGTCTGAACCCATGTCCTATGAGCCCAAGGAACCCCTAGCCCATTGACCTGAGCCTAATAGGATTAGTACCCCTAGCTAGTTAAGTTTTTCTTAGTCGACCCGAACCCAATAGGATTAGTATCCCTAGCTATCAGCCAAGTACTAATCAAGTTTTCCTTAGTTGACACGAGCCCCATAGGATTAGTACCACTATATATGAGCTCAGTATTAGTCCACTTCTCCTTAGTCAACTTGAACCCACTAGGATTAGTGCCCATAGTCAAAACCTAGGTACTATTCAGGTTCCCCATAGCCAACCCACCCCTAGTACCCCATTGGTTCACCAGGATAACATTAAAGAGGAGGTACATGTGACAGACCCAGAGTTAGTTGACCCTAACTATACCCAGACTGAAGGTAACCTAGAGTTAGTTGACCTTAACCATACCCAGACAGAAACTGTATTGGAAAGACAATTAGAGAAAGATCTTGAATCCACTAATGAGTATGAGGAAAAAGTGTATGAAGCTAGAATGAATTTAGTGGATGAATATGAAGAGCAGTTAGAGGAAGAAAGCCATGACACTGATACGACAGTGGCTTTACCTGAGGAGACCCTAGAAAAGAGTCAAGTTATAGAGACTAGTCCTGAAATTCAAGAGCGGGAGAAAATTAGTGAGGACATAGTCTTTTCAATTTAGTACCCTCAAGAAGAGTCCCCTTCTCCAATCCCAATTAAGGATCTTTGCCTTGAAATTGATGACCCATCCTTCCATCCCTTGGACCTTTTCTCACCTGATGATATAAACCAATGTCCATACCTTAAGGACAACACCAGGGTCAAGAACCAGTAGAAGAGTCCTCTTCCTATTTCTTACCATTTCTTGATGCTTCCCATGTTTCTAGAGCCATTATGCTATATTTTGTAGAGGTTAGCATGTTGCATACATTCATTGAGCATGTTAGGTTTGCATCTTACTTCTGGGAGACCCTATGGCACCTCTTAGGAGTTCATGCCAATTTTCATTTGCATGTCACCCACCAACCGAGGGTCACACGCACAGTTATAGTTAGAGGTTTAGTCATTTGCCTGCATATCAATAAGTGTTGGCATGAGTCATTTGCCAGCATGTCATTACGTGTTGGTCTAAGTCATTTTGCACTACATGTTAGAGATCTGCATAAGGAATTTATCATAAGATTAATGTGAGCAATGACACCTATAAAAAATATGGTTAATTCTCGAAAGGAGTTAAAAGTTCACTAGGGAGATTATGTAATGATTAGGCTTAGGCCTAAGAAGTTACATGCTCGTAGAGCTGGATCCATCAAAGTGATAAAGAAAGTTGGACCTAGTGCCTATGTTACTACCCGAATTAGGCATTAAGCTCAACCTTCAATCTCTCAGACTTAGTTGAGTATAGAGAGCCAGCAATTATACCCAGTGAGCCTTTTGGACCAATCCTTTTCTTGAGAGTAAGCCCATCCTTGAGTATCCACCATCAAATTAGCCTGTGAGAGGAAAATGATTGAGCATATCCTAGATGACCAAGCCATTGGTACCCGGATCAAAGGCTTCCACGTCACTTAGTTTGTTAGCAAGGTCGATCGAGATATGAGGATTCATGGATCACTCGAGAGGATCCACAATGCCTTAACCCAGACCCACCAGAGCTGGATTGACCTTTTACTCTATAGGGTCGAGTTCCTCCCACCCCGGGAGAATTGATGGGGACATCATGAGCATACAAAATTTCAAGGTTCCATGAAGATCTCTAAGGCATGTGTCGGGAAGTTGCTCAAAATTTTGATGAGCACATTGAGTCCTGTAGACATTGAGTCCTGTAATAAAGTGAGTTAATTGGATTCACTAAATCCATTAAGTCCTGTTTAGTCAGTTTAGTTGAGTCTATTTATTTTATTCGACATATTTTGAGCTTTGTTAATTAGGCCCTTTGAGTCCTGTATTTTCAGTCAAATTAAGTCAAGAGGAGAGTCACCTGACCAGGAGATTCACCAGGCCCCTAACCCGAGCTGGACTTCATACACCCGGTCCCCAGCCAGGCACCTAGGCCCACTTGAAATTAGCACCCAAGCCCTTGGAGTTGGCATCCCAGGCCAAGAAGAAGTGGCACCCTTTCAAGCCCACCTATATTGGTGCCTGGTCCAAGCCCTAAACCCATGAAGAAGTGGCACCCCAGTTCCAAAGCCCACAAGTGTTGGCACCCTTCATAGGCCCATTCATAGTTGGCACCCCCTCCTAAGGCCTTGACCCAGTCTACAACAGCTGGCGCTCAGGCTTTGACCCAGTCCACAGCATTGGCACCCAAGGATTTGACCCAATCAAAGAGGCTTTCATCCCAACCTAGCATGGAGTTGCAGTTTAAAACCCAAGAGAGTTCTTTTGGCCCTTAAGTTTTATTTTCTTGGCCATCAAGTTTTATTTTTTTGGCCCTTAAGTTACGTAATCCAACAGTGACAGGGAGTCCAAGGACCTGGGTGAATCTATAAATACCCATCCCCTCCCCCTCTTGTATTCATTAACTTTGATGAATGAGAAATTAAGTGCTTGTTTTATTCCAATTGCCTTCATTCTTTGAGAACGTCAACCTCCGTGAGGGAGTGGGTGTGAGGCCCA
Source organism: Areca catechu (assembly GCA_021397845.1). Lineage (NCBI taxonomy): Eukaryota > Viridiplantae > Streptophyta > Magnoliopsida > Arecales > Arecaceae > Areca > Areca catechu. The sequence goes on along the minus strand of CM038039.1, from coordinate 166,756,933 downwards.
GTTATCTTTTTATTTTCTTTCTTGCAAACCCTAGCCGCCCAACATCTATTCCCTTCTAATCAAATCCTAGCCGACCTCCATCCCATCTAAACCCTAGGATGCCCTCTCATCTTCCAAGCCCAAGGCCGCCCCCTTCTCTCTTCTTTCTTCCCCTCGGTCGCCACCTTCCTCCATCAACCCTAGGTCACCAACCCTTCCAAGTCCTTGGCTGCTAGCTAATCTCTTACTTCCAAGCTGCTAGTAGCAATTCCTCCAGGAATCTTCATCAGTAGCCTGGCCGCCCCTCCAAGCTAGGCATCCTCCCTCTCCATCTGGCCGCCAGCCATCCCCAAGACCCCATTAACTCCTCCACTCCTCCTTCTTCCAATCTTATATTTTTCTCTTCATCTGTGATCCTAACCCTTGATATTTGCAGGATTCCTTAGAAGAAACGTGCCTTGGATGAGATCTTCCTTGCCCCCGAGTCAAACTGATAAAAAGCCGGCAGATCCGTGGGAAAGTGACTTGATTATCCAGGCACCGATCTGAGAGGAATGGTCTCTTCTACAACAACAAGAAATCATTGCCTGGTATGTGAAACCCAATCCCCTTCTCTCTTTATCTAAGTTTATGAGATGGAAAATGTTCCTAATAGGGTTTCTTAGCCCTAGGATCCTTCTTCCTTCATTATTTTGTTAGATTTTTGCTCTACAGGTATAACTTAGATCTAGCATGATAACCCTAACAACTTTTACCTCTTTTCAGGAATAAGACCAATAAAATCTGAAATTTACTGCTTTTCGATGAGCAATAAGCAATTCAAGTCCCTAAATAGTGAAAATGAGAACAGGATCATGGGATTAAGAAACCCCGGTAGGACTAAGCTCTATACACAATACTTACTTAGGAGATAGGGGCAAACCTCACACGTCTGAAGAGCCCGGTGCAGAGATCGCTCAACTCGATAGATGCGGCCTGGGTGCCCGAGCAGTCGAACCCGCGAATGCACCGGCTTTCGGTCGGGTGATCGCGATGTCAAAATAGACTATCTCTGGTGCCCGAGATACCAAGGAGGACCTATAGGCAAGCAAAGTAGGGATTAGCGAAGTGGAGAGATGTATTGAAATGGAACTAAGGTAGGGTTGAGAAGGGGCTTCGAGCCCGGTGTTCGGCTGGATTTCAAAGTTGAAGGAGATAACTTGGGGCCTCGCACCCCGTGATGTCCCGGAGGACGAAGGATTGTGGCCTCACACCACTCAACGTCCAGGAGGACGAAGGACTTGCGATGCCCTGGGGCGATGGAAAGGTGGCCTCACACCACTCGACGTCCTTGGGGATGAAGGAAGCTTCACTCAAACCTAGTCTAGGAGACAATTGTTGGAGGGGAAACATGACTCAAGCTTTTTTCATTCAATCATTCAATACCCTTACAATGGAGGGGGTTGGGTCCTTTAAATAGGCACCCAAGGCCCATTTGAATTCAAAACATTTCAAACCAAATTACAACCTAAAAGATGGCGTCCACATGGATGTGGAGAGCTCTTCATGGGTGACCAAAGGGAGGAGGGGATTGGCGTGGCATGTGGGCGGGCTTGGAGAGGGGGATTGGCCTTTTGACTTCCTTCTTTGCATGCTTACTTTGGGAAGAAAACAAGGAGCAAGACTTGCTTGAAGGGATGTGTCTCCTTTGGGTTTCTTCCATGCCCAGTTGGAGTGAATCATGGCCGACCAAGGAGGGAGCTTTGGGCGTTGCAAATTTGAGGGCTTGGAATGGGGAATGTGCTCCTTGACTTTCCTCTCTCGTGTGACTACTTTGGGAAGAAGACTTGGGAGATGGCTTGTTTTGTGGCTTGGTCTCTTCAAGAATCTTCAATGCCCCATTTATTGATGGATCATGGCATGATATGGTGGAAGGAAGAGGGGGATGATGTCCCCTCCTTCCAAGGTCACCCAAGAGAAAATGGTATGGAGAGGGCGTGTGGAATACATGAGGGCACCTCCTTGCTTCCTTCCTTGGATGCCCAAGTGGCAATTGATGTGGCACCACATAGGTGGCTGAGGTGGTGCCTATGTTGGCATCTTTCCAAGTGTAAGAGGTGGGTTGGCCCACAAGGAACTTGACTTGGTCTTGAAAGCCAGGTTGACTTCAATTGGGCTTGGGTGCAATCCAAGCTCAGACTCGAACCAAAAATAAATACAGAACCCATGACCTAAACTTGACCCAAATTGGTCAAGGTACAAGACTAAAATAAACTTAGACTAGGTACATGACTAAAAATTATAAACTTACTTTGGCTTATAGCCTTATTACAAGACTCACAGAAGTGGAACCCTAATCTGAGATCCACAGAGGGTTGAGGAGCCTCTGTCGGATCCTGGTGCCCACACCAGTTCTCCCGGGATGGGAGGAACTCGACCCTATCGAGTAAGGGTTAGTCTGGCTTTGGTACCTCTCTAGGATATCGAGGTCGATGCGCTGCAAGTCCTCCCGGGTGATCCACGAGTCATCAGATTTGGGTCGGCCTTGCCATCGGACCAAGTAATGTTGATAGCCTTTGCCCTGGGTAGTGATAGCTTGGTCATCCAGGACACGCTCGATTCGCTCTCCTCGCTCAGGTATATTTGGAGGTGGACACTCAGGTTCAGGTTCACTCTCAAAAGGGAGGTCAGGCCCAAATGGTTCACTGGATATGTTTGCAGGTTCCCTGTACTCGACTAACTCAGAGATATTGAATGTCGAGCTAATTCCATAATCCGGAGGTAATTCTAGCACATAGGCATTAGGGCCCATTCTCCTAATCAATTTAAAGGGACCAGCCCCACGAGCATGAAGCTTCTTAACGGTTCCCGGTGGAAACCATTCAGGCCTGAGCCTAAACATTACAAAATCTCCTATTACAAACTCTTTGGCTCGCTTTCGAGAATCAACCAAATTATTTTTTTAAAATTTATTTAATGCATAATCCTAACATGATGCAAAATGTAGACTCAACTATGCATTCCTATTGAAAAAAAAAATTTATTGGACTCCTAGGATCTAAACCTAACAGACTTTTGACTCTCCAGGTTTGACCCTAGTCTGGTATGCACAAGAAAAATTATTAAGGATCCCTAGCAAATGCCATAAAGTGTACCAAAAGTAAATGGCAAAAGGGATGGGTTCTAATAAGTCATGCAGCCTGGTGATTTCAACAAAATGCAACCCCATGGCTCTAAAAATGTGAGACGGCTCTGGGAAGGGGAGAAAATAGGAGTCGGAGTCTTGGGGTAATCTCTGGGCATCATGAAATAGACCTTGGTTGTTCAGGATAATCTTAAGATTTGGACATTGTTCTACAGGTGCAAGTTCCCAGGCTAGATGGGTGTTCCTAGATGGTGGAAGGTCTTTAGGAAGGTCTTTGGGAATGTTATCTTGAGAGTCCTCAAAACTGATGTCTACCTCCTGGGGTAGTTCTATAGAGACTTGTTCCTGGACCTCCTCTAAGGGCAATACTTGTGAACCCTCACCACCCTCTACAATGTTCTATCCTGGCTCAATTACTCCTTCATAGTCTCTAATGGGTTCAGGATCTTTTTCTTTTGGTTCCTCGATAATTTCTACCTGAGGTTCATCTACATCACACTTCACCATTAGGTTTGACTCCGAGATGTCTTCATTGGCTTCCTCAATGATTTTAACCTTGGGCCCATCTTCTCCTAAACTTGACTCATAGATGTTTTCTTTCAATTCTTTAATGGGCTCAGGAGTTTCTTTCCCTAGATTTTCAATGGGTTCAACCTTAAAGTCTTCAATGGGCTCAGGGGTTTTTGTATTCAAATTCTCAGAATGTTCATCCTTCTCTCCCTAAAACTCTTTAAAGGGTCCTTTCCCAGTAATCTCTTCTTCTAACCCATTGTCCTTGACCAGGTTAACTTCAGGCTTCTTTTCCTTAAGATTACTTGATCCTCTTTTAACCTGATCCTTAGGTTGAACTGGATTGATTGTAAACTTCTTCCCATGGTGGTTAAATGTACAGGTATTGGTCCGACCATGAAGGGTGGCATCATGATCGTACAGCCAAGGTTGTCCTAAGATAATACTACTGACGCCCTTGAGAAGGATATCACACCAAATTATCTCTTCAAAAGATTGCAACTTGATCAAGACTTGGCACCTCGAATTTATGGGTATAGAGGTTGAATCAATCCACGAGACCTTATAAGGGTTAGGGTGAGGAACTGGGGTCAATCCTAGGGATTTGGCAGTACTTGAGGAAATGGCGTTGACACAGCTCCCACTATCAACTATGATCTTGCATACCTTATTCCTTAGTCTGGTAAAGGTTTGTAGGATGTTAGTCCTATGCCAATCTTCTTGCACTATGTCCTGGGTAAGGATGCACCTAATTACTCCTAAAAGGTCATCAGACTCATGCAGTTCTTCCTGGTCCAGGAACTCCTGGTTGGGTCTCCTAGGGTAATTCTCTTGGGCTGGGTCAGTGATGGGGGACTAATATGCATGCAATTCTTTTTGTATGTTTTACATGTTGAGTTAGGTGATTAATTCTCGAATTTCAGATCAAAATTATTTGTAGGGAATTTTGTATGAATTTTTGAAGATCAGCATGCAGATTAGGACCTAGAAAAGTAGCAAAGAAGGACTGCCGGGGCTGAGAAGCCTCGGTTAGGGCAAGTTCTCCTACAATAAAACTACTGGAGGTAGAGGGGTGTACCTGACAATGTCTGTGAAGATCGCAGCGAAGGGGTCTCTCGTTCCTCGACGGATGCGGCCTGGAAAACTGAGCCAATGACCCGCAGATACCCGGCTTTCTGCTCGATGGTCCGATTGAGGCTTGGCTGGAGTCGTTGGATTCGTAGAAACTTAGGGACCTACAAATGACCTGTCAGGGGTTAGAAAACTCACAAAGGAACAATAAAACAAAGGAAAAATAGAAAGAAAAGGCTTCTTTTGGAGTGGGCGTCCAGGGATCTGGAGGGTTTGTTGGCAGCAGGAAGATGATTGCAAACACCGGGAAGAAGAACTCTCACAAACCCCTTTATGCATACAGCAGGGTATCACACAACTCAATAGAAGAACTCAAGGTTTTAATTCATATCAAAAATTAGGTTTCATACAAGAGGCTAGGGTCCCTTAAATAGACCCTTAACCTTGGGCTCCAAGTAAGGGCACATAAGTCTTTACATAAGAATCATTTTCCCTCTCAAACCCTAGCTAGAAAATAAGAAAACATTAGGTAGAAAAATCCCTAAAAATTCTCTTGACTTGGCCAACACTCCAAGGATGCCTAGGGGGGCGTGTTGGGCTTCTAAGAGTAGTAAGGGGCCGGCCCAAAGGGGCCCAGGTGCATGGGTTTGGACCTTTGGAAGCTGGGGTGGCCTGGTAGCCAGGTAGCAGGAATATTCCATGGTATCTTGCTTCTTAGGGGCTTGGGCTTGGCGCCTGGGCTTGATTTCTTTGGGCTAGGATGCAGATGGACCTCTGGAATCATGGATGCCCTTATCTATGAATATACTTTGGCATTTGGAAGGGAATCTGGGCATCTGGAGGGCATCTGCAAGAAATCAGGGATTTCTGAATTTTCCTCCTAGGGTCTTCAAATCTTCAAGCTGGGTTGGACTTGGGCTATACTTCCATATCTTCAATCTAGTTGGACTTGGTCTTCACTTGTATGATATAGTCTTGAGTCTTCATTATGCTTGGACAGGACTCAAAAAAAGAAAATTAGCTCAACATGAGCTGACTAGCATTGGACTGAACTAGCTCAACATAAGCTGACTAGTACAGAACTGAAATAACAACTCAAAAGACTCAAACAACAACTAAAAAATGACTCAGATGGGCTAAGCCCTTATTACAGATGGACTCATAAATTATTGATCAATTTACAGAGGGTTGAAAAGCCTTTGTCTTATTCTGGTGCCTCAGGTGTCCCCACCAATTCTCCCGGGGTGGGAGGAACTCGACCCTGTCGAGTGAAGGTCAGACTGGCTCACATATCTCTCGAGAAGGTCTGGGTTGAGGCATTGCAAGTCCTCTCAAGAAATCCATGAATCGTCCGACTCTGGCCGGCCTTGCCATCGGACTAGGAAGCGTTGATAGTCATGGCCCTGGGTCGTGATGGCTTGATCATCCAGGATACGCTCGATCCGTTCTCCTCTCTCAGGCCAAATTTGTTTGTGGACACTCTAGGTTAGGGTCACTCACAATGAAAAGGAATAGGTTCAAAGGCCTCACTAGGTATCGCTGCCGGTTCCCTATACTCAACCAGGTCAGTAATATTGAAGGTAGAACTAATGCCCAAATCCAAAGGCATGTCTAACACCTAGGCATTTGATCTAACCTTCTTTATCACTTTAAAAGGTCCGGCTCTGCGAGCATGAAGCTTCTTTTAGGCCTAAGCCTAATCAAGATAGAATCCACTACACCAAATTCTTTGATCCTTCTTCAGGAATTAGCCAGTTTATTTAAAATTAGTATAGGTGGTGAACATGCTGGGCACATGCAGACTCCTAACAAAATGATGCAAAGGACTCAAACTAACACCTAATAGACTCGACTTTGCATTCCTATCGAAGGAAATTTATTAGACTTTTATGGGCCTAAACCTAAGAGACTATAGACTCTCTAAGTCTGACCCTAGTGTGGTGTGCACAAGAGTATTTACAATGGACTCCAAGCAAATGCCAAAGGGTATGCCAGAAGTATAATGCAAACCTAACATACGTAATGAATGCATGCAGTACGCTAATTTTAACTAAATGCAATCTAATGATCCTAGAAATGTTGGAGGTGTCTGGAAAGGGCAGAAAATAGGAAGTGGATTCAAAATTAGTCTGGTAGGGTAGGGAAAAAGGTTCAAGGTTAGTTGGATAAAATAAGATAAAATAAGGGACATTAGGGACTAATCCTAGACTAATGAGGTTAACCTTACGAGGTTGAGCTATATCTATAGGGTTTGCATAATGGAAGGATGGGTCGCCAATTTCGGGGAAGAGATCCTTAATGGGAACTATAGGAGGGGACTCATCTTGAAGGTATTGATTCAAAGAGATCAGGTCCTTAATAAATTCTTCTGGTTCTTGTATTTTTGGACTAGACTCTATAATTTGGCTCTCCTCTATGATTTCCTCAGGTAAGGCTCTAGCAGCAGTACCTAGGTTCTCTTCCTCTATTCGTTCTTCCACTATAGCTTTAGGTTGGATGTGGTTAGGGTCAACTACCTCTAGGTTGGCTTCTACCTGGGTATCTATTGGGTCAGCTAATTCTAGGTCATCTAAAGGTGTCTCCTCTTCTCCCTCATACTCATCTACTAGGCTCACATCAGCTTCATACACTTCCACATTAATGTAAGCCCTGTCAATCTCAGGAACGGTTGGAGAAGGTCGGCTAGGGAAAAATTGGCTAGGTCCTGGTTTCTGATTATGGACACTAATCCTAGTAGGTTTAGGTTGCCTAAGGGGTAGTGGCTCACTACTGGGCTCATATTTTGGGGTACTAATCCTATGGGGTTCAAGTTGACTAAGGAAAACTTGACTAGTACTAGATTGATACCTAGGGGTTATGGGTTCTCTGGGCTCATAGGACAAGGGTGCAGATCTATGGGTCATGGGATTAGAGGATCTGGGGTCATAGGATTTTGGGTCAACTCCATGGTCAGGTTCTAAGGATGGATCATGGTATGGGGTCCTCCTAAGGTTGGGCTCCCTATATGGGTCAGGATATTAGGTTCTCCTAGGGTTGGACTCCCTATATGGGTCAGAATATTGGGTTCTCCTAGGGTTGGGCTCTCTATATGGGTCAGAGTATTGGGTTCTCCTAGGATTGGACTCCCTATATGGGTCAAGGTATTGGGTTCTCCTAGGATTGGACTCCCTATATGGGTCAGAGTATTGGGTTTTCCTGGGTTCAGTATCATAATAAGGGTCATGGTAAGGGGTTCTTCTAGGTTCAGTATCATAATAAGGGTCATGGTAAGGGGTTCTTCTAGGTTCAGTATTGTTGCCCAGATATGGTGCCCAAGAGGGGGGGTGAATTGGGTATTTTAAAAATTAAAGCAATATATGTGCTATCAAGTTCAAAAGTGAAGAGTGATAGTGCTCAAGTAATTGTGCAACGGAAGCAATGAAATAAATTGACAATTAAAGAGCGAAAGAAGAGCAATGCAAACACACAAGAAATATAGTGGTTCGGTGCACCTAGCACCTACATCCACTCCCCAAGCTCCACTTGGAAATTTCCACTATAATCTTTAGATTACAGCCGACTTGTTTTACCAGGCTCACAAGTCAAAACCTTACACACTTGTTTTGGCTTCGGGCTTACAAGCAACCCTAGTTGGTTTTATCAATTGGCTCACCAACAAACCTCACTCACTTGTTTTGGCTTCGGGCTTACAAGCAACCCTAGTTGGTTTTATCAATTGGCTCACCAACAAACCTCACACTAGTTTCAAATTCCCTTGAAACTAGCTAAAGACAAAAAGGAATATGGATACAATGAATAAAACAAAACAAACTCCTTTTGAGCAATAAGAAATTCGTTGTAGCTCTTGATGGAGACTCTTCAAGCCTTTTCCCTTGGAATCTTTGGACCTCACTAAATGCCAAACACTTGAAAGTTGGATTCCTCAAAGATGGAAAGCTTTTGGCTAAGGAATCTCTTGGTTTTCTCACTCTTTTGGCTTGGAATTGATTGAAGGCTTTGTACTTTGACTCTACACTTTTTCACTTTGTCTCCTTATCTTTTTTGAAGTTTGGTGGAGGTTAAATACCTCATTCATGCTGAAACAACTCCACAAGACCGTTAGAATCAAAAATATGGCCGTTTATGGCCGTTAGAAATCAAATCAGAAGTTCAGAAAAACTAGCCGTTATGCCATGAGTCGACCTCATGAGTCGACCTCTGGATCAAGTGTCGACCTCATGAGTCGACCTCCAGTTTGTTTTAGGCAAAAATTCAGAATACCATAGTTCTGCCAGGTTTGAATTCTTAGGCTATGAGTCGACCTCTGGTGTCGACCTCTGGACAGTTGTTGACCTCTAGTGGTCGACCTCTGGTGCGTGCCACTGAGATTTTGCCGTGCCGGCCATGCTGAACTTTTCTTCTCTTCATGAGTCGACCTCTGGTGGTTGACCTTTGATAATGTATCGACCTCTGGGGGTCGACCTCTGATCTGAATTTTTCTGAAACTCTTTGAGATGTGCGTGCCATGCTTGAGTTTCTTTAAGCCTTTGTTTCTTTTGTCAAATATTTCTTAACAAGAAGGTCCAATATTAGTAATTTGATCTTGTCCAAGGTAGAAGAGCTCTTTTCCAAATCAGGCAAACTTAGTTTCATCATTGTACTCTTGATACTCTTTTTGAATGACCTAAGTCCTGAAACTTTGTCTTGAGATTAAACATTAGTCCAAACATATACTCAACCTTTTGTTAATCATCAAAACTAAGGAGCCAAAGCCAACAATCTCCCCCTTTTTGATGATGACAAAACCTTGAGTATATATGCAATTAAGTCCAAAAGCAATATATAGCAATACTAAAAATTTTTCAAAGAATCCTTACATGCATGAGTATATCATAAAAATTTTACTTTTCATCTACTTTTTGTGAAAACATTCTCAAGAGTCAAAAAGATTTTACTTTTCATTTATTTCTTTCTTTTTGTGAAAACATTCTCATGAGTCAAAAAGATAAGAACCATTTACAAGCTTTACTCATAAGAATCATATATACTTTACTACACATAAGAATCATATATACTTTGCTACTCTCCCTTTTTGTCAAGAATCAAAAAGTCCATTTTTGTAGTGAAAGATATATTAATGAAACTTATGTTCAATTACAATGAAGTATTTAGGTGCATAAAATCCATGCTCCCCCACAATTTATGCATTCAATATAACAAAATATTCTATCTTGATGGTTTAAAAAGATAAAAGCTAAGAGTTGGTATCAGACAGTAAAATATCACAATATAGATAAAAACAAATGTATTCAGTTACAAAATTGCTTACAAAGTAGGCACAAAACACTGATACAACAAAAGCAAACTAAGTACAACAAGTAAATCTTTGAGGCTACTCCTCATCAGAAGGTATATCAAAGGAGACAGGAGCCATGATCCTAGATGAGGATTTTGGAGTCCTATGAGAGGAACTCCGAGTCCTCAGAGAGGGACCAGACCTAGGGGTAGTCCTACGAGATCTATATGTCCTAGGAAAGGGCTCCACAGGTGTCCCGACTGAAGCAGTAGCAGAAGGAGTAGACGGATCAGTATGCTGAGTAGACTGAGCTGGGGTCTGCCTGCTGACTAGCTCATAAGCTGTGGGATCATCAACATCTGTCTCCGTATGCTCATCTATATCATCCGGAATCCCAGTAATAGTCTCAAATAGTGACTTTGTAGGCTCAGTATCAACTGGCACATCTGTGGCTGGAGGATCTGTACTCGGAAGATCAGCAGAAGGAGGATCAGTAGCAAGGGGTATCTCTGGAATCGAATCTGCAGGTGGAATATCAGAACTACCTGCTCCAGGCTGATCTCCATCACTGTCACTGTATCCACTGGAGTCATCATCATCATCATCATCATCATCATGTGGAGGAGATACTGTCGGATCTGCAGTCCCTGATGGCAGTGCTAATCTCAGTAAGCTGAGGATCTATCGGAATCCTGTGTCCATACTAGCTGAGAGAGCACCAATGCGCATATCTGTGTGTGTCTGCAGATCATGTAACTCCTATCGTATACCAGTGATCTCTGTCCGGACCTCTGTAATGTGATCAGTCACTCTCTGCTCAAAGTCCGATATCCTCGCTGAAGACCTCCGTGGTGTAGCAGTAATAGTAGGTGCTGGAGTTGATGAGGGTGGTGGCGTGAATGGCTCAGGCCCCGCAGTCTCTGACTCCGGTGCTGGGCGAGGAGGTGTACCATGATCAGTAGGCTCTGAAGGCCCTGCCTCAGCAGCTCGGATCTCATCCTCCTCATCTGGCTCCTGGCCAGACTCTCGTCGTACCCAGCGGTCACTAATCAGTCGAAATCCCATCCTATGTAGGGATTTCTCTCCATAAGTATCAGTGTGCTGCAGCTGACTGAAGGGTATCCCGTCAAATGAAACACCATTCTCTCTGAATATCTGAGTCAGTCCCATGCCATATGGCTGAACAAGTCTCCTGTGAGATGCTACCTCACCCATCTGCTGAAGCATGATCCTGGGAAGGTTGATGGGAGTCCGCTGTCTCAGGGACACCATCAACACCAGCTCACGCTCAGTGATAAAATCGAATCTCCCGCTCTTTGGAATCAAGATACGGGCGATGATATGATGCAGCACTCTCATCTCCAGTGAAAGCTGGTTAGCGGCAACTGTGGAAATGCCGCTAACATCCTCACGCTCTAGGATACATCTGAAGGCGTGCTCTCTGTCGCTGATCGTAGTGGCAGTAGTGCCATGAAGTGGAATCCTCCAAATGCGACTGATGACCTCCGGTGTCACTGGAATCTCGATCCCTCGTACTGTAGCAGACCATCCAATGCCATCAGTGGCCATGGATCCATAAGACTCCCTGATGAGGTCTGGGTAGAATCTCTCAGACATCGTACAGAAATGAACCAGACATGCATCTCTCAGTACATCTCCAATAAAGAAGTGATGCTGATCCCAGAATGGTATATCCACACGCCTCCCACTAGCAATGCTCTTCCATACTAGGCTGGCTGGCACTGGTGCAGGTGGCTCTGGGGTCGGCTCACGCTCATGTCTGACCTTTCTTCGTCGCTCAGTACTACCCTGGCCTTGTTCCAATCTCCTTTTCCTTACTGCCAAGTGCTTTCTCGGACCCATATGGAAGGAAGAGGGGTAAAATAGGGAGAAGTAGGATAATGCAAGGCTAAGAGGAAAGGAGAGGGAAAGAGAGGTTCACGGATTGAGAAAAAAAAGAGGAGAAGATGAAATGTAGAGATAGGGTTTGTGAGAATGGAGAAAATCAAGAGTAAATGAAGAAAAAGTAAGAAACAGAGGAAAGAAATAAGTGTTTTCAATTGAAAAACAACCGAGATTTGAGGGTAGATAGGTGCAAAGGCTTTCGGTTGTCCAAAACCAAGAATACGGTCAAAAAGAGGATTGATTCCAAGGAAAGCAAGAGGAGAGGAGAGGATTTCCCAAAATGATGAAGGAGAAGGGTGGAAATCCACTATTTAGGGGTTTAGGGAAGTTGGAGGGGGACCACACGAAGGAGAAGTAAGAAAAAAATGGAGAAAAAAGGCTTGCGGACGGGTTTTAAAAAAGTAGATTTCCGTTCAAGTGTCGACCTCTAAAAATTTTCAGGGGTCGACCTCAAGTGTCGACCTCCAAAACTTAGGTGTCGACCTCAAGTGTCGACCTCCAAAAATTAAAGTGTCGACCTCCAATAATTAATTACCTAAAATAAAATTCTGTAAAAATTTAAAAGGTTGATAAAATTTAGAAAAATAAACTTTAAACACATTTGAGAATTTATAAATCATTTTTGGGGAATTTTGATGAAAATTTGAAGAGTTTCAAGCAAAAGGATCAATGACTCCCAGTTCTCTTCTGATCATACAAAATCTATCTTCATTCAATGGTTTTGTGAATATATCAGCCAATTGATAATCGGTACATATAAATTCTAACAACACATTAGAGTTTTGAACGTGATCTCTTATGAAGTGATGTCTTATTTCAATATGTTTGCTTCTTGAATGTTGTACATGATTTTTCGTTAAATTGATTGCACTAGTATTATCACATCTTATGGGTGTCTTAATTAGTTTGATGCCAAAGTCCTCGAGTTGTTGTTTGATCCATAGAATCTGAGCACAACAGCTTCCAGCTGCTATATATTCGACTTCCGCCATAGATAGAGCAACCGAATTCTATTTCTTACTGCTCCATGAAATCAAATTAACTCCTAGGAATTGACAAGTTCCACTAGTACTTTTTCGATCAAGTTTACACCCAGCAAAATCAGCATCAGAATATGCAATTAATTCATATGATGACTCTCTAGAGTACCAAAGACCAATTTCGATAGACCCAGATAAGTATCTAAGTATACGTTTTACAGCTAAGAGATGTAATTCTTTAGGAGCAGACTGAAAATGTGCACACATACAAACACTAAACATTATATCTGGTCTACTGGCAGTTAGATATAGCAATGAACCAATCATGCCTCTATATAATTTTTGGTCTACTGATTTACCACATTCATCTTTGTCTAATTTACATGAAGAGCTCATAGGGGTACCTATTGGTTTGGTAGTCTCCATCCCAAACTTTTTCAATATCTCCCTTGTGTACTTGGCTTGGTTGATGGAGATCCCCTCTTTGGTTTGCTTAATTTGGAGTCCGAGGAAGAAGTTGAGTTCTCCCATCATGCTCATCTCGAACTCACTCTGCATTAACTTTGCAAATTCTTGACAAAGACATTCGTTAGTAGCACCAAAAATAATATCATCTACATATATTTGTACTACTAAGAGATCATCATTTTTCTTTTTCAAAAATAATGTATTATCTACATTACCTCTAGAGAAATCATTTTTCATCAAAAATGAACTAATCTATCATACCAAGCTCTAGGAGCTTGCTTTAAACCATACAATGCTTTAAGCAATTTAAAGACATGATTAGGAAATTCATGATTTTCAAAACCAGGAGGTTGTTCAACATAAACCTCCTCTTCAATAAATCCATTTAAAAAGGCACTCTTTACATCCATTTGAAATAACTTGAAATCCATAAAACAAGCAAAAGCAAGTAAAAGTCTAATTGCTTCTAGCCTAGCAACAGGAGCAAAGGTTTCATCAAAGTCGATCCCTTCTTCCTGGTTGTAGCCTTTAGCAACAAGTCTAGCTTTGTTCCTAGTTACAATACCATGTTCATCAAGTTTATTTCTAAAAACCCATTTTGTGCCAATTATAGAAACATTAAGGGGTCTTTCAGTTAAAGTCCAAACATTATTTCTTTTAAATTGATTTAGTTCATCTTGCATAGCATTAATCCAGTTACAATCTTTTTCAGCTTCTTCTATTGACTTAGGCTCTATCTGAGATACAAAAGCTAAATAATCACAAACATTTCTAATAGAAGAGCGTGTACTTACCCCCTTTGATGGATCACCAATTATTAGCTCTTTAGGGTATCCGTGTGCATACCTCCATTCTTTAGGTAATGGTTTTGGTGAAGTTGCATTGATCTCTTGAATTTGATCTTGATTCTCTTGATCATCATCTCCTTTGGGCTCATCTTCATTGATTGTCAATTGTTCAAGCTTCTTTGTACCTGTTTCAACATCAATAGAATCTTCTTTTCTAGAAGATTTTTCGTTAGATTCATCAAACACTACATGAATTGATTCTTCAACCAGAAGAGTTCTTCTGTTGAAGACCCTATATGCCTTGCTAGAAGTAGAGTATCCTAAGAAGATACCCTCATCTGACTTGGCATCAAATTTACTGATATTATCTTTGCCATTGTTTAATATGAAACAGCGACAACCAAATACTCGAAAATACTTGAGATTAGGTTTTCAATTTTTCCAAAGCTCATATGGTGTTTTCTTCAAAATAGGTCGAATTAAAACACGATTTAAAATATAACAGGAAGTATTAATGGCTTCTGCCCAAAAATATCTAGGTAAATCATTTTCGCAAAGCATTGTCCATACCATTTCTTCAAGAGTCCTGTTCTTTCTTTCTACCACCCCATTTTGTTGAGGTGTCCTAGGTGTAGAAAAATTATGACTAATACCATTTTCATTATAAAAAGCTTCAAAATCATGATTGTCAAATTCAGTTCCATGATCACTATGCAAAGAAATAATAGTGAGATCTTTTTTGTTTGAAACCCTTTTATGAAATTTAACAAAAGCTGAAAATATTTCATCTTTATGAGCTAAAAACATCACCCAAGTAAATCGTGAGTAATCATCTACAATTACTAGCCCATATTTTTACCTCCCAAACTAGTTGTTCTGGTTGGTCCAAAGAGGTCCATATGCAATAATTCAAGGGGTCTAGTAGTAGATACTACTCCTTTAGGTTTGAAAGTAGATTTAGTTTGTTTTCCAAATTGACATGCAGCACAAATCTTATCTTTTTCAAATGTGAGTTTTGGCAATTCTTTTACAAGATTCTTTTTGCTTAATTTTGAAATCAACTGCATACTAGCATGCCCTAGCCTACGATGCCAAAGCCAACTAGTTTCACTTGCCTTGGCTTCCTTAGCCACTAGGCATTGACCACTTTTCATGGCTAGATCATCAAGATCAACCATGTAAATGTTTCCATGCCTAAGACCAGTGAACTTGATGCCATCGACATCTAGACTAGATACCATGCACAAAGATGATTCAAAAATTACTTTAAAACCCTTATCACAAAACTGACTAATGCTAAAAAGATTATGCTTCAAGCCATCAACAAATAATACATTATCTACATAAGCATTAGGGGTGCTATGGATTTTACCAATTCCGACGATTTTGCCTTTTCCATTATCACCAAAAGTAACGTTTCCACCATCAATAGCAGCTAGTGATGAGAATTGCTTCACATCCCCAGTCATGTGCCTTGAGCAACCACTATCCAGATACCACATTCTTCTTTTATTTTTGGTTGCAAGGCATACCTGCAAAAAATTGATCAAGTTGAAACTTTAGGTACCCAAGTCATCTTGGGTCCTTTAGGGTTAGTCAAATTGGTTCCTTTTGGAACCCAAATCTTTTTAAAGGTATTTAATTTTCTTTTATTACAAACATATGATTTATGACCTAATTTACCACATGCATAGCAGGTAATATTAGAAGATGCAGGTATGAAAAAGTTCTTGTAAAGTTTTTGCTGATTGTGTGGCTTAAATCCAAGTCCAGCTTTGTTAAACACTGCATGTTGACTATTTAAAAGCATATTTAGTTTTTCTGAACTAAAAGTAAACTTTTCTACAAAAGGTTTTACTTTTTCTAACTCTTCCTTGTAATTCTTGTTTTGAAGCAATAGTTCTTTATTTTGTTTTTCAATGTTCTCATTAGTTTTAAGACTTCTATTATTTTTCAAAGAATCATTTTCTTTTAAAAGATTATTCTTATCATTTGTTAAAGTCTTTACATGTTCAGTTAATTTCTTGTTTTCTTGAATTAAATTTTCAATTTCAGTTGAAAACTTTTCTGAATTTTTGTAAGCTCAGAATTTTGCTTTCTTAATTTCTTATTTTTCAATTTTAATTTTTCATATTCAATAACTAAGTCATCAAAAGCATCATGCAATTCATTGAAAGTAAATTCAGTTTCAGGTTCAGAATTTACCTCATTATCTTCATTGGCCATGAAACATAAGTTGGCGACTACCTGCTGCTCTTCTTCACTGCTGGAGTCCTCACTCTCACTCCAGGTAGCCATCATGGCTTTCTTTCTCAACATCCTTCGACTCTTTTTAAGCAAAGGGCAATCCGTTTTGTAATGTCCAGGCTTCTTGCACTCGAAGCAGATGGGTGGATCTCTTTCTTTCTCTTTCTTTTTTTCCTTGTTGTGATCACCTTTTTGTGGCCTTTTCTTGTAGAAGCCCTTCTTCTTTCTCATGAATCTTTTGAATTTTCTTGTAATGAGGGATGTCTCATCATCATCAGCTTCTTCTTCTGATTCATCACTTGACTCTTCTTTTGTAGTGGACTTGAAGGCTATGGCTTTTTTTTTCTTGTCATTGTCCACTGTCTTCTGCTTTAGTGAAAGCTCGTAAGTCATCAGTGATCCAAGAAGCTGCTCGAGAGGTAGAGTATTGACATCCTTGGCTTCTTCTATGGCTGTTACTTTCGCATCTCATGAAGCCGGAAGAGACCTGAGAAGTTTGTTAACCAGTTCACCATTAGATATAATTTTTCCCAAACTCCTCATACCATTTACTATATTGGTAAATCTAGTATACATTTCACTTATACTTTCAGTTGGTTCCATCATGAACATCTCATACGTGTGAATGAGCATGTTCATCTTTGTGGTCTTCACGTGGTGTGTACCCTCATGGGTAACCTCAAGTGTATCCCAAATTTCTTTGGCGGAAATACAATTTGATATTCTGTTGAATTCACTAGGGTCAAGTGCACAGAATAGCAAATTCATCGCCTTAGCATTTAACTCAGCTTGTTTGATGTCATTGTCATCCCATTCTTCTTCAGATTTTGGGGTGATAATGCCATTAACCAAGTGAGTGGGCTGATGAGGCCCTTTAGTGATTACTCTCCATATATGATAATCTACAGCTTGTAAATAAATACACATACGAGTTTTCCGGTATGTGTAGTTTGTGCCATTAAAGAAAGGAGGGCGATTTGATGCTTGTCCTTCAACTATACCCATTCCAATTGGGGCGGCCATGATCTTTCACTCAAGATCGTTGGACCTACAAGAGAGTACCGGTGCTTTGATACCACTTGTTGCCCAGATATGGTGCCCAAGAGGGGGGGTGAATTGGGTATTTTAAAAATTAAAGCAATATATGTGCTATCAAGTTCAAAAGTGAAGAGTGATAGTGCTCAAGTAATTGTGCAACAGAAGCAATGAAATAAATTGACAATTAAAGAGCGAAAGAAGAGCAATGCAAACACAAGAAATATAGTGGTTCGGTGCACCTAGCACCTACATCCACTCCCCAAGCTCCACTTGGAAATTTCCACTATAATCTTTAGATTACAGCCGACTTGTTTTACCAGGCTCACAAGTCAAAACCTTACACACTTGTTTTGGCTTCGGGCTTACAAGCAACCCTAGTTGGTTTTATCAATTGGCTCACCAACAAACCTCACTCACTTGTTTTGGCTTTGGGCTTACAAGCAACCCTAGTTGGTTTTATCAATTGGCTCACCAACAAACCTCACACTAGTTTCAAATTCCCTTGAAACTAGCTAAAGACAAAAAGGAATATGGATACAATGAATAAAACAAAACAAACTCCTTTTGAGCAATAAGAAATTCGTTGTAGCTCTTGATGGAGACTCTTCAAGCCTTTTCCCTTGGAATCTTTGGACCTCACTAAATGCCAAACACTTGAAAGTTGGATTCCTCAAAGATGGAAAGCTTTTGGCTAAGGAATCTCTTGGTTTTCTCACTCTTTTGACTTGGGATTGATTGAAGGCTTTGTACTTTGACTCTACACTTTTTCACTTTGTCTCCTTGTCTTTTTTGAAGTTTGGTGGAGGTTAAATACCTCATTCATGCTGAAACAACTCCACAAGACCATTAGAATCAAAAATATGGCCGTTTATGGCCGTTAGAAATCAAATCAGAAGTTCAGAAAAACTAGCCGTTATGCCATGAGTCGACCTCATGAGTCGACCTCTGGATCAAGTGTCGACCTCATGAGTCGACCTCCAGTTTGTTTTAGGCAAAAATTCAGAATACCATAGTTCTGCCAGGTTTGAATTCTCAGGCTATGAGTCGACCTCTGGTGTCGACCTCTGGACAGGTGTTGACCTCTAGTGGTCGACCTCTGGTGCGTTCCACTGAGATTTTGCCGTGCCGGCCATGCTGAACTTTTCTTCTCTTCATGAGTCGACCTCTGGTGGTCGACCTTTGACAATGTATCGACCTTTGGGGGTCGACCTCTGATCTGAATTTTTCTGAAACTCTTTGAGATGTGCGTGCCATGCTTGAGTTTCTTTAAGCCTTTGTTTCTTTTGTCAAATGTTTCTTAACAAGAAGGTCCAATATTAGTAATTTGATCTTGTCCAAGGTAGAAGAGCTCTTTTCCAAATCAGGCAAACTTAGTTTCATCATTGTACTCTTGATACTCTTTTTGAATGACCTAAGTCCTGAAACTTTGTCTTGAGATTAAACATTAGTCCAAACATATACTCAACCTTTTGTTAATCATCAAAACTAAGGAGCCAAAGCCAACAATCTCTCCCTTTTTGATGATGACAAAACCTTGAGTATATATGCAATTAAGTCCAAAAGCAATATATAGCAATACTAAAAATTTTTCAAAGAATCCTTACATGCATGAGTATATCATAAAAATTTTACTTTTCATCTACTTTTTGTGAAAACATTCTCAAGAGTCAAAAAGATTTTACTTTTCATTTATTTATTTCTTTTTGTGAAAACATTCTCATGAGTCAAAAAGATAAGAACCATTTACAAGCTTTACTCATAAGAATCATATATACTTTACTACACATAAGAATCATATATACTTTGCTACTCTCCCTTTTTGTCAAGAATCAAAAAGTCCGTTTTTGTAGTGAAAGATATATTAATGAAACTTATGTTCAATTACAATGAAGTATTTAGGTGCATAAAATCCATGCTCCCCCTCAATTTATGCATTCAATATAACAAAATATTCTATCTTGAGGGTTTAAAAAGATAAAAGCTAAGAGTTGGTATCAGACAGTAAAATATCACAATATAGATAAAAACAAATGTATTTAGTTACAAAATTGCTTACAAAGTAGGCATAAAACACTGATACAACAAAAGCAAACTAAGTACAACAAGTAAATCTATGAGGCTACTCCTCATCAGAAGGTATATCAAAGGAGACAGGAGCCATGATCCTAGATGAGGATTTTGGAGTCCTATGAGAGGAACTCCGAGTCCTCAGAGAGGGACCAGACCTAGGGGTAGTCCTACGAGATCTATATGTCCTAGGAAAGGGCTCCACAGGTGTCCCGACTGAAGCAGTAGCAAAAGGAGTAGACGGATCAGTATGCTGAGTAGACTGAGCTGGGGTCTGCCTGCTGACTAGCTCATAAGCTGTGGGATCATCAACATCTGTCTCCGTATGCTCATCTATATCATCCGGAATCCCAGTAATAGTCTCAAATAGTGACTCTGTAGGCTCAGTATCAACTGGCACATCTGTGGCTGGAGGATCTGTACTCGGAAGATCAGTAGAAGGAGGATCAGTAGCAAGGGGTATCTCTGGAATCGAATCTACAGGTGGAATATCAGAACTACCTGCTCCAGGCTGATCTCCATCACTGTCACTGTATCCACTGGAGTCATCATCATCATCATCATCATCATCATGTGGAGGAGATACTGTCGGATCTGCAGTCCCTGATGGCAGTGCTAATCTCAGTAAGCTGAGGATCTGTCGGAATCCTGTGTCCATACTAGCTGAGAGAGCACCAATGCGCATATCTGTGTGTGTCTGCAGATCATGTAACTCCTATCGTACACCAGTGATCTCTGTCCGGACCTCTGTAATGTGATCAGTCACTCTCTGCTCAAAGTCCGATATCCTCGCTGAAAACCTCCGTGGTGTAGCAGTAATAGTAGGTGCTGGAGTTGATGAGGGTGGTGGCGTGAATGGCTCAGGCCCCGCAGTCTCTGACTCCGGTGCTGGGCGAGGAGGTGTACCATGATCAGTAGGCTCTGAAGGCCCTGCCTCAGCAGCTCGGATCTCATCCTCCTCATCTGGCTCCTGGCCAGACTCTCGTCGTACCCAGCGGTCACTAATCAGTCGAAATCCCATCCTATGTAGGGATTTCTCTCCATAAGTATCAGTGTGCTGCAGCTGACTGAAGGGTATCCCGTCAAATGAAACACCATGCTCTCTGAATATCTGAGTCAGTCCCATGCCATATGGCTGAACAAGTCTCCTGTGAGATGCTGCCTCACCCATCTGCTGAAGCATGATCCTGGGAAGGTTGATGGGAGTCCGCTGTCTCAGGGACACCATCAACACCAGCTCACGCTCAGTGATAAAATCGAATCTCCCTCTCTTCGGAATCAAGATACGGGCGATGATATGATGCAGCACTCTCATCTCCAGTGAAAGCTGGTTAGCGGCAACTGTGGAAATGCCGCTAACATCCTCACGCTCTAGGATACATCTGAAGGCATGCTCTCTGTCGCTGATCATAATGGCAGTAGTGCCATGAAGTGGAATCCTCCAAATGCGACTGATGACCTCCGGTGTCACTGGAATCTCGATCCCTCGTACTGTAGCAGACCATCCAATGCCATCAGTGGCCATGGATCCATAAGACTCCCTGATGAGGTCTGGGTAGAATCTCTCAGACATCGTACAGAAATGAACCAGACATGCATCTCTCAGTACATCTCCAATAAAGAAGTGATGCTGATCCCAGAATGGTATATCCACACGCCTCCCACTAGCAATGCTCTTCCATACTAGGCTGGCTGGCACTGGTGCAGGTGGCTCTGGGGTCGGCTCACGCTCATGTCTGACCTTTCTTCGTCGCTCAGTACTACCCTGGCCTTGTTCCAATCTCCTTTTCCTTACTGCCAAGTGCTTTCTCGGACCCATATGGAAGGAAGAGGGGTAAAATAGGGAGAAATTGGATAATGCAAGGCTAAGAGGAAAGGAGAGGGAAAGAGAGGTTCACGGATTGAGAAAAAAAAAGGAGAAGATGAAATGTAGAGATAGGGTTTGTGAGAATGGAGAAAATCAAGAGTAAATGAAGAAAAAGTAAGAAACAGAGGAAAGAAATAAGTGTTTTCAATTGAAAAACAACCGAGATTTGAGGGTAGATAGGTGCAAAGGCTTTCGGTTGTCCAAAACCAAGAATACGGTCAAAAAGAGGATTGATTCCAAGGAAAGCAAGAGGAGAGGAGAGGATTTCCCAAATGATGAAGGAGAAGGGTGGAAATCCACTATTTAGGGGTTTAGGGAAGTTGGAGGGGGACCACACGAAGGAGAAGTAAGAAAAAAATGGAGAAAAAAGGCTTGCGGACGGGTTTTAAAAAAGTAGATTTCCGTTCAAGTGTCGACCTCTAAAAATTTTCAGGGGTCGACCTCAAGTGTCGACCTCCAAGACTTAGGTGTCGACCTCAAGTGTCAACCTCCAAAAATTAAAGTGTCGACCTCCAATAATTAATTACCTAAAATAAAATTCTGTAAAAATTTAAAAGGTTGATAAAATTTAGAAAAATAAACTTTAAACACATTTGAGAATTTATAAATCATTTTTGGGGAATTTTGATGAAAATTTGAAGAGTTTCAAGCAAAAGGATCAATGACTCCCAGTTCTCTTCTGATCATACAAAATCTATCTTCATTCAATGGTTTTGTGAATATATCAGCCAATTGATAATCGGTACATATAAATTCTAACAACACATTAGAGTTTTGAACGTGATCTCTTATGAAGTGATGTCTTATTTCAATATGTTTGCTTCTTGAATGTTGTACATGATTTTTCGTTAAATTGATTGCACTAGTATTATCACATCTTATGGGTGTCTTAATTAGTTTGATGCCAAAGTCCTCGAGTTGTTGTTTGATCCATAGAATCTGAGCACAACAGCTTCCAGCTGCTATATATTCGACTTCCGCCATAGATAGAGCAACCGAATTCTATTTCTTACTGCTCCATGAAATCAAATTAACTCCTAGGAATTGACAAGTTCCACTAGTACTTTTTCGATCAAGTTTACACCCAGCAAAATCAGCATCAGAATATGCAATTAATTCATATGATGACTCTCTAGAGTACCAAAGACCAATTTCGATAGACCCAGATAAGTATCTAAGTATACGTTTTACAGCTAAGAGATGTGATTCTTTAGGAGCAGACTGAAAACGTGCACACATACAAACACTAAACATTATATCTGGTCTACTGGCAGTTAGATATAGCAATGAACCAATCATGCCTCTATATAATTTTTGGTCTACTGATTTACCACATTCATCTTTGTCTAATTTACATGAAGAGCTCATAGGGGTACCTATTGGTTTGGTAGTCTCCATCCCAAACTTTTTCAATATCTCCCTTGTGTACTTGGCTTGGTTGATGGAGATCCCCTCTTTGGTTTGCTTAATTTGGAGTCCGAGGAAGAAGTTGAGTTCTCCCATCATGCTCATCTCGAACTCACTCTGCATTAACTTTGCAAATTCTTGACAAAGACATTCGTTAGTAGCACCAAAAATAATATCATCTAAATATATTTGTACTACTAAGAGATCATCATTTTTCTTTTTCAAAAATAATGTATTATCTACATTACCTCTAGAGAAATCATTTTTCATCAAAAATGAACTTAATCTATCATACCAAGCTCTAGGAGCTTGCTTTAAACTATACAATGCTTTATGCAATTTAAAGACATGATTAGGAAATTCATGATTTTCAAAACCAGGAGGTTGTTCAACATAAACCTCCTCTTCAATAAATCCATTTAAAAAGGCACTCTTTACATCCATTTGAAATAACTTGAAATCCATAAAACAAGCAAAAGCAAGTAAAAGTCTAATTGCTTCTAGCCTAGCAACAGGAGCAAAGGTTTCATCAAAGTCGATCCCTTCTTCCTGGTTGTAGCCTTTAGCAACAAGTCTAGCTTTGTTCCTAGTTACAATACCATGTTCATCAAGTTTATTTCTAAAAACCCATTTTGTGCCAATTATAAAAACATTAAGGGGTCTTTCAGTTAAAGTCCAAACATTATTTCTTTTAAATTGATTTAGTTCATCTTGCATAGCATTAATCCAGTTACAATCTTTTTCAGCTTCTTCTATTGACTTAGGCTCTATCTGAGATACAAAAGCTAAATAATCACAAACATTTCTAATAGAAGAGCGTGTACTTACCCCCTTTGATGGATCACCAATTATTAGCTCTTTAGGGTGTCCGTGTGCATACCTCCATTCTTTAGGTAATGGTTTTGGTGAAGTTGCATTGATCTCTTGAATTTGATCTTGATTCTCTTGATCATCATCTCCTTTGGGCTCATCTTCATTGATTGTCAATTGTTCAAGCTTCTTTGTACCTGTTTCAACATCAATAGAATCTTCTTTTCTAGAAGATTTTTCGTTAGATTCATCAAACACTACATGAATTGATTCTTCAACCAGAAGAGTTCTTCTGTTGAAGACCCTGTATGCCTTGCTAGAAGTAGAGTATCCTAAGAAGATACCCTCATCTGACTTGGCATCAAATTTACTGATATTATCTTTGCCATTGTTTAATATGAAACAGCGACAACCAAATACTCGAAAATACTTGAGATTAGGTTTTCAATTTTTCCAAAGCTCATATGGTGTTTTCTTCAAAATAGGTCGAATTAAAACACGATTTAAAATGTAACAGGAAGTATTAATGGCTTCTGCCCAAAAATATCTAGGTAAATCGTTTTCGCAAAGCATTGTCCATGCCATTTCTTCAAGAGTCCTGTTCTTTCTTTCTACCACCCCATTTTGTTGAGGTGTCCTAGGTGCAGAAAAATTATGACTAATACCATTTTCATTACAAAAAGCTTCGAAATCATGATTGTCAAATTCAGTTCCATGATCACTACGCAAAGAAATAATAGTGAGATCTTTTTTGTTTGAAACCCTTTTATGAAATTTAACAAAAGCTGAAAATGTTTCATCTTTATGAGCTAAAAACATCACCCAAGTAAATCGTGAGTAATCATCTACAATTACTAGCCCATATTTTTTACCTCCCAAACTAGTTGTTCTGGTTGGTCCAAAGAGGTCCATATGCAATAATTCAAGGGGTCTAGTAGTAGATACTACTCCTTTAGGTTTGAAAGTAGATTTAGTTTGTTTTCCAAATTGACATGCAGCACAAATCTTATCTTTTTCAAATGTGAGTTTTGGCAATTCTTTTACAAGATTCTTTTTGCTTAATTTTGAAATCAACTGCATACTAGCATGCCCTAGCCTACGATGCCAAAGCCAACTAGTTTCACTTGCCTTGGCTTCCTTAGCCATTAGGCATTGACCACTTTCCATGGCTAGATCATCAAGATCAACCATGTAAATGTTTCCATGCCTAAGACCAGTGAACTTGATGCCATCGACATCTAGACTAGATACCATGCACAAAGATGATTCAAAAATTACTTTAAAACCCTTATCACAAAACTGACTAATGCTAAAAAGATTATGCTTCAAGCCATCAACAAATAATACATTATCTACATAAGCATTAGGGGTGATATGGATTTTACCAATTCCGACGATTTTGCCTTTTCCATTATCACCAAAAGTAACGTTTCCACCATCAATAGCAGCTAGTGATGAGAATTGCTTCACATCCCCAGTCATGTGCCTTGAGCAACCACTATCCAGATACCACATTCTTCTTTTATTTTTGGTTGCAAGGCATACCTGCAAAAAATTGATCAAGTTGAAACTTTAGGTACCCAAGTCATCTTGGGTCCTTTAGGGTTAGTCAAATTGGTTCCTTTTGGAACCCAAATCTTTTTAAAGGTATTTAATTTTTTTTTATTACAAACATATGATTTATGACCTAATTTACCACATGCATAGCAGGTAATATTAGAAGATGCAGGTATGAAAAAGTTCTTGTAAAGTTTTTGCTGATTGTGTGGCTTAAATCCAAGTCCAGCTTTGTTAAACACTGCATGTTGACTATTTAAAAGCATATTTAGTTTTTCTGAACTAAAAGTAAACTTTTCTACAAAAGGTTTTACTTTTTCTAACTCTTCCTTGTAATTCTTGTTTTGAAGCAATAGTTCTTTATTTTGTTTTTCAATGTTCTCATTAGTTTTAAGACTTCTATTATTTTTCAAAGAATCATTTTCTTTTAAAAGATTATTCTTATCATTTGTTAAAGTCTTTACATGTTCAGTTAATTTCTTGTTTTCTTGAATTAAATTTTTAATTTAAGTTGAAAACTTTTCTGAATTTTTTGTAAGCTCAGAATTTTGCTTTCTTAATTTCTTATTTTTCAATTTTAATTTTTCATATTCAATAACTAAGTCATCAAAAGCATCATGCAATTCATTGAAAGTAAATTCAGTTTCAGGTTCAGAATTTACCTCATTATCTTCATTGGCCATGAAACATAAGTTGGCGACTACCTGCTTCTCTTCTTCACTGCTGGAGTCCTCACTCTCACTCCAGGTAGCCATCATGGCTTTCTTTCTCAACATCCTTCGACTCTTTTTAAGCAAAGGGCAATCTGTTTTGTAATGTCCAGGCTTCTTGCACTCGAAGCAGATGGGTGGATCCCTTTCTTTCTCTTTCTTTTTTTCCTTGTTGTGATCACCTTTTTGTGGCCTTTTCTTGTAGAAGCCCTTCTTCTTTCTCATGAATCTTTTGAATTTTCTTGTAATGAGGGCTGTCTCATCATCATCAGCTTCTTCTTCTGATTCATCACTTGACTCTTCTTTTGTAGTGGACTTGAAGGCTATGGCTTTTTTTTTCTTGTCATTGTCCACTGTCTTCTGCTTTAGTGAAAGCTCGTAAGTCATCAGTGATCCAAGAAGCTGCTCGAGAGGTAGAGTATTGACATCCTTGGCTTCTTCTATGGCTGTTACTTTCGCATCCCATGAAGCTGGAAGAGACCTGAGAAGTTTGTTAACCAGTTCACCATTAGATATAATTTTTCCCAAACTCCTCATACCATTTACTATATTGGTAAATCTAGTATACATTTCACTTATACTTTCAGTTGGTTCCATCCTGAACATCTCATACGTGTGAATGAGCATGTTCACCTTTGTGGTCTTCACTTGGTGTGTACCCTCATGGGTAACCTCAAGTGTATCCCAAATTTCTTTGGCGGAAATATAATTTGATATTCTGTTGAATTCACTAGGGTCAAGTGCACAGAATAGCAAATTCATCGCCTTAGCATTTAACTCAGCTTGTTTGATGTCATTGTCATCCCATTCTTCTTCAGATTTTGGGGTGATAATGCCATTAACCAAGTGAGTGGGCTGATGAGGCCCTTTAGTGATTACTCTCCATATATGATAATCTACAGCTTGTAAATAAATACGCATACGAGTTTTCCAATATGTGTAGTTTGTGCCATTAAAGAAAGGAGGGCGATTTGATGCTTGTCCTTCAACTATACCCATTCCAATTGGGGCGGCCATGATCTTTCACTCAAGATCGTTGGACCTACAAGAGAGTACCGGTGCTCTGATACCACTTGTTGCCCAGATATGGTGCCCAAGAGGGGGGGTGATTGGGTATTTTAAAAATTAAAGCAATATATGTGCTATCAAGTTCAAAAGTGAAGAGTGATAGTGCTCAAGTAATTATGCAACGGAAGCAATGAAATAAATTGACAATTAAAGAGCGAAAGAAGAGCAATGCAAACACACAAGAAATATAGTGGTTCGGTGCACCTAGCACCTACATCCACTCCCCAAGCTCCACTTGGGAATTTCCACTATAATCTTTAGATTACAGCTGACTTGTTTTACCAGGCTCACAAGTCAAAACCTTACACACTTGTTTTGGCTTCGAGCTTACAAGCAACCCTAGTTGGTTTTATCAATTGGCTCACCAACAAACCTCACTCACTTGTTTTGGCTTCGGGCTTACAAGCAACCCTAGTTGGTTTTATCAATTGGCTCACCAACAAACCTCACACTAGTTTCAAATTCCCTTGAAACTAGCTAAAGACAAAAAAAAATATGGATACAATGAATAAAACAAAACAAACTCCTTTTGAGCAATAAGAAATTCATTATAGCTCTTGATGGAGACTCTTCAAGCCTTTTCCCTTGGAATTTTTGGACCTCACTAAATGCCAAACACTTGAAAGTTGGATTCCTCAAAGATGGAAAGCTTTTGGCTAAGGAATCTCTTGGTTTTCTCACTCTTTTGACTTGGAATTGATTGAAGGCTTTGTACTTTGACTCTACACTTTTTCACTTTGTCTTCTTGTCTTTTTTGAAGTTTGGTGGAGGTTAAATATCTCATTCATGCTGAAACAACTCCACAAGACCGTTAGAATCAAAAATATGGCCGTTTATGGTCGTTAGAAATCAAATCAGAAGTTCAGAAAAACTAGATGTTATGCCATGAGTCGACCTCATGAGTCGACCTCTGGATCAAGTGTCGACCTCATGAGTCGACCTCCAGTTTGTTTTAGGCAAAAATTCAGAATACCATAGTTCTGCCAGGTTTGAATTCTCAGGCTATGAGTCGACCTCTAGTGTCGACCTCTGGACAGGTGTTGACCTCTGGTGGTCGACCTCTGGTGCGTGCCATTGAGATTTTGCCGTGCCGGCCATGCTGAACTTTTCTTCTCTTCATGAGTCGACCTCTGGTGGTCGACCTTTGACAAGGTGTCGACCTCTGGGGGTCGACCTCTGATCTGAATTTTTCTGAAACTCTTTGAGATGTGCGTGCCATGCTTGAGTTTCTTTAAGCCTTTGTTTCTTTTATCAAATATTTCTTAACAAGAAGGTCCAATATTAGTAATTTGATCTTGTCCAAGGTAGAAGAGCTCTTTTCCAAATCAGGCAAACTTTGTTTCATCATTGTACTCTTGATACTCTTTTTGAATGACCTATGTCCTGAAACTTTGTCTTGAGATTAAACATTAGTCCAAACATATACTCAACCTTTTGTTAATCATCAAAACTAAGGAGCCAAAGCCAACAAGTATTATTGTATGGGTCAGGCTGAGGGGCTCTCCTAGGTTCAACCTCTCGGTATGGATCAGGGTTTGGGGTCCTCCTAGGTTGAGGATTGTAGTACGGGTCAGGATGAGGGGACTCAGGATCTGGATCAGACTGTGACCCATGGGTTCTTTCTATGGTCCCTACATGGCCTTCTAACTGGCCAAACCTATCGGTAAGATGGTCAATTCTATTGTTGGTTTGGGTACTAGACTGAGTTAACTGGGTAGTCAATTGGGCCATGGATTGGGTTAGATGCTCAGTGAGTGCTTTTATTTGGGCTTGCAAATTTTCCATGGGTTCAGACATTTGTGAAGGAGGTGGGTGATATGAAACCCCTGATCTAGTGCTCATGCAAGACTTGATCAGACCGACTACAGCTGACTAGACCTAGAGTCTAAACTAGATGCTCAATCAGGGTGGCAAACTAGCCTATAGTAACCCTGTACTCAGCCAGGCAGGTGTAAGGGGAGTGTTAGGTCCCTGATTGCCAATCCTAGATATCAATAAGAGATTGGCCAGGTAGGCGGACCAGCACACAAGCCCTTTGGGATTGAATCCCTGAACCACCATTCTAGGCACTGAGCATAAGGCACACACAGGTTAACTTGACACAGTGATCTAACACTAGCCCGAACCCGACCAGTTGGTATCCCTAGCCCACTAGGGCAAATTAAGTATAGTTAATTTTAGGTTAAGGCTTGGAACTGAATGCAAGGGATGTGGTTTTGGGCTAAGGAGAGGTGATCAAATCCTCCCCCCATCTGATATAGCAAGAGTGCCCTTAAAAGTAAATTATGCAATGATGGCAGGCAGATGAGGATGCAAATTAGGGTTTAAATGTTTTTGGTATTTTTGGAGAATATGTAATTTTTTTTTTGGTATTTTCTTAAATAGAATAAAACTTGCAAATTATGGCCTAATATACAGGAAATATACTAAAATTAAAAGATATGCAAAAATGCTAAACAAAATCCTAAAACTTCCAAACTTGTCTTGCTGAAAAAAAAATAGAGCCAAAATTTTGCAGGCTGTATTTCAGCTTGCAAAAAATTCACAGTTCGAAATAAAATCTGAAAAAATTTTGAAAATTATTGTGAATTATGATAAATCCAGAAAAATAAATTTCAAAATTCTTTGAGTTTTTAACTGGGATAAATAATTAAAACGACAGAGCATATACGGACTGAAAAATTACAGAAAACAAGCCCTAATCTAAGCTCTAATACCAAATGATGGGGGACTAATATGAAAGCAATTCTTTTTGTATGTTTTACATGTTGAGTTAGGTGATTAATTCCCGAATTTGAGATCAAAATTATTTATAGAGAATTTTGTATGAGTTTTTGAAGATCAGCATGCAGATTAGGACCTAGAAAAGTAGCAAAGAAGGACCGCCAGGGCTGAGAAGCCTCGGTTAGGGCAAGTTCTCCTACAATAAAACTACTGGAGGTAGAGGGTTGTACCTGACAATGTCTGTGAAGATCGCAGCGAAGGGGTCTCTCGTTCCTCGATGGATGCGGCCTGAAAAACCGAGCCAATGACCCGCAGATACCCGACTTTCTGCTCGGTGGTCCGATTGAGGCTTGGCTGGAGTCGTTGGATTCGTAGGAACTCAGGGACCTACAAACGACCTATCAGGGGTTAGAAAATTCATAAAGGAACAAGAAAACAAAGAAAAAATAGCAAGGGAAGGCTTCTTTTGGAGTGGGCATCTAGGGATCTGGAGGGTTTGTTGGCAGCAGGAAGATGATTGCAAACACCGGGAAGAAGAACTCTCACAAACCCCTTTATGCACACAGCAGGGTATCACACAACTCAATAGAAGAACTTAAGGTTTTAATTCATATCAAAAATTAGGTTTCATACAAGAAGCTAGGGTCCCTTAAATAGACCCTTAACCTTGGGCTCCAAGTAAGGGCACATAAGTCTTTACATAAGATTCCTTTTCCCTCTCAAACCCTAGCTAGAAAATAAGGAAACATTAGGTTGAAAAATCCCTAAAAATTCTCTTGACTTGGCCAACACTCCAAGGATGCCTAGAAGGGCGTGTTGGGCTTCTAAGAGCAGCAAGGGGCCAGCCCAAAGGGGCCCGGGTGCATGGGTTTGGGCCTCTGGAAGCTGGGGTGGCCTGGTAGCTAGGTAGCAGGAATATTCCCTGGTATCTTGCTTCTTAGGGACTTGGGCTTGGCGCCTAGGCATGATTTCTTTGGGCTAGGATGTAGATGGACCTTTGGAATCTTGGATGCCCTTATCTATGAATATACTTTGGCATCTTGAAGGGAATCTGGGCATCTGGAGGGCATCTGCAAGAAATCAGGATTTTCTGAATTTTTCTCCTGGGGTCTTCAAATCTTCAAGCTGGGTTGGACTTGGGCTATACTTCCATGTCTTTAATCTAGTTGGACTTGGTCTTCACTTGTATGATATAGTCTTTAATCTTCAGTATGCTTGGACAGGACTCAAAAAGATAAAATTAGCTCAACATGAGTTGACTAGCATTGGACTGAACTAGCTCAACATAAGCTGACTAGTACAGAACTGAAATAACAACTCAAAAGACTCAAACAACAACTAAAAAATGACTCAGATGGGCTAAGCCCTTATTATTGATGGACTCATAAATTATTGATCAATTTATAAAGGGTTGAAAAGCCTCTGTCTTATTCTAGTGCCTCAGGTGTCCCCACCAGTCAGGATATGGGACTTTTCTGGGCTCAGCCTCTAAGGAAGGTTTATGATGAGGATATTCCCTAAGGTGGAAGGGTGACTCAGACTCAGGCTCGGTTGATGGTTGGGGCCTAGCAGCTTCCTCTAGAGGTCTTAGTCTGGCCTCTATTTGATCAAGTCTATTAGTCAACTGGTTGCTTAATTGAGTCTTGGATTGAGTTAGGGCT
Organism: Areca catechu; assembly: GCA_021397845.1. Lineage (NCBI taxonomy): Eukaryota > Viridiplantae > Streptophyta > Magnoliopsida > Arecales > Arecaceae > Areca > Areca catechu. The sequence goes on along the minus strand of CM038039.1, from coordinate 166,725,677 downwards.
CCAACGTCAGCTCGAAGTTGGTCCATGGCTTCAGTAGGGGGTGGAGAAGGTAGGTGAAAAGAGCTTCCTGATCTAGTGCACATATAACACATGCAGAACGGTGCTACGGTTTGCTAGACCTAGGAAATCTCACCAAATGTAAAGTCAAGAAGATGAACCTGGAAGAAGTAACTTGGCACCTGGCCAGGTAAGTGTAAGGTTAGTGGAGGTTCCTCTTTGCTTGCCTAGACACCAATTTGAAATTGGCCAGGTAAGTGAACCAACCCACTTCCCTTCGGGATCTAGTCCCTGAACCACTTTCCAAGACACCAGCTACTCAAGCACACACCAACAAGTGATCTAGCTTGGCTTGGCACTTGGGTCGACCCGACTTCATGGGTGTCCCTAGCTCACTAGAGCAGATTAAGCATCTAATCAATTTTAGCTAATGGCTAGGGTTCGATATGTCGGGTGGTGGTTTTTTTGGGCTAGGGACAGGTAATGAAATCCTAACCCTATGTTAATTTGATGCCCTTAGGATGAGTTATGCAAAATGATGCACACAAATGACTAATGAAATGACTTAAAATTTTCTTGTTTTTTTTGTTTTTCAGATGTGTGAATGCTAAACAAAATGCAGGAATTGAAATATGCCCCTAAATGCAAGAAATAGGCTAGATGGATGAATGAAGCAAGAAATGAGATGCTTGCAGGAACTTCAGACCTGAGATTTTCCTAGGTAGTATTTCGGCTTGTAGAAATTCTACAAAATGAAATAAAATCTGAGAAAATAATAAAAAATACTGTGAATTAAGTGTGATCTATCAAAATAGAAATCATGAAATTTGGGGGCCCCTATAGAGAGAAATAATTCAATGTTCAGACCATATACGGGCTGACCAGAATGCAGAAAATGAAAGGAAAAGATGCACTAGTCCTAGCCATGCTCTGATACCACTAATGATGTGCAATAAAGCTCTGATACCAATAATGATGTGCAATAAAGCTCTGATACCAATAATGATGCAGGGGTGTAGGGTAGGGCTAGAGATGCTAGTATGGATGCTTATGATGCAAAGGAATTTTTATAGTTGATGAGTTTTAGATATTTTTTTAGGTTTTTGATTCCTGATTACAAACAAAGACTAGAAATAGGAGAAGCTGAATAATAGAAGTCTACACTAGCAATTCAAGTCCCTAAATAGTGAAAACGAGAACAGGATCCCTGGATTAAGAAATCCCGGTAGGACTAAGCTCTATACACAATACCTACATAGGAGATAGGGGCAAACCTCACACGTCTGAAGCACCCGGTGCAGAGATCGCTCAACTCGGTGGATGCGGCCAGGGTGCCCGAGCAGTCGAACCCGCGGATGTGCCGGCTTTCGGTCGGGTGGTCGCGATGGCAAAACAGACTATCTCCGGTGCCCGAGATACTAAGGAGGACCTGTAGGCAAGCAAAGTAGGGATTAGCGGTGGAGAGATGTATTGAAATGGAACTGAGGTAGGGTTGAGAAGGGGCTTTGAGCTCGGTGTCCGGCTGGATTCCGAAGTCGAAGAAGGAGATAACTTGGGGCCTCGCACCCTGTGACATCCCGGAGGATGAAGGATTGTAGCCTCTCACCCTGCGATGTCCAGGAGGATGAAGGACTTGCGACACCCTGGGGTGACGGAAAGGTGGCCTCACACCACTCGACATCCCTGGGGACGAATGAAGCTTCACTCAAACCTAGTATAGGAGACAATGGTTGGAGGGGAAAAAAGACTCAAGCTTTTTTCATTCAATCATTCAATACCCTTACAATGGAGGGGGTTGGGTCCTTTAAATAGGCACCCAAGGCCCATTTGAATTCAAAACATTTCAAACCAAATTACAACCTAAAAGATGGTGCCCACATAGATGGGGAGAGCTCTTCATGGCCGACCAAAGGGAGGAGGGGATTGGCGTGGCATGTGAGCAGGCTTGGAGAGGGGGATTGGCCTTTTGACTTCCTTCTTTGCATGCTTACTTTGGGAAGAAAACAAGGAGCAAGGTTTGCTTGAAGGGATGTGTCTCCTTTGGGTTTCTTCCATGCCTAGTTGGAGTGAATCATGGCCAACCAAGGAGGGAGCTTTGGGCATTGCAAATTTGAGGGCTTGGAATGGGGAATGTGCTCCTTGACTTTCCTCTCTCGTGTGACTACTTTGGGAAGAAGACTTGGGAGATGGCTTGTTTTGTGGCTTGGTCTCTTCAAGAATCTTCAACGCCCCATTTATTGATGGATCATGGCATGATGTGAGGGAGGGAAGAGGGGGATGATATCCTCTCCTTCCAAGGTCGCCCAAGAGAAAATGGTATGGAGAGGGTGTGTGGAATGCATGAGGGCACCTCCTTGCTTCCTTCCTTGGATGCCGAAGTGGCAATTGATGTGGCGCCACATAGGTGGCTAAGGTGTCGCCTATGTTGGCATCTTTCCAAGTGTAAGAGGTTGGTTGGCCCACAAGGAACTTGACTTGGTCTTGAAGGCCAGGTTGACTTCAATTGGGCTTGGGCCCAATCCAAACTCAGACTCAAACCAAAAATAAATACAGGACCCATGACCTAAACTTGACCCAAATTGGTCAAGGTACAAGACTAAAACAAACTTAGACTAGGTACATGACTAAAAATTATAAAATTACTTTGGCTTATAGCCTTATTACAAGACTCACAGAAGTGGAACCCTAATCTGAGATCCACAGAGGGTTGAGGAGCCTTTGTCGGATCCTGGTGCCCACACCACTTTCTTTAATTAATCTAGTTTTTTCATTAGCATGTTCATCCTACATCATCCCTAGTTTGTCCTCCATCAAAGACTCCATCTTCACTTTTGAGATCACACAGAATCAGGACTTATGGGTTGTTCGACAAAATAGAGGAAGGATAAGCTAGAGTTTAACTTATGAAAAAATGGTTGGAATGAAACGAAGCTAGATAAAGGGGCCATAACAAACACAAGATGCTGCTTGCGATGGTTGGCCAGATAGATCACACAGAACGAATGTTATTGGAAAGGATTACAATGGAAATGAATGTGGTCCATTTGCATTCCCCTCTACCTTTAAAAGAACATCGCAGTCATAGGATGGGGTATTCGATTCTTCTTTCTAATTGCCTTCTCCCATTTCCCCTTCCCCTTCATGTCCACTCAAAGATCTCTGCCTAGCCTTCACCTCTGCTGCTCCCTTTTCCCATCTATTGCTGCCCCAATTTTCCATCTACATGTTAGTAAGAATGACGGCAAGGCCTTCATCCATGGAAGGCTAGATCTCAGTTTCTTGGGAAGTCACTGAGTACTTAAGACAGGCTATTTGTAGTTTTAATTATCATTTATACTTTCTCTTCTATGTAATAAAATTTACTTTTTTCTGAATCTTATCTTATGCTCTATGTGAATGATCTATATTTTTGGGATGAATCATGCTCTATGGATCCAATTCATGCTCTTAGAATAATTTATTTTAATATGTGAATTCTTTTACTTTATATATCCTATCTTGACTAATCAATATTTTAGGAGATTGGGCCATGATCCAAAAAGTATGGATCATGATCTCACGAATATATTATATCTTGATAGGTGACATAAAGATTATTCACATAGAAGGAGAGTACCAGTTGTCTACCAAGTAACACATTGAAATTCTGAGACTTTTCTCTTTCATTTGAATCTTTAATATTCTATTGCTTATTTCAGTTAGTTTTAATTTTTCTGATATTATTGTTGGTGTAGAATGTAAAATGAAACTATGCAACCCTAATGGAAATTAGCAAATGATTAACCAAGCAATTCCCTATTTGCATATAAACAACTCAACATAAACTATCAAAGAGATCTAGTGAAGAAGCTCGAAAGATCTAACATAAACCTAGTGATTGAGACTCTCAAAATAAGAAAGGAATAGGACCAGAAGAGAACCACGCAAGCTAAGCTAGGTCTAATTTAACATTGCAGACTTAATCAACACTAGACATACCTGACGTTGGCCCTTCAATTAAAATAGATTCACTCTTGAAGAGGTCTCCCGGATGACATGAACATAATACCACTGAAGGCTCCTCTTGTTTTATGGATCTATGACAAGTAAACCTTCTTCTTGAAGCCGGAATCCCGAAGAACCCTACAACAAAGAAACCCTAAGATGAGTGACTTAACAAGCAATCAACTAGAGAAAAGAAAGAAGGGTGGAAGAGGCATTGAAGGAGATCCATCTTGGCATCATGGTGGAATGCTTGAAGTGGAGTAGATTGGTCACCTTGTGATGATCTTCTTGATTCACCCTTGAACGCTGGAGCTAGTTTGAAGTTATGAAAGAAGAGGAAGTCTTTGGTATTGGGAATGGAAGAAGGAAAGATTAGGGTTGGCATGGAGGAAGAGAAAGGCTAAGCTACCACATAGACACATAGAAAAAAAACACATAGAAGAAAAAAATACCAACTTCATTCATTAACCATCCTTTTCACAATGGGGCATCCCATAGCTTAAATAGAAGCCTTACAACATTTTTAAAATTTGAAAACCCATAGGATTAGGAGGATTACAAGGGGGGTTGGAGGATATGGTGGCATTTGTTGCTTGAAATGTGGGGAGTTGGAGGATATGGTGCCATTTGTTGCTTGAAATGTGGGGAGTTGGAGGATATGGTGGCATTTGTTACTTGAAAATCCTTCAAAGCTTGACATGTGGCGCAAGGTGGGGACCACTTGATGAGGTGGCGGTGTCCTTTGGAGCTCTTGACATGTGGCATAAAGTGGGGACCACTTGTTGAGGTGGCGACATCCATTGGAGCTTTTGACATGTGGCACAAGGTGGGGGTCACTTGATGAGGTGGCTTCTTCTTGTCTTGATGCTTCATGGACTCATGGATTGGGCTTGATTTAACTGGACCCAACTCTCAATTGTAGGGTTAACTAAGATATTAAACCAGACCCAACATGGACTCGAAATTAACTACAAGATTATTTCGACTCAAAAAAAAGAAAATTACAAGACTTCTCTTTTGCTACTCCAACCACAAGGACTCGGACTTGACCTGAATTGGTTGGAGTCTTTTCCTGATTCTAGTGCCCACATCAATTCTCCCGGGGTGGGAGGAACTCGACCCTGTCGAGTAAGGATTAGCTTGATAAGCTTCTAATGCATCTGGATCGATTTGTTGTAGGTCCTCTCGGGTGATCTAGGAGTCTTCAAAATCAGGACATCCTTGCCATCTAACCAGATAACGTTGGTAGCCCTTATTTCTAGTGGTAATGATCTGGTCATCCAAGATCCTTTCAATTTTCTCCCTTCGCTCAGGAACACTCGGTGGTGGGCATTCTTTTAGGGCTTCACTCTCAAAAGAAGTATTAGGACCAAAAAGCTCACCAGGTATCAATGCAGGTTCTTTGTATTCTTTTAAGTCTGAAACGTTAAATGTTGAACTAATGCCATAACTTGGTGGTAATTTTAATACATGAGCATTAGGTCCAATTTTCTTTATTATTTTGAAAGGTCTGGCTCCCTGGGCATGGAGTTTCTTCATAGTTTTCGGTGGAAACCTTTTAGGTTTAAATTTGATCATAATGGAGTCCCCTTCATTAAATTCTTTTAACCGTTTATGTGAATTAGTCATATGCTTATAGAGTTCATTGCTCGATTGGATCTTTTGGCTAATCTCCTTATGCAATTCCCTAATATGCTGTGCATATGACTCAGCAGACTCAGATACTCGTGCATGTATGGGTAATGGAGCTAGGTCTAAAGGATTCCTAGGTCTGTATCCATGGACCACTTCGAACGGACTTTTCCCAATAGACCTATTAACTGAGCTGTTGTAGGCAAATTCAGCACGAGGAAGTAATAGGTCCCAGTTTCCCAGGTTGTCACCAACTAAATATCTTAACAGATTTCCTAAGCTTCGGTTTACTACCTCTGTCTGGCCATTGGTTTGAGGATGATAGGCAGTAGAGAATTTTAGCTTGGTACCGAACATGTGCCAGAGGGTTTTCCAGAAATAGCTAGTAAATTTGACATCTCTATTGGACACAATGGTTTTGGATAAACCATGAAGCCTAACGACCTGATTGAGAAAAAGCTTGGCCACCTTCGAAGCATCTAAAGTTTGAGAACAAGGAATGAAGTGAGCCATCTTGGAGAAATGATCGACAACCACAAAGACAAAATCATGCTTCCTAGATGTCTTAGGGAGGCCCACTACAAAATCCATGCTGATATCCTGCCATGGACAATCAGGGACATGTAAGGGTGTGTACAGACCAGTATTTTTTCTTTGCTGTTTTGCAACAGCACGAGTACGGCACTGAGCTACATTCTGGGCCACATTTCTTTTGAGACCAGGCCAAAAGAATTGGTCTTCTATTGCTAAGATGGTCTTATTCCTACCAAAATGTCCTGACAAGCCTCCAGCATGAACTTCCCAGATCAGAAATTCCCTAACAGAGGTCTTGGAAATACACAACTGATTTCTTTTGAAAAGGTATCCATCTAAAAGGGTATAACCACTATGCTTACTAGATGGTCCTTGTTGAAGGGATCGATAAATGTTACCAAAATCAGGGCATGTAGGATACTCCTCTTTCAATCTATCAAACCCTACTACCTCAGTGCTCACAGAAGTCAACAACATGGAACGACGACTCAACGCATCGGCAACCCTATTTTCAGTACCAGCACGAAGTTTCAGTATGAATGTATAAGCTTGTATGAACTCTACCCATTTCCTGTGCCTAGGGTTCAATTTTTTCTGAGAACTAAGGAACCTAAGAGCTTCATGGTCAGAAAATAGGACAAACTCTTGTGGTAGAAGATAATGCCTCCAATAACGTGATGCCTAAACTACCGCATACAGCTCCCTATCATAGGTGGAATACCTTAGTCTCGCTTCATTTAACTTTTCACTGAAATATGCTACTGGGTGATTCTCTTGACTCAAGACACCTCCAATTCCTACCCCAGAAGCATCACAAGCAACCTCGAATACTTTGGTAAAATTGGGTAACCTCAAGACGGGTGCGTGTGTCATTTTTTCCTTAATTGTTAGGAAGGCTTTGTCTGCTGCTTTAGTCTACTCAAAAGTTCCCTTCCTAATACAATCAGTGATTGGAGCCACTATCGTACTGAACCCTCTAATGAATCTCTTATAGAAGGTGGCTAAACCGTGGAAACTATGGATATCATGGATGCTTTTGGGTACAGGCCACTCTACTATGGACTTAATTTTCGCAGGGTCAGCGGACACTCCTTCAGATGTGACTACGAATCCTAGAAAGATAACTCTATGTGTTAAGAAATCACACTTCTTGATATTGGCATAGAGGTTATCCTTTCTAAGGACTTGGCAAACTTGCCTTAGGTGGGTTAAATGGTCTGCCTTAGTCTTGCTATAGATAAGAATGTCATCAAAGTAGACCACCACAAATTTCCCGATGAAAGTTTTCAACACCTGATTCATAATTCTCATAAAGGTGCTGGGTGCATTGGACAGACCGAACGACATGACTAATCACTCATATAATCCATCTTTAGTCTTAAAAGCGGTCTTCCATTCATCTCTAGGCCTAACCCTAACCTGGTGATAGCCACTCTTTAAGTCTATCTTGGAGAAAATCGTTGATCCGGCTATCATGTCTAACATATCATCCAGTCTTGGGATTGGAAACCTATATTTGATAGTAATCTTGTTGATGGCACGGCTTCTTAGGGGTTAACAAGGCAGGGACTGCACATGGACTTAAACTTTCTCTAACAAACCCCTTTCTAAGAAGTTCACTAACTTGCCTTTGTAACTCCTGATGTTCAGTTGGATTCATCCTATAATGAGGCAAATTAGGTAAAGTCGCGCCAGGGACTAAATCTATGGCATGCTGTATGTCCCTTAAAGGTGGAAGACTATCGGGTAGGTCCTCGGGAAACACGTCTTCAAATTCTTTCAATAATTGGACCACCTCTTGCGGGTATTTTACAGGGGTGTGGTCCTTAGTTTCCTTAGAAGCTACCATCCAAATAGGTGCTCCCTCATTAATGTCTTTTTCTAATTCTCTTGTACCTATCAAATTTAATCTAGTCTTTTTTTCTTTCAAGCTGCTAGCTCCTCTTTTGGTGTTGTCCTTAGGCTGGGTTGGATGAATGACAATTTTCTTGCCATTGAAATTGAAAGCACAGGAATTTGATCGACCAAAAATTGTCACATCATGGTCAAACAGCCATGGCCTACCTAGGATGATGCTACTTACTCCCATAGGGAGCACATCACACCAAATTCATTCCTGATAGGACTGAAGTTGGATTCGAACCTGACATCTCTGCTTGATTGGGATAGAAGTGGAATTGATCCAGGATACCTTATATGGATTGGGATGTGGTTCAGTGGATAATCCTAGACTCTTGGCTGCGCTAGTGGAAATGGCATTGACACAGCTTCCACTATCGATCACGATCTTACAGACCTTTTCTCCTATTTTGACAAATGTATGTAGGATGCTAGTCCTACGCCGGTCTTCCAGCTCTTCGGTATGTGTCATGATACATCTCACAACTCCTAACACATCTGATGAGTCTACATTTTCTTCATCTCCTTCATACTCATCAGCTAAGCAATCCCCTGCTTCATAAACCTCCTCTTCATTATTCTCCAGGGATTCTGGTTCTTCTTCTTCTTCTACCTCCCCTATATGTAAAGCTCTAGAGGGACATTGGCTCAGGAAATGACCGGGTTTACGACACTTATAGCAGACTCGCTCCCTCTCACCTCGAACTTCAGGGCTCTTTCCTTTGTCTTCTATAGGAATTGGAGGAATGGTAGGGTTGGGTCTAGGGGTTGGATTCGAGCTGGGTCTTGGTCTATTGGCTGTATTAGGGACTGAACTAGGTCGACTAACAGGAGGATTAAACCTAGTGGTCTCTGGTCGCCTAAATGAAGCTCTCCTCTGAAACCTCTCATAGTCCATGGCAACTTGGTATGCCTGTTCTAAATCATGGACTTCTCTCAAAAATAATTCTTCTTTTATATCTTCATTCAATCCTGATCTAAACCTCGATAAAGTGGCTGCCTCAGACTTGACTACGTTGCATCGCATTACAAACTCATCAAATTTAACAACGTATTCAAAAACAGTCTTATTTCCTTGTGTCAATCACTGCCACTGATCTAACAAACTTTGCTGATAAGACATAGATAAATATTTCTCTCTAAGCTTTCTTTTCATGTCTCTCTAGGTCGTTATAGGTAAGTCTCCCCTCTGCCTGGCTATGCGTTCGACATTTCCCCAATACAACCTAGCCTGACGGACTAGTCTGATTTTGGCAAACTTGAATCTTCTCTCTTCAGACATATCATACCAGTCAAAATATTGGTCCATGTCAGCCTCCCAATCTATGTACACCTTAGGATCTAGGCTTCCCTCAAAGGTTGGTGCATCTAGATGGATATTCCTTAAGGCCCGATCATCCTGATCAAAAGTATCATGGCGAGGTCTTCGAGGATATGGCTCTGGAGTGTGATTAGCATAATCCTGATGTGGCCTTCTATGAATTGGATTAGGTGTATGTTCCTGTCGTTGGGCTCTAGGGCGAACTGAAGGTAATCTGGGTGAAGGTGGTTCAGTTGGGGTCAACCTAGATTCCTCTAGGGTTCTTATCCTTTCCTTGAACTGATCAAACCTAGCATCCCAACGTTTTACTCGCTCAATCATAGATCTCATAAGGGTTTCCATACTAGTGTCCATGGATGAACTTGGTTGGTCTTATGAAGGGTGGTAAGGAGTTCCTGATCTAGTTGTCATACAAACAATTAGACTCAAATTCGGGCTAAGGATTTCTAGACCTAGAGTACGAATTAGAGATCTAATTAAAAGGACCAATTAGCTAGTAGTAACTTACATGACTTGGCCAGGTAGGTGGGAAGGGGAGTGGAGGTCCCTGTTCTGCCAACCTTAGACACCAATCTGTGATTGGCCAGGTAGGCGGACCAACCCACAAGCCCTAATACACCAATCCTAGACACCAAGCCCGTAAGCACACACCAATTAGTGGACACAATTAACTTGACCCTAATCCGAACCCGACTCGTTGGTGTCCCTAACCCACTAGGGTAATTAGGTCTAATTGATTTTAATTAAGGATTGGGATCGAGATGATGGGTTGTGGTTTTGGGCTAAGGAAAAGTGATGAATTCTTGCCCCCATGTCATATTGATGCCCTTAAGATGTTTTCAAATGAATGCAAAAATATTTTTTTTTTTTTGTTTTATGAGCTGACTTAATTATTTGACTTGATTAGTTTTCAAAAAATTTCAAATTCAAACTTAAATTTTAAAATTTAAATTTCAAACTTCAAGTTTCAGATTCTAGAATGCCAGAATTCAAAATTTTAAAATTTAAAATTTGAACTTCAAATTCAAAAATTTTCTGAGATTGGTTCTTGCTAGAATTTCAGTTCAGACTGAATCTCAGAGAGTATTTCGAATGATAGAAATTCTAAAAATCGAAATAAAATCTGAAAATTTGTTGAAAAATAATATGAATTATGAGGACCCTATCAAAATAAAAATCAAAAAATTTAGATCTGTATGTAAAGAGAAAAAATAAAAACAACAGACCATGTACTGTAGACTATTTCAGCAGGACAGAAGATTGAAGTAGGAATTTTCATTTTTTTTTTGTATTTTTTTTCTAATGATGAAATTTAATATGGTGATAACTGACTTAGAAAGGTATAAGAAAAAAAATATTTCAACAAGAAATTAGTGACTTGCCTTTGGAGCTGCAGATGGATTACAGTAAGCAGATGCAAATTTTCAGTAAACATAACCTAATCAAACAAGTACATTGGTTTACCCAAACTTCAATCTAAAAATTCACGTCCGGCCAGGGGCTCATTATTCCCATGGGTCGTGATAGTGTACTGGAATACACCTGCTCAGAAGGCGTGAATTTTAGATCTTGCTTGGATTTTAAAAAAAATTAACTAGATAACAAGTATGCATGCAACATATCTAAATGCAGGAAATTATCCGACCATGCTCTGATACCAAGAATGGTGTAGAATGTAAAATGAAACTATGCAACCCTAATGGAGATTAGCAAATGATTAACCAAGCAATTCCCTGTTTGCATATAAACAACTCAACATAAACTATCAAAGAGATCTAGTGAAGAAGCTCGAAAGATCTAATATAAACCTAGTGATCGAGACTCTCAGAATAAGAAAGGAATAGGACCAGAAGAGAACCACGCAAGCTAAGCTAGGTCTAATTTAACATTGCAGACTTAATCAACACTAGACATACCTGACATTTGCCCTTCAATTAGAATAGATTCACTCTTGAAGAGGTCTCCCGGATGACATGAACATAATACCACTGAAGGCTCCTCTTGTTTTCTGGATCTATGGCAAGTAAACCTTCCTCTTGAAGCCAGAATTCCGGAGAACCCTACAACAAAGAAACCCTAAGATGAGTGACTTAACAAGCAATCAACTAGAGAAAAGAAAGAAGGGTGGAAGAGGCATTGAAGGAGATCCATCTTGGCATCATGGTGGAATGCTTGAAGTGGAGTAGGTTGGTCACCTTGTGATGATCTTCTTGATTCACTCTTGAACGCTGGAGCTAGTTTGAAGTTATGAAAGAAGATGAAGTCTTTGGCATTGGGAATGGAAGAAGGAAAGATTAGGGTTGGCGTGGAGGAAGAGAAAGGCTAAGCTACCACATAGACACATAGAAAAAAAAATACATAGAAGAAAAAAATACCAACTTCATTCATTAACCATCCTTTTCACAATGGGGCATCCCATAGCTTAAATAGAAGCCTTACAACATTTTTAAAATTTGAAAACCCATAGGATTAGGAGGATTACAAGGGGGGTTGGAGGATATGGTGGCATTTGTTGCTTGAAATGTGGGGAGTTGGAGGATATGGTGGCATTTGTTGCTTGAAATGTGGGGAGTTAGAGGATATGGTGGTATTTGTTACTTGAAACTCCTTCAAAGCTTGACATGTGGCGCAAGGTGGGGACCACTTGATGAGGTGGCGGTGTCCTTTGGAGCTCTTGACATGTGGCATAAAGTGGGGACCACTTGTTGAGGTGGCGACATCCATTGGAGCTTTTGACATGTGGCACAAGGTGGGGGTCACTTGATGAGATGGCTTCTTCTTGTCTTGATGCTTCATGGACTCATGGATTGGGCTTGATTTAACTAGACCCAACTCTCAATTGCAGGGTTAACTAAGATATTAAACCAGACCTAACATGGACTCGAAATTAACTACAAGATTATTTGGACTCAAAAAAAAGAAAATTACAGGACTTCTCTTTTGCTACTCCAACTACAAGGACTCGAACTTGACCTGAATTGGTTGGAGTCTTTTCCTGATTCTAGTGCCCACATCAATTGTTCTTTAAAATCACTAATGAAATAACTACTTAAAGTCCCTATAGATTCTACCCTTACTCTTGCTAATCTACATAGTAAGTAGTGGAAATAAGGTATTTATTTTTGGTGTGCACTGACATACACCAGTGATCAACTCCGAAAGTCATAGTTCTCTCATTGATCTTGGTGTAAGTCATGAACCAAGACCGATTAGGGATATAATGATGCGAACAGGTGAAGTCTAGGGTCCATACTTCTATGCAATGCTTGTGATCATCTCATACAATCAAGAGGTTATCCTCCACCTCTTTATTAGCCACCATATTTAGTACATCAGATCCTTCCCTATCTCTCTTCTTGTTATTCCACTATAGGCAATCTTGTTTAAAGTGCCCGATCTCATTGTACTTGTAACACTTTGTTTCTTTCTTGCTCTTGCTCTTCCTTCGAGACTTCAAACATCCCCTTTGCTTGGATCTTTCCCTTCCTCTTCCAGATCTCTCCCCAATAGCCAAGCCCTCCTAGGGAACACCTTCCTTGGTCAACTTCTCTTTCTACTTGTTAGACCATAGCATCAAGACCATGTCTTCATACTCCAGGGTCTCCTTGCCATAAAGCAATGTAATAACCAACAAATCAAAGGAAGGGGGTAGCGAACATAGTAAAAGCAATGATTTGTCTTCCTCCTCAACTTCACCCTGATGTTTAGTAACTTGTTGCATATCTAGTCAAACTTTTAGATATGATTTATGACATTCTATCTTTCTCTATCTAAAGGCTATAGAGTTTCTTCTTCAATATTAGTTTATTGCATATATTCTTTCCTATATAAAAACTGTGCAACTTCGACCACAAAGCCTTTGGGGTCCTCTGCTCTATCACCGAATAGAGAGCTACATCTACCAATCACCCTCTAATCATAGTGCAAGCCTTCTTCTTTAGGGACATCCATCGCTTCTTCGACATCCCATCAGGCATTTCCTCCTATGTTTGATCCAAATCTAACTGGACCAAGAGATCTTCTACCCAAACTTTATACATAGAAAAGTTTCTTTTCTCATCAAACTTCTCAAAATCAACCTTCATATTTCTTCCCATTGCTGCATCCAAGCCAAACACACAACAAATAAACCAAGGGATTTGAGAAATACTTTGAAAGGAACCTTGTTAAAATCTCAATCTTTGAAGATCTACAATGTCCAACATCTCCCATGATCTCTACGTAGTCTCCCATGATCTCTACACAACTCAGGATCTAATACTACTTGTTGGAGCTTGTTCCTAGGCATGTGGATGTCCTTCTACTGGCAACCTATCTTAGAAAATCAATTGGAGGCTACAGCAATAGGGGATTAAAGCAATCAGCTTTGATAGCAACATAGCCTTGATGCCTAGGAGACTTCCAAGAGCTTCAATGTCCTCTTAACCTTTTAGACCTCTACCAGATCTAAAACTTCTTGCTTGGGACCTTAAACCATAATGGAATCATGCTCCAAAATCCCCAAGACGAACTCCAAGCAGAAGGGACAAAGGAAGACTCCAAAAACTCTTGGTGCTAGGATTTCTACTAGGACTAAGAATCCTTAGCAAACCTTCTCCAACACCCCTTAGAACTTTCAGATATGTTTGTAATGTGAAACCATTTTTATTGGGACTTCAAACCAAAGAGGAATAAGGCCCCAAAGCCTCTTGGTTGAACTCCAAAAGGGTGAAACAAGGGGCAGCACCAAATCTGATTGAGCTAGGGATTCCTAGTTTGACTATAAATCCTAGCACCAAGGATCTTCTTCCTCCTTGCACTTGGATGTGAAGGTTAAAGCTTTTCCCCTGGTAGGGGGTGGCAACCAGAGAGGGAGAGAGAGGGGAAGGAGAGAATATGAGAGAGAAAAGGATCTTCTGTTATGCTTGGCTCAAATCTATCCCAAGTATATAATATATATATATATATATATATATATATATATATATATACTAGGTCACTTTGACTTAACCCTAAAAACTCTTCTTAGCTAACTTGATGTACAATTGAGTCTCCCAAGTTCAAGTACACCCTTGACTCAACCCAATTATACATATCTAGGATTCATCACCACTAGCCTAATCAAGTTAGCCCCTTGAGGCTCAAGTCTCCTAAATCTCAAGACCCAAAAGGTTGACAGCCTTTCATCCTAGGGCCCAAACTAGCCCTAGAAATACCATGATAACCTCATGAACATTGAACCTTGGCCTTAGCCTTGGTACCCTGATCCTTGGGAGAACCATATGAGGCCCAACAGATGATGTGAAGATGGTGCTCATCCCCCCCACAACTTCTCGGGCCATGTCCTCAAGCTATCCAACACCCACTCTACTAATGAGCAAGCCAAGGAGAATGGTGACAACTCCTTCCACATCCTTAGCCCCAAGGGGGGCCAAGTCTTCTTGAAGGTCCTCCAGACACATGATGTCCATCACCCTATTAGAGATAGTGATAGGTGGGTCCACCAAGTCCACATCGACAAGGAAGACTCCGTGCTCCATGATTCTTGGGTTGCCCAAGAATTGTCGAAACTGATGCTTCTTCCTCGAGATGTGGAAGAATAGAAATCCTAGTCCCTGAGTGATGTGGTGAACAACATCTACCTAGCCATGGTTGGGGTAGGTGCTTCTTCGTAGTGTCTTATCTAAATGAAATAATGTCAAATAACTGACTTTGTGTATGTTGTCTTCGCACAGATTCTCCATGACATGTTAGCATCCATGAGGTGCTCATCAAATATGCCAACTTCTCCAACTCTAGGGATGCTCGAGTAGAGGAGGTGGATGATTGGGTAGCAAGCTACGATCGGCATCTCATACAAGCTATTAAGTGGGAATCAAAATTGAAGGAGGAGTTGGTCACCCTCTAAAACTCCTACAACTCCTAGGAGACTGCTATTTAGGGACTAGAGGCCCAAATAGCCAAGGAAGATGGAGCAGTTGCTCAGGAACAAGCATGAGTGGTTGACATAGAAGTCCAATTGGGTTGAACCAAGGAACTTCTATAGTTGGCTAAGTGAAGGCCAAAGCTACAAAGAAAGGGCCAGAGTTGTCGAAGAATGGGCTGTATCTATCATTATCTAGGTAGTGGAGGAGCACAAGGACTCCGATGACTTCAAGAATAATGCGACCAAAGCCAAAAGAGAGGCATACTTTGTTGGGTTTGATGACTACAAGGAGAAGGTAGTCCAGGTATACCCGACACTAGACTTGAGTGCCATTTTGAAGCCAAGAGAAGAGGAAGGAGAAGCGAAAGAAGACCATTAGACTATTAAGGCTGAAGGAGCTATCGCTGGGGCTAATAGAATAGTCACTAGAGTCGACAAAGTAGTTGCTGGGAGTGATGCAACTCCTGAAGCTTAGACTTGAAAAATTCTATTCTTTCTTGTACTCTTCTTCCTTGGTTTTTTGAATCTAGTTTTGCAAATACTTTATCAGTTATCAATGAGTTTTTCTTTCAATAAAGTCTGTATGGGATGTCTTCATTTGTCGAATGAATTCTTGCCATGTGTCTAAGTCGATAGAGTAGCTCTTGTTGAGTAAATAATTTAGCCATGATGAAACCAAGTCTCTTAGTCGATCGAAAAACTTGTCAGGCCAACCTAGATATTGAGTTCCTAAGTATAGGAATAGGACCTCCTACTATAGGACTTGGTAAATATTTTCTTCCAATTATTATGTAAGTTGCAATCCAAATTTGCCAACACTTTTCTTGGGATGAGAGAGTATTAGTTAGTCATCTTTTGGAACCTAATTGTAGAGAGTCAGTTGTTACTCATTGACCGATTACTAAGTAGTTAAAAGGGGCATGAAGCCTGAGTGAGATGGGGGAATCTCAAATGAGAATGGATGTAAAACCTAAATAATATGAGAGTGAGACCTGAATAAGAGGGAGTTGAATCTGAATGAGATGGGAGTGAAACTCGAATGAGATGGGATTTGAACCTGAATAAGATGAAAGTGAAACCTGAACGAGTGGGAGTTGATGCAGAAAAAGATTAGAGTGAAATCCAAATAAGAGGGAATTTAATCCAAATAATTTAGGAGTGAAACTCGAATGAAGTGAGAGTTGAATATGAATAAGATGGAAGTAAATCCTGAATGAGAGGAAGTTGGACCCAAATAAGATGGGAGCAAAACTTGAATGAGTGGGAGTCAAACCCGAATAAGATAGGAGTGAAATCCAAATGAGAGGGAGTTGAACCTAAATAAGATGAGAGCAAAACATGAATGAAGTGGGAGTCGAACCTAAATAAAATAAGAGTGAAACTTGAATGAGAGAGAGTTGAACCCAAGATAGCGGCATGTGGGTGTAGCCATCTTCTTCGACCGGGTATCAAATAACCGGATGGGAGTGAGACCCAAAATAGAGATTATGAGCCGACCATCTTCTTCGATTGGATATCAATTGACCAGATAGGAGTGAGATCCAAGATAGAGGTTATGAACCAACCATCTTCTTCCATAGATGTTAATGAACCTGATGGGAGTGAGATCCAAGGTAGATATGTGAGAAGACAACCACCTTCTTTGATCAGGTATGAGTTGATCGGATGGGAGTGAGATCCAAGGTAGAGGTGTGAGATTGCAGTCACCTTTTTCGATTACGTATGAGCCAACTGGATGGGATTGAGATCCAAGATAGAGGTTATGAGCTAGCCAGCATCTTCAATCGCATGTCAATTGACTGGATGGGAGTTCCATGGTGAAGGTGTGAGAATGTAGCCACCTTCTTCGATCGAGTATGTACCTACTAGATGGGAGTGAGACCCAAGATGGATGTGTGAGAATGCACCCACCTTCTTCAGTCAAATATGAGTTGATTGGATGGGAGTGAAACCCAAGATGGAGGTTATGAGCCAACCATATTTTTTTGTTGGGTATGAGCTATTATGGTGCCGAGATCTACTTGAACACTAGAATAAGCTAGAGAGAGGATGCCAATAGCTACACTTGTAAAAGAAGCCCTAACCGAAAATGGCTCTGACGAAGGGTCTTCGATACTCAAGTTAGTATTTTAGACCACAGAGTAAAAATGGAGTGGAATAGTAAAAGAGATTGCACACAGGTACATATGCTTGCATACCTTTGGGGGGTTTGTGGAGAACCCCTTTTTATACCCAAGCTTCAAGGGTACTCTTGGAATGTCTTGATATGTCACTGGACAGAAAGGATGTGATTGGATTTTGGCCTTGGTCAGGGCTTAAAGAAAGAAATGAGCCTTCTTTATGTGGAATATCCTCCTTTTATTGTTGAGAGATTTTGTCTCATGTGCCCTTTTGCTATTTGCCTTAATGGTTCTAAGAGTTATGGCCTAAAGAGGGGTCACGCTTCTTTTATAGTTGAGATCTACTTTTGATCTTGAGATTTAACTATTTGTCCATTATGAGAGACAAGTTAGAATGAGTATCGGAAGATCTTTTCTTTAGCCATTTGGTGAAATGCTATCATGAGACATTAGTGGCAAAGCTAGAACTCCAAGTGCTTAGGTTCGGTAGATCTGAAAGTCCTTTGGGACTAGAGGTCTATAGAACCAAAGAGCCAGAGAGGCCAAGTGCCTATTAGGCTAAAGGGATGTGAGTAGATTTATCATGGCCAGAGATTTATGAAATAGTAGTTCAAATATCTGAATGTCTATTTGGACAAGGTTCAAAAGGCCAAAGGTTAAGCCTTCTACGAACCCAGAAAGCCATGGGTTTATCTCGATAAAGAGCTTGAAGGCCGAAGGCTCAGCCAGATAGGGATCCAGGAAGCCAGAGGTTTAGCTTAGTAGAATTCGAGGGACTGAAGATGTTTTGGCTTGATGGTTGATAGGATCGGGAGTTCTAAAATATGAGTCCTAGTTTCTGTTCTTAGGGAGTGGGGCCAAACAGCTGATGAGGTTCCTTCGAGAAATGACCTGAGATAGAAGTTATTCTCCCGAATGATTTGGTAGCATATCACATCGATGATATGGGTTCTGTTATTTCTGGGTTGCATAGGCAACTGCTCTATATAAGCATACACATGACCGGGATACCGTAGACTCATCATCAGAAGTAGAAATAGCCGAATATGGCTCCAACTTATCTCAACATAGACTTTGCCGATCTATTCCTAGTTCTTAGACCTTTGAGGTCCCAGGGGTGGGGTTTCCACCCATATCAATTGTCCCCCACTCCTTAGTTGGAATGTGAAGTATTTCAGGCTAAGGAGTAGTTCTAGCACCGTGCCTAAGGGATCCCAAGAGCTATATCAAATTTCACATTCTTGGAATGCGATCTTGTCAGGGGAAGTTTTCATGCCTTGCATTTATGACATTTTCTTCGATGACGTGAATAATTAATATAGTAATTCTTCTTATAAAGGAGCCTTAAAGATGGTATGTTGTCACTAAAATTTCTGCTAGGGAAATCCTCCATTCATTAAGTGCTGATTTTTATTATAGGGGATGATTTCCAACAAGTTTTTCAATGATCTAATGGATCCTAACGATGTGCGGAATCTACAGAGAGTAGTTTTAAAGCACCGAAAGACCAATACTTTGAATAGCAAGGATCCTGGTCAATCTATTGATGCTCCCAAAGCTAGAGTATCAAAAAGTGGTCCCAAGATCTCGAGCATTCATAAGAGTCTGTCATTTGCTGAAGAGTGGGTTCAAACTTTTCTACTAGCAATAGGTGATAACCAGTCCTACAAAATAGAGTGTGAAGAGCATGAACAAATGACCTTTGAGTCAATTATTTAGGTATAGAAAAGGTTTGTCCTTTAGTTTTTTATACCATTACTTCTTTATTTTGCTCTACTTCTTTCTTTTTAATATAGTGCCATCTACGGGAATACTTTATGTAGTTGGCTCATCATCTTGACTTTTTTATAGGATCGATCGAAGCTATAGAGATAAAAATTGCGGCGGTGGAGAAAAAGTTGTCAATGCCGAAAAGGAACTTAGTAAGGCTTAAATTTGGTCTTCCAAAGTGGAGGGAGAGTTTCAGGAATAGAAGTAGAGTGTGGATGCCTTATCAAAGAATATCATTCATTTGATGATAAAATTGGTTGAGGTAGGCAGTTCTCTGGCTTCGATGTGCTAGAGGATGATTGATGCATACCGTGGAGAAGCCCAGGCTATTTCGAATGCTAAAGTTAGAATCACCAAATTGGAGGAACACTTTCAGATTTAAATTAAGGATTTAAAGGCCTAGGTGAATGGTTGAATCCAATGTTTCTAGGAGGAGCTTAATTCAGCCAGGAGCAAGAATGATGGTTGTGGAAAGAGTTTCATTTAGCTCATAGCCGAATGTAGGGTGTGGGGTCATCAGAACAAAAGGAAAGGGTTCAACAAGCATAGCAAGCTATGGATGAAGCCTTAACCAAAGCTCGGTTCCTTCGGGAGATATTGGAAAAAGAGAGGAATAGAAATACGACTGCTTTCTGATGGGTTCAGAATTGCCAAACCATGGAGGTGGATGAGGACATATCTTTATAGAACCAATTAAAAGTGGCCCAGATCACCATTGATAGATTGAGGAGGAGCAATGATAACTATGTTAATGAGATCATGAGGTTATAAAGTAAAGTATCTTTGATCGAAGCACACACTGGATCTGCTGATATTTGGCTTTGTCATGCTGAAAATAAGGCATATAAGACCAGATTTGAAGATTGCAGACTTTTAGTGGTCCTGATTCTCCTAGAGGTTAGGGCACATTTGCTTTGGGTTCCTGTCATAGAATGGGCCCTAGCATCCCTTCAAGCAAGTCAAATGAACCATGAGTGAGGGCAAAGGAATTAGAATTCCAGCCCACTGTAACTTTTGCTTCTTTCTTTTTCCTTTTTGTCTTTAGCCTGTAATCATCTTTGAAATAAATAAAACATGAATTTTTCTCAAGTATTGTGATTCAATATTTTTGAAAGTGTTTCATTATTTATAGGAGATTTTGATTTTGTTGATTTTCTTTTGGTAATTTTTAGGAAGGATAGTAGAATGGTTAGAGTTTTTTATCAATCAAACCATATTAACTCCCAGACTTTTGTTGATAGGATAGGATATTTGAAAAGGCATCTTGTTATGGGTTATGTAAAGAATGAAGGACATTAATTATATCATGATATTCTAAGGTGATACCTGGAGAATAATTAAAATCTTTTTTTTTTGGACGAAAACTAAAAAGCTAACGGGAGATATTGGAGACATCCCAATACCGATGATCCATGGGAACACAGCCTGGCCCATCTTTGGATGCTACATGGCAGTCATCGCACGGGTATAGCTTCATTTTATGCGCGGTTGATTGGTGGTGAGACTAAACTACGCTTCATAAAGGGGGGTGTCCTCAAAATAGAACACTAATGAATTTCGGAGTCTCCATGCTCTGCATCGATAATCTAGCCACCCAGGCTTTAGTTTTTTACTAGGATTAGCTCGCCCTTCTTCAACCCTCTTTTCTTGGACACGAGCATAGGAGGCCCCTACTCTTGTGGACAAAGCAAAGTCCATGGCCGCTTTTGCTCTTTAACTCACCCATCCCATTCCTTCAGGGGTCTCTTGACTTCAGCTCGTAGGTTCTTGGCTCTTTTCAGAAACCATCATCCATTGTTTCTTGGGAGAGGGGTGTTGAAGGGGAGGAGTCAATGGTGAAGTGGAAGGAAAGGCCTGAAGCCGGGGCATTCATGGGTGAAGCATTTGTGGATGGAACTCTCATGGGTGAGGCTTCCTTTGGTAGAAGAGCTTTTGGCCAAGGGAAGCATGACACCATAGGAAGCTTGTGGCCAAGGAGCTCGCAACGGATGCTTTTGTGGCTGAGGGCTACGGCTAAGACCCTCGTAGCTGACACTCGCATGATTGGAGCGTTCGCAACCAAGGCTTTCATGGCTAGTGCTCATAGCCGAGGCATTCTTCTGGCTAAGGCATCCCTCTGGATGAACACCTATGATTGAGGTTCTCACAGCCATAGTTGGGACTGGGCCAGAGTGCTTACTCTCGGCAGCCGAGGTGGTGGGAATGATTATAATAAAAGCTCTTGTGGCCGGAATGCTTGGCTCGGTGCTCACGGCCAAATCATTCTTCCGAGCGAGGCATTCGGGACCGAGGTTCCCCTAGCCCGGGGAAGCTCAATACCACCGGGCTTTCACCGCTAAGCTGATCTCCAATCACGTGCAGGCTAAAGCTCGGGAACCTTGATACTAGGAATGCACCGCACCAATTTTTTTTTTTAAATTAAAAATATATAAAAATAAAAAATATTAATAAATAATTAAAATTAATTTAAATATTTTTTTATAAATATTATTTAAATTATATTTATTTTATTTTATAAGATAAAATTTATTAATAATAAAATATATTATAAAATTTTTAGCTATTTTTTTATCAATATAAATGACTAAATAATTGATAAAAAAATATCTTCTATTTTATTGGATAATCTGGTCTTGACAATTTTTATTTTTAAAAATACTCTCTCTATAGTAGTAGTTGAAACCGGAAGAGTTATAAATGTCACGGACTCGTAGAGGATGCGTGTACCGAGCACAGTGGTGGCGATGTTGTACCGAGTACCATTAGTACTGCACAATGAGATGGGACATCCATCGAGCGATGGTGTCAAAGGCGATAGGACGTGAGTGCAGTAGAATTGGTAGGAGCCTAGAGCATGACGAGTGCCCGACTGCCTATGCTCTCCAAGATCCGATTGTGCTATGTAATGGGTCCGGTCGCTAGGATGGTGCGTGGCTTCACTACACACGGTGTTCGTCAGTGCGGTGAGACTGGTGGAGGCCACCGAGATGGTAGACGTAGGTCAACACATCGATGGTATCTGGCCTTGTTTATGCACAATCACCCGCTCTCATCGTGGAAGCGTTCTCAATGATCGCACCATATGACAAGTCCGACTATCATCTAATCTATCGGTATGGTTAATGGGATGGTGTTGGCTGCATGCAGTGGCTTCGACGATGATGGATTCGGAAGACAGGCATCGATCGAGCAATAAAAAAAAAATTCTCTGCCTTCTTCTAAAAAATTATGAAAAAAATAATAAAAAATAAATAAAGTTGTCGGTGATCCAACTTTCAACTAGAGAAAGCTAATTTATGATAGTTGTTTTATTTTAATTTTTTTTTCAAAATATTTCATGTTATATTTAATATTTTTAATTTTAAAGAGATCAAATATATAAATATATATATTTAAATTTTTACATAAAATCTTAATTTATAAAAAAAAATAAAATGAAATTAAGAGGCGGTCAACCTCGTCCCCCCGGCGGTCCGCCCTTGCTTGACACCATGGAGTTTACATGGCCAAGGTGGTTAATGACACTATCACTAACAATGCCAGTGGTAGAGCTCAAGCAGCTTCCATCAACCGGAATGAGGCGATCTTGCTCCCTATAGACGAGGAGAAAATGAAGGTGAAGTCCCTGGCTGGCCTCTGGCTAGTGCTCCCCTTGGATGGTGAACTTTTGCCAGCTTTCAGAGATGATTCTTGGGTGGCTTCCCATGTATGGTGATGGAGATAAAGGTGAAGACCTCTGTACAATGGAGAGGAAATAAGGTTCAGGGCTTCCTGCAGATGGGGATGGAATGGAGTTGAGAAGGCTTTGTTAACCGAGGTATTTGCGATCGATGTTTTCATGGCCGAGGGAATCTTGACGCCGGAGGGATCCTCAACCTAGCCGAGATTGAGTCAAAGGAAGCCAAGGTTATCTCTAACAATATTGTCGAAGTCGATGGGCGGTTGTCGTTCCAATCAAAATCTCTATTACTCTATAGCCAAAGTACTTGTGACCGTGACACTCGTGGCTGAGGATGTTGCATGTGCCCATGGCTAAAGGAACTGCTGGTGCTGCTAAAGGTGAATGGAGATGGAGCGGAGGACCTCAATCGACTTCCCACGGGCGGAGATGGAGGTGAGAACCTTCGATGTGCTAAAAGGAGATGGAGGCTGTGGTTTCCCTCAGGTCTAAGATGGACATGGAGAAAGTTTCCCATGACCGAAGGTTGATGAAGATGGGTGAAGAAATGCTGGCTTGAGCTTCGAGCAGGGAGGAATCAAAGGCTGAAGCTCCCCATGGGCCTTTAATAGACACGAAGAGAGCCTCCCATGATCGAAGGTAGATGAAGATGGGCCTTGGATGGAGGGAGATGGCAACGAGGAAGAAGCTCCCAATGGACTTCCCTCAAATGGGTGGAGGCAACAATGAGGAGTTCTGGCATGCTTCCTTTGGTGATGTCTTTAGATTTGGTTCGGTACTTAGAAGAAGGAGAGTGGTGTCCGAATTTGGCAGCATGGGTTTCTTCAAGGGAGGAGCTCTTGGGGATGTGTGATGCTATCCCCTTTTTGGCTTCTAGTTGGGATGCATGGCATACGTTCGTGCCTTGTCTAATTGGAGTCCAATGCACCATGCCACATCCCATGTAGGAAAAGTAAAAATTTAAATAGCATAGTAAGTAGACAGACTATATTTTAAAATTATTTTAAAGTATGGCATAGAGGAAGACTTGATAGATCAATCATGTTGATCTACCAATCTGCCTGCAACAGGATCTGATAAAATAAAAGTACATGTAGAGATATCAAGAGCAAAGAAAATGAAATAATACGTTACCTTTAACCTTTAGATGCAGGTGATGAAGAGCTGCTGAAACATACAAATGTCTGGCCTCTACGGATAGTTCACACCACGGCTCGATCCTAATCAGCTTCTTTGGAGTGCTAGCTCTTCAGGATCCTTGAGGCTAATCTTTTCCTTCCTTGGACCTGCAAGACTTTCTTAAAGCCACCAAAAAATCTGGTTAGGGAACAATGGGGAGAAGTAGAAGTGGAGCCCTTCCCAACGAACTTTTTCTTCCCAAACCCTAGCTTGATTGCTAGGTAGGCTCATACCCAAAACCCAAATCCTCTCAAGCCCCACTCTAACGATACCTTCCCTCCCTCTCTTAGAAAAGCCTAGCAAAAGTCAACCTCAACTAATTCTGCTGCCTCTACAAAAACACCTATTTTTTGTAGTAGCAAAGAGGGAGAGAGATATGGAAGGAGGAGTGATTGGGGGAGCGGGTTAAGGGTTGAACCAAATTAGCTCTAGGTTTATATGAAAGAAAATATGCATTCCAAATAATGCATTCCAACAAAAATCTTGGAGCTAATTTCAGCCAAGATTTGAAATTTGAATTCAAAATTCAAAATTGATTTTTTTAAAGGAAAGTGAGCATGATAAATCAAATCTAATTTGATCCTAAGACAAATCATATTTGGCTTGACCCATCAGATTGCAATCATATTGCAAATAAGTCCTCCAAAAATTTACTAATTGAATTAGTGAAAAATCCTAGTCATGACCAAGTGTTGACTTATGGAAGTGTCGACATTTGGGTCATGGTCAATCATATTGATCCCATAGTGATGCTAAACAATTCTAAATCGTCGATCGGCCTTTAGCTTAGGAGAAATCCCTATGGTATGTGATCCCATATATTTGAACATTAAGCCAGTAGCACTGGATCATTTTCAGTACCAATCAAAGTGATCATCTAGCAATGATACCTAATGTCCGGATAGATCGAAGATGTAGAGCAACTTTCTAGAACCTCTGGCATATGGTTATCACATAATTCATCCCTTTGATCTTATAATTCTCAGGATGACCTAGGATTTGACTGCCAACCCTAATTTAGTACATCAGATCGTGTCTCAACCTTATAAGTTCTGTGACTCCATATAAGAACTACCTTGGCTAAGGTTTTGCTAAGTTGAGACATAGTGAGTCATTCACTCCAAACCATTTAGGAGGTTCAATCATATCTTGATCCACCATTGCTCCACAAGTACTTGATTGTACCCAGAAACCTTTCATCACTGGATTAGAAATTCAGGAAGTCCGGTATCAAGGTACAGTGAGTTACTTGCAAGCTACCATGGTGACCTCAGATCTGAAGGATACATATATCCATATCCCTTCGCGAGCAACCCTTTGGTAGAAGGGAGCTTTGCAGATGGTCACGTTCAGTGAGATGTCATACATTTCATCTGTATGTCGTATCAGTGTCTCTACACTCTTTGGTTAAGAGGGCAACCAACCAATATGACATACAACAACCTATGCTTGATACATCGTCGTCCTATAACAATATATCTTTTGGTTGTGAACCAGTTTAAGAACTACTCGATATATCCTCTTTGTATCAAATATAATGTACTTCTAAGGACTCCATCATACAAGAGTTCTTTTCAAGAAAATGCACATGTGATGAATAGCCAAAAGAATAACTTTTATTCATTTAAAGAATTTATATACAATTTCAAAATAGCATAACCATCTACACCCTAGATGATTGGCTTTGGGATACTATTCCCAACAACTCTTACTTATATTAAAGCCAATCAGTACAGAATCTTATTCTCATTTTTCATTTACAATTGTTGAATTCTTGAGCTCCGACGACTTTAGTGAAGGGGTCGGCCAGGTTCTCCTTTTCATCAATCTTCTGAAGGTTGATGTCACCTCGTTCCATGATTTCTCGCACAAGGTGATAGCACCACAGAATGTGTTTGGTGCAGTGATGGGACTTTGGCTCTTTGGCTTGAGCAATGGCTCTAGTGCTGTCATAATACACCAGAACAGGACCATCCAGGGAAGGTGCCACTCCTAGCTCGCCTAGGAACTTCCGCAACCACACGGCTTCCTTTGTTGCATCCGATGTTGTGATGTATTTTGTTTCACTTACTGAGTCTGCAACAGTAGGCTGCTTGGAACTTTTCCAGCAGATTGCTCCCCATTTATGATAAAGATAAATCCTGACACACTCTTGCTGTCATCCCTATCTGACTGAAAATTGGAGTCATTGTATTTCATAAGTTTCAAGTCAGGTTCTCCATATATCAGCTATTGGTTCTTAGTATTTCGCAGATACTTAAACACGGTCTTTACCACTTTTCAATGAGCTTCACCTGGGTCAGACTGGTATCTACTCACTATGTCTAATGAGTATGCCATATCTGGTCTAGTACATATCATGGCGTACATGATAGAACCCACTGCCGAAGCATATGGGATTCTACTCATATGCTCTCTCTTCTTAGGAGTTATCGCATAATTTTTTTTAGAGAGTGTAATTCCAGGATCTATGAAGAGATACCCTTTCTTGGAATTCTCTATGATGAATCACTTCAGTATAGTATCAATGTTCATAGACCAGGACAGTCCCAAAAGCCTCTTAGATTTATCTCTATAGATCTTCATATCCAATATGTAAGAGGCTTCACCCAAGTCCTTCATAGAAAACTAGGATGACAACCAGACCTTTATTCCTTGTAGTGCTGAGATGTCATTTTCGATTAAGAGAATGTCATCCACATACAACACAAGGAATATAATCACAGAACCATTAGCCCATTTATAAATGCAATGTTCTTCTCCATTCCTAATGAAGCCATACGACTTGATACACTTATCAAATAACATGTTCCAACTCCGAGATGCTTGCTTCTATCCATAGGTGGGCCTTTGAAGTTTGCATACCTTTGACTCGTTTGTGGATGTGAACCCTTCAGGTTGTACAGCCTTTGAAGTTGTACACCTTTGACTCATCTATGGATGTGAACCCTTCAGGTTGTACCATGTATACCTTCTCTTCCAGCTCACCATCAGGATAGCTATCCTAACATCCATTTGCTAGATTTCATAGTCAAAGTGTGCTGCTAAAGCAAGCATGATCCGAATGGATTTAGGCATTGCCACAAGAGAGAATGTCTTGTCATAGTTAATACCATAATGTTGATGTACCCCTTGGCAACCATACGAGCTTTATAGGTCTCTACCTGCCCGTTTGTGCCCCTTTTCCTTTTGAAAATCTATTTAAATCCAATGAATTTTATCCTCTCAGGTAGATCAACCAATGTCCATACATTGTTGACTTTCATGGACTCCATTTCAGATCTTATGGCTCCTAGCCATAGTTTAGAGTCGGACCTTTGCATTGCATCCATATAGGTGATTGGGTCCTTATTGTTCTCATCGAGTTCAATGGAATCATCATCCCAAACCAGAAAATCATAGTATCTGTCCGGTCGATGCGGTATCCTACCGGATCTCCTTAATGGTTCCTGCATGGGCTCTGGGTGTGATATAATCACAACCGGTTCCATGTTATCTCTTAAGTGTGTCGGTTCTTCTACTTGCTGAACTTTACTAAGTTCAATCTTAGCGGCTACAGTTCCTTCACCAAGGAACTCTTTTTTCAAAAAGATAGCCCTAAGATTGATGAACAACTTTTGTTCCTCAGCCAAGTAGAAGTAGTATCCCTTAGACTCTTTTGGATACCTAATAAATAGGCACTTGTCAGACCTAGGTCTAAGCTTATCCATCCCCAATTGTTTTACATAAGCTAGGCAACCACAAACTCGAAGGTGTGCGAGTGTCAGCTACGTCCAGTCCATATCTCATATGGAGTTTTGCTAACAGACTTACTCAAAACCTTATTTAACAAGTAGCAGGCTGACTTTAGAGCATATCCTCAAAAGGATAATGACAGAGAAGCAAAGCCCGTCATGGGCCGAACCATGTCTAACAGGATTCGATTCCTCCTTTCAGACACTCCATTTAACTAAGGTATCCATGGAGGTGTATCCATGGAGGTGTCCATTGAAAGAGAATCTCATTCTCCTTAAGATATGTCAGAAAATCATCGAAAAGATATTCACCATCTCGATCTGATCGAAGAATTTTAATATATTTTTTAATTTATTTTTCTACTTCATTACAATATCATTTGAACATTTCAAACAATTTAGATTTATGTCTCATCAAGAAGACATAATCGTACCTCAAAAGGTCATCTGTAAATATAATAAAATAATTATACCTGCCTCTGGTACTAATATTCATAGGTCTGTATACATCAGTATGCACCAGACTTAGAATTTTTTTGGCTCGTTCACCTTTTCCAATAAAAGATGATTTTGTCATATTTCCTAGAAAATAGGACTCATAGGTTGGTAACGAATCACATTCACTAATCTTGAGATGACCCTTACTTTTCAACCTATTTATCCTATCCTTGTTGATATGACCTAGCTTATAATGCCATAGATATGCTTCGCTGATATTATCTATCCTAGGATATTTGCTAGATGTGTACACTATACTAACAGGTCACGATAGTACATAAATGCCATTATTCATGTATCCATTCATCACAATAGAATCATTCCAAATGATTTTGCAAATGTCATTCTTTATTGATAGTTCATAATCATACATGGCCAATTGGCTTATAGAAATAACATTAAAAATGAAAAACGGATAATAATGACACTTATTCAAAATGATTGTACAAGACTCGTAAACTAATTTGAGGATTTCCAATGCCAGGACTGGAACTGTTGGGAATAGTATCCCAAAGCCAATCGCCTGGGTTGTAGGCGGTTGTGCTCAATATTGTATTCATTTTATGAATTAATAAAATATTAATTTTTGGCAGCTCATCACATACTTAATTTCCTTGAAATGAACTTTTTTCATGTGATGAAGTCCTTAGGACTACAATGACTTCGATACAGAGAGGATGTATCGAGTGGTCCTTAAACCTTGTTCACAACCAAAGGATATATTGTACTGGACGGCAATATATCAAGTATAGGTTGTTGTAGTTCACATCATTTGGTTGTCCTCTTGACCAAATGTATGTGGTGACACTGATGTGATCTGCAAGTGGGATATGTGATATCTTATTTAACGTGACTCCGTGCAACCCCTTTCTGTCAAAGGGATACTCACGATTGGATATGGGTATATGTGTTTCTCTGACCTGAGGTCATCACGGTAGCTTGCAAGCAACTCCCTGTGCTTTGGTGCCGGACTACCCAGATTTTTAATCCGGTGACGGAAGGTTTCTGGGTACAGGCTAGTACTTGTGGAGCAGTGATGGACCAAGATGGAATTGACCTGTCCAAACAGTTTGGATTGAATGTCTCGTAGTATCTCAATTTAGCAAATCCTCGACCGGGGTAGTCCTAGTGAAGAGTCATTGGGCTTGCGAGGTTGAGACATGTAGTCGACTGACTCAGTCTGGGTTGGCAGCCCAATCTCAATCATCCTGAGCATTAGAGGTCAAAGGGATGAATTATACGGTAACCATATGCCAGAGGTTCGATAGTTTGCTCCAGCATCGTCGACCTATCCGGATCCGGAATCCATTGCTAGATGGCTTCCTGTGCTGGTACTAGAAATTGTTCTAGTGCTACCGTTTAGGTTCGAACCTATGAGGTCACACACCACAGAGGATAACTCTCTGATCCAGATACCGATTACGATTGGAAATCATCTCGATTTTATGGTCACAGTATTTTTGAGCACTCTTTTCCCTGTCTTTCCCTTGTCTGTGTCAACTAGAAAATGTTCCGGGTTGACCAG
Source organism: Areca catechu (assembly GCA_021397845.1). Lineage (NCBI taxonomy): Eukaryota > Viridiplantae > Streptophyta > Magnoliopsida > Arecales > Arecaceae > Areca > Areca catechu. The sequence goes on along the minus strand of CM038039.1, from coordinate 166,695,900 downwards.
CACTGCACCAGGATTTTTCTGAATCAGTTTTGAACTGATTCGGAGTTCGTTTCGGCCTCCAATTGGTTGTGAACTAATTTAATTCCTTGAACCAGGTTCAACCGTTTGGTTTAATGGGATTGAACCAAAATGGGTTGGTTTAAATGGTTTGAACCATTTTTGCCATGGACCGGTTTTGGTTCAATGATTTTTTTTTTTTTTTTTTTTCTCCTGTGGCTGTTTCACACGGTGTTTTGTGGAAGGCCAAACGAATGGAGAAATTTTCCAAACGTTGGAAAGGCCAAACGACAGTAACTCCCAAGCTGGGCGTTTTCCTCTTCTCCCTCTGTTGTTGGTTAATGGCTTTAATCCCTTGTTTATGGCTGTTAATTGGGTTAACTGCAGCCAATGACCTCTTGGCCTCCTGTCGCTCCACCTCCCTCTCCCTGCTGCTTGCCTTTATAAACACCTAGCCATCCCCTATTTGCGTTGGAAGAGTTTTCAACGAGAGAAGTTTTTTTTATCATCCACCGTGTGAAATCCAAGGGAAAGCAATAAAACATCTGGGCATTCCTCTTCCTTGAGAGACTTAAGGAGAGAGTTTTGGGCTGGGTTTAGAAGCCTTAGAGGGAGAGAAAATCCCATTGTTTCAAGCTCTATTTCCGCCCAGTTCTGCTACAGAATTCTGTGACCGTGAAGCCCTCTTCTGGTGTCTAGCACCGTGCATGGAGGCAGATCTGAGATCCCCGGGCATGTCTCCCTTCTAGAGGGAGTACCACTCTACTCCTAGGAGCAAACCACGCGAGCCGGGATCGCTCCAGCTGCTCCGAAATGAAGGCCAAAGTCTGCTGCCGAGTTCAGCTGCAGAAATCTGGCAGCAGACTTTGGTGATTTATTTAATTTTTTTGGCTTAGATTTTATTGCAGTTTTTGGTGGCAAATCGAAGAAGACTTGTCCAAGTTGCTGCTGCTCAAATTTGGGAGCAAACGGAGATCCGGAAGAAGGTGTTCCGACGACATTTTGCAAGCCAAAAACAGGGTCCCAAGGAGGAAGACGACTGGAATAACTTTATTCCAGTTATTCCAGTCTATTCCATGTTTATTCCAGAGTTATTCCAGGCGAAATAAAAGGTATGAAAAATTATTTTTTAATCATGCGTGGATAGATTAAATTGTTTAATATTTTTTAAATATTTTATATGATTATGCATGCCTAAATGCAACTAGATTTATATTAGTTCCTAGCGGAGCAGATTTCCGCTGCGCGAGTTTTAAAAATTGTTTTAGAATCCAATCTGCTCCCGCAGATGTTTGCATGCCTAGTGTAGGATCTTGTCAAACCACCTGCATAGTTAACTTTCAGTGGTATCAAAGCCAGGTTGAATTTGTAATCTAATTTAGTATGCATGCTTATATATTAAAATTTGTTTAATCTTAAATATGTATCAAGTTTTCTTTTTGGAACCTAGTTGAGACCTTCACCATGACCATGTGTCTTTGACATGATGCGGTTCATCTATGTTGGCCTCTTCAGAAGGATCCTTAAAAAATATTAAAAATTAAAATTGTTTTAATTTGCAGATACATGATTTAGGCATGTTTTATAAAATATTTGTAAAATATTTTTTGATGCATGATTTGGTATGTAAAATTGTTTTACATAAAGACTTAATTAAAAAATATTTTAACTAAGTGTTTGGCTTATTAAAAAAATTTTTAGGTTTATGAAATCTAATACAATTTGCATAAGCCATTTATGGGTTAATTGGGTTAGCTGACTAGTTGGGTCCATAACTGGGTTAGACCTAATTTTAGTTGAACCGGATAATAAGAAAAAGATTAAACAAAAGTTGTTTAAGGCCCTTCTTTAGAACTATCTAATAGTTAGATTAGTTGATCCGTTCATCTAAAATGGATCCAATTAGTGGCTTAGTGGATGCCCGAGTCTTTAGGCTAGTCTGATCGAGTCTGGTAAACCGACTGGTGTCGAGGTAGGTTTGGCATTGTGACCATGGCTGTATGAGGCTACCTCTTTCCTAGCCAACTTGGTTGGTGTCTAGGAAAGACGGTTAATGGCAGATACTCACCCATGATCTTACCTACCTGGCTAGTCGAGTCGACCAGAACTGATTGGAAAAGCTCAATGACTCGAGTTAACCCATGTCACCCAGGTTGATCGGTCTGACTGATCTATAGGTGCCCATGGATCATTTGTTGATTTATTTCAACCCTCCTGGAATCTGATTGATTCAGTGGGAGGATGATCCATGTCCTTGTCTCTTTTCTTCTGTCACAACTAAAAAAATCCTCTAAATTATTAGGTCCCTAAAAAGACTAAGTCAAGGAGTTGATAGTGTCTTAACCTCCCATTAAGTTGGATAGAAATGTGTCCACTAGCTTGGTGTGCATCGGCAGTTCCATAGAACGGGTGTACATCCGGCGACTGGAATTTCTATTTGATCAATGATGGTTCAGTGCAACCTCCTTAACGGGACCAGGTGGGCCGACCTTAGTCGGGCTTGGTCTTTAGTTAACTAGAAGCATTGGATTTGTCATTTTAATGGTTGGACCTAACCAGAGACCCGCAATAGGAGGCCCCTAGGCCGATTGGGGTGCTCTCTGGGGCAAAATAAAATATTGAAAATTGTTTAGGGAAACAATTAGTTTACGAACCTACCTTTAGGCTCATATGGGTGAGCCGGCCATAGTCGGGCTCACACGAGGCCTATTGGATTTTAGTACCCACTTGAGAAAAAAAAAAAAATAGTGGGAGAAACCTTTAGACTAAAGTCCAAGTTTTTTGGTTAAGTTATTAATTTATAAACTAATTTGGTCTAATTTTCTTTTCAGATGTCTTCAAATTTATCGCTCCGGTTACTTCTCGATAACGAGAAGTTGAAGGGTCATAACTTCGATAGTTGGTATCGAAGATTGAGAATCGTTCTGGAGCATGAACGAATCCTCTATGTGATAACGGATCCGGCACCTGAAATCCCTCCCGCTAATGCACGGAGTGCGATCAGAGATGCTTATCTGAAGTGGGTCCCTGATCGAACTACTGTCCGTTGCATTATGTTAGCGGCGATGAATGACGAGTTCAGTCGCAAATTCGAGGAGGCCCAACCTGATGAAATCCTTCAAAAGTTGAAGGAATCCTTTGGCACCCCAGATGATGTAGAACGGTACAAAGTGTCTTGTGCCATCTACAACTCCAAGATGCCGAATGGTGGTTCAGTCACTGATCATGTATTGTACATGATCGAGCTGATTGAAAAACTGGGCAAACTCGGATGCCCCTTGCACGAGCAGCTCGGCAAGGATGCAATCCTGAATTCTCTTCCCTCATCCTATCTTGACTTTCTTGATCATTATAGAATAAACAAGCCTGCAGTCAACTACCATGGTCTTTTGGGGTTGCTACAGACTTTCGAGAAAGACCACCAACTGAATAAGGGGGTGGTGAATTTAGTGGGAGGAAGTAGAGGTCGTCGTCCCTTTAAGAAAGGGAAGAAGAAAATGAATAAAAAGGGAAAAAAGGTGCAGAATGTTCCTGGCCCTAGTCAGACCAGGAAGTATAAGGTTGATCAGACTTCTGCAGAGTGTTTCTACTACAAGAAGAAGGGACACTGGAAGAGGAACTATCCTCTTTATATTGCATCCCTTGATCCGAACAGGCCGAGGAAGCAGAAGTCTGCTGAACAAGGTATTTATATGATAAAACCTTGTAATTACTCAATTGTTGATACTGCTAACTGGGTATTGGATACTGGTAGTCCAATTCATGTTTGTAATTTGTTACAGGGACTTCAAGTTAGCAGAAGATTTGAAGATGGAGAACAGTTTCTGAGCATCGGGAATGGAAATCATGTTCCAGTACTAGCGATCGGAGTCCTGCGTCTTGTCTTTGAGTCTTGTACTGTTGAGCTAGTCGACTGTCACTATTGTCCTAGTTTCATTATGAGCATAATCTCTGTAGGCCTTTTGGCCAATTGTGGTTTTGAACTATCAATAAAAGGAGATTTTTGCAATGTTATTTTGAATAACTCTGTTATAATGAAAGCTAGATTAAATAATGGCATATACGTACTATCAAGGCCTGTTAGTGTAATGTACACTTCTTGCATACGCCCAAGGTTAGATAATGTCAATGATTTGTATCTTTGGCACTGTAGGCTAGGTCATATTAACCAAAATAGGATAAACAAGATGCGAGGAGATGGACTTCTCGAGGTCAATGATTCTGAATCACTGCCTACTTGTAAATCCTGTTTACTTGGTAAAATGACCAAGTCACCTTTTACTGGAAAGGGTGAACAAGCTACAGAACTTCTAAGTCTAATACATACTGATGTATGTGGACCGATGTCAGTTAGTGTCAGAGAAGGATACAAATATTTCATTACTTTTACAGATGACTTTTCAAGGTTCGGTTATGTCTTTTTAATGAGACATAAGTCTGAATCGTTTGAAATGTTCAAACGATACCGTAATGAAGTAGAAAAGCAAACTGGAAAAAGTATTAAAATCCTTTGATCTGATCGAGGTGGTGAATACTTATCTGGTGTTTTTTTGACATATCTTGAGGAGAATGGAATTCTCTCTCAGTGGACTCCTCCAGGAACACCACAGTTGAATGGTGTGTCCGAAAGGAGGAATCAAACCTTGTTGGACATGGTTCGATCCATGATGGGCTTTGCAACTCTACCGCTATCCTTTTGGGGATATGCACTTCAGACAGCCTGTTACTTATTAAACAATGTTCCAAGTAAGTCTGTTGTCTCCACTCCGTATGAGATGTGGAATGGGCGTAAACCCTCAATCTCACACCTTCGGGTCTGGGGTTGTCTGGCTTACGTAAAGCGTTTAGACTCAGACAAACTTGGTCCTTGGTCTGATCGGTGTTTATTTATTGGTTATCCTAAGGAAACCAAAGGGTATTTCTTCTACTTGGAGAATGAACAAAAGGTGTTCGTTGCTCTTAGAGCTATCATTTTGGAAAAGGAGTTCCTTGGAGAAGGAACTATAGTTTCTAAGATTTAACTTAATGAAGTTCAGCCAATAGAAGAACCTACACACTCTAAGGACATCGTAGAACCGGCTGTGATTGAATCACACCCAGAACCCATTAGGAGATCCGGTAGAATACCGCATCACCCGGACAGATACTACAGTTTCTTGGTCCGGGACGGCGATCCCATTGAGCTCGATGAGAACAATGAGGATCCGATCACCTATATGGATGCACTTCAGAGATCTGACTCTGAGGCATGGATTGGAGCCATGCGATCCAAAATGGAGTCCATGGAAATCAATAATGTTTGGACATTGGTTGATCCGCCTGAAGGAATAAAACCCATCGGGTGTAAATGGATCTTCAAGAGGAAAAGGGGCGCAGATGGGAAGGTAAAAACCTATAAAGCCCGTCTGGTTGCCAAGTGGTATCGTCAGCGATATGGTATTGATTATGATGAGACTTTCTCCCCTGTGGAAATGCTCAAGTTCATTCAGATCATGCTTGCTTTGGCAGCATATTTTGATTACGAGATCTGACAGATGGATGTCCGAACCACTTTCCTAAATGGGGAGCTGGAAGAAGAGGTGTATATGATACAGCCTGAAGGGTTCACATCCACAGATGAATCAAAAGTATGCAAGTTGCAGAGGTCCATATATGGACTCAAGCAAGCGTCTCGAAGTTGGAACTTACGGTTTGATAGGTGTATCAAATCGTATGGCTTCGTTAGGAACGGAGAAGAACCGTGCATCTATAAATAGGTTAATGGTTCTGTGATTGTATTCCTAGTACTGTATGTTGATGACATTCTCTTAATCGGGAATGATGTCGCAGCATTACAAGGAATAAAGGTCTGGTTATCATCTCAGTTCTCCATGAAGGACTTGGGTGAAGCTTCTTACATACTAGGTATGAAAATCTATAGAGATAGATCTAAGAAGCTTTTGGGACTGTCCCAGTCTACGTACATTGACACTATGTTGAAACGGTTTAGCATGGAAAATTCCAAGAAAGGCTATCTCCCGATAGGTTCTGGAATTACTCTTTCCAAGAAGGATTGTGCAACAACTCCTGAGGAAAGAGAGCGCATGAGTAGAATACCTTATGCTTCTGCAGTAGGCTCTATCATGTATGCTATGACTTGTACTAGACCAGACGTGGCATACTCACTAGGAGTAGTGAGCAGATACCAGTCTGACCCAGGTGAGGTGCATTGGAAGGTGGTTAAGTCCATCCTTAAGTATTTAAGAAATACTAAAGATCAATGGCTGATTTATGGAGAACCTGACTTGAAACTTGTGGGATACTCTGACTCCAGTTTCCAGTCAGATAGAGATAATAGCAAGAGTGTGTCAGGGTTTGTATTTATCCTGAATGGGGGAGCGATCTGCTGGAAAAGTTCTAAGCAGGCAACTGTTGCAGACTCGGTATGCGAAGTAGAATATATTGCAGCATCAAATGCGGTAAAGGAAGCTGTGAGGTTGCGGAAGTTCCTTGGAGAGCTAGGGGTGGCACCTTCCCTAGATGGTCCTATTCTGGTGTACTGTGACAGCATTGGAGCCATTGCTCAAGCTAAGGAGCCTAAAGCTCATCACCGCACCAAACACATTTTGCGGCGCTACTACCTCGTACGAGAGATCGTGGAACGAGGTGACATCAATCTTATGAAGATCGATGGAAAAGAAAATCTGGCCGACCCCTTCACTAAAGCCCTCAGAATAAAAGAGTTCAACTATTGTAAATGGGAAATGGGTATTAGATACTCTTCTGATTGGCTTTAATACAAGTGGGAGTTGTTGGGAATAGTGTCCCAAAGCCAATCGCCTGGGTTGTAGGCGGTTGTGCTCAGTATTGTACTCATTTTATGAATTAATAAAATATTAGTTTTTGGCAGCTCATCACATACTTAATTTTCCTGAAATAAACTTTTTCCATGTGATGAAGTCCTTAGGACTACAATGACTTCGATACAGAGAGGATGTATCGAGTGGTCCTTAAACCTTGTTCACAACCAAAGGATATATTGTACTGGATGGCAATATATCAAGTATAGGTTGTTGTAGTTCACATCATTTGGTTGTCCTCTTGACCAAATGTATGTGGTGACACTGATGTGATCTGCAAGTGAGATATGTGATATCTTATTGAACGTGACTCCGTGCAACCCCTTTCTGCCAAAGGGATACTCACGATTGGATATGGGTATATGTGTCCCTCTGACCTGAGGTCATCACGGTAGCTTGCAAGCAACTCCCTGTGCTTTGGTGCCGGACTACCCAGATTTTTAATCCGGTGACGGAAGGTTTCTGGGTATAGGCAAGTACTTGTGGAGCAGTGATGGACCAAGATGGAATTGACCTGTCCAAACAGTTTGGATTGAATGTCTCGTAGTATCTCAATTTAGCAAATCCTCGGCCGGGGTAGTCCTAGTGAAGAGTCACTGGGCTTGCGAGGTTGAGACATGTAGTCGACTGACTCAGTCTGGGTTGGTAGCCCAATCTCAGTCGTCCTGAGCATTAGAGGTCAAAGGGATGAATTATATGGTAACCATATGCCAGAGGTTCGATAGTTTGCTCCAGCATCGTCGACCTATCCGGATCCGGAATCCATTGCTAGATGGCTTCCTGTGCTGGTACTAGAAATTGTTCTAGTGCTACCGTTTAGGTTCGAACCTATGAGGTCACACGCCACAAAGGATAACTCTCTGATCCGGATACCGATTACGATTGAGAATCATCTCGATTTTATGGTCACAGTATTTTTGAGCACTCTTTTCCCTGTCTTTCCCTTGTCTGTGTCAACCAGAAAATGTTCCAGGTTGACCAGCACTGCGCCAGGATTTTTCTGAATCAGTTTTGAACTGATTCAGAGTTCGTTTCGGCCTCCAATTGGTTGTGAACCAATTTAATTCCTTGAACCAGGTTCAACCATTTGGTTTAATAGGATTGAACCAAAATGGGTTGATTTAAATGGTTTGAACCATTTTTGCCATGTACCGGTTTTGGTTCCATGTTTTTTTTTTTTTTCTTCTTCTTCTCCCGTGGCCGTTTCACACGGTGTTTTGTGGAAGGCCAAACGAATGGAGAAATTTTCCAAATGTTGGAAAGGCCAAACGACAGTAACTCCCAAGCTTGGCATTTTCCTCTTCTCCCTCCACTGTTGGTTAATGGCTTTAATCCCTTGTTTATGGCTGTTAATTGGGTTAACAGCAGCCAATGTCCTCTTGGCCTCCCGTCGCTCCACCTCCCTCTCCCTGCTGCTTGCCTTTATAAACACCTAGCAATCCCCTGTTTGCGTTGGAAGAGTTTTCAACGAGAGAAGTTTTTTTTATCATCCACCGTGTGAGATCCAAGGGAAAGCAATAAAACATCTGGGCATTCCTCTTCCTTGAGAGGCTTAAGGAGAGAGTTTTGGGCTGGGTTTAGAAGCCTTAGAGGGAGAGAAAATCCCATTGTTTCAAGGTCTATTTCTGCCCAGTTCTGCTGCAGAATTCTGTGACCGTGAAGCCCTCTTTCGGTGGCTAGCACCGTGCATGGAGGCGGATCCGAGAGCCCCGGGCGTGTCTCCCCTCTAGAGGGAGTACCACTCTACTCCTAGGAGCAAACCACGCAAGCTGGGATCACTCCAGCTGCTCCGAAACGAAGGCCAAAGTCTACTGCCCAGTTCTACTGCAGAAATCTAGCAGCAGACTTTGGTGATTTATTTAATTTTTTTGGCTTAGATTTGATTGTAGTTTTTGATGGAAAATCGAAGAAGACTTGTCCAAGTTGTTGCTGCTCAAATTTGGGAGCAAACGGAGGTCCGGAAGGAGGTGTTCCGATGACATTTTGCAAGCCAAATATAGGGTCCCAAGGAGGAAGACGACTGGAATAACTTTATTCCAGTTATTCCAGTCTATTCCAGGTTTATTCTAGAGTTATTCCAAGCAGAATAAAAGGTATGGAAAATTAGTTTTTAATCATGCATGGATAGATTAAATTGTTTAATATTTTTTAAGTATTTTATATGATTATGCATGCCTAAATGCAACTGATTTAGATTTGTTCCTGGCGGAGCAGATTCCCGCTGCGCGAATTTTAAAAATTATTTTAAAATCCAATCTTTTTCCGTAGATGTTTGCATGCCTAGTGTAGGATCTTGTCAAACCACCTGCATAGTTAACTTTCAGGAACTTGGCTTCCATTTCCTACATTCAAGGATCTCTCACCATCGTCGAATCTCTTACTAACTTGAAGTCCCTACAAAGAATTACAAATATGAATTGGACTTCTAGTATCCAATACCCAGTTAGTAGTATCACAGATAGAGAAACTACAAGGTGTTATCATATAAATACCTTGTCCAGCACTGCCCTGCTACTTCCTCTTCTTGGACTTGTTCGGTCAAGGGATGCAATATAAAGAGGACAGTTCCTCTTCCAATGACCCTGCTTCTTACAGAAGAAGCACTCTGCCTGGCTCTTATCAGCCTTCACCTTCTTGACCTGACTGGGTCCAGAAGCATTTTGTACCTTCTTTTTTTATTTCTCTTTTTCACTTTCTTAAAGGAATGATGCCCTGTAGAGGATCCTCCCACTACCCTTTTATTAAGTTGGTGGTCTTTTTCATAAGTCGCAGTAACTCCAACAAACCATGGTAGTTAACTACAGGCTTATTCATTCTAAAATGATCGAGAAAGTCTAGATAAGAAGAGGGCAGGGAATTCAGTATCGCATATTTTCCAAGCTGTTTATGCAAGAGACATCTGAGCTTGCACAGGAACTCAATCATCTCGATCATGTATAATACATGATCAGTGATTGAGGCCCCATCAAGTATCTGCATATTGTGGATAGCACAGGAGATCCTGTACCTCTCAATGTCATATAGTATATCGAAAGACTGCAACTTTTGAAGGATCTCCTCCGGCTGGGCTTCCTCGAATTTGTGATTGAACTCATCATTCATTGCTGCCAACATGATGCATCGAATAGTGGTCCTATCAGAGAGCCACTTCTGATAAGTGTTTTTGATGGAACCTGTTGCGGTGTCAACTCCTGGATCGGGGACCGGGGGCGGCTGGATGTGCTGGAGCGCTTCTCTCCCGGACGAACCTGCAACAAAGTCCCTAAGGGTGCCGGTGGTGTTCCAGCGGGGGACCCTCCGATGCTTAAGTTAGCAGGAGATTAAAGGCAACATAATGGAGGAATCAAAGGATCAACAGCATATGGAGAGGGAAGAGTTCTTCTACCTTCAAACGGGGTCTCCTGAGTACCTTATATAGGCACGGAATAGTCCAAAATCCATTAGGGGAGAGGCTTAGAAAGACCGATCTGTCCCTAGGAGAATCTGGAGAGTAGCCACGTGGCATGCAGATATGGTGGCATCGTGGAAGTAGTGGAGCAGGGCTGTTGGGATAGCAGGATCCCGTAGTAATAAAAAGGTGCTTCTAGAATTCCCTGGATGCCAAGGGTCGCTTGTCGGACATCGGCCATGGGAAAGCCGGTCGGCTAGACTAGAGGCCAACCCTCCGAAGTAGAGCAACAGGCCGGACCCCAGCAGGAGAAGGTCATTCGGACCTCAGCTCCAGTGGGTTGAACCGTTGAAGGAGAATGACGGGCCGGACCACAGTAGGAGAGGGTCGTTCGGACCTCAGCTCCTGCGGGTTAGACCATCGAAGGAGAATGACGGGTCGGACCCCAGTAGGAGAGGGTCATTACGACCTCAACTCCGGTGGGTCAGATTGCTGAAGGAGTACCAGTCGGAGCTCTGAAGGGGTGGCCCGGTTGGATCGCAAGAATGGGCCGGTTCCGCTTGAGGGTGAGCCGTCAGGGTACAACACTGTCCCTCTTGTCCTTGTGCTTCGAGCGAGCTTGTAGGCTCGAAGGGCGAGGGCATTAAATAGCAGTAAATGCACCAGTCCTTCAGATGATGGCGAATCCGATTCGGCATGCTGCGACCGGCCGCCTTCTGCTCCAATTTTTGCTCCAGGACATGTGTCAGTGTTTGATTAGCGAAGACAGGGGGAGCACTCATTGCTAGTATGGCACTTGGTAGCTGCCCATTTGGATTCTCGACGTGATGTGGGGCACGCGGCTCCATCAGAGTGGTTGGGGCACTTCCCGGAGTGGTCCATCCACCATTGCTTCGACTATCACACGGATCACCGCTGAATATGATCCGGTGCATCCTCTCAGATTCCCGTCTAACTCAAAAACTAAGGTGCCAGCCGTCGGATCTCGGCACGTGGGGGGATGCGTTGGGAAGCTGCCCCCGGATGCCTATAAAAGGAGGGATGCAGCGCCCAGAAGGAACTTGTTGCCATGCTTGTGCTCGAAGAGAAGGCAGTCTCCTCCTTCCTTGCGCTGCTTTAGCCTCTCCTAGAGAACCAGGGGACCAGGTTAGTCCCATCTTCACCTCCCCCCATCTTCCTCCCTTTCTGCAACCCATTTTATAATGGCCTCTGGGAGTCGGGGTTTGGCTCGAGGTAATAGGGAACCCGATCCTTTTGATATTCCTTCGGCCATGACCCGAGAGAGGGTCAAAAACCTCAGGATTGTATATAACATTCCTTCCACTTTACACCTGACCGTCCCAATCCATGAGGGTAGAGTAAACAGGCCTTTGAACTTAGGAACTCTCCCCATGTATGAAGACCACCTGAAAGCTGGTCTTCGTTTCCCAATCCATAGCTTCTTTGTTCAGATTCTCAACACCTATAGAGTCATCCCCGCCCAGTTGACCCTCAATAGCATTTGGGTTCTTCGTGGCTTTGTGGTTCTGTGTCGGGAGGCCGACATTGAGCTGAGGGTATCCTTATTTTCCAATTTTTTCTTGTTGAAATAAGACTTTCAAAGTTAGGAGTGGTGGATGTTCAGTCCATGCCATGGCCGGAAGGTTCTAGGGGGCTTCCATCTGCAATTCATGGATGGAAGTCCCTGTACTTCTTTGTAGATAGCCTGGAGTCATGGGGCTTTGAGGCAGCCTGGAGGGAGCCGAGGCTGAATGCTCTGAATGGAAGGAAAGTCTCGAGAGCCGACAAGGCTGACTTCCACAAATTGGATGATGAGGATCCAAAGTTTGTCAGCTTTATGCTTCATGAGGGGAGTCTTCACCAAGCCGGACTCAGCCAGCACCCGATGTTAGGTAGGATGAGAGTCATAGAGAGAGATCGGCTTTTTTATCCTCTGTTGGCTTGGCAACCGCATCTTACTTTAACTTTGTTTGTTGACAAGCGAGAAGATGAAACCAGATCGGGCAATCCTTTCAGCACGGTCTGCACAGCGGAGGGCTGTTCGAATTACGGAGCCGACCCCACAGGAGCCGAAGAAGCGGGCGGCAGAACCAGTGCCCGAGAGGTCGAAGAAATGATGGATGGCAGAGCCATCAACCACGGTCGTATCGATCGAGTCAGGGGATGACATGCCTCTGACCGAATGCCGAAGGATATCACATCCGAGTGATCCTCTTCGGTCGGATAACCGATCGCCCTGATAGAAGAGAGGCTTCCGATACCGACCGAGGTGGACGCGGCTCCTTTGTCCTTGCCATTGGATCCAACTACGGCGACCCCCCCGATGATCCAGGGAACCCCCACAAGGGAGGGGCCGTCAGCCGTTGATGAGAGGGCTGGCAGTGCCCATGAGGATGAGGAGCGCCGAAAGTGGCACGATGCCGAGAAGGCTAAGGAGCCGCTTCAGAGGGTCGCTCCCGACAACGACGGGCGGTCAATAAATGAGGCCGCAAGGAGTTCCCTTCATTATCTTATGGGGGTGAGTTTCACTTTTCCTGTCTTCACTTCGAATTCATGATTGGCAATTCTCTAACTGTGAGTGTCTATCGGTAGCTTGTCAAAGACAACCTTCTAATAGATGATGGCCTGGGCGAGGTGCTCGATCTGAAGGAGCAGTTGACCCAAAGGGCCGAAGCGGCAGAGCTGACAAGGGACATAGCCTGGGAGGCACTGATGGCCTCTAGAGAAGAGGTGCTTGGCTTGAGGGCCATAGTAGTAGAAGTGTCCACACTGCGGGCCGAGTCTGAGGCCCAAAAAAAGTAGCTGGAGAACTTGCTGACCCATAAGGCGGATCGGGAGGCAAGTTTAAAAAATAAGAAGAAAAAGATCAAGTCCCTAACCCGTCAGCTGGCCATCGAGGAGGGGCGTCTGATCGAGTGCGAGGTCCACGCACAGGGCCACCAGGTAATGGCGGAGAGATATAAGGGCCTGCTGAAGACGGCCCAGGAACTACTTAAGACGGCCGTGAGAAGGCCGTTGCAACCTACAAGGCCTTGGAGGACTTCACCGAGGAGATGAACGAAGCCGGGATGGTCGGCTTCGACTACGGATACGACGAGTGCCTGGGAAAGGTTAGTGCAGCCTTCCTAGACCTCGATCTATTATTCCTTCAGCCGCCGAAGACGGCGGAAGAGGTGGGTTCGGATGCGGCGGATCTGATTACCCGAGCGGCCGATGCCCCAGTGGAGGTTGTCATAGAAGTGGCCGGAACGGATGTCCCAGTTGGAGCCGAGGCAGAAGCAGCCGAAGGGGCCGAGGAGACCGAAGCGGCTGCTGTCGCTGAGGGGGCCGAAGTGGCCATAGATGTTGTAGCTCCCGAGGGTCAGACCTAGTTGTATGTAAAGGTCTGACCTTCAGTCTTTTGTAAGAAACTTTTTGGAAAGCAATGAAAAATCTTTTTCTTTTTCTTTTTACACTGTCTCATATCCTTCTTTCTGAGATCTCGCTAAGTGTGGACCAGTCGGCAGATCTGAGTGGGTAGTCAGACCTTCGGGGTACGCATCGAATAGTGACTCAAGCTGAACTAGATTCTCATAGGATTTCTGCTCTAAGTAATGGTCCGTCGGCTTTCCGGACTAGGATCGATAAAAGTAGCGGTCGGATGGTAGCTCAGGCCGAAGCAAGGAGCTTAGGTAGTTTAACATAAGTGTTGATCCATCGGCTCTTCGAACCCAGAAGTAGTTGAGGCACGGTCAGATTTTAGCTTAGGCCGGAGCAACGAGCTTAGGAGTTTAACCTAAGTGTTGGTCCGTCGGCTTTCCAGACCCAGAAGTAGTTGAGGCAGCAGTCAGCTCAGGCCAGAGCAACGAGCTTAGGAATTTAAGCTAAGTCTTGGTCCGTCGGCTCTCCGAACCCAGAAGTAGTTGAGGCAGCGGTCAGATTTCAGCTCAGGCTAGAGCAACGAGCTTAGGAATTTAACCTAAGTATTGGTCTGTCATCTTTCCGGATTGGACTACCCTAGAGCCTTTGTCGACTGGAGTCGGACTTTCGAAAATGGGCTGCCCTAGAGCCTTTGCCGACCGGAGTCAGACTTTCGGAAGTGGGCTACCCTAGAGCCTTTGCCGACCATAGTCGGACTTTCGAAAGTGGGCTGCCCTAGAGCCTTTGCCGACCAGAGTCGGACTTTCATAAGTGGGCTACCCTAGAGTCTTTGCCAACCGGAGTCAGACTTTCGGAAGTGGGCTGCCCTAGAGCCTTCGCCGATCGGAGTCGAACTTTCGGAAGTGGGCTACCCTAGATCCTTTGCCGACCGAAGTCGAACTTTTGGAAGTGGGCTGCCCTAGAGCCTTTGCCGACCGGAGTCAGACTTTCGGAAGTGGGCTGCCCTAGAGCCTTTGCCGACTGTAGTCAGACATTCGGAAGTGGTTCGTAGAAGAAAGGCGGACTTCATTGATAATACTTGCGGAGGTTGTCTACATTCCACGGACGGGCCATCTGTCGTTCGTCCAAAAATGCAAGTCGATAGGTGCTGGCTCGAACCACTTCAACGATCCGGTAAGGTCCTTCCCAATTCGGGGAAAGCTTGCCTTGCTCGGTCAGCCTCAAAATTTCAGTCCTCTGCAGGACCAGGTCTCCGACCCGATAAGTTTGCGCCTTGACTCACGAGTTGTAATACTTCGCCATCTTTTGGCGGCATACCGCCATCTTCATACTTGCCCAAAGTCTTGTTTCTTCAAGCAAGTCCAGGTCAGTCCTTCACCGTTCGGAGTTGGCCGGTTCAGCATAGTAGTCGATCCAGAGGGATTGAAGAGAGGTCTCAACAGGGATGACGGCTTCGCTCCCATAAGTGAGGTTGAATGGGATTTCGCTAGTTGACGTTCTGACGGTCATCCGGTATGCCCATAATATTGAGTGGAGCTCCTCCACCCAAAGCCCCTTAGCTTCATTAAGTTGGGTCTTTAGCCCGTGCAGGATTGTCCGATTGGTAACTTCAGCCTCTCCATTGCACTGAGGGTGCCCGACCGACGTGAGTTGGTGAGAGATGTGATATTCATGACAAAAGTATTAATACTTAGAGTTATTGAACTGTCTTCCATTGTCGGTAATAATCATCCAGGGAATGCCGAATTGAAAGATGATATTATTCCGAATGAAGTTCTCCACCTTGGCCTTTGTTATCTGTGCTAATGGTTCGGCCTCCACCCTCTTGGTGAAGTAATCGATGGCCACAAGCAAAAATTCTTGCTGTCCGAAAGCCGGGGGAAAAGGTCCTAAGATATCCATTCCCCACTGTGCGAACGGCCATGGGGCGATGATCGGAGTCAGCTCACTAGCAGGCCTCCTTTGAATGACGGAGTACCTTTGACATGCATCGCAGCTTAGGACGAAGTCTGACATGTCCTTCTAAATGGTAGGCCAGTAGTATCCCTGCTTGATGATCTTGTAAGCTAAGGATCTTCCCCCAAGGTGATCGCCACAGATGCCTTCATGGACTTCTCTGAGGGCGTAGTCGGCGTCCGTCCGCCCCAAGCACTTTAACAACCGCTGTGAGAATGATCGCTTATACAGGACACTATCAAGGATGACGTATTTAGAGGCCGTCAAGCGCACCCGCTTGGCCTCCACCGGATCTTCTGAAAGAGTTCCTTTAGCCAGGAAGGTAAGGATCGGATCCATCCAAGAAATTTCTTATTCCACCTGGTGGACTTCGGTCGGCTCTTCCGCAATGCTAGGGTACCACAGATACTCCATAAAAGTTCGATCAGAAGTCCGGCTGGCAGCCGTAGCCAACCTTGATAGGGCGTCCGCCCGAGAGTTCTACAGATGAGGTATGTGGAGGATTTCGAAGAATCTAAATCGAGAAATAAGGTTTTGTACCTTGTTTAAGTATTTTGCCAGGGTCGGATCCCTCGCTTCAAACTTTTCTTTTACTTGGTTAACCACCAGTTAGGAGTCGGAGAGGACTCTGAGTCAGTCGATGCTCAGTTCGTTGATGATTCGTAGCCCCACGAGGAGGGCTTCATACTCCGCCTGATTGTTCGATACCTGAAATAAAAAATGTAATGCATATTCCAGGTTTTCACCATCTGGGTCGGCCAGGATTAGTCTGGCCCCACAGCCTGCAAGGTTGGACGCTCCATCCACGTGGAGGGTCCAGGCTGGTTCGGCTTCGTAGATGGCATCGGCTTCAGGTATTTCGGCCATTTGAGGGGGTGTTCCCTGTCTCCATGTACACTCTGCAATGAAGTCAGCAATTACCTGGGCCTTTAAGGCGGATCGTGGCTGGAAAGAGATGTCGAATTCACCTAGCTTGACAGCTCACTTGGCGAGCCGACCAGATGTATCCGGGCTCTGAAGGATTGCCTTGAGGGGTTGGTCGGTTATCACCATAATCGAATGTGCCTGGAAATACGGTCGGAGCCGTTTGGCGGATGTGACCAAAGAATATATTAGGTTTTGCATCTTGGGGTATCTTGTTTCGATGTTGTGGAGAACTTTACTGATATAATAGATAGGCTTTTGCTGTCCATCCTCTCCGACTTGAACAAGGATGGTGCAGATCACTTCATCTGACACCGAAAGATAGAGGTACAAAGGCTCCCCCTCCGTCGGCTTGGCCAGCAATGGAGGGTTCTTCAAGTACTCCTTCAATGCTTCGAAAGACGACCGACATTCATCAGTCCAAACAAAGCCTTCCGACTGGTGCAGGGCTTTGAAGAATGGCAGGACTTCTCAGCCGAACCGGAAATAAAATGGCTGAGAGAGGCGATTCGGCCGGTGAGCACTTGCACCTGCTTTTTGTTAGTTGGATGTGCCATCTCAGTGACAGCCTTTATCTTGTCAGGATTCACTTTGATTTCCCTCTGTGTGACCAGAAAACCAAGGAATTTGCCAGAGGTTACCCCAAAAGTACACTTCGTGGGGTTCAGCTTCATCCGATGGTGCCTGAGTGCATTAAAGGATTCCTACAAGTTCCTGATGTGGTCGGCCTTATCGAGACTCTTTACTATCATATCATCCATATAAGCCTCTATGTTTCTACCTAGTTGACCTTCGAACACTCGGTTGATTAGCCTCTGAAAAGTGGCACCAGCGTTCTTCAAGCCGAAGGGCATCATTCAATAACAGTACAGACCTTTGTCGGTGATAAAGGCGGTCTTCTCCTCATCTTCCGGATGCATCTTTATTTGGTTGTAGCCAGAGAAGGCATCCATAAAGCTAAGAAGCTAGTGGCCAGCCGTGGCATCCACCAGCTGATCAATCTTGGGTACTGGAAAGTTGTCTTTCGGGCAAGCCTTGTTAAGGTCGGTATAATCTACACAAATCCTCCGCTTCTCATTGGCTTTCTTCACCATAACCACATTCGCTAGCTACTCAGGGTAGTGGACTACCCTGATGAAGTCAGCATCACAGAGGTTCTTCACTTCCTCATCGATGGCTTTCTGCCTCTCGGTAGCAAAGCTTCTCTTCTTCTGTCGGATAGGTCGGTAGGTCGGATCGACCTTGAGCTGGTGAGTGATGACCTCCGACGGTATTCCGGGCATGTCCGATGCCGACCAAGCAAAGACGTTGGCGTTACTCCTATGAAAGTCGATCAGTTCTAACTTAATATCCTCGGCAAGGGAACCTCCAATTTGGAGAACTCTGGTGGGATCATCCTCTTGAAGGGGAACAAACAGAATCTTTTATCCTAGCTGACCAAGGCCATCAGCCTCAGCTCTAGGGTCAAGTTGCTCCGGAGTGGGATGGCCTTCTGACTGTTAGTTCATAATGGTCAGATACTGCCTAGCCATCCGACGGTCTCCCCTCATCACTCCGACCCCGCTCCTGGTCAAAAACTTCATCAACAGATGGTAAGTGGACATGATGGCTCTGAATTTGTTGAGGGCCGGTCGGCCCAGGATGGCATTATAAGGTGAGGTCGTCCGAACGACCACAAAACTGAAGGAGAGGGTTTTCTGGAAAGGCTCCGTCCTGATAGTCACAGGGAGAATTATCTCCCCTTCCACTCCGACGGAGTTACCCCAGAAGCCTGTCAACGGTGCAGGGGATTCCTGCAGCATGGACCTGGATAGATTCATTCTCACAAAAGTGTCGTACAACAATACCTCTTTTGAGCTTCCATTATCTATAAGTATTCTCCTTATATCGTAATTGGCAATCACTGCCGACACGACTATAGGATCATTCTCAAAAACATGAGTCTCCAGAAGATCTTCATCAGAGAAGGTGATTGCATTGGAGCCCCTGGACCTTTTAGCAATATCGGTCCTGTCCTCATAGCTTCCTCCGGATTGCCGATGCAACATGCCGATATCCCCGTCGGTTGGTCTCTGATTGGGGAGCTCCATCTCCTTTGGAGGGTTTCAGGTGTTTGATGCTTCAACCTGGTCCCGATGGGGTCGGACATACTTGCACAAGTATCCCCTCTGGATGAGGTCTTCGATGGCATCTTTTAGCTATAAGCACTCTTCAGTACTGTGCCTGTGATCCCTGTGGAACCGATAGAATTTATATTTATTCCTTAGGGTAGGAGGACCCCTCATCAACCGAGGCCTTTGCAGAAAGGTCTCGTTCTCGATCTCCATGAGGATCTTCTCTCTTGGCAGGGACAGAAGCATGTAAGTCTCAAACCTTCAGGGGAAGTCCCTCGGCTTCGGACTTCGACGTTGGGCCGATCACTGACTATCACTCGGAGGTCAGACTTCAGGAGCCTTATCACTCCGCTTCTTGGAGGTCGGCCTTCCTTCAGCTTGACGTCGGCTGGCCACTTGTTCTTCCACCAGGGCGTACTTCTGCACTCTAGCTAGGAGTTCACTGTAGCTTGTCGGATGTTTCTTATCCAGGAAGAAGGTCAGCCTGGACAAGTGAAGCCCTCGCTTGAAGGCTGACATCGCTACAGCCTCATTTAAGTCCGGGACCTCCATGGCCGCTGAGTTGAAACGGGCTATGAAGTCCTGAAGGGTCTCTCCCTCCTTTTGCAGCACGAGGAAGAGGCAATCGGTATTCTTCAGGGTCTGACTGCTAGTCCTGAAATGGGAAAGGAAGAGTGATTCGAGTTGAGAAAAGGAATGGATTGTACCTGGCCGGATGGCAGAGAACCACATCCAGGTGGTCTTCTTAAGGGTAGCGGGGAAGGCAATGCAGTGGAGGGTGTCGGAGGTGCCTTGTACCATCATATGGGCTTTGTATGTGCCCAGATGGTCCATCGGATCAGTGGTACCGTCGTAGGGTTCCACTTGTGGAATCTTGAAATGGCGGGGAATTATCTCTGCTAGAATCTCATCCAAAAATGGGGGATGGGAGTCATATACCTGTCCCCCTTCAGCCTTCTATCGGAGGGCGATTTCGGTAATACGCTCCTCCATGCGCATGATCTTGCTAGCATAGTCTCTTGGTGGTTCGGTAGCAGGCCGACTGCCAATCGGGACAGATTCAGCATAGGAAGGTGAAGCCGACCTCGCCCTTTTGCCATCGGCGTGGTCACCCAATGACCTCCGGGGCTCCATGATGATGTGAGAATAATGCTGGGGAACCTCTTGTCGTCGTCTTCCTTCAGTGGCAGTTGGAGGGTTGGTGCAGGAAATAGCTGGTAGTTGCTGACGGTTGTCAGCTGCTTCCTGGAAATGCTAAACTGTGGCAGTAAATGTTTCAATGCGATTCACCAAGATTTGGAACTGCTGCAACCCTAGTGTGATGGTGGGTTCTACGGCAGTGGTGGCGGTGGTAGCGATATCATTTTCCTTGGGAGGTTCCTCATACCTGGGAGGGAAAATACCTCTTCTGGCAGTGGCATTTGGAGCTCTTCCCTTAGCCATTTCGTAGCAAGGGTGATGGATTCCTCGTTTTAGAGAAGGAAGCCACCCTTCCTCTAGCACCAATCTATTGTGGTGTCAACTCCTGGATCGGGGACAGGGGGCAGCTGGATGTGCTGGAGCGCTTCTCTCCCGGACGAACCTGCTACAAAGTCCCCAAAGGCGCCGGTGGTGTTCCGACGGGGGACCCTCCGATGCTTAAGTTAGCAGGAGGTTGAAGGCAACAGAATGGAGGAATCAAGGGATCAACAACATATAGAGAGGGAAGAGTTCTTCTACCTTCAAACGGGGTCTCCTGAGTACCTTATATAGGCACGAAACAGTCCAAAATCTGTTAGGGGAGAGGTTGAGAAAGATCGATCTATCCCTAGGAGAATCTGGAGAGTGGCCACATGGCGTGCAGATAGGTGGCATCGTGGAAGTAGTGGAGCAGGGCTGTTGGGATAGCAGGATCCCGCAGTAACAGAAAGGTGCTTCTGGAATTTCCTAGATGCCAAGGCTCGCTTGTCGGACATCGGCTGTGGGAAAGCTGGTCGGATGGACTAGAGGCCAACCCTCCGAAGTAGAGCAACGAGCCGGACCCCGGCAGGAGAAGGTCATTCGGACCTCAGCTCCAGTGGGTCGGACCACTGAAGGAGAACGATGGGCCGGACCCTAGCAGGAGAGGGTCGTTCGGACCTCAACTCCAGCGGGTCGGACCGCTGAAGGAGAACGATAGGCCGGACCCCAGTAGGAGAGGGTCGTTTGGACCTTAGCTCTGATGGGTCGGATTGCTGAAGGAGTGGCTCGGTCGGACCGCAAGATTGGGCCAGTTCTGCTTGAGGGTGAGCCGTCAGGGTATAACAGAACCCAAGCATTGGGAGCAGGGATTTCAGGCGCCAGATCCAATATCACATTTAAGATCCGTTCATGCTCTAGGACAATCCTGAGCCTTCAATACCAGCCACCGAAAAATCTTGTTGGGGAACAATGGGAAGAAGTAGAAGTGGAACCCTTCCCAACGAACTCTTTTTTTCCAAACCCTAGCTTGATTGCTAGGTAGGCTCCCACCCAAAACCCAAATCCTCTCAAACCCCACTCAAAGGATACCTTCCCTCCCTCTCTTAGAAAAGCCTAGTAAAAGTCAACCTTAACTAACTCTACTGCCCCAACAAAGACACCTATTTATAGTAGCAGCAAAGAGGGAGAAAGATATGGAAGGAGGAGTGATTGGGGGAGAGGGTTAAGGGTTGAACCAAATTAGCTCTAGGTTTATATGGAAGAAAATCTGCATTCCAAATAATGTAGTCTACAAAAAACCTTGGATCCAATTTTAGCCAAGATTTGAAATTTGAATTCAAAATTCAAATTTGAATCTTTTAAAGGAAAGTGAACATGACAAATCAAATCTAATTTGATCTTAAGACAAATCATATTTGGTTTGACCCATCAGATTGCAATCATATTGTAAATAATTCCTCCAAAGACTCACTAATTGAATTAGTGAAAAACCCTCATCACAGCCAAGTGTCGACTTATAGAAGTGTCGACATTTGGATCATGGTCAATCATATTGACCCCATAGTGATGCTAAACGATTCTGAATCATCGATCAATCTTTAGATTAGGTAGAAATTCCTGTGGTGTATGACCCCATAGGTTCGAACACTAAGCCTGTAGCACTGGAACGTTTCCAGTACTAGTCAAAGTCATCATCTAGCAATGATACCCGATGTCCGATAGGTTGAAAATGCAAGCAACTCTCTAGAATCTCTAGCATATGGTTACTGCATAATTCATCTCTTTGACCTCATAATGCTCAGGATGACCTAAGGCTTGACTACTGATGGGAATTCTCCTAGGGTGCCGGGAATCATGCGGCATGCGGAAGTGAGTTTCAAAACAACAATTCTAAGTATGAAACCCTAATTGGCTAGAAAACCCTAATTCTCGGAACCCCTTATGTAATACTAATTAATGAAACATAAATAGAGTTAGAAAAAACATACCTAGATCGCTGAAATCCAATCCTTTCCACGAGGCTCACAAGTGCAAGCCCTCCAACGGCGATCCACATGAGAATGGTACCTAGGAAGAATCCTTACTGGGGTTGCTTGCTTCAACAGAACACTTAGGGCAGCCTTTGGACCTTTGACCATGGAGGAGGGAAAAGAGACAGAGAGACACTCAGAACATCTTTACGATGAAAAAGATATATGAAACTCATATCACTACCCCTATTTATAGTTTTAAGAGGTGTGTGTGATATGTCCTCCAACAGGTTATCAGATATGATTTTTCAAGATCGAAGAGAGGTTATCTGTCTTGAAAAATCATATCCAATTTGTCTTATCATGCATCAAAGGACATATCGGCATTCATTCACTTTCCTGGACAATCTGTGACTTGCCACATGGCAAGTACCGATTTTTGGGAAACCAATAGGTGCCTCTTCAATCTCCAAACATCAGAGAATATGAAGAGTCCTGATAGTAGAAGGACTCTGCTTCAGGGCATGCACCACATGAAGAGATGCGTCTCTTCATGCATGCTGTTTTGCTTCCATACTTTTCACGCCATTTCAAATAGGCTTGACCAGTCAAATATTATCCTAAGGGGTGTGGGGATCAGATAAGAGGCATTCCATATATGAAACTCCTAGAGTTTCATCTGCAGAAGGACTCTTAGTCCTTTTACGCGCACTCTCCATCTCGCCAAGAGGCGCCAAGAGTCCTATGCGCCTAGGACTCTTCATAAAATTGATTTAATGTCCAAATAAAAACTAGATAAAATCTGGTTTAAGCTGCCCCACTTAGGACTCAACCTAATCTGGGTTTCCCTTAAATAGGTTAGTCCTAATACCAAGCAACTGGACCCAATCCAATTAGGTTAAAAATTGGGTTAGTTTACACATATGGTGCGGGCACCAGACTCAGAAGAAGACTTCAGAGCTCCATCTGGATCTCTGATTAACCTTGCCCGAAGAATTAGGATTTTTTGGCTTGTAATAAGGGTTGACTGGATCAACTCAATTTTAGCTTGAGTCTATATTACCTGCATTTTATTTTGTTGAGTCATGTTGACTCAGTAGTGGACTAGGGCTTCAACCTGGGGTGTTACATTTTCTCCCAAGGCCAAGCAAGTGGGCTCCACACTCCCAACCATAAGCCTGAGTCCAGGGGGTGCCACATCTACATCCAGCAGCCTTTGGTCCCCACACCACAGATAGCAGCTCCCTTCTCTCATGCACCAATTGAGGAGAAATCCACCAGGAGTCCACAAATCAAGGGGGCGGCCCAAGACTTTCCCAAAAGAACCAAACTATGAAAGGGAAGAAATTCTCTTGGAGAGAACTTCAAGGAGGCACCCACTACCTGCCAAAAATATCCAAAACAAAGATGGGAAGGACCTTGACTTAGGGAGAAAGAAAAGGGGAGTCCAAAAGAGTTGAGCCATGGAAGGAAAGAAATCCTCTCTTGAAGAACCAAGCATGGAGGTGCCATCTACCTTCCTTTTATAAGCCAAATCAATTTTTTTGGAACCTTGGCCGGCCATATGTGTATGGATTATCCTGATTTGTAGATCCCCTCCTTTAGTCCCACATGGGAAGATGTAAAACCCTACTCTCTTGTAAAGTCCTATAAATTAAACCCCTCTTGTAAGTTTAAAGGGATCAGATGAATGAAACCAATTTTTTAGTGAGCAAACTCTGTGTTTTCTCTCTTCCGCACTTGCATCCAGGTGTTGAGCTCCGTGAGGGAGTAAATCCGGGTTCCCCAGGAACCTTGAGGAGGTGTGAGATCTCCAAAACCCCAACCCTAGGTTAGCCACTTCACTCCCAAACCCTAGCCGCCCATCACCCTTCTCTTTCCACCAAGCCCTAGCATATCCCACCTCCCACGGCCTCTCTCTCCAAGTCCAGGCTGACCACCAGCATCCAGCTACAGTCCGGATACTTCAGATCCAAAGCTCTTTCCAGAGGGAGTCGAATCAGCCTTCAAGAGAATCCAGATCTCAGCGACATCAGCCTTCAAGTTCTTCAAACTGGTAAATCCTTCCCCGAGTCTCTAAATCCATCACTTGTTTTTCTTCTTCCCAGATCTTGAGTCCAGGCGAAGCCGATCCAGCCACGAGACCAGTATTGGAGGATCCATTGCGAAGATAGCCGAATCCAAGGATCCAACAATCTGCCCGAGAGAGTTCTTCCACCCAAATTCTGTGAAGATCACTGTCTGGTTGGTAACCCATCTCTCCTCTCTATTTCTGTCCTGTTAAAAGTTCAGAGCGAAACCCTAGGTCTGGGAGTTTCTCAACCCCCAGCGATCCGTTGCTTCTGAACTACTCTGATAACCTAGTTTTTTCTAAATTGTGCTTTCAATCATTACCTAGTTTCCTTCAACTTAGTTTAACTTTACTTTGAGTCAAAGCCAATTTCTGAAATATATAAAAAAAAAAGAATTAATCTTAATTTTTACTTCCGCATACGTTTCTTTGTTCTTTGTTCTGCATCATTTTTGGTATCAGAGCTTTCGTTCTGTATCATTTTTGGTATCAGAGCCCTGTCTAGGGTTTCTGTTTTGATTGCTTGTTTGAGTCTCTCTCTTTTTACTTTGTCTGCTCGAAGTAGACTCCCCAGGACGTCCGGTCCTAGGAACGAAGCGAGGTGCAAACCTCCTCTTTCCATTCCACGGGGTGTTCCTAGGGCATGTAGGGGATCCGTTGGGTTATAACTTCGTAGCAGGAATTGTAAACGGGAAAGTGCTCTATTTTCAGCCCGTAATTGCCCTGTTGCAAGAATTATTTCTCATTGCAAGTAACTCCAAATTTGATGATTTTTATTTTTCTGAAACCAGTATAATTGAAACTATTTTGCATAATTTTTCTGTGATTTATTGGTTTCCGTGGGATTTCTGAGAATTAAATTTCTGCAACTCTATTTTGTGTTCTGCAATCCAATTATTTTTGAGTGTTCATCTCTTAATTCATCTTAAGGGCATTTGAGCATCTAAGATAAGGGGAGGAGTTGATAACCTCTCATTAGCCCAAAACCACCACCCACTTATTCGAACCTAAGCCTTTAATCTAAAAATTGATTAGACCTAATTTGCCCTAGTGGGCTAGGGACATCAACAAGTCGGGTCAAGGCTAGTGTTGAGTCAGTTTGTCTGGTTACTCTGTGTGTGCCTTGTACTCAGTGTCTAGAACGGTGGTTCAGGGATTCCATCCCGAAGGGCTTGTGTGCTGGTCCGCCTACCTGGCCAATCTCTGATTGGTGTCTAGGATTGGCATTCATGGACCTAACACTCCCCTTACACCTGCCTGGCTGAGTCCTGAGTTACTACAGGCTAGCTTGCCACTCTGATTGGGCATCTAGTTTGGGCTCTAGGTCTAGTTAGCCCGTAGTCATTCAGTTGAGTCTCATTTTGTGTGTTTGCTTGCATCATGTCTACCCGGAATGGAGTGCCCTACCAACCTGGTCAAACCTAACCTGATTTAGAGGCCATGGTTAGAGCTCTTACTGAGAGTATGAACAAACTGAGTCAGGATGTGACTACCACTGTTGCCCAGTTTAAAGAACAAGTCCATGAGGATTTTGCCCAGCTTAGGGATCGAGTCCAAGTGCTAGAGGAACCTAGGCATCGGAACTGGACTCCTGACCCAGATTTTAATGTGCCTCAACCTCACCCACACCAAGAGCCTAGAAGACCTTTATACCGAGATCCTGAACCTAATCATAGGAGGCCTGACCCAGAACCTGAGGATAGAGATGATAGGTTCATTCGGAACATCAAGTTAGATGCACCCACTTTTGATGGTAGCTTAACTCCTAAGGTGTATTCTGATTGGGAGGGTGAGATGGACCAGTACTTTGAGTGGTATGCCATGTCTGAGGAGAGGAAATTCAAGTTTGCCAAGATGAAATTAATACGTCAAGCTAGGTTATACTGGGGGAACATTGAGCTGACCACTAGAAGACGAAATGTAGAGCCCATAACCACTTGGCAGGGTATGAAAGAGAAGCTTAGAGATAAATATCTACCCATTTCATACCAGCAAAATCTGTTAGACCAATGGCAGACTTTGAAACAAGGGAACCGATATGTTTCAGACTACATAACCACCTTTGATGAATACCTGATGAGATGTGATGTGAGTGAATCCCATGAGGTCACTTTGTCTAGATTTAGGGCTGGACTTAGGGAAGACATTAAGAGAGAGTTGTTTCTGAGAGATGTTACTGACCTAGACCAAGCCTATCAGATTGCACTGAACACTGAGAAGTTTCAGAGAGGACCCATGCCTTCTAGGATTAGTGCCCCAATCCCAAGAAATGGACCTAGCCAGGTTACCCCTAACAAGCCTAATCAGGGTATTCCCACCCCTAGGCCCATGGACAAAGGTAAGGCACCTGACACCTAGAGAACCCCTAGTATCATCTATTTTAAGTGCCAGAAGCCCGATCATATCTCCAACCAGTGCACAGCCATAGCTTGTTTTAAATGCCATAAGGTAGGTCATGTTTCTAGCCAGTGCCCTCGTAGATCCCTTTATATAGAAGAGGGAGGAGAAGAGAATTCCGAGCCTAATGAGGAGTTTGAAGAAGAAGTTTATAAGGCCGGAATGAATTTGGTTGATGAGTATGAAGGAGAGGAAGAATCCACAGAGTCTGACCAATTAGGGGTTGTGAGATGCATCCTGTCCCAGACTAATGTTCAGGAAGATTGGCGTAGGACTAACATCCTATAGACTTTCCTTAAACTAGGGGATAAGGTTTGTAAAATCATCATAGATAGTGGGAGCTGTGTGAATGCCATTTCTACTAGCACTGTCAAAATGTTAGGCTTAACCCCAGTCCCCCACCCTAACCCCTATAAGGTTTCTTGGGTAGACTCTACCTCTATACCCATCTAGTCTAGATGTCAGGTCCAAATCCAAATGCAATCCTATCAAGAAAAGATTTGGTGTGATGTCTTGCCCATGGGGGTGAGCAGTATAATTCTTGGAAGACCTTGGTTGTATGATCATGATGCCACCCTCTTAGGAAAATCCAACACCTGTGTCTTTAGTTTCAATGGGAAGAAAATCACAATCCATTCAGTCCCTCCTAAGGACAAGGTAGCTAAAGGAACCAGTAAGGTCAGAGAAATGAATACTGGAGTGAACCTAATTAGTGCCAAGGATCTAGAACAAGAAATTCATAGTGGTTCACCCATTTGGATGTTGACTGCTAAGGAACTTAGGACTCCTACACCCTCAGAGCCTCCTCAGGAAGTTAAGCCTTTATTAGAAGAATTTGAGGATGTTTTTCCCGAGGATCTGCTGGACCACCTTCCACCTCTTAGGGATATTCAGCATTCCATAGATTTAGTCCCAGGAGCTACTTTACCCAACTTGCCCCATTATAGGATGAATCCATCTAAGCATAAAGAACTGCAAAAGCAGGTTGGTGAATTATTGAGGAAGGGGTTCATTAGAGAGAGTCTTAGCCCTTGTGCAGTCCCTGCACTTCTAACCCCGTAGAAGGATGGCACGTGGAGGATGTGTGTTGACAGTCGTGCCATCAATAAAATCACAATCAAGTATAGGTTCCCCATCCCTAGACTAGATGACATGCTTGATATGATGGCCGGTGCCATGGTTTTTTCTAAAATTGATCTCAAGAGCGGCTATCATCAGGTTAGGATTAGACCAGGGGATGAGTGGAAAACAGCCTTCAAAACTAAGGATGGTCTCTTTGAATGGGTTGTTATGCCTTTTGGGTTGTCCAATGCCCCTAGTACTTTCATGAGGATTATGACCCAGGTACTTAGAGCTTTCATAGAGAAGTTTGTAGTGGTCTATTTTGATGACATCCTGATCTATAGTAAGACCCCTGCAGATCAGCTAGGCCACCTTAGACAAGTCTGTCAAGTTTTGAGGAATGATAGTCTCTACGGTAATCTCAAAAATTGTGAATTTATGACCAGTAGAATTATCTTCCTTGGATTTGTTGTAACCCCTGACGGCGTGGTTGCCGATCCTAAAAAGATTAGGTCTATAGTAGAATGGCCAGAGCCGACCAGTGTGCATGAAGTCAGAAGTTTCCATGGCTTGGCTACCTTCTATAGGTGATTCATCAAGGGGTTTAGTACCGTAGTTGCTCCTATCACAGACTGCATTAGGAAGGGAGAATTTCAGTGGACCAAAGCAGCCCATAAAGCCTTCCTAGATCTTAAGGATAGGATGACCCAGGCACCCATTTTGAGACTACCGGACTTTTCAAAGGTATTTGAGGTTGCCTGTGATGCTTCAGGAGTAGGTATAGGTGGAGTCCTAAGCCAAGAGAACCATCCCGGAGCATTCTTTAGTGAAAAACTTAATGATGCTAAGCTTAGGTATTCTACCTATGATAAGGAATTTTATGCGATAGTGCAAGCTTTGCGTTACTGGAGACATTATTTGCTGCCGCAAGAATTTGTGCTATTTTCGGACCATGAGGCTCTTAGGTTCTTGAATTCTCGGAAGAAGCTTAACCCTAGGCATGCTAAGTGGGTAGAGTATATCCAGTCCTATACTTTTGTTTTGAAGCATAAGGCTGGGTCTGAAAATAAGGTAGCTGATGCCCTTAGTCGTCGATCTTTGTTATTGAATTCTGTTAGGGCTGAAGTCATAGGGTTTGAGCAAATCAAAGAGGAATATGAGTCATGTCCGGATTTTAAGACTGTGTACCAGGATCTAACTCTAGGACCATCTAGTGAACATAAGGATTATTCCCTTTTAGATGGCTTTTTGTTCTTTAAGAATAGGCTTTGCATCCCTAGAACCTCTCTTAGGGAATTTTTGATTTGGGAAACTCATGCTGGAGGTTTAGCTGGCCATTTCGGAAAAGATAAGACCACCCTGGCTATTGAAGACCATTTTTTCTGGCCTAGCTAAAAAAGAGATGTAGCACACATTGTGGCTAGGTGTCGAACCTGCGCTATTGCCAAACAGAGAAAACAGAACACCGGCCTTTATACCCCACTCCCTGTCCCAGATCGTCCTTGGCAAGATGTGAGCATGGACTTTGTGTTAGGTTTGCCTAAGACCCAGAGGAGGCATGACTCCATCTGCGTTGTAGTAGACCGATTTTCCAAGATGGCCCATTTCTTGCCTTGTTCCCAAACATTTGATGCGTCTAAGGTAGCCACCCTGTTCTTTAATGAGATAGTGCGACTCCATGGCCTACCCAAGACCATTGTTTCAGATAGGGATGTTCGGTTCACCAGCTATTTCTGGAAAACCCTTTGGCATAAGTTAGGGACAAAACTTAAGTTTTCAACTGCCTATCATCCCCAGACTGATGGCCAAACCAAAGTAGTGAACCGTAGTTTTGGCAATCTGCTAAGGTCTCTTGTTGGTGAAAACATTAGGAACTGGGATTTGTACTTACCTAGAGCTGAATTTGCATATAATGACTCGGTCAATAGGTCTACGGGTAAGAGTCCATTTGAAATTATGCATGGTTACAAACCCCACACACCTCTTGACCTAGCTCCTTTACCAGTCCACACACGGGTCTCCGAGTCTGCCGAAGTTTTTGCATAGCATATAAAAGACTTGCATAAAGAAATTCAAGCCAAAATAAATTTAAGTAATAAAACTTATAAGAAATTGGCTGATTCTCAAAGGCGAGTCAAAACTTTTGACGAAGGAGACTATGTAATGATTAGGCTAAGGCCTGAACGGTTTCCTCCTAGAACCGTTAGAAAGTTACATGCTAGGAGAGCTGGACCATTTAGAGTGGTAAAGAGAGTAGGATCCAATGCCTATGTGCTCGAGTTACCTCCAGAACTAGGTATTAGCTCTACTTTCAATATTACAGACCTAGTAGAGTATAGGGAGCCAGCTGTGATTCCCAGTGAGGCTTTTGAACCTAATCCTGCTCTTGAGAGTGAACCTGACCCTGTGTGTCCACCAACAAACTGGCCTGTGAGGAAAGAGCAGATTGAAAAGATCCTGGATGATCAGGTTATCTCTACTCGTAATCGAGGATACCAAAGATACCTGGTCCACTGGCTAGGAAGGCTAGATTCTGATGACTCTTGGATCTTCCGAGAAGAATTACAAGAGTTGGACCCAGACCTCTTGGAGAGATACCAGAGCCAACTTGATCTATACTCGACAAGGTCGAGTTCCTCCCACTCTGGGAGAATTGGTGCGGGCACCAGATTCAGAAGAAGACTTCAGAGCTCCATCTGGATCTCTGATTAACCTTGCCCAAAGAATTAGGGTTTTTTGGCTTGTAATAAGGGTTGACTGGATCAACTCAATTTTAATTTGAGTCTATATTACCTGCATTTTATTTTGTTGAGTCATGTTGACTCAGTAGTGGACTAGGGCTTCAACCTGGGGTGTTACATTTTCTCCCAAGGCCAAGCAAGTGGGCGCCACACTCCCAGCCATACGCCTGAGTCCAGGGGGCGCCACATCTACATCCAGCAGCCTTTGGTCCCCACACCACAGATAGCAGCTCCCTTCTCTCATGCGCCAATTGAGGAGAAATCCACCAGGAGTCCACAAATTAAGGGGGCGGCCCAAGACTTTCCCAAAAGAACCAAACTATGAAAGGGAAGAAATTCTCTTGGAGAGAACTTCAAGGAGGCGCCCACTACCTGCCAAAAATATCCAAAACAAAGATGGGAAGGACCTTGACTTAGGGAGAAAGAAAAGGAGGAGTCCAAAAGAGTTGAGCCATGGAAGGAAAGAAATCCTCTCTTGAAGAACCAAGCAAGGAGGTGCCATCTACCTTCCTTTTATAACTCAAATCAATTTTTTTGGAACCTTGGCCGGCCATATGTGTATGGATTATCCTGATTTGTAGATCCCCTCCTTTAGTCTCACATGGAAAGATGTAAAATCCTACTCTCTTGTAAAGTCCTATAAATTAAACCCCTCTTGTAAGTTTAAAGGGATCAGATGAATGAAACCAATTTTTTAGTGAGCAAACTCTGTGTTTTCTCTCTTCCGCACTTGCATCCAGGTGTTGAGCTCCATGAGGGAGTAAATCCGGGTTCCCCAGGAACCTTGAGGAGGTGTGAGATCTCCAAAACCCCAACCCTAGGTTAGCCACTTCACTCCCAAACCCTAGCCGCCCATCACCCTTCTCTTTCCACCAAGCCCTAGCATATCCCACCTCCCACGGCCTCTCTCTCCAAGTCCAGGCCGACCACCAGCATCCAGCTACAGTCCGGATACTTCAGATCCAAAGCTCTTTCCAGAGGGAGTCGAATCAGCCTTCAAGAGAATCTGGATCTCAGTGACATCAGCCTTCAAGTTCTTCGAACTGGTAAATCCTTTCCCGAGTCTCTGAATCCATCACTTGTTTTTCTTCTTCCCAGATCTTGAGTCCAGGAGAAGCCGACCCAGCCATGAGACCAGTATTGGAGGATCCATTGCGAAGATAGCCGAATCCAAGGATCCAACAATCTGCCCGAGAGAGTTCTTCCACCCAAATTCTGTGAAGATCACTGTCTAGTTGGTAACCCATCTCTCCTCTCTATTTCTATCCTGTTGAATGTTCAGAGCGAAACCCTAGGTCTGGGAGTTTCTCAACCCCCAGCGATCCGTTACTTCTGAACTACTCTGATAACCTAGTTTTTTCTAAATTGTGCTTTCAATCGTTACCTAGTTTTCTTCAACTTAGTTTAACTTTACTTTGAGTCAAAGCCAATTTCTGAAATATATATATATAAAAAAAGAATTAATCTTAATTTTTACTTTCGCATACGCTTCTTTGTTCTTTGTTCTGCATCAACATACTAGTGTTTAATCTGGCTAACCAATTAGAATACCATGACCCTAATTAAGTCATGAATGACTTCCTTGGCCAACTCTCTGCTATGTGTGACCCTTTGGGTTCCACATTTAGCTAGCAGTAGGTTTAGATTTGAGTTGATTCGAACCAATCAAACCTGATTGACTTAATTAGGTCAAATTGGCTCACCTAATTGTCTAATTCGAATCACACATCGAATAACTCATGAAACCAAATCACTTGGTTCATGAAAACATACAAAACAAGATTGACATCTAGCAATATATCATTCCTACCCAAAAAATATGGAATTTGGCAAAAAGTATCAAAATACCCTTCAATAGTAAGTTACCGTGTAATTCAATCTTTCGATCTCCCATTATCCCGATTAAGTGATAGGTATGGATATATGTCAAACCTTAACACTTAATCACATTGAATCTCATCTCGATCATAAGGACTCAACTGATGACTGATTAGAAACCACTTCTAATCTCATCATGCTTTGATCAAAGGCTCCTTGAGTCACTTATCGAAGAGATTACATGGGATAACAATTTCTCTTACAAGGAAAGATCGATTTCTTGTTAGTCCACTCACATCCCTCGCACACCTTCCACCATACCCAGAACATCATGTATATGACTCAATGCCATGAATGAGTATGAACCAAAGTATGGCTTAGTGTGCACAACAAACCATGGTGACCTTAGGTCTAAAGACCACATCACTACTTCTACTCTAAGATCTATCTTTAACTAATTTTTCCTTGACTCATTGATATGACCCAATCGACAGTGCCAGAGATATGTGACATTATCATTATCTCTTTTCCTCTTCTTATCATCAATAAGAAAATTTTTTTCATTGAGTTGCAAAGTTAGAAGACCATTTATAAAACATCCATGTCCAAATACTATTGGCTCCACCCAGTGATTTTGATGAATAACAAAATATTGAGTGCATATTGTATTCTAATGAGGATTTCAAGTTGTGAGTTTTCAGGAAGAAAGCACCTAAAAATTTCAAAAACTTATGGTGTATGGCACGTAATGGCACGGAGCAATTCTCACAAATTCGGGCATCCTCTTCATTGAAAAAGGGCACCTAAATGTTTAAATATTATGTGTTTATGTATTCAAGAATTTTATTTATGTTTTCAAGGCATTTACACTTGAATCTGAAAGTTTTCAGTCTCAAGTGTCGACACCTGGACAGTCAAGTGTCGACACTTCAGCATTTGGCACAGACAAAAATTCTTGGCACGCCAAGTATCGATACCTATATTCAAGTATCAACACCAAGTGTCGACACTTAGGTTCCAAGTGTCGACTCAAGGCCTGAGATTTTTGAAAATACAGAACTTTGTAATATTGAGAATTTTTGTATCAAGTGTCGACACCGAGAAATCAAGTGTCGACACCTGACAGCCAAGTATCGACACCTGACAGCCAAGTGTCGACACTTGCGGCCTGACAGCTCTAACGGATCTATTTTTCTAGCTTGCAGAACTTGCTTTTCAAGCTCCAAACGGCTATTTCCAAGGCACCAACGGTCACAAACCATTTTTTGGAAGGTTTTTGGTGTATTTAAGCTCCACCAACCTCATTTTAAAGCAAGAGAAGAAAAAAGGAAGAGAAGAAAAGTGTATTCAAGTGCATTGAAGTCTACTCAAAAGCCAAAAAGCCAATATTCTCTCCATACTTCACATCAAAAGCCTCTTCTAGCTTGATTCCATTGAAAAGCCTACAAGCTCATCCTTACTTCATTCCAAAAAGAGGCACCTTGAAGGAGATTCCAAGGAAGAGTGAAGACAAAGCATCCACTTGAGCTTCAAAGATTCCAATCTACTCTTGAAGAGAGTTTGTTGTAGTTTTAAATTTCATATCTGTTTTTATTATGATTTTACCTTGCTTTCAAGGGTGTCTTGAAAGAATGTTATCGTGGTTTGTTGGTGAGCCAAAGGGATAAAACCAACTAGGGTTAACTTGTGAGCCCGAAGACAAAACAAGTGTTAAGGTTTGTTGGTAAGCCTAAGTGACAAAACCAACTTAGGTTTTGACTTGTGAGCCTTGTGAAAAATAAGTCGACTGTAATCTAGTATGGATTATAGTGAAATTCCCAAGGGTGGCTTGGGGAGTGGATGTAGGTGCTAGGTTTGCACCGAACCACTATAAACTTTGTGTTTGTGTGTGATTGCTCTTTTCCTCTCATGCTCTTTAATTATTGCTAACATCTTGCATCAAATTTATCATTGCTCACAAGCACCACTAGACCTTCATTTTATTGTATTAAATTTTTAAAAGACCCAATTCATCCCCCCTCTTGGGCTCCATTTCAAGGCAACAAGTGGTATCAGAGCGCCGGTACTCTCTTGTAGGTCCAAGGATCTTGAGTAAAGATCATGGCAGCCCCAATAGGAATGGGTATTGTAGAAGGTCAAGCTTCAAACCGACCCCCACTTTTTAATGGCACAAATTACACATATTGGAAGACATGCATGCGTATATTTATACAAGCTCTTGATTATAATTTGTGGAGAACAATTGTAAAAGGTCCTCATCAGCCCATAATGATGATTAATGGCATTCTCACTCCAAAAATGGAAGATGATTGGAATGAGAATGACATTAAGCAAATTGAGCTTAATGCTAAGGTAATGAACCTTTTATTTTATTTTCTTGATCCTAGTGAATTTAATAGAATATCAAATTATCTCTCCGCCAAGGAGATTTGGGATACACTTGAGGTTATCCATGAGGGTACACACCAAGTGAAAACCACTAAGGTCAACATGCTAATTCATACATATGAAATATTTAAAATGGAACCTACTGAGTCTATCAGTGAGATGTATACTAGGTTCACAAACATTGTGAATGGCATGAGAAGCCTAGGAAAAATAATTTCTAATGATGAACTTGTGAATAAACTTCTCAGGTCTCTACCAGCTTCATGGGATGCAAAGGTCACTACGATAGAAGAAGCTAAAGATGTCAACACTCTCCCGCTGGAACAACTGCTGGGCTCTTTAATAACTTATGAGCTCTCTCTCAAACAAAAGAACGGAGAGGTGGATAAAAAGAAGAAGGCAATTGCGTTCAAATCTACTACTAGAGAGGACTCAAGCGAAGACTTTGAAGAGGATGACGAAGAAGATGAAATGGCTCTGTTAGCAAGAAAACTCAGAAGGTTCATGAGGAAGAAAAAGTTCAATTACAAAAAAAACCTCTGAAAGGTGAGTCGAGTAAGGAAAATGACAAGGAAAAGGAGAAGGAGCAGCCCACGTGTTTTGAGTGTAAAAAACCCGGGCATTTCAAGGTAGACTGCCCCTTGTTAAAGAAAAGCAGAAGAAAGCTGAGAAAGAAAGCCATGATAGCAACCTGGAGTGAAAGTGAAGACTCCAGCTCTGAGGAAGAACAGCAGGAGGTATGAAGAAGAACAGCAGGAGGTAGCAAACTTCTGTCTGATGGCCGATCAAGAAGAGGTATGTTCTGAAACCGAAAATGAAGTTACTTTTGATGAGCTTCATGAGATTTTTGATGAACTAGTCATAGAATTTCAAAAGTTAAAGTCAAAACATAAAGACTTAAAGAAACAAAATTTGGATCTAGCTAAAACAAATAACAACCTTCCAAATGAAAATGAATGCCTTCTTATACAAAATAAAAAATTAAATGATAAGATTATGGTTCTTGAAAAAGAAAAGGATATCTTTAAAAAGAAAAGTGACTTACTTTCAAATGAAAATTTGTCAAAACAAAGTAAAGAAATTTTAATTGAAAACAAAAGATATAAAGAAGAAATCGAAAAACTAAAACCTTTTGTAGAAAAATTTACTTATAGTTCTGAAAAATTGAATTTACTCTTAAATAACCAAAGAGCAGTATTTGACAAAGCAGGATTAGGATTCAGAACTCATAAGAAACAAAAACTCTTTAAAAATTTCTTTGTGCCTGCATCTTCATCCATTACTTGCTATACTTGTGGTATCAAAGGACATAAATCTTATATGTGTAACAAAAAAAAATTAATTAACACTAAGAAAGTTTGGGTTCCGAAAGGAACCAATGCCACTAACCAAAAAGGACCCAAGATGGCTTGGGTACCTAAAGTCTCCACTTGATCTTTATTGCAGGTATGCATTGCAACCAACAAGAAAAGGATGTGGTACATTGATAGCGATTTCTCAAGGCATATGACAGGAGATGTAGAGTAGTTCTCTTCACTCACATATCAAAATGGTGGCAATGTAACTTTTGGTGATAATGGAAAGGGCAAAATTATCCGTATTGGTAAAATCCATATCACCCCTACCTCTTATATTGATAATGTTTTATATATTGATGGTTTAAAACATAACTTGCTTAGCATTAGTAAATTTTGTGACAAAAATTTTAAAATTGTTTTTGAATCTTCTTTGTGCATTGTTTCTAGTCTAGATGACAATGGCATTAAGTTCATTGGTCATAGGCATAGCAATATTTATATGGTTGATCTTGATGATCTCCCTATTCAGAAATGTCAATGTCTAGTGGCAATGGAAGCCAAGATCGATGAAACTAGTTGGCTTTGGCATCGTAGACTAGGACATGCAAGCATGCATTTAATTTCAAAACTTAGCAAAAAGAATTTGGTAAAAGATTTGCCTAAACTCAATTTTGAAAAAGATAAAATTTGTAGTGCATGTCAACTTGGAAAATAAACAAAATCATCTTTCGAACCAAAAGGAGTGATCTCTACATCTAGACCTTTGGAATTGCTTCACATGGACCTCTTTGGGCCTAATAGAACATCTAGTTTGGGAGGTAAGAAGTATGGTCTAGTCATTGTAGATGATTTCTCATGATTTACATGGGTCATGTTTTTAGCACATAAAGATGAAACGTTTTATGAATTTATTAGATTTCACAAAAGAGTTTTGAATGAAAAAGGTGTTTTAGTAGTATCTTTAAGAAGTGATCATGGAACCGAATTTGAAAATGCTGATTTTGATAAATTCTGTATTGAAAATGGAATTCATCATAATTTTTCTGCACCTAGGATACCTCAACAAAATGGGGTGGTAGAAAGAAAAAATAGAACTCTTGAAGAAATGGCACGCACATGCTTTGTGAAAATGATTTACCTAGATATTTTTGGCCGAAAGCCATAAATACTGCATGCTATATTTTAAATCGAGTTTTAATTCGACCAATTTTAAAGAAAACCCCTTATGAGCCTTGGAAGGGTAGAAAACCTTCAATTCGCTATTTTCATATTTTTGGATGCCGTTGTTTCATCATAAACAATGGTAAAGATAATTTGAGTAAATTTGATGCCAAATCAGATGAGAGAGTCTTTTTAGGCTACTCCACATCTTGTAAGGCATACAGGGTCTTCAACAGAAGAACACTTGTTGTTGAAGAATTTATACATGTGGTATTTGATGAAACTAACCAAAAATCTTCAAGAAAAGAAGATGTACTTTTTGATGAAACAGGTAGCAAGAAAATTGAAGAAATAAACAACAATGAAGGGCTTACCAAGGAACAGAACGATGATCAAAACACTGAAGGAGATCAAGCACAAGGTGATGAAAATACATCAACTGTTGATCCATTAACAAAAGAATGGAGGTATGCTCATGGACACCCAAAAGAACTAATTATAGGTGATCCATCTAAAGGTGTAAGCACTCGATCATCACTTAGAAATATTTGTGATTACTTAGCTTTTGTGTCTCAAATTGAACCTAAAACTATTGAGAAAACTAAATGTGATAGTAATTGGATAAATGCTATGCAAGATGAACTTAATCAATTTAAAAGGAACAATGTTTGGACATTAGTAGATAAGCCTACAAACACATCAATTATTGGTACAAAATGAGTTTTTCAAAATAAACTTGATGAAAATGGAATAGTAATTAGAAATAAAGCTAGACTAGTTGCCAAAGGATACAATCAGGAGGAAGGGATAGATTTTGAAGAAACCTTTGCTCCTGTGGCTAGACTTGAGGCAATTAGGCTATTGTTGGCTTTTTCTTGCTTCATGAATTTTAAACTATATCAAATGGATGTTAAAAGTGCCTTTTTAAATGGATTAATTGAAGAAGAAGTTTATATTGAGCAACCCCCTGGTTTTGAAAATTCTAAATTTCCAAATCATGTTTCTAAACTTCATAAAGCTTTATATGGATTAAAACAAGCTCCGAGAGCTTGGTATGATCGTTTAAGCTCATTTTTGCTGAAAAATGATTTTACTAGAGGTAATGTAGATAAAACTTTATTTTTAAAGAAAAAGAATGATGATCTCTTAGTAGTACAAATCTATGTAGATGATATAATATTTGGTGCTACTAATGAATCTCTTTGTCAAGATTTTGCAAGATTAATACAGGGTGAGTTCGAGATGAGCATGATGGGAGAACTGAATTTCTTCCTCGGACTCCAAATAAGGCAAACCAAAGAGGGGATCTTCATCAACCAAACAAAATACACAAAAGAAATACTCAAGAAGTTTGGGATGGAGAACACTAAGCCTTTAGGTACCCCTATGAGCTCTATATGTAGACTTGACAAGGATGAATCAGGTAAGTCTATAGACCAAAAATTATATCGTGGCATGATTGGTTCATTGTTATATCTTACTGCCAGTAGGCCAGATATCATGTTTAGCGTCTGTATGTGTGCTAGATATCAGTCTAATCCTAAAGAGTCTCATCTTTTGGCTGTTAAATGCATACTTAGATATCTATCTGGCTCAATTGAAATTGGTTTATGGTACTCTAGAGATTCTTCATTTGAATTAATTTCTTATTCTGATGCTAACTTTGCTGGGTGTAAACTTGATCGTAAAAGTACTAGTGGAACCTGTCAGTTTCTTAGAGTAAATTTGATCTCTTGGAGTAGCAAAAAACATAACTCAGTTGCTCTATCTACGGCGGAAGCCAAATATATACCAGCTGGAAGCTGTTGTGTTCAAATCCTCTGGATCAAACAACAACTCGAAGATTTTGGCATTAAACTAACTAAGACACCCATAAGATGTGACAATACTAGTGAAATCAACCTATCTAAAAATCCTGTGCAACATTCAAGAAGTAAACTCATTGAAATAAGACATCATTTCATAAGAGATCATGTACAAAACTCTAAAGTAATTCTTGATTTTGTTTGTACTGATGATCTATTAGCAGATGTGTTTACAAAGCCTTTGAGTGAGGATAGGTTCTGTCTGATTAGAAGAGAGTTAGGTGTCATTGATCAATTCTCCTAGAACTCTCTTAGTATTAATTATACCTAAATCCTAGAGCTCAAAACCTATTGTTTAAAGCCCCAAAATTTTATCAAAATTTTTCTTATTTTTTTTTTTTTTTGGATTTTCTTGATTTTTTTTTGGCCAAGTGTCGACACTTGGAAAGTGTCAAGTGTCGACACCTGACCAAGTGTCGACACTTGACATATCCGAAGTGTCGACACTTACGAATCTGAAACTATTTTTAAAAGGACTGAACGAGGGTTTTTGAAATTTTCTTCCCCCCTTGATTTCTTGCAACAGTGGTCCCCTCTATCCAAATTCGTCCATTTACCCTTTAATCCATCACAAATAAGGTATTTCCCTTTTCTAATTTCGTTTTATTTTTCCTTGTTTTTAGTTTTGTTGTTTTCAAACCAAACAACCGTGATTTGGGTTTTTCGAGTATTTTTCATGAATCTAACCAGATTTTTGCGTGTTTTAGTGGATTTCTAAAACTCCATTTGAGGGAATAGTGTTTTAAACTTATTTTTCTTGGATTTCCCTCATCTTTTGGTCGTTTTCATCCTCTTTTTGCAAAAAACATTATTTCATTAATTTTGGCCGAAATAAATTGGATTTTCATCTAAATTAAACATACTAAATCCATTTATTGATGATTTAGAAAGGTTTTTCGTGATACATTTGCGACATTTTTGCCTATTTGCTAAAACCCTAAGTGTTTAAACCCAAATCCCATGGTTTTCTTGATTTTTAGACCTTACAAAAATTATTTTTCCAAAGATTCAAATGTGTTCTACCAAACAAAAATATTTTCTACAAATTTTGTTCGGAAGTTTGTCATTTAATCAAAATATATTTTCTACAAATATTATTTTTATAATTTTTCAAACATTGTTGATTCTGGTTTTCGAAACCTATCTAAATATTTTTCTAATCTCAACCTATAGCCAGTCCCTTGTTCTAAGCCTTTCTTCCTTTTTCCCTGATCAGTTGGCTGTAATGGGTCCTAGGAAGAGACTTGCAGTTAGGGAGAGGCCCAGTCATGGTATTGAGAGGAGGTCGAAGTCCAGATTTGATATAGCACAGCCGAGCAGTACAGCCACACCGAGCTCCCCCCCTGCAGAGAGGATGGCAGGGAAGTTTGTAGCTTCAGGGAGGAGAGTCGACTTGCAGTGTTTCGACAGGCACCACTTCAGCATTCGATAGATACTCACTGATGTAGGACTAGTACCATTCTGCACCATGCAGGAGAGGTACTATCCTCACCTAGTGAGGGAGTTCTATGGTGCACTGGACTGTCGATGACTACTGTGGACGACATCTGTCAGGGGTATTCAGATTTCTTTGACTGATGAGCTTCTGAGCTGTGTATGGGAGATACCTCGGAGAGGAGTCTGTGCCTTTTCAGTGGATGATAGAGAGGCGGCATTTAGGTGCATCCTTGAGAGAGAGGATGTTCGCGGTATATCAGTGGTTACCGCGAACCAGTTATCATTGGAGATGCGCCTTTTGTACCATATCACTGCATGGATCCTGCTATCGAAGACTGGGAGATTCGACTTCATCACCGAGAGGGAGTTGATGGTGATGACAAGTCTGATCGAGAGGAGGCAGATAGATATTCTGTCACTGATGCTCACACAGATGTATGATGCTGCTACTCAGCGCCGACACTGTTTACCATAAGGCATGGCGCTGACCCGACTTTTCAGAGCATGTGGAGTATCATTGGAGGGGGAGATCTCCAAGGAGATACTGCACACAGACGTGTGAGACGAGAGGTCATTGCACCGGATGGGATACAGGTTAGTTAGAGGTCGATGGGTTCGCAGAGAGTCTGGCCAGGAGCCAGATGAGGAGGACGAGATTCGAGAGGCTGAGGCTGGACCATCTGAGCCAGCAGTTTTTCCTCCAGTCGATATCCTATTGACACAGACAGAGCACTTGTCTCCTGACAGTTCAGCTCGTCCACCACCATCTACAGGACTATCTTTTGAGGAGCATGCCAGAGCATAGTTCTCAAAGATCAGAGGTGAGGTGACTCAGCTGCGTAGCGAGGTCGAGCTTCTACGAGCACATACTACCTCGTAGCATGCTGAGATTCGTAGATCCATGGAGGAGGGATTTTCTTGCATTGAGAGTCTGATGAGATCTCTTATACCTCCTGCAGCCCCTGCACTTGCACGATCTGACGATGATGACGATGATGATGATGATGGCGGCGATGACTAGAGCGACCATGCTGATTCTGCTGAGGATGGTGATCAGGATATTGATAGAGCTATAGAGGTAGTGGGCAGTGACAGTGACAGTGTTGGCGGTGCCGATGCTTATGAGGTGGTCAGTCGAGATCCTCCTACTACACCAGCTCCTACTACCGCCTTGGTTGATTCCACACCGGACCTTATTGCGTCAGCTGATCATCTTTCACCTCCTTCTACTAGATCATCTAGGATTGTACCCGCCTTTGGTCCTTCCGGCCGCACTAGGAGTCGTAGAGCTTTAGCACCTCCTAGGGCATTAGCCACCAGATCTAGGATCAGTGCTCCATTCAGTCTTGATGTTCTATCTGATGAGGATTAGCCTCACAGATGTTTGTTTTAGCTCTTATGTTGTATATTTGATACTTATTTGACTCTGATGATATTTGTATGTTTCAGTTCTTGCTGATGACTTAGCAAATTTTGTACTGAAAATTTATCTTATATATTTTTGTTCAGTACTCTTTATTTGTGCTTCAATGAATCAATTCACTATTTTTTTTTGGCTCTAATACTCTTTTATCTTGGTATATTGGTGGGGACATGCAAGATGAGAATGTAATGATGCAACCCTAAAGGAGATTAGCATAGATTAACTTAGCAATTTTCTTATTTGCATATAATTAGTTCAGCATATAATATCAAAGGAGGTCTAATGAAGAGAACTCGAACGATCAAACGTAAACCTAATTATTGAGACTATCAAAATAACAAAGAAATAGGAATAAGATTCGAACCACACAAGTTAAGCTAGGCAAATTTAATATTTCAGACCTAATCGACACTAGAACATACCTGGCATTAATCTTTCAAGTAGATCAAGATCGCTCATGAAGAGACCTCCTAAATGACAAGACCATACTACAAATTAAGGGCACTTCTTGTTTTCTGGATTGTGGCAAGTAATTCCTTCCTCTTGAATTCGGAATCCCGGAGAACCTTGAAATGGATTAGGCCGGCCTCCTTGTGATGGTCTTCTTGATCAACCTTGAATATTGAAGAGCTAGCTTGAGATTGGAGAAGAAGGAGGGTGTCTTAGGCGTTGGAGATGGAGGAGGAGAAACTAGGGTTGGCGTGGGATAGGGAGAAGAATTTAAAAACTACCACTTAGGCACATAGAACTCACATAGAAGAAAATGTTTAATTTTTCTTTTCCATCATTCTTTTACAAGAAGACTAAGAGTCTTTTATAGACTATTAAGCCATTTTGAATTCAAACTACACCAAATATCATGGAGAAAAAATTGTGGAGAAAAATATGGGGCATCCCATGAAGAGTGGAGGATGTTGTGGAGGAGGTTGTAGCCAATTCAATTTCAAATTCCCCTTTTCTTCTCTTGGGCGCCAACCTTGGATAGTGAGGTGGCATGTGTGATGTGGCAGCAATCTTGGCATGTGTCATGTGGCATGTGGTCCCCACTTGAGGTGGCTTTGGTCTTGCTTTGGAGTATAAGTCTTGAGTCTTCTTTAGTCTTCAAATGTGGTTTGGTTTGATTCTTCATGGATTGGACTTGACTTATTTGGACCCAACTCTCAAATACAAGGTTATTCAGGCTGGACTAGTCCCAACATAAAATTGAAATGGACTCGAATTACATAATTATTTGGACTCAAAATTAAAGAAAGAAAAAATTATAGGATTTTCTTTTACTCATCCAACCATAAGGACTCGGATTTGACTTGAATTGGTTGGAGTCTCTTCATGATTCTAGTGCCCACACCAATTCTCCCGGGATGGAAGGAACTCGACCCTATCGAGTGAGGGTTGGCTTGATAAGCTTCTAATGCATCCGGGTCGATTTGTTGTAGGTTCTCTCGGGAAATCCAAGAGTCTTCAGATTCAGGACATCCTTGCCATCTAACCAGATAACGTTGGTAGCCTCTATTCCTAGTAATAGTGATCTGGTCATCCAAGATCCTTTCAATTCTCTCCTTTCTCTCAGGAACACTTGGTGGTGGGCACTCATTTAATGTTTCACTCTCAAAAGAAACATTAGGACCAAAAAGCTCACTAGGTATTAATGCAGGTTCTTTGTATTCTTTTAAGTCTGAAATGTTAAATGTTGAACTAATGCCATAACTTGGTGGTAATTACAATACATAAGCATTTGGTCCAATTTTCTTTATTATTTTGAAAGGTCCGGTTCCCCGGGCATGGAGTTTCTTCATAGTTCCTGGTGGAAACCTTTCAGGTTTAAGTTTGATCATGACGGAGTCCCCTTCATTAAATTCTTTTAATCGTTTATGTGAATTAGTCATATGCTGATAGAGTTCATTGCTTGCTTGAATCTTTTGGCTAATCTCCTTATGCAATTCCCTAATATGCTGTGCATATGACTCGGCAGACTCGGACACCCGTGCATGTGTGGGTAAAGGAGCTAGGTCTAAAGGCTTCCTAGGTCTGTATCCATGGACCACTTCGAATGGACTTTTCCTAATAGACCTATTAACTGAGCTGTTATAGGCAAATTCAGCACGAGGAAG
This sequence comes from Areca catechu, assembly GCA_021397845.1. Classification (NCBI taxonomy): domain Eukaryota; kingdom Viridiplantae; phylum Streptophyta; class Magnoliopsida; order Arecales; family Arecaceae; genus Areca; species Areca catechu. Next base: position 166,652,140 of record CM038039.1, on the reverse strand, counting down.
TAATAGGTCCCAGTTTCCTAGGTTGTCACCAACTAAGCATCTCAACAGATTTCCTAAGCTTCGGTTTACTACCTCAGTCTGGCCATTGGTTTGAAGATGATAGGCAGTAGAGAGTTTCAGTTTGGTACCGAGCATGTGCCAGAGGGTTTTCCAGAAATAGCTAGTAAACTTGACATCTCTATCGGACACAATGGTTTTGGGTAAACCATGAAGCCTAACGACCTGATCGAGAAAAAGCTTGGCCACCTTCGAAGCATCTAAAGTTTGAGAACAAGGAATGAAGTGAGCCATCTTGGAGAAACGATTGACAACCACAAAGACAGAATCATACTTCCTAGACGTCTTAGGGAGGCCTACTACAAAATCCATGCTGATATCCTACCATGGACAATCAGGGATAGGTAAGGGTGTGTACAGACCAGTGTTCTGTCTTTGCTGTTTTGCAACAGCACAGATACGGTACTGAGCTACAATCTGGGCCACATTTCTTTTGAGACCAGGCCAAAAGAATTAGTCTTCTATTGCTAAGATGGTCTTATTCCTACCAAAATGTCCTGCTAAGCCCCCAGCATGAACTTCCCAAATCAGAAATTCCCTAACAGAGGTCTTGGGAATACACAACTGATTTCCTCTGAAAAGGTATCCATCTAAAATGGTATAATTACTATGCTCACTAGATGGTCCTTGTTGAAGGGATCGATAAATGTCACCAAAATCAGGGCATGTAGGATATTCCTCTTTTAATCTTTCAAACCCTACTACCTCAGTGCTCACAGAATTCAACAACATTGAACGATGACTCAATGCATCAGCAACCCTATTTTCAGTTCCGGCATGATGTTTCAGTACGAACGTATAAGCTTGTATGAACTCTATCCATTTCCCGTGCCTAGGGTTCAATTTCTTCTGAGAACTAAGGAACCTAAGAGCTTCATGGTCAGAAAATAGGACAAACTCTTGTGGTAGAAGATAATGCCTCCAATAACGTAATGCATGAACTACCGCATACAGCTCCCTATCATAGGTGGAATACCTTAGTCTCGCTTCATTTAACTTCTCACTGAAATATGCTTCTGGGTGATTCTCTTGATTCAAGACACCTCCAATTCCTACCCCAGAAGCATCACAAGTAACCTCGAACACTTTGGTAAAATCGGGTAACCTCAAGACGGGTGCGTGTGTCATTTTTTCCTTAATTGTTAGGAAGGCTTTGTCTGCTGCTTTAGTCCATTCAAAAGTTCCCTTCCTAATACAATCAGTGATTGGAGCCACTATCGTACTGAACCCTCTAATGAATCTCCTATAGAAGGTGGCTAAACCGTGGAAACTACGGACATCATGGATACTCTTGGGTACAGGCCACTCTACTATTGACTTAATTTTCGCAGGGTCAGCGGACACTCCTTCAGATGTTACTACGAATCCTAGAAAGATAACTCTATGTGTTAAGAAATCACACTTCTTGATATTGGCATAGAGGCTATCCTTTCTAAGGACTTGGCAAACTTGCCTTAGGTGGGTTAAATGGTCTGCCTTAGTCTTGCTATAGATAAGAATGTCATCAAAGTAGACCACCACAAATTTCCCGATGAAAGTTTTCAACACCTGATTCATAATTCTCATAAAAGTGCTGGGTGCATTGGACAGACCGAACGGCATGACTAACCACTCATATAATCCATCTTTAGTCTTAAAAGCGGTCTTCCATTCATCTCCAGGCCTAACCCTAACCTGGTGATAGCCACTCTTTAAATCTATCTTGGAGAAAATTGTTGATCCGGCTATCATATCTAACATATCGTCCAGTCTCAGGATTGGAAACCTATATTTGATAGTAATCTTTTTGATGACACGGCTGTCTACACACATCCTCCAGGTACCATCTTTTTTGGGGGTTAACAAGGCAGGGACTGCACAAGGGCTTAAACTTTCTCTAACAAACCCCTTTCTAAGAAGTTCACTAACTTGCCTTTGTAACTCCTGATGTTCAGTTGGATTCATCCTATAATTAGGTAAATTAGGTAAAGTCGCGCCAGGGACTAAATCTATGGCATGCTGTATGTCCCTTAAAGGTGGAAGATTGTCTGGAAGATCCTCGGGAAACACGTCTTCAAAGTCTTTCAATAATTGGACCACCTCTTGAGGGGGTTCTACAGGGGTGTGGTCCATAGTTTCCTTAGCAGCTACCATCCAAATAGGTGCTCCTTCATTAATGTCTTTTTCTAATTCTCTTGCTCCTATCAAATTTAATCCAGTCCCTTTTTCTTTCAGGCTACTAACTCCTCTTTTGGTGTTGTCCTTAGGCTGGGTCGGATGAATGACAATTTTCTTGCCATTGAAATTGAAAGCACAAGAATTTGATCGACCAAAAATTGTCACATCATGGTCAAATAGCCATGGCCTACCTAGGATGATGCTACTTACTCCCATAGGGAGTACATCACACCAGATTCGTTCCTGATAGGACTGAAGTTGGAGTCGGACCTGACATCTCTGCTTGATTGGGATAGAAGTGGAATCGATCCAGGATACCTTATATGGATTGGGATATGGTTCAGTGGGTAATCCTAGACTCTTGGCTGCACTAGTGGAAATGGCATTGACACAGCTTCCACTATCGATCACGATCTTACAGACCTTTTCTCCTATCTTGACAAATGTGTGTAGGATGCTAGTCCTACGCCAGTCTTCCTGCTCCTTGGTCTGTGTCATGATACATCTCACAACTCCTAACACATCTGATGAATCTACATTTTCTTCATCTCCTTCATACTCATCAGCCAAGCAATCCCCTGCTTCATAAACCTCCTCTTCATCATTCTTTAGGGGTTCTGATTCACCTTCTTCTGCCTCCCCTATATGTAAAGTTCTAGAGGGACATTGGCTCACGAAATGACCTGGTTTACGACACTTATAGCAAACTCGCTCCCTCTCACCTCGAACATCAGGGCTTTTTCCTTTGTCTTCTCCAGGAATTGGGGGAATGGCAGGGTTGTGCCTAGGGGTTGGATTCGAGCTGGATCTTGGTCTATTGGTTGTACCAGGGACTGAACTAGGTCGACTAATAGGAGGATTAAACCTAATGGGCTCAGGTCGCCTAAATGTAGCTCTCCTTTGAAACCTCTCATAGTCCAAGGCAACTTGGTATGCCTGATCTAAATCATGGACTTCTCTCAAAAATAGTTCCCCTTTTATATCTTCATTCAATCCTGATCTAAACCTCGACAATGTGGCTGCCTCAGACTCGACTACGTCGCATCGCATTACAAACTCATCAAATTTAGCAACGTACTCAGAAACAGTCTTATTTCCTTGTGTCAATCGTTGCCACTGATCTAACAACCTTTGCTGATAAGACATAGGCAAATATTTCTCTCTAAGCTTTCTCTTCATGTCTCTCCAGGTCACTATAGGTAAGTCTCCCCTCTGCCTGCTATGCGTTCGACATTTCCCCAATACAACCAAGCCTGATAGACTAGTCTAATTTTGGCAAACTTGAATCTTCTCTCTTCAGACATATCATACCAGTCAAAATATTGGTCCATGTCAGCCTCCCAGTCTATGTACACCTTAGGATCTAGGCTTCCCTCAAAGGTTGGTGCATCTAGACGTATATTCCTTAAGGCCCGATCATCCTGATCAAAAGTATCATGGCGAGGTCTTCTAGGATTTGGCTCCGGAGTGTGATCAGTATAATCCTGATGTGGCCTTCTATGAATTGGATCAGGTGTATGTTCCTGTCGTTGGGCTCTAGGGCGAACTGAAGGTAATCTGGGTGAAGGTGGTTCAGTTGGGGTCAACCTAGATTCCTCTAGGGTTCCTATCCTTTCCTCGAATTGGTCAAACCTAGCATCCAAATGTTCAAGTCGCTCAATCATAGATCTCATAAGGGTTTCCATACTAGTGTCCATGGATGAACTTGGTTGGGCTTGTGAAGGGTGGTAAGGTGTGCCTGACCTAGTTGTCATGCAAACAATTAGACTCAGACCCGAACTACGAGTTTTCTAAACCGGTTAGTCCAAATAAACTGAGTTGACTAGGTACAATCAAATCAACAGCTACTCTCTTCCACTGGCTAGTCAGGAGGTGGGTCTGTGGGAGGTTCCCCAGCTTTCACTGGGTCCTAATTAAAAACCACAAGAACCGCTTAGGCTTGAGCCACTTAACCTCTATCCTTGACACCAGCTTCCAATAATAGATGAAGAAATGGGTTGTACAAGCTTTTCCAATTGAATTGAACTGGACCTAGAGTTCCAAGCTAGTTGCCTAATCAAGGTGGCAAGCTAGATTGTAGTAACTCTATACTTGGCCAGGTTTTAGAACAAGGAGAGTGTGAGATCCTGTCTCTGGCCTACCTAGGCCCGGTGGAATTGGCCCGATAGACGGATCAGCACCCAAGCCCTTAGTCCCAATTCTAGACACCAAGTAATAGGGCACACACAAGACTAGTTGACACAATGAGTTGATAATAACCCGGACTCGACCAAATTGATGTTCCTAACCCACTAGGGCAATTAATGTCTAATCAATTTTAGTTAGGGATTGGGTCGATATGCAATTTGGTGATTTTGGGGCTAGGGATAGGTGATGAAATCCTGACCCTATGTCAATTTCATGCCCTTAATTTGATTTGTCATGAGATGCATGCAAATTTGAAATTTCAGGTACAGAAGTAGTGTGTTGCAGTTTAAAAGTGGTGTTGATAAGTGCAGAAAAAAATGTCAGAAAAATCTAAAAAAATCATAGAAAACTCCTAACTTCTATATGACATTCCAGATGAAACAAAAATTCAAAATAAAATCTGTACTATCCTAGGCAGATTCTGAAATGAAGATAATGAAAAGGAACATAACAGAACAGAAATCCTAATAACACTAATGGACTGCAGGAATTTTCATTTTTTTTGTAAATTTTTTCTCAGATTGAAATTTAAAACAATGACAAGAAACTTAAAATGGAACAGGAAAAAAAAATATTCCAACAAGGAATGTGATACTTGCCTTTGGAGTTGCAGGCGGATTACAGTCAGCCTACAGAAAATACAGCAAGCAGAAAAACAGAACTTGCCTAATGCAAAATTCACAAATAAAATCTAAGAAGTCCTTTGGCTTTCTTTTTCATGGGTTAATCACAATGGCACCCCGACATGCCTTAGGAGATCCCTGTGGAATGGGAAGAGAGGGTGTTTAAACCCTACTTTCTCCTAAGACCGGACGGCCTGGTAACGCCCCCGATCCAAGTACTTCAAGGACTTAATGCTATGCAATCAGGAACTTATTCTACAATGCTCTGATACCAAGAATGGTGGGGACATTCAAGATGAGAATGTAACGATGCAACCCTAAAGGAGATTAGCATAGATTAACTTAGCAATTTTCTTATTTGCATATGATTAGTTCAGCATATAATATCAAAGGAGGTCTAATGAAGAGAACTCGAACGATCAAACGTAAACATAATTATTGAGACTATCAAAATAACAAAGAAATAGGAATAAGATTCGAGCCACACAAGTTAAGCTAGGCAAATTTAATATTTCAGACCTAATCGACACTAGAACATACCTGGCATTAATCTTTCAAGTAGATCAAGATCGCTCATGAAGAGACCTCCCAAATGACAAGACCATACTACAAATTGAGGGCACTTCTTGTTTTCTGGATTGTGGCAAGTAATTCCTTCCTCTTGAATTCGGAATCCCGGAGAACCTTGAAATGGATTAGGCCGGCCTCCTTGTGATGGTCTTCTTGATCAACCTTGAATATTGAAGAGCTAGCTTGAGATTGGAGAAGAAGGAGGGTGTCTTAGGCATTGGAGATGGAGGAGGAGAAACTAGGGTTGGCGTGGGATAGGGAGAAGAATTTAAAAACTACCACTTAGGCACATAGAACTCACATAGAAGAAAATGTTTAATTTTTCTTTTCCATCATTCTTTTACAAGAAGACTAAGATTCTTTTATAGACTATTAAGCCATTTTGGATTCAAACTACACCAAATATCATGGAGAAAAAATTGTGGAGAAAAATATGGGGCATCCCATGAAGAGTGGAGGATGTTGTGGAGGAGGTTGTATCCAATTCAATTTCAAATTCCCCTTTTCTTCTTTTGGGCGCCAACCTTGGATAGTGAGGTGGCATGTGTGATGTGGCAGCAATCTTGGCATGTGTCATGTGGCATGTGGTCCCCACTTGAGGTGGCTTTGGTCTTGCTTTGGAGTATAAGTCTTGAGTCTTCTTTAGTCTTCAAATGTGGTTTGGTTTGATTCTTCATGGATTGGACTTGACTTATTTGGACCCAACTCTCAAATACAAGATTATTCAGGCTGGACTAGTCCCAACATAAAATTGAAATGGACTCGAATTACATAATTATTTGGACTCAAATTAAAGAAAGAAAAAATTACAGGATTTTCTTTTACTCATCCAACCATAAGGACTTGGATTTGACTTGAATTGGTTGGAGTCTCTTCCTGATTCTGGTGCCCACACCATATATTTTAGCTATGATACTCTTTGATATTAGCATAATTGTGACTTTGATATCTATGATATGTGTTTCTCTACTATCTTTTTGTCTCCATGCTCATTGTGAGGGGGAGGAAAAATTCTCCTTTCTAATGATTGACAAAAAGGGGGAGAACGTGTATTGATTTTATTGATGTATGAGAAAAAGGTGTTAATTCATAAATTTGTTGAGAAATTGTATTAATTGTGTTGATCTTTCACCTTGTAAGAATCTTTGAAGTTTACCTTAATAAGAAGTATCTTATTAAGGGGGAGATTGATTCTTCCTAACCATGAAGTTTTGCCTCTCTAATGGACTTAAATTCATATTCAAAAATTAAATGGTTAAAGTTTGAAATATGTTGCCTTTTTACTCAAGGTTTTGTCATCATCAAAAAGGGGGAGATTGTTGGCTCCACCCAGTGATTTTGATGAATAACAAAACAATGAGTGCATATTGTATTCTAATGAGGATTTCAAGTTGTGAGTTTTCAGGAAGAAAGCACCTCAAAATCCCAAAAACTTATGGTGTATGGCACGTAATGGCACGGAGCAATTCTTACAAATCCGGGCATCCTCTTCATAGAAAAAGGGCACCTAAATATTTAAATATTATGTGTTTATGTATTCAAGAATTTTATTTATGTTTTCGAGGCATTTACACTTGAATCTGAAAGTTTTCAGTCTCTAGTGTCGATACCTGGACAGTCAAGTGTCGACACTTCAGCATTTGGCACAAACAAAAATCCTTGGCACGCCAAGTGTCGACACCTATATTCAAGTGTCGACACCAAGTGTCGATACTTAGGTTCCAAGTGTCGACTCAAGGTCTGAGATTTTTGAAAATACAGAACTTTGAAATATTGAGAATTTTTGTGTCAAGTGTCGATACCCAGAAATCAAATGTCGACACCTGACAGCCAAGTATCGACACTTGCGGCCTGACAGCTCTAACGGATCTATTTTTCTGGCTTGCAGAACATGCTTTTCAAGCTCCAAACGGCTATTTCCAAGGCACCAACGGTCATAAACCATTTTTTGGAAGGTTTTTGGTGTATTTAAGCTCCACCAACCTCATTTTAAAGCAAGAGAAGAAAAAAGGAAGAGAAGAAAAGTGTATTCAAGTGCATTGAAGTCTACTCAAAAGCCAAAAAGCCAATATTCTCTCCATACTTCACATCAAAAGCCTCTTCTAGCTTGATTCCATTGAAAAGCCTACAAGCTCATCCTTACTTCATTCCAAAAAGAGGCACCTTGAAGGAGATTCCAAGGAAGAGTGAAGACAAAGCATCCACTTGAGCTTCAAAGATTCCAATCTACTCTTGAAAAGAGTTTGTTGTAGTTTTTAAATTTCATATCTATTTTTATTATGATTTTACCTTGCTTTCAAGGGTGTCTTGAAAGAAGGTTATTGTGGTTTGTTGGTGAGCCAAAGGGATAAAACCAACTAGGGTTAACTTGTGAGCCCGAAGACAAAACAAGTGTTAAGATTTGTTGGTAAGCCTAAGTGACAAAACCAACTTAGGTTTTGACTTGTGAGCCTTGTGAAAAACAAGTCGACTGTAATCTAGTGTGGATTATAGTGAAATTCCCAAGGGTGGCTTGGGGAGTGGATGTAGGTGCTAGGTTTGCACCGAACCACTATAAACTTTGTGTTTGTGTGTGATTGCTCTTTTCCTCTCGTGCTCTTTAATTATTACTAACATCTTGCATCAAATTTATCATTGCTCACAAGCACCACTAGACCTTCATTTTATTAGATTAAATTTTTAAAAGACCCAGTTCACCCCCCCTCTTGGGCTCCATTTCTGGGCAACAAATACTTTATTATTTTGAAGAATAGAGTAGCCACTGCTTTTTACATTTATTTCATATCCCTGTTGTAATAACAAGGGTATGGAAATAATTTTTCTAATAATATCTAGTACATAGAAGCATTCTTCTAGCTTTATCACATTACCCGAAGGTAATAATAAAAGATAGGTATGCACAACTTCAGCTTGTATGGCTTCACCACTAGCCCTATGCATCTTGAAGTCACCCCTCTTCAGGCTTCTAATTCTGTGGAGTCCCTGCAATGAGTTGCATATATGAGATCCATATGTGGTATCCAATACCCATGAATTAGAAATGGAAGCACTCAATGATAAATTAGTTTGTATCATGTACAATCCTTTAGATGCACCACTTGCATCTTGCTTCACATTTGCAAGGTAAACTTTGTAGTTCTTCTTCCAATGCCTAGTCTTGCCGCAATGGAAACAGGCTCCATCAGCCTTCTTAACTTTTTTGTTCTTCTTCTGAATGCTCTCCTTAGGGTTGAATTTTCTCTTCATACCCTTCTTTATTGCTTGCTTTTTTCTATCAACAAGAAGCACCTGAGCCTTATCTCCTTTAAAGTGGCTCTTAGCTGTCTTAAGCATGTTAAGCAGCTTTGGTAATGAAGTATTTAATTTGTTCATATGGTAATTAAGAACAAACTGAGAGAAGGAATCTGGGAGTGACTGCAGGATCAAGTCCTGATTGAGTTCACCATCCATGACAAACCCTAATTGACCCAATTGAGTGATCAAGTCAATCATTTTCAGCATATGGGTTTGCATAGGTGAACCCTCACTCATTCATGCTCGAAACAACTGCTTCGATATTTCATATCGGGCAACCCTACTTTGCTCTCCATAAAGCTCCTTTAGATCGAGCAATATGGACTGAGGTTCTATACCTTCATGTTGCCTTTGGAGCTCGTTGCTCATCGAGGCCAACATAATGCACCTTATAGTTGTACTGTCATTTTGCCACATTCTATGTGTGGCAATTTCTTCCTCTAATGCATTCTCTCCGATCACCACTGGATCCAGAGAATCAAGTATATATTAAAGCTTCTCCTGAGTCAAAACAATCCTTAGGTTCCTCATCCAGTCCACATAATTTGGACCCTTTAACTTGTTTGCATCGAGGATGCCCCTTAGTGATAAGTTTGAAGCTATTAAAATAAATGTCCTACATTTAATTAAAAAATAATATTAGCAGACCACTCAATGATGAGATTCATAACTAGATAAAAATTTTATATCAAATTATGTCTTCCATTATTTTTTTCGAATACCATAACCCTCAACTATGGTAAGCGAGAAACCTTCCTGGTTTCCTTAGTGGGGTTGAGATCCTGATCCCTCATTAGTGCCTTGTGTCATACAACAAACACTAATGAGTTCAAAGGTAGGTTAACCTTTCCAATTGCAACTCGTGCATGATGGGGGACATGTATCGAATGATGCATTTGAAGAATTAGATGGACTAAATGAAAATGAAATAGATTAACATGTAGCTATTCTATGTAAAAGAAATAGAATTATATGAAAGGAACATAAGGAAAAGAACTAGACTAGAAAAGAATCTCTCAAAGTAATTAAGAAGGGATCTTCGTGGTTAGGAAACCACACAGGTTAGGACTAGCCTACTTTCCTATTTCAAATATGAAAGAAGATTATAAAGATGGCTATCCGGCTATTAATAATCTGAAATTCAGAAAAGGGACACTCAAGATGAAGTACTAAGAATAGCAAGGAGTTACTATAGATCTAAAGGCACCTTGTTTATGATTCCTTGGCACAGTAGACCTTCACCTTGAAAACTAGGAGACCCGGGGATCCTGCATAGATACATAGTAAAATTAAAAGATTTAGGTGGAAGAATTGAGAAATGGAAGAGGAAATTAGGAATGGAAGAAATGGCTTAGATTTGGCTTTAAGTAGATCTCCTTTGGCGTCCTTTGCTTGAATCATCTTCAATTGTTGGCATGGAGAACTCCATTATAAATGATCTCTTTTGGAAGATGGGAATGTTGAAATTGGAGAGGCTTGAAGAGGATTCTTCAAGGGTGGCCGAATGGGATTGGAAAAGGGACTAGTAGCTTGTTTGGTTAAGTATCCTAGGTCTCACACCTACCTTCTCTCAAGGGTCTTTGGCTAGCAAAAGAAGAAAGCTTTCTTATAAAAAAAATTTCATTTCATTCATCATTCCCATTACAAGAGAATTCTAGGAGCTTTTATAAACCTTAAGCTCCTTTTCAAATTCAAAATGCAACACTTTTCATGGAGAAAATCAAGGGGTGTCCCATGAAGATAGGAGTGGCCCATTCAAATTTAAATCTCCTAATTACAAGGTGGGCACCCATAAAGAGTGGAGCTTCATTCAAATTTGAAAATTCATGGTTGATGTGTCTTGGTGATGTGGCATGATTTATCCTCCAAGTTGGCATGACTTGTCTTCTAAGGTGACATGGTGCTTTGATGATGTAGTGCTCCAAGTAGTTGGTGAAGTTGGTTGCACTCATTCTTGCTTAATTGAAGCCCAATGCAAGTAGATCTTGAACCCGACTCAATACAAAGCCAATTTAACTCTAATTGGACCCAAATAAAAATAAAACAGGACTCAATTATTCAAATAAAATAAATACAGGACTCATAGACTTATTACAGGACTTAAATTTCTAGTCTTCTATCCATAAAGAACTTGGCATTAGCTGAAGCCTCTTCCTGAGCCTGGTGCCCGCACCAATTCTCCCGGGTGGGAGGAACTCAACCCTGTCGAGTAAGGATCGGTTTGACTGTGGTATTTTTCTAATATATCTGGGTCAATTTGTTGTAGATCCTCTCGGGTAATCCAGGAGTCTTCAGATTCCAGTCGACCGTGACAACGAACCAGATAACGCTGATAACCCTTATTTCTAGTAGTAATCACTTGGTCATCTAAGATACATTCAATCTTGTCTCTCCGGTCTAGTGAAATTGCTGGTGGACACTTAGGTAGGGTTTCACTCTCAAAGGCAGGGTGAAGTTCAAAAGGCTCTCTCGGAATTAATGCCGGTTCTTTAAATTCTTTCAGATAAGAAATATTAAAAGTGGAGCTAATGCCATAATCAGGTGGTAACTCTAATACATATGCATTAGATCCTATTTTCTTAATTATTTTGAAAGGTCCAGCTCCCCGGGCATGCAATTTCTTCATAGTTCCTGGTGGAAACCTTTCAGGTCTAAGTTTTATCATGACAGAGTCCCCTTCATTAAATTCCTTTATCCGTTTATGTGAATCAGCCACATGCTTATAAACTTCATTACTCATTTGAATTTTCTTACTAATTTTCTTATGTAATTCTTTAAGATGCTGTGCATATGACTCGGCAGACTCAGATACACGTGCGTGTGTGGGTAATGGGATAAGGTCGATAGGTCTCCTAGGTCTGTAACCATGGACAATCTCAAAGGGACTTTTACCAGTAGACCTATTGACCGAGCTGTTGTATGCGAACTCAGCACGAGGTAAAAGTAAATTCCAATTTCCCAGATTCTCTCCAACAAGGCACCTTAATAAGTTCCCTAGACTTCTATTTACAACTTCAGTTTGTCCATCCATCTGAGGGTGGTAAGCAGTTGAGAATTTTAGTTTTGTTCCTAGTAGGTGCCAAAGAGTTTTCCAAAAATAGCTTGTGAAATGGACATCACTATCTGAAACAATGGTTTTAGGTAACCCATGTAACTTGACTACTTGATCGAGAAAAAGCTTGGCTACCCTGGAGGCATCAAAAGTTTGGGAACAGGGTATAAAATGGGCCATTTTTGAAAATCTGTCGACCACTACAAAGATTGAATCATGTTTTCTAAGGGTCTTGGGCAGTCCTAAAATGAAGTCCATGCTAAGATCCAGCCATGGACAATCTGGCACAGGTAAAGGAGTGTATAACCTGGTGTTTTGTCTCTGATATTTGGCAACCGCACATGTCCTACATCGGGCAACAATATTGGCTACTTGTCTCTTAAGGCCTGGCCAGTAAAATTTCTCCTCAATTATCAATATGGTCTTGTTTCTTCCAAAATGGCCAGCCAAACCTCCAGCATGGGTTTCCCAAATTAAAAAATCTCTCAAGGAAGTCTTCGAAACACAAAGCTTGTTTTCCTTAAATAGATAATCATCTAAAAGGGTGTACTCACTATGGTCACTAGATGGTCCTAATTTCAGAGCTTGGTAAACTTCACTAAAGTCTGGACAATTATCATACTCATCCGTAAGTCTTTCAAATCCAACGACTTCAGTGCTAATCGAGTTCAGAAGCAGGGCTCTACGACTTAATGCATCGGCTACCTTATTCTCAGTTCCAGCACGATGTTTTAGGACAAACGTGTAGGCCTGGATGTATTCGACCCACTTGGCATGCCTAGGATTTAGCTTTTTCTGGGAACTAAGGAATCTAAGGGCCTCGTGATCAGAAAACAGGACAAATTCATGCAGTAGTAGATAGTGCCTCCAATACCTTAAAGCTTGCACTACCGCATAGAGCTCTTTATCATAGGTGGAATACTTAAGCTTGGCTTCATTTAATTTTTCACTTAAGAAAGCTATGGGATGGCTCTCTTGGCTTAAAACTCCATCAATTCCAACTCCAGATGCATCACAAGCAACCTCAAAAACCTTGAAAAAATCAGGCAATCTTAAGATAGGTGCTTGTGTCATTTTCTTCTTAACATCTAGGAAGGCCCTATCAGCAGCTTTTGTCCATTCAAATTGCCCTTTCCTAATGCAATCTGTGATTGGTGCAACTATGGTACTAAACCCTCGAATGAATCTTCTATAAAAAGTAGCTAGGCCATGAAAACTTCGTACTTCATGAATACTTTTTGGCACTGGCCACTCAACAATTGATTTGATCTTTTCAGGGTCAGCAGAAACTCCATCAGGTGTGACAACAAAACCTAGGAAAATGACTCTATGGGTAAAAAAGTCACATTTCTTAAAGTTTACAAAGAGACTATTTTCCCTAAGAGCTAAACATACTTGATTCAAGTGGTCCAAATGGTCCTTCTGGGTCCTGCTATATATAAGAATGTCGTCGAAGTAAACTACGACAAACTTTCCTATAAATAACCGTAGGACTTGATTCATAATCCGCATAAAGGTACTAGGAGCATTGGACAGTCCGAAAGGCATTACTACCCACTCAAAAAGATCCTCCTTGGTCTTGAATGCAGTCTTCCACTCATCCCCTGGTTTAATCCTAACCTGATGATAGCCACTCTAAAGGTCAATCTTTGAAAATATTGTTGCTCCGGCCATCATATCTACCATGTCATCCAAACGGGGCATGGGAAACCTATATTTCATTGTGATCTTATTAATGGCACGACTATCAACGCACATCCTCCAAGTGCCATCTTTCTTAGGGGTCAGTAATGCTGGTACTACACAGGGACTCAAACTCTCTCTAATAAACCCTTTCCTAAGGAGATCCCCTACTTGTCTTTGTAACTCTAAATGTTCGGTAGGGTTCATCCTATAGTGTGGAAGGCTGGGTAGGGTGGCTCCTGGGACCAAGTCAATGGCGTGCTGGATGTCCCTAAGTGGTGGAAGCTGGTCAGGTAGGTCATCTGGAAATACATCCTTAAAGTCTTCTAACACTTTAGCCACTTCCTGAGGGCGTTCTTTTTGGGAAGGCTCCTGAATTTCCTTAGTGGTTAAAATCCAAACATGTGTACCCTCAGTGAGTTCTTTCTCAATTTCCTTTTTAGTGATCAAATTGACTCCCGTTTTCTTTTCCTTTAGGTGGTTTGATCCTCTCTTAACAGTGTCCTTAGGTGGTGTTGGGTTAATCACAAACTTCTTTCCTAGGTGCATGAATGAGCAAGAATTTGATCGGCCGTATAGGGTCACGTCATGGTCAAATAACCAGGGTCGACCTAGGATGATACTGCTCACTCCCATTGGTAAGACATCACACCACACTTTCTCCTGATAGGACTGTAACTGGATTTGGATTAGGCACCTATGTTTGATAGGAATCGAAGTGGAGTCTATCCAAGAAACCTTATATGGAGTCGGATGGGGAACTGTGGACAAGCCTAAAGTTTTGACAGCACTAGTGGATATGGCATTTACACAACTCCCACTATCTATAATTATTTTACATACCTTATCCCCTAACTTGATGAATGTTTGTAGGATGTTAGTCCTACGCCAATCTTCCTGTGTCGCATTTTGGGTAAGGATGCATCTAACTATTCCCAACATATCAGGCTCTATTTGTTCCTCGTCTCCTTCATACTCTTCAGCCAAATTGTTCTCAGCCTGATATACTTCCTCGACATTATCACCTAGGGGTTCTTTGGGTTCAGACTCACTTTCTTTTAATTCTCCTATGTGTAAGGCCCTAGTTGGACAATTGCTAGCGTAATGGCCTAACTTATGACATCTATAGCAAGCCACATTAGAATTTGGAGTCCTCTGAACTTCTGGTGCTTTACCCCTATCATCTCTACGGGTCAAAAGGGTGCTAGGGTTGGGTCGACTGGGTCGCATCTGATTTGTTCCTGGCTGCTGACTAGGTGCACTAGTTCTAGGGGGTTCGGGTTTGCGATAAAATGGTCCCCTATGAAATCTCTTGGCATCTCGTGCTACCTGGTAAGCTAGCTTTAAGTCATAGACTTCTCTCAGAAATAACTCCTTCTGGATCTCTTCTCTCAATCCTGCCCTAAATCTCAACAAAGTAACTGACTCAAACTCATTTACATTGCATCTCATTACAAATTTATCAAATTTGGCAATGTATTCGGCTACACTCTTGGTTCCCTGGGTCAATCTCTGCCACTGGTCTAGAAGTCTCTGGTGGTAGGACATAGGAAGGTACTTCTCTCTAAGCCTAAGATTCATTGCCCTCCAGGTTACTATGGGAACATCACCTCTTTGCCTAATGAACATCTCGACATTTTTCCAGTACAGCCTAGCTTGACGAATTAACCTAAGCTTCGTGAACTTGCATTTTCTCTCGTCTGTCATGTCATACCAATCAAAGTACTGATCCATCTCTCCCTCCCAATCTATGTAAACCTTAGGATCCAGATTTCCATCGAATGTTGGTGCTTCCAATCTAATACTCCTAAGGGTTCGCTCATCACGGTCTGTCTGATCCTGATTGTGTCTCCTAGGGTTTGGCTCATAGACTGGATCATGGTGTGCTATCCTAGGATTTGGGTCATGGACTCGATCAGGATTGGGCCTCCTAGGATTTGGCTCGAAGAAATGGTCTTGATGAAGAGTTCTTCTAGGGTTGATGGGTGTCTCAAACTCAGATTCAGGCTCTAACTCATTTTGGACTTCATGATTTCCTCCAGGGGTATGAGCTTCTAATCGATCAAGTCTAGCAGTGATGTGGGTTATCTGATCAGTCAAGTTTTGATTGGTCTTGGCTAATTGATTAGTTAAGTTTTGGTTCAGCCTGGTCATTTGGTCATTCAAGGATTTCATTGGACTCTCAATGTTTTGTTCCATGGTTACACTAGATTGGGCTTGGGTTTGCTAATAAGGTGCTCCTGATCTAGTTGCCATGCACACGGACTCAACTCGGACTAGGGGTTTTGCTAGACCTAGAGTACAAATCAAATATAAGGTCAAATTGACAATCCGGGTTGTAGTAACTTGGCACCTGGCCAGGTAAGTGTAAGGTTAGTGGAGGTTCCTCTTTGCTTGCCTTAGACACCAATTTGAAATTGGCCAGGTAAGCGAACCAACCAACTTTCCTTCGGGCTCTAGTCCTTGAACCACTTGCCTAGACACCAGATACAAGCATACACAAACAGGGTGTCAAAGTTGGCTTGACACTTGACTCGACCCGACCTTGTGGGTGTCCCTAGCTCGCTAGAGCAATTAAATGTCTAATCCGTTTTAATTAGGGTTGGGCTCATTATGCAAGTTGATGATTTTTGGGCTAGGGACAGGTAATGAAATCCTGACCCTATGTCAATTTGATGCCCTTAATTTTGTTTACCATGAAATGAATGCAACAAATATATGGACCCAAATTTCAGGTGCAGAATTAGTGTGTTGCAGTTCTCAAGTGATGGAAAAGTGCAATGTAACAGATTCAAAAAAATTTAAAAAACTCACAGAAGATTTCTAACTTCTAGATGATATTCCATACGAAAGGAAATTTAAAAATAAATTTTATACTACGCTGAGCAGATACTGAAAACTAGATACAAAAAACAGGACTGAACATAAAGGAATTTCAGTGATAGTGATGGGATGCGAGAATTTTCATTTTTTTTGTAATTTTTTTCTGAAGATGAAATTTTACGTGATGATAAATAACTTAATATGGAGTATAAAAAAAATTATTTCAATAAAAAATTAACTACTTTCATTCAGACTTTTATGCAAATCTCAGTCAGCTCATTCAGAAATATAGCAAGCAGAATTTAAACAAACAAAGGCATTTACATACCAAACTTCAACCTAAAAATTCACGTCCGGCTAGGGGCTCATTATTTCCATGGGTCGTGACAGTGTACTAGTATACACCCGCTCAGGAGGCGTGAATTTTAGATCTAGATTGGATTTTAAAAATAATAACTAAGTAGCATGTATGAATGCTATGCATGCAGAAAATTTCAGCAACCTACCTAAATGCACAAATTCAAAAGTAACCCTAACCTACCATGCTCTGATACCAAAATGATGGGGGACATGTATCGAATGATGCATTTGAAGAATTAGATGGACTAAATGAAAATAAAATAGATAAACATGTAGCTATTCTACGTAAAAGAAATAGAATTATATGAAAGGAACATAAGAAAAAGTACTAGACTAGAAAAGAATCTCTCAAAGTAATTAAGAAGGGATCTTCGTGGTTAGGAAACCACACAGGTTAGGACTAGCCTACTTTTCTATTTCAGATCTGAAAGAAGATTATAAAGATGGCTATCCAGCTATTAATAATCTGAAATTCAGAAAAGGGACACTCAAGATGAAGTACTAAGAATAGCAAAGAGTTACTATAGATCTAAAGGCACCTTGTTTATGATTCCTTGGCACAGTAGACCTTCACCTTGAAAACTAGGAAACCCAGGGATCCTGCATAGATACATAGTAAAATTAAAAGATTTAGGTGGAAGAATGGAGAAATGGAAGAGAAAATTAGGAATGGAAGAAATGGATTAGATTTGGCTTTAAGTAGATCTCCTTTGGCGTCCTTTGCTTGAATCATCTTCAATTGTTGGCGTGGAGAACTCCATTATAGATGATCTCTTTTGGAAGATGGGAAGGTTGAAATTGGAGAGGCTTGAAGAGGATTCTTCAAGGGTGGCCGAATGGGATTGGAAAAGGGACTAGTAGCTTGTTTGGTTAAGTATCCTAGGTCTCACACCTACCTTCTCTCAAGGGTCTTTGGCTGGCAAAGGAAGAAAGCTTTCTTAGAAAAAAAATTTCATTTCATTCATCATTCCCATTACAAGAGAATTCTAGGAGCTTTTATAAACCTTAAGCTCCTTTTCAAATTCAAAATGCAACACTTTTCATGGAGAAAATCAAGGGGTCTCCCATGAAGATAGGAGTGGCCCATTCAAATTTAAAT
Organism: Areca catechu; assembly: GCA_021397845.1. Taxonomy (NCBI): domain Eukaryota; kingdom Viridiplantae; phylum Streptophyta; class Magnoliopsida; order Arecales; family Arecaceae; genus Areca; species Areca catechu. The sequence continues at coordinate 166,634,235 of CM038039.1, read as the reverse complement.
CTCCTAATTACAAGGTGGGCACCCATAAAGAGTGGAGCTTCATTCAAATTTGAAAATTCATGGTTGATGTGTCTTGGTGATGTGGCATGATTTATCCTCCAAGTTGGCATGACTTGTCTTCCAAGGTGTCATGGTGCTTTGATGATGTGGTGCACCAAGTAGTTGGTGAAGTTGGTTGCACTCATTCTTGCTTAATTGAAGCCCAATGCAAGTAGATCTTGAACCCGACTCAATACAAAGCCAATTTAACTCTAATTGGACCCAAATTAAAATAAAACAGGACTCAATTATTCAAATAAAATAAATACAGGACTCATAGACTTATTACAGGACTTAAATTTCTAGTCTTCTATCCATAAAGAACTTGGCATTAGTTGAAGTCTCTTCCTGAGCCTGGTGCCCGCACCAGTGCAATTCTCAATATTTATCTTTGCCTCTAAGACACTTATAGCCTTGTATCACACAACAAAATATAATATTTTAGTTTAGTCAAATCCTTCATATCTATACAGCCATGATTGAACATTGTTGCCTTTGTGTCACATAACAAAGCAACAACTCCAATCATGCCATAAAGCACTAAGTGCACCAAGATAAATTTCATATCAAATCCTATAGTAGGCCTTGTGTCACACAACAGACCTACTATAGTCTTGACATGAATCTATCTTAGCATGAAGGAAAGCATATTATAGCTTACTTAACCAATCAGCATTACCAAAATAGGGTTTAGATGTGACCAAATTGGCCAGGTGAGTGGGAGGGGTGAGGGGGTCCCCCCGTTGCTTTCCTTAGACACCAATTAGATTGGCCAGGTCAGACAATGGAACCAATTAAAAATTTCATTCCCTTTACCTTCCCAGAACCACTTGCCTAGACACCAATTGGCTGATCAAACCCTAATTGGTTTTGCATCATGACTAAGTTTTTGCTATGACTAAATATAATTTTGATGAGGGCTTTTGATGGTCTCAAAATACATTCTAAATTATCATGATTATTATGCTTATAACATATATAAACATGTAACATATCATCATAACATAACATGTTATGTTAAACAAGCATATTATAGCTAATATGCAAATCAAGGCATGATAGATACATAAAAATACCTTTCACCTCACTTGTTCATGGGATATGGCCACAGCGGCACCCCTACACACCATAGGAGACCCATTGAATGGGAGGAGAGGGCCGTTAAACCCTACTTGGCTCCTATGACTGGATGGCCATGGTGACTAACCTAATCCAAAGCAATTATTAGGTTCAATCAACATGCATAATTTTATACTTGACATAATATCATGCATTTCATAAAAATTGAAATTAAACATATTACCTTAATATGCAAAATTTCATACAATTACATTATCATGTCATTTCATACAGAAACCAGAAATCATGCATATGAATTTGGTCGGGTCGACTCGATAGGGTTCGGGTTGGCTCGGTCTTTTGTTGGGTCGACTCGAATAGGATTTGGGTCGGCTCGGTAGTGGAATTCCATAAAACTCCAAAAATGGTTCATGACTGGTATGCCATAAGGATGGCTCTAATACCACTGAAGAGAATTCTCCCAGGGTGCCGGGAATCATGCTGCATGCGGAAGTGAATTTCAAAACAAAAATTCTAAGCATGAAACCCTAATTGGCTAGAAAATCCTAATTTCCAAGAACCCCTTATGCAATACCAATTAATGAAACATAA